>CP094632.1:44134417-45586917 GCA_023657505.1 Camelina hispida | reverse complement strand
ATCTACATACATTTGACGATGCCCGGAATCAAAGTAAGTATGTTTTAGAAAAAAAGTTTCAACCTTTCAAATTTCGAAGAACCCGAAACTTTAAAGTTGCCGGCGATAAGAATTTCACAGGGAAAGTTTTTATCTTTCTTCAAATCCCAGATCCAAATTCCAAAACGAGATCCTCCGATTCCAAATTCCAAAACGAGATGACTCAATAGAGATTGATTATAAAGAGAAGCGAGTCAATTAGATTTAGTTTTTTACCTCTTCGACTTTGGAGAGATTAAGTTGCAGAGTGGAGTTAATCCAAGCCAGGATCTCCGATCTCCCAACGAAAAAAGCAGAATCCATCATCCAATCTTCGTAGCCATCTCCGATTTGCTGAGATTCGACTCGTCTCTCTCTCTTTCTCTCTAACGGCTCTTTTGAAATTAGAGGAAAGAAAAAAAAACAAAAAAAAAAAAAAAAAAAAAAAAAAAAGGAAAATGGAGGAGAGACGAGAGCGGAGTTCTTTTAATATGCCTATCCACCCAAGCCTTTTTAAATTGAAAGCCCAAAAATATTCTAAGACCTCTTACTTCATTTCTTTTATTTCTTACAAATTTTTGTTTCTTCCTTGAACTTGAACTGAAAATTTTATTTAACTTGAAATTGAAAATGTCGATATACATACACAATTTCAAGCCAATCCGACAGACTATACAGTAAAACCTCTATAAATTAATAAGGTCGGGACCATAAAATTTTATTAATTTATAGAGGTTTTAATTTATCGTCGATAAATTAATTAATTTATCGATAAATTAATAATTTTAAATTTTTTATTAATTTATCATTCATTTTATTAATTTATCATCTATTACAAAATAAAATACTTTTGTTCTCATTCACATTTTTAAAGAATATTCTAAATCTATAATTGTGCCTATCGTAATAAGATGAACTAGGGAGGTATCCGCGCTTTAAGCGCGGTAATAAGATCTTAATAAAGATAGATTTGATACTTTAGGATATATTGCTTTTCTGATTTAATATGTAATAACTGACATTTTTAAATATAGTGTTTTATCTTTTGAAAAAGTTTAAAATGTTTTATTAGATTGTCAAGAACTTTTTGTCTTTGCATATATACAGAAGGGTTTACTTACTAAAGATCCATAATACTCCCAATGTAAAATATTAATTAAGTCTTATAAATAAACAATTAAACTGTAGAAAATAGATATTAAACTTCAATAAGTAAATTCAAAATTTTCTAAAGCGTAAGCAAATTCCAAAAGTTCAATATTATAATGTGTTATCTCAGTTACAAAATAAAGATGAGAGTAATGCAAAGTTGGATTTCAAGTAGTGGTTAATACAAACATTCAGAATTTTATAGACATTCAAAAATACAAAAAAAACGTTCAAGGGTCCATTCTTTACATTTGAGTGCATGTGCTTTCACCTTGTTGCTTCATCACATGGTTTATGTAATAACGTCCAGCAAATTCAGACCTGAAAATATATAAAGTGTTTTAAGAAATTTTATTTTAACATCATACAGAACTTGATTTAATATATATAATTACATCTTACATAGTCTGGTGATGCTCCAGTCTTTCAAACTCTGGTTTTATGAAGATTTTCGAAGAGGGCAAGGTGTTTTCAATACATGGTGTGCACCTATAGACATTTAGAATTTAAAGTGAATATATTGGTTACTTTATGATGATTATATCAGAACTAATTAATGTTACATACTTTTATATTCTCCGACCTTCATGTACCGCATTACACAAAACACATGTTCGGATTTGTATATGAGATGGCACCCGTTTGATTGCTATACAGACATGAATTGAGAAGTGTAATTGTCTTTGAGACGACACTTCACGGTCTCATTCCTACATGGCTTTTTTTTATAGTGATCGCAAATGCAAGATCCACGGGAAACTGACGACGCCTCATACGAAAGGGAAACTTTACATCCGGTGGAGACACAAACATCCTAGGGATAAGAACTTTATCATTACGTTTATTTTACCTGATCCTTTGCTTCAGTAACATGGTTAACCATTTGAGTGACAATCAATCTCGTACCATTGCATAAACCTCCTTTAGAATCAATATTCCTAAGCAATATGATAGGTGCTCCCTTTTTCAACGTCAGAACTTGGTTAGGTAATCCAAAGACGTGAATACTGTTTAAAAATTCCTGAGTGTAGATCATATTTTTAATAATTAAAATTTTAATAGAAACATATATAAATAAATAGTTTCAAAAATAAAATAGTTTGACATCTTTAAAAATATGTACCACAAATACAATATTTATTAAATGTTTCACGATTTTATTATACAAAATCATACAACAATAAGTTTAATATTTACAAAGATCAACAATCAATATATTAATAATTAAACTATCCTACTATATTAATTGAGAAGTACAAATATGAAACTAACCTTAAAATGTGCAAAAAATTACATTCAATTGCCATTAGAAAAAAATAATTAAGCTTAATTAACTAATTTAAATAAATATAATTAATTAAAAGTAAAAAACACTCACATATCAAATATTAAAAAATCTAAAAAAATCTTAAAAAATATTTTCTCTCTCTAATAAATTATGGACGAAATTACTAATTGTTTTTTCAAAAATATATAAACCAATCAGAATTAAAAAAACTAAGATTTTATATCCAAGTATACAATACAATTATTTTTAATAACTAAATTCGAAGATTTTGTTAAGTTTTCAAATTATGATTCTCCTATCACCTTTATTCTATTTTATTTACAAATTATTTGGAATTTTTATATAATACTTATAATTTAAAATGCATATTTTTCTGCATATGTTGTGATTTTAATTTTTTTAAACGAATATATATTTACTCATTGTATGAAAATGTGTGTTTTAATTTCCACATTGGCAGGTTGGTAAAACTAAATTTATATAAATGATAAATTAATAATTTTATTTGCTCACAATTATGATATTAAAATTACTATTTTATATTTCACAAAATAATGATGCAAATATAACAAACAAACAATATAAAACTATAATAATGCGTCAAAAATAAAATACTATAATATTTTAAAATAATTATTATTCAAATAGACTAATATATTTACATAACAATTTAAAATAAACTAGGTTAGACCCGCACGATGCCGCGGGATGTTATTCTTTAGTATGATTTATATTTTATATTCTCTGTATGTTATTTTGAAATACATTTGATATTCAAAGTATGATTTTAATTTTTTTAGAATTATATCAATCATGAATATTATGGTTTACACAATGCTAAGATATAGAAATGAACTGAAAAAATCTACAATGGTTTGTAACTCCGTAGTATTTGTTATTACAATCATTTACTCGTATAATTTGCTTAGCTCTACTATATGCTTTGTTTTTTTTTCTCCTATTATTATTGGAGATAATAGTATAGTGTTATTTTGTGGTGTATTTTTTGTAGTTTACAAATTTAATAATCTAAGTTTATATAGTTTGTGTTGTTGTTACGTTATTATTTGTTTGTTTCCTTTTGTAAATTACCTATTCTTTTTTACAACAAGTCCACGTATGTCAAAGTAAATAGACATATTTTTACTTTAGTTTGGTTTTGTGTTATTATTTAAATATTAATACTTATATTAAAGTGTATACAACAATTATGTTAATTGTCAAAGTTATTTTAAAAGTTATAGATGATTTAGTTTTCTTAAATTAAACATTTGGTTTTGGATCTTAAACATTGTTTAATTTGTCACTGGTGTTATTATATGTAAATCTTGAGAGGCAAGGAACCTTTGTTATCACACGCCAAAATTCAAACACTGCAATCATCACTGTGAAAAGAAATCATATAGTAAATATATAAGCAATAAAATAGACATATGAGAATTTTTGTTTGATAATACATAACTAATTTACTCTAGTTTATGTATGCTTGGAAAGAGAGTTTATCCTCCATCACGCTTGAGAGATTACTCTAGTTTAGTTCATATCTCTTATATGCATAAGTTTTCTCACAAAAACAAAATACGACATGTTTGTCTCCAAAGCTCGAGAAATGATTTCTTTATTTGTCATTAGTTTTTAATAGTATTTTATTACATACCAATGTATATATATTTTTTAAATGACACCCAAAATTTAATTCAATTATTTTTATAACTTAATTGAATCACTTACTTACATTTCCATAAAATTTAAAGAACTTTTGATTCATATGGTGAGATAATATAAAATTCATATTATAATAATTTGCATAAGTTAAATCTTAATTATTATACAAGAATTTTATATACTCAAAATAAAACCAAAAAAAATATCTACTACACAAATAAATTTTAGATCCCAAATAATAACTTTACCGATAAATATTATAGATTTTGTATATATAAATTACAGTAAAATTATTTATTAACTATTTATTCTGCACATAGTGCGGATTGTAATTCAGAATAAAATAAACTGCCAAAATGATGTTAGATTACAAATAATACGTAACCAAGATGTTTAAAGAACATTGTGTCATTTAATGTTTACCTTTCTCAGTTGTCATACACATGTTAATTTGGGTTCTTTTACTGTTTTTCTTGGACATTATTGCAATTGGGCTGGACCCATAACAGAAATCAGAATGAATGATGTGGAATGGAGAAAGATTATTATTGGATAAAAATATTGAGCTGTATTAATTCTTATAATTTGATTGGCTAACTGTTTTAACTGATGTGTCAACTCCTCCTTCAACTAAAAAGCTGAGGTGTCAACACAGGAGAGAAACACATTCAGTTTTTATTGTATTGATATTATCTCAAACAAAATATTTTTTTAAAAAAATAAAATAATAATTTTTATAAAAATAAAACAATAATGTTGATCCGTGCTTTAAGCACGCACAATTATCTCAAACGAAAGAATAATGTCAAAGACTGCGATAATATACAGATTATCCTAGCAAAGAATAATGTCAAGAATTCACGCATTTAAAGATTCTCTGTAGAATCACATGCAAATTCGTTATGAGTCAGCACATCATTTGTGTAGAGAACAAAAGAATAAATTGAAATAGAGAGATTACTTCCTCTGGAAATAACTTTCCTCTCGCTTTCTTAATAGCATTAGCCCTGATTTGGAAAAAAATAGTTATTTGATTCAGTAGTGCACAACATGGATTTAGCTTTAGGCAGAGCCCCATAGAGAAAGTTTATAAATGGTAAATACATATTCCAATGAACTAACTCATATGTTCCCTCCCTCACAGTATACAGTAAAATTGCAAGCGTTATTATCTTGTGAAATTTGCAAAGAATATGTTAAAACTGATAAAAATTATTATAACTTTGTTCATACTTCATAGACAGAACATGTATTGATGTCCAACTTATATACCATGTTTTGAGAGCAATTTCATCTGCAACACAAAAAAGAGAAGATGATGAATTAAAAATTAACCCGAGATTTAATGGAATAACATACATGAACTGGAAAGTTAAATGCCAAATAAATCAATTGGGTGGTTAAACAAACTCAAAACCCTGAATGCAAATAAAGTGGTAATATTTGTCTTCAAAATTTAAAGATCATTGACTTAGGTTACCTCTTGGCAAGCGGTTTACTTTAACTTGTCTGTGTGTCTAGCAAGGCAGATCTTCTTCATTGCATACCTAATCGATAGAAAGAACCATAAAGAAAGACATGAACTAAAACCAACATACCACAAACAGCTTTTAGATCAAAACAAAATACAAACAAAAGGGAAGAAAAAATATTTTGCTTTTATTATAACCAAAACTCATTATTATAAGACCAAAAAACCCAAAACCTTGCACTGGATACGGTAAATTCGTCTTCTTCTAAAACCCTAATTAGCAATAATTAACCAACTTGAAATTAAGACAATCGCGGGGGTTAAGAATCTTACATTTTGTCTTCAATTTCATGAAAAACCACGAAATCAAAGCAGATTTGCCTCTCCTAACCTGCTCCAAGACATGATAGTTGTCGAGAGTGAACTTATGTTCCTCTTCGCAGTATCCATTACCCTCCATTTGCATGAAATCTTCAACCAAAAAAAAAAATCTCCCAAAGAAACAACAAAGCTAAAAGAAAACACGAATTTTTTCAGCTTGAAGAGAGCAGCTAAAAGTGACAAAGACAATCCAGAAAAATAATAATAATAATAATATTATGATCCATAGATATCATAACAACGGTTGAACAATATAATATAATATCAACATTGTTATGATATTGAATAATATCATCCATAACAAAGACAATTCGATTAATTACAAATGCTGATATCCCAGCAGCTAGAAAATAAATCTAAGTGAGAGTACCTGCTGTTTTGTTATTCCTAAATCCTTAGCAATCGTTTTCTTCTCTCTGGTAATTCTGCTAGTAACTCTGGTTTCTCCCATTCCTCTGTATGAAGAAGAATTCAGTGTAGAGAGAGAGAGAGAGGGGAAGAGAAAAATAAAGTTTTGATAGTAATTTTACTGCTTATGTTGCCTTCTAGACAAATGAAAGCACATCTCCACGTCCAGCCATTCGCTCTGGATAAAAGTGTTCAAGATCCTCCATTCCCTCTCCACGTCCTTACGGTTTTCCTGATACCTATTGACACTCAATTAAGAGTAAATATCAATGTAAAACGTTAATTAAGTAACTTTCTATAACATAATTTATCAAAGAAGAAGAAGACAAACCTCTTTGAAATTCAAAGCAGAAACACTTCTTGAATCACCATCTAGCTTTCTCAAAATGGCTCTATGATTCCTATCTCTACATTGAACCATAGAGCTGTAGGAAGTATAGAAGCTAATCTTAGTATATGACTGATACAGGTCCGTAACTAATTCGTTTTCAAGTATGTTTGGAATTTTCATGAAAAATTTAGAATACAAACAGCGTACCTGCCGCTTCTTGTCCAGTCATGGTATCATCATAGAGAAGGTCTTGCGCTTTAGACCAATTGAAAACTAATTTAAAACTGATGCCTTTCTCTGGTAGTCCTGAGCAAATTTGACAATCCTTGAGGCTGATGCAGAAAAATTAAACATGCATACCAAAGTTAGCTAGAGATCAAAAAAAATAACCAAGACATATATAAGCACGTCTCACGGCTGCAAACTTACCCCCACCATATCGCTGCTTGTTGTGATCCTTTGAGAACATTATGACAAAGCTGCTGAGGATTAATTCCAAAATCTCCCCGCAGAAGACCGTTGGGTTTTCACCAACCTGAGAGAGAATGAAACAAATAAGACCATTAGAAATCGAAGCATCCATTCACATATGAAACAACAACAACACACAAGAAGCGTGAGACGAATCGAGGTCTTACTCTCCACTCGCTCGATTGAAGCATTCTTAGCAGGGATGTAGTAAATAGCAGAGTCGGGGGGTTGGTTTTCAATCTTTACCGGACTCCACGGGGGCGATGACTTGAAGAGACTCGTCGCATCGTTGCAGTCGCAGGAGAGAACACGCGAGACCAACACTGCAAAATCTTAATACTTTACCCTAAAGAATCAAAACAACTCTTCAAACACTTGCATAATGCAGCTCACTCTAGAAAATTAAATTTTTAAATGGAAAGAGATTTGCTTACATGTTGGGATCTTCAATAAAAAAAACAGTCTCTTGAGCAATTGCAACACAAGATCTTCTTTGTCTGCTTCAGCTTCGGCTTTCTCCATGCTATATTGCGCTGCGGCTGAAGATAAAGCTGGGATCCCTAAATTTCTCTCTTTGCTTCTGCAAAACCTTCACCTCCTCCAACGCCAATCTGTAGATCAACCAAATATCAAACCTTTTTAACAACCCATCAAACTAATTGAAAAAACACAAACCATACAAAGTCGAGAAAAATTAAAACCCTAAAAGTGGTGATTTTTTAGTAAAAAAAATATATTAAAATTTATAGAACTATAAATTCAAAGAGAAGAGAGTTTTTTTTTTCTTTGTTGATTTATGGTGAAAGCAAACGATAGCATTGTATTTATAGTTGTAAAAGACCTATTTTTTAGGGTTTCCAGTAAGGAGGTGTATTATCGTCGTGTTTTTTTCCTGCAGAAGCCCATTAATTTTTAGATTAACATTGATCTATCTATAAACAATATAAGCCCACTAATTATCTCAAATCTGTAGAATTTGTAGTATAAAACATAACTATAGTTGTAAAAATGGTGTTTTCGAAAAATTTAGGGATTAATTTAGCAAATTCTATTTGTGCAATTAACTTTTTATGCAATTAGATTATTTCTAATCCGATTTTTGATTTATTTTTAATGCGAAAAATAGGTAATTTTACGTCCAGGGGCAAAATATTTCAACGTGAAGGGCAATTTCATTAATGGTATAATGGTAAAATTTTGCTGAGATTGAATGTGGGACGTTTTCACTTCTCGTTTAATATAATTGATGTCAATTATCTAGTAGATTATCTAGGTAAAAATGATAAATGTTAGAAATTTAGAGTTTAGAAAAAATGGTTATTGCTATCCTTCATTACCATGATGAAGTCGAAGAAATATTATTACGTGTAAATCTTGAGCGTGTGATGTGGCCACTGCGCCACATCAAAGTTTTCATACATTATTACGTGTTTAGCCACACTAAGAAAACCACCAGGAACATCAAATTCCAAAAATAAAAATATGTATCCTTGATGGTGCCCAAAAGGTCCTTAAGTTGATCATCAATCACTGGCCTTTACCACATAGCTCTTCTTGGCAAAGTTTCTCATACTTCACTGTAATAGTGGTTTTCAGTTCACCTACCCGCTATCAAATAAAAGAAATTTCAAGTAGTATATCAAATAAAAGAAGTTTCTCATACTTCACTGTAATAGTGTATTATGGAATGCAAAATGCAAGTAGTATATACTAATCCACTACCTTTAGTTTTTATGCTAGTTCTTCCTCCAGCCTTTTTATAGCATCCTGTAAGGAACATGTTTCCTTCAACATGTTTATATAATCACTTTGTAGGGGAACATGTTTCATGTTAGAGACATAAGCAATTATTTATATGGAATTAGACAGTGACTATGACACTAACTCAAAAAACATTACAAATATAACCAACCTCCAAATACACTAAATCAAAGAAAATTACAAATATAACTAACTTCCAAAGATTTTGATTTTGCTATCCAAATGCTCAAGATCTTATCATCCTCTCAAAATTGTTGATCAGCTTGCGTATCATCACATAAAACAACGGAAACTGGTGATTTGTTATGGACCAAGTTTTCTTTCTCAACTTCCAGAAGAATCAAAACGCCATCCCCACCAGAGCCAAATGTGATACAATCTCCTAGTTCTAAATTCTCAGCTTCAACAAATTTCTTCTAATTCTCTCACAGTCTAATCCTTAAATTTATTATCATATCTTTCTTTTAAATAAATTCCTACAATTTGAGGAAAACTAATTTTACCTATAACCTTCAACTCCCCCACCTCCTTCCACTTCCACTTCCGCACATGCACCCGCTTGATCAGCACTTTGATTTTGTATTTTTTTGAGAACTTTGTTGAGAGTCTGGAAAATTTCAGATAATGCATTGATAGGTAAATAGTACTATACATATGCTTCTCTTCCTCAGGGTCATCCAGTTTTTTTTGTAGTTCTTGGAAGATTTGGAGCTTTTCAGCCATTAGAAACCTCTTAACTTGACTTTCATCAGAGCGAAATGAAGACTGATCCAGCTTGTTAGAGAGAATATTGAAGACCAATGTGTCGTATTATCCAATAATAAGGGATGAAAGTGCAAATAGAAAAAGCTAAACCGGTGTCGTATGAAGATCACATTTGGTTCCTTGGCAAATATAGTAACAACAACACAAGCAGTGAGGAAAACGTTTATTTGTTGCATTTGAATTGTCAACCATATTATAATGTATGTTTGGACGGAATAGCAGCAAGAGAGTCTATTCATTTTTTTCCACAGACACTTAACCTTTTTTTTTCTGCATAACAGCGTATAAGAGTCCTAGCTTGTTTTTTATTTGAACATCTAAATTTGACATTTGTGTTGTTTGTATAAACTAATGTTTGAACAAAAACAAAAAAGTTTATATAAACTAATGTTGTAACAAAGTAGAGTTCAAGCTCAACATAAACTCTAGTTATTATTCTGATTGTTTTAGTCCTCCCATAGGATAGAAACGATTTAGATAATGATTGTTCATTTATTAAGTTAATTATTTTGACTAATTCTGACGAAAAAAAAGTAAGGATTTTTATCTAAAAAATGTAGCAGCAGATGTAAAAAAACAAAACAAAAGAAAAAAGGAAGGGAGGATGCGGCGACCACAGAATCGAAATGAGAAAACAGTCAAACAAACACGTGGAGTGGAACGCGTGGACAGCCCAGTAAGAAAAGAAGAAGAAGAAGAAGAAGGCTTTGGTTTGGTCTGTTTTATTTTATCCACTTATAATGTAATAGTAATAAAAAGGAGAGGAGGGTGTGAGAGAAGAAGATTGCAATCGAACGGCGAAATAGGGCCTAGAGTAATCCCAAATCCTAAATCCTTATCCTCTTCTTCCCTCTCTTTTATTCTCCTTCTTCTTCAATCTCTTCCTTCCTTCTTCTATGCGCTTGCTTAATTCCCTCCCAAGAGACCCAATCCTCGTCCAATCGCAGTGCTTTGACGCCTAATCAATCATCTGATTCCGTCGAGGAGGGTGGGTAGGTGGGTCAAGATGGGATTGAGTACCTTGTTTTTCCCGAGATTCACGCCCTCGGCTTCTCCTCTACTGACCTTTTCGTTTTTGCTGCACCACTTTGGATTGCTGTGGCTGCCGGGGTTTTGGTTGGTTGGTTTTGGAGGCCCAAGTGGGCTTATCTCTCCGGAGATGATTCTAAACTCTTGTCTGATTCACCTAAATTCTTCA
Organism: Camelina hispida; assembly: GCA_023657505.1. Lineage (NCBI taxonomy): Eukaryota > Viridiplantae > Streptophyta > Magnoliopsida > Brassicales > Brassicaceae > Camelina > Camelina hispida. The sequence continues at coordinate 45,576,011 of CP094632.1, read as the reverse complement.
ACTTCACCTCCTTCAAGCTTCCCACTTCCATCCTCAAAACCCCCTCTTACGCTAACCCCAGGTGATTTTATTTTATTTCACTTTCCATCTCTCTCTGCTAATCCAATACATAACTCGGCTTCTTTCTTTTTTTTTTTTTTTTTTTTTTTTTTTTTTTTTTGTGTGTGTGTAGCCTTTCTTCTCCCCAGGCTGCTGAGAAAGAGAAATATGGGTTTGTTACGGACGATGATTTTAGGCATCTATGGAAGTTGGTTGAGGTCAAAGATGGCGGTCCTTGTTGGATTCAAATGATGGACCGATCAACCCCAACCTTCTCATATCAAGCTTGGAGGCGAGATCCTGAGGTACCCTCCTGAGCCCTCCTTTTTAAGTTATAATACATTACTCTCTTTCACCTACCTTTTGCTTTACAATACCTTAATCATTTTGTATGATATAATTCCAGAATGGGCCTCCCCAGTACCGCAGCAGAACCGTGTTTGAGGATGCCACTCCTGAGATGGTCAGGGACTTCTTTTGGGATGATGAGTTCCGTTCCAAGTGGGATGATATGCTTTTGTATTCTTCTACTCTCGAGCGTTGCAAGGATACGGGCACTATGGTTGTGCAATGGGTGCGGAAGGTGTGGCACTTTGTTTCTTACTTTTACCTTCTTTTTGCTTCTTCTCCCATCTCTTCTCACTCACAACTTCCGCTTCAGTTCCCCTTCTTTTGTAGCGACAGGGAGTATATTATAGGCCGTCGAATATGGGATGCTGGCCGAGTGTTTTACTGCATTACCAAGGTATTCCTTCCATTCTTTCGCTGCTAGTTTAGTAACCAAGCCTATTTCAAACTTACTCTTCTGGATTTCGTTCTTGTATATATTGTTTTTTTTTTTTTTTTTCATGCGTCTATCTATGGTAAGTATATTCTCTTGTATTTTGTATCAGGGAGTACAATACCCTTCTGTACCAAGACAAAACAAGCCAAGGCGAGTTGATTTATACTATTCAAGCTGGTGCATCCGTGCAGGTACTACTACCATTTTGATGCACTCAAGCAAGTTTTCTCTGTTTTTCTCGAGTGTTGTTAGTTTCTGAGATTGACTGATATATATATATATATATATATATATTATCATGGTGTAGTTGAATCGAAAAGAGGCGATGGTGAGATGACATCGTGTGAGGTACTACTGTTTCACCATGAAGATATGGGAATACCTTGGGAGATTGCTAAGCTCGGGGTGAGACAGGGGATGTGGGGTGCGGTGAAGAAAATTGAGCCAGGCTTGCGCGCATATCAGAGGGCAAAAGCAGCAGGAGCAGGTTTGTCACCAAGCGCATCAATGGCTCAAATCAACACCAAAGTGAGTGTGGAGGAGTTCATGAATGAGAGGGATTCGATAGCAGAGGTTACAGGGGAGAAGCCAACGGGGAAAAACATACCAAAGATACTGGTGGTGGGAGGGGCCATTGCGCTTGCATGTACACTGGACAAAGGGCTGTTGACAAAGGCGGTGATATTCGGAGTAGCCAGAAGATTTGCAAGAATGGGAAAAAGGATGTAGGAGAGACTGTACATGTAAGTAGACAGAGAGAGAGCTCATGAGGGAATGGGAAAGGTAAAAGGGTATCTCCTTTGGCCATTTGAATAGAGAAATGCTCTCTCTCTCTCTCTCTATTAAAAAGTCTTTGTCTTGGTGGATGTATTAATCTTGTTTGTAACAGCAAAGGGAAAAAGAAGAGAGTTATTCTTTCAGTGTTGAATTTCTGAGAGCGCGTACGGATAATTCCACTCCACGCTGCGTTAATAAACGAAACATATCAATCTATTATTATTGTCCAAGTCTTCTAGTGGAGTGAGATCATGGAAATAGGACTGATATAGGCTGTGAAAGAAAAACTTTCACGCCTAATTTTCTTTGCTTTACTTCCACCCTCTCAACTCTGGTTACTCTCATTATTTTCAGTTTTAAGGAAAAGATTTGCATCTATCCCCACTTTCATGTTCAATCTCTATTGAATTTCCGTTTTATACAATCATGTGTTCGAGAATGGGACTGACTTATAGCAAGAGACTTATACAACGGATGTGACATGATATTCTTATTGGTGGTAACATGAAAAAGGATGGAATGATGAATGCATGGATGATGTTCAATTCAATTCAGTTCAGTTTAGAGGCGGAGAAGGCAACGAAGAGCCTTGCCTTGGTTAAGCAGCTGGATGGCTTCGTTGATATCGTGGAAGGAAGCTGGTGAGAGATGAAGAGATCGAGATTGACAAGACCTTGGAGGCACTGGGTGATGAAAAAGGGTAATTGGGTTTTGGGTTTGAAGCCTCCGAAAACAGAGGCGGTGATGGATCTGCCTTGGAAGAGCTCCATGGGATGGATAGGGAGAAGCTGCGGGCTTGCGTGAACACCCAGCAACACTGTCACTCCCAGTCCTGAGTTTGTAGACAGAAAGGCCTCTCTAAGTGCTTCTATGCTTCCCGCACACTCGAAGCTGTACTCCACTCCGCCCTCTATTATCTCCCTTACTCTCTCATGAACTGCCTTGTCACTCTCCTTTGGATTTATGAATTCACTGATCCCTACTTCTCTGCCTGTTCATCCATCCAGCACACTTAGGAACAATTTTCTCTCAGTCTCATGCATGTACAAAACATACGCTATTATGATTTATACCTACCTAGTTGGAACTTGTCAGGGTTGACGTCGATCCCAATGACTTTAGAGGCTCCCCTGGCTCTTGCACCTTCAGCAACCTTTTTCCAATCAACACGGCATTAAGAGTGAGTCTATGTGTGTGTAGTGTACCCCAATTAGTATGGATTGCATTGCATGATGATACATAAAACAAAGAGGAAAAACTTACGGCAAGTCCAACAGCGCCCAGTCCAAAAATAGCGACGGTGGAGCTAGGTTGAATATTAGCCACATTCCACGCCGCACCCACTCCTTCATTCCATAGAAACACCTCTTATCTCTTTCATTAAATAAGCAACTACATGTCTATACAGTGAGTGAGATGGATGCAATTAATTTTACCAGTGGAGACACCGCAGCTGAGGAGGCTTATCTTCTCCAGAGGAAACAGAGGGTCCACCTTGAGCATGCAAGCCGAGTCTATGACCGTGTACTCAGAGAAGGTGGATGTGTTGAGGAAATGGAATATGGGTTTGTTGTCTTTGCTGGTGAAGAATCTGGTCTTGCCATCGCTTACCATCACCTTCTTCATCGGATCCACTCGGAATCTCTCACACAGATTGGCTCCGTCTCGCTTGCAGACTCTGCACTCTCCGCACTCTCCTGTGAAAATAGGGAGCACATGATCACCTGCCTTCATCTCTTCCACTCCTTCCCCTACGCTCTCCACTATCCTACAACAATTAAGGTTTCCATCCAAACAACATAATGTCCATTTATTTCTAAATCGATCATCTAAAAGTGTTTTTAAAAAATAAAAATAAAATCAGATTTATTTGACTTACCCTGCCGCCTCATGGCCAAGGATTCGAGGGTATGCTTGTTGAGCCTCGTTCTGACCAAAAGATAAGAGATTAATTAGAAGAAGAAGTAGTAATTGAAAGGGCTAGCTACTCGAAGCAGAAGAAGAAGAAAATATATGAAGAGTACCTCGCCTTTCCATGCGCTAAGATCGGTGTGACAGATGGAAGTGAAGAGGATTCGAAGTCTCACTTCCAGTCTCTGAGGAGGATCCACTTTTACATCTTCCATCACTAGAGCTTCTCCAGCTCCCCATGCCACAGCAGCTGTTCATTCATTCACACTCATAAATCATAATATGTATATCCTAACTTTTTTTTTGGGAACGCATATTCAGCCAATATATATATGTCTAACTTAGCTTTGCACATACATACAAAGATTTTTATATACAAAAGGTACCTTTGCAAGTGATTACTTTGCCTTGTGTTTCCATCCGCAAGCCTCTCCTGAGTCCTGATGACTTTATTATTGGCTCTGAAAGTTGAAACAGGGTAGTGAGCTGAATATAGATTGGAGAATGTCTCACCATATATATATATATATAGTTATTTAAGTTCATAAACAAAAAATAATAGTAAAAGAAAATACATTTTTAATTAACAACGTTTCGTTATATATGATTTAGTACTTCTTAATAAATAAATAAATAGAAGAATTATGGATTTTCAACTCTACTAATTGACAATAGTAGAGAGTTTCTTCTTTTTTTTTTTTTTTTTTTTTGAGAAAGTGGAGAGGTTCATGTATGTATGTATATATATATATATATAACTATTTGGAATCAACTTCTTTTCTTCTCTTTTTTTTGATTAGCAAATATATATCAACTTCGTTTTTTAATATGATATATTTTATCTTGCCATTCGAAATGGTGATTCTTTTGGTTCATTCATCTCGAACGGGATTTTACTTTAATTTCTTTTAGTTACACATTTCTATGTTTAATACTGTGTAAAACTAATTCTGTCAGTTCAAAATCAATTAATAATGAGCTAAAAAACGATTATTTATATTCTTCTATATATCGTCTCTATTTTTATGTGATATTAACAGTATATATATGCATCTATCATGTTCGATATAAACACGATCACACGCACAAAAGCTAATTAGTGAATAGGTAAGAGATACCAACGGCAACGTATTAACCAGTTAATGTGCATGGTAAGGCAATTTTTATTTCTTTTTTCTTACAGGGTGTGTAATAATAGTCCCTTAAATCAACATAAATCCGAAATTTTTTGCAAAAAAAGTTAATGTTCAGGCCTTCAGGGTAATCTTAAACGCGGAGTTTCAAGTCTATAAGGTTCGATAGAGTTTAGGCAACAGGGGAGAGAATAGCTTAACATACTTTGGTAATTTTACAGAAACATGGATCTAACACGTAACACCTTCAACTTTCTTGACAACTGACAAACAAATAAAAAATAAGAGATCTACATTATCATAAGAAACAAAAAAAAAAAAAAAAAAGAGGATATGGTCCTGCATGGGGTCACTAAATGTGTTCTCCGGGCTGACAAGGTCCATGTTCCGTTTCAACTTCTTACGTAATAAGTTGACCCCTCCATTGCTCATTTATTTCGTTTACTTGTCTGTGGGCTATGGAAATAATGGAATGTCCCATCTATTCAAAGCTCATGTTTTCATCTGTCTGCTCAATTCGGTAACAGAGATAACATTGAAAAACTCAGACCAGAACTTGTAATTTAGTAGTACTTTGAATTAGTGTCATCAATGTTAGTACGCGGATTTATACTTGCGTACTGCAATTTGCAGACAGAAAAAATCATTTTGAAAGCTCATATAGATTCGCATACGATAACGCTTTTGCTAAGTTATAGTAAATTTTACAATAACAGTTTATAAGTGCAATTTTTACAAGGCCATGTAATTCATCTCTGCTCTTGAATTTGTTGTTTATATTTCTCATTCAAACTATATATCTTATATAATATGAGAAGGTTTTTCTCAACTTTTACTAAGGACATGACATTTGGCATGCTGTCTATCTAACACCTGTCTTTTTTTATTGGACCTAATAACTAAATTCATTTGTATTTTGGACCTAAATAACTAGAGGCCCATAAAACAAAGAGAAAATTTTTTAACATTTTCTTTTTTTCTTCTTTAATAAGAACAAGTTGTAGGTCCCTTCTGATCTAAAACCACCATTTATCAGTTTATGATTTCATCATAGAAAAAAACTAATTATAGTTTATTTTGAAATTATAAATATGGGTTTCAATCTAATATATGATTCAGGGGAAAAAACGGATTCTAAATTATGTATAAAATTTATTTCTAGGTTTCAATCTTATAAATGATTCATGGGCAAGAAATGATTCTAGATTATGTTAGACAATTGGATGTTTAATTATGTGTTGTCAAATTCTCTTATAAATTCACACATTTTGGCTCAAATTTTAAATTATGGGTTTCCATTTATGCTTAGTTTATAGCTTTTAATCTTATATAATCTAATGGTTGGATGTTTTGCGTAAGTAATTTAGTAATTACTTACTCATTCATTCTCCATTAGATCTTACTAGGGGTGTCAATCGGGCTGACCCGGCTCAGCCCGGTCTGAAACCCATAAAGCCCGCATATGTTTGAGTTTTGTTTGGCCCGACCCGAAATATTTTCGAGCCTATATTTCAAAGTCTGGGCCCCACCCTAACAGGGCTACAGGGCTTTTCGGACATTTCTGGACTCATCTTACAGATCAAAAATTTAAACTTATAAGTCTTGAAAAACAATGTTTAAAAGTGCAATATAAAACCAATCAATCAAAATTTAAATAATTCATCTATCTTCACTAAAACCAACTTAATTTAAAATAAAAAAATTCTACTTTAACCAAATAAAACAATACCGTATAAAATATCACAAATATGAAAATTTAAAAAGTATTAAGTAAAGTTAATAAATAAATATGAAAACTATGATTAGAGTTTTAAACTTTATTTACAATAAATCATTATTCAAATATTGGAATCAAACAAAAATATTAACAATAAAATATAAAAATATTTGTTTTCGGGCTGGTATGAGTCCTATCGGGTTGAGCCAAAAAACTCTATAGCCCGAACCCAATTTTTTAAAAATATATATATTTAAGCCCGATCCTGATGTTTTTCAGGACAGGGCAGGGCCAGCCTACGGGCTTTGGCCCTAATTGACATGCCTAGATCTTACGAATTTTTTTCTATAAAAGAAAAATTTTATTCTGTTTTCCATAACATTAGAATTCAATCCATAATTACTCTCCTTTTAAAATAATTTCTACTTCTTATTATTTAATTTCAGTCATTAGGTTCCTTATAAAGAATTATATTATTTTTATATATCTTTTCAAATTTTGATAGGTATTCTTGAATAATTTTTAAGTTTTTTTTTGCAGGTTATCATGTTGGTTGTTCACATTAATATTACACTAGGTAATAACCCGCACTATGTGCGGGATAAATTGATTTAAACAAAATATTATGAGTAAAATTATTATTTGAGATTTAAGATTTGTTTGTGTAGAAAGAATATGTTTTTTTTTGGCAAACGAGTAAAAAGAATATGTAAGTAATTTTTTTTTGTTTATTCAAATTTGCGTTTATTTTCTATAAAATATGTTTCACCCGTGAAATATTTGAACTTAGAAAAGAATTTTAAGGTGGTGTAGAAATTTTTGATGGCTTTTTGTGTTTCTAAAAATCAAATTCACATATTTTATATTTCATATTATTATCTACATCACTATGCCATCAAATAGATAAAACAATATTTTTTAGACTAAACGATTTAATATAAACTAATCCTAAGTTTGAAAATGCAATGAGAAAAATGTATAAAAGCGGTAAACAAAAGAATAAATTCTTATTGTTTGTGAAATGTAATTTAGTTCTAATAATTAAATATGTTATGAAACTGATAATTAAATACATTTCTGGATTTTAGTTGTTGGTTAAATCTTTCATTTTTAAAAGCTAATAGAAAAGAACATAGTCGTATATATGCTTTTTTTTTTCAGCAGTCGTATATATGCTAATTGTTGGGATACAAACCAAGTCCCACATCTGAAGTTTAAAGAGATTATAATTAATATATAAAGGGTTATGGTCAATCTACTAATTGCCAATTGGTTTTTAGTTAGAAACCCATGATAAGCCCAAAATTTAACATAACATATTTATGTAAATAAAAATGAGATGTAAAGAAATTTATTAAAAAAAGGCACCGAAGCTATGTAAGCATGACACATCAGTTTTTTTGTGATAGTGCTTTCCTATTAATATATAGGGGATAGAACAAAATTATGTGAGAATGTTTGAAATTTTATTTATTCATTAGAGTGTTTATGTATTGATTTCGTACTCTCCATTGGCCGGTCCGACAATCTTGGATGACATACGCCAATATTTTTAAAAACTCATTTTTATTATTGCAAACAAAATTATAAAAGTAGTAATATAAAAAAATTATTTTTAATATTTCCATATTGTAATTCGTTTTTTATTGCTCACATTTTTCTTTCTCTTTTCAATGTTTTCATATTCATTTAAAAATTTATACGAAAATAAACATTATATTACCAAATAACTCATTATTCCTCTAAAAGTTTTCGAATATGGAAACTTTTTTGTTAGAGTTTCAAATATGTTTTTCTAAATTAAATTTTACTTTAAATCTCATTAACAATAAGTTTAATTAACATTAATCTAATGCTCATTCACCAACAATTCAAAAGATGAGATAGTTTATACATAAACCTAATAACACTTCATCCGTATATTGAATATATATCTACATAAATAATATATTGTTTTCTTATATACAACTTGAACTTCTAAATTTTTTTGAACTTATAAAAAAAATCTAATGATAATTGGAATTATAATTTTTATTTTTATTTTTATTTTTTCTCCATAAAAGACCTAAAAATTTTGGCCTAAAATATGCCCTAAAAATATTGATGCCTTAAAACCATAAACACTCTACTATGCAATCAAAAAAAATTCTATGTGTTGATATACTCTAAAACTATATATAAAAAAAGAAACTCAAGTAACACCAAACAAATGAACCCAAAAAAAATTAAAATGATCAGTATATTTTTAAAATTACAAAAATAACAATTGCTGAGTAAACAAATAAAAACTAATAATCTCCAAATTACTAAAATTGAACAACAATGTAAGCTAAAGCCGTGCGTAGCACGGGATGATTTCTAGTAAAATATATATATAACAAGATACAAACTTAAGATTGTAAAAAGTTTTCACACAAACTAATAATGTCTCAAAAAGATCAGGAAAAGAAAAGTGCAGTACGCATAGTTATCTAGAAAAGGACAGTACTCGGCCTTCTGCAACTCTCACTCCCGAGTTACCACAAATCTAATAGGATGCACTTCACCTTTGCACCTTTGCTTACTACTAGCAGAACATTTGCTACCAGCAGGCATGTTGGTAGCAAGACTCTAGCATTCATAAATAAAAAACTTCATTATCAGCAATCCACCACAGAAGTAAACAAGAGTACTCCAGCATAATCAACAACTCCAACTAATACATCCAATTACTAAGATATATATTGATCTTAGTAACCCCAAAACTTTAGAAAATTAAAAATTAAAGGAGGTCAAATTTTTTACCTCTGATTTTATTGTTGTTTTCTCCCGTGTACGTGGCTGATCAATCAGTTCTATCTTATTAGTAGCCCATGTGATTTTCTCATTAAGTGCTATGGAAAAAGTAGACATATACTCATTAAACATAGCGAGACGCATATAAGCTATCTTCATATGCTATTAATAACTATTTTTCTTGTACTGAAGCGTGGTTGGCTGTGATTGTTGCGGTAGACTCCCGTTCGCTCCAAATCATGTCAGATGTATTGTTAAAAAAAGTATTAAAGATAAAACCAGATATATATATATTGTATATAAATTATTTGAGATTACTCTGAATTAATGTGAAAATAGTTAACATTTATTAGTTATTTACATTCTAAATCAGCATTTATTGTTTCATATATAAATTTGCATGTTTTGTACTATTATTCACACTTGTTGAGTTTGTTACTATTTGGTGCACACCAAAAAAAAAACAAATTAAAAAGTTTGTTCCTATTGGCTATTTCTCACCGTTTATCTAGCTTTTACTATTTGTTCCCTAAACACAGTAAACTCGGGCTTGCTCACAGAAGACTCCATAATAGAGAAAAGATCTTAACTTACGAATGTGGACTGCCCACAAGGCTCCATAATTGACTAATGATGATGTCTCGTTGAATTCCTCAGAGATAAGTGGATTATTTTATACGTTCAGACTTTTCAAATAGGAATTCATGGTACTGACATTGATGATGTTTTGTTCCTCAGATAAGTGGATCATTTTGTACGTCCAGACTTTTCAAATAAGAATCTACGGTACTGACTATTGATGAAGTCTTGTTGAATTTTCTCAAATATACGCGAATGGTTCATGTTGAATAACCTTATATATAAAAGTAAGATTTTATTCTTTAAAAAAAAAAACAAAGAGTAAGATTCATTCTTTTTCTATTAAACAACTTCAACATCTATTTTATTTATTTCTCAAATAAGTCTTGTATACCAACATCTATTTGTATATAATTCCTCATATAAATTTTAAAAAATTTAAGGAGATATGTTTGTTGTTGAAGAAATTATATGTTGGTTTGAGATAAAAGAGAGGTTACAGTTCATATTTTACAATTAAAAAAAACATATATGTTAGGATTTATAAAGGAATGGTTAGGATTTAGGTTTTATTTTTACAATTAAAAAAAATTATATGTCGACCGGATTCATAAAAAAGGATTAGGGTTTAAATTTGACAATTAAATAAAAATTATATTTTAGTTTGGATTTATAAAAGAGTGATTTGAGTTTAGATTTTACAATTAGACAATATTATATGTCGGTTTGAGTTTATAAAAAAATAGCTAGTGTTTAGATTTTATAATTAAAAACTACAAATAATGTTAGGGTTAATAATTTTAAAATTCAAGGTTAAGATTTTGTTTTAAAAATATATTGATTTATTTTAATTACTTTATTTAGATAATATTAATTATTTTAGTTTATTTAATTAAATTACATGATAAATTTTAATTGACTAATTAAGAGAGAAGGAATAAGAGAAATATGTAATTTAATTAACTTTTTATCGTAAAATAATATATGGAGTTTTGACGTTAAACCAAAAAAAATAGCTACTGGCGCCAAATTCGGACTTAGACTTCAAAATAAGGTGAGAGATGCGTTTTTTATTAAAGAAAAAGACACCGATGTCCCGCAGAACCTTCCACTTTTCTTTCTTTCTTTCTTTTCTTTTGCCAATTATAGGATTTAATGGGATTGAAATGGACCCATTAACTAAGCTCTTTCTTAAATTTTACTCACTCGCTCTTCTCTTTTGGTCCAATATAGTTTGATTCGACGTATTCTTTATAGCCCAATTAACTCCTTTTCTTTTTTGGGTATCACAACTCAAAATGTTCCAGGATCTCTGCTTCTTCCATGGTATTTTTAATATAATTAAGTTGGTTTTGTGGTCACTTGAAGTTAACTTTACTAAATGTTCACCACCAAAGAACAAAAGAAATCAACACTACTATATAGCTGGCATGTCTCCAAATCAGAATAAGAAATAGAAAAGAAAAAAATTAAAAAACTATAGGCTGTATCAAAATTCAAAAATAAAAGAAATTTTCACAAATATATAAAAATTACCTAAAAATAATGAAAAGCATAGAAGATTCCACCGCATTTTCCTTTGAAGTTTGTGATAAAAAGCATTATAGGGGAGCTCTTGCTCTCTCACCGTCCCCTTTATAATTAGACTATATATATAGAGAGTGAGCATGAAGTAAGCAAGAAGGAGAACACAAACCAAGCATGGGAAACTGTTTATTCGGAGGGTTAGGCGACGAGGAAGACTTATTGATCAAAGTCATAAAATCAGACGGTGGAGTTCTTGAATTCTACTCCCCCGTCACGGCGGGCTCCGTCTCCCACGAATTCTCAGACCATGCTCTTTTCTCGGCCCTTGATCTCCTCTGGAAACCCCTGCCTAACCACCACCTCCTTGTCCCTGGTCAGTCCTACTATCTCTTTCCCAATATTGTCTCCGAGGAGTTGAAGACTTTTGTGGGCAGCTGCCACGTGAGATCCAACAGCGAGTCCTTTTCAGCGACGATGACTCCTTACAGAATGTCTCTAGATTATAACCACAGGGTGTTGAAGAGATCATGCACGGACGTCTTTTCAAGATACAACTACACAAGGACCCGACAGAAGGAGAAGAGGACGAGGAGGAGGCGTACGAGCAGCAAAGGTGGAATATGGAAAGTGAAGCTGGTCATAAACACTGAAGAGCTGTTACAGATACTGTCTGAGGATGGTAGAATAAATGAGCTAATAGAGAGTGTGAGAGTCGTGGCCAAGGGTAACACATCGAGCATCACAAGTGGTTCGTCTGAGAATGTCTTGTCGGTGGTACATATACCTTAGATTTTGATTAATTCCCTATATTTGAATGTGTGGTAAACGATAGAACTAATGAAGTCTGTTATCTTGCTCCAGTCGATTGCGTCAATTTAGAAACTATAGCAAGGTCTTCTTCTCCTTCTTCTTCTTTTTTACTCAAAGACCATATATATATATATTAAATACTCCGTGAGAAACTAGTTGTTCCAATGCTCGAAGACAATATTCGATTTGACATGCATGTTGTAATTTTATGTGTCGATTGTCTATAACTACAGGAGCATGAATTTCCGGTAATATAATGAAAAAGACAAGCATGACTTTGAGAATTTATAAAAACTGTCTGTGTATCTCAGTTTGATATATGATATTCCTAATTTCTCAAATTCTACACGTCTTTCTCATCCTCTCTTAAATTAGTTTCAAGGTTGAACAACATCAAATATGTTAAAGTTCATCTTCTTTTTTTTTTTTTTTTTTTGGTAAGAAGAAAACTGTAGGTGAAGAAAAACATAACAAATCCGGATAATGGGGTCATCATATTGCTCCAATTCATCTTTCACAGATATCAATATTTATGATATGTACACCAACTCTCATGTGAAGAGGTTCACCATGCATCAAATATTCAAATACCCCATGACTTACACTGACTTTAAAATTGAACGTAAATATATTTTTGGTATTTAACAAAAAAAAAAGGACTTTTTTGTATTTGTGAAATCCAAATTAACATGTAGATTTCAAAATAACAAAGTTCAACCTCGTACGTTTTTTATTTTTAATTTATCAATGTGAAACCAAATCCTTTTTAAATTTCATGCAAAGTCCATTGAAAGTAAAAAACGGAATATAAGAAAATACTATTATTTAAGGGATAAACGAAGAAAATCTTATTAATTAGCATACATCTTTTTAGTCCTTGGATGTGAGCGAGATCAAAAGAAAAAGAAGCTTACACGCAGTATCAGGGAGAGGAGAGAAGAGGAGTACATCTTGGAGTGGTCTTTTGTCTGAGCAGAATTTTGAGCTGAACCTTTTGGCACTCCAGCTTTGAACCCCATTTCTCACTCTTTGATCTTATTGCTCTTATCACTCTTGGGAACGGATTGATTCCTCTCATTATGTGCGGGTTCTCCCACCTCCTCCTCGCCGGTGAGCTACACGCTCTCTCCAGTATCTTTGGTTTCATCATCCTATTCCTCTCCTTCTCTCCTTGTCTATTAGCTTCCTCTAATTCAGATAGCTTCTCCTCCAAGAAAAGCCTTGCATCCATCAGCTTCATCTGAACTCTCTCTTCTCTCAAAACCTCCGCCAACCTGTGCATCTGTCTCTCTTCTTCAAGATCTCGTTTCATCCGAACCATCTCTGACTTGTCAAACGATATCTCTTTTAAGAGCTGCTTGTTTTGCATCTCCTCTGCTTCTCTACCCATTCTCTCCTCCTCCACATCTTTAGCCAGCCTCTTGTTTATCAATTCTGCCCGTCTTCGAGCTTTTCTCTCGTAGTCCAGCTCTGCCTTCAATTCCTTGATCTCGGCTCGAGCTTTTCCCAGTTCAGATTCCATGAAGACCTTTATGAAATTCAGATCCCATATAAATGCCTTGCGTTGGTGTTGATTCTGTTGAGATTGTGAAGAGCAGTAGTAGGGATTATCATAACGTTTCCAGCTGGTCTTGCAGTCCATGGCGTCTTGTACGCTGGTACTGTGAGGATCTGGAGTGGGGACTCTGGCCATCATCGTTTCAGGACTGCTCTGCAACTTCATAGCCTTCTCCTTTTCTAGCTTTAGCTGTTATTATGTATTTAGATAGATAGAGGAAAAAGAAAAAAATTAAGTATCGTTTATTTAACCCTGGAAAGTGTGTTGTAAAGCTGAAAGACTGAGTTGAGTTATCACATGTTTATGAGCTTCAATCGTTCTCCTCTTCAGGTCTTTCTCTCTCTCTCTCTCTCTCTCTCTCTCTACCTCAAAAGCTTGCTGCTATCGTTAGAGAGTAAGAAAAGTAGCAGAAACAGATGAAACTAAAGATTGTTTGTTGGGCAATGTCTCTTAGAAGGGCCAACAACCTCCCAGTGCTTTCAATGAATCACCTCTCAATTTCTGTGTGTTTTCGTACACTTGGGGGTGTCAATTAAGTCAAAACATTAATGCCTCATCTGTTCCACCTCTCTTAAGTCCTAACTATATACTAGTATGTCTCTCTATAAAATTAATATCAAAGGATTTTTTTTCTACCTAAGCATTTATCTACTTTGTATATTCCCTTAAACCAACACTTCCAACCTAGTTAGTTGGAGCTGCAGGAAACGAAGTCAAATACAAGTAAACAAGTCTTTCAGTATGTGTATATATCAGACTAAAGCAACCAAACCACAAACTATAAATGAAAGCAAGCATCTAACAAGAAGTCATAAAAGCTAATTGCTTCTGAAGGTCCAGTCTACTCTTTATAATTCAAACTCATTTTCGAGCTTGGGGGGCCTCACCTGCAAAATATACTCCATTGCTTCTGATTGATCCTTTTGCCTGGAACCTTCTTTTTCTGATGTAAGTTGATCACTGTCCATTTAAGTAGATGATTATCTGAGATGTACAATATTATGCATTACATTATTCTAGCTGTGGTTAAGTCATTACTTAACAAGTAACTGCAGGTAAATAAACATACCGGGTATATGGTAAAAGCCACAGTTACTGCAGTAAATAGATATACTACATAATCAAAGACAGTATAATGTAGGTTGAGTTTAGAAAGATATTTACCCTTTTCTCTAATCAGGAAAGATCCAATATTTCACTTACATGCAGGGGCTTATCTGATATACTGAAGATCTTAAAGGGTAACACTCTTAACACAACCCAAGTCGAGTCTTCATTTCTGATTTCCTCACAAAACTTGCAGTCTTCATTTCTATTTTCTTATTGTTAAACTTCAGAAATTCAATCTGAGAATGTTGATTCATGCCAAAGTAGACACCAGAATCAACCTCAGCTACTTCATACCCTTGTCTGTTCTCTCTTCCTCGCTTATGCTCGAAATTCGAACAGCGCAGTCTTCACCAGCGCTCTTCAATGTATACCCCATCAGGATATAACTTCATGCGCTGAAAAATCTTGGTCAATTCAATACACAGAGATGAGAGCTCTTTAAACTGATTTTTGTATGTTTGCACTCGGGCAATTCTGTTCCATGGTGATCCCACCTATTCACAGTACAGACTCAAGGACATGTTTCAACACACCTAGCTTCTTTAACCAAGATTTCTTCGGATGATCATCAATCGACATAGATATAAATGACCCTCAATTTCCCAACAGATAAAAAATATTAGTAGTGTTGTTGACAAGAAAGGTCATAACTCCAGCAGAGTTGATCAAATGCAGAGTTGCCTTAAAGCTAAGGTATACATTACATACAAACTGCAAGGAACACTTGATTATAACCAACTTGGAGGTGAAAAATAAAACGAAAAGAAGATGTATTAATCGTATACTTACACAACCCAACCAGAATAGAAACACAGAAACTCGTCTTCACAACTCTACACTGTATACTTTTATATGTGTGTGTTTGGAAAAAAGTATGTATATCTCTTGGAAATTGCACATCCCACAAAAGAAGTGGCTGCTGTGCCGATCCACTCATGCCTCTAGTTTAGGGCAGATTGGGGAGCTTGGATTGGACATAGAACCTGCAGGCAACAGCAGCAGCACCAAGAATCAGCTTGTGTTTAAAACATTCTATACATGTATGCAATCTGAGAGCCTTGGTAACACCTACATATGTCTGCTAGACAAGGTTGCTTGGTGGCTGGATCCACCTCAAAGGCCGGAGGAGCTTGCCCGTATATCATCTCGCAGCTCATGTCTTCAAAATCTATACAACGAAAATGGGTTATGAAACTAAAAGAGATAAAGGTAGAGTGAGGTAATTAGGATGGTGAAAAGAGAGATATAATGGACGTACTTGGGTTCATTGTGAGTGGGAGGCCAAACTCATTGGTGAAGAAATCCTGGGTTGGAATCTTGCACATATTAACACACATTCCTACACACCCACTGTTCTCCAGATACCTTCAAACAGGAGTAGGAGGAGCATACAAGTCTGTCACATGTTTTTTTTGAGCAAGACAACTAACTAAACTAGTAGACATTTTGAATTACCTGCATTTCTTTATACGAACTCCACTTCTCTGTTTCACCCCATTGACTTCCACTTCTATGACCTGCGCACAATCAGAAGTCAATCAAAGAGCAGTAGTAAGTAACAAATTCATATTCAAATCAGACTGGAAGAGAGAGAGAGAGAGAGGGAGAGAGGGAGAGGTACCTGAGATGGACCAACCAACCAGTGGAAGAAAGG
Source organism: Camelina hispida (assembly GCA_023657505.1). Lineage (NCBI taxonomy): Eukaryota > Viridiplantae > Streptophyta > Magnoliopsida > Brassicales > Brassicaceae > Camelina > Camelina hispida. The sequence continues at coordinate 45,559,637 of CP094632.1, read as the reverse complement.
CACCGTAAGAGCCGCATTGAACTCTGCTGCCCACTTGGTTGGTGGGAACAACTTTCGGAACTGTTGAGGAGCACCAGGAGGCAGCATAGAGAGAAGAACCTCCCTCACGGCCTCTTGCTGCTGCACTCTGGACCGCCCTTGCATCACTCTCTTTGACACCTCCACGAAGCTCTCGTAATCGTACTCCCAGAACCCCTTCTCCTTCGTCTCCTTCTTCTTATTCTTCTTCGACCCGAACTTGTCCATCTTCCTCGCGAACAGACCCATGAACACTCTCTCCACCAGCCCATCGTCGTATCTAGTCTTCTGCCCTATCGGAGCTGGCTCCCCGCTCGGCTCCGCAATCCCGCATCGAACGCCACGTCGCCTAAACGTGAGACTGACAGCTTGCATACTAGCAATAGCCGCCGCCATGGATAAGAAGAAGATGTCTCTCGCGCCGGCTCTTTGCTCGTCTTCCCTCTACCATCATCATCATCATCATCATCATCATCTCATACAAACTCTGCTTTTACTGGCCACACAAACGTCACCCACACCTTACGACTTCCAAGTTACAAGTGTCCACTTTCTTTGCCTCGCGTCGCGACTTAATTCTTTACTTTCTTTTGTGGACTTATAAGCCCACATCCAATACAATACAATGGCCCTCAAGCTTCAGCCCTAACTAATTCACATATCTTACCAAAGTCTAAACCTAAACTAATATGGTTAATAAAATTAAAACGTCCAGTAAATACTATCGGATGTTTGTATAACAACCAACATCCAAAGTAAAAAGAACGGAAATGTTTCTAATTTAAAACCGAACATCAAACTTTGGTTTCGCATTCATTTTCTCTTCATCAACACGATTTATGATACTATTGGGCTGAATACATTTTCTCTTCATCTACACGAATTGTGTTCATGTACTCGCCGACTTTAGTCTTTTGAAAAATTGTTTTCTTTGCTAGCTTTTTGTATTTCGTCTTGAAGAAGATTATGAATGAAAAGAAAAAAAAAAAATTAGCAAGTAGGGGATAAATAATGGAGTAGAAGAGTGGAACACTGTTTTGTTTTGTTTTTTTGAACGTAAAGAGTGGAGCACTTTTCAAGTTTCAAAATAATACTATGTAGAACAATAAATTAAAGACACTCTCTACCAAACTCCATCAACTTCGCATTTAAGGCTTCTTTTAGTCTTTTGACTTTTTTACATCAACTACAATTTTTTTATTATTATTGTGAGTTACTATCAGTTTTGTCAGTCCAAACCACTCGCTAGATGTTGGAATGGAGTGCAATTATAAAGTTATGTCAGTCGTCGCTGACCACTGCATTACAGTCGTGTTATTGCTTGCAAGTTGTAACTTTTTTCTATTTTTTGTTTGTGTTATTGCTTGTAACTTAGAGCATCCCCATCGGTTATACTTTGGGGATGTCTTTCTGTTTTTCACTTATTAAATCAAAAAAAGAAAAAGTTTTATTCCTGATATTCTATAGATCTGTGTCTCTGCACAGATAATATTAGATACTTACAGACCCTCTACGTGTCAAAATTCTATTGCTTAAATTTGTTTTTTTTTATTTTTTTCTTTATTTTTCCATTTGCTTCTCTCTCTTTGGACACCCATGTTTAAAGATGACCAATGGAAAGGAAAAAAAAATAAAAAATGGATTGAGGATCTAAATTTAAATTAATATTATTTTTAATCTTATTAAAAGTTATAGACATTATGATGAGGATGACCAATGTGCATGCCCTTACAGTTGTAAGTTGTAACTAATCCTCTTTCCTTACATTCAACTTCTATTTCTGCTCTACCAAAACAGCTCCCCGATTAGTAGTTGAGTTTGAGGCTTTACACTAAATTCCTCTCACTACAAGAAGCTGGAACTATTATGACATAATTATTTGACAGAAATTATTAGTCATAAATTTGTGATGATTTAGAAACGATGTTGTGACTAATTTTGTTTGTCTCAAATTTGTAGTTATTTTGTCATTATTAGAGACATAAATTGTGACGGTTTGTTTTGTCATAAAAATGTGACGATTTGTGGCTAATACGTAGTTGCAAAGTAAGACGAATTTAAGACAAAAATTTGAGTTAGAGTTTAAAACATTATAGTGACTAAATGGTTGTCACGAAATGTTATCAATCTGTAGCGTAAAATTCTTTTGTAAATAGTTACATTATTATAGTTACTAATTTCACTCAACTACCCTTTAACTTATGAACGATATCGGAATTCACTTGGCTATTAGTGAACCTTCCGTGCTTTGACCACCAAATGGCTCAAGTTTTCAAGAGAGAAAAACCTATTGCTGCGCATGCCAATAAGTTTGCAATAAATATATAAACCAAAGACTTATAATATGAAAAACTGTAAGTAAGAAAATAGATGTAAAGGCTTGACATGAGGGACTACAAATCTGTCTCCGTCATTAACTTGTCGAATCTGTACTATATCGGGATCTAGTTATAATCAAGCCACTCGTTTGCTGAAGTATTTTTTTGTTTTGTTAAGGCTTTTAGGCTGTTTTAAATTGTGTGACATTGACTTTTGACAACCTCTTAAACATATATAGCACATGGCTTCGCGTTCCTTACCGAACTACTATATATATAACTCTTTTCTCATGCACGCACTCGAATTTTCTACTTCATCTGTATTTTTGCCCCAGCAAATTATAGGGAGCGGTATAACTTTATATTGGGTAAGGACATGCATGCGATTAGCTGTTGCTTAAGACCACGTACACGTCCTTCGCATCATGAATATTATCAATATTTTTATAGTCTAACTCTTTAACTTGGTTTTTCCAAAATGTGTATACATATTATTATAGAATTTGTCTCTAAAAACAGGTCAGCTAAGCTGGATGAGCTGTTGGGCATTTAGAGTGATGGCTATGAGTTTGAGTGGCCATCATATCACCTGTCCAATCTTCTTTTTGCCTATCAACATTTACAGTTTACATCTCCCTAACATTACTTCAATTATTTGATATATTAGTTTCATTTTCATAACAACCCGATATATAATCATATAGATTTAGCTGCCCACTTTTTAGTTTTAGACCCCAATAGGCTTCAACTGGCCAAAGCACTCAGTAGCTAGTGGTCTAGCCAAACAGACCATATATGCGTATCATTATTTGACTATCTACGGGTTTTATGTCTGCTTAACATGTTACTTTCACATAAAACCTTTTTACCTTCTCAGCAAATATTTGTACAAGTTGGAAATGTACATCAAAACATGAATTACAAGTTTCGAAATCAAATATATATAACATAAAATGTAAAGGAGTCGTCCTACATGCATGGTGACTTGATTGACTTTGTGTGTAAGTAGGCTACAATAGTAGAGTTCTGGATCATCACCGGACCAATCGACATCACATGTTCCTAAGTATTGATGTTTTGAAATTAAAAAGATAGTATTAAGGTATGTGCTGGATATGCGTGGTCGAGTGTTGAGTAGGGGCTGCAAAAATTCAACGGCCACCCAATTTCATCATTTTAGCCAACAAATGTATGTTAAATGCGATCAATAAATTCATGTATCTGCCATCTGTTCTCCTTTCCTCCTCTCTCTTCATTAACTTAATTATTATACTAGTAATACTTTCTCTCTCTCACGCACTTTGTCTTTGCAACATCACCACCATACATACATACATACATGCCTTCATGCCTTCCACAAGACTCAAACTCCACAGCATGGGATTCTCACGGTGGCTCAACCGCACCGTGGGCTTCATCGTCTTCTTCGTCCTCGACATTGTGGATTTCTTGCTTTGCTTTACCTACAAGACGCTTGACTTCTTCTTCGAGTCAGAGTGGAAACCCTGCTACTGCTGTCCGCCCCCTGAGGCCAAGCCAACCGCGGCTGGGGGAAGCAGGGGCGGGAAGATGATAGTGTCAGAAAGATCAGGAGATTACTCAAAGGTGGTGTCACTGACAAGGACAAAGATCCATCTGGATGAGATCTCCGACACACTCTACTCACGCCCTTCACTCCTCACCAAGCTCACTAAGCTGGTGAAGTGCTTCAAGAAAGATGCTGTGAAATGTTATGATGGGTCCAAGAAGAGATTACCATCAACTAAAAAGACAATACTAACAGTGAATTCCACGGTGGTAGAGAAGTTGCAAAGAACACCAAGATGGTCTGATTGTCATTGCACTTTCTGCACTTCTTGGCTTTCCTCTTCCAACCATTCTCTCTTTGTCAATGTCCAACAGCCCAAAGGTACATATAAACTCTCTCTACATTTTACATTTTTATATAACCTAGATTGTGTGATCAAGCTCATTGCCCTGCTAATTCGTTGGTCTGTTAGATATGTGAAAACCTTTTCCCTTGTGACTCCTCTCTCAGTGGTCTAGTGTCTCGTGCAGCATGCATTCTCATATAAGAGTGCAATAATAGTTCTCATGAGAAAGAAAAAGTTTGGTTATTCGTCTTGGTTACAAAAGACTGGTAGCTTAAGAATCAAATTAATTAGAGGAATAATCATTAATTATTGGCGGCATGGGTTCTAGTGGGGCTTTGAATTATTTGTACAATCAAAATCCTCTATTACAATTTAAATGGACGACTCGCGTTTAATCAGGATTAAACTTTACTCTAAAGAAATGCCTTCAAAAATCAAAGATAGAGATCCGTTGGTTCTATCATGATATAGACCAAAAGAAAAGAAAGGCTGGGATGTTTCTCGGAGAATAATGGGTGACGAATTTCTTGAGTAGTGTTTGTATGCGCCTACTCCAAATTACATCATAAATTATTTACATTATTTGTGTGTGATTTCCTCGTAATATGCTAATTAAGTTTCCAAATACATCTTTTTGTTAGGTTCTAATATGCTAAGTTTCCAAATACATATCTTTGTTAGGTTAAAAGCCATAAGTAAAAAATATTACACTGTGAATGTGCAGACAACAAGGCACAAGAGAACGTAGTGTTCATACATGGGTTCTTATCATCATCAACGTTTTGGACAGAGACTCTGTTCCCGAACTTCTCAGACTCAGCCAAATCTAATTACAGGCTACTCGCTGTGGATCTTTTGGGTTACGGGAAAAGTCCAAAGCCCAACGATTCATTGTATACATTGAAAGAGCATTTAGAGATGATAGAGCAATCGGTGATCTCTCAGTTCAGACTCAAGACATTTCACGTAGTGGCTCATTCCCTAGGCTGCATTCTGGCTCTTGCGCTCGCGGTTAAACACCCAGGAGCCATCAAGTCGCTTACTCTATTGGCTCCTGTGAGTCATATATAATACATAAATTCCTTATAATTAGTTGATTAATCAAATGCTTCCTGGTTAGTATGGTAATTGATTGATATATGTGGACAGCCATATTATTCGGTACCAAAGGGAGTGCAAGGGACGCAATATGTGATGAGAAGAGTGGCGCCCAAGGAAGTGTGGCCTCCGATGGCCTTTGGAGCCTCAGTGGCCAGCTGGTACGAGCACATTAGCCGCACCGTCAGTCTAGTCCTTTGCAAGAACCACCACTTGTTAGAATTTCTCACCAGGCTAATCACCGGAAACAGGTACTCATTTATCTACTTGAGTTACAACAAAAATTCAACTAAGAGCAATTAATGTAGGCAGACACAGACACCTTTGAATTTCTTCCTCATCCTGAGATTGTGAGATGTGAGGAAATTAATGTGACATAATGGTATATATTACGTACGAACGCAAATTTTGTGTACACAAATTAACTGTGCATAATCGGTAATATAGAGTAGTAGCTGCAATGAAAAAGTGGATAATTAACTGGGGATGATATATCCACGCAGGATGAGAACGTACTTGATAGAAGGGTTTTTGTGTCACACACACAACGCGTCGTGGCACACACTGCACAACATCATCTTCGGGTCAGGGAGCAAAGTAGAGGCTTATCTGGACCATATCCGTAACAACGTGGACTGTGACGTCACCGTCTTCCACGGTGGTAGAGACGAGCTGATCCCCGTAGAGTGCAGCTACGGCGTCAAGAGAAAAGTGCCACGTGCCAGGATCCACGTCGTCCCCGACAAAGACCACATCACCATTGTTGTTGGGAGGCAGAAGGAGTTCGCTCGTGAGCTTGAGCTTATTTGGCGCAGACGATCCACTACTCCTCAACTTCATTCAATAAATTAACCCCTTCTTTATTATATAGTATATATATATAAGATAGCGTATAAAGCCAAACCCCGACCACTATTATTCAAATCATCATTTTATTACACCCATTTACATTTGCATTTCTCGGTGACTCCGATGAAGAAAAAAAGATGTTTCTTTTGTGGTAGCCATTGCATCATGATTTTGATAATGAAAAGAAGAACAGAGTAGACAGTTTTGAGGCCAAGAATTATAAAGTGAGTTGTGCAATATGTGCGTCCCCATACAGAGGTAAATTTTCTAAGCACACACAAATATGCTTTAACTAGATTAGATGTCCGGAGCATAAAACATTGTGATACAACAAATTATAGACGAAAACATTGACCACAACATCATATAACACAAATGATAAATTGTTGGTATTTTTTTTTCCTTTTGGGGAAAAAACCCATTATAGAAGACATTACATTCTGAGGAATGCTTTCTCGAATTGTGACCACTTCTGCTCCAAAGTACCCACATACCCCACCGACATTCGTATAAGGCCAGGAGAGATGCCTGCAGCAGCCTTCTGAGAGGGGTCAAGCTCGCTACTGGTGCTGCTCCCGGAGCAGGACATGAGGGTCTCGTAGTAACCCAAACTGACGGCCATGAAGCCGAACTGAGTAGCGTTCTGGAGGTATGTCATGAGCTTGTTGGCTTTCTCCTCAGTTTCCATGTCTATGGACAGCAATCCTCCGTATCCGTAGTCTTTGTTCACCATCCCTTTGGCTAGCTTGTGCTGCGGGTGGGTCTCGAGCCCTGGATATATGACTTTCATGCCCAACTCCCTCATTCTCTCCGCGTACACATGGGCTCTGCGGCTATGCTCCTTCATGCGTAGGCCCAAATGAGGAATTCGCTCGGAGAGCTCGAAAGCCACCTTGGCGTTCATGGTAGGACCCAGCAGCATCAGAGATCCGCCACGCAGATCCATCATCCCTTTCACCAGCTTCTCGCTCCCACACACGGCCCCTGTTTTTTTTTTTTAATGCCACGACAAAGGACACGTGTACGGTTATTTGCTCCTTCACGTGAAGGAGAAACTGCAAACATTACATACGTCGCGACAAATCTTATAACGTTACCTGCGATGATGTCGGCCCCGCCACTGATGAACTTGGAGATACTGTGAACCACCACATCGGCTCCCAGCTTGGCCGGAGAGAGCACCATGGGGGCGAAGGTGTTGTCCACCACCACCGTCACACCCTTCTCGTGTGCCATACGGCTCAGCTCAGGTATGTCAGCCACAGTCAGCGTCGGGTTTGCCACGGACTCAAAGTAGAGAACCTGTGTCCTACCCTCGAGGATCGCGTCTGCCACAGCGCCATGGTCCGTTATGTCGACGAAAGAGGTGGTTATGTTGCAGGTCCGTGGCAAGAAATGAGTAAGCAAAGCGTGTGTTCCTCCGTAGAGAGTGTTAGACGCCACCACGTGTCCCCCGCTGCTGCACAGTTGCAGCATCACTGAAGATATCGCGGACATACCTGAATGGAGTCCATCCCATTCATTTAAAAAAAAAAAACTTAGAAATAAAAGACTCCTAACTACAATAAAAAGTTGAAAGTCCAACCAAAGATCGATTCCGCTATTACTCAACCAAAGTCTAGGTTTTCTTTTCATTTTATTTAAAACAGATACAGAGTATATAATTACGAATTACCGCTTGAGGTACAGTAGGCGGCTTGGGTGCCTTCGAGAGCAGCCATCTGGCGGCTGAGGTTGAGCACCGTGGGGTTGAAGTGTCGGCTGTAGACGAAGAAGTCGTTGTCCGGTCCCAGTTCTCCGGCGAACATCCGCCTCATAGTATCCGGTTCCATGACCGTGAAGGTGGCAGAGGCTTCGATGGACATGTTCACTCCCCCGTGCTCCCCAAACTCATGTCGGATGCTAGCCAAGGCCGCCGCAGGGTCGACCTCACACACCGCCAGTGCTGACTTCTTTGCAACCATGGCGTCTCCGTCGTCGTCGTCATCACGATCGTTTCGTTTCTTTCCGGAGAATACGAGGGGCTGGGGGGGCTGTGTTGTCTCGACGAAATGGGCCGCCATAGTAGAAAAAAATAGCTTTTGTTTGGAAACAAGAAAGAATCTAGGTGTTAACGAAATGATGGGAGGATGGGCTTCAATTTATAGAGAAATCACCAATTACTTACACTTTCTTTTTTTTTTTTTTTTGTTATTGTTGTTGTTTACACATTTGACAGAGTATCGGAATGTTTATTCAAAAGAAGTGGGAGTCGTTCACGTGTTCCCTGTCTAACTGTTTGGAACGTAATGCTTTTGAGTTTTTTTTTTTTCTTATCCTTTTCAGTTTCAATTTTTTTTGTCAAAATAAACTCCTTTGGCTCGCTTCTTTTGCCAAAGGATGAAAAGCAATGATTATACATCTTTTGTCCTCTTTGCTTTAGGATTAACATCCCACGTATATGTGTTCTGTTTTTCTTACGAGAGTATTATACTATGTATTCTGTTTATGTGGGTCATTTATTAGGTATTTTTTTTCTGTTGTTGTTATTAAGTTTGAAGAACGTATGAATTTTTATGATCTTTACAATATCACGTTTGCTATCCTTACCTCCTTCGTGACAGTGACATACTGACACGGCATCTTAATCTATTGAATTTGGCCAAAATTGGAAATTATGAAGGAACCTTATCATTATGAATTACTTTCAGAACTTTCAAACTAATTACAGTACTTCGTGTATATCGCTTTCAAGTGATAGTTTTGGGATTTTTTTTTTTTTTTTTTTTTTTTTAGTTTTTAAGTGATGTTTCTAATTTTTATGCAAAAGTTCAATATTTTTATTGGTTGAATTTATTTTACTTATTCATGTTTATGTAAAAAAAGGTAAATTAATTAAAAATTACATTTTTTATTTATGGGTAAGAACCTTAAACATGACTTAAAATGATACTGGGTGTGGTGTTATTGGTAACCAAAAACAAAGCAGTATAAGTGTACAATTTTGATTTTTTACCAATCACAAAAACTTTACTAAACACTTTATTAAAAATTTTACTCTTAACTTTTTTGTACTGTTTTCATGTACAGCTCTTTCTTACAACTTTGTACTATTCTGTAAAAGCTTACAGCTTCAGCTTACCGTTTTTCTGTACAACTTTGGATACGTTACCAATCAGACCCATTATATCGCACTAAGTAATTAATTGACAAATGAGTGTCGAATGTTTAATAATAAAATATGTCTGTTCTGGGGAAAAATAGTAAAAAAAAAGTATAAATTGCTTTTTGGTTGGTAAAAAAAGAGAGAGAGTTGGTTAATGCAACACACACAAGTGAATAAATACTTAAAAAATAAAGGTGTGTCTAGATACAGATTACAGAAATGGGAGAAATGAAACATGTGTTGAGTGACTGTCGAGGAACATTCATACTCGTGATAGTTAGATAAGCATTGCATTCTATACTCATTTCTCTTCGTTTTTTTCTTTCTTTTCTTCCTTTCCCACTTCTTAGTTTAAAATATCCTTTTATATTTTTTTTGATAACTTAAGAGTAATTAGAAAGGCTTATTATGCCAAAAGATTAATCTTCTAAAGCCAAAAAAACCATGTTGAATATCTTTTTATATTTAGTATTCATTCTCAAATATTTTCAATAAATCATGTAGATTAAAAATAAAATATTTAGTGTTTATATTCATCCCGAACAACAAATTGCAAATGGAATTAAACATAAGACTAGAAAATTATAAGATCATATTTAATAGTTAGAGCATATGCATTAGTAAAAAAAAAATATTGTAATATTATTATTCGATAAAGTAAATGTTTGGTAAATACTTAAAACAAAACATAAATATTAAATATTACACATTTTATTTTTATTTTGGAGAATTATCTCTTATTAAACATGAATATTGAATATTAGCCGAATTTGTGAAGTTGTACAATTGATTTATGTGTAATACTTCCAAATGTATAATAGTATCGTCTTCAACTTCGTCAAAAAAAATTGTATAAATAGCCCAATATGCTAAATTTTGATTTTATAAACATGTACTATTATCATGACCTAAATAGTAGAGATTTAATCATATAGTTAAATTTATGCAAATCATTGTCACAAGTGAATTCATTTAATTTTCTTGATATAACATCATTTGAAAGATTATTTTAAAAAAATATATATATATACAGTAAAGAAAATATCTATGTATAATTGTATATTGATAAAGTACTAATTAATTAATATGCATTAAAAATTAAAAATCTCTAGATTAATTAGTTTATCAAGGTTTAGTTAGTGTATGTAAGTTATTAAATGAATTAAAATAATAATAATTGAGGCACACATTAACATTAACATATAAATAATTTAAATGAAATAAGTATCACTCAACACAAACACAAGACAAGAGAGAAATCACAAATCCCATCAGCGTGCGTGCGAGCGAGATCTGAGAGATCGTCTGTATCGGTGAAGAAAGTTAAGAATCAATGGAGATCTTCTACTTCGTGGTGTTCGGTGGGCTCGCTGCGATCGTCGCCGGCTTGGAGCTCAGCAAATCCAACAAAGACCGCATTAACACATCCTCCGCCTTCAACTCCTTCAAGAACAACTATCTCCTCGTCTACTCTCTCATGATGGGTGAGTTCTTCTTCTTCTGATGAGTGTACATCTCTCGATCCATATTCCTGCGCGATCGATTTAATCAATTGTTGTCTAGCACGCAGCTTAGTTAGTAGTGTCGGTCGGGTGAACTAGATAGATAGATCTCATAGGTTTGTGTGATTTGACCGGAATCAGTGAATGTTAAGAAGCCACAGGCCTCTTGGATTCGATAAATTTGTGTGTAGAGATGAGATGATCCTAAATAAATCGAACAAATTGATTGATTGATTGATTTAAGTTGTCCCCTCTTAGCTGGGGACTGGTTGCAGGGTCCCTATGTGTACTATCTCTACAGCACTTATGGCTTCGGCAAGGGGGAGATCGGTCAGCTCTTTATCGCTGGTTTTGGATCTTCCATGTTGTTTGGCACCATCGTTGGTTCTCTTGCCGACAAACAGTCAGCCTTCCAATTCAATTCTCATCTTCTATATATTATTACTTAACACACACTGTGTTTTTTTTTTTTTTGTTGCATCTTCATTGAATTTCTTTTCAACTTACTTTAGGGGTCGCAAGAGAGCTTCTATCACCTACTGCATTACCTACATTCTCAGTTGTATCACCAAACATTCTCCCCAGTACAAAGTTTTGATGGTCGGTCGTGTTCTTGGTGGTATCGCTACTTCCCTCCTCTTTTCTGCCTTCGAATCCTGGCTTGTCGCTGAGCACAACAAGAGAGGCTTCGAGCAGCAGTGGCTTTCTCTCACTTTCTCCAAGGCTATTTTCCTTGGTAATGGTTTAGTCGCCATCATTGCTGGTCTCTTTGGCAATTTCCTTGTCGATTCTCTCGCCCTCGGTCCTGTTGCTCCTTTCGATGCTGCTGCTTGCTTCCTTGCTATTGGCATGGCCGTTATTATCTCTTCTTGGTCCGAAAACTACGGCGATCCTTCTGAAAACAAAGACCTTCTTACCCAGTTCAAGAACGCCGCCTCTGCCATTGCTTCTGGTCCCATCTCTTATCTTCTTTTCTTTGTTTTTTTTAGTTGCGTCTAGATTTTATTCCACTAACCACTTCTATTATTGGAATCAGATGAAAAGATCGCCTTGCTGGGTGCCATACAGTCTCTGTTCGAAGGCTCCATGTACACCTTTGTGTTTCTCTGGACTCCTGCTTTGAGCCCTAATGAAGAGGACATTCCACATGGTTTCATTTTTGCTACATTCATGCTGGCTTCAATGCTTGGTAGCTCCATTGCCTCTCGTTTGTTGGCACATTCCTCTCCAAAAGTAGAGAGCTATATGCAGATCGTATTTGTGATATCTTCTGCAGCTCTCATGCTTCCTGTTGTAACAAGCGTATGCTCCCTGTCTTGTAGTTACTTTCCATATTCAAGGACTATTAGTTACCAATATAATAACTTCTCAAATCTTAAATTGGAGCAGTTCTTGGTGGCACCCTCCGGTGTAAAAGGTGGAAACATATCCTTCTCTGGATGCATTCAGTTAATGGGTTTCTGCACATTTGAAGCCTGTGTAGGCATCTTTTGGCCATCTATAATGAAGATGAGATCGCAATACATTCCAGAGGAAGCCAGAAGCACCATCATGAATTTTTTCCGCATCCCACTCAACATCTTTGTCTGCCTTGTATTGTACAATGTGAGTTTTCCAGTTCTCTTTTAATTCAGTCATATCTCCACGACAGTGGTGTTAGTATCACTGCTAATAAGGAACTTTATGTTCTGAAGACAATTTTTTACACTTGTTTAACTTTTGGGTAAATATTTGGCTCAACTTATCTAGATTTCATTTCGCTTATAATTATCTAGAACAATTTACCTTGGCCTTGCTCTTAAATACTTAAGTGTACAATCTAAAAGTTATTCATTCATTATCCGTCATATAGGGTCCCCATATTCATTCATTGTTCATTATCCAAGGCCAGCCATTAGATACTTAGTATACAATCTACAAGTTATTTATTCAATATCTGTCATCTGGATTCTTTGTTTGGATGTAAACCTGTATAGGAAAAGATGATTTGCTATGGACCTAACGAGGTTTTCTGATCTTTGTGTGCTAAAGGTGGACGCGTTTCCAATGACTGTGATGTTTGGAATGTGCTCTGTATTCCTTTTTGTGGCCTCTATATTGCAGAGGAGGTTGATGAATGTAGCCGAGATCCACAAGTCAAGTAAGTCTTCTGACATTACTCAGGAAATGCTTTAAAACGAAGAAAAAGTCATGTGGTACACACGCTTAATTGGGTTGTAGAACGTAACTAGTGGTCTTGGGATTAATATATGTTGCCATCAAACTCATGAGATGAACCTCTGTGGGTCATCATCATTCATGAAATGTAACAAAAGCTATGCTATTCATCCAACCGATGAACGTTGCATTTGATCTTTCTGCATGCTTGTAGATTCATTTATAATGCCTGCCATATTGGAACCGTTTCATGTTCATCATTAACAGCGCCTTTGATCTGATCATTCTTGAGGACCAATGATTCTAGTGTATCGCTTATTGCAATTGCAGGATCACAAGAGTGGTCAGCAGCAAAGGAGATGACCGCAGAAGCTGACCCTCTAAACCCATAATAACCAAAATACCAACATCTCTCTTGACATTTTAAAAAGAAAAAGAAAAAGAGGAAACACCCGTTCGTCTTCTCTTGATGATTTTTTCAACTTCTCCTAATACGCACCTTAAGTCATAAACTCTTTCCACTCGTTTAGTTATATTTGGATTTTGTGCATTCACCAGATGTAGCAAACACTCTTAAGACCTGTGCACTTCAGCGTATTTGAGCTTTGGCCATTATTCTTCTTATATCATTCAACTTTTTGTGCCTTTGAAAAACAATCGATATTGGCTGGTCCTAAACCATAGTAATAGTGCAGTAACGGTATTGGTGTTTTAATGGAAGCCTAATAATCTTTTTGCATTTTCAATATTTAGGCAATGATCGTCTGTGCTTACTTAAGTAGAAATGTTTAGGAGAGGTCAGTCATAAACTAATACACTCAAAGACCCGAATGAATCTATGGAATCGCAAGTGATATAAGACAGGTGTGGTGGTGGCCATGTGAAACACTACACAAGCAGACATTTTATTATTGCAAATGCATTTCGATTGGAGACCCTCCCCGATGCGACATTGCCAACTCCGGGCCATGTGCCCCATCGTCAGGGGGTACAATCGTCATTTCTGAATTCTTTGTTTCACCCATTTATTTATATAAAGCTTTTCAGGAGATCTGAGAAGCGAAGAAGTACACACCAATCAAGAAGAGTGAGAGAGAGATGGGAGTCATGAGTTTGAGCAGCATGATAATGGTGGTGGCGATATTGTTAGGGCAGGGGATTGGTAAAGTGTCGTCGAGTCTATACAAAGTTGGGGACTTGGACGCATGGGGTATCCCAGTTGATGCTAAAGTCTACTCCAAATGGCCCAAATCTCACTCTTTCAAGATCGGTGACTCCCTCTGTAAGTCATTCTTCAAACTTTTCTAACTCTTTTACAGTTTCGAATCTCAATAAATCTAATCATATCATTCATTGGTTTGCTGAAACGACCAAAACAAAAACAGTGTTCTTGTACCCACCAAGCGAAGACTCACTGATTCAAGTGACGTCCTCCAATTTCAAGAGCTGCAACACTAAAGACCCAATCCTGTACATGAACGACGGCAACTCTCTCTTCAACCTCACCCGAAACGGAACTTTATACTTCACAAGTGCACATCCAGGCCACTGTACCAAGTACCAGAAGCTCCTCGTCTCCGTCGGAACCTACTCCGCCGAAGCAGAGGCCTTGTCTCCGTCGTCGTCTGCCGACGGTCCCTCTTATCAAAACGCCTTCGGGTCCATTCCTCTCTCTCAGAAATCGTCGTCCTCATCGCTCATTTCGGCTTTCTCCATTGTCTTTGCATCGCTGGCTTGCGCTGTCGTCGGTGCAATCATGTGAAAATGAATATTTTTTGAATATTTTATCTATTTTATTTTTATTTTGTCCAAAGCCCAAAAAAAAAAAAATGATTGGTTCTTTTTTCCTTTTGTCTTTATGGCAAGACTAAGGAATGATGTCTTAATTATTTATTTTTATACATACTCTTCAGCTTCAGGCCACTTTATATCTCATCTCGGCAATTCGAACACACACAATCGGCTTATTAGCAGAAGTTTTAATGTAATTAACATCAGTGACATTTCATCCGTCCAATCTGTGATTTCTAATGCAATATGCACATTACATAACCAAAGCGACGAAAAAATGGAAGACCCTTTAAAAGACGAATTTATACAGCACTGAAACAAACCAAAAAGAGAGAGTATGGCACCAAATCCCAAAACTGTGGCTAGGAAGGAATCAAATCAGCTTCATCCACTTCCGTTTTGCCTTCTCTACAGCCTCCTCTTTCAGCTTCAGTAGTCGTTGACACGATTGGTTATACTGTGACTCGATCACATTCAGCTCCGTCTTAAGATCCTCCGACTGCTCGTTTGACACCATTGAGCATGAATCCAGAAACGAGGCCAACAAAGACTCTTCTGCCTCGCAGTAGCAGCCTAGCCCTGAACCCTCAATTGAAGAGACAGGGTCGTAGTAGTAGTCTGCTGATATGTCTGACTTCATTGATTCTCCAGCTTCTTCATCCTTGAGCTGATATAAACTGTTTGGATGAGGCAGGCTTCGATTCGCCATCAGCTTCGTTATCAGTTCATCTATCATCTCAGCTATCACATTAACCTCTTGGCTTGACAGATCAAGTTCTTCAACCATCTCCCCTGTAACTGCTCTTGCTGTATCTGTCCTCAGATAGAAGTCAAAATCAATCTTTCTTGCTTGACCTGTTTATCAAACCAAAGTTAACTGTCAAGAAGGTGCAAGAGAAAAGAAAAGGTGGCCAGAATATATTACTATATATTAAAAGACAGACCAGATGAGTCAGCGATACGCAGAGCCATTGACGCTGCCACATCATCCCTCCTCTCTCCACTCAACCTGAATTTGGTATTTTCGGAAACCCTATGGATTTCAAGGGTCTGGTGGAGCCATGCGTATTCTTGACTGCTTTTGCCGCCGGAGGAGCAGATGGAAACACTTGTATTGTGCTTATGATCCACATCCATGGGACGATATTCAGAGAGTTTTGGGTTTGCAGGTTTGAATATATCGTTTGAGGAAGCAGGAGGAATGGAATCCTTGGAACCACCATATACAGCAAGGAATTGGTCCGTGAGGAGCTCTAGAGCACTTGGTCTAGAAGAAGCTGGGAGAAGACACTTCTCAATGAATTGCTTAACTTGAGGATCAACAACTTTGCTGAGGGATTGCGGTTTTATACCCTGCAGATGCAACAGTTAAAAGGCGAGCCCCGCGCCCCGTGAAAGAGAAATGTAAGACTTTTGAAGGCTCCTCTCCCTAGAACGTCATCATACTGAAGAAAGAAAAAAAATGATCCATAAACTTAAAAAGACTCTTTTAACACAATCATTCATTCATATCAAGAGGAAGGAAGAGCTCATGTATGTATGTACCCTAATGTAGCGACCAGTGGGATCTTTCTGGACCAAGTCAGGCTCGTCCATTGGCAGGATATATATATATCTAAACCCTAATAATCCGGAGGATGAGGAAGAAGAAGACAAAGGAGGAGGAATGGTTACAGAAGAAGAAGAAAAAGGGTGAAGTTTGGATCGGAGAAGGCCTCACAGGCGAAGCAGAAGGAGACGATCGCCGAAGATCGGAAACGAAGAGTGGCGGCCAAGGGAATCCCCATCTCCGAGGTACGGTGGTGCTTGTCTCTAGTTATTGTAATTGGATAGATGAAGAAGAAGAAGAAGAAGAGCATCACCTCCATTGATCCTCCACCACCATTGTTTGACTTTTCATTAGGGGGAAACCCCCAAGCAGAGAGAGATGGTGAGGGACGCTACGCTACCTTGTTCAAAATTCAATTTTACTTTTCTGGGCACAAAACCAAAAATAACAACAGTCATCCACACTAAAACGACGTCGTATTTTAAATGGGCCTTCTTCCTATTACATGGATGGATGGACTCTCAAAAGCCCAACTTGTTTCTTCGATGAGTAAAAAAGTAATGTTTCTAATTTCTTCTTCTACAAAATGGAAGGAACTACTTCACTTACTAATAATATATCAACAGAGTTACTAATCAATCTATCTATAACAAGAAATCATGTTTGGTGTTGGTGTTGAAAGAGCTCAACTAGTGAGTAGAAGACTTGATGCCTTGTCACTTGTGGATTGTTTGCCTGTACGATCATGTGTGCCCATATTTGGCCTTGCCTTGTTTCCATCACTCCTTTCAATATCTTCAGTCCCAATCCTCTCACCACATCTCCTATCTCCAGAAACTCCCCTCTTTCCTCGCATACCATCTCTATCTGCATTTCCCCTTGCCTGTTCAGATCCTCCACTATTATCGGGCATACCACTGCTTCATCATCATCTCCCACTTCCACCGCCCATGTTCTCTCTTTCTCCTTCACCAGCTGTGTCATCATCATCATCTTAATCAGTAATTCAACAAATACCCTTTTTTAATTTTTGACGACGACTTGTGTGATTCATTCCCTCTTCTTTATTTACCTTAGACTCGTATGGTTGCTTGAGTCTGTCTGCGTACTTTGCCAGGCTTTGCATGAACTCCATGTGTTTTATGGTCAGATCAAGCAACGTATCTATGCTACACTGTTGAATCATAAAATATTACAGTATTAGCTAGAGAATTAATGGATTTGCTCTCTAATTTTGGAATGCCAATTAACTATATAATTACCTTTGCTCCATTAGGGATCATCCCTCGCAGCTCCTTGATACGGTCTTGTATCATCTGACGGTCCTTAGGCCTCGGCCTCCTGCTTTCCCCTGCCTTTGCTCTTTTCTTCTTCACTCCTTCGACGCTTGATCTCTCATCATCAACCCACAAACTCCGCCCTGTTATAGTAGTTTCTTGAGCCTGCGGAAAAAAGCTTGAGCTATGCGCTGCCGCTGATGACGACGTTTCAAGTTTCCGTCTTTTGCTCTGATTCACACCAGAATAGTCTGTGAGAGAACTAGTACAAGTGTTGTTGTTGCTAAGACTGCTGCTAATGAGCTCGGAGAAAAGTCCTTTAGGCGGCGTAGCCAAAGGCTCCTGAGAATGCATCCCCAAAATGTCGAAAAGATCCTTGTCATCATCATTTCCTTGGATCACCATGGAATTCTCCTGCTGATTCTGTTCAGGTGAGTCAGCGAGCAGCTCGTAAAGATCGTCCAGAGTGTAAGACTTGAGAATGTCGAAACCAAAATCGTCTCCACTGCTAACAGTAACATCTCGGTGGTGGCCGGAAGAAGAAGCTGAAGCTGCTTCGGAGGTTTTACAAGAGATCATCTCATTCTCAGGGCTGAGCAAAGAAGGAGGACTGTCGTCGGCGAAGATGTCATCAAAGCTGAGTCCTAGAAAAGATTCTGCTGGGAGAATCTCACAGTCTCCCAATGGTACCAAAGACTCGAACAGAGTATCGAGATCCACCGATTGATCTGGTTTCTCCTGCATAGCTCTTGTTGTTTGTTCCAACATCTCTGGGCTTTCAAGAATCTAAAGATAGATATATTCAAAGACACTACTAATTAGTCCATATATATGACTTCCTTCCACAAGTAACAACATATCAAAAACCATTGTTATTTGTGTATATATGCAAAACCTTTTGAACAGATCCAAACTGAACGACGCCTCTAGATCCTCCTACTGGAATGATTGCGATAGTCTGTAAAATAAAACATGGAAACTGCAGATAAGAATCTGAGTTCAAAATGGATATGAATCCTTTTAACTTGGAGACAAGAAGAGAGACAGTATAAAGATCACCTTGAAGCCAGAGAGGAATTGATTCTGAAACTCATGCTCACACTGCTAAACAAATAAACACACAGATATATAATCAAATTCCTTATTCTTCTTCTTCATGAGATTGTATATACTATATAGCTCACATGCATGCATATGACTGACTATATGAGAAAATAAAACATATAAGGAAAAGAGGGGAAGAAGGAGAACAGACCTGAAACAATGAGTCTGAGAACAGCCATTGGTAGTTTCCGGTCAAAGCGACTTCTCCCACAATTCTGAAGTCATCAAAAGAAATTGTGTATAATTAAGATACATACATACACAGAGAGAGAGGGAGATAGATACTCATTAGAGTATTTGATTGAAGTGTTAAAAAAGCAGCTTACCCTTGGCCTAAGACATGATGAGCCTTGAGAATCATATCATCAACGAGTGCGACTGATTGTACATCATTGTATGCTTCTTCAAATCTCAATAACCTGAGAAAAATCCACATGGAATTCAAGAAAATTAACTAGACTACATTTTATGGACAACAGAAATTGAAATAGAAAATGCAGAGGAAATGATGCAAATATAATAATAGTCTTTGCCACTAATTAAAGAGACAATGCAAAACATAAAGAAGAAAATCCTCAAGGAGACTAATCTCTTAATTACATGGAATTGATGGGATCATAGCGCCAAAAAACAGCATAAGACCATCCATGGCTGAAACAGAGAGACTTCAATATCTGCTTCATCTCTGATGAACCCATATTTTAGTTCAGATCAATCCAACGCGCAAACGGGTCAAGTACTTTTTTTTAATGCGAAACTCGAAAAGATCCCAAACGAAAAAAACTGAAACAGAGGATATATATATATGTCGGTTTAGAGTTTTCCTTCTTTTTCTTATCTGCACAGAACAATGAAAGAAAGAAAGAAACAGAGAGACAGACACAAAGGAGAAAATTGCTTGTGTTTTGCTTTTTGTTCAAGCAATTAAAAAAGGACTTAAAGACCTTTGTCTCTCTCTCTCTCTCTCTCTGTCTATATATATATAAGCAAACAAAAAACATAAAGCTATTGGACTCTTTTTGAAAAACTAATATGTTTCTTATATAATATTGATGAAAAATGTCTGTTAAATAAAGTAAAAGAGCCTTCCCTTTTATTTTATTTTTGTTGTTGTGGCTGTCTGAAGAAAATGAATAAAATCAAATAAAATATACTCTCTCTGTTTCATAATATAGGATGTTTTCAACTTTCTATGCAAATTTTATATTAATTTTATATTTTATATTATGCAGTCTTAATTATAATTGGTTAAATTTTTTTAAAAGTAATTTTTTCTTAATATGCATGTTTCTACTAAAACATTATATACTTTGAACGGAGGAAGTAGTATTTAATTTTGTCCGGCTTTACGGTTTAATGAAAAGATTGCTTTAATTGCGAGTAGTATATTTATTTGTTGTCTTTTGAAAATTTAATAAGGGAAAGGAAAGACGAGAGAGGATCTTCGAGGTTTTATTTCCATAAAGAGAGATTTTCTTTTGATTCTACTTTTACTACTATAAATTTCATTAAAATTCTCGATACGAGTTTATGAATTATGATTCTACTTTTATTTCCACAATCCTAGAATGATTGATTCACAATCACTTGAACAAAAATTCAGTTCGACAATTGTAATGGAAACCGGTGTAGGATATGGCCAAAAAAAAAAAAATTGTAACAAATTTATTCATTTTCTTGGGCTTCACAACGACTTCCTAATAATGTTTTAAAACGTATATCTCGTACTAGCTAGTATGAAATATGAACTGAAGAAAATACATGTATATGGCTTTGTTTAGAGTCGACCCAAGCCTATGAGATATTATATATCACTTAAGTGACGAAATGCGTTAAGTAGCTGTTACTCGGGTGCCGTCATGTCAATGTACGTAGGTATGTTAAAGACTAGTTCTCCATTGGTGATTACCATTGAGAACTTAAGTATGATCAGTTTCTCTTAACAGAAAAACTTAATATGATCAACAACAAACTAACATATAATAGTAACTATTATTGGCATGGTCAATCTTCACAATCTCTCTTTTTTTTTTAATTTTATTTTTTTTTTCTTTTTTTTTTCTCTTTTAAAACCTCTACTTATTGGGGGGGGGGGTATATGTATTGTAAATATTACATCAATAAATTCATATATCACAACGCTTTTGGGTGATTATGATTAGAGTTATAAAAAAGTATGACCGCCTCTTAGTTTATGGGGACAATGAGGTCCCCTAAATATGTGCCACCTAAATCTTGAATTCTTGGTATGATAATCTTGACTTAACCAGTAGTTCTGAATCCACTTCTTCGCGTATATTATATAAACAGTGTAACACAAAATGTCGTCGTTAAGCCAAATAGATACCAAATATATATATATACTAGAAATAGGCTCGCACGATGCGCGAGATATACCTAATCTTATTTTTATTAATTATGATATATTTTAAATTTATAAATATATTTTTGAAATGTCTTTTTTTTTAATATGATTTTTTTTAAAAAATGTGTTTAATATTTGTTCCTGTATATATATAGTTCTTAATGTTTGGACGCAAAATAAAATAAACAAAACATATAGGAAACCTTTTTTGATTGAAGTAATTAAATCCCTCAAAATTTTGTTGTTTTGGATTTTATTATTTTGTGATAAATTGTTAGGTTCTTAGAGGATCTCCAACCTCACTCTATTTTAAAGTCAATACTCTGTTATAGAGTAACATTTGCTCTAACCTTACTCTATATCTTACTCTAAAATAAAGTAAATGGTGGGATTACTATGTATGCAGCTTTACTTTTTTACACTAACTCCATTTTCTAGTATAAAATAGATTGATACATTGAAAAAACTATGCTCTATTTTATAGTAAAATATAGAATATATATTGGAGATAGTCTTAGCATACATGAGGTTTATAGAAACCATATATTAGTTATTCGAAACGAAAATTGAGTATTGAAAATTGTTTACAAATATTACCAGATAAATCTCATCTTTCCCTACATCTTTTCCAAAACTGTAATATATAGATGTGACCAAGACTTATATGAAATGCTAGATCTCTATAATCACAAAATTATTATAGAAACTCAGTAACCATGAAAATAAATTAAAAAATTATGTTTTAGTCTCAATCGTAAAGAAAAATAATTGATAAATTTTTCTCTTTTTGCGAGTGGTTTTACAACTTTATATATTTTTTAAACTCAGTCTTAATATTTGATTTTTTTTTGACTCCACAATATGTTGCTATGGTTTGATTTTCTTCGGTTAGCCTCCTAACAAATATCTTGTGAATTAGAGACTCTATATGAATACTTAAAATGTGCTATACTTCTATGATGATGGGTTATTTCTCAGTTTTTGTCTCTATTCTTATTCATTATGTTCTTTTAATTTTCAAAAAATGAACTCTCCAACATGTCAATTAGTGTAGATGGAAGGGAAGACACAATTAGAAAAATTGATATCAATAATAGATACATTCCAATTATTATTCTGACATAACTACATTTCTAAATTATTTTAACTTACATCTAAATGTTTTTTTTAATTAACTATATTTAAACTTATAATATCCATATGTTGACTTTTCCATCAGATTTTGATGATTTTAAAATAAGATATTTGCGAGAAAAAAAATCAGACCGGCTCATATTCATTCAATCAATAAACTAAACTTCTAAAACCTGAATTTTGTACTATAGTAATGAGATTATGAATCTAGACAATATGTTTTACAAGGTAACAGAAGAATCACCAATGATTATTTTGAATATTTAATAAGTGTACTCACGATTTATCATATGCTCCAATGTTTACTCTCTAATCTTGTAATCACCCTTAACATAAAAAAAATTGGAATAATGCATATTAAAATATGGCTCATGTCATAAAAATTTATGAAATATTTTATATTATATCTCACATTCAATTTTGAATAAAACTCATGAAAAGAAAAGTGTGTCAAATTTAATGTTTTTTAGATTCGATATATTATCTCTATTTTCTAATCTAATTACCATTAAATTATTTTGTGAAACTATTGTTATCTATGATTTCATGGGATGATTAATCAATTATGTTATTTTTATTTTCTTTTAGTACATACGTTTTAAAGACAGTTAAACTGTAACTTATAATTTATTTGTCTTTAATATAATATATATGATTATTGGATACAACGTGATTTTTTAAATATATTATGACATATTTTATATTTTTAAATTATTCTGTCATAAATTAATTTGGCTTCAATATTTATTTTAAAAGTATAAAACTGTTTGTTTTAATTGGTTTGATCAGTATTTTTATTTTTAGATTATATGGTATATGATTCCATTAGGAAATATATTATATGTTAAAACTAAAGGTTATGTTATGATACCATTATGCTATTTTTATTTTCTTTTAGTACATATGTTTTAAAATAGTCAAACAGTAACTTATGTAATATTAAATACAATTTAATTTTATATGAGTTTTGTCTTTAATACAATATATATGATTATTGAATACAATGTGATTTTTTAAATATAGTAGTACATATTCTATATTTTTAAATTAGTCTATCATAAATTAAATTGGTTTTAATTTTACTTTAATGGTATGAAAACTTTTTGTTTTAATTGTTTTGATCAGTAGTTTTATTTTTATCTGAGTTTTGTCTTTATTACAATATATTTGATTATTGAATACAATGTATTTTTTAATATTTATTAGTACATATTCTATATTTTAAAATTACTCTATCATAAATGAACTTGGTTTCAATTTTTACTTTAAAAGTATGAAAACTTTTTTTGTTTTAATTGGTTAGATTAGTAGTTTTATTTTTAATCTATATGGTATATGCTTTCATTAGAAAATATATTACATGTTAAAACTAAAAATTTGGAAGAAATATATTTTTGTAACAATGTGAATTTTTTTTAAAAAAGCAAACTATACATCATATAAGATATAAATAAAATAAAGTATATTAAAAATGTTGTTATTATAATTTAGTTTTGCCCATGGTGTAACAGAGAAGGTTGCTGTCGTGAAATGTTGTTATTTAAAAAGAAACTTAATGCAATGTGTTAGGGAGAGAAATCAGGGATTATAATCAAATGTTAATGAACATAAAATCATAGGCGTTTGGTATTTTTATTAGGTTGTCAAACAGAGTAAAACGTAAGAGGGAAACACATGATTTTCTTATAATGGGATTCTGAGATATCCTTAAAGATTGTAGTAAGTAATACAAATATTCCAATTGTAGTGATGCTTCATATTATTCTAATTTATGGGGAGGATCTTAGCAAATTTTTGAAAAATAAATTCAAAAATATGTATGGTTCGGAACTTAACACATTTATTTAAACAAAGTTTAGAAACTCGATTTCAAACTTTTTGAAAACGTTGATGCATACAAACTAATGTTACATATGATTGAAATAGGTGGTGGGTATGTAATGGATTAGAATTTTATGGTACATAGGAGAATTTTACCAAATAAACCAAAGTTTAGGAGAATTGAAAATAAAAGCATAGGGAGAACACCCAGATGATGTTGAATTAGAGATTTACTGGGAATAAAATGTAAGCAATGAGGAGACCCAATTAGATTTCGAAACGAACCTGTTATAGAGATAAACACGAACCTGTTAGAGAGGTAAACATTGACGGACTCTTCGTCGATCGCGGTTTGAAGCGTTGTCACTGATCTGAGGTGGACGGTTGAATTTGGGTTTGAATTTTAAGTTATTGGTTTGGGCCCAGAGTTGGAAGGAAAATAGATAGTTTTTTAAAACATATGAGTACACGTGTCAGATATATAGTTAGCCAGATGTCATGTTTTTAGAAGAAGTTAGAGAAAACCTTCTCTTATTATATAAGATATATATATATATATATCGTAATAAAATTATATTTCATAAAATGTTTAGTTGTGGTCTTCTGTGGTACCAACATATATACGGCTATGCTTGCGCCTTAAGTCTTAATGGCTGCTACTATATTATCTCCTCAATACAATACAGCATTTTGTCACTGCCCATTTTGTTTCGAGGTTTGAATGGATAATTAATAATTGGTATCGTAAAACATTATTATACTCTAAATTAAATTCAGACTCCACGTATATAATTAAGGGGTATTTTTGAAAAGGTGTATGCCAAAAGAGAATATTTCTAACAAATTCTCTATAATTAAGATATATATCAACCTTCGAATTTCATGAACCATGGATAACCGATATAAATAGAATCTACAGAACATCAAAGACATATATATATATATATATACAGTATATAGCAAACGTTAGAAAACATTCTTCAAAATTTGACATCCATTTTTGTTACTCGCAACATTCCACGCCACACATGCCTAAGTGCCACAGATACATCACCTTTTTATTTTATTTTAGTAACCAACAAATTCTCGACCTAAGCTGCCAATAAGCACGTACAACACTTTATATACACTTTTTAGCTTATTAATTGGTGATAGTGATAGATAATA
Organism: Camelina hispida; assembly: GCA_023657505.1. Classification (NCBI taxonomy): domain Eukaryota; kingdom Viridiplantae; phylum Streptophyta; class Magnoliopsida; order Brassicales; family Brassicaceae; genus Camelina; species Camelina hispida. Next base: position 45,534,468 of record CP094632.1, on the reverse strand, counting down.
TAGTTACAGGTATATCAACAGATCTCGAAATGGAAAGTGATTATATATAATTACAAATTAAAATAAGAAAACTTAAAACTCATCAATTTATTTTTTGGGGTTATTAGGGATATATAGCAATAATTTGGTCTCTTATACTCATCACACGCTCAATCATGGCCGTTAAGAACAAAGTCAACGGCATCAAGATTTTCACTTAATCCTTTTTTTCTTTAATAGATTTATTTCCCTTTTTCAAAACTTTCCGTTTTTATTCCAACGGTGTCCGAAAGTGCTGAACTAAATCTAAAAGTGGGATTCTATGTTGATATTGTAGGCTTGTTCTTTTGTTATTAAAACTATTTTAGAAACTTTTCTCTACATTTGTAGAGACTAGAGACTATATTTTCTTTCTTACGTACGTTAAAAAAAAAACATATTCAAGAGAAACTTTACCAAACTACCATTGTTCAACATATATATGTACTAATTTATTGTTAGATTCAGAATAAGTTTTTTATTAAAAGTAATTTTAATATACAGTTAAGCATTGTTAGATTTGATGAAAAAAAATTATAGTTATGATAGTTGCAGTATTATACTATTATTTATTTGGTAATATTTTATTCATTCGAATAACTGTGGAAAGTTCTTCTTTTTTTTTTTTTTTTAACAAACACAAAAAGTTCAAATTATCATAAAACAGTACGTAATATTTTGTTTTATAAATGATTAAGATACTACGAACTTAATTACTACATGTCATGGAACCGCTAAAAACTTGATCGTTGATAGCACATGTATTTTCAAATTTAAATCTGGCGTATAGTGTCTCTCGATTTTGTTCAAATAAAGAAATATGCAACATATGAAATATTTTGCTTCTGTAGTTATATTGACTCTAGATTGCGTGTTTCTTTTTCATCTACTATCTATTTATATGAGACCAATTTTTGCTAACCCTAGCTTACGTATATAACTAGGAGTCAGTATTAAAAACTAAATAATACTCAGTAGGTAGGTTTTCACAATATGTCCCCACGCGGGTCCACATCTTTATGTATGTCCGTTTCTTCGTAATCTATCTTAATTCTAATATTTTAGATTTTCTAAATAATATATATGTATTAGTTATGTTATTATCGGTATATAATGATTAACCATCTCTTTTTTTCTTCTTCTTTTGTGTTCCATTGGAAACCAAGATGGTGAATCACATTTTATCGATGGAACATCAATTTCAATTATTGTGTCATTTTTCAAACTGCGAAAAGAAAACACACTGTTGTCTTCAAAGTAAAACAACCTTTTAGTTTAAATCAAACCACCATTATATGCATTTTTTTCTTTATTTATTCCTAAAATTCCCTCTATGATTTATAACTAATAACTTTGCATTTTGCCTCGATATATATATATGTGTGTCTTTATTTGATCAGTCGATCTCAAACCTTAGTTATGTATTCAATATCAAATGCTCAAAGACTCATCAATCGCTATAGATAACATATCACATTTCACACTATATAATATGTGCAGTAATTCAAACATGTGCGAAAACGAAAATGACAATAATATATAGTTAGAGATGCAATGGAATATGCAACAAAAACAAAAAAAAAAAAGGAAAGGGAAAACTAGGCACGCTTTGTCCCAAAGAAAGGACCAATTTCGATATTTGTTAAGAAACTCTTATGGTAACACCATCATGCTATTTCCCACTACCATCAACTATCATCATTCTCTTTTCACACACAAACACACACACATAGATATGTATACACGTATATATACAACTTTATATATGTAATATCTTAATTATATGTATGCAGTGTCATTAAATAGGTTGCGTATATAACTCCATATATACTCGAGGCATGTGGATCGTTGTCATTACAACATGTATTATACAAATCATGGACACATCCATCCACATGTAATAAGTACATATTGTCGACTTTTAGCTATCGTAGACATGGTTCAAGCCTAAATGGATGATTCTTATTTGCGGCCAAAACAAACAAAAAAAGCAAGCTATGTAGACATGTTATAATCGTAAAATTTAACTATATATATATATATACTAGAAATCATCCCGTGCTACGCACGGCTTTAGCTTACATTGTTGTTCAATTTTAGTAATTTGGAGATTATTAGTTTTTATTTGTTTACTCAGCAATTGTTATTTTTGTAATTTTAAAAATATACTGATCATTTTAATTTTTTTTGGGTTCATTTGTTTGGTGTTACTTGAGTTTCTTTTTTTATATATAGTTTTAGAGTATATCAACACATAGAATTTTTTTTGATTGCATAGTAGAGTGTTTATGGTTTTAAGGCATCAATATTTTTAGGGCATATTTTAGGCCAAAATTTTTAGGTCTTTTATGGAGAAAAAATAAAAATAAAAATAAAAATTATAATTCCAATTATCATTAGATTTTTTTATAAGTTCAAAAAAATTTAGAAGTTCAAGTTGTATATAAGAAAACAATATATTATTTATGTAGATATATATTCAATATACGGATGAAGTGTTATTAGGTTTATGTATAAACTATCTCATCTTTTGAATTGTTGGTGAATGAGCATTAGATTAATGTTAATTAAACTTATTGTTAATGAGATTTAAAGTAAAATTTAATTTAGAAAAACATATTTGAAACTCTAACAAAAAAGTTTCCATATTCGAAAACTTTTAGAGGAATAATGAGTTATTTGGTAATATAATGTTTATTTTCGTATAAATTTTTAAATGAATATGAAAACATTGAAAAGAGAAAGAAAAATGTGAGCAATCAAAAAACGAACTACAATATGGAAATATTGAAAATAATTTTTTTATATTACTACTTTTATAATTTTGTTTACAATAATAAAAATGAGTTTTTAAAAATATTGGCGTATGTCATCCAAGATTGTCGGACCGGCCAATGGAGAGTACGAAATCAATACATAAACACTCTAATGAATAAATAAAATTTCAAACATTCTCACATAATTTTGTTCTATCCCCTATATATTAATAGGAAAGCACTATCACAAAAAAACGGATGTGTCATGCTTACATAGCTTCGGTGCCTTTTTTTAATAAATTTCTTTACATCTCATTTTTATTTACATAAATATGTTATTAGCATATATACGACTGCTGAAAAAAAAAAGCATATATACGACTATGTTCTTTTCTATTAGCTTTTAAAAATGAAAGATTTAACCAACAACTAAAATCCAGAAATGTATTTAATTATCAGTTTCATAACATATTTAATTATTAGAACTAAATTACATTTCACAAACAATAAGAATTTATTCTTTTGTTCACCGCTTTTATACATTTTTCTCATTGCATTTTCAAACTTAGGATTAGTTTATATTAAATCGTTTAGTCTAAAAAATATTGTTTTATCTATTTGATGGCATAGTGATGTAGATAATAATATGAAATATAAAATATGTGAATTTGATTTTTAGAAACACAAAAAGCCATCAAAAATTTCTACACCACCTTAAAATTCTTTTCTAAGTTCAAATATTTCACGGGTGAAACATATTTTATAGAAAATAAACGCAAATTTGAATAAACAAAAAAAAATTACTTACATATTCTTTTTACTCGTTTGCCAAAAAAAACATATTCTTTCTACACAAACAAATCTTAAATCTCAAATAATAATTTTACTCATAATATTTTGTTTAAATCAATTTATCCCGCACATAGTGCGGGTTATTACCTAGTGTAATATTAATGTGAACAACCAACATGATAACCTGCAAAAAACTTAAAAATTATTCAAGAATACCTATCAAAATTTGAAAAGATATATAAAAATAATATAATTCTTTATAAGGAACCTAATGACTGAAATTAAATAATAAGAAGTAGAAATTATTTTAAAAGGAGAGTAATTATGGATTGAATTCTAATGTTATGGAAAACAGAATAAAATTTTTCTTTTATAGAAAAAATTCGTAAGATCTAGGCATGTCAATTAGGGCCAAAGCCCGTAGGCTGGCCCTGCCCTGTCCTGAAAAACATCAGGATCGGGCTTAAATATATATATTTTTAAAAAATTGGGTTCGGGCTATAGAGTTTTTTGGCTCAACCCGATAGGACTCATACCAGACCAAAAACAAATATTTTTATATTTTATTGTTAATATTTTTGTTTGATTCCAATATTTGAATAATGATTTATTGTAAATAAAGTTTAAAACTCTAATCATAGTTTTCATATTTATTTATTAACTTTACTTAATACTTTTTAAATTTTCATATTTGTGATATTTTATACGGTATTGTTTTATTTGGTTAAAGTAGAATTTTTTATTTTAAATTAAGTTGGTTTTAGTGAATATAGATGAATTATTTAAATTTTGATTGATTGGTTTTATATTGCACTTTTAAACATTGTTTTTCAAGACTTATAAGTTTAAATTTTTGATCGTAAGATGAGTCCGAAATGTCCGAAAAGCCCTGTAGCCCTGTTAGGGTGGGGCCCAGACTTTGAAATATAGGCTCGAAAATATTTCGGGTCGGGCCAAACAAAACTCAAACATATGCGGGCTTTATGGGTTTCAGACCGGGCTGAGCCGGGTCAGCCCGATTGACACCCCTAGTAAGATCTAATGGAGAATGAATGAGTAAGTAATTACTAAATTACTTACGCAAAACATCCAACCATTAGATTATATAAGATTAAAAGCTATAAACTAAGCATAAATGGAAACCCATAATTTAAAATTTGAGCCAAAATGTGTGAATTTATAAGAGAATTTGACAACACATAATTAAACATCCAATTGTCTAACATAATCTAGAATCATTTCTTGCCCATGAATCATTTATAAGATTGAAACCTAGAAATAAATTTTATACATAATTTAGAATCCGTTTTTCCCCGAATCATATATTAGATTGAAACCCATATTTATAATTTCAAAATAAACTATAATTAGTTTTTTTCTATGATGAAATCATAAACTGATAAATGGTGGTTTTAGATCAGAAGGGACCTACAACTTGTTCTTATTAAAGAAGAAAAAAAGAAAATGTTAAAAAATTTTCTCTTTGTTTTATGGGCCTCTAGTTATTTAGGTCCAAAATACAAATGAATTTAGTTATTAGGTCCAATAAAAAAAGACAGGTGTTAGATAGACAGCATGCCAAATGTCATGTCCTTAGTAAAAGTTGAGAAAAACCTTCTCATATTATATAATATTATATAAGATATATACATTTTTATGAATTAACCCAAACTTTTGACACATGCATGAGGCATGATAAAAGTTGAAAACAAATACATTACTTAATCAAAAGTTTTGGAATGTGAAAAGTTATTAAATTAAAGACAAATAAAAATGGAAATTTTTTTAAGAACGAATTTAATTAACAGGCATGTAATTTAAAATAATGATAAAATAGTTAGACAATAACTAAACACTAATATCTGACGATGAAGAATGGTTATTTGGAAAAAATTCAGGACGAGTTGTTAATTATGAATGCAAAATGGAGTGATGATATCGTTAGTACATAGATCGATCCAAAAAATGGAATCAATTTAATTTTTATTTTTTAAATTTATGCATGGGATTCTCTCGAAGATGTATCATTGTGCCTTATCAACGATTATTCTCAATATGTAGACCGCAAACATATAGATATATGACACGCAATAATTTATTGGTAATGATTTTGACTCACCAAAAGAAAGTCAAATTGCCTTCACTGATTTTTTTTTTTTTTCTCTGTTTTCCTTACGGCAAAAACTCCCACTCTTCTTACCCCCTAAATAAATGGTTCCATTAAAAAATGGTTTATATGAAAAAGCTAACATTTTAAATTACATAAATCTTTTTTAGTTTAACATATACACGTCATTTACTATCTAACTAAAAATCAATTAATAATCAATTAAAAGACAATACTTATAATAGTATATTAAATTAAATTACTTTTACATGTGAAAGAAATATGTAGTCCATTTTATAATATGGGATAGGGAGATTATATTATACTTGAAACTAGTACATGAAATCCATCCAAGAATTAGTTTTCTCACAAATTAAGACCAGTCTAGAGTTATGTATGCTATTTGTACGCCTTTATTTAGTTTATAAACAAATATATTGAAGAACTTGTAATGAAAATATGATGATACTATATACTAGTATATAGTAATTGATAAATCAAAATAGCCAATGAGATGTAGATACAGTTTAGACTTGTAATAAGGATTCTTATATATGTCGACAGCAGGCAGGATTAGCAAATTAATCATCTAGTAATATTTCTATATATTGAAATGACTCAATGAGTGTGTTTAAAAACACTGTAACCAATTAAAAAGAAAAAGGAGATGAAACCAATCATCCAAATACGCAAACTCCAAGGTGCAGCCAAGAAAAAAGGTGGAGGGAGAGTTTGGAATATGATAGAAGAAGACGTCATACTGTTACGGTGCACTGCCACACATACAATCATTTTTACTGCTTTTTGGACAAAAAGACATCGTTTTGTCAGGGAATGTCTCTTCTTCTTCGTACTCTTCAAACCATTTTTTTATGGAGTACTAATTAATTTGTCTTTTTAAAAAAGAAAATTTATTATTAGGATTGCTTGATAGTACATAGAGATCCAGATATATATATATATATATATTGGGTACTCTTATGTAATAGTGCCATTTTAATCAAATAATAGTGAGATAATATGGTGGAAGAAGAACGAAGAAAATACATACATTCTGGTATACTACTAGTATTACTATTTATATAGTAGCGTTTTGTGTGCCCATAAAAAGCGCGGGACCTGTGTTGTGTCTTGTGTGTTCACGATAGACGAGGAAGAGGAGGAGGAAAGATTCTTTGATGAGTCAGGTGACACGTGGAGGGAGATGATAGGGTAGGCAGCTGGATGATGACATGTTGATTTTGAGAGGATGGAGCTTTTTAGCCTTCTTTAGGTGTCGGGCTAGAGGGAGGCAAACACAGTCCCCCACACCATATGTCTTGTCAGAATTAATATTCACTTCCTCCTCTCTTCTATGAGTTGGCTTTTTAAAATTTTGAAACAAGTAAAAACAACACTGTCACTCAGTCACGGCGCGGCGGGGAAGAAGCCCACAGTTACCTTCTGGGCTTAAGGACGATGATAGGCTTTAGAAAGCCCAATACAGGTCATGACCCAGCCCCTACAAAGGTTCTTTCTTACCTAGAGTAACATAATAAACAGTCCGACACTCGACACTAGTCAGTTTTGGATTGTTGCTTACTGTTGTTATGATGTGAAAGCAAAAAAAAAGGAAAGAAGGATGATATTGTGTGGTCATTGCTGATGAGTATGCCATGTTTGGTGATGTGACTCTTTTCTCTTAGGTAAAAAGAGCACCAGTCCAATCTGTTTCTTCTTCTTTTACGTACGTGACCTCAGCAGAATAAAATCGCAGTTATGTATGTACATTACCCGTTTTTCTTCCTTCCAAATAAATATGCAAATATAAAAATGAATTGAGTAAACAAAGAATGGACCAAAACTGACTTCCAAATACTTCCTCTGTCTCACAAAGATTGATGTTTTAACATTTTCACATATTTTAAGAAAAATTTTAGTGTTTATTTATAAATTAATTTATAATTATTTTTTGGTAAAGAGAGAAAAAATAAACCAATAACAATTCAAAAATTTAAATATTTTCAATAATTACTTCTTGAAATTTACAAAACATCAATCTTTATGGGACAAGAAAATATCCCAAAACATCAATTTTTGTGAGACGGAGGGAATAGCATTTAGTGCCCTTCTTTAACTAGTGTTGTTTAATTACAAACTTTGTCGAACGAAGTTGGTTACTTGTCGATTAATTAGTGTCTGTGACTATTATGAATATAATAAATGTGAACAGCAAACAAGGAATCAAATGACAGGTGTTGTTGGAGAGTCAATTGCAGCAGCAACTAAAATGTACGAGGCTATAGGGGTTGCCATTTCAAAGAGTAAAGAATAGATTTTTGTAATCTCTCTCTCTCTTGTACCGAACTCAACCACATGAACTACTCTTTCTAGTTTCTATACCACCTTAAATCATTTCCAACCTCCGATCTTTTTGGTTTTAGTAGTATTAATTGACATTTATATAATATTAATGGTTTGTAAGATGGATTCTTTACTAAAACCCAACTCACATTTTCCACTTTTACATCATAACTAACATGTGTTTTGATCTTCTGTGCGAGAGTCTGTGTAGTGGGACGAATGATGATGATAGTACGAAGTCCAAGGGGAATGTTGGGGCTGGGTCCATTTTTCTATGATTTAATTTTTTTTATTCTGTACTCTTTTCTTATTATTTTATTTTTAATTTAAAATTGCCTTAGGAAACTGACTGTTTTGTGGTCTCTTGTACACTTCGGCTAAGTGTGTGTGTGTCCTAAATGACAAACAAAAGAACCAAAACGATTTGGTTACAAAAGTGTCCTTTTTTTCTTTTCGTATTCTTCACAAAAAGGGTCTCGAGTAGAAGAACATAATATAATAAGGATACACTACACATGTGATTAATAGCGGAATAGTACTACTTAAGTTAATGGGTTTTGGGTTAGCATAAAAGACAAGACCATGTTATGTCTGAAAGAGGGCAATGACCTTCCCATTTCTCTCTAAACCTCGGAGTTTGGTAGCTCTATGGCACCAGTTTTTACACACTTCAGAAGAATCTCTTGAGATAGACGGAAAAGTATCATAAAATTAGGTAAACGAACAACTGAGATTTTGATTTAAAAGAGTCTACAATAGATACAGTATCCATCCCCAACCCCAACAAAGATAATACTAGTGTTTAGACAAAAGGAGGAAACCAAAACAAAAGGTACTAAACACCCAGATTGAAGTTGTTAACCCTCTCCATCTTTTAAAATTTGGATGAAAATTTTTAATATTTGCTTCTAAAAAAGAACATCTTGGGTCCTTGGGACTATTATAATCAGTGCCATGATCCACCACCAGATGCAGCAGAAGTAGTACCAGCACTTAACATGCCATTCCAAAACCCAACAGAGTGGTCAGCTTCTCCTTCATCTTGCTCATGTTCATGATCACTATGATGATCATTCTCTTTGACATTGCCACCACTATTGGTGCTTGGTGATGAAACTGGAAGTTTCAGGCTCTCAAATTGCAGTAAAGGCCTTCCATTATTAGTAGTGGCAGTAGTAGTGACACTGGACCCCTCTTCTTGATGTAGAGGATCCCCACCATACCCACCATCAAGGGAGAAGCCCAAAGCTGGTCTCATGAACTCTTGAAACTGTGGGTAACTCATACCAAAACCAGAAGCTGTGTAATCGTGAACATTGGGAAAAGACATGAAAGCAGGGCGTGAATTAGAGGAAGCGGAGGAAGTAGAAGAGATCCCTAAAAGCTCCAAAGCAGAGGAGGTTGAGACAAGTGGGTTGTTGTTGTTCTTCATGCTGCTGGGTACTACTTGCAGGAACTCAGGGATACTGTGATGATGATGATGACCACCAATCCCAAACCCTTGAGAAAACGCCAAGTTGAGATCTTTAACCTCGTGGGCATTCCCAAACCCCTGAGGAAACGCCAAGTCTTGAACTTTAGTAGTAGTAGTAGGCGCCGCGGCCGCTTCACCACCGATCTTAGGGTTTAGCTGAGGGAGCGGCGCAGGGGTGTTGGTGTTGTTGGCGAAAAGAGGTTTCTTGGATGAAGAAGAGGAGGAGGAATTGGAATTGGAAGAAGATCGCTTGTTCTTCCTGATGCCACCGCCGACGGGGATGTTCCGGAGAGAACCACCTTCGGTCCAATACCTACGGCAGTCTTTACAGAAGTACCTGGGCTGAGTGAGGCTGTAGTTGTTGTAGTAACAGAACTTGGTGTTAAGAGAGTTGCATCTTGGACAGTTCAAAGCTTGGTCTCTCTCCGGTCTTGCCTTCCTCTCAACCGGAGTAGCAGGAGGACTCGGCTGTTTCAGGCATGTGTTCGTCACGATCTCGTTCATTGGCTTCACAACAAACTCCTTTTTATTTTTATTTTTTTCAAGAAACAAACAAAAGCACACGATTATTCTCGTTTTCACTTAGACCACAGCTTCCAACTTTTTTTTTTTTTTTTGGATCCAAAACGAGAAAACATTTATTTTTGATAAAGGAGAAAAGTTGAGAAAATAATATATATATATATACCTGAGGAGGCCATTTAGCAGTGTCCATGGCTATGGAAATTTGAAGCTGATCTGAAGAAGAAAAGGAGAAAGCTATAGGTTTGGGAGAGAGAAAGAAAAAAAAAAAAAAAAGAGAGAGAGGAGAAGTGTGTGTGGGAAGGTAATTAAAGCTGCTGGTTTTTGAAAAAAAAAAAAGCAAGAAGACGAAAAAAGAGAATTTTAATTATATAAATAATTTGTCACTTTTAAAGAAGGAATATATGTATAAAAATAGATAGATACATGTATATAGTGTGATGCGTGTGTGTGCTTTGATGGATTCTTCGTATGTGAGAGAGATAGAGAGAGAGGTTTGGTCTGACTCTGACTCTGACACACACACACCACAGTCTGAAACGAGAAACTACGCCGTCCCACGAATCTCTCTCTCTTTTAGTACTACTACTCACCTCAGTAAATTATCTCACCATTTCTCCTCTCTTTTATTGCTTTCATTAAATTATAAAACGCTTGCTATTTTGTTATAGAAACTAGCCTGTTGTGTTTGATCATATAGTATTTTGAAACGTGTTTTTTATATATTATTGAAAAAAAAAATTGTTGAAGGAGACCATAATACTGTATATAAGAAATACTAGAAAACACAAGTGTGTATTGGTGACGTCATGTCTCTTCTTCTTCCACTAGCCAGCAGCCGCCACTATCCAATAGTATCTCTCTTGAATCTTGCCCTGCTTCCGCAACTCTTCTTCTTCTTCTTCAAACGTAACCAGATTAATTAACCAGAGTAAGGGACTAATGTACCGTATAAGTAACTAGAGGTTTTTGGACCCGGATTTTTATTAAGTTAATAATATATTAAAAACATTTATACCACAAATCTTTTAACATGTGATGAGGATGAGAGAGTTGCCGAAATTAGAAGAATATCATTATTACCAGGAACAAGAGTTGCCTGAGTTGTCTTTGACAAGCAAGAGAAATGCCTCTTCTTCTGACATGGAATGGAACCCACAAGTACGTGTCTCTCCTGTTGTTTTTTAATTTTTAATTTAATTTTAATAATGTAGCCTAGTGGTGGTCCAGATTCGACACTGTTTCCATCTTTCAGCCGTTGTTCCACTGTGTAACCGGCGTTTGACGGATGAGTAGACCAGCGGCGAACTGCAGCCCGTACGTCAGATTTGGGGGAATCACAGCAGAGACTACTGGGACCCATATATATATATACACTAATACACACACGCGCCAATGAATCTTTTGGTGATAACGACACGTGTCTTTCTAGCTGATTTGGACTCCACAGGAAAGAGCACCCAAAAAAAAAAAAAAAAAAAAAAAGTAAGTCTGTATTAGAAGTAGCGAAGAAGAGATTAGATCGTGGTGTGTTAGTCGACCTGACCTGACCTCTGACTGTGGGAGAGAAAAACGAATATTTGTGTGTATTGAGTTTGGACGGTGGAGATTAGTCATCTTTGCTAGGCCCACCTGTTTGCCTTATTTCTGGCCGTAAGAAACGTATCGAGAGAGATATATTAGCCGACCATCTTCTTTCTTCTATTGCGATCCACCTCAGCATCTACCCCCTAGTCACTTGTTCTACGATTTTAGGATACACCTATTTATTATTATGACATTTAGACTACACACATTTTTTCATTTTTTCTCTTTACGTCAAGAATTTTCACAAATGCTGTTTGAGTGTGCCAATATTATTATATTCCCCCACGCAAAATTATATACTATAGTTTAGCTGGTATCCACTATCCACGGCTCTCCCTTGTAAAATCATCATTACATGTTGGATATCATTTATAGAAACACATTTCTAATGCCTCTATTTTCCTCCATACGCGACTTTAAATCGACATCTATTGCATGGAAATGCTATGCGTTATGCGACTTTTTCATTATACATGACTGACAAATATACTAGTAATTAAAAATAGACAAAAATATGCATGTATGCGTAAGAAAATAAATATGGTGTGTGCACCCATATATCATCCTGTACTGTACAAAAAAAAAATCAATCGTTGAGCTATTTTGGTCGTCGGATTTGATTTCTACTAGGGAGTAGGGAACCACTAATTTTGAACCTCACATATATTATTGGTGCAATAGCAATTTGATTAATTGTTAAGAGTACGTAGTGTCATATACTCATATCATATGCTCATTTATACATATGGCAAAGGATTGAACTGATCTAAGTCTAACCTAATATGCATCTCACATGCATATATACTAAATGTGACTGACCGAGAAAATGGCATGCTGGCTATGACATATTGCATGCTAACTATGACGTATATCTATCTATATATTGCGTACACAGTTTTATTTTCCTGGTTTGTTACGTTAATTATTTCATGTAAAACCAACAAAAACAAAAAAAAACAAAAGATCTTAAGACAGATCGATGTACATATCGATCGTTTATACGTATGTACTATCACAGGTATATAACATCTTAACAAAAATGTATATATCTTACACACACTATCATTATACGTATATTATTAGAATTTTTATCGAACATACTATGCAAACTGTAACGGAAAATACGATATAGACATACTATATATATTACATTTATTTTATGTATTTATGTCAGAATGGCGTATGCAAATGATGTGGACATGGCAACTAAATTAAGCGAAGCTAGTGTCAATGGACACTTGCATTGGTATCTATCGGGTCCATTATTATTTAGAAATCTAGTTTTTTTTGGACCAAGACAACCGATATGGCTCTTAGACAAATGGGCATTTGATGTCTAATATGGAATATGGTGACCGTCCACTTAAAAATGGTCACCCAAATAAAATAAAATATCTTAGAATTTCTACATAAACGTTTAAAATATATACTCAAATATTTGATTAAACAACAAACAACCATGATATATGAATCAAAATTTTCTGATAAATATATATATATATATATATATATTATATTCCTAATTATATAACTGTTGCACTAAATATATAATGGTACTTTCTAATATGGAATGCTTTTGTCTTGACCATGCTTAGCTCGAGCAATTTACTATGGCTCGACGTATTGACGCAATGTTCAACTAAAGCATTCCGTTTTCTGTTTCTTATTTTATTTCTAAAGAAACGTTTCACTAAACCACGAAGTGGTGGGCTAGTGGTTCTAGCCTTGGTGGAAGAGTCGCCCTGTTGGTCTAGGTCAGGGATCGATTCTCCCCAAGCGCAAGAATTACTTAGCTTTATCTCTTTGGTCACATGGGTACGAGCCCATTGCTTACGGCCCATTTGCATAACTGGGGGGATCCTACCCGTGAGATGCCCTCTCCCCAGAGAGATTAGTCTCGGACCCCTCCATAGGTCTGGGGATTTACTCTCTGAGTTAAAAAAAAAAAAAAAAAAAAAAAAAAAAAAAAAAACGTTTCACTATGTATTGTTGTTTAAGCAGATATTTTAAATACATTTTGGTTTCCAACCCCCGAGAATATAGGGCGAGCGATCGTTGAATTTTGGACCACATACCAATTGGACAACTGGTTAGGTTTTATACAGTTCGTCTTATAAATAGACACATATTCCTGTTGTAGGGTCCGTGGAAATATGGAAGAAAGCAAAGAGCTAGTGGTAGGGTTTGACTGGGATAGTCCAAACCTTAGCATATGAGATACAATAAAAAAATTTCATGCATATTTAGTTTTCAATCTAATTTTAGAGTTATGATTTCCTAAGAATTAGATTGACATAATAAATAAATGTTTCACTATGAATTTTAATATGTTAACAACAAAAATTAAGTGTTCTGGTTTAGTATTTTTGGTTATGTATTGCATCCAACTTGGCAACGATCTATTCTTTACTCGAAGTTCGATATAGAAATGAGTGAACAAGCATCATTATAAGCTTATTATGATACAATTATTTATTTGTTTATTGATTTATTTAACGCATTGCATGGTCACAGCCTGTTCTAGGCTTTTTTTTTTGTTTTTTTGTCAAAACAAAGTGAAATAATTGTAAAGCTTTATGTTATTGATAAAGCTTTGAAGGATACAAAGTGAAATACAATATAAGCCAGCAAAAAATAAGATATCCTAGAGTCTAAATCCCAAAAAAAATCACTTGTTCTAAGGCCAACTCCAACGGGCACACCAAAACACCAAATTATAGTGTTAATGCTCTCCAACCATACACCAAAACAAACACTATCTCTATTTTTTTGGTGTTTTGTGAATAGTGTTACACCAAATATGGTGTAACACTATTCACAAAACACTAAAAGTATATATATTATTTTATTCATGTTTTTGATTTAAAAAATATATTAAAATTATTATTAATCAACTAAAAACTTGATATATCATTAAAATTTTAAAATTATCTTATTATATTTAGTAATATAAATTAGTAACTATAATTAATATAGTATAAAATAATAATTACGATTAAATTTTAAAATAAATATCAAATTTAATAAGATTAAAAGTGCATACTAAACTTCAGTAAAATAATAAAAACATTATATTACAAAATTAAATTTGAATCCTCCCTTGTAAGTTTCATATTGAATCCTCCCTTGTAAGTTTCATATTGTGTTAATAAAATCTTCGCTTGGTTTAACTGATAATGTGAAGAGAATAATGTAAATAACTTAGCAAATAAAATAAACTAAAAATGGTAGATCAAATACAAATAACTCAAGTAAATATACTTACAATGTCTTGCTCGGAAGCACCGCTAGGATTCTTGTTTTCAATCTGGTTGACGCATCCTCTAAGCTTGGAGACAGCAGCAAGAATCGTTGTCATTCGATTTTGTATAGATCTTCTTGGTCTTGGTTGACTACGAAAAAATTCTGTAGTCATTCGAGTTTGTATAGATCCAACTGTAGAAGTTGAAATGGTAAGCGACGATGATGCTCGATTTCAAGAATTTTTAGCTCGACACAGACAGATTAAAAATCGTGAAGCACATATTGAACTTCGAAATGCATTAATTGAGCACTTATGGTTCGAATTTACTAATTCTGAAAATTAGTAATATGTAATTTATTTCTTAATTAAAAAAAGTATTTTCTGTTATTTTAATTGCTTGGTTGTACTGAATTGAAATAAATCGTTTATATAAATGTTGATGTTTTATTAAACTATTAAAAGAATTTTAGTTTAATAATATAATAATCAAAAGTTTTGTTTTTAGTGTGAAATTTGGTGTTGTGGTTGGAGATGAAAAACTTTTTAGAACACCAAAACACTAAATTTAGTGTCAAAATTTGGTGTTTTGGTGTTTTATGGTTGGAGTTGCCCTAAGCTTCCAACTTACAGTGGGTTTGATTGGTGACAGTTTTTGAAAGCTTTACAAATATACAGTTTTAATATTTATTAATTACAAAAACTTTAACAAAAGCTTTACCAAAAACTTTACCCTCAGTTTTTTTGTACAGTTTTCACTATTTCCTAAAAGCTTACAGCTTTGCACTATTCTCTAAAAGCTTACAGGTTTGCACTATTCCCTAAAAGCTTACAGCTCCAACTTACAGCTTTTTTGTACAGTTTTTTATAGATTACCAATCAGACCCAGTTTTTTTATAAATTTTATAAAATGATATTTTTCAAATGTCCAGTATATATAGTATATAATTCTATCTGGTTGACGAGGACTGATTAATGATACAAACAATTGAGCACATTCTCTTCCATTTTAGTTTAGGTTACTTAATTCTTCCAAGTTCTATCGTAACACGTGGTCATGCGACTCTTGTCTTTTCTTAAACTCTTTCTTGGTGGTTAGAAACATATCATTTTGCATAGAAGTTAGAATATAATCATCCCCGAAAAAATATTAGAGTCTACATGAAAGCCCATTTAAGAGTTTTGACGACGAATGATTTTTCTTTTTGTGGAATTTAGAAAGCCCAATAATTATTTAGCTCCTTATAGGAAAAAGCTCTGCGGGGCACTTGTCTCCCAAAGACCCTAACATCGTATTATACTATTATGTATGTGTGGGAGGGTGAGGTAGGAACCCCCACAACCACACACCAACACGGTCACGGTCACGGCCAAGAGGGCTGAAAGTGCGACTTTTCTACGACTCCTCACCAATTTCATTTTGTTTTTATTCTCTTTTTCTAATAACAGTTTTGTTTGTATTCTCTCCATTTCCATTTCCAATTTCCATTTTTATTTCCGTCTACGAGATTAGTCTACGATGTATTTTTCAACCAATTCAACAATACTTTCGCCGTGGAACGTTTTATTTATGAACTAATTTATTAGTTGGGTGAGTGAGTGGTAGGCCTTGGAATAGTTATATTTTCTTTTTATGTAGGAGAACTATTGTCAACAAAATACAAATAGAAAAACACGTTACCTTACGTGTGCAAAATTATTTTATTTAGAATATAATATAATGGGTTCACGGATAAAACATTTATATATAATATATGTATATTGACTTGGATAAAGATTGAAATATGTAAAGACGAGTCTACTATGTATATTACCATTACATTAATTTGTATGTACAGCTAATTAAAAGGATAAGGATTTAATTTGTAGTAGGAAAATAGGTGCACCAATATACTGTAATTAAAAGATCCTTGTAAACTACGTATGCAGTAAGAAGAGTGGATCAGCTAATATTGAAGATACAGTTGAAGATAGAAAAGCAGTAGTTACGAATTAGGATATGTAGCACACATGCATGGTCTGTCTATCTATAGATAGTATGAGGGTTGCAGGTTTGCTCGTACACAAACCGAAATGTTGAAATAGTTTTAGTAATTCGATTGTGTGGTAAGAATAAATATAAGATGGTTTGTCTAGGCTGCCTTTGTGATGTTACTATTTAATGGTAAAAAAAAAAAGAAGCAATTTGTTAATTTAAATCCGGATAACGAGGTAAATACAATACTACTAACACACAAATCATGAAAATGGTAACAAATTTGATACTACTAAATATCATTAATATAGTAAGTTTCTAAATAATCACTTTGAAGTTACCGTAAAGGCGTGCATGTAGTTAATGTTTCATCGTGTGAGGTGGTTGAATCAATCCATACTTACCAAAAGTAATTAACAGGAATTTATAAAAATAAGTTGATAGATAAATAAAGCATAGAAAATCAGTATAAGAAAAAAAAAAGCGAGTGCAGAAATATTGAAGTCAGTCAGTGTTAACTAAAAGTGGTGGTTGACAATTTTTTTTTAAAAAAAAAAAAAGAAGAAAAAGAAAATGGAAAAATCAAAAGATAAAAGAGAGAGAAGAAAACGACCACTTTCTTTAATTGATTAATACAGTAGTATGTTTCTTCGTAGTAGTAGGAACGAAGAAAAATCACCCAGTCATTATTAAATTTGCTAATAAGTAGCGTTAATATTCTTGGCTAATAATAAAAAATGCAACTCTCTCTCTCTCGACGACTTAAAAGAAAGAAAAAAAAACCCCCCAAATTATACACAAAGAATTAATTAAAAAAAAAAAAGAAAAAAAAAGATTGGAGAGAGCTCTCTTCTCTGTCAATCTCTCTTCTCTGTAGAGTGTAGAGAGACCAAACCAAAGAGCGCGAATCGAACCGACAGATATATATATATATTTATTTATTTTCATTCATACCCCTTCCCTTCACTTCCCTTCCCTTCCTTTTTGGTTGGTTGGTTGGTTCGTTCGGTTTTTTTATATCCCTCCCCTTGCCTCCTTCTTCCTTTTGCGATACTAACTAAATTTTCGACTGGAATAGAAAAAATCTCGCTGACTCGATTCAACTAATTGGTGTGGGGTGGTTCTTTTTGGTGAGACAGGTAATCCCTAAACCCTCTCTCTCTCTCTCTCTCACCAATTCTTCTTTTATTTTGCAAACAGGTAAAAGTACGAAATAGCTTTGTATTTTGATTGATTGTTTACTTTTTAATATGTCTTTGAAGCAAATCTCTTTCCTTATTTATTCATCTTCTTTTTTCTTCCATTTTTATTGCGAAATTTCCTCTCTTTTTTTTTTTTTTTTTTTTAAATTGTGGCTGGGTGTGTGAATTGTGATCTTGGTCTTTTGGTTTGACCCTGCATTCCCCTCTTTTTTTTTTTAAAAGTAGGAATTTTCAAAATTTGTCTTCTTTCTTGTTTTAAGTGTAGCAATCTCTCTCTCTCTCTCTGTCTGTCTCTGGGGCACAGTATGTATGATTTTTGACTAGCACGAACAAGGAATTATTATACTTTCTCTCTTTCTTACTCGTTTCCTTATTTTCTTCCTTGGTTACGGCGGAACAGAGCGTGATGGGTTCTTCTTCTACACGTGGTGACGCAGAAGTAGAAGAAGACGATGATCGCTTCTTTGATGCCCCTCCTCAAGACGACCAAGAACAAGACTCCTCCTCTGCTTTTCATCTCTGGACCAATGCTCCCGATAGTGTTTCTAACCGACGCCGTAAGTTTCTCCAATCCATGGGCTTTAGTTTTAACCAGACGACTTCACCAGACGACGACTCCCAAGATGATGATGATCACCTTCATGTTCAACCACCACCCCAGTCTGATTTCAATGAGGTTGTGACTGACGTGGTGGATCTGTTGGTCAGGAATGAATCTACTGCTTCCTCCTCTCTGTTCGACATCTCCTCCTCCTCTGTTTCCTCATCATCTCAGGATATTACAGATGATCAGACCTCGTTGCCCAGGAATGATTCCACCAGTACTTCTAGTATCCCCCGAGGGTTGTTGAGTGAATCCAGTTCTACTAAATCTGGTAGCTTTGGTGATTTTCATGACTCTCCATCCAAGAGAGGTGCCAAGTCTTGGTTAAAGAAGCTAGGTGTTCTGACTCATGTTTTCGAGTCTTTGGACTGTGACTCGGTTAGATCATCACCGTTGCATCAAGTTGCGCGAGTGCACACACACAAAAAGCAGTTCAAGGAGCTCTCATCTCTCTCTGTTGACCAAGATTTCTCAGCGCATGATGGTTCCATCTTAGCCATGAAGTTCTCTCCTGATGGGAAATACATTGCAAGCGCTGGTGAAGACTGTGTTGTCCGAGTTTGGAGCATATCCGAGCAAGTTAGAACAGACAACAACTATCAAGTAGCTGAGGTTGATTCTGGTGTTTACTTTGCCATGAACCAACACTCTCAGATTGAACCCTTGAAGATCAATAATGACATGACTGAAAAGAAGACAACAACAAGCTTTATGAGGAAGTCATCGGACTCAACTTGCGTTGTGTTACCTCCTACTGTCTTCACTATATCGGAGACGCCTCTGCATGAGTTCAGAGGTCATATAGGCGAGATCTTAGATCTTTCCTGGTCCGACAATGGGGTAAATATCATTTCAAAGTCTTTCCTTACGTTTATATATGTGCACATCCTCTTACGTTTACCCCTCTTTGCTGCAGTATCTCCTGTCATCTTCTGTGGACGAGACTGTTCGTTTGTGGAAAATAGGTTCTGATGAATGTCTCAGCACATTCACTCATAACAATTTTGGTTAGCTTCTTCTTCAGTGGCGCTTCTTTTTTTTTTTTTTTTTTTTGTATTTTCATTATACTTTTTTGTATTTGCTGTGTACTCACTCTCTCTTTCTTGCACAGTAACTTGTGTGGCATTCAATCCTGTGGACGACAATTACTTCATAAGTGGATCGATTGATGGGAAAGTTCGGATATGGGATGTGTCTCGAAGTCGGGTTGTTGACTACACAGATATAAGAGACATTGTAACTGCTGTGTGCTACCGTCCAGATGCAAAGGTATACTTTGAAAGACTTTAGTTTCCTTAAAAATTTTCATATGATCAGAGTTGCTTACTACAGAGTTTTGCAGGGTGCAGTAATAGGTTCCATGACAGGGAACTGTCGCTTTTACCATATATTCGGTACGTTATCATCTTACAATTAGATGAATTGTTCAATGTTGATACGAAAATGAGTGTATTATATATATTGTTCATGTTGTGCGTTTCAGATAATCAGCTGGAAATGGACAAAGAGATCAACATACATGGGAAGAAAAAGGTTGCAAGCAAAAGGATAACTGGTCTTCAGTTTCTTCCCAGTGACTCGGAAAAAGTGATGGTTACTTCTGCTGATTCACAGATTCGTATCTTATGCGGAGAGGATGTTATCTGCAAGCTTAAAGGTCGGGATCTATTCATAACTGCATATTAATGATTGTATTGTCTTCTATTTAAGATTTTCAGATCGTAACTTTCCTTTGTGCTTGCAGCTTCTAGCCTTCGCACAACATCTGCTTCATTCATTTCAGACGGGAAACATATCGTCTCAACATCAGAAGATTCATGCATACATGTCTGGAATTATTCTCCATTACCCAGCAAGAAGCCTTCTTCAGGGACAAAAAGGACTCGGTCTTACGAGGGCTTTCTCTCACACAATGTGTCTGTGGCTTTACCTTGGCTCAGACAAGGACACAGGGATCAACTGTCCGAGTGTATCATAGATTTGGACAGGAAGCTACCGAAAGTGGACTGTTTCTCTCCGATGAAAGGGTCAACAACGTGGCCTGAAGAGAAGCTGGAAGATTCTGCAATGAGCAACAGAGGGAAGCTGAAGCTTCTGAGGAGTGCATGGCAACCTCACCTGTGGGGGCTCGTGTTTGTGACAGCCACCTGGGATGGAAGAATCAGAGTATTGAACAACTATGGTTTGCCAATTCGGGTCTAAAAGACCACCAGTTACTAGTTAGGATTCTTTTATTTGTTGTTTTACTTAGAAGTAAAATATGTATACACATTACGCAATAGAAGATGTTATTGGCAATTAGAAGAACGGTGTGATTATGTGTTGTTTTTGCCCTATTAGAAAGTGTTATTACTGTTTTTCCAAAATGATTATAATTGTAACTACAAATCTTCAGTGTCTCTCTATGGAAAATTATTTTACCACTTGCCCAACTCAGAACTTTACATGGAAGATGATGAATCCTAAACTCTTGAGCTAAGGCTATAGCTAAGGCCAGGCACCCCATTTCTGGTCTTGATCTGGGCGACACCACTCAGCATCAACTTGCTTCTCTTTCCCACTTTCTTGCTGACTCGTGAGAGGCCATAAGTCTCCCCAAAAGGATTTCTTGGCCTGCAAATGAAGGTCTGGGTGCTTGCTTTTTGTTATCACTCTTCTTTCAAATGCTCCCTCTGAACCGTCCTCTTTGGTTGGCACACACATATCCAACGTCACTTGTTTTCCTTTGCGAAATGGAGGGAATATGATTCTTCCCCATCCGCCTCCCACACTCGCTCTCTCACTCTCCTCTTCCTCTTGGTCGTCCTCTTCAATTGTGTCTTCCACATCCTCATCAGTACCTTCACCATCTTCCTGTTCTTCCTCCTCATCCATGGTATCAGAGTCATATGCTCTTGGATCAACGTAAGGAACTTCAACCACCTGTGATTTGATAAAGTCCTCTGCACACATATCGAATGGGCATAAAACTTAGAAGAGTCAAAAGCTAGATGTGTGCATGGTTTTCATAGGTTAGGGACACACTTACCATAGTCAATCTCTAGATCCTCAGGTTTCTTATTTGCGCGTCTCTCCTTTAATGTCTCCAACTTCATACCATCAAGAGGCCACAACTCCCTAGATAGAGGTCATAACCAAAAAAAACTCTATTCTTAACAACATTCCTCTAAAGGTCCTGATGATAGTTCATTCAAACATCACAAAAAGTACCAACCGTGGGCGCTGACCTCTCCTGAAAACTACAAAAGAAAACTTCTCATCCTCGAACCCGCGTAGGGGAACACCTTTTGTACGCTGCAAAGGTAAATGTAAGGATTATCTGCGAACATAGAGCTGACTAAAATCTATATATTTGGTGAAGACAAGATGAAGCAAAAAATATGGAACCTTGTAGGAACGCTGAGATGAAGTTCTCTGCAACCGCTGAACAAAATGGCAGTACTTTCCAGTGTTTTCCAGCGGGCACTTCCCATCATGAGGGCACTGCATTTGCAACCCCCTCCTTTGTGTTACAATACATTCATGTAATCGTTTTCATAAAAACTGTAACATCAAGTTCTTGACTTAGCCTTTGACAACTGGAGGAGAGTTTTCAGGAGGGTTATTGACACTTACTGGAGCAACAATATGGGCACCAGATTTGAGATCGAGCACTGCCTTCTCATCTCCAGCTTTCTTCATTTTATTTTCCAGTTTACGCAGTTTCTAAGATAAAATAAAAACATTGAAAATAAGCAGAAGAAGGATATATAAATAACTTTGGACAACAGAGACGGCTCACTATACGAGTAATGAATATATGTGTATACAAATGAAATTACCCTCTTCTCCATCCACAGTATATGTGACCGCATCTGAGATATAATATTAGCACCGTGTGGCGTTCCTGGTTCAACCAAAACCTGCTCAACCAAAATTTACGAGAAGAGTTAGTAACAAATCAAAATGCAAGAGCACACGAAGTAC
Organism: Camelina hispida; assembly: GCA_023657505.1. NCBI lineage: Eukaryota > Viridiplantae > Streptophyta > Magnoliopsida > Brassicales > Brassicaceae > Camelina > Camelina hispida. The sequence goes on along the minus strand of CP094632.1, from coordinate 45,511,881 downwards.
ATGTTCTAGTATAAAAAAAAAAACAAAAACCATACCAAGAGATCATCTGTAAGGTCCCAGAGCTGGCGAACCACAGTAATCCTGTCTTTGAGAGATGGTATCTCCCCTAACACATAGGACTTAGCCACCCACAGGAAAACATAAAGGAAATTTACTCAGTAAGAAAAACAAACTTGTAAAGAAGAATCACAGCTGATGCGACTGAATAAAAGAGAGAACCCACAGCAATGACAAGATCATGTTTCCTCAGGGACTTTTCGTTGATATCTTTACACTGTTTGTTGATCTCTTTACTAAGCGCTAGCAGGCTAGTATACCCATGGATGAGAGGCAAATCATTGAGGCCTTTTCATATATACAATAATGGTAAGATCAGAACCCAGTTACTGTTATACAAATAGCTTTATAAAACGCTATATCAAAGTGAAATTACCCTGAATCAAGTTACGTCCAGCACGCTGCATTGACTGAGATGGTTCCACTATGTTTACTCTCTCCACAGACTTTGGCCAAACCTCTTGAACCGCCCTACAAGATGTTAAAACGAATCAAGAAGGAAATTAAAGTATCACAAGTAATAATAGGGAAGGCATCTATCTCCTCACCAGAAACCTGAACCAGTGCCAGCTCCAAAATCCAGCACTTTCGTAGGCCTAAAATCCGGTATTCTTCGACGAATCTATATATAAGACGATTAAAAAAAAAACGGGTCACTATATATACAATCTCGAGCTCAGTTGTTTCCTCTACACATTTTCCAAAAGCTCAGGACTATCCTAGAAGATGGTATCACTCACTAACACTTAGCTAAACCAAAAATAAGAAGTAATAGAGGAAGGTAGTAAGTAACCTCAATGAGTACTCTATAGCAGACGGAGAAAACAGCGGGCATACGAGAAGCAATGTACGCAGCAGTCTCACCGTCCCTGTACTGCAGACCACTATCTCCATAAACGGTCTGTATCTTCCACCGCTTCGTCTCCACCGAGTTCATAGTATCAGCTAGACTCTTGGCTGTGCTTTCAGGTAACTGCAGATTCGTGTCCTTGATCTCTTGGAATGATTCCGATAGCTGCCGAACCTTCTTCCTAATGTGCGGATCATCTTCCTCGCGGAGATATTTCTTGATTGCCCGGCGGAGACGGACGGGGACGACGAGGAGGCGGAGTGACTGCTTCGCTGCAGACCTTAGGGTTTCCACAGTGAAGACTTTCGGGACATTCGCTGCCATCTTCTACGCCGGAGCTCTCTGATCTGAATTGCAGCAAGTTAGTTGCCTCCGAGGTTTTAGCCTCTGTCTAGGGCTTAGCTTTATGGGCCACCAATTTATTATTTCATGGGCCTAAAAGGCCCTTTATTTTACTGAAAGACGACGAGCTATGATGGACTCATGAAAGTATCACAAAATAGAGATTATTTTGAGTACTTTATTAGATTTTAAAAACTGATCAACAAAACTATAGAATACTTTTTAGAAATTTTTCAATTATTCACTTTTAATAATTTTATTGATATTTTCAAAATTCTTTATAAATTAGAATTCAATTACACTTCCTTACTTTCTAAAATATTAATGATTCTGTGTGTACATTTTGTACAACTTCATATTCATATATTTATTTATTTTAATGCAAACATTTCTCTAATTTGTTGTTTTATATGTATTAAGTTCTTTTTTAAGACATATTATTTTTTGAAATCATATAAAATTCCAATGTAATTAAAAATATTAGTTTATTAATATATTTTGTCGTCGTTTTACCGATCTTCGTCGTCGTCTTCGATTCTTCCAACACCTTGAGAAGTTCTGGTCCCGATGAATCTGAGGAATGGGAGATACATATCTTCATCTTCGTCGATTTTTTCGATTCTTCCATCTTATAAATAAATGTAGAAACTCTAAAAATTTATTAATTCATAAAGGTATTACTTTATCTTTATATATCTTCCTAATTTGGTAATTTACTTCTATAATATATATATATATATATATTTAAAAATAAGATTTAGGTTTTCTAATCATTTACAAGTAAAACATTAATTATAATGAATAAAACATCGAGAGATTTTTGATAGAGTAAAAATATGTAAAATAAGTTTTAACAAAACTATTAATTTGGTAAAAGACTTTTAAGACTTTAAAAAAAATCAAAGCCTTGATAGCTATTAATTTGCCAATCAGACTTTTTTGATTTTTAGTTTTTTAAAAGCTTTGTAAACCACTTATTTTATTTTTTTTCTCAGATTATTTAAGCGTCAAAACCACACTTTAAAACTAGAAAAATATAAATTTTTTATTTTTTACCCTCTTATTATATTTAAAAGCACTCCACAAATATATATATATATATATTACATTTTTTTACAAATTAATTATTCTTATTTTTTCTCTTTCTTTTAAAATCTATTTCAAAAATAATTATTTTTATTTTTATTATCATCATTAATATCATCATTTCAATATATTTTAATAATAAAAATAACATCTACAGCTTTAAAAGTGTTTGTTACCAATCAAATTTTAACAATTAAAGTTTCTACCGTCAAAGCATTTACAGCCAAATTTTCTACAGGTAAAATTTTAAAGTTAAAGTGTTTATAACTATAAGTAACAGCGGTTACCAATTAGGACCTATATAGTGTAAATTTAAGCAACACAAAAATCATATTTTACTAGATTTTCTTACATATATATATATATGTTTATTGTTTATTTATATATATATATTGATAATTCTATACAATTGTTTATTTATTTATATGGTTTTCAAAAAAAAATATATTATTGTTTTATTGAAATGTGTCTGAATTAGTTTTACTATATGTTCTTTTAAAACCAAACAAACCGTGTTTGGCTTGTGGATACGATTTCATTCCATTCATCAAGACCAAGTGAACAAATCAGTGGCAGACGTAGGAAAAACTTTAGGGATGTCAACTTTTAAAAAAAAAACTGTTAAAATGAAAAAAAAAAAATCCAATTGATGTAAGAGCAGAATAGAGTTATGGAGTGTCATCCTTGTGGGACAAACCAACTTTGTTGCGGATAATTCATTGATTATATATGCAAAACTAAAACAACTTTTTAAATATTTTAGGGGGGTCAATTGACCCCCTACCTTCTACATAGGTCGGCCTCGGGAACAAATTGTATAATACAGTATCAAGATCGTGAAACATTCTCTCATGGTGTTTTGATTGATGTATATATTACATAACAAGAACCTAGCTAAGCTAGCTAGGTTTACAAAACCCTACAACTAACATATTTTTTTACATGTCGGGACATATCACAACCACATACATATATACACACAACACACCTACTACACACACAGTACTCGCCTGAGTCACCTAGTATATTATAAATCTATTTGATAAGGTATTACTATATATATAGGACTTGGAGATTTACTACACATAAATAGGAAAACGCTGGTTGTAATTGGTTAAAAGGTTTGAGAAACGTTGGGAGTGGAAGCTTGAGAAACCAACAACTCAGAAGCAGTCCAGAGTCTTTGAGCTTTAAGATTGCATGACCCGGATTTAGATGTCCGAGCTTCGTTGCAGTCTGAGAAGTACTTGCCACACACGTTATTCAATCTCGGACTTGTTGCCACGTAACATGTCGTAGCTGCTGCCTGAGGAACAGACTTCAAAAGCTTGGAGGTCAAGAAAAACACTAAATCAGAGACGAAGCCATCTCGGTCTCTTGTGAGACGGGTTCTCACGATACCAGGATGGACACAATTTGCTGTCACATTAGCATCCATTTTCTGCCAAAAAAATGACTTATATAGTGAGTAAAATTAATTATTTGGTTTAAAGAAGAAAATATAAAGATGAGAACGAAAAAAAAAAAAAAAAAAAAGATAGGGTTAATATGTAAAACGGAAACGTACATGGAGAAGACGGGATAGCTCAAGCGTGTGGAGAACGTTGGCTAGCTTGGAGAGAGCGTACGCTCGAGTCGCGTCGTAATTCCTAATAATTAAAATACGACGCAAGTTAAAGCGGGTTTCAACACGTACAGCCTGAACTAGTAGTATTCATCTCTCTAATAATATTATTACAATACTAATAAATAATAAAGAAAAAGACGAGGACGACGGCGTTTATTTTTGTCGTCGCATCACTTTTTTATGTGTACTTGATGATTAAACAATAATTCATTGATTAAATTATTCATTCGTACAAAATGAAATGATGAGAGTAATTACTATTATTTGATTGCAGTTTAATGATTAGAAATATAAAGTCATATATACCTACCTGTAGCTCCGGGAAATATCGGCTAGATAATGCAACATATCACCGGAAAACCAGCTATGGATGACGGACGTGACGTTGACGACACGGCCTTGAACGCCGGTGAGTGACGCCGTTTCAATCATCTTCTTTAACAACAGTTTCGTCAGCAGAAAATGGCCTAATTAATACCAAAACCACAATTGATTTAATTAGTTAATTACATTAATCACCACCTTATAGTCTTATACAAAATGAATGATATAGTAATAAATAAATAAATAAATATATGGAGAGAAATGAGTAGTAACTACCGAGATAATTAGTTGCGAAGGTCATCTCCACACCGTCCTCAGAGATGGCGTGCTTATGTGCGTATTTCCCGGCATTGTTTCTGATACATAATATAGACACCAAATTTGAGAGAAAACTAGGTTAGACAAAGAAGAAAACAATTAATGATTTATGAGAGAGTTTAATGAATTAGTTAGTTGGTTACATGAGGATGTTGAGTGGGAGTTGGAGAGATTCGAAGTCGGCTACGAACCGACGAACAGAGTCGAGGGAGCTGAGATCGAGATGCATCACGATGATCTCCGACTCCGGATACTCCGAGAGTATGCGAGCTTTCGTTTCCTCGGCGGTTTTGATACTCCGAGACGGAAGCACTAGCCTAGCGCCACGCTTTGCCAGAACACGCGCCGTCTCCGCTCCTATCCCCGACGTCGCCCCTTTGTACGTAAAAGAACCATAGATCAATACTAGCTATTGAGAAGCTCGTTTTCTGATTCGGAAACTAGAAAAAAAAAGAAAGAAGAGGTATAGCTAGGTCAACTCACCAGTGATGATGGCAGTTAGAGATCGGAGATCAGAATCAGCTGTGACATGATCGGCGGTTGATCTTGATCCGAATCCGCTGGGGCCATCGGAGCTGATCAGGTGTTTAACTGTCTCTATCATCTTTCTTTCTTTTCTTTTTTTTTTTTTTTTTTTTTTTTTTTTTTTTTTTCTGTTATGGTTGAGTTTTGAGTGTTTGTGTGTTGTGTCTTAAGAGGGTAAGAGACTATTATTTATAGTGCTACGTCTTTGAGAAACAACGCAGGAGAGATGCCGAGAAAGGGAGACAACACTTAACTATGTTGTGTCATTCGTCATTACCGAGTAAAAATTAAAAAAGACTTATGAGTGTGAGTGTATAAAATTTGGTTTTTGATTAGCACCAAAACAGGATAAAAACGGAATCATTTGCTTAAAATAAAGGTTTAGTTAGCCAACTCTATTTGACTAACATGAATTTTATAGAGGAAGATGAGTCATTCGCCAGAAATTATAATTGGAATTGGGTCATTACAAACCATAATCTTCCAAATTTTTTTATAAAAAAACTGTAATATAGAAGCTGAAACAAATGCTTAGATAGTGCCATGTTTTGGGTAACACTCACTATTTACTAATCATGCCCAACTTTCTAATGGTATTATTCTCCGAATCTTTTACATTTTTAATTATGGTCCCCTCCTATTCTTAATTAAAGAGATGAAAATACAAATATATAGGATGTTCAAACTCTTAGCTCTCTCACCTAGTCACACTCTATTGAAAAGTGCAGGTTTATCTACTGGACCTAAGATTACACAGCCCCGGCTGTATAACCGAATTTACCATACTATAGTTTTATCTTCCTACCTGTTTCATCATCCAGGTAGAAATGAACTTAACTATCCGTTTTTTTCATTTATACATGTGTTATATAGCTAGGGATGATTATTATTACATTAAAGTTTCTCAACTCCATTTATAGTACTAGTCTTTGTATCACAAAATATGTGTTATATATATGATGGCTATTATTGTTACATTAAACCTTTTCCTAAGCTTCAAATTCTTGCATTTCTAAATTAAATCCAATGAGGCCAAATGAATTAGTTTTTTTGTACACCGCTATGAGAATCGGTAAATGTGAAAAGAGAGTTTAATCGGTTGAAAATACATATCGTGACTACGTATATATAACGTTAATGAAAATATCAAACATTATATTGCAATCAAATAGTACATTTAAAGAAGTACTTATGATTACGATATTATTGAGTAGCCTTTTAGATCTTTCACATGCGTAGAAAGAATCATTTAAAGGCTTACAAACAAACCTCCCCAATCATTTATAGCGTTTATAGTTATATGCTTTCTTCATAAATACACCACTTTTGAGTACAACAAAGTTTCGCTATTCAACATTCTAATATTGTGTATCACTACAATACGTTCAATAGTTTTCATGAATGCTACAAGTGCATCTAGGACCGTTTATACTGTAAACGAATGTATAAAACAAAGACTCGATCCTTTTTAAAAGTCTCTTTTATATATACTTGTATATGTGTATCCAATTCATCAAACAAAACAAATAGTCAAGTGATACGTTGAGAATATTTTGAACGAAAAATGTTGAGAATATTCTTAATTTCCACCTTTAAGTAAATAGTCTTGTAAAATTGTAAGTGGTTGAAGCAAAAGATAGGGTGGGGATTTTGGAGAATGGCACAATAGAGTAAGCTAATTGGTCTCTCTGTTCTTGGAGGATCCAATCCGTCAATGGATGAGAAGAAGATCTTCAAGGCTGAATATGAAAATCATCATAAAGTAATCTTACCCAAATCCAACTACTACCCACTAACAATTCCACTAATTTTTATTTATAATATATTTATTTATTTTTAAAATTTCAATTCCAAAACTATATACATGTGTCTTATTTGCAGGCCTAGAATGATCCATCTAATTAGCATTAAACAATGCCTCTCGTAGTTATAAGTTTATCTCACCTCAAACTCAATTGAAGGACTAAATTTAGTTTAGGTGTATTCGCATCAGGAGGAAAATTAAATAAGAAATTGTATATTGAGTCTATGTAAGTTCTTAGGTTATCTGCATCATGTCATCTCTAAGGAATTAATATGGCTGTGGAATAATATTAATATCCAAAGGTTTCTTGATCACTTAACAGAAAAGAAAAAAGATTGCTCTCGTTTCACTATATTCAAGTTTTAAATTCGCGTTGCTTCTACAAAACAAAGATTTACATGTTGTGAATCTATCATAAATCTTTTCAATGATTGTTCTTAAAATTACGAAAAGTTTATGCATAAAAAATTCATTTCGTTTTCTCTATTAAAGAAAAAAAAGGGGGTGGTCCAACCTCCAAAGATCAATAACTAATCAAATTTTGCATGACACTCCATAATAAAAAGAAATGGTAGGAAGGGACGCTGGGATAAACGCAAAATTGATGAAGTGTTGTGAATAATAAACTCCTCCACCTTGGGAGGCGTTGTGTCTCTCACTAAGGATCCCACACTATATTAGACATTTAAAATAGTTGGATCGTTGGGTGAGACGTTGAATATAATATAAACTTCTTTTTTGATTAATGGAATTAAGAAAAGAGACTCCTCCACCTTTGGAATTGGAACGACTTGACAAAGTTGGAATCTTTTGCTTTATGTTAGAACGGGTTAGGTTGTGTAATTGGATACCAACTTGCCAAGAGTTGGTCACATCCTCTTTTCTATTTGGCATGCCACTATTGCTACCATTTTTATGTTGTTTATAACCAATCATATTCTAAGTTTTATTGGTAGCCTTTGGAGAACTAATACATACATATTCAAGCTAGATATATGGTCCATATAGTCTGACAGTTTTGTGAGTGGCTACCTGATTCTCTTTCGTAGACAGTTCAATACTCTTTTCTATTATTAATGATGTTAGATATAAATGTTTGTTGACCGACGTTCAATTAAGAATTTAAGGTTTTTTTTTTTTTTTTTTTTTTTTTTTTTTTTCTAATATAAAACTTGGTAAAATAACCATCCGTTCCTTATGTTACTATCCTTGGTAAAATAACAAAAATTTGTGGGTAACATGCCTACTTGCTAAATCTTTTTCTAACAACAACATTGTGTCATCGTCTGATGGTCTTGATACAACAATACATCAACATAAAATAGTCGCAAGGCTAGAGATCTAACCCGGTCGAGTGAACATTATTAGCTTTTGGTGGTTTACACGTTGACCACCTATTACATTCTTGTAACTTCTATAGGGCGATATATCCTATAAAGTTCTTAAAGTATTTCTTTAATAATACATTTTTTTTGAAATTTCTGATATTGTGATGTATAAATGTAGATCCGTTACGTCTTAACACAAGATCGTATCTTGCTTTTTCATATAGTATATAATAATATTAACCACATTAAAATAAGTAAGCACGAGTGTCATTGATCAAAGTCAGCCACGAGATTCATGAGCTATGGATTTGTATGAAACGTTAAATTCCTAGTCAGATTCAACCTCCTCAGTTTAGAAAAATCATTCTTCAACCAATTATTCAAGACCTGCTTAATTAATTAGCGGTTTCAAAGTGATCAAGAAAATGAGGGTCAATTTTATTTTTGAGTTATGTATTATGATTCAGGTTCCAAAGCATGCCTAAAATCAGGGGTTACGTTTGACTAGAAGAAGTGTACAAAAGAAAAATGGAAGAGAAAATGGAATCAAGGGACAAGTGTAAGCTGAAACTGACAATTTAGGAGAAATGAGTTAAAGTAACGGTTGTTTTTTTTTTTGTTGTTGTGGCAGAAGACAGTTACGACTCTGGACGGTTGGTTGAAGAGACTGATCCTAATAGGGTAGTAATATGCAGGAAGACAAAAAAAAAAAAAAAAAAAAAGGCCCTGAAAGCATAAAACCAATGAAAGCCTAATTTGAAGTCTTTGCATCAGACTCTTGTTTCACATTCATCTTAAAAATGACTCAGAGAAACGTTTTACTATTCTGAACCAACTATAAAGGTTTTTATATAGTCTGGATGTGCAGAAAATTAAGGAGTGTGAAGGTTGATGGGGTCAAACAACAAGGATTTGCAAAGGCAAGGGAAGAACAACAAGCTGCTGACTCCAAGCCGGTCCTTGAAGGAGACGAGATCGAGGTTATACATAATAAGGCGATGCCTGGTGATGCTGCTATGTTGGAGAGAGCCTCGTGAGTAAGAAATTTGTTTGTCATCATATCCTAACACAACAATGGTATGTATGCCTACAACGTACTACAGAAGAAGAAGAAGAAGAAGAAGTGTAGGAGTGTATAAATTGAAACAAGCTAGTAATTCTCTGTTCCACAGTCACATTGGTTTGATGAAGAAAGTATGGTGGAAGGCGGGCGCCAAACATATCAACACAGATGCTACAAAAACCCTCACCTCAGCATTATACCGTGGAGGACAACAAAAAAATATAGCGTGTCATATATTATATGAACTCACTTACCGTGAAGATGTACAATTGATGATGGTGGGCATTTCCATTCCATGCGTAGTTTAGTTATCATGTTTTTATTAGACTTTTTTTTTATTTTTTCCACTATATATTATGAAAGGAATCAACGAGTAGTGATTCTCTTTATGCTGTCTCTAAGTTAGTCAGTCCAAATCTAATCAATCAAGGAAGGAATAATATTCAACAACTAAGTCTTTATATTGTATATGAATGCAACACGTACGTAGTCTTGCAAAACGATTTCGGATGCATGCTGGCTAAGTGAATACTCTAGTTTGTTAATTAAGAGGATCAAGAAAACACATTAATTTACTTGTAAACACTAGCTAGGATAACTCTTATCTTTATAACTGGCACACTATGAAAAAGTATCATAGACATTAGACTGTTTCTGTGGAGGAGGCTAAGAAAGAAAGAAACACCCACACAAGAAGAAGGCGTAGTAAGTAAGAGCATGGTAGATGATGATGTCTCACAGATGCTCTTGCTGCTATTGGGGCCCAAAAAAAACAAAAAAAAAAAAAACCCATTATTTAGTCCAGCAAGAAGAGAATCGTTTCTGCAGGAAGAGGCCCATTAAGAAACGCGACGTGGCGTGTTTTAATAGGTTGATGCATAAATATAAAATATATTTTTTTTCATTTCCAATTTTTCTCTCTCTCTCTCTTGTATCTGGATGTAAAAGGCGAATCCAGAGATTCTAGCAGACCGTCCATCAATCTCCGTCATATCGCCGTCGCAAATATTGGCAGAGGTAAGTCTGTCTGGCCTCTTGTTCCTCAGTCCTTTCTGTTTCCGCTTTGTTTGTTGCCCTGTCTATCTAGGGATTAGAAAGTATCAAACTTGGTTCTTTCTTAGGCCTCATAATTGATTTCCCTCTCTATCTAAGTATCTAGGGTCTTGTCGAATTTTAATGTTGGGACTTTTCTTCTCGTCTCGTCTGTAGCAAACTTGTAATTTACCAAAGTAATTGCAGCTCTTTATGGTCTGAAATGCAGAGACGATCCTATTTAAGTAGTACTTAGTAACTAAATTAATTAAGTCCACCCAAAACGGTATCGTTTTTACTAAACCCAAATAACACTTTTTTTTTTTTTGTCTTCTCCGGTGGCCGGTGGGTCGATTTTGGATGCGGAGATTGATTGCGACTGCGACTGCGATTGCCTCATCCACGGCGAAGAAGATAGCTTTCCCCAGAGGAATAGGAGGAGGATCTGCTGCTGCTTCTCAAGCTTTTTCTTGTTACCGAGAGAGACTGAGAGCTGGGCTTAATCATCATCACTCCTTGAGGTTTGAAGATGCGCTTGATTTGTTCTTTGAGATGGTTCAGTCTCAGCCCCTACCTTCCGTTGTTGATTTCACTAGATTACTCACTGCTGTTTCCAATATGAGAAGGTACGACGCCGTCATCTATCTCTCCCACCAGATGGAACTTTTCGGTATTTCTCACGATCTCTACAGCTTCACCCTTGTGTTGCATTGTCTCTGCCGATGCTCTCGGCTCTCTCTTGCTCTATCTCTTCTTGGCAAAATGATGAAACTTGGGTTTGAGCCCAGCATTGTCACACTTGGCTCTCTCCTCCACGGCTTCTGTCTCCGCAATAGGTTCCACGAGGCCTTATCTCTCCTCGACTCCATGGCCAAATCGGGATACGAACCCAATGCTGTTATCTACAACACTCTCATTGATGCTCTCTGCAACAACGGTCATGTCAATAACGCTTTGGAGGTTTTCAACATGATGGAAGGGGATCTTGTTACCTACAACACTCTCTTAACCGGCCTTTGCTATTCTGGTCGCTGGAACCAAGCCTCTCGCCTGCTGAGAGATATGATGAACAAGAGAATAAACCCTGATGTTGTCACTTTCACTGCGTTGATCGATGCAATTGCTAAAGCAGGCAACCTTTCTGAGGCTCAAGAGCTGTACAAGGAGATGATACAAGCCTCTGTCGATCCTAATGCTGTCACTTACAATTCACTCATCAATGGGCTTTGCATGCAGGGCCACCTGTATCACGCCAAAAGAACATTTGATCTGATGCTAAGCAAGGGTTGCTTCCCAAACGTGGTGACCTATAACACTCTCATTAACGGTTTCTGTAAGTATAGGAGCGTAGATTACGCGATGAAACTCTTCCAAAGGATGTCTCTTGAAGGATTGGTTGGGGACACATTCACTTACAACACTCTTATCCAAGGTTATTGTCAGGTTGGTGAACTTGGAGCTGCACTAAACATATTCAGCTTGATGATATCTTGTCGAGTGACTCCTGATATTATAACCCACTGCATTCTGTTACATGGTTTTTGTGTTAATGGGGAGATTGAAAACGCACTGGCCAAATTTGATGATATGAGAAGAAGTGAAAAGAAGTGTATTGGGATTGTTGCATATAACATCATGATTCACGGGTTGTGCAAGGCGGATAGAGTGGAAAAAGCTTGGGAATTATTTTGTGAGCTGCCTTTCCAAGGAGTGAAGCCTGACGCTAGAACATACACTACAATGATATTGGGATTGTGTAAGAATGGGCCAAGGCGTGAAGCGGATGAGCTGTTTAGAAAAATGAAAGAGGATGGGATCATATGCCAATTGAATGGGGCCCTTTAGGAGGAGAGTAGAGCATGACACAAGTAATCAGGAGTTAAGAATTCTCGGCTAATTTTGTTGTTGCAGTTATCATCATCATCATCATCATATTGAGGGATTGTGGATTTGATTTGGTCAGGACAAGTTTGAAGTGTGTGGTGTGACTGGACTGGAGGGTAAAAAGAAGCATTCAAGCACAAAAGTGTTGCAGAGATCATTTTTGGAAATGTAAATTGTATGATGAAGCAAGCAGGTGTTAGCATGTAGAAACCTCAACTGATTTTAGCATTCTGTATATATAAGACTCTTTGTATGTACATGATGATGACCAAACTCTTGCGTTATTGAAAGTTGAAACCATCTCAATACAAATAGTAAATTTTTGTTTTATAAGCAACAACAGCAGTCATTACGCATATGCCAATCAATTGACAAAAAAAAACACGTTCATAGTGTTTGTATCTTTTAGTTGTGTGATTGGAATGTGAAGACAATTTTAAACTTCACTGAATCAGGAGGTGAAGTTTTGCCTCGAAACGTTGCCGTTTAGGTAAGGAGACCTTATTGTTGTTATTCAGTGACATCACTCTGATCGCCGGATCAGGTCGTCGTCGTCGTTGATAGGGTTCGGCGCACTATTTGAGAGAGAGAGAGAGAGAGATTGGGAACGAAGCCAATCCAGTTAATTTTGGATGCCTAGATTAATTCCGATAGCGTCGTCGTCAACGGTGAAGGGGTTGCTTCGTCGGCATTATCTTCTTCGGGAGAGAGGTAACAACAATCCGGAGAAGACGACTTGTCCGTCGATTAGTTCTCGACCTTTCTCCGGCGGTGCGAGTCATCATCATCATCATCATCATCATCATCATCATCACTACCGAGAGAGATTGACAAGTGAGCTTCTTCACTCTATAAAGTTTGACGATGCGCTTGGTTTGTTCTGTGAGATGCTTCAGTCTCGTCCCCTTCCTAACATAGTTGATTTCAGTAGAGTGTTGACTGCCATAGCTAAGATGCGCAAGTTCGATATTGTCATCTACCTCTCTCAGAAGATGGAACTCTTTGGAGTTTCACACGATCTCTATAGCTTCACCATTTTGATTCATTGTTTCTGTAGATGCTCTCGCCTCTCTCTTGCTCTTGCTCTCCTTGGTAAGATGATGAAGCTTGGCTTTCACCCCACCATTGTCACCCTTGGCTCTCTCCTCCATGGCTTCTGTCTCCGCAACAGGTTCCACGAGGCTGTATCTCTCGTTGACTCCATGGCCGGATTGGGATTCCAACCTAATGTCGTCATCTACAACACTGTCATCAATGGTCTTTGCAGAAACAGAGATTTGAGTAACGCCCTCGAGATATTCCACGGGATGGAGAAGAAAGGAATCTCACCTGATGCTGTTACTTACAACACTCTGATCAGTGGCGTTTGTAACTCTGGTAGATGGAACGACGCTGCTAAGCTTCTCAGAGATATGCTCAAGAGGAACATCGATCCTAATGTTATCTTTTTCAGTGCGCTGATCGATGCGTTTGTGAAAGAGGGTGACCTTTTGGAGGCTAAAAGCTTGTACAAGGAGATGATTAGAAGATCTGTAGATCCTAATATTTGCACTTACAATACACTCATCAATGGGTTTTGCATTCACGGTCGTCTAGGTGACGCCAAACATATGTTTGATCTTATGGTAAGCAAAGGCTGTTCCCCGGATGTGGTGACCTATAATACTCTCATTAATGGGTTTTGTAGGTCTAAGAGGGTAGAGGATGGGATGAAACTCTTTTGTGACATGACTCATCGAGGATTGGTTGGCGATGCATTCACTTACAACACTCTTATCCACGGTTATTGTCAAGCGGGCAAACTTCACGTTGCACAAAAGGTTTTCAATCGGATGGTTGATTGTGGTGTGCCTCCTGATATTGTTACCTACAACATTTTGTTAGATTGTCTATGTAATAACGGCAAGATAGAGAAAGCGTTGGTGATGGTTGAGGATCTACACAAGAGTGAAATGGTTGTTGATATTATTACGTATAATATCATCATTCAAGGGATGTGCAGAACTGGTAAGGTGAAAGAGGCTTGGTGTTTATTTCGTAGCCTCACACTCAAAGGAGTGAAGCCTGATGCTATAGCATACATTACAATGATATCAGGGTTGTGTAGGATAGGCCTACGGCGTGAAGCAGACAAGCTCTGTACAAGAATGAAAGAAGATGGGTTTATGCCAAGTGAACACATCAATAATGAGGCACTTAGAGATCACTACACAAGCGTATCAGCTGAACTCATCAAAGCAATTCATGAGTAAAGCAGTCTGCCAAGTTGCTTAAGACAGTAAAAGCAAGGTCATCGATTTTGATGGGAGACTGGACAAACTTTAAAGTTAGGTAAACAACTCCAAAGCCATTTTGTTGATTTGCTTTGGGAAAATTAAAAGGTCTGGTGGGGAAAGAAGCTCTCTAACGCATAGATAAGTTGTAGTGTACATGTTGTATCTTTCATAAGCACATTTGTAGCATATACCAACATATACTGATTTGCCATTCTGTAATTTTATGCTTGTGCTGTGTTGGATAAACCCAAGTAACAAGATAAGAACCACAACTTACCTTATCTTGCATTTCAGTGATTTCTTCGCATTCTGAGCCTTCTTCTCCTTCAGAATCAGGCATCTCTTCACACTCAAACTCAACATGTTCTTCTTCCATCATCTCTTCGTCAGAGTCACTTAATTCCTCCTGCTCCATCACTATACCATAGATTAGACTGATCACCCATTTCGTCAATGCATCTACTAATATTATCACTTGGTGCAGGTGATCTGATGGTGATGCATGCATATATATAAACCAACAAAATATAATAGATCCTACGTTTCCTTCTTTCTTCTAGTATTCATTCAGAGACTTTTGAGAGTAGGCAGAAACTTAGGCAAAAAGAAAATGAGAAATTCAAAGAGCTAAATTTGGAAAAGGAAATTACATCAAAGTTATCTAACATCCAGACCAAACATGAACCAATTAACGTTGTAATGACATGTTTTACTCTGTAGCTTCAGTTAAATAATACAAAGCTGGCAGGCAGGTAGGTGAACAATAACTCCTTGATCATCTCAAGTTTCTTCTTCTTCGCTGTCAGTCACGGCTCTGGACACAGTTACGTTTTTTAAACAGCTTCCGTTTCTTACGATATATCGTAGCAGTTCTTTCTCTTCTTCTTTTCCTTTATAGTCTCTCCATTCTAGAGTTTCAAAACTCGATAACAAACATTTAGGAACTGAACTCGGTTTAATCAAGCAGGGGCTCGGTTCGTCATCATCCTGATTGTCATGGACCTTATGGGACTGATATAAACAGTACATATTAGACAATGAATTGGAAAATAACCTGGTCAAAAACACTGAATGAGTTGGGTTGAGATTTACAATATGTACCTGAATAAGTCTGAGAGATCGTAATTTAGGGGAATCTCCAAGCAAACGAAGAAGTAGGTTCAACCACTGCTCACCACATGTGCATAGCGTTAACTCTACAAGATGGTGGAAGATACTACCAACATGATGTGCATCCTGCATGCATACAAGACAAAATAATATAAGTACAAGAAAGGTTAGTGGCTAGAGACCTGATCGCAAGAATACCACCAACTATTTCCAATCGTGCAGATGGCAGAATGCATAGAAACCACAACTTGCAAGTAAGAAGAAAATACCTCTGCGGTTGATAAACATAAAAAGAGACACTTGACTGACATAATTATAGAACTCAGAATAATCCTCCCACGATGAGTCTGACTAACGTCAATATCTGCTCTTACAATATTAGGCATTTCATTCTCAATGACACAAAACCCATCCGTAAAATCACGTATTTCCAACGTCTCCAAAGAAGGAACATCTATCACAAAACCATGTGCATCATCACTATCTATTTCTGATGTCCTCCACATCCGTAGAAGCTTTAGAGAAGGCACTCTAATGGTGAAAATAGTCACATTATCACCAGGAATCTGCTTCACAACCAATTCTTCAAGCACAGGACAACTCGATAAAAGCTTGTTGACAAATTCATCACCACCTGGATACTTCAAGCATACAAGATCCAATAATTTGAGGGAAGGGAGAGAAATTGGACAACTAACATCGTCCACAAGAACCAAGTCAATTAGTCTCAAGGTAACAAGGATTCTGCTCCTCGGAAGTATGGTTGGAGATGGACTAGGAGGAGGGCTGACGAACATGATAATCAGTTCACGCACAGAACACTTTTCTGCAGCTCTAGTCCAGACTCTAATATCTTCAGGACCACATGTTAGACCAAGTTTGAAATGCAAAGTTTCTATAACTGGAGCCTCGTGCAGAAACAAAGACCTGTCTACAAAGCGGGAAAATCTTTCATAATCAATGCCTTGATAGCTATCATTGTATACGAGTTTTGGCACAAACTTCCAAAGAGACTTCCATTGTTTTGGCCACAACATCATTCATTGTAGGCAGAAACGACAGTATTCTCAAGAGCAATTCTTCAGGTAACTGATCCATGATTGAGATTTTGAGAGCTAACCCTTTCCAAAATCCCTCCACAAAGTTCCCTATCAACCCTGAAAACGTCGAAAAAGGAAAACAAGATATAAGAGACTCTCTCAGTTTCTGTTTTCCTCAGGAACCAAACAAATATTCCTACGCAACAAGCAAAACCCTAACGATCGAGGTACATATAACTCACAAACAGAAAGGAAGCAAACGACATCCAATTATCCAAACTCAATGAACGCTTAATGTTCTAAGAATTAAAGAACTTGAAAAATAACAACACCTCTCTTATTGATTTAGAAACTTCTCAAAACTAAATCTCTCATAGAACACACCTCTCCATAGACTAGTATATTTATCTATTCTCCTAAACCTATTAGAATTAACATTATACAACTTATTGATTTTGGAACTTTTCCTTTTTCCTATTCTATATCTTTTGGCAACTTTCTAGAAGATAACTTCTTTCTCAAGTTGAAATTTTTCTCGTTCAACCAAGAAGAAGGTCTTCTTAATTTATACCCTCACCACTTAATTCATGTTCTTTTTTTATATACCTTGTCATATAATTCTAAACCAAGATGGTCCAATTTAACCGAACCAATCAGACCAAAAGAAGCTTAACCGGAAATTGGTAGTTTGATTACTCTAACACTATATAAACTTCTTTTGGAAAAAGCTTATATGGTGTTATACTTCATTAGTTTATATAGTGTTATACTTCTTTTGGTTAGTGTTTGATTAGTCTAACACTATATAAGCTTCTTTTGGTTAGTGTTAGACTAATACTATATAAGTATATCAGCATATCAGTGGCTTCCAGTCACCAGTAGAAAGTTCTAAGAAAGTTTCATTTGATGATGTTTTAGAGCCGCGAAATACAACAAGTACTCTGTTGCCACCTACCAATAGAGAAGGAAGTTTTGAGTCATCTGATAATGTGTGGCTTACTACTGTATCTGACTATAAATGATCAGTTAGTTTTTCTGGTGCTGGAGTTCTCCAATTGGATCAGTGAACGCTGATACGGAGGTTTCTCGGGTTGTTCAATGATCCATTGGAGAACTCCAGCAGCAGAAAAAACTGATCATTTATCTGTCCATGGAGGAGGATTTGTTGATATTGACTCCCTTGATAGTCTTGGAAAATCAGGGCCAGATATGAAAAGTAGAAACGAGAGACCACCAGGAAATATCAGTGGCAGCATTCGTGTAGCTCTGACTCCAGCAGAAGAATGAAACTGTGTCTAATGATCCCATCTCTTCAAAGAAACAAACTGTGTCTAACTGTGTCTTTACCACGTTATTGCCCTAAATTTTGACTCTTTCCTCCATTCTCGTGAGCTTTAGGGTTTCTTTGATCAACGTCGTCCTGTATCAAAGATGGCCAAAAGAATGAGAATTACAGTGATTTCTCAAGTGGGTAGCAGAAATCAAAAGCCTATTCGGACGAAAATTTTACAGAAACGCAGGAAAATTACCGAATCTGAGGATAGAATTCGAACAACGCAAAAAGCCAACACTCAAGAAATACTCATAGAAGGAGAGACTCTAAGGCAAGTCAGAGAGTGAAATCCAAATTCAAAGTCAGGTTGAAACTTCTAACCATAGCATAGGGTTTTTTGCACACACATGATTTGATTTCAATCAAAAGCGTAGGGACAGTTAAAACTTAAAAAGAGTCAACTTTCAAGAACAAACCCTATAAGAAGCTGAAGCTTCTCAGTAAAAAAAAAATAACAACCTGAAAGCAGAACACATGTATAGAATCTATTCATCAACAGGAAAAACAGAATTTGAGCAAAACTACCTCTACTTTGATAGAATCCAGTCACAATATTCAAACATTTCCAGATGAATAGGCTGATTCATACAGAAAAATTAAAAACTTTACTCATTAGTTAGTGAGAAAACAGAGGAAACCAAAGGGGTAAAAAGAAACAGAGCAAAACCCTAGAAACGGCAGAGCAACATCTATACTAGCAGGAGCCTAAATGCAGATAAAACCACAGAGAAAGAAAGAAAAAACCACCACCGGCACCATCAGAGATAGTTGTAAGAAACCACAAGGGTAAAAAATCTTTCAAATTCAATGTACAAAAGAAACCTGAAAACAAAAACAAAAAACCAAGAGAGAATATCTTACCATGGAATCTGAGCTCAAAGCTTTGTAGAAACGTGGAGGAAATTGGAAATCAGTGGCAGCCAATGAAGAGGAGGAGTTGTTAGATCTGTGCTTGAAAAGAGAGAGAGAGAGAGAGAGAGAGAGAAGACTTGGTAAATAGAAAAAGTAAGGTAAAATTATAAGAGAGAATAGTACGTTGAAGATGAGTCAAATCAACGTTTAAGTTTTTTGCAGAGAAAGAAGGAACAATCCTCAGTCCCTCGTATTCTGCGTGACATTTTCAAAATATTTGTTTTCTTCGTTTAAACGATTCCATCTCCCAAAGTTTAAACCGATGCTACTCATCCTCACAGACCGTATAAGTAGATCTCTTTTAAGTATTAAGTGACATTCGATTTTTTTTCAATGGATCCAACAAGGAGAAAAATACAGTAAGGCAATTGGAAGCATTTTATAGTTTGACATACACTGTAGGTCTCCATCACTCTACTGGTGAACTCGAATCATCCCAGCTCATTGGAGCATTGCTCGATGCCAAATCATCAGAAGCGCCAGTCGGATTCCACCTTTTCTTCCCTTTCCAGCTTATTCTTCTCCCTGATCACTCTATAAATTATCTCTTCCCTGCCAATAGGTTCTCTTTATTATATGCAACAAAAAAATGGAATGGGTCTCAGGACTCGGAACAAAAGAGTTTCAGAAAGAAAAAAAATCTAAATGTAACAACACCTAGTAGCAACCGGGACTGTGTCAAATAAATGCTATTATACTACCAGTACAAATATTTACTTTGTGATTTAATGAGAGATAAAATTGATTCCCAGCTCTCTCTTTCACACAGCTGATACAAAATATTTACAGGATAAATAACGTACTATTAAGTAGTAACAATCCCCTTAGCAATACTATATCTTAAAAAAAAGCAATAGCTGACCTGATCTGCCCAAGCCGAATCTTCTTCCTTCTGTATCATGCACAACTCATCTCTGCACCCTGCAACGTACTCGCGGTTCTAATGGAAGTGACATAACCTCGTTAGTAGCAAACTCCATGGGTGCCGTAACCTCCAAGAGGGTATACACAAAGAACACAGCTCTCCAGTTTGACATGATATGATATCTCTGAACCTGGAAGCAAATTTGGGGTGGAGAAGAGCTAATCATTTGTTGCTGGGTCAACTAGTTTCTCAGGTTGTCTCAATACTTGGACTTGTTTCCGCCTGCCCACCACACTTCTTGGGTTTCTTCACTGGAGGGAGGGCGAGAGGACCCAGTCTTAACCGAGCACCACCTGCTTCTTCCTTTAATTCTGCATCTCTACTCTTCACTGGTGTCCTTTTTTTGCGTGATATACTAGGACCATATTGTGCAATGGTGACTTCATTTACTAGCTCTGTCTTCTCTGTGTCCTTAACATTACTGCTTAAGCCACGATTACTTGGATCCAGACTCAACCAAGGACTGTTTGGAGAATCCTTGCCTAGTTCTTTGCCAGAGTCGACGTCTGTTGACGCTATTTCTACCGCAGAGCTTCTGTTATCCTGTGAATGGAAAAGTTAAATCACCACGACCATCCACAAGCCAAATAACTACACAACAAAAAGGACATCTATATATTTACTGGAAATTAGGATCCATATATGCTTGAATCCTATTGTCACAATGGCGAATGTTGAGAACAAAAAAATTTAACTAAAAAATAGTGCTGCTCTCTGAGGCATATTGGCATATTGTACATAACTGACAAAAGAACCACAACTTACCTTATCTTGCATTTCAGTGATTTCTTCGCATTCTGAGCCTTCTTCTCCTTCAGAATCAGCCATCTCTTCACACTCAAACTCAACATGTTCTTCTTCCATCATCTCTTCGTCAGAGTCACTTAATTCCTCCTGCTCCATCACTATACCTAGATTAGACTGATCACCCATTTCGTCAATGCATCTACTAATATTATCACTTGGTGCAGTTGATCCAGGCACTTCAGAGCCGTCATTACGTTGAGTCATGCAGGTGTCTGGAGCTTCTGAAATTTTTGCTGCTGAGACACTACCACGATTATTTACCTTAGAAGAGCTCGGACTTAGATAGATATCTAAGTTCACATCTTTACCATGTTTGCTAGAGCTTAAAGATTTCAAGCTGACATCATTACGACCAGCACCAATGTCTGGGACTAAGTTCCCACGTCTACTAGTAAGATAACTACTTTCACACTGGCTTCTTTGAAGAAGAGGATGAAAACAGCTGTCAACCTGTGCTGTCTCATGTTCGTTTGATGATGATTTTTTGAGGATTTCATCAGTTGAGTGATTGATTTGCTTTGGACTGTTGAAAAGACTTAGCAGCTGAGGTCGATTGTCAGAAAAGAAACTAAAACTAGAACCCCCTGGGTCTCTGTTTGGAGGGTAACATGTAATCTGTCCTTGCTCAGGGGTCCGGAACAGTAAAGGATGCATTTGAAGATCTGAGTCATTGCTCTGCACACCCATCCCAGAGGAGCTCTCTGCAGGCACATCTTCCTGCAAATCTACCACCTTCTCGCTAGGGGGACCATTGTTATCCCTGTCAGCTGAAAAGCAAGGAGGTTCAATACCCAAGTTTTCCCTCCCCGAAACATCTGATATGCCATCCTTAATGATACAAGTTTTAGAGGATGTTTCAGACTGATTCTTCGCAAAAGCTGACTGCGAGATAACACGGACCGAAGATGGAAGGTTAACGGGAGGTAAATCAGGGGCTAGTCTCACAACACTTCTGTTGCATAGTTTTCGACTACGATATGGCCGCATACTTGTCAATGCTCCTGAGGCGCCGGGTACTGTACCAGAGGTGTGGTGGTACAGAGGAGCGAAAGACGGTGCAAGCCTCTGCGTACATGTCAGAATTTGGGCGCCACAAAGATCAGGTTTTGTAGATCCTTCAACGGTACATGTTTGTATTGACTCATGTCGATCACCGGGAACATCCTTTGCCTTGTCAAAGGAGTGCATAGGTGCAGAATAAAAGAGAGTTGGCATACCAGGCCTCCAGTCTGCTAAAAATCCTTCATGTAGGTATGCCTCACCTGAACTCTCAACCAATTCATCTCTAACATGATATTCATTGGCTTTAGAAGCACCATGACGATCCTGCGACACGCGATGAAAGATGAGCAAAGCTAAATTACATTTTTTAGCAGAAACCAAAATTTAACATATTGAGTATGGATGAGTTGTATCATTTAAGAGGTAACCACAGATATGAAAGACAGACCTCTTTTGAAGATGCCTGCTGCTCTCTGGACTTTCTGTTTGTATCATATAACCTCCGCTTCTCCTTTTTTACATCATCTAGCTTGTATGACTTCTGAATTCCAAGGGCAGTGCGCAATTGTCGTGGCAGTGAGGATGGGTCTCGATGAGGCACGAAGAATTTCCACACAGACATCCAATCATATTTGAAGTACTTAAGCCCCTGAGGATTCAAATTTGTACTGAGCACCAAAGAACAATTCCCAATCAAAGATTGCAAAAGAATGCGCTTAAAATTACCTCTTGTATACATACTATCTCTTGTGGAGTCAGGGGAGAGCTTTTCATCCTCAGAACTGCCTGTGGGTGGCAAAATTTACATATACACACCAGTTAAGGGAAAATCCTGCATAACCTTAAAATTATAGTTGGAACATCCTTTTGGGGACAGAATAAAAATACATCAGTCGGTGTCCGTCTTAAACATGTAATGCGCATTTGCATAACGTATGTTCGGTTAAAAGCATACAAGATGGCCATCCAACATTATCATATATGACAATGAGTTTTGTAGTCAGATTTCTTTTATGTGCATGATAGAACTCATAAATAAGTAATGGTTTCACAGTGCTTGTCGGAATTTACGGAGCCGATAGGCAGACAGAACAGTATACAAATGAAAAGGCGATAAACTAAATCAAGCATATAACAGACCTTAATTGGATTGTCTGGAGCTTTAGATGATCTCCGGTTTTTTTGCCTGACATAAATCTGAAACAAATACAAGTCGAACGTATTAAAAGAGACAAGTCTTTAATGTCTTGATCATCAGCCTGGCTGATAAACACATGGACATGAAAGTAGAAGAATGAAAGAACTAGATCATTTGCAACAGGAATTCCGTCGACGTGAAGTCTTAATATCTTCATATTTTTATCTAAATACTAAAAAAGTTGTGGTCAGAACAGCACTTCTGAGAACTAAGATAATGAGAGCAATCTAATGAAAATATCAACTGATTACTTCATAACCCAAAAACCATTCCTAGTTCTGCAGAAGCTCAGTGATGAGTACCTGATGCTCGCCTTTACATGGAAGAAAGCGCTGCTTTATTGTCTTCCAGTCTGAGTTATATTCCATAATTCCAAGAGCCAGTAATCTGCGTTCAAACAGCACACGGAATAAATTTTTGACTACATTAGTAGACTGGACAAAGCAAAAAGGAAAGGAACTGACTCATCCTCAGCATCAGTGAATAGGACCCGATTGGCGACAGCTACATGAGGTGGCTTGTGGGGATACAGCGATACTCTAAAAAACGGCAAAAATCTTTTAGCTAACTTGGCGATATCCTTGTGGACCAAGGCAACAGATTGCTTCTGGGCTGACTCAACAAGTGTAGCAGCTAACGTCTTCTTAGATTGCTGCCGACCTGATGATGGTGACTTACTAGAACTAGGGGATGAAAGAGGATTGTTTACGATCTCACCGCCAACTTCTTGGTGAGGAAGTGTAAATAACGGCACTCTTTGAGATGAAGCATCAAAACCGGATTCCACTTGACACCGTCGATAATCTTGAACAGCTACCATGGTTCAATAATCAAAATAATTCAGATAAGAAAACATAGAGATATAGCACCCTACATTTTAACCAATAATAACATACCATCAGAAACATCAACTAGATATCTTCCAGCTAGATCCACAACATCTAGAACGGATGATGAGGAAGCAGTGCCGAGAGGATGACTTGGGCGTGAAATATATCCTTGGTGTTGTTTGAGCATCTCAGATAGAAGTCTTTGGACTTGCGTTCCAATGTGCTGGCGTGAATGATCAAGCGCACAAAGAGAGTACACTTGGATAAGAAGTTGAAGGTGATCATGAATCAAACAATGCAGTTCTCCCATTTGGGCTTGACTGAAGCCATTTGTTGTCCTGTATTCTGAAGATGAAGCAACAGCTTCAGTAGCAGAAAACATTCGAGCAGGTGATGCAATGGGCAAGATAGGCACAAGAGGGCGTAATAATCGGCCAGCCTGTTCAGGAGAATTGCTTTTGTGGTGAGAGGAGATGTTGTTAAGCTGTCTCTTCTGCCTAGTCACGGGGCGGCGCTTAGTGCTTTTCTTGTTGTCACCTGTGGTGACCTTTTCCGGTAAAATATCCTCGTCATCAGTCTCCAAAGCTTCCTCAAGTTCAATCTCGAAGTCTAAATCGTTATCCTCATCATCATCATCATTAGTTCCACTCTGTGCCAAGGGAGCCTCAGTATCACCACTCTGTAAAACAGCAGCGAGAAACTTGCGGTACTCTTCCTCATCATCGACATTAGGAATATCATCGTCATCATCAGTCTCCTGGAGAAAAGCCTCAAGATCATCAAGGGTGAAACTGGCAAGGGAATACCGAGCTCTAGTTCGCTTGCAGATGGCATCCTCCTCCTCCTCCTCCTCCTCCTCCTCCTCCTCAGTTGATGTAAAACCTGGCTTCTTCTGAGTTTGGATCATGTCACACAATTGATTTCCTCCGTTTTCAGTTCTCTCACCAGGCTCTTCTCTAACAAAGCCACCGGGATCAAGAGAGTCCTCAGGGATTGGTTCTTCTTGACACGAGACATCATCATTATTACTTGGCATGGGGACATGGTCGTCCTTAAGGGAAAGAGGAATGCTATTGACAATTTCACCATCAAGAGTCTCAATTTCAGAGCTCAAACTGGAAGAAGCTTCACGGGAAGGAGTATCCTTAAGAAAAGGATTGAAATCAACATCTTCTTCTTCCTCGTCGTCGTCATACTCGCACTCTTCTTCTTCTTCATCATTTTCTTCTTCGTCATCATTATGATCTCGGAGGTCTCTATTGAGGGAAGACGGCTCAGAAATTAGGGTTTCTGATGATTTCATGACTCAAATCAATTAGGGTTCCGCTATCTAGACATGACAACAATTGCAATTCTCAGACCACACAACACAAAAGAACCAATCTCCTTTTTTAAGTCCTAAACTACAATACAACACACAATAAAAAACCTTTTTTAACACAGAGCGAAACCGCAGGAGAAGAAAACGTGACTGGGAATAATTAAACTAATAATGGCTGACAGATTCAATCTCTCTCTCTTCTCTTTTCTTTTTTGGGGACCTCAGAAAGAACAAACCAGTCGGGTTGAGCGAGCCGGGTCGGATTCCTCGTAACTCCTTTCTTCTTTCCTATTTTTTTTTTCTCTCCCTCTATTAATTTTGTTTGTTTTTAATAGAGTACTACAAAAACGGGCTTCAGTAAATTGATAGCATTACTTACCTTAGTCCAACTTAGAGTGACTTAAACGTCTGGGCTCACGATGAGAGAAAAACACGCAAAATTGTGTTTGGGCCTAATCGAGACACAGAGAGAGAAAAAAAAAAAAAAAAAACATCGTATAAATTTCCTAGGTCTTTTTTTGTTGTTGTCTCATATGTCTTTTATCTATATTATTATTTTCACAGTATTTTTAAAATAAAGGCTTGGAGTTGGAACTTTTTTACAGTTTATGTCATTGTGATTTTAAAAATAAAATAAAAACAAAATATTACAAAACCATAAACTGCTACGAGATTTGCTTCCATTCTCACATATCTCTCTAACTTCCGTTTCTTTTGGAAACAACCTAAAATAAATTACTCTAAACAAATAAATTATTTTCCAAAATAACAAATATCACAACCAATATTTGCGTCCACTCTCCTAATATCTCTAACTCTACCGATTTTAGAAACAACTCAATCACGATATACATGTAATTAATCTACACATTCAATTTTAAAATTATATCTCAAAGTCAAAGATCTTCTTCTTCCAGTACCTGTACAGAATCAAAACAAATAAACAAATTAAATGGATATTAGTGCGTGATTCTTAGCATATTCCTTAATCAAACAGATAACACATAATTCTTCCCTAATTACTTGCTACCTAACTACAATAATTTCGCTGTGGAGAAGAAAATCATTATCGGCCTACTCGGACCCTATATATATGCAACACCTACACGCCAATTATATCACCAAACGACAAACCAACAACAGCATACAGAAAATCATAACCAAATCCTTTTTATTTTCTTTTGAAATTGAAGGACTAAGAAGATGATAATTCAAGATTGAGAGTGGAAAAGGGACTGACTTTGAAGAGAAAGATGAGGAGAGCGGGAGAGTGGTCGATGGCTGGCTTGAAGTTCTCTAGCGAGAACATGATAACAAAGCAACTTCTTTTTGTCTCATTAGTTTGATTGTTCGAGGCCGTCTCCGATGATAGAATTCACAGAGGACTGCGAGGCTGCAGCGACAAAGGATCAAAAAAGACGGTGGCGGTTCTTGCTGATAAAAACAAAGATTTCTCACTGCTTATTTTTTGAAGGATGAAATAATTTTTGGATTGGGTATTTCTCAATTGTGATGATTGGGCCCATTTCGTAAATTCTTAGAAATATAATACGGTTGTAGTTACATTATTATTCAGAAACATCTTTCGCTTCTTTTTAATAAAAAAATCAAAAAAATCATTATTCATTATTCAGAAACATCTAATTTGCTCAAAGTTAATTAAAAATTAACTTATATAACATTATTCTTCACTTTAATTAATTTTACAACAAAAAATCATATGATTTATCTATGTTCACGAATTTATATTCTTTCAGGCCATGCATTTTAAGTCAAAATAACTATTTTCCACTTCCATATATTTCCTTTATATATTATTACTACAAATGGAGTTGTAAATTATAGATACATTATGAAGTTAAATCTTATGCTACCTATTTTAGTCTAAAAACTTAAAGTGAGAATCTGTATAGTTAAATTTTAAGTTTTAAACATTAATATTATAATTATCTTTTAAAAAATTGTGGAACGAGTTATAATCGATATATTATTATAAATTTAAAATATCAATACTATAATTACTAAACACTTTTTAGGAAATGATGAATGTTTTATACTTACCAAAGGTGAGAGATAACATATTAAAAACACATATTTTTAATCCACATTAAAAATTAAAGTTTATAAAAGTAAACAATTAGTCAACTGAGTTATATTTTCATTGCACACAAAAATTATATACTAAAGTATTTAAATATTTAAGGAACTGTATGATATCGTTTCTATATTTTAAAACTATACACGATATACACCTAAAACATATAAATTGGACACTACATAATATACAAAATACAAAACATTAGTTACTACTAAACAAATATATATTTTGCGTTTTTAAAAACAAATCTAACACCGCGGTGTACCGCGGGTAAATATTTTGGTATAAAGTTAAGTCTTATGTTACCTATTTTAATCTAAATTTTTAATGTTATTATCTATATAGTTAATTAATTTTTATAAAAAGTTTAAAATATATAATTTAATAAATTTTAATAAATTTAAATTATTATGGGACGGGTTATGATCGATATTTTTATAAATTTAAAATATTAATAATCTATTGCTACAACTATCGGTTTTATATACAAAAAGTAATAAATTTCTAAAGATATAATTTATATAGAAATATAGGCCTTCGGTGTACCGTTAAAAGATGGTCCTCACAATTAGTCTATCGGGATTACGGATTTTAGCAAGGTACATCTGCGGTTGGCGGGTTGTCCTGAAAACTACAAATATATGATTAAAATAAATATATTATATATAAATAATATTTTTAGATAGTTATTATATATAATATGTGAAATATGGGAGGAAATTTAATGTATACCAGTTAAGCTATTTACAAAATATCAATATTATAAATTATTTTAATTTTTTTTTCTTTGCCACTAAATTTTTAAAAAATAATTAATATAAAATTTAGGTTGGGGACATGCTTAGGCATAACTTTAATGACCGCGGTCTTAGCGGGTTGACCTGCTACGGTCCAAGAAAAAAGAAATGTGGACCAACCTGTTTGCTACCTCTATATACATGATTGTTATAAACAAACAGGTACAACTTAATAATATAAAAGGATATTAATACTATAAATTAATTTATAACAAAAAAATAAATTATTGTGTTGTATACCGCTAATAAATCGTAGAATTAACAATCAAAATATAACTATACAATTTTAAACATCAAATAAAACGTATAAAATTAACTAACAATTATAACTTGACATTTAATGATTTTAGTAAAAGTTTTAATCCCGCGGTGTACCGCGGGTTAAAATCTAGTTTATTTCATAAAACAAGCCAAACGAGTACAGTACTGAAGTAATATAAGAAACTAAAGCCCAATAGTGATACGGGACAACAAAACTGGCATGAACTACTCATCCGGAGCCACAAGAAAATTCTACCACCTAATGAAGGCACATAAAGGCCACATTTGCAATCAACAGAAAGCGTGGAGAAAGCAGTAGACGCGGAACTACAAAACTCACAAGCAGTCACCAAGGCAAGGGAAAAACCACGAATAAAGAACACAAATACGACAATTAACAAAAACAAAGAACCACAATCGAGAATCTCATTTCCTGTCCACCTAATATTCATCCTAAGCTTATAGTATTATTATTAGATTTTATCTATTTATATTTTAATCAATTGACAGAACCAATATAGTTGGACCAACCAAAAAGAAGAAATAA
The DNA here is from genome assembly GCA_023657505.1 of Camelina hispida. NCBI lineage: Eukaryota > Viridiplantae > Streptophyta > Magnoliopsida > Brassicales > Brassicaceae > Camelina > Camelina hispida. The sequence continues at coordinate 45,483,184 of CP094632.1, read as the reverse complement.
TAAAGTCTTTAATATATTTTGATTTTATTATAAGAAAAATTAATTGTAAAAATAATTGATTAAGATAAAAAAAAAATATGTGGACACATGACGACAACCACATCAAGAGCCTGAGTGAAAACGCCATCAGCCTCATTATATAGGACAAGAGTCTCTTGGAATACGCCTTCTGCCTCACCTTTACGTCGGACAGAGACTGAAAGGTTGTGCTCTTGTCCTTTGACAGTGGTAATGGTGATGGTGTCTTCTTCTGGATGGCTAGTGGCTGGTTGTTGGATGGCTGGAGCAGAGCTGACTTGGAATTCTATATGATTTCACAGAAGAATACGTCTTTAAAAAGAACTGAATACATGTAAAACAACAAATTAGAGAAATATTTGCATTAAAATAAATAAATATATGAATATGAAGTTGTACAAAATGTACACACAGAATCATTAATATTTTAGAAAGTAATGAAGTGTACTTGGATTCTAATTTATAAAGAATTTTGAAAATTTCAATAAAATTATTAAAAGTGAATAATTAAAAGATTTTTAAAGATTTCTAAAGAGTATTTTATAGTTTTGTTGATCAGTTTTTAAAATCTAGTAAAATGCTCCAAATAATCTCAATATTTTGTGATACTTTCATGACTTTATTTTGTAAAAAAGTGTATAAAATTATGAACCAATTACATAATAATTGAATTCACTAACAATCCTAACCCAAATTTGTTAAAATTTTAAATATTTTTTTATAAATTAAAAACTAATAACAAACTTTAACATTTAACAAAATCTTGATCCAATAAAAACAAGTCGATTCTATGATTATAAGTTCATTCCATACCGGACCAGAGTGAGGGAGGGGGGGGAGGGGAAGAGCTATCAAACTTGTCTGTCACCAATAATTAATTCTCGCTGGCCGCGTGGGAACATCATGACTTGCTGTCTCTTTTTGTTTCGTTACCGGAGGGTTCGTTTGTGTAAGGCGCGTCTAGGCAAGCTTTGCTTGCTTCCCTCTTCCTCGGGTAAACAGATCCAAGCTCATAACATCCAAAGTTGGAACGGGTTTACTTTTTTTATTGATTTGTTGATTATTTTATTTGGACACTTTAAACATAGACACACCTCATAAACACACTCAGATATACTGTATATGTATCATCTACGGATGATTCAACTCCGTCCGTATGTTTCTTTTACTTTTCAGTTAAGTAAACCTTTTAAACACAATAAAAGCAAACTATAATGGTTTTTAACAAACAAGTAAAATACGGTCTCGCCAAATCTCAGATAAAAAGGATGACTGCTGTGTCCTATTTAAGGGAAGTAAATAAAAACGTAACATGGATATGGGAAATAAAATAAATGCAGCACAGCTTAAGATGAAGACTGGAGAAGCTTCTTGTAGTCATGGAAGGTTCCATGGAATGGTGTAATCCTGCCGTCTGACACAACCCATAGCTCATCCACACTTCCCGATATTAGATGCTCGTCGTGACTCACCTGCACAAACACACAAACAAACAAGATTGATTGCTTCTTGTATAAATCTCAATAAACACCAACCCCCCGGTACAGAGATTCATATTTATTCTTGAAAGCCAGTTTCTCTAGTGGACAGGGATTGAGACAGTACCATGCAAATACCGCCTTGGAATAACACTAGTCCTTGGATCAAAGCTTCCACAGCATCCAGATCCTGAGAGATTATTATACTTCCTACTGTTAGCAAACCGAAATCCTTCCTTATTAAGAAGATGCATGACTATATATTTATAAATGTAGCTTACAAGATGATTGGACGGCTCATCAAGCAATAACAAGTGTGGTTTCTTGAATGTTATCTTCGCAAATGCCACTCTGCTTTTCTGACCACCTAATTTCCCATTCACACCCAAAAACATTAGTGAACATAACAAATTACTATTGCCACAACATATAATTGAAGTAGTTCTAGTTTCATTTTAGGGCTTGCATCTAGGATACGGTGGTTATACAACTCCAAACACCCGAAAATAATACCTGATAAAGTGTACATGGGCTGCAGTGCAAGATTTCCAGTAACCCCAAGAGAACCCAAGTGACTTCTGAGCTTTTGTTCCGGTACTCCCTGCGACATCATATCAAAAATACAAGTTAAGACATCTTCAGAAGCCGAGGGCATGTAGACTTTTGCTTCCTGAAATTGTGCTTGTAACTTGTAAGACGTAGACAAGTGGACGATACTGTAATTACTAAAATATATGAAACTTTTTTACCTCGATTATGATCTCATGATAAGTGAAACATACAAATAAGAGGGATATTACGGGCGTGGGAACTTACTGGGTAGCAGCGCATCATATATAGAAGAGGATTCGAAGAAAGGTCTAGTCCATCCACATGGTGCTGACTAAAGACTGCAACTCGAACCTGCAAAAGGATATATCAATACACTATATCAGAGCCACCAAACTATACATTAACGCTTAACAGAGCAGGAAATCAAGCACTCAGAAACCTAAGATTTAATAATATTGTTGTGAAAAGAAAATTTTCAAATATAAATGCTTTCTAAGAATCCTACTCCTTAAACCTAGATGGGGTCTGAATTATTTAAGGTTTTATATAAGGTCATCTCCTCATATGTTCCAGAGAGAGTGTTCAATTTGTTGTTCAGGGAAAAGAGTAGTCTTCTGCCATACCTTAGCAGAACGGAAAACTGTTCCAGAGCTTGGTTGCAGATCCCCAGAAATAAGTTTGAGAATAGTTGATTTACCAATACCATTGGGTCCCACCACTGCAAACCGACGAGAAAACCATATATAATAGAGTTTAAAATGCTGGGAAGAACCTCAAAAAATTAAGAGTTCTAAACGTTCTTTGTGCTGTGCGTATTGGTATCCACATATGATAGATGAAGGTTTATAAACATGTATCATCTGCGAGATCTCATAATCAAAGGGAAAGGGGGAGAGTCTTCTTACTTGCCATACGGCTGTCCAGATCTATTCCGAAATTTAGGTTCCTAAACAACAACGGACCACCAGGGTAGCCAAATGATGCATCACTGTAGAAAGAACGAGCAAGGACATTTAGCATGTTGATGTGTGGGTCCTCCCCATACCAAAATTAAAGAAGTTTCTGTCAGATTCACAGAGCTGGTTTCTGGAAGATAACAAACCTAAAACTGATGATGGGAGGTCCAGGCTTATCGTCAGGAGTTGGGAATTCAAATTTATAGCTGCAAGAGAAAGACAAGAGGTTAATGTATAAAAGGCAGGTTGAATCCTACTGCAGCAATTTTATCCCAATATCAGAGTATAGCATCATTCCTAATCTCAATTGAAAGTGACTTTGTATATATATAAGAGGGGCGTCCTTACTCAGGATCATTAATAACTTGATCCACATGAGCCAGTCGGTCCAATGCCTGAATCATGGACACAGTAATATTAGAGTACTGCTGATGGCCAAAATTTAATCACATAAATAGTTGTAACTGTTGACACCTTGATTCTTGACTGAACAAGAGACGCCCTCTTTGCATTGTAACGAAATTTATCAATGAACGCCTGTAGCAGAAAACAAGATATCAAGTATCAAACTGAAATCCCCATGTTGGAATACTGTTAAACAAACTAGAGACGAGTTGAAAACAGAAATTCATAAGTTCATTTTTCAGAAAAAGAAAAAAAAAACCTGCATATGTGACCGTGATCGTTCACTTGATTCAAAGGCTTTTTGCTGATTTTTCACTTGTTCTTCCCGTGTTCTTTCGAAAATATCATAATTTCCCTTATAGGTACTTAGTTTTTGGTTTTGCAAATGGATGATGTCCGTGACCACCTGTAGCCAAAAACAAGTATTACACATGTCCAGAGATATTGGAGAAATAATAACAGTATGGAGATCAACAGAGAAAAGGTACCGTGTTCAAGAATTCCCTAGCATGGGAAACGACTATAAATGTTTTTGGCCACTTCGTTAGATATGTTTCTAACCATAAGACAGCATGGAGATCAAGATGGTTCTACCAAAAGAGAGGAAAATTATGTCAGAAACCTTAAAATATAAAGAATAGATTGATCTAAAAGGGAAAACATTATAAAGAAAACACACCGTAGGTTCATCAAGCAACAACAAATCAGGCTCTATAAATAGAGCACGAGCAAGTGCAATTCGCATTCTCCATCCTCCTGAAAAAGTATTCGTAGCTTTCTTCTGCATTTCTGGAGTGAAACTTAGACCCTGAAAATGACGTAGAGAGCAACATCTGCAAGTTAGCTAACAGTACTCAAAGTTGAAGGCAACAAAAGCACATGCAAAGATGTCAACATGCATTTTATATGAATTATGTAGTGATGGGTCACGACTTGCATCCAGATATGCATACCCTCTTGTTTCTATCTATGCTACCAAACGAAAAACTCAGAAAAATTATAATGGTAAAGAGCAACTTACAGCAAGGATACTAGCTGCCCGAGCCTCAGCAGTATAAGCATCAATTGCATCAAGTCTTTTGTATATTTCTTCAAGCCTTTGAGACATAAGATCTCCTTCAATCGTGTCTTTAGGCATTCCATCCTTAGCTGTGGGTTCTTCCATTTCTCTCTTCAGATAACACAACAAGAGTCAACATTACCAGCAAAGACGGATGATAAGAAAAGACAAAACACCTGAATGAGTAAATGGTAATACTAATTAGTAGTAAGCAAGGTTGATCTAACCTGCTTTGCGAGTATTTGAATCTCTTCTTCCAACAGCTTGGTTCTTTCAACATCAGTGTTAAGAACGCATTGTAAAGCTGTCGTCTTGTCACCAACCACTTCTTGTTCGACATGCAATATCTGGCAATTAGTAGGAATACCCTCAATAGCGTGCATAGCCATATACCTCAAAAAAGTTGTTTTTCCGGTACCATTACGTCCTACAAGGCCTGTAGAGTAATCCAAAGAGAACAAGTTCCCATTTGTAAGCTAGATTTCTCATCCCGTCTATTCCTTGGATTAAAAAGACAGCTAAAATTACGAAGATAAAACCCACCGTAATGGCGTCCAAAAGAGAGGGTGATAGATCCATCGACAATGAGATCACGGCCTCCAACAGAAACATTAAAGTTATCCATATGAATATCTCTGATGGCGGAGCCACCACCAGTGTCATGATTGACACTGACAGTAGGCATCCCTGCTTTAGCGGCTTCCATTTCAGCAACATGCTGTTGATATTGTAGCTGCGAAAACAAAGAAACCAGTGTAAATCTCACAAATAAAAACAAAATCGAACAAAATGTCAACTACTAGAAAAAGGGAATGTGTCATTATAAATCAATACCTCTCTTTGGCGATCATCCTTTTTCTTTCTCCTCTCAATCTTAGCCAAGTCACGTTCCGTGAGCAAAGGACCATCCACAGGCTCAGGCTTCTTCTTCTTAACCGGTCCATCATCCATACCATCGTTCATCCGCACAGGCATAGCAAGACTCCTTACAGTTGGTGTAGGCTTCACCAATCCATGCTTTCCAAATTTATCCGACAATTTGCTACAAACCTACACACCACATACATCCAGTTACAAAATATGAATGACTATCTCAAAAAAAAAAGCGAAACCCATTCTTGCAACCATTTCACCACAGATTTAATTAAATTCCCACTCACAGAGAGACCCTAAAGAAAGAAAAAAAAACGAATCTAGAGGATACAATAATTGACAAGTGAAGCAGCAAGGTCCGATGAGTTGCTTACCAAACGGCACTCGTCGAAATCGGAAACGCATTCAGCAGCGACGAGGAGCTCACCGACGGCATCAAAGGCACCTTCACCTTCCTCACCGAAGTCGAAATCCTCGTCGGCGAGGACATTGATGATGTAGTCCATGATCGGCTCGTCCACATCCTGGGCTCTGGGTCCGAGCACTTCATAGACCACCGAGCTCGCAACTTCGGTCATGGCGAGAGAGATGAGATTACAATTCCACAAAAAACTGATTTTGATATCTCGAGAGGGCGAAGGCGAACCTTTACCTTTTTGGTTGGTTTTTTTAGGGCTATTTGGAACCTTCTGGCCCAAACAGAGACAACGAAGACTAAACCAAACAAACATTAATGTTTTTAAATTTAATCCTCCTCCGGTTCACACCTTAAGGTCTCAACACATTTTAACTCTTGTGGTGAAATCAATCATGTTTGGTACCCCGAGTGTTTGAGAGTGGTCATTTAGATTTAGATTACCAAAAATATAAAACAAGTTTAGTGTCATATTTTTGTTACTAACAAAAGTGTTTGTAAATCTCTTTGACATCACCATCAAATCTCAGCCACACAACGACAATGAGGGAGAGATAAGAGAGAGGCATTAAATGAATTGGATGTTGCACTTTGGTGAAGCTCTAGGAAGAGACGTTAGATTGGCTCGCAAGTACTTGTTGCTGTCCTTTTGAACACCAATTCTCACAGTTTCGAGACATTGCAGTTTTCCCAAGAAATGCCTCATTTGTTTCAGCTCTCTAAAACTTCCTCCGTACCCTGTAATCTCTAGCACCTTGATTCGACATGCCGACAAACAACACATTCCCCTCTTCTTCTCGCTAATGCAGGGGCATGCGTCTCCACATCTACTAGTAACTCTGTGCACAAGACCCTACAAATATACCAGAAAAAAACCAGACCAAATCTTTATTGACATGTATGTATAAGAAGAGCAAAACAAACCATTTCTGACAAAATCATTGTAACACCTTACTTTGATAGCTAGTGTATGAAGACGTAGAGAATTATTTAGCACAAGAGGCAATGCTTGCCATCCTTTTTCTTCGTCACTCTCAAAAGATAGATTACGGAGGTTGTTGAAGACCGGCATGTAATCGCAGCAGAAGAAAAACACCTGCATTTATAAATTATAATCATCACAAGGGGAAGGGGTAGCTAGAAACCACAAGAAAGAACAATGAAATTGCAGCAAAACTAACCTCAAGAGCATCGGGAGACAGGTGAAGGGTCTCAACATTGCGTATCCCCGCAACTAGATTTGTAACATTACCAAAAACATCCTCTGGACGGTAAACATCAAAATATTGATAAACATAATCACTATCATAAGAGACAGAAGGCTCCCACAATCGAAGATCTAGTCTAGCTTCAACGAGGGAAGGCATATCATCAACAAGAGTATAGCCTTGGGAGACAAAAGCAGAGTAGTCAAGAAACTCAAGACTCGGTGTCTTGAACCAAACTTCTTCATCATAAGCCCATGAGAAACGAGGAAGATGGAAAAAAACCGTGACTCTCTTGACGGATTTACTAAACACGGACCCCTTCCAAGTTGGCGGGTCATCACAACACTCACGTATAAATAGTTCCTCCAGCGCAGGGGAGCCAGAGATGAACCACTGGTAAAGTTCTTGATTAACCACAAGTGCACCGAGAGAAAGTGTCTTGAGGGTCGGGAAGAACACTGTGCCCTTAGGGGGAACATGCCCTGCAAGATCAGTTCGTTTGGAAAGTGTGAGTTTAACCAACGTGTTGTTACTCGACAAGATCCTGATCCCTAGATGCAGATATCGAGATTGCAAGTGTAGTTCCAAGCATCCGCGTTCGAGGGCAGTGAGAATCAAACGGTTAGAGCGAGGTATCTCATAACGGCCACTCAGAGAGAGTCTCTTGATGGGACAAGTGCTCAAGTTAGCCACCGTTTTCTCCAAGAAATCAGAGAAGCCACTAGTTGCTGAGTCTTCCAGATCAAAGTTGTCTACAAGCAACAACAGATTCCTCCATCTCTTGGACATAACGGATGTGGAAACAACAAGCTTTGTGGGAAGTAAAGACAGGATTTTGCCAAGAACCTCATCTGGCAGATTGCTGATGAAATCCATTGGAGAGAGAGAGACAGAGACAGTCTCGAATCGAATTTTAACTACAAATCTGGATCAGAGTTTTGTTAAAAACATCATCAAGTCTCTAATAATATACATAGTCAAAAAGTTCACAAACCCTATTTATCAATCAAACTAAATCGAAGGGAACAAGGTTGATTAATCACTCTAGATCAAAAAAATATATAATTCAAGACCGATATAGACCTTAGAAAATGAAGCAGGCAGGCGTTGATGTATCATCCAGATTCAAGAAACAGAGAAAATCTGCTTTTCGACTACACAAAAGACTTCGGCTCACCCACTTCTTCTTATATACCTTTCCTCTCTGTCATTGTGGGGGATTTTTTTTGTTATCATTCACCCGACCCGGCCATGACCTCGCAAACCCTTTTTCATTTATCATTTAACCTTTTTTTCTTTTTCCTTCTCTCTTTTAAGTAAACCATTAACTAATAAAGGGTTACAAGGCCTAAGAGCATTTGCATCTGCGTATGCCCACACCGTCCTTCATAATTAAACATTTAATTTTAAATCGAAATGAAAGAAATATGGAAGAAACGTATCTACAGAAGGGACGAAAATTTTCGTCCGTCCTCCTAACACGTGGCGATTTATTCTCTCTTTTTCTCTCTTTTTTACTCTCTCTCTCGATGGGAATTTGATTCCAAAGGCAAATCCTTGAAAATTGGCTGAAGCAAAGGCAAATCTGCCGTCAATTTCTCTCACGCCGGTTACAATAGAAAGAGGTTAGTTCTCTGCAACTGAACAAATTCGTAGATTAGCAATGGCATATTCGTCTTCGTTAGTCACCAAATCGGACGGTGAATTGGATGAAATGCTCGATCGGATGCTGACGAGACTCGCTCTTTGCGACGACTCCAAGCTCGAATCCCTAGCCTCTAACCTTCTTCCTCTTACCATATCTTCTATGTCTTCTCAATCTCCCCTTGTTCGTAACAAGGCAAGTTTTGAGATTTACAACTAATTTTCAAATTCTCCAGAGTTAATAGAAATTGTGAACTTTTAAAGTCTCAAGTGGGTTTTTGATTTCAATTGTTCAGGTTCTTGAGATATTGAGTCATGTTAACAAGAGAGTGAAGCATCAGCTTGAAATTGGTTTGCCTTTGTTGGCTTTATGGAAATTGTATACCGATCCTGCTGCTGCTCGTATGGTTAGGAACTTTGCTGTCGTCTATGTTGAGATGGCTTTTGAAAGAGCTCCTGCTAAGGTTTTGGTTCTATCTTATTTGTTTTGATTGTTGGGGTTTTGATTTTCCTTGTTGATATTGTGGAAATGAGAGGACTGATTTTTTACTGTTTTGGTTTAATAGGAACGGGAGGAAATTGCACCTAATACGCTGGAGAATGTTTCAAAGCTTCCTAAGCAGCACCAAGAGATCATTCTGAGAATTGCTATTAAGGTGTTCTCTCAGTTCCTCCTTTAGTGTGAAATTGGATATCTATTCTATGACCACTATTTACATCTTTTTTTTTCTCTAGTTGTTGGAATTGTTATGCATTACTACTTAGATGACAAAAGACAATATGTTTGCTTTAGTTTGTCTTCATGCTATATTTGGTGGAGTTCTTCCGTTTATGTGGTTAGTGCTGCATATAGTGCTAGTCTTAAATGTTCTATGTGGGGAACAATATCTGGTGATCTACACTATTATAAAACGTAAGAGAAGACCATTGGCAGCTTTATTAGTGGTTTCACTTGGATAGATGACAATTTTAAAAATATTTGGCCTAACAATATCCTCAAATTCTAACTGGTTTGTTTCTAGGTCATTGGAGAATGTCATGCAAGCAAGATCAGTGATGATGTCCTTGCGAAGTATAGATCTCTGATTGCTTCTCAGGATAAAGAATTGTTTCTGGATTTTTGCCTTCATATGCTTTTGTATCAACCATCTTCTCAAGGGTATAGAAACCATTTTTTGAGCTAACTTTGGACATCTTCCAGATAATGAAGATTAATTAAAATTAATCTATGATTTTAATAAAATGTATGTTTTTATCTTTGATGTTTGTATGGTTTATGTTTTTTATCTTTCATGTTTTAATAGTATAATTTGTTTTTTTCATGTTTTTGTAACTTTTGAATTTTTTTATGTTAAAAATGTCAATGTTATATGTTTTATTTAAATTAAACAACTTTAATATGTTTTACTTTTTTATGTCTATAATTAATTTTTTTAATTAAAAATAATATTTTTTTCTCTGGGGGACCAAAGCTGTAGGACACCAATGCTAATCTCATACTTAAGAAACTATAAAAATAATATTAAACAAATTGAAGGACAAGATTTTGTCCTCCACCGATGCAGATGGTCTAAGAGGCCCACCACATTAACATCTACCACAACAGCAAAAACATGTTTTTTTTTATTTTTTTGACGATAACAGCAAAAACATGTTTAACACTGGACGCTTACCAAAAGACACATCCAAAGACATGTGTGTCGACATGAGGTTTCATTGTGTGAAAGTGAGTTTGATAATATGAACCCAACGATACTACGATGTAACAAGAGAGAATCTTGCCCTATTTTGAAAATCTTTAAAACATTCCTTGATAAAAAAATACATAAACCAACAAAAAAAAAAAAAAAAAAAAAAAGGACGGCTCTTTCTTTTCAATGAAAAGCTCAAAACTTTAATAAACAACTATAGTCTCTCTACTCTTTCCAAACCATTTGGGAAGTCAACAATATCCGACTTTTTGGTCTAGAGCTCATCGTGAGACTCATCGTCATCATCTGTTGAACCTGATTCACCGCCCGGTGCCTCACCAGACTTTTGGTATACTGCAGTGATGATTGGATTACAAACAGCCTCAACCTCCTTGAGCTTCTCATCGTATTCCTCTTTCTCTGCATTCTGGTTTTCGTCCATCCACTCGAGAGCCTCTTTGGTCGCGGCTTCGATCTTCTCCTTGTCATCTGCCTCCAATTTGTCTGCCAGCTTGTCCTTGTCGTTCACTTGGTTCTTCATGTTGTACACGTATGTCTCAAGGCTGTTCCTTGCATCAATCCTCTCCTTTACCTTCTTGTCTTCATCTGCAAACTCCTCTGCCTCCTTCACCATCCGCTCAATCTCTTCTTGGCTCAGACGTCCCTTCTCGTTCGTGATTGTGATCTTCTCTGATTTCCCACTCGCCTTGTCCTCTGCTTTCACGTTGAGAATACCGTTGGCGTCCACTTCAAATGTGACTTCGATCTGAGGGGTCCCTCTCGGAGCTGGTGGGATTCCGTTGAGGTCGAATTTCCCGAGCAGCCTACAGTCTTTGGTGAGACTTCGTTCACCTTCAAAGACCTGGATGGAGACAGTGGTCTGCTGGTCTTGGTATGTCGTGAACACCTGAGATTTCTTGGTTGGAATAACCGTGTTTCTCGGGATCAGCTTTGTCATCACTCCTCCGACGGTCTCAATACCCAAAGTGAGTGGTGCAACGTCCAAAAGAAGGATATCTGAAATTATTTATTTATATTGACACCACATTTAGACGCAACATTAATTACATTAAGACAAGAAACAGCAGTACATCGCAGAGAGAGATACACGTACCTTTGGTTTCATCGCCACCTTCTCCACTCAATATACCTCCCTGAACGGCAGCACCATAAGCAACAGCCTCATCGGGGTTCACACCCTTGTTTGGCTCTTTCCCTTCAAAAAAGTCCTTCAAGAGTTGTTGTACCTTTGGGATTCTAGTACTTCCACCAACAAGTACAATCTCATCGATCTGGCTCTTCTGTAGACCAGCATCATCCATGGCCTTCTTCACGGGTCCCATTGTCTTTCTGAACAAGTCATTGTTCAGCTCCTCGAAACGGGCTCTGGTGAGTGGCTCAGAGAAATCAGTACCATCGAAGAGGGACTCAATCTCAACACGGACTTGGTGCTGGCTGCTAAGAGCTCTCTTGGCTCTCTCACACTCCCTTCTGAGCTTACCGAGAGCCTTGAAGTCCTTGCTGATGTCCTTCTGGTGCTTCTTCTTGATCAGCTTGATGAAGTAATCCATGACCCTGTGGTCAAAGTCCTCACCTGCGCATAATACACAGTCAAAACAGGTTAACACGACAAGAGTAAAAAACAATGTCAGTTCCGCCTAGTTGATATTAAAAGGCTATGGGATTCAGACAATGAAGTTAAGGTAAAGGTTAAATTACCTCCCAAGTGGGTGTCACCGTTGGTGGAGAGAACCTCAAAGACTCCATTATCAATGGTCAAGACACTGACATCAAAGGTACCACCACCAAGGTCAAAGACGAGGATGTTCTTCTCACCACCCTTCTTGTCGAGGCCATAGGCAATAGCAGCAGCAGTGGGTTCGTTGATGATTCTGGCAACGTTGAGGCCAGCGATAACACCAGCATCCTTAGTGGCCTGTCTCTGGGCATCGTTGAAGTAAGCTGCAACAAAGGAAAGAGTGAGAGGTTAAATCAAGCAAACAAACATACAAGAAGAAGAGGTAATAAGCACAGAGTATTCTGGTAAAGCCAAACTCACCTGGAACAGTGACAACAGCGTCCTTGATTTTTTTGCCAAGGTAAGCTTCAGCAGTTTCCTTCATCTTAGTGAGAATCATGGCACTGACCTCCTCAGGAGAGAAAACCTTGGTCTCACCATCCTTGATCTTGACTTGAATGTAAGGCTTGCCTTCCTTGTTAACAATCTTGTAAGGTACAAGTTTCATGTCCTTCTGCACCTCTTTGTCCTCGAACCTAAATTATAAAAAAGAGATAAGAGACTTTAATGCAACATTCCCATGAGAAAAAGACAAAAACAAAAAGCAAAGAAAAAGAATTTTTTTACTTTCTGCCGATCAAACGCTTGACATCAAAGACAGTCCTCTCAGGATTAACAGCAGCCTGGTTCTTAGCAGCCTCACCAATCAACCTCTCGGAATCAGTGAAACCCACCCAGGAAGGTGTAATACGGTTACCTTGGTCGTTGGCAATGATCTCAACATGGCCATTCTTGTAAACACCAACGCAAGAGTAGGTGGTACCAAGATCGATTCCTATAACAGATCCCAACTTGGTAGCCTCTTCTTTCGCAATTGAAACCGCAAAAATACATCCTGAATCGTTCATAAATTTCAATCGTCAACACATATATCAACACGATACACAGATCACTAATCCATAATTTAATCAGCCAATGAGCAAGCAATGTAGATACAATTATATATATACCAATGCACTATCTAACAAAGGACAGCTCTAATCTGAAATAACTAACAAAACATTATATATATATATATAGTGCAAAATCAACAAAAGCATCTATGAAGAACTACTAAAGCATCAATGATCGAGACAAATGAAGAACTACTATTACTAAAAGCAATTTTAGAATCAAATACATAGATGATCGATTAATGATAATGAAGATAAAGTTCTGTAGTTTACTTAACAATTAACGAAATCAAGCAGCACCGTATTGCGAGCCATTCTTCTTATTTTTTTTTGTTTAACATAAGATATCTTTTTTTTTTTTTTTTTTTTTTGACAAATGTTTTGTATCTTTTATCAAAAGCTATGTAAAGTAATAATAAGAAAAAGTAAATCAGTGCCCGAAGAAGCCAGTGTCATCTTAGATTACGTGGACCAATTTCATAACATGTGTACGGTGAACACTATTGACTGCGAAGAAAGAGAACCATGTCATCTTATATGTGGCAGACCAATCACATCGCGACACGCACAGCAACGGCCAATTAGATCTGTGATCTTGCGTTGGATTAATCTTGACCGTCCGTATGCTCGTTTTACGATAATGGACCTCTTTCCTTTTTTTTTTTTTAATTCAGCTTCTCAATTCATAAGCCCAATTTAATGAATGGTTGTTTCCCGGCCTAATCAAGAAGTACATTTGATAAGATGGAATAATTTCTAGAATAAAAATCACTGATATTATTTGCTTTATAAAAAAAAAAAAATTGTATAAAGCATATGTGATGAGTGGTTGTGGGTACAGAAAAAAAAAAAAAAAAAAACGAATAATTAGGCTTCATGGGTTTGGCAAAGGTTTTGAAAGAGAGATCATCATATAAACAAAAGATGAGAGATATGATTCAGAATCACTAAAACTTTTATTAGGAATATATATATATATATATGGTGCTCTTCTCCTTTATCATTCAGTCCATTTATATACATCTATTATGTTCATTTCCTACAAAAGATATGATCTATATCTGTATATTATGGTGTCCATATACGTACTATAACTATATTAGCGATTAGAATACAAATTAAAAAAAAAAAAAGAAAAAAAATTATATTTACACATTCAATTCCAAGTAAGGATCGATCATATGTATTCAGACGATAACTAATATTTTTCGAATTATTTGAAGCCATGATGAAATATTGTAAGGTGACAAAAGAGGAGGATCCACAGTGCACCTAGTTGACTTTTGATTATGTGTTTCTCATTCATTTGTCGGGAAATATAATAACCTTTGATCTTATTTTAATATTTAACTAATTATAATTAATATTCCTATAACTTTACAATAATTATTATATATCCATCCATAGCTTTTGATTATGTTTCCAAAATGAATAACAACCTTTCATCACAATGTCATCTCCACCACCTCTTGCTTCTATATAACTCATCTCATATGTCTGTCTCTATAAAATCCCACAACTTATATGTCTTGCAAATCTTAAGCCGCTTAAGAAACAAAAAAAGCAAACAAACATGAGCTATAATACAAAAGAATAGTATTTCTCATTGTTCTTATTTTCACAATCACCTCCGTTCATGTTTCTGACGCTACACCTCGTCATTTTGTGAATCTCAAGTCGAAGAAGGTGAATACTTAATTTTTTGCATCTTATACATGATATATATATATATATATAATGATTCGTATGTGCATGCCGCCGTTTTCATAAGTTGCTATTTGGTTAATTTGTTCCTATTTCATCGTATATGGATAGAAACTGCGTAGTTGAGATTAACAAATGGAATATAATATAGATAATTAGCTAGGTTCTGGTTAGTGGTGTTTTTAACGTACGTTTGTGTTTCGCTGTGTGATGTAATCGAGCATGTGTCGTTAATTATCTTACTTTTCATGCCATAATTAGTAAGTTTTAACATGAAATTATGATTTTTTTGATAATAAATTATTATGTGTATATTGATATGAAGACTAGTAGTCAAATACAGGAGAGAGAGCTTGTGGAGTTTCATCTTGACTATGCAAGAACAGGGGCCAATCAAGATCATGAACCGGGGAAAGGAAGACCTTAAAACAACTTCAATCAAGATTATACCAAAAGTACTCTTTATTTACCAATAAGCTTTTACTTTTTAACCTGTAAAATATCACACTTCTTCTTCTGTTAATGGTAAAATATCAATATTACATATATGATGTAAGGCCAACATAAAAAAAGTTTATCTGGCGATGACAAATCGACACATTCTATTTATTATTTTATTTTCTTTTGGTAAAATTTTAATACAATTTGGGAGAAAAATATTCCATTATAAAAATTAATTAGCAATTCTCTAATTAGAGGATAAACGTTTAAAAAAAAAACAAAGAGAGAAAGAAGACATTAATTTGGTGTTGAGGGGCAGACACGTAACAGACATGACATGTCACAACCACAATTGACATATAAAAATTGAGCAAAGAAGAAATTTAACATGAAAAAATACACAAAAGAATTGGATTAATGAAATCAAATATAGATATTAGTACAAAACTACTTAAGAATGAATGATTTTATAAAATTAAGATAAAAAGTAAATAAAAAATGTAAAGTTTTGTTATATTCTGACTCACAATTAAGGTCCCTCTCCTATTTTAAAATTTTTATTATACACTAATATCATTTTTTTTGTTTTTGTGAGACAAAATCTTTGGGAATATTTGTGTTTTTCATGTTCCTCAGCTTCTAATATGTTTTGCACTTTTCAACCTTCCCGTGGTGGAAGAATCGACGAAAAGATGGAGGAATCTAAGATTTGGAAATCCAGAACTTCTCAACCTCCCAATTTGAAAAATCGATTAAATATAATTGTAAGATTTGTTCCAAAAGTTATTCTAATAGTAGAAATTTGGAAATCGATTAATCTAATTTATAGTTTTGTTCTTGAATTTAGTTATTCTAAATAGTAGTGAAATTTTGTATAAAGTTCAAGAAAACAGAAAAAAATTATGAGTTATAATCTCTAACATTGTTAATGGAAAAATATGAAATGGAAAATTATGTATTTTCAAGCAAAAATAAATAGTTTGGGTTTCGATATTCATAGTTCTATCAAAAATAGTCCTTTACATTTATCTAATACAGTATATAGTATATAGGTACATTATCAATTAGTATATAATGAGATCTATATTTATATTGTTCTCTCAAGTATTTCACAAATCTTATTAATGGAAACTGAGAATTAGAGAACATGTCACCTTTTCATCAATGTTAATAAATTGGTCTAATTTTGGTTATTGAAATGTTCGTGAACAATTTTATATCTATACGTAGCCTTAATATTATTCTCCCAATTAATATATATCAAGTGTGTACAGAGCCGGCCCCAACGCGGCCGTGAAATAATAAGTAGTTTTTCGGCCCTGTTTCTGCATAAATGTTTTCTTGGTGTAGTGGTAAAAGTCATATAAGAAGTAAGAGAGGTAGTGTGTTCGAACCCACACCACCTTTTTAAGATTTTTTTTTTTTCCTTTAACATGGTGTTGGACTTGTGGCCTCCATATGCTGTGCGATTTATTAACCCTTATTAACCCATACAATGAGTTCCATAATTCTCACTAGTTTTTAAGCAATTCTTATAAATGGAAAATTAGAACTTAGAGAAAGTGTCATTGTGTCAACTCATTGTCAATATTAAAAAATAGTTTAAAATATCAAATTGTTTTATTTGTTTGGTAATTGTTCCTGATCAAGTTTAATCGTATATTTTGCCAAAACATTAGAGAATATAGAACTTATCGTAACCACTTTTATTTAGTATAATTTGTTGTTGTTGTTGCCCACATGCCATGATTTTTTCTCTAACAAAATAATACCAAAACTGCTCCTTTTACATGTCCTCATTATGCATATTTTTTTTGTTTTGGGTCAACCCATCATTAGGCATATTTAGTATACAAGAAAGAGGTCTAACGGGGTAAGATTTTAACAAGCTCCGCTTGGAAAATCATGAAACATGCATAGTTGAAACACTCAAACACTTAACTGTGACCAGAACTGTGTATTTGATAGAACTATGAATACCGGTCCCAGTTGTATTATGGGTAAAAGATTATTTAACGAGTGTCTTGAATGATCATAGTTCCGTCCAACAGTAGTCATTGTCTCGACCTCTGATACTCCAAAGCTTCACTCATTCGAGCTTGACTAGTAAAGCGATGATGAAAGTGATTACAGACAGAGAGAGTGTTGTATAGGGTAATTGCAAGTGTAATTAAAAGAAGTCACATACATAGGCAAGTAATAATTTTTATTTTTATTGTTCCAATCAACATCTATTGATATGTGGAGAAGTATGCATTTTTATACATCTCAAAAAAAAATGAATACTGTCTAAAACTCCTCTTCCCAGAAAACAAAACTCTCAGATCCATACAAGAAAGTTGTATACAAGTGAAGCATTGTCATAAGCACATCATGTTTTCCTCTGAGCTTTCGCATGAGCTCCCAAAGTTTAGAGTCACGTCATGTACTGAGAGCCTCAGTGTGTTTGCTTTCGCTGCAGACGTGTCAAGGCACTCACTGAGGTCAGCATCACACGAGACCGAGACCCATTCACTGTCGTCGTCTAGATACTTGAGCTCAAACGCAGCCATTTCGAGCTTCAGCCTCTTAGCCACTTGCTGCTTCAGTCCCATAATGCTTACCGACTCCGGTGAGATCTTGAACCTGATGATGTCTTCTCTGTACGTTGCCTTTATACTCACGAGCTTATTGTGGAGTGTTGTTGGAGAAGCTGTATCTTGGCAGCCTAAGTGTGTCCAAAAATTAGCTATGTTTTTAGAGCTACTGTCCGAATCGTCCAAGGCCGTCTGCCTGACTGTTTCTTGGTTGTGTGTTGGAAGCCGAAAACGCGTCTCACATATAACACCCACTGTGGAAATACGAGACAGTGTGAGAACAATGGTGACGAATCTTGAGATTTTGCAGTAGAATACATGTAGATGCTGAAAGGCTTTTACTTTTACCTTTGCAAGAAGCACGCGATGTTGATGAACCTGCACTGTCTTCTGCATCTCTGTTTTCAATCTTGACATCTTGGAGATAACTTGGAGGAGATGTAGATGCTGGAGGGAAGTTCTTTGGTGGTTGGTTTTCGGTTGGAGATATTTGGTGAGACCAAGGGCGAGGGGAGAGGGAGGTCAAACTGAGTGATCCATCAGCACCTTGAACCGAGTCTATAACATGTTTAAGTCGTGTTAGAGATCGGTTCACCTTGTTGATTTTGCGAGATGGCCACCGTGAGATCCCGTGTTGTCGACAAATGCGTTTCATTGTTGTTGGGCAAACTGGAAAAAGAAAGCACAAAGTTCTTTTAGTTTGCCATCAACAATTACAAAAATCAAGAGACAAAGTTAAGAACATACCACCGAGGCTCTTTGCTGCGTCTTTTAGACTACCAGCAAAATATTGTTGAAGCACTTCTATACTGATTGTTTTCTCGGTTTTACCACGCTTCCTTTCTGATTTTTTCACTGTTTTGGCCTCCGGTAAAGGTTCAAGCGTTTGGAACCTCTCAAACCCATCAGCGACTTCATTATTCTCCATAAGGTCAGAGTTTAAGCTCAGCTTCTGTTCGGGGCGTTGAGCTCAAGATAATCCTTAGAGATTGGTGCTGGATGATGTATCCTGATAGGTTCAAATTTCGAGTAAACCATTCCGTCTTCTGAAGCTTCCACGACTTCAAGAGATATTTCGTTTTCACAGAGTTCAGTTTCAGAGACAACCTTGAGACTCGAATAGTGCTGCTTCATTGTCTGAAACAGAGAGGCCAACAGAAAATCTTGCTCTCTCTTGTCTGTGATGGCTGGAGGAAGAAAGAATTCAAGAACATACTCATCGTCCCCGGTAAAGGTGCTCTTTAAGCAGACCGCGAAACAGCTCGTCAACTTGAACATGCGTGCATAATGTACTAATGGGTAGTCGGTTTTGCAGAACCGAGTAACATCCCTAGAGAAGCATAGATTTCCAGAGAGAAACGCCCTCCCAGCAACACCTTGTCCCTTCTGCAGATGGTGTTCAGCACAAGCGTCTCTGAAACCCCAAACATGAGCGTCCACAACATAGACCGCTAGATCACTGGTAGACATACAGACTTTCCCCATACAGCTCCCATCAAAGCTCGAACAGCTTTTCTTAAAACCACCTCCAAAGGCGAGAACACTGCGATGCCTGCAAGGGACCCATGTCTGAGCTAAAGGAAGTTTGTAGGTCTCGCACACCACAGTCAGTATCTCCAAAATCTCAGCCAATGCATTTTGGCGACCCTCGTTGCAGATCTGGTATAGGAGAAGTGAAAAAGGAAAATGGAGATCAAAACGACAAGGAACAGCACAAAATGAACTCAAGACAGTTCTTGAAAGTTTCTGAAAGAATACTCGAGATTTTGACAGTTGGACTCGCAGATAACCTGAGTGGTCTCGTGGTTCAATATTTCCGAAGTTTTCAGATTGACAGCCTGCAACACAAGTAGAAAACGTTCATGTAACCGGAAGATCAAAGGATACTGATAAAAGGAACCCCACCCAAAAAAAAAAAAAAAAGAGAAAGGAGAAAGAAAAGCAAACCTCAAGCGCTTTACAAACTTTTTCAACCTCAGGAGCATAATTAATCTTGGGAGAAGTCATAATAAGCTCGACAACACCAACACAGAGCTGCCTGGATGGTTCAAAAACAGGCAAAGCCAAGGTCCCCTGAACATTATAGTGCAAGGCGTGACCAAGGCGGGAGAACTCTTTGCTGGAGTAATACTGAACATTGGGAGTCCACTCAGGCAACTTTTTCCTGAAAACGCGACCGGGAAGGCCGAGGTCTCCGTCGCGTTCACCATCAAGGGAGAACATATAGGTCAAGGAAACCATCCTGTATTGATGAAGGCCGTTACTATTGGGAGCAAGAACAAAGGGCTGTCCAGAAGTAGTAAGAACATATCGTCCACGGTTTTTAACAGGCGCCCAAACCTGAGCAAGAAGGTGTTGTTGTCCAGTAGATTCCTTGAAGTAACGAAGCGCTTGAGTCATCTTGGCTTTGATAGCACAGTAAGAATCTGGATGATGATTATTGTCGGAGGGCATTATACCAGAATAGGGGGAAGGAGCAGCATGATTATCAATAATAATCTCCTTGGTCGTGGTATCAGATTCTGAACCTGCATTATTTGCGATCGACATCCAAAATTCAAACTTAATCTAAGAACACCAATGCTAAGAAGATTCCAAGGAGAATACTATTACTAGAAGCATATCCACTACTGGTACTACATTATCCGAATAGGATTCTAAAGTTCGAATCTAAAGTTGGAATCTAAAACTTACTAGGAGGAGGAGGAGGAGGAGCAAGTAGAAGGGAATAATCGGTGAAGCGAGAGGGAGCTACGTAAAGAAGATCGCCGGCGCCGACATCACCGGCAGCTTCGGAGAAGGACCAGAGAGGAGAGAAAGGCTGTTCGGAAGAGGAGAAAATGACCGGAGACTTGAAATTAGAAGAGAAAGTAATCTGATCTAACGGCCAAGAACCGCTGAGATCCAAATCGTCAAGTTCCATCAAGCAAGCAGGCGACGAGAAGAGAAGACCACAACAACAAGAAGAAACTGTGATTCAAGCTTCGTCAGAGTTAAAGTGTGAGTATATCTATCTATCTTCGGAAATCTCCCCGAGGCAAAAAAAAAAAAAAAAAAAAAAGCAGAACTGTGATTCAAGCGAGAGAGAAGAAGAAGAAAGAAATGAGAGAGAGGAGAAAGAGCAAGTTGTAAATATTACTATAATAATTTGATATATTTTTATTTGATTTGATGATTCCACGCTGTACCATTTTACCCCAACCACTAGAACATATCTCTCTCTCTCTTTCCCATTCATCCAAATTTTCTTTTTTCTTTTTATTTTTGTGGGACAAAAAGCATATCCAATTATAATTTTTAATTGGCTCATTTCCACCCAAATTCGATTATCTTTTTTAAGATATGTATTTATTTTACTATTCGAATCCTTTCTTTTTAGTATTTATTTTTGTGGAAGTTTCTAAAATTAATACTTATATTGATATTGATTGACCATCTATCTCTCTTGACAATTGTCTTTGACAAAATTCGATACACACATAAATAAATAAGGTGTGGAATCAGAGAGGATACGTTTTTTTTTTTTTTTTTTTTAATTTGAATGTTACAATTGTTTATGACCGAGAGATATTTGTATCACATTTCACCCAAAAAAAATACTTAAAAAAATGAATTGATAATATGTCTAAGACGTTTCTTACACGTCCAGCACCAACAAGTTGTCATTAACATATTTTATGCGTCTAAAAAGCCTTTAAGACGTAATTAGGCACTAACTGCTGCTTGTTGTGGGTGAGTAGTAGAATATCAACGACTCCCTATTCTTTCTTTAATTCCCCCATTATTATTATTATTATGCTCTTTGCCATATACGTATAACTATCATTAACAAAGCAATTATTTGACCCCCTCAACCCAAAAAAAAATTAAAAAAAAAAATTATGATAAACGGAATCTCACTTTCGGAGATGAATAAAAAAGCTACAAACCACTCAGCCACTTTCAACTACTTACCCAAAGTGGATGACTACTTCATCCCTTTTGGTTAAAATACATATTATTAACAGTAACGTGTTTTTTCCTAGTGGGGACATCTATAAATTGTGCAAGTATTCTTTCTTCTAATGATATCATTACTTTACTTAGTATTTGTTAATTAGCTGTGTTAATCCCCAAACATAAGAATTTGTTGCAACGTATATCCCATCCCCACTTGTTTCAAGTTGTCTGCCAAGTTGACAAGTGTTTTGGCAAGTTGTGTCCTAAACCCTCTAAATGACTTTTCCCTTCTTCCATATTTGGACTAATGGTTAATCAAAGCAAACCATCGGCTACACTGCCTTATGAGAATCTCCAAAACAAAATTACCAAACTGAACTAAAACCTCCATCATAAACAATAGTATAATATAACGTAAGAGGCTTTGGAAGACTATAAAAGAACAGATTTATATCGTAACAAAGTCTCATTTGCCAAATCAAATTAACCAAATCACTTCTTTGAGACATACTTAGTCGCTCCATATCAGTCATTACAATGATAACAAAGTTTTATGACCCGGAGATTTCCAGGAACATAATGTAACAGAAGAGACGAACACCTGAGAAAAATCGGATCTTACACGATACGCTCCAGCTCTCTTGCGTAGCTTAGAGTCTGGTTGATGAGTTGCAGAGATGGAATCTCTTTGCACGGTGCAGTTTCTTTGGCTTTCTGGAAGACAACAGACCCGTCCTTCACTTCCCACTCGGGGTGCTCCTGTAAGGTATGATAAAAACTAAATCGCGTCAAGAGTTCATGAAATTTAAAAAGGTTCCAACGGTCTGCACAAAATGTTTTTTCTCTTACCTCGTTGACATAGGTTAAGAGTTCTTGATCAGAAGAGAACAGCAACATCTGCCGAGCGTCACTGATAGAGACATAATCATAAGCTTTCTCACTGCATCCAGCTATTTCATCTCTGATAATTCAGTCATCACAAAAGAAAAAGGTGAGATAACAAGCGAGAAGACATGAGACTGAACTAATCCAGAGAAGGATGGAAGCATTGATGTTACCTTATGGTCTTTGCCAAGAGATCCATGAAATAGACGTAAGTTGCATCAGGCGCGGTCTGTCTAGCACTCAACACACGGTTATAGGCACCTTCCATGAAAGACTGCTCAAGCTCTACTGCATGCTTGATGCAAGGATTATCCAGTGTAGCAGATGAAAGTAACTCGAGTTCGGTATGGAATTCAGCAATTCTATTTTGTACAAGCAGCCTCAGAAGGTTCAGACCCAGGATAAGATTCTCCTGTGCGGATGGGGGAAGACGGTTCCTGGTGCAGAGGAAAAGAAGATATGTTAGAACACACACAGAAAACAAAAAAAAAAAACATTGCATCCAAATGGCAAAAGATAGTGTTCAGAGAAAGTTGGTTCTTTATTCACCTGGCATCCACATAGTAAGGTTTCAACTGGAAGAAATCTCTCTCAAAGGCATCTTGATCCTCGGTTTTTACGCTCAGAACAACAGCATGCTCATAAATGTCCCCTAGAATTCACCAATTTTCAAACTTTTATATAATCCATAAGAATAGAAATTTACCAAATGACTCAATCCAAAGAATAGTGTAAACCCAGTAAACAGCAATCTAAAAGCTAATTTCGTGCATAGACATACTGGGATAGACAGACGAACTAAAGAACAGTACAGCCTGATACAATCTCTCAAGCTTTGTGACCCTTAAGAGGTATAACCAAACTTAACTATATGGCAAAGCAAAACTACAAACTCCCTAGAAATAAGTCATCTAAACCCAATAATAAAAACAGAAACCTTACTTGCAATAGTGAGCTCCTGAGCTGCGTTTGGTGAACTCTCGAACAATGGAGGAAGACTAGTGAATTTGGTCAGAAGAACCTGAAGAACATTAACAAATAACATAAGAAAACCTCACCGTTCAATTGCAATCTAGACTAAACCCTACATGTTCTACTCACATTAACAACCCCTTAATATAGAAATCAGCACTTACGCTCTTCTTCTAAAAGATCTCACTAATAACCTAAACTTTTCAATTCAATACATCAAAGCCATCATAGATTCGAGACAAACCCCATCAAATTTTCCCCTAAAATTCATTCGATAAACCAGATATATATGCAAAGAAGAGAAATCGAAACAAATTAGGGTTCAAAGAAGAGAGAGAGAGATGTATACCTTAAGCTGAGACAAGAGATCACTACAGGTATCGTAATCCTTCCTCGCAAACGCCGCCTTGAATCTCTCAAACTGCTGTGAAACTTCCGTTAGCTGCGGATCCATGGCTCAAATCTCTCTCTCTCTCTCTCTATCTTTTTTTCTCTTCACCGGCGACGATTCTTTTCTTATAGATTTGATTTGCTCCGAACTGGCTTGATCGGGAAGATAGAACTAGAGGTATAAACAGTAGTAACATGTGTTTTACAAAATGGGCCTTTTAACAGGCCGAGTCCAATCTAAAAAGGCCCAAAGCGCATATTAGCATTACTGACTAACGTGTTCCAACACCATCATCTCTTATCCAACGAACGAATTAACCACATCGTCTCTTTGCTTTCTCCAAGCTGTTGTGAATTTACTTTCTTTGAAGCTCTCCTCCAATCACACAACAATGGTGGCGTCTTCGCTATGTCTATCAAATTCCGCAGTTTGTCCTCTACCTAATGTGTCTTCTTCACAGCCGCTACTCTCGTTCTCCCACTCTCTGAGGCCATTTATTTCTAAGTCGAAGCCTATTGCCTCGATACAGAAGAGAGACGGCTCTCAGTTTGTGGTGAAATCTCAGGCTCTTGATTTCTCCGGAACTTTTTTGAAGGCGGATTCGGGTCGGACGATGACCCGACTTCTCCTCCAGGGTCGGGAGTCTCAACTGCCCTTGAAGACAAACCGGAACCTCAGTGCCCACCTGGACTCAGGCAGTACGAAACAATGGCGGTTTTGAGACCAGACATGTCTGAAGATGAACGGCTTGGTCTTACCCAAAAATACGAAGAGGTAACTAAAAAAGTCTCCAAATTTACCTGTTTCCTGTTTCATATCAGAGGGATATTTGTGAAATAGACGAGGTTTTGGGATTCCATTAGAAACTTGAAACTTTCTGTTATATGGACTATAGGTAAGAGATCACAAGCAAAACCTTCTAGAGAACGTTTTCAGTGTTGAGTTGAGTATTCTCAGTTGATGGGTTCTTTATCAGTTGAAATGTATGTGACAATCCCTAGTAGAAACTTAAGTAAAGGTTTTAGCTTTATTAAGAGCAATCTCATCCTTCTGTGGGATTATCGTCGACTCTTCAAGTAATAAACAATAGAAACTAGATACTAATCTGCACAAGATAGGAGCCCTTTGTGTACTTCTTACTCAGTTCTTGAAATATCAAGTATGCTGATCGAAATGTACCAATTCACAGTTCTTATTGGTGGTATATGTGTGGATTCTTTAGGTTATGTCGTCACTTGTTTAATCAAATCAGGATTCCTAAATGGATGTTGGGTTTCGATAGTTGCACATTTCTCTCTGACAGATTTGTTTATATCGCTGTTTTATGTTGTGGTGTGTGGTAGTTGCTTGTGGCAGGAGGTGGAATGTATGTGGAAGTGTTCAACAGAGGAGTGATTCCATTGGCTTACAGCATCAGGAAGAAGAACAAAGCTGGAGAAACTAACACTTACCTGGATGGAATCTATCTTCTCTTCACTTACTTCACCAGACCCGAATCAATAACTCCCCTCGAGGCCGTTCTCATTGCCGACGATGACGTTATCCGATCGTCTTCCTTCAAGATAAAGAAGAGGAAGTACAACTGAAGAGACCATGAATATTGTGTATGTGTAAGAAAAGTCAGATTCTTTCTTCTTCTTTTTTGTTGCTTTGAAGAACAAAAGTAAATCGCTCTTTATTTGGTTCTGCTTCTATGTGTTTTTTTTTTTTGTGCATTGCTCTGTTTTCTTATGTAAACAGAGTGTGAGAAACTCTAAAAGCTAAGTTTGAGAAGCATACTTGTATGCACTTTCAAAAACAGAAATATAATTAACCCATCGCTACGTACCATAATGCTAAAACTCATATAATTTAGCTCTGTTTCATTGCACAATTTGACATGAATGGTGACAACAAAAAAAGCAATTGTGTCTTCTTCAGGATTTATTGAAACTGGTGATGCACTAGTAGAGATTTGGAGAGTGTGTGTGCAAAGTGATGCACTTGTGACTTGTCACGCTCAAAACATATATTAGTGCAAAGTGATGCACTTTATCATGTGATGATCAAAACCATCAATATATACAAGTGAGAGAGACCTAGGAAGCTAGATCCTAGCGTGTTTTTTTCAACATTTTCACTATAAGAAATAAGCAAACGTGTCACAAACAAACATATACGTTATTGTGTGTTCATCATCTCAACCACTCCCTCAATTGACAAAACAAACGGGACAACGAATCAGTCCATTCTCATTGCACTTGACGCACCTCTCCCACCCTTCACCTTTCACGGCCGCGACCGCAGCCACCTTGCAGCTACCACCACACTCGAAACAAGGCAACCACCTCGCTCCTCCGCATCCTTCACACGTGAGCCTCCCTTCCTCCCCTACTCTCTCCACACGTGCCCACCTCAACACCCTCCCTAACTTCCCGTTCTCATTCATCGCCGTCACTTCCGCAGCACCTCCCAAGTACCTCCCTTTCACAAACACTCTCGGCGGCGCCACAGTGGCTTCGTCTTGAAGAAGCTCTTTAAGCTCGCTCAACACTCCGGCATCTAAAGCCACGTCCCTCTCGTCGACCACCACTCCTTGCTGCTCCATGATGGCCCTCACACGCATGCAATCTTCGTACGTGCGACGCACTCCTTGCAAGGACGTCGTGTAGACCACCAAACCTTCCCCTCCTCCCGGCGGACACTTCTCCGGGAACTCCCTAAGTGGGTCCCAGTTCATCACCGGTTTCTTGTTCCCTTCTTTCTCCCTCCGTTCTCTGTCTCTCTTGACGAATATGTTCTCCTTCACTGACCGAGGCCCTGAGTAGGACGACTGAGTCGACTCCGTTCGATCTTCTGACTCGGGTTTTAACTGGGACATAGACTCAGTTCTCTTAAGCTTATTAACCACCATCGTAGGGATTTGCGCGGCGATGCTTCTTTTGGCCTTCGCTTCAAGCTCGTCCAGTGTGTGGAAGGATGCGCTCTTCCGCGGAAGCCGCCGTGGAGGAGTGGCTGGAGGTTTAACGGAGACCTCTTCCGGTGGTTTAGCGGCGGCGGGTTTAAGTTTAGTTTCTAAAGATTTGCTGACCTCATCCCATGTTTTAGGAGCGTCACCTTCGTCATCATCCTCGAGAGTGTCTGGGACCTTGGCTGGCACGGTGGCGTATGTCGGTTTCTCATCATCTTCTTCTTGTTCGAGTTTTAGCCATGGCTCTTGGATGGCGTTGACATCAAACACCGCAAAACTCGATGGCGGTGGTTTGTAAACGTCGGCGACGACGTTGGCTTTAGCTTGCTTGGACGATGCACAGCCCATTTTAATCTTTCAAACTGTGTATTTAGTTTTCTTTGGATGCGTGTTTGTGTTTATTATTATATGAGGTATGAAGAAAATATGATGGGGTAGCAAATTGTGTGGTCTTAGACGACCCTTCTCTTATCTGAATATTATTATTTTTGTATTCTTCCTATAATGATGAGTTACGTTATAAGCATATATAGAATTGTGGATTAATTTGGTGTCCATGAATAAAAGGTCGATTGTAATGAGAATTACTTAAGACAGACGAGCACCACAAAGTGTACTTGTGGCTTCAGTGTAAGATACGTGGTGTGAGTCAATCATATTCTTGACAATCAATCTTCAAAAAATGTCTCTCGTAAATGCAAATAATGTCACAATCTCTCTAAGCTACCAAAGAAAGAAATGTAAGTGTCATTATCATTCATTTGCTATAGGAAAATAATGCATTTTCAT
Source organism: Camelina hispida (assembly GCA_023657505.1). Classification (NCBI taxonomy): domain Eukaryota; kingdom Viridiplantae; phylum Streptophyta; class Magnoliopsida; order Brassicales; family Brassicaceae; genus Camelina; species Camelina hispida. The sequence continues at coordinate 45,455,546 of CP094632.1, read as the reverse complement.
AACACTTTGATAGTATCAATTTCTCACCAAAATCACAACCAAGAAAAAAAAAGCAAATTAATATTAAGTGTCATAATGAAATATGGAGGATTGTTAGATAGGTAATGCATTTTTAATAACATAAATTAAATACTCAAAGATGATCCTTAAAGGTGGTTAATGGCAACAGCAAGCTTCGGGATCTCTAATGTTTCTTCATTGGTGAGAGTTCGAATAAACCTTGCTGGATTGCCTCCCCAAAGTTCCCCAACGAAGATATGATCAGGTCCATCATCAACTTTTTGTCCCGAACCAAAAGAAGCCCAACTTAACCTTATGGCTGCGTGTGATCTTGTTACGTATCACTTGACAGAAACGAGCTGCACATAAACCAATTACAATCTTGATTCATATATATATATATATATATATATATATATATATATATTTTACATACTTAAGGAATCATATAACAATCAAAACTTAAGAAGTTACATACACATCTATACTTTCAGGAAACAGAAGCAAAGCTTCCACAGAGGTAGTAAGGGCATGTTTATCGGAGGTTGTAAGGGGGAGTTGTAAGATTTTTGGTGTATTAAAATTAAATCAAAAGAAAAGAAAATAAGGAAGAGGCTCCCTTATATAACATCCTGAAATCGATCATAAGAGACTGGTACGTGTCTATTTTTCGTTGGTCAAGAGAATAATAGAAAAGGGATTTTTTTTTTTTGCCCGATTAATCTTTCTCTCTTTCTCTTTTTCTCTCTTTTTTCCCGATCAATTTCTCTCTTTCTCTCCCGATCAAAGTCTCGATCCCAGAAAGGAAAATCTGCTTTAATCGGAGGTTATAGAATCAGTGAAGTCCATGGTCGGAGGCTATTTGAATCGACGGAGATCTTATCGGAGGCGACTGTAGCGGCGGCGATTTGAATCGTCGTGGAGATTGTATCGGAGGCGATTTGAAGGAATAGGCGATTCAATCGGAAGAGATTGGATTAATTCGATTGAGATGGTTAGTTTCTCAGTACAATAGTATGATTTCAATTGGGAAGATAGATCTGTGTATTGGTGAGAATATGTTTTGATTTTTTCTTTCGTTTCTGTTTGTAAAATTCACGAAAGTGACTGTTCGTACTGCGATTGGGTTTGTAGTGATGGGATTTGTTGGCTTCTTTGTGAAGCTCATCTTTATTCCAATCAACAACATCATCGTCGGCGCTACTTAGGTAAACAAATCTTCGATTTTTGTTTGTGAGTGATAATGATGATGATGATTTGTGCATTGATCATACTTGGTGTAGACTATAGATGTCATTTGTTTATGTGATATGATATAAATTCAAGATCTTTAGTCTGAAGCATTTCAAGTTGATTGAGAAATTGGTAAAAGATAGATAGAAACTTTAGTTCTTTGGTTGCGGACGTGTGTATGATGATTCTAGAATCTGATCATGGTTGAATGCTTTGGGAATGTATTCTGCTGTTATAGAATCGATTGAAACAGAACTAGCTAGCCTCTGCTGTTAGTCTTGGAAAAAGATCACGTACGTAGATTCACAGTTTGGTATTGCTTTTGGTGAAGTACCCTCTGATTTTGGCAACAGGATGTTGTATGTTCCTCACAAGACACAATTACATGTTTTGCATGTCCCTAAACAAGTGTTCGTTGAAATGATTAGTCAAAGGCATAAGCAGAAGAAGGGAAGTAAATCTTGGAAATTCAAGTTCAAGAACAAGTTTCTTCAAAGAGCGAGCTCGGAGTAATAATAGTTGCCTTGGGCTCTTGGTAGAAAATATAATTCTGACACCTAAGAACAGGGCTGTTGCAGGGGTGTGTCCCAGAGAGTGGCTCAGCTTGTTCAAACCTTGCTTTGAATATGTTAAATAACTGGTAGAAGTCACGCAAGTAAAATCTCTATATGAATTGATGATTGATGCAAATCCATTGAGGAGAAATATGATTCAGGGAACTATAAAGTTTCAGTTTTCCAAGCTATCGCATTTCAAGTTCAACTATAAGCAGTGTATACATTCTTTTGGGATGGAATCATTGAACTGAGACTGATGCACGTCGGCAAAATACATTGTTTTGTTTTGTTTTAAAGTTTTGTTTTGTTTTAAAGTTTGAAGACAAACTAATCCGAGTTCCTCCCGCTCAAAGCCTCCCCCAAGGTCACAAGTATTGCCAAACGTGCATTCAACTGGGCTTCAGTTCTTTCAAGAGATTGTTTTTTCTTGTTGGCCAAGAGAGAAACATCATAGGGAACATGTATCAAATTATGTTTTGTATGTTTGAAAATTATTTAAAATGCAATATTTTTTTAATTTTATAAAATCTTAAATGTTTACACATTTATACCACTTCTATTCTATTTAAAATTTTAAAATTTTAAAAAATAATATTTTCAAAAATAAGAGACCTAAAATAAGAACTTACCAATAAAAGAGAAAATTTTATCTAAGAGATCATAGGTTCTTATATTCCAAACAGTACACAATTAATTCATAAAAAATTTAAGAACTCCCCTTATATGAACCCCCCAATAAACTTGCTCTAAATAAGTGAATGGGGAGCATTACTATAATAAACACTAAACATGAACTATGTCAAGAATTATAGTTTCAATGAATCGCAAGAGATTTAAGCTGAACCTCTTAAAAAATTCCTGCTTTATCTTGTTTCTAATCGGAAAATAAAACCCTAAACCAAAACCCAGAAGAATCGAGAGCTGTAAATTGGAAATAGACAAAGTCACAAACAATTAAGAGAAGCTAAGGAACCAGAGAGATGAAGAGGTGTTACCTCGCCGGGGTTTGGGAGAAGCAGGAAGTGAGGTAATTCTCGTCGACCCAAACACTGCAAATCACCAATCCAAACGTTTTGAACTTCTTTGAGCGTCTGTTGATGTTTGTGATAGCCTTGCGCCTGCGGCTGATGAATCGACTGTCGGTTCCGTCGAGAGAGAGATTGAAAGAAAAAATTGGAAAAAAAATATATATATATATATATATATTTTCTATTTACACATTAACCAACCAAAATTTGACACGTGGCGTGTCTTAGCGTTGCTTATAGTAATTATATTCTCTAATTATATTTGTAAATATAAGCCACTTAAGTAATTTATATATTGTTTTACTTTTTCCCCTCTATAAAAGCTTATATTATTATTATTAGATTTATCTACTTACATTTTAATAAATAATAAATATTTATCTACTAACAGAACCAATATAGTTTGGACCAACAAAAAAGAATAAATAATAACGTCTTTAAAATATTTTGATTTTATTATTAAAAAAATAAGAAAATTAATTGTAAAAATGAATAATTAAGATTAAAATAAAAATGTGGACACCTCCATATATACGAGATCTTTTTTATCATTGTTCCTAATATATACGAGATTTTTTATCAACGTTCAAATTGTCCTTCGTAATTTGCTTAAGCTCTTTAATTTTTCTTTAGTAAGGAAGAAATAGCCTTAACTAAGTAAGGGGCTTTATCAGCCGCTGACATTGAGGTTCAGGACAACCATTTTGGGAGAGTCTGAGAAAACAGCAATTTCGATTCAGTAAACTAACTAAAAACTAACTAGCAATTTCGATTCAGCAAACTATGCTAACTAGACGAAGGAGAAAACAAATCTAACAGATCTAACAAGGAAACCAAGAAACAAGACGAAATCTAACAATGGTATATGGTCAAAATCTATGGACTTATAATGCACAAGTCGCTCTCTTAGTTAAAACAATGGTTTTCAAAACGTTTCTCAAGTAATATATGTAAATAGAAATCTTATTAATGGAAACTGAAATTAGAGAACATGTCATCTTTTCATCAATATTAATAAATTTGCTCTAATTTTGGTTATTAGAATTGTTCATGAACCATTTTAAATTTATATTTAGCCTAAATATTAATATATATCAAGTGTGTACAATTTATTAGTTCATATGTAATGAGTTCCATATATCAATAATTCTCTAGTTTGTAAGCAATTCTTATAAATGGAAAATTATAAATTTATAACTTAGAGAAAGTGTCATTGTATCAACTCATTATCAATAGTAAAAAAAAAAATAAAAGATCGAATTGTTTTACTTTTTGTTATTGTAATTGTTCATGATCATTTTTAACCGTATATTTTGTCAAAATATTAAAGAATATAGTATTAACTTATCGTAACCATATTTATTTATTTATTTGTTGTTGTCTCAACCAGTAGACCTAATGCCATAAATTATTTTGTCAATCAATAATACCAAAACTGCTCCTGTTACTGTCCTGATTGAGTATATTTTTTTATGGTCACCCCATCATTAGGCATATTTATGGTACACGATAAAGAGGTCTAATGGGTAAGTTTTTAACAAACTCCCCTAGGAGAATCATAAAACATGCATAGTTGAAATATTTACTTGTGACCAGAACTGTGTATTTGATAGAAGTATGAATTAGTTGTATTATGAGTAAAAGATGATTTGACAAGTGTCATGAATGATCATAGTTCCTTCCAACAGTAGTCATTGTCCTGACCTTTGATACTCGAAAAGCTTCACTCATTTGAGCTTGAATAGTAAAGCGATGATGAAAGTGATAACAGATTGAGTGTTATATAGAGTACTTGCAAGTGTCAATAAAAGAAGTCACATACATAGTAGGCAAGTAATAAACTGGCTCTATCAATTGGTAGAGGCTGAATGTTGTTTAACACGGCAGAGAAAGTAGTGTGAGGAGGTTCCTGCTGAGGAGAAAAAGTAAGGGACGATGGCCATGGAGAAAATGAGAGTAGCTGTGAATGAGACCGTAAGAGGATTTTTTAGAAGATTATAAAGACGACGAGAAGAAAGTTGAGACTATGGAAAAGATAAAAGGATGGGAGAAACTTATCGAAGATGCTGCCAAGATGTTGATGTTCTTGATCTAACCTTTTTTTTTTTTTTATTATTATTGGTTTGATTCATCATGTCTATAGACCGTCAATTGCTCTGTTCCAACTATCTTTTCAGGGATTTTGTTTGTTTATAAGACTTGAGAGATCTTTACAAGCTTATTTATTAACAAAGAGAGATCTTTCATGAGCGCTTGCTTCTTTGATGCCCCCCTCCTCAAGCCCACCAAGACGACTTTGGACCAATACTCTGCAACAGACAATGATGATGAGCTTCAACCATCCCAATCTCATTGTAGTGAAGTTGTTTACGGCTCTTCTCCTGGTGGATTTTGTTGGCCAGGAATGAATCTACTTCTTCCTCCTCTGTTTGTTTCATCATCAACATCATCATCTCAGGAGTCAGGGATACAGATGATCAAACCTTGTTGGCCAGGAATGATTCCAGTAGTACTAGTATGCCCCAAGAAATGATTGAATTTGGTTCTTGTAATTCGGCTAGGTATATTTCTGACACATGTTTTTGAGTCTATGGACTATGATGAGATCACGGTTGCATCAAGTTGCGCGAGTGCATACACACACACAAAAAGCAGTTCAAGGAACTCTCATCTCTCTCTCTCTCTCTGTTGACCAAGATTTCTCAGCGCATGCAAGGCATGATGGTACCATTTTGGCCATGAAGTTTTTCTCCTGATGGAAAACACATTGCAAGCGCTAGTGAAGACTGTGTTGTCCGAGTTTGGGGTATATCCGAGCAAGATAGAACATATAACAAGTAGCTGAGGTTGATTCTGGTGTTTACTACTTTGGCCATACACCAACACTCTCACAAGTTTTTTGAGGAAGTCATCAGACTCAATGTCCAAATCCCGCGGCGCCTAAGTAAACTTCACGGTGCATAAGGAATATTACGGCGCCTTTGTGCATTTTTGTTTAAGGATAACAAAACTAGTCAAACATAAATAGTGGAGGATCATGCTTACAGAGAGTTTGATACAACACTTTTGACTTGATCGAGATTGGCTTAAAAAAACACTAAGAGACATCTCTTAAATTCTTAAAAATTGTCCAATTTCAAAAAATTTAAAACTAAGCAGAAGAAGAAGAAGAAGAAGCAGCAGCGGCTGTTATCTCTTCTTCTCCTTCTTCCACCACCACCACCTTCTTTGTTTTCTTCTTCTTCTTCTTGTTTTTTTCGCCGTCGTTGTTGTTTTCTCGGATGTTACTACTCCATCGACATCTTCTACAATCTGAGTATGAAGCTTTCCCATCTCAGTCTCGATCTTCGTAATCGCCTTCTCGATGAAACTGTCGACGGCTTCTCTCACGATGAGCTTGTACGGGTCTCGCGAAAGATCGAGATCTAACTCAGAGGAAGCTTCTTCTCGGGCCTTGATCTCTGTGATCTCAAGTAAGCTCGAACGTTTCAGGATCTTCTTCACAGTTTCCTTGATCTTCTTCTTCAGATCCTTATCGATCACCACTTCTCTCGCCGCTGCTTCTTCTTCCTCCATTGATTTTTTTTTTTGTTTTTCTTTGGATGGAGACGGCTGGCCGGCAAAGGAAGGATCGACGAAGATGAGGGTTTCGGAGAGAAGACAACAAAAATTCAAAAACCTTCTTCTCTTAATGGGCCGAGTAATGGGCCTAATATATATATATATGTTCAAGCCTACTAAATGTCTTAATACACACTGAAATAATCCAAAAGGAGGGGATTCTTCAGAATTTTGGTTACATCGTTTTATGATAAATCTAGTTCTTATGATTTTATTCGATTGGTAGAATTAGGAGTTAAGCTCTCTCGGGAAGTCTTGTAGCTGAGAATCCATGTTCTTGCTCTCTGATGACATTCGTACTATGTTGTGGTTCTGCTTTGCTTTAAGTTATGGAAATATACAAATACCTCCCTTACTTTGATCCCGTGTCGTGTCACAAAGGCTCCCTTAATATAATTTTGCGTCGCCTTGTTTTGCTTCTCTTCTCTAGGAAATTAATTACCAAAGATAATGATTAAATAACAAATTAACATTATACAGTAAACTTAAATATTAAATTTTATTATGTCTCTTCTTTTTTATAAAAACAATTAAATTGTATAAGTATTTGATATTATTTTTTATCTTTAATGACTATTATTAATTCATTTTATAAAATATATATTTGTAATTACATTTTAATGTAATAAGATATCCTTCATAAAGTTATACTTCTTAGAAATGTACTTTTCAAATATTATTAGGAAAAGGACAGGTTACACTTATAATAAAATGAAAGGGAATGATCCTACCTAGGTATCTAATTTGTGTAATTATCGATTTGTTTATCTCATTCTCTCTTCCACTCATCTTGATCAGAGAGTATATATATATGTTTAAATGTCCTTTTGATGCTGATTAATTTTACATATTAATTTATTTAGTCACCTCCTTATGTAGTGCTACAAACTTTCGTTATTAACAATAGTATATCTTTATGGGTCAAATCGAAAATCGTACAGTCACCACCTTTTTTGTTATTTAAAAAACGATTGTTGAATTTCAATAAAGTATTACTTAGATTAACAACAAACAATACATGTATATAATTTGATAGAGAAGCAAAACCTATTTTTGTTGTCCGCCGATCAGAATCATCATTGAAATTTAGAGTCTTGTCAAACACAGGAAATTAATGAAAGAACAACAACTCTGAAATCCAAACCAGTTGGTGGTACACAACATCATCCAGGTATCATTCTCTTTTGATTTTCTGTTTTCTATATGTAAATAGAGATATCTCTTCATGGATATATATACGGGTTTCAACAAATTTGTTTTCTTGTCTTAGCAAAAAGATCTTGACTTTGTAGACTTATTTTGATCTTGACTATACGATTATATCAAAAATAAATGGGGGAAACTTTCCAGAGTTTGTTACTTAATGATATATAGGAGGTTTTGACCATCTTCTTAGTTCAACTTTCAAGCATGTTTTCGTGTTCTTCCTAATTCTTGCATGTCTCATCATGTTCTTGATTCGTTGATCGTGATTTTGAACATATATAAAAATATGATCAGAGGTCATAAATCTCTCTTTTAATTTGTGTTAATCCAAACTGATCATTTCTTTTCTGTTATATTTATAATCTGAACAGATCATTGATATATACAAAGATTAAGATCGGGAGTCTGAAACTTGTTTTGTTTTTTTGGTTTTGCTTATTTTAGCAGAACAATAAATTGTAATTATCTATTACGTACCAAACCAAAAGTTATTGAAAAATGTTGGCATTCGTGAAATGCTTCTCGTTGAAGCGAACAAAGCATCCTCGTGGATATGAGGATCCTCATGTTCTTGCATCCGAAACTCCCTGTAAGTCAAAACAAAAATTAACCTCACAAAATTCTCTTAATTAAAATTAAAAAAAAAAAAAACTAATTAATTAAGAAAAGATAAAGACTATTTAATAGAGAGAGACGACACACACAAGACATAACAATGACGATTAACGACTATGAGCTGTAAAATAGATCTATATATGAAGCAATATATAATAATATGATTTATCTATATATGCAGTTACGGTGAATGAGATAGAGGCTTTACACAATTTGTTCAAGAAGCTTAGTACATCCATTATCGATGATGGTCTTATCCATAAGGTAATTACATTTATTTTCTTGATGGGTTTTTTTTAAAAAAAAAATTAATAAAAAGCTAGTAGAATAAATAAAACAAAAACACACTTTTAATTTAATTTGGGGTTTAATTTGCATCTTAGTTAAACGAACTAATAATTAATATGTGATGAGCAGGAAGAGCTTCTTCTGGCTTTGTTTAGAAACAGCAGTATGCAAAATCTATTTGCGGACAGGGTTCGTATATCTATTCCATACTTGCATCTTTAACATATTTTTGGTTTGTTATATATCCTTGGTTAGTTATTGGAGGATCGGAGTACTTTTTACTTTCAATATTAATGTAACGACAAAAAAAAAGGGTTTAATTAATTAGAGATAGTGCATATGGTGGTGCAGGTGTTTTATATGTTTGATAGGAAACGAAACGGTGTGATTGAGTTTGGAGAATTTGTTCGTTCCCTTAGCATCTTCCATCCATACACTCCCGAACATGAAAAGTCCGCATGTACGTAACGTACTTATATTAATTAGGATCATGAAAATATACGTTTTTATGTTAAGTATCTAAGAGATCAAGTACTAACACATTTATAACTAATATATATATTACATACGGGTTTTTGACTAAATAGATTACGTATGTATGTTGTAAAAATTGTAGTTATGTTCAAGCTTTTTGACCTCCATGGAACCGGCTTCATCCAGCCCCATGAGGTACTGATAAAATGCTATACATATCTCAGTAATTGGTATAATATATAAAATTGATGTATGTGTGCATAAACATTTTGATTTGTAATGTTATACGATTTGGTGGGAAAAATAGTTGAAGAAGATGGTGGGCGCACTACTAGGCGAAACAGACTTGGAAATATCGGAAGAATCTATTGAAGCGATTGTGGAACAGGTCCCAAATATTTTTCATCTATTTTGTAACATTAAGATATTCCTATTTAATAATATCTCATGCTGAATTTGTTACCAACGTAACAGACGATGCTCGAGGTTGATACAAACAAAGATGGGAAGATCGATGAAGAAGAGTGGAAAGAGCTCATCGCTAAGAATCCTTCAATCCTCAAGAACATGACTCTACCTTACCTCAAGTATATACTATATTTAATTGTTCACTTTTTATTTCAATTTTTTTTTTTAAAAAAAATCTTTCTTGTTATTGGTAACTTACGTCCTCTCGTATGATGATTTACAGGGAAGTGACATTAGCATTTCCAAGCTTTGTACTCGACTCCGAAGTAGAAGACTAGAGAGAATCTATCGGCTACCTTCGGATCAACAAGTCTGAAAATGATTTTACAAATTTGTATTATCATGCAATGCATGTTTCACGTTGGTTTTAGTTATTACTGTTGATATGGATTCAATTCGAAGGGAATTTTTAAATATGGGTTACCTAAACCGTTATGAAATTAAACCGATCGATGGTTTTGTTAACACAATGCCGGGGGTCTCAAGTTTAAGTGTATGGGTCCGATTCAAATTGTCCTAACGGTCATTGGTTGAGAGCGCAACGGCTATAGAGGAGCCACCCACCAGTGCAACTAGAAGAAGTCTACAACAGCGTCGGGTCCACACGTGTGTCGTTTTATCTGCTTCCAAAATTGCTTTTGAATTTTTAAATTACTCAAAGAGTTATTTTTTTTTTTGTTTACTTCTTGTTTTTCATGTACCAAATCGTGATGACATTAACTGATAAATAAATAGTATATGTGTCAGCAGCTCAGATCGATTATTATACTGTCAGATTAAAAGCCACCGGCCATACTAGACATTTTTCAACAGACTCATTTGGTTTTATAAAATCGAATTATATTTAAGTTTTTAATGAAATTTAATTTAATTTAAGGAACTTGGCTTTTAGATTTGGACACAACTAAGTAAACCGATATATTTATTTGATAAGTTTTATATAAATAAAAATCGAATTATATTTAAGTTTTTAATGAAATTTAATTTAGATATTAACTGGTTAAACTTGGTCATACGTCAGACTATAGAATTTGGACACAACTAAGTAAACCGATAATTTTGAGGCTTTTTATAAGTAGGATAAGAAATATAAGGAAAGGAAAGATGCATGAACTGGTAAAGGAATCTTGTCGAAAGAAACGTTATGTATCCTTTAAATGTTTTTGTTTTAAAATGTTATGATGACTCACTTTCATTTGACCCTTCTTTCGTGGTACATACACATACAACAATTGTTGTTGTAACGTTCACCAGTATTAATTGAAAAAATCATACTTAAAAAGTTGTTATAACACTTATATACATGAACAGTAATGAATCTTGTCGAAAGAAACTACTACTTTAAATATTATTTTTGATGACTCACTTTCCATCGTGGTGATATTTTTTCATAGAGAATTATCATGTCATTCTGTATACTACTATAATATTAATAATTCAAAAGCTATAAATTGAAAGAAAATTACGTTTCTTGAATGGTTGTTAAACAAGACTCGTGTAAATACGTACGTTTTAATTTATTTTATATTGATCAAAACAGGAGGAGGATTCTACGAACCTAGCGGCTACATTACATGACTCATTATTTAGTACTCATATAGTATAATGTATTTAGATATTTTATTAAAATGATACTACTATGTAGTATAAAACTATGTAATGAAATGATGATTTAGGCTTTTGAGATATGATTTTACTAGTATTTTAATTTTGGTAGAGGAAAGAGAGGGACCCATCCATGTGCAACGGCAATAATCTCGGTTTTCCAGACCAGTTCAAGTTTCCCTGAAAAAAAAGTTAAAAATGTTTCCAGTTAATTTTAATTACATTGCTTAACAAAAAAAATGATTAATCACTTTAATGAATTGTTTTAAGATTTTTTTGTTGGTTTCCTTACAAAGAATCACACGTGGCAAGATATTATTTGGAAGAATGACTCACGATAACGTCGTCGTTAGCCTGCAAAACCCCCAAAAGCCACGTCGTTAATTGGATGACCGGCATCATCACCCACGTTACATCCGTTATATCAGATAAGAACGGATTCATTAATAATAATATAGTTTATCTTAATATGATTATCTTAAAAATTGTAAAATGGTACTTAAGTTATATAAACTTTTTTATAAACACTACATATCTTAGAAATTAAGATTAGACATATCAAATTCACAATTTGCGCGTATTGATTTTGAGATATTTAAACTAAAAAGGAATTTAATTTATATAGAATATATATTTTTTTAAAAAAGTGAAAGGGAATATTAGTATTATTGGAAGGCTTTTAAATTTAAAGAAAGAAAGAAAGTAAACGGTCGTGAATGTGAAAAATTAACGGCGTTAATGATAAATACAAGAAAATAAAAAAAAAAAATCCGGAAAAAGGCTTAAATAAAAGGAGCGAGAGCGCGTCTTCCTTCTATTTAAAGAAACAGCTCTCTTTCCCCTTCTTCTTCTATTGTTCCAAAAAATCTTCTCTTTGTTCCTTCCGTTAGATTTTGTTTCTCCAGAAAAATCAAAAACTCATCTATCGATCCATTTTCGAGAAAATTGGTGGCTTTTTTTTTGTTGTTGGTTTCTATAAATCTTCGTTTCCGATTTTTAGATCGTTTCTGGAATTTTCTGGGTTTTATTTTTATTTGAATTGACTAATGAGTTTGTTATATAGATAGATTCGTCCTTTGTTTGTTTCGTCTCTCCTTTTTTAGGGTTTGATTTAGTTTTTTTTTTTTTTTGGTTTGTTGGATCTTCCGAAATCGATTTTGTTCCATGGAAGGGTGTCTCTTGTTGATACCCGTACGAGAAGAAGAAGTAGAATAGAGAGAGAGAGAGAGAGAGAGCTATACTTTTTAGGTTTTTGATTAATTTCAAAATAGGAAATGTCAGTGGCTGAAGTTGCTTTGAGTCCGATTCATAGAGGAGGATCGGGTTTTGCTTTTGCTCACCACCAACAACATTCAAAGCAGCAGCACTACTCTGCTGTCAAATCTGTTTTGGTCTTCCTTAGCGTCTCTGGTTCTACCTCTACCATGCCTATGCTCATCTTGGAGTCTGATTCCATCGCCGAGGTTAAACTTAGGATCCAGACTTGTAATGGTTTTAGGGTTAAAAGACAGAAACTTGTTTTCAGTGGTCGAGAGCTTGCTAGGAACGCTTCACGCGTTAAAGACTATGGTGTCACTGGTGGTAGTGTCTTGCATTTGGTGCTTAAGCTCTACGATCCTTTGCTTGTCACTGTCATCACCACTTGCGGCAAGTTCTTTCAGTTTCATGTTGATCGTCGTAGGAATGTTGGGTATTTGAAGAAACGGATCTCTAAAGAGGGCAAAGGGTTTCCTGAGGTTGATGATCAGGAGATCTTGTTTCAAGGGGAGAAGCTTGATGACAGCAGAATCATTGGTGGGATTTGCAGAGATGGTAGCAACTCTGTCATCCATTTGCTTGTTAACAAATCCGTGAAAGAAGCTTTTCATCTTCCTGCTCCTGTGATAAGCGAAGAGGACGCTGCTTCTTCTGGTAAAAGAGACGTCTTGTTAGAGCCTGTTGTTCTTAACCCTGATGTGGAATTGCCTAAGGTCCTCGAGGAGATGATTGACCGCACGGTTGATGGGTTGGAAAAAGGTAACCCACCTGTGAGATCAGCTGAAGGAACTGGAGGGACCTATCTGATGCAGGATTCTTCAGGTCTCAACTATGTATCTGTCTTCAAGCCCATGGACGAGGAACCAATGGCTGTTAACAATCCTCAGCAGCTTCCTGTGTCATCAGATGGTCAGGGATTGAAGAGAGGAACTAGGGTAGGAGAAGGGGCAACTAGAGAAGTTGCAGCTTACTTATTAGATCATCCAAAAAGCGGCCCGAGATCTGTGTCTAAACAAGTTATGGGTTTTGCTGGTGTGCCACCAACTGCTATGGTTAGAAGCTCACACAAAGTGTATAACTATCCAAAGGGATTTAACGGTCCTGCTGTTACAGAGTATGCCAAAGTTGGTTCTTTGCAAATGTTCATGAAGAACAATGGAAGCTGCGAAGACATTGGCCCTGGAGCTTTTCCTGTTGAACAAGTGCATAAAATCTGTGCCTTTGACATAAGAATGGCAAATGCTGATCGGCACGCCGGAAACATATTGACCGGGAAAACTGAAGAAGGGAAAACTGTTCTAATTCCCATCGATCATGGCTATTGTTTGCCCGAGAATGTAAGTCTCTCTTCACAACTTTTTCAACATTGACCTTCTCCAATATATCTAGAAGTAAAACTAATTTATTGAAATGTGTTTGCAGTTTGAAGATTGCACATTTGAGTGGCTTTACTGGCCGCAAGCAAAACTCCCGTTTTCTGCAGACACTCTTGACTACATTAACTCTCTAGACTCTGAACAAGACATCGCACTTTTGCAACGCCATGGCTGGAATGTTCCTGAAACTGTCTCACGCACACTACGTATCTCCACGATGCTGCTGAAGAAAGGCGTTGAGAGAAACCTAACGCCGTATCAAATAGGAAGCATAATGTGCAGAGAAACGGTGAACAAAGACTCGGCGATTGAAGAGATAGTGAGAGAAGCTCATAACTCGGTGTTGCCTGCGTCGAGTGAGGCTACGTTTCTTGAAGCAGTCTCTGTGGCCATGGATCGTCGCTTGGACGAGCTAACTAAGTAACCCTTTTAAAAGTACATAATCAAGTTGGTTTTAATGGTTTGTATGTATGTAATGTAATGTATCTATTATGTTGAGAAAAACCTTGATAGGCTCTTCTTGGATAATTTTTTTCTTCCATGAAAGAAGCCCTTTTAAACTCTTGTGTTTTTTATCCCTAAACCATAAATAAAACGTTGTTGTTTTTTTGTTTGTATTGTCAATTGTGCTGTATGTTGTATTGGAGGAAAAGGAGGATACACTAAGATATTTTCTTTGAGTCATTTTCTCTCTAGTGATATTTTCTTTTGCAAGTTGGATCCAACATAATTTGGAAGTGTGCTCTGATTCATGAGTCATGGAGTCTGGCTTGTGTAAATTTTGTCTTTCCATTACATTAGATACTATAGGCTTCCAATTAAATAGCAAATCTCACTTAAAATGGACTTTAGAACATCTCATCCACTACATGTTGAAAAATATACATACACAAAAAAAAAAAAAAAGGAGATCATGTGACTCTGGAATCTTTTCAAATTAAAATACTCTACTAGATAACAAAAAACATTCTTGATTCATGCAATAAGCTGAACAATGAAATTAATCAACCAGTCTATTTCACTTGTCAAAATGATCTAATCTACATTAGATTTTGCTTATTCAATATCTTCCCAAATTTACTCAAGACACTTTTATAATGAATGTTTTGGGCTGAGTGACTAATGACAAAATGAGAAAAAATGTTAATGAAGAAGGAAAGGGCTTTAAATGATGTTTTTGATTCATTGGTTGTCCTAAAAAAGACATAATAATAAATGCTCTCGAAGCACTCTCTACTCTCTACAGTCTCAACTCCACCACTCTCTCACTCACTCACTGCTTCAACCCTATCCTCGTCTCCAAACACTCTCCGATCTCGGCAATGGCCAAGCCACACGATCGTCGCCGTTCTTCAAACCGAACTAATCTAGCTTCTTGCGCCGTCGCCACCGTGTTCTTGCTCATCTTACTCGTCGTCCTCCTTGTCGTTTACTTCACAGTCTTCAAACCAAAAGACCCCAAGATCTCCGTTAACGCCGTCCAACTCCCTTCGTTCGCCGTCTCCAACAACACAGCTAACTTCACCTTCTCTCAGTACGTCGCCGTTAGAAACCCCAACCGTGCCGTCTTCTCTCATTACGACAGCTCCATTCAGCTCCTTTACTCGGGTAATCAAGTCGGGTTTATGTTCATACCCGCTGGTAAAATTGATTCGGGTCGGATTCAATACATGGCTGCCACTTTCACCGTCCAATCTTTCCCTATTTCTCCTCCTTCCTCCTCCGCCATCTCCACCGTTTCCGCCGCAGTTGTTCCAGATTCGCCGGTAATGCCTGGTCCTCCGGATTTTACCGTCACTCCGAGAAACCCAGAGACGCCGGATTTACCGGGAAACCCTGAAACTCCCGATTTACCGGGAAATCCAGAAACGCCGGATTTTCCGAGTCCTCCGAGTATTCCGAGGAATCCAGGCTCGCCGCAGTTTCCGGGGAACCCAGGAGCTCCAGTTTTACCGAGGAATCCAGGCTCGCCGGAGTTTCCAGGAAATGCTCCGATAATTCCGGGGACTCCGGCGTTTCCGAGAAACCCAAATCCACCGGTTTTTCCAGGGAATCCCGGGTCGGGTAACCCGAGAAATATGGGTCCAGGAACTGGAGCTCCGCCGGGGTTTCCAGGAACTGGAGCACCGCCTGGATTTCCGGGTACGCCGGGAGGATTCGGCGGGGGAGGAACGAGGCCAACTCTAGGAGATGGATATGCGAATCCGGGTTTCGGGTATGGGAATCGGGTCGGACCAACGATGGAGATAGAGTCGAAGATGGAGTTAGCGGGTCGGGTCAAAGTACTGCACGTATTCACACATCACGTGGTCGCTAAATCGGATTGTCGGGTCACCGTCTCTATTGCCGATGGATCCGTCTTGGGCTTCCATTGCTAATTTTATTTTTATTTCCCTATTTTTATTTATTTTTGCCCCTTTTTTTTTTAAAAAAAAATAGCTTTTGCCTATTTTCCACTAATTTTGTTGCTCCTTTTATGTTTGAGGAAATTAATTAGAAATTGTAAAAATTTATAATTTTCTCCTAAAAAAGAGTAAGTTCATAGTACTGTAGTCTTTGTTTTGATGTTGTTGCTTAGTTTTATTAGTGTTCTTTTTAAAGCTTATATAATGATCACGTTCTCTCCATCAATTGAGCCCAAAAATGCTGATGTGTGTTCCTGAGAATATGGCTGAACCTTTTATTTATTTTTTAGTTTTTGTAATTAAGTTGATTGTGGTAGCATAAGCATATGGGTTTTACTTACGTACCATTGAAAGATCTGTATTCCATTTCCAAAAGGTCTGTTTTGTAAAGTAAAAGTGAAACTCATTGCATATCTTTGGATCTAAAGAAAAAGTATTAAAATGTTTATTAAAAAAGCAAAGAGAATATACCAAAAAGTATATAATTTTCAAAATTTGTTGTGTTATGTATTTTGAATAGACCTGTATTTGTTGTATTTGTATTTTGTCATTTCAAGAAGTCAAATAAAGGATAAAGAAGAAAATAAATAAAGAAAAAGTGAAGTCACATCATTGGAGAAGCTCCCCACTATCCTTGAGATTTGTGTATTTTCTTCAATTATCTTTTGTCCTTTTTTCTTTGCAATTTTCTTCATTTCAAATAGTTACAGTTTACAAGTGAAGATTGTTTGTCTACTGCAATTGTGTAATTGGGCATTTTTTCCCCTCTGCTCATTATCAAAAGAAGACGTTACTCGCCCTTATTAGCTGAAGAAGAAGGACAAATTGAAATGCAGAGGTTTCAATTCATATATTAAAAATACTTGAAATAGCATACAAAAACCCATATGAAAAAGAATTGAATTCAATTCCTAAATAATACAAATATAATCCCATGAAAGATAATTTCCTAAGAGAGATAATACAAACCCAATAAACAAAAGAATACGCTCAAGTTAAACCTATGCGTGTGTATATAAATATAAATTACAAAAGGAGAAGGCAGATATATATGATATGAATAGAGAAGTAAGTTCTCCCTCACTGTGTTTGTTTTGGCTTCAGAGCTAAAAGCTGAGTAGTGTGTAGTAGTCTGTAACATAAAAGACGAGACCCAAAAATAGAAAGAATGGGATATTGGATTTAGTGCTTTTGTTAAGTTGTGTCTGATGAAGAACCGTAACCAAAAGGATTGTTACTTGCCCAGTTCCATTGGTCCCTACACATTTCTTCGATTCCAAAATTTGCCCTGTCCACAGATTTTGAGTTTCTTCTGTCTTAGAGACTTGAGCAAAAAAAAAAGGGTTCATGATACTGTACTTAAATATAAAGGATTCGTTGGGTCTCTTTACTTACTTCCAGTTTAGTTCCCGTTCAGCTTTTTCTGTTGACGCGTAGACGGTTTCTGCATCACCTGGTCTCCTTCCAACCTTCACCAGTGGGATTTTCTGTACGCATTATCTCAAAACTATCAAGTCCACACACAACGATCCGAACACATTTATGATTTTGTATAAGGAGACACAGAAGTGATTTTCTTACCATTCCAGAAGCTTTTTCAAATGCATCAACCATCTCCAACACTGTTGTTCCTTTTCCGGTTCCCAGGTTGTATACCTCACAACCTAGCACAACAGCCAAGTCAAACACCTGGGCTTGTTTGTATACATAAGCGGATATGTGGTATGCATTAAGAAAAGACGAAAAGCCTACCTATTTCAGTATCGTCTAGCTTTTGAAGCGCACATATATGGCCATCTGCTAGATCAACGACATGAATATAGTCTCGTACCTGAAACAGAAAAGGACCGATAAGATCAATATAACTCATCACACCAAGGATAAAAGCAAGATTATTCCATCACAAAGTATCGGGTCAAGTTGAAGTCGCCAATTTAGGAAGGAAACTAATTCTCATGATATTACTTTAACTATTGAAGCAAAGAAAAGTGAACTTATCAAAAGATCACGACACTTAAAGAGTTCTAGTGATGACTCAAATCCGTCCAGTGCCACTCATCTAGGATATGGAGCAAACAATTCCTTGGATTCCCAACCCATGGACCAAAAGTCAAGATTTTTACATGATTTATGTGGAAGAGTGACAAGAAGCAGGTCTATGTGAGAGCGATGCAGGGATACATAAGGACAGTAAAAATGCAGGATCCTTGTATTAAGGAATGTGAAAAGTCTTACACCGGTGCCATCTTTAGTGGTATAGTCGGTTCCATAAATTTTAAGGTTAGGCAGCCTCCCAACAACGACTTGCTGGACGTAAGGCATGAGATTATTTGGAGTTCCACAAGGATCCTCGCCAATGCGACCGCTAGGGTGAGCTCCCACAGGGTTAAAGTACCTCAACATTATGATTCTCCATTCAGGATCACCACGTTGTACATCACGGCAAATGTCCTCAATGAACAGCTACATAATGGAGAACATATCAGGATATATAAATACCGATCAAATCTACAAAAAAAGAAGCTTTCAGCTTCAGCATCGAAAACTACCGAGTACCTTTGTCCGTCCATAAGGGCTCATCCCAGACAGGGAAGACTCTTCTGTACAAGGAACCTCCTTTGGCCAGCCATACACAGTAGCGGAGGAAGAAAACACAAGCTGATTGAGATCAATGAAAGAAGGTTAAATCATGTTTCACATACATAAGGAAAACCAAAAAAAAAAAAAACTGTAATACAGAACAAAAGGGGGATTACTTTTTTACAACCGTGAGCAGCCATTACTTCCAAAAGTGTAATAGTCCCAATCAAGTTATTGTTATAATAGAGAAGCGGTTTCGCCACGCTCTCGCCGACTGCTTTCATTCCAGCAAAATGCATTACTGCATCGAACCTACATTACAGAGACACAAAGAGGGATATAAGTCACATTTCTGGAGGATTGGAAAATAAAAACAGAAAGCATTTCTCATTTTGATCAGATCTTAGCACGAAACATACAAAACTAAATTATCTGTTATAAGATTCTCTCGTCCTAGGCTATTCGGATCTTAAGGCTCTCTATTAAGAACACGAAATCAAAGTCAAAATTCACGAGATTTAAGACTTGGAACATGTGTTTGCCTGGAAATGAGTAAATCAGTAAGAAGAAATAACTAAAAAAAAAAACTCACTTTGATTCGGAGAAAACCTTCTCAAGTGCGGGTTTATCACGAAGGTCCACCTGCAGGTATATATAAGATTCATCGGTCATCTAATAACAAATAATCTCAGATTACCACCAAAGATAATGTCGAGCCACAATTCGATCCAGCAATTGAATACGACTAGAAGATCAACATAACTTCCCAAATCAAGCCCATTGTAAGCAAATCGAGATACAAAAAAAAACTTTCAACTCATGATTCACCAAAACTCTCGGAATGGGATAATGATGATATCCACATAGAAGAACAAACCTGGTGGACGGTGAGATTTTGACCATGATCTCCGGCGAGCTCCTTGACGCGTTGGATCGAAACGAGAGAGGAATTGTCGAGGTTGTCAATGACAACGGTGCTGTAGCCGCCGAGAAGAAGCTGAAGAACCGTGTGACTTCCGATGTAACCAGCACCGCCGGTAACTAGAATATTCCCAACCATCGAAGCTCCAAGAGGCGCGATGAAGAGAGAGAGAGAGAGAGCGAGAGAATCGAAAAGAGAAGCTTCCCTGGAAAAATACTAATAACTAACCTTTCTTCTTCTTCTTCTTCTTTGTGTGTTTTCGGAATAAAAAGAGGAGTGGAGAAGAGAAGACACGTGGCTTTTTCATTATTTTTTTAACCTTATTATTATTAATATACTTCAATTAAATTAATTGTCTCACAATTCTCTGGAGAAAGTGTCACTTTGCGTGTTTAGCAACTACTAATAATTAATTCACAAAGGCTTTGCATTTAAAAAAAAAAAAAATAACAATTAAGATTACAAAACAGGAAAGCGTATATATATAAAAAAATTATATTTAAAGAAACTAATAATTTCGGTGATTATTAAACGACTAGTATATTACATGACAAATGTATCGAACTTAACTAATAGCGACCGACAAAAGAAACTTAACTTTTAGCGATGCTCCAGAGTTTTTGACCTGTACCAAATGATCAGCATTTCCATTACTTAAATCCAGTTATAATTTTTTCAAAAAAAAAAAATATATCCATTTTTACAGTGCAAAAAATTCCCAATGCAGCTCTGGAGAAAGAAAAAGATTCTTAAAAAAAAAGGGAACTAAAATTTAATAAATTTTGCAAGTAAAGATGCTATTGCCAGAACATTCGTCCACATTTTTCATATCATTGACGAATCTACGTTGCAGTTTTGACAGCAGACATTTTCAATGTCATGCATATGCCCGCCGAAAGATTGATTATTGCTTTATAGTATGATGGTGATAATTGATGTGTAATATATGATGGTTAACTAACCCGGTTTGTTGACAGAGGTGTGTGTGTTTAAGGTTGAGAGCTGAGTAGTCTCTCGGCCTCGTCGTTTGCTTCAGCCTGTATTTTCCATTTCTGCATTACAAACATATAGACCAATGTAATGTTGAATACAAAAGTTGTTTTAAGTATGTATATATATGCTTGTGTTGTCCAAAATGAAACTGGAAACTTGCAGGAAAAAAAGATGTACACAATTCAATGTACATGGGGAGTTTCCAAAACTAAAATACCTCTTCAAGGTTTTCGAGTTCCATGATCTGCTCTATCTGTTGAGCAATGGTTTCCTGTGGAAACAATGGAGTTCTAATTTTCAGTCCTCAGATTCGATCACATCAGGTTCTTAACTAATCTCTTTGAAATAGTATAATAACACACAGTATTGTTCACTTCCTCGGCTGCAAGAACATCAGTGTCCATTTCCACCTCGATCTCAATCATTGAAGATATCTAAACGTATAAGAAATCGAGCTGAAAGATTAAAACCAGGAGATCAAGTGAGATTTGTGAATATCTAAATTGGTTTTGTTTCGTTTTCTTACTTTGGCATAACTATCGATCAGCTCAATCTTTCCCTTTATGGAGTTCTCTAGACTTTCTCGTACCTTCTTTACTCTTGTTCTTCGAGTACTATATTTGAGTAAGATACACATTTTATTATGATAGATCTCATTGTCTTAACAATTTCCCGAATGATGAGGTTCAAATGATCTGAGAGGGTCATACCGGTAAGCTGGCTCTCCCACTGCTAAAATTTTGTTCTCGAGCTGGCACATTCGAGCCAACATCCACACCTAATGGACACAACAAAGTTTTAGTAGTGTGTTTGATTACATATTGTGGGTTTCTAAAGGTATGGATAAATGAGACTTGGTACCTCTTTCTCAACTGCTTCTTTTAGATCTATAATGCGACGCTGGAGCACATCATACTGAGATAAAAGTTGCTGTTTGATACCAACCACATCTACTGTTCGTTCAGGGAGCTGAAACCGTGCAGGGGATTATGAGATTCATACCAAAGAGACTAAGACATGTTCACTTGATGCAGTTCACATGTTAGAGAATATAACCTGATTTAGCTGAGGAAGGACAAACGAATTGACGGTTACTCCAACTGCTACTGATGTAACAGCAGCAACTGAGAGTAATTGAGGCAAACTGGGATTAATAAAGCCAGAAGCAGCATCTCCAGTAGCCAAAACAGCAAGAAGGGGTATTATAAACGATGGTTGTAAGATCTTATCTCCATCTTTTAAAGGAGGCCTTAGCAAGAGCGACTCTCGTCCATCCTTGTGCTTTGTGAGGCTCATAGGTTCTCCAGGATAAAAATTTGGAGCTTTAGGGCTAAATTTGAAAGGTCCCACTTGTCTGTAAACATTAGAAGGAGCAGCAGAGGCAACTGTCACTCTTTCTCCCTCTTGCGCAGGGAGTTCGGCTGTCTCAGTGGCAAACCTGTGCGTTCGGGCTGTACCGGAAGGAGTTCGTACCTGAAATCCAATGTAGTGGTTACTATAACTGATGTACCAAAATCAAATTACGCTGAAAATGAATAACAGTGGCAATTACCACAATAGAGTGCACCGAAGATGTGATTTTGTTCTTCTTTATCTGGATTAGTCTGAGCCCTTTCTCCCAGAGAGGAATGTCCTTGCTGCGTTCGGCAGATGTAGCTCCTTAGAGAAAGTGAATATCCCAGCATCAACAACACACACGTCTCAATTTTTTTTACAGGTCAAATTAACAAACAAAAACCGCTCTCACACCCAAAGAAATACTAAAGAGTACTCTAAACAAACATATTAAAAGAAATCTAAATCTAAACCTAGAGGTAGGCAACAAAGAAGAGAAATACTAAAGAGTACTAACCCGAGCTCTTCTGATTCAATGCTGGTTATGTCACCAGAGAAAAGCTCGTACTGGTAACGGCAATTAGCGCAAGATGCAATCTAGAAACATAGACAGCACAAATCATCAAGTTATTCTTGAAAAAAGATATACTGAGCACAAACAATCAATTAGATTGGTCAGTCATTACCTGAACTCCATGCTGGGGTTGTGCAACAGCAATGGCAATCAAACAGGTGGGACATCTCACAATTTTACCAAAGGGAACCTAAGATCAATATCAATGTATTCGATATCATGGCTAAACAAACATAGCCTGACCATTCTAGGATAGTGAATAAGTTAAAAAGGTGTTGTTGCATAGTTACCTCCTCAGCAGGGGAGATTCCAACACGGCAAATATCTCTGATGATCCTTAGAGAATCAGAAACCCTCAAGGAAGCAGCAAGACTATTAACCAACATCGTGTAGACCTCAACGTCAGGCCTTGACCATCTCCATCGATCAATTTCACTTCCACCTGTGATAAAAAAAACAAAAGAATCAATCCTAAATTTGCTTAATCAATCACAGAAACTCCTAGCTAGCTCTGGATGAATGAGATGAGGGAACCTAAATCGAAACTCGCTCGCATGGCGTAAAATATCGACAAGGCAAGATCAACATTGCCGCGACTGACAGCAGCGGAGATTATCGAACGGCAATCTTCAAGTTCAACGATTCCGCCGCGATTTGACTCGAATCGTTCAGAAATCATCTCGAGTGCTTCATCCGCATCTCTAACGGCGGATACGCTGCTCAGAAGCTCGTCGTCGAGAATAGAAGACGAAACATCGGCTGCGGCGGAGCTGACACTGTCTCTGCTCCGGTCTCCATAGGACGATAATAGAATCCGACGCCGTATACGACCGATATTCGCCGGTTTGATGAACAGAGAGCGAAGAAGAGGGTGAGTGTCGTCGTGGAGGTTAGGGATGCGATTGATTCCGGAGAAGACGGAGGAAACTATACGAAGACTCATTGATTAAAAGGGGAAGAGAAAGTCACCGGCGAAGAAGACGGACGAGCATCGGTTCGGTGGTGGTTCTCTCGGAGATGAGAAACGAGAGGCTATGAAAGAGGGAAGAAGAAACCAACGGTCTCTAATGATATTTTTTTTTTCTTTCTTCTATCTATTTGCTTCGGTTGATCTTGCGCCGTTGATTTTTCGATATATGACCCCAAGAAAAAAACAACAATCCGACGGTTGAGCTTGAGAGATATATATTAGTAAGTGATAAAATTAATAATTAAATGAATAATGGAGGTGCGGGGAATCGAACCCCGTGCCTCTCGCATGCGAAGCGAGCGCTCTACCATATGAGCTACACCCCCAAACCATGTCCGCTATCAAGGATGTATGTTATTATAATTTGAAACCAAAATTATCTTGAAAAGGCAGTAGAATATTAAACATTATTATTATTTTTATTTTTTGTCGGCTATTAAACATTAAGGCCTTGAATGGCACTTGATTTTCCATCAATTTTTTATTTTATTTTAGAGTCTGCAAAATCCATTTTTTAAGTCATTCATGATTATGAACAAAATAGATTTCCAAAAATTTAGGGAAACCAGATTTTGGAGGATTTCAGCAATTTTTTCATAAAATCTAAAAACTACATTTTGTGGGTTTTAAGCTTGATTTTACCTTTTTTTTCTAATATATATATATATATATATATTCTAATTTATCTTTTAATAAAAATTCTAATTATTATTTTACTATTTTAAAATAATTAATATACATAAAATCCAAAAACTAATCAAGTTACCATTCAAGATTTTGCAAAAACTAAAATCTACACCAAAAATCAAAAACTAAAAAATCAAAAATCAAAAACTAAAAAAGTCAAAATCTAAAACCCAGTTAAAAACTAGCAGCCATTCATAGCCTAAATTTCGTAAATGTATGAAAGAAAAAGAAAAAAAAATGTAGAGACATTTGTTTTTTTTCCGAGTTAGTCTCTTTCCATATTTGTGTAAATTTGTTGTGTATACCACAATTCTCCAATTTGCAAAACGATCTGGGCTTACTAGTTTGGTAATATGTAATGTACCAAACTAGCTCGTTGAAAGGAGGTATATAAAACCTTGCTCTTGGTGCCTTTGCTTCACTATGCGGTATACTCATGGGTAGGTATTCAACAATGTCGTCACTTACATGAAGCCAAGCTTGAAGAAAGCTGCCAATTCTATACCATGGATAATGATAGGTGGAGTAGTCCATCTTTTCTGCGGATTCATACAGGATTATTGGACAAGATTTATTAATTTTTTTCCTTTGTTTTTTTTTTTCTTTTTTTCTTTTCATACATGCATATTCTCTCCGGATCTTATATCCACAAATTAAAATCTAATTAGCACGATCGATATTAAGTGATCAACTGATTATGATTACAAGAGAACGTACCCTAAGAAACTGAAAACCCCCAAAACACGAATGGCTCTTGGCAACGATTTAAACCGCAATTACAATTTATGAAATAAAATAAGAATAATTAAACTAATTGAAACACCTATAAACTAAGAAATAAAAACTAACGACAATAGGAAAAATGCATGCCTTCTTCTAGGTCCGAGTATTACTAGTTTGTATTGCTGATCTTCGCTGATATGCCTCGTATAAGTCGATCGTGGTTGTCGTTTTTGGTATAAGTCTTGGCATGATGGAGGAGGAAGAGGCAGCCACAAAGGAAAATAAAAAATAACTATTAGGAAGAAGATCATTGCCGAAAACACAAATATCAACCGTATGTCGATCCATTCCAATGATCCCTTAGGTTGATACTCCATCAAGGTTTGTTAATTATGCCACAAACACTATGGTCATGAGCTCCATCAATTGTGTGTGTTTGTATATGTAGTATTGATTTATCATGATCAGCGGGTACGAGTCCTAATTATTTGGTGATAAGGATTCTTATTCCTTAAATTATCCAGTTATTAATAAATAAATAAATAAAATGGGTAATAGTTTGTCAAAACATATATATGGAATATATATGGTACGTGATCGATCTCAAACTTTTCTAACAAAAATAAAAATATCTATCTAAAACTGTGATAAGCAAAAATGTTATATAGTTCCGAATTCCGATCATCGTGATATAAAACAATGCTTTAGAAGGCTAGAACCAATATATGATGATCATCATGATCAAACTCATTTCCATCATAGATCACATATTTAGCATCTTCATGATCTATCCATTTCCTGGACTTCTGGACACTCCACGATGCTCTCTAAAGACGGTTCCCATGCCATCGATGATGATAGTGATGACAATGATGAAGCTCTTAAGACCCTCTTCTCTAGCTCTACCATAACATCTTTGGTAATCGTCAAGTTTCCATCATGATTCCTATTCATCTCAAGCAAAAACATGTCCAATTCATGTCTACTAAGCACTATCTTCACCTTCATCCCACCATGACCATCTTCACTATCACCACCATCAAGTTTGAAGGACTCTTTTGCTCTTTCTCTAACCTCTATCTTTCCTTCTTCCCCTTGATCTCCTCTCACCCATCTCTCCATGCAATTGCCCATTGACACCCAAAAAAAAAAATGACAAATTTCAAGAAAGGAAAAAGAAATTCACAGATTTGCTTCTCTTTTTCTTTGAAAATAAGTGATTGACATGAGTGTGAAAACACATGTATATATACAGAAGGTCAAATTATTTAATATTAATCAAATCTTTTATATACTGATTTTGTCTTTCAAAAGCTTTTGAAATTTCCCAACGACTCTCATGATTTATTCTGAGTGAAAATGACATATTTGAAAATGTAGCAAAGAATATGAATATACGTTAAAACTTTATGAATCATTTTGCATGGTGTCTAAATTTTTTTTGCTTTTAATTGGTAATTAATCAACACACCATTTAAAGTATCGTATTCTTTTTCTAGATCAATCAAATGGATAACAGAAATATTTAAATATATAATACGAACTTTAGAGTTTAGAGTATTATATGAATGTAGTTGTCATAAAAAGACAACCGTTAGGTTAATGTCGACATCAACCGTTCGGAACCTATTGCCCGACAGTGTCACGGACACAATGCAAAGACTTTTGAGAAACGGCTATTAAATTAACATTAAAACAATATATAGTTTTACAAATCTTATTTTATTTTTATTTGAACCAAATAAAATTGTTCACAAAACCGCACTAATGTAATAATTAAAATATTTCAAAATCAGAGACTTTATTTTTGTTTTGTTATATGATTTGTTTTCGTCAATATAAATTTCCGATTCACGTGCTTAGACCAAATGTGAACACGAATATATCCTTACCTGCACAAGCACTGATCATTAAAAGAAATTTCATTATTCTTTTCATTTGTACCAATAAGAATTGACGATCCGTATTGTATTTTATAAATTCAAAGTTTCGGTTGTTCTTACTTCTCACAAATTCCTAGTAGATGACAAA
The DNA here is from genome assembly GCA_023657505.1 of Camelina hispida. Classification (NCBI taxonomy): domain Eukaryota; kingdom Viridiplantae; phylum Streptophyta; class Magnoliopsida; order Brassicales; family Brassicaceae; genus Camelina; species Camelina hispida. Next base: position 45,428,598 of record CP094632.1, on the reverse strand, counting down.
ATAATTTCTTGTTTTTTTTGGCACAAAACAATTACTAGTATAAGTATAATATTCACCGGAAATTAATGAAATGTCGGGAGACAAGTGCCAGATTATAGGTATGACTTTCGTGACATTATTGTGTACATAAATAGCCCGATGTCATACATATCGTGAATACTATATACCGTATTTAAGAAATCTTTTAGCTTTAGATTTGATTATTAAACATAACATGCGCTACATTTCTCTTTAAATAAGCTTAGGTTTTTAATGCATCTCCGATTTTGTTAGGTATATATGATGTTCAGTTTACAGATTGTCATTACTCGGATTTGGTTTAGTTGGAACTGGAAACTATAAACTGGGATCAAGTACATATACCAAATCACCCCTAGTTGATTGGTTAGTGTAATTGGTTTGACTTATACAACCAAAACTGAAAACCAACCTTAGTATCATCAATTTGGTTCGGTTTGACGACACAAAATGTAAGTTGCATTTCAAGTTGGACACAGCGCATGGCGACATACGTAAACGTATCCAAAGCCGCAATCGTATACAGTAAAACCTCTATAAATTAATATTCTATAAATTAATAAACACTATAAATTAATAAATTTTGTTGGTCCCAACTTAGGCCAGTGCAAAAAATAGCAAAATTCGATAAGATAATAAGATATTAATTTTTCTGAAATTCCTTTTTAAAATATGGTCCCAATAATATCATAAATTAATAATCATGTAATTTTCATATATATATGTATATATATATATACTGATATAAATTTATGCTTTATAATTTTGATTTTTTTCAAGACCTCATATATAAACAATTGTTATGTTGTATTTTCAAACTATATTGATATGAAATATTATCTAACATGTCATAAAATAGCTAATTTTTTAAAAAATTTCAAATTTCTAGATATGTATCATTTTCATTTTGATAGTTTTATAGGCTATTAAAATACGAAAATTAATATTATTATCCATAAATTTAAATTTATGCATGTTATGTGTATAATTGATATCGTTTATAATATTTATAATTTACAGTCAATAATGTTTTCTATAATTTACAAATTCAATTCTAAAACCATAAAACTTATAAAATCTAAAAGTCTAATCTTCTTTTGTTAAGATTTTCTCCACTAATAATTTTTAAGAATTTAAACAATTAAAATATATATATATATATAAATTAATAATTATTAATTTACACTATAAAATAATAAATATTAATTTATAGATAAATTAATATCACCATAAATTAATAAAATGTCATGGTCCTAACATTATTAATTTATAGAGTTTTTACTGTAATTTAGTATTAGTAATTTACCGCTGTGACCAATTAAATGAATCTAATGGGCTACAATGTAATATTTGGGCCTAAACTAAAGCCTATATTGTGAAATATCAATGACCCACATAACAATGATATTACATCAGAACTAATAACCCATACAAATTGTATGATACAAATGATGTAAACTGGCACAACATTATTGAGATTAATTGATGTCCTTACTTGATAATTTGTAAAATTGTGGAACTGCTTGTGTGATTCATGTTATTTTTTCGTTCAAACTATATAGAATGTTAACTTACCAATTCAGTAAATTAGTCTACATTACTTTTTACTAACAAATAATTTTATAAATACATTACTTTTTACGTAATGACTATGTTAATCTGTTATATATCCATACTATTATTTTGAAACACAGTTTATGGACTAAACCTTTGTTTTGTAAAAAATTACAAGGGTATGCCATTGGAGTTATAACCAAATAATATATCTTCATTAAGGGTAAAAACGAAATTTTGTTCATATCCTAAACGGATAAACACGCGGATCCCGGGTCGGGTCTTTTAAAATGGTTTTTTACGTCTAAATAATAAATAAAAGCAATACATTGTGTATTTTGCTGAGAAAATTCTAATAGCATATTGGTCCAATGAAGCTCTAATATTTCGGAAGGTGCCAAGTTCGATGCACCTTAGCTGCAATTTTTGCTGTTTCCAATAATAATCCGACTACAATTTTTTTTGGGAATTAGTGAGTAAATCTTATTTCCACAAATAAGCGGATTATACAGATCAAATATAGCACTTGCCATATATGCTTCCAAAACATGAATATTATAGTTTCCATGTATGCTTCCAAATATAATTTAAATTATTTAAATTACCATATTTCCATAATATTACCTTTAAATTTGATCTTGATATCTGAGTTTCTTACAAAAATATAGGAATGTATATAATTTCAAAATCCCGAATATAACTGATTCCGTGATTAGTTGTTTTATCATTCATATTTAGATATCTTCCTGAAATTTCACGCATAACAGATTCAGACATTTTTGAGTAAGCTGTTACTAATATTTCCCTACTTTCCCATTTTTAATTTCTATATTTTAACGTTTTAAAGTAAATAAGATTTTTCTTTTATTTGTTATTCAAATTAAATTCGTATCCTATTTTCATGATTGATTTGTATGAGTGATTTCATTCCATATACGTAAGATATTCTTTAACTAACAATAAATATATACTTTGACTATTTACTCAAATTATAATGGTATATATATTCGATTCCATATGCCTCTAAAATTTCGGGAAATCTGTTGTAGTATAGCTTTGCATCCAATCAATTCATTAATTACCTATCAAAATATATTTTCATAATCCCGCTTAACTTGGTAATAGTTCCAAATTTGATAAACTGGATTAAATGCGTGTGAAAATTATTGAAAAAAATTAGAAAACCTACTCCTTATTTAAAAATCTATATATACTCTCCTATTCCTGACTCTTCCATCACCGGCTCACATTCGCAATTTACTTCCTACTCCACTTATATCATATTAACAATTTACAGATGTTGATCTTATATGCGAATGTGAAAAAATGGTGAGTAAGATCAGTTTTTTTTTTTATATTGTATGTTATGACATTCAACCATTAGCACATAATCATGCTTTTACATTGTCCGGATTATCTTTAATAATATGTTATTGTGTGTGTGCAGGTAAATTGGTAAGCCGAGATTATCTTCTTCCTGCTTAGTGTGTGTGTGCATTTGTTCTATAAACACTAATAATATTTTTCCCCTATTATCTCTTGGGTATTAATAATATTTGTCTGTAGTAACAAATTAACTTATTAAATTTTAGTTCATGTATCTATCGTAAGCAAATAAATATATATATTCGCATAACAAATTAACAACCAAGTGAGTCAATAAACAAAAGTATGATTCTCTAACAATATATTTTCAGATCATCAATTTTTCAGATGTCAAAAAGAGTGACACAAAATTTTTTGTATTATAAATATTATACCAAATAAATATATCTATAAATATAATCCAGCAAATCCATGATCAATAAGTTTTACAAATTAATAAATTTATTAAAACAAAATTTTTCTAAAATATATTTACAACCAAAAATTCTTAACCGTATATTACCATATTATATTACCGGATACAAAAAATTAAGATAACAAGGGATGGGACGGGACGAGACAAGACGAGAAGATACGGGACAAGACAAGACATGTTTCTAATTTTAAAATAGATACGTCTAGGTTATATACATGTAATAATCCAACTAAAATTAAATTGAAATATGATATTTGGATTTAACACTCCTAAGTAAACTATGAGAAATATTTTGATTAGTTTAAAAATTATACATGTATATCATTAAATATCACGTAATTATATGAAATAAAAAATAATAATAATTCAGTTGTAGATATGACAACTATAAGTTTTATCTCTATGATATTATTATTTTTAAAAAAATTAATAGAAAACTGTTGCAGAACGGGTTAATTATTTTATCACTTTTATACGTTAAAACTGAACTTACAATTATTTAAACAAATAACTATATAAATCTTTTATTTTAATATATCAATGTTAAAATGATAATAAGATATGTCAATTAAAGTATAAAACCAAATTTATTAAAGAATTTTTATTAAGATTAAAATTATACCGTTCAACCATTTAAAAACAAACATTAAACTTTACAATTTATGTTACCTACTATGTAATTATTTAAAAGAAAACATTTATGGGACATAAAATTTCTAACGGGATGGATCGAGACGGGATGAGATGAGACTGGACTGGACGAGATTTAACACCCCATTAAAAAATTACTTTAACATTTTCAACAAAAGCGGGCTTTGCTTGATTATTATGGATGGAATGTAAAAAATTAATATTTTCCACGTGATGAAGATGATGATCATGTTTATTTTTGTTATGAGTAGCGATATTCTACGTATACACTAAAATATTGAAAAAACACCGTAAAAGAGTGGCCAAGTATTTTTTTGGAAAATTCTAATATTATACAATTAAAATTTTACAACCTAAAAAGGTTTATTATTTGACTAAATATATGTTTTACCAGTGTGTTTTTAAGTAATTTAATTTACTAATTAAGTGCATATACTTTAAAAAATAATAACTAAATTTTGAGAAAAGGTCCATTCTATTTATGGTATTAAGACGAGAAATAATATGTAAACTGAAACGGGTAATTCACATAATGAGAACCAATATATTGAACAATTTTTTTAAAAAAGTGTCATAAATTTTAGATAAAAATAGGAAATTAAAAAATATAAGTAGATAAATTCAAATGTTAAGTTTTCACTAATTTTGATATGGATGCGACATGTAACTAATTATTTTGGAACAGACAATTTTAAAATTTTGGTATTTTTGAAAACAGATATATAGTTTTTGAAAATTATAATTTTTTTGATAATTTCAAATAACTAAATAAAAAAATATTCAAGGAAAAATTCTGGTATCCCATTTTTATTTTTGACCCAATCTCTTTTAGTAAACATTGTGTAGCGAGTAATAATTTAAAAAAGAACGAACATAAGACGAAAAATTATGATTGATACGGGACGAGACGTGACTAGACGAGACAGGATGAGATGAGACGAGAGGGGATGAGTTGGGATGTGAGGAGATGGGACAGAACGGGACGTATTTCCTGTTCCAAAGTAAATACGTTTAGGTTTATTTTAAAAATAATAACATGAAAATAACACAACTTTGCTACAAAACCTGGATTAATATAATTCTTAGTCAACACTTGAATATTGTGTCCCGTACTGTAGCACGGGTTACTTACCTAGCCAAAAACTAATAATTAAATTAATTTAATTTAATTTACTACATATACTTAAAGAAATAATAATTAAATTTTGAGAAAATTTTCTGTATATTTATGGTATTAAGACAAGAAATAGTATATGTAAACTGAAACATGTAATTCAAATAGTGAAAATCAATATATTGAACAATTTTTTAAAAAAGGGAAAGAAATTTTAGATAAAAGTACAAAATCAAAAAAATACTGGTAGAAAAATTCAAGTGTCAAGCTTTCACTAATTTGGATAAGAATTTATTATGCGACAGTAAATTAACCACTTTGGAACGAGCACTTTGAAGATTTGGTATTTTTGAAAACAATTATATACTTTTTTAAAACTATAATTATTTGGATAGTTTCAACTAACTAACAAAAAAAAAATTCAACGAGAAATTTGGTATCCCATCTAATTTTTACCCAATCTCTTTTAATAAACATTGTCTAATGGATAATTATTTAAAAGAGAACGAACGTAAGACAAAAAAAATTGGATGGATATGGGACGAGACGAGACGATATGAGATGAGACGAGACAAGATGGGAAGAGACGAGACGAGACGAGAAAAGATGGGTTGGAACATGTGGAGATGGAACGGGACGGGATGTGCATTCCCATTCTAAAGTAAATATAATTATTAGTCATTTTACGAATTTAAAATTTATTTGAAATATTGTGTCCCGTGCTGTAGCACGGGTTACTACCTAGCAAAAAACTAATAATAAATTAATTTAATTTAATTTACTACATATACTTAAAGAAATAATAATTAAATTTTGAGAAAATTTTCTGTATATTTATGGTATTAAGACAAGAATTAGTATATGTAAACTTAAACAGGTAATTCAAATAGTGAAAATCAATATATTGAACAATTTTTTTAAAAAAGGGAAAGAAATTTTAGATAAAAGTACAAAATCAAAAAAATACTGGTAGAAAAATTCAAGTGTCAAGCTTTCACTAATTTGGATAAGAATTTATTATGCGACAGTAAATTAACCACTTTGGAACGAGCACTTTGAAGATTTGGTATTTTTGAAAACAATTATATACTTTTTTAAAACTATAATTATTTGGATAGTTTCAACTAACTAACAAAAAAAAAATATTCAACGAGAAATTTGGTATCCCATCTAATTTTTACCCAATCTCTTTTAATAAACATTGTCTAATGGATAATTATTTAAAAGAGAACGAACGTAAGACAAAAAAAATTGGATGGATATGGGACGAGACGAGACGATATGAGATGAGACGAGACGAGATGGGATGAGACGAGACGAGACGAGAAAAGATGGGTTGGAACATGTGGAGATGGAACGGGACGGGATGTGCATTCCCATTCTAAAGTAAATATAATTATTAGTCACTTTACGAATTTAAAATTTATTTGAAATATTGTGTCCCGTGCTGTAGCACGGGTTACTACCTAGCAAAAAACTAATAATTAAATTAATTTAATTTAATTTACTACATATACTTAAAGAAATAATAATTAAATTTTGAGAAAATTTTCTGTATATTTATGGTATTAAGACAAGAATTAGTATATGTAAACTTAAACAGGTAATTCAAATAGTGAAAATCAATATATTGAACAATTTTTTTAAAAAAGGGAAAGAAATTTTAGATAAAAGTACAAAATCAAAAAAATACTGGTAGAAAAATTCAAGTGTCAAGCTTTCACTAATTTGGATAAGAATTTATTATGCGACAGTAAATTAACCACTTTGGAACGAGCACTTTGAAGATTTGGTATTTTTGAAAACAATTATATACTTTTTTAAAACTATAATTATTTGGATAGTTTCAACTAACTAACAAAAAAAAATATTCAACGAGAAATTTGGTATCCCATCTAATTTTTACCCAATCTCTTTTAATAAACATTGTCTAATGGATAATTATTTAAAAGAGAACGAACGTAAGACAAAAAAAAAATTGTATGGATATGGGACGAGACGAGACGATATGAGATGAGACGAGACGAGATGGGATGAGACGAGACGAGACGAGAGAAGATGGGTTGGAACATGTGGAGATGGGACGGGACGGGACGTGCACTCCCATTCTAAAGTAAATATAATTATTAGTCATTTTACGAATTTAAAATTTATTTGAAATATTTGTCCCGTGCTGTAGCACGGGTTACTACCTAGTACATACTTATTTGGCTTTCACGATCATACAATTTTACAATTTAATGGTTGCAAATAGTATGACTAGAACTAAAAACTATCCTTTTAAACTAATTACTGAAATTATATAACATGTATTTTATAAAATCGAATGTATAATACATGAAAATCAGGATATACAAATCAAGAACACGTAAATAGACGATTTGGTGTCTTTCGTGTTTGTTCGTATAAAGCTTCCAAAATTTCAAAGCTTTTAGTTTTTGAATGTATCAAAAATTAGTTGTTCCCTTATCTTTTTTTTTTGGTTTTTGGTTAAAGGATTACCCCTCCCCTTATGCCTTATCTATAACGACTTGTAGTGTTCGAAAATGTAGCAAGAATCTTAAGGATGTGGTTTGACACATTCAAAAGAATACGACTTTGTTATTTATTGACAACAAAAGGCTTAGAAGTTTTCGTGTAGAAGAATTCAAAGTCAACTGTATGAATCTCAGATGAAGACCAAAACGCCAAATAAGCTGTCGTATAACTTTTGGTTGCATTTATTAAATTAAGAAAAACTTTAATTAGTGACGAAATCAAAACTCTATAATTTTCGTTTACATGTTCTTTTCGTATGGACGTTCGTTCTTAATTTAGTTCAAATTTCATTTGCCTTAAAACAAACAAGTTTTGATTTGTTGATAACTTTTAATTAACTTGGATATTACTATATAACTAGAACTCTGAACTTGTGTCAGACTAAACATGAAGAACAAATCTATGGATATATTATTAGTTTTCTTGATTAGTCAATAATATACTCAACTCAATATATGCTTGTTTATAAAAAGTAACATAGTGACCGTGACTATGTAATGTAAGGTTTCCATGAAAATGGAAACTGAATCGCGCGCACATACACACATTTTAGACATGTAGTTTAGAGGGCGACTAGTTTCATGTATATGGATAAATTGATGTAGAATAAACAATAAAAGTAATCTCAATAAGAGCGTGGTCCGTCGTTGATTTAAACTTCAATTGCCTTGTTAGGTACGAAGTACAAACTAATCGAAATGCGACGTGACGGAAATAATGAATTAATGATAGTGGCCCCTATCTATAAATTTCGTTACTAACTTTATATCCTGAAATGTTGTCCACGAAAAATGCCAAGGTTCTCTATATAAGTTCGTAACTTTTTTTATGGTTCAACTAACAACTAATGAACATAATGGTGGTGTGGAAAAAAATCAGGATCTCTTATCAGATGATCATGATACTGGATCTACTTCATAAGGATAAGGATATGCAAATTTTAAAATACTCATGTTACAACAAAACATATATATAGTATAAATTTTAAGATCCGTTAAAAAAAAAAAGAAAAAGACAAAACAATTTAAGAAAGTTATGAAAATAAATTAGCCAATGAATAATATAAAGTAGAATTTGTGACACATTGAAACATAATCTTTAGTTGCATGAATTCATGTCTCTATCATATTTTTGTTTTGCTCATACATCTTGAATCTTTAACTAAAAGAAAAATCAGACCAAATGTTTAATTACTTAATCTCATGCCGTCATGCGGCTTCCAGATATTGGCAACATTTTGTCTTAGTTTCATAAATCAAAACATGGTCAACAAGGGTTTGGAGTTTGGACTTTGGACTTTGGATATGGTTATGGTTAACCACTATGTATGATATTTATTTGTATATTGATTATTTTTAAAATGTCATATGGCCTCTATAATATTCGGATGGCAATATAATCTTACTGTTCTATGAAAGTCAAATCTCTATATTCTAAGCAACGACCTTGCACTTGTGTGCTGTCAAAAGAACCTGGTAATTTAGGAATTCCATTTAATTAGTACTCAATTACTTAAGAGCTCTGGATGTGAGTAACATGTACACCATTAACTGGATCCAGTGTTTATACTATATCCTAAAAGAAGTAGGAACAATGATAAAATGATCCAGTATATAGGAAAGTGTCCACATTTTTATTTTTATTTTAATCAATTTATTTTTCTTGTTTTTTTTTTTTGATAAAATCAAAATGTTTATAAGGACTTTAGTATTTCTTCTTTTTGGTTAATTGATTAAAATAGAAATAGATAAAATCTAATAATAATACTATGAATTTTATTGAGGGGAAAAAGTAAAACAATATATAAATTACTTATAAATACTATCACCCAATATGGAGGAGTCAGCAACCCTCGTGTCTATCAAATCATTTTTTGGTTTTCCTCTTTATAACATTCACACGCCATTTTAAATTTTGTATCTCTAGTTGCTGCACCTTTAAAAATCAACGAACGATAAAAACACATAAAAAGACACAGATAAGGAGGACATATACGCAAAAGAAATGGCGACGAGTCGATACATCATAGAGGTTGAGAAGGGAAAGGAAGGCGTTGATGGAGGAAGTCCATCTGTCGGTCCGGTTTACCGGAGTATCTACGCTAAAGATGGTTTTCCTGAACCGGCCGATGATCTCGTCAGTGCATGGGATATATTTCGGTTAGATATATCTCTTACCTTTTGTTCTCTTACAAATTAATTAAGGGAGAAACTATATGACATGAACATTATGTGAAAGTTCAACATACAATAACATTTGATTTTTTTTTTTTTTTTTTTTTTTGGTTTTTGTTTTAGAATAGTCAAATTATTGCAACGGCGACTATGATTCTTTTTTACTTGACTTTCATATGTAGATCCGAGAGCAACCATTAATGAATGCAATTGCCTTGAAATGATTTCATTGCATCTGAGATCTCATAACTTATCCAAGAACTGTTGCTTTATTCCGTGCCTCTGTTCATGGCTATTAATAACAAAATGACATTATTGATTGTGTAACTTCTTATGTGTGAATGCTATATGTTTTGAATATTATACAGTCTGTCCGTGGAGAAGTCTCCAAATAATCCTATGCTTGGTCGTAGAGAAATCGTTGATGGAAAAGTAAGTAATCAGCAACTTAATTATTAGTATTATCCAACTTAATCAGAAATTAATTAGTAACACAATTTGGTTGTTTTTTTATTGAGTACAGGCTGGGAAATATGTATGGCAAACTTACAAAGAAGTATATGATGTAGTGATCAAGCTTGGAAACTCTATCAGAACTATTGGAGTTGGAAAAGTAATTAGTGTTCTAAACACATTATTGTTTTTAATTTAGCACCAAAGATAGTGAAATTTCATCTAAAAGTTTCAACAGTATGTATATTAATTACAATTAAATGATTGGTGGAGCAGGGAGAAAAGTGCGGTATTTATGGTGCCAACAGTCCTGAATGGATCATGAGCATGGAGGTAATATGAGCGTCAACAGCATATTTTGATTACCATCTTTTCCACGTTCACTACTTTTAATCATTTAAACTATTTATCGAATTTTCATCTTTTATTTACTTATTTATTTCAGGCTTGCAATGCTCATGGACTCTACTGTGTACCTTTATATGACACTCTAGGTGTGTAATGTAACATTTGTCTTTTCTATGGATTATTTATTTTCAGATATAATTGGAGTCATGTATGTATAATAGTTTGGATTGATGATGCATTTGATAGGTGCTGGAGCAATTGAGTTCATCATTTGTCATGCTGAGGTCTCACTTGCTTTTTCTGAGGAGAAAAAGATCTCTGAGGTAATTTCTTATAAGAGACAAATGTAATGCAATTTGTAATTATATGTCAAATTTTTCTTGATCATTAGCTTAATGCTATGTTTCAATTCAAGACTAACTTGACGATGAGTGGACTGACTTATATTACTTTGCCTCTTACTGCAAATATGGGCTTTCTAACCACTAAAACAACGTTCTTTTTATGTTTCAGTTATTAAAGACAGCTCCAAATTCAACTAAATATTTGAAGAGTAAGTAAGCTATTATTCTTGTGTTTGAGTGTAATTAATAAAAATGTCCAGTGAATGAAACAAGTTTTGTTTTATTTTTCTTCTTGCAACAGATATTGTGAGCTTTGGTGAGGTTACAAGTGAGCAAAGAGCAGAAGCTGAGAGACTTGGATTAACAATATACTCATGGGACCAATTCTTGAAGCTAGTAAGAGACTCATATAAGCTAGTAAGTAACATCATATATAACAATTTAAATCCTGATCAACATATAAATGTAGGGTGAGGGTAAAGAATATGAATTACCAGAGAAGAAAAGAAACGATGTTTGCACCATCATGTATACAAGTGGAACAACTGGTGATCCTAAAGGAGTCTTGCTTACAAATGAGAGCATTATTCATCTCCTTGAAGGTGTTAGAAAATTGCTTAAAACTATCAATGAAGAGGTAACTTATTCTTGTTTACATCATCACACTACTTCAAGAATAGATCATTATACTAATAAATTTCTTGTTTCTATTGTGGAAAATGTTACAGTTAACCAGTAAAGATGTTTACCTATCATATCTACCTCTGGCTCATATCTTCGATCGTGTGATTGAGGAGCTGTTTATTTATGAAGCAGCCTCTATCGGATTCTGGCGAGGGGTAAGTTACATAAGGATCTGTTTGTTTTGTCTATAGAATCTGATCATAAGAGGCCAATAATTCATAATCTGTTTCTTCATCAGGATGTTAAGATATTGATAGAAGACATTGCTGCATTGAAACCGACTGTTTTCTGCGCTGTTCCTCGCGTGCTAGAGAGAATATACAATGGTAAATACTTTGCAAGACTAGTTAAAAATATATTTTTGAATGAATTATTCTCAACTGTTTATATTAATTTTCAGGTCTTCAGCAGAAACTATCTGATGGTGGACTCATAAAGAAGACATTATTCAACTTTGCATTTAACCAGTAAGTGTAACATATTTAGATCAGAATCCACAGTTTTAGAAAATTTTAATCTCTGTTTCTAAAACCTCTTTGGTAACTTGAACAGCAAACAAAAAAACATGGAGAAAGGGAAGACTCATACACAAGCATCTCCCCTCGCTGACAAAGTTGTATTTAAAAAGGTGACGTTAAAATCTACACTCTCTGGTTCCTGAACCTTTGGATTGTTAGAAATAAACCAAATCTTGAACGATTAAACGAAACTGTTTTAGGTTAAAGAAGGATTGGGAGGAAACGTGCGTCTCATCCTCTCAGGAGCAGCTCCACTAGCAGCCCACATCGAATCTTTCCTTCGAGTTGTCGCATGTGCTCATGTTTTGCAAGGATACGGTCTAACAGAGAGTTGTGGTGGGACATTTGTGTCTATTCCAAATGAGCTTGCAATGCTTGGAACGGTTGGTCCACCGGTTCCAAACGTTGACATAAGGCTCGAGTCAGTTCCCGAGATGGGTTACGACGCTCTTGCAAGCAAGCCACGTGGAGAGGTTTGCATCAGAGGGAAGACATTGTTCTCAGGATATTACAAACGTGAAGATCTCACTCAAGAAGTCCTCATTGATGGATGGCTTCACACTGGTGATGTTGGTGAGTGGCAACCAGATGGAGCCTTGAAAATTATCGACCGTAAGAAGAACATCTTTAAACTCTCACAAGGAGAATACGTTGCGGTTGAGAACCTGGAGAACATTTATAGCCACGTAGCCGCCATTGAATCGGTATTAGTTGAGAAGATAACTATAATATACCGTTAAATAAGAATTTTTAACTAACTAATGAACTTTTGCAGATATGGGTATATGGAAACAGCTATGAGTCTTACTTAGTGGCTGTGGTATGTCCAAGCCAGATACAGATCGAACATTGGGCTAAAGAACACAATGTTTCAGGAGATTTTGAGTCTATCTGTCAAAACCCAAAGACTAAAGAGTTTATACTTGGAGAATTCAACAGAGTAGCCAAAGACAAGAAGGTTAAAATATAATAGTTGTTCATTATTCTTCTTAATACTTGTTTGTTTTTTAACTAATAAAATTTTGGGTATTTTGCCTTACAGCTGAAGGGATTTGAGCTGATCAAAGGTGTTCATCTGGACACAGTCCCATTTGACATGGAAAGAGATCTCATCACACCTTCTTACAAGAAGAAAAGGCCTCAGCTTCTCAAGTACTATCAGGTAAATTCAAAGTCTCATCCCTTTATTTTCACATTACAGCACATTCAAGGCTACATAGTTACAACCTTAAATTACCTCTTTGGCTTGATGATGTTTTGGTGTCTGCATAATCGAATTATGTATCTTAACCTAAAAACCGCTTACTCTAGCTGTTCTTCTCTACGCAGAAAGAGATCGATGAAATGTATAACAAGGCAAAGAAGTGAAGCTTCTATACTCTGTTCCGCAGCCAGAGTGTGAAGAAAGGAAGTTGTTGGACAATTCTCAGGCTTAGTCTTTTTTCTTTTCTTTTTTTTTTGCTTGCTTGTAAGCAAAGAAATATGCATGTCTTATTTTGTAGTTAACATTCTCCTCATGTTTTGTGTATTTGTATTTACATTGTATTAAATAAAGTTCTCTCTGTGTGTATAAGCCACAATGTATATAATTTTCAAGTTATTTATAATTACACTAGGTAACAACCCACACTATGTGCGGGATAAATCGATTTAAAGAAAATTATTATTCTAGAACCAATATTTGTTTGTGTCAAACATAATATGTAACTAAAGTTTTTTATTTATTTATTCAAAGCTGCGTTTTTTCGTGTTAAAAATATGTTTCACCCGTGAAATCTTTAAATGTGGAAAATAAAATATTGATAAAATGTTACTATTTATTGCAACATGTCTTTTGTGTGGTTTAAAAATCAAATTCATATATTTTATTTTTAATTTTGTAATCATAACTATTTTGCATGTTTCTTATGTAACCATAACAACATATACTAAATTACTCAGTAGTTTAATTAATTAATTTTATTATATGTTAGTAACAATCGGATTCTAAACTAAATTTTCTGAAGTTAGTCTAATTTATTGATTTAATATTTGTGATTAGGCTACTTAAATATTTTGAGTTAGTCGGTTTGTTAATATTTTCTATAAATAATGAGTTATTACCAAAAATCCATTATGAAAAAATTAATGAAATTTCAAAATCAACATATTCGTGTAAGAATACATTTCACCCGTGAATTATATGAACGTGGTAAAGAAAATATTTATAAAATGTTATAATTTATGGAAATATAGATTTTTTAAGTGCTTTAAAAATCAAATTTTTATATTTATGGTTAATCGAGTAACTATAACAATTTTTCATAATCTAATAATCACTCATTCCTTTTTAATAGCACATTGATTAAAGTACAATTAAAACGTATATTCCTATTTGGTTATCAATATTTTCATTTTTAAGGAATAATCACACTAAATGTTGAGATTAATTAGTTTACATACTTAGATATTTATAAATAATCACACATCATGATATCCCCTAATTTGTTGTCATTTTTATATTTAATTATGAATATATATATATATATATAGAATCTATATTTATTGGGAATTAAGTTTCCTTTAATGAGTTGGAGATAAATCAGGGATAATATATTTCTTTTTATAATCAATTATAATAACTATTGAAAGCTTGTTATTTAAATTACTATGGTAATAATACTAACATAAAAGAATATTTTTATATGATTTTGTTAATAAGTTATATGTTTAATAAGTTATATTTTCTTTATTTTTATTAACTTTATATGTTTTTATAACCTTTTTAGAATATTTTACTTATATTGATTTTTATATTGATTTCCTAAAAATAATATAACTTTGACTTGTATACTTGTAAGTAAATTTTAGTGAAATTTTGACTTAAAATAGTATGTAATTATTTTAATAGTTTTAATATGTGATATGTAAATTTGTGTGAGAATTGATGACATATCTAATTATTATTCAGTTAATTGTTTTTTTCAAAATATAGTGGCATGTTAATGTAATTAAGTAGAAAATTTAAGGATTTTTTTACTAAATGTGTCTCGAGTTCTCTGACGACGACACGTAAGCTTTTTAAAAAAGTGTTTCTCTATTAATATATAGGGATTTACTGATATATCCTCGACTCATTGGTAAATAGATAGATTCGGTGTAACTAACTACTTACAACATTGAAGAAAATATAAACAACTTGGGGAAAAACGTTACAAGTGATGATCTACTACAACACAATGTAGAATGGCTGGTCATCCATTCTTACTGGTTTAGAGTTGATTAAAAAAGGTGTTCGAGTTTGTGTCGGTGATGGATCAACAATACGGCTCAATGTTGATAATGTCATTGTAGAGCATCCCCCACGGCCTGTTTGTTCCATTGATCCAAATTTTTCGGGTTTGGTTTCTTCCCTTATCACTGACACTGACGGTACCAAGTCATGGAACACATCTGCACTGGTTAGTCTGATAAAGCCGACTGATATTGAGGCCTTGAAACAAGTATACATCCCACAATATACCTCTCAAGACAAAGTTATTTGGCATTATAATGCTTCTGGAATTTACTCTGTTCGATCCGGTTACTGGTTGGCTACCCATGATCCTACTGTGTTAGTTCATGGACCTCCTATTCCCCATGGCTCGGTTGATCTGAAAAACAAAATTTGGAGACTTAAAATTTTACCAAAAATAAAACATTTTCTTTGGAATGTTTTATCTAAATCACTAGGTACAGCCACAAGACTTGTTTCTCGGGGTGTGAACATTAGTCCTCTATGTCAACGATGTCATGGCGGTGATGAATCTATAAATCATGTTCTGTTCACCTGCCCAGAATCAAAGTTGATTTGGGATAACACTGATCTTCCATTACATGCTTTTCATACTACGGATTGTGAAATAAATATATCTTCCTTATTCCGATTGTTAGCTGATCACTCTTTGACTAAAGAACAGAATCTCTTACCTTTCTGGGTTCTGTGGAACATATGGAAGACTCGAAACAATTACATCTTTCAAAATATAACAACTGATCATCACCATGTTGTATCTCAATCTAAAGCTGATGTTTTTGAGTGGATCCAATCTACCCCGTCTCATTCTTCGAATTCAGTTTCTAGGGACCAGCCGGATAATCCTCACTGGTCGAGACCAATATATCCTACAGTGAAATGTAACTTTGATGTTAGCTTTAAAACAGATACAAAGGAAACTATCGGTGGTTGGATAATACGTAACCACAATGGTGAAGCGCTTACCTGGGGATCGAGTGTTCTCCGTAAGGCAGGAAGTCCATTAGAAGGAGAAGCTCAAGCATTATTACTGGCTATTGAACAAACTGCAGCCAAAGGTTTCACCAATGTATGCTTTGAAGGAGACTGCAAAACATTGATCAACTGCCTCAATGGTTCTTTACATGATATCTCCATTCACAGTTTATTACAAGACATTAGACACTGCTCTAGAAATTTTTCTCATGTAACTTTTTCATTTGTTCATCGTATTAACAATGAGATTGCCCATTTGTTAGCTAAATTGGGATGTACTTCCACAGTTTTTTACTCAGCTTCTTCCAATCCTCCTGTCTGGATTATGGAACCTTTGTACTTGGACAAATTTTATTCTGAATAAATTTCTTTTGCTGAAAAAAAAAAGAGAGGTCTTCTTTGATATCTGTGTCCAAAGTTGGATAATATATGGAAACACCGAGATAACGCGCGTTGGAAGCGATAAACACATAAGTCAACATGTTTAGTTCCGCTCCGAGACATAACGCATCTGTGCCGAGCAAGTCGATATCATTGCCGTTGGCTTTTGATGCATGGCAGCGATCTTTGATCGGAGGGCTGGAACGGCTTCACGCATAATGACTCCTATCTTGGTCACCACGTGGTCTTCCGGGTCCACTAAACCAGAAATGTTCGGCGAAGGAAGAGCGACGATGTCAAAGCCGGTTGAGTTTAGGAACTTTGACTGTGCAGTAGAAACTCTTTAAATTAATACTCGCTATAAATTAATAAACTCTTCCGGTCCCGAGTTAGACCGATGTAAAAAATAACACTTTTCGATAAATTAATAAGATAATATTTTTTTGGAAATCCTATGTAAAAATATGGTCCTATCAATATCATAAATTAATAATCAAGGTAATATATATATATATATATATATCTAAAAAAATCTAGTGAAATATAACTATATTGTTGTTTCCATATTTTTGAATTTGCATTCTTATTGGAGCTCATCTCTAATCTTTTTCATTGCCGTCTTTTCAAATCCCATCCAAAAATTATGGAGAATCCTAAATACGATAATTGCTTCCTTACATGTATTTGGTTCTAAAATTACCGCAATATCTTCTTTGACTTCATCATTACCATGAATGATAGTAGCAATTTCTTCTAAACTCTAAACTTTTAACATTTATCATTTTTACCTAAACTCTAAACTTAACAATTACGATAGCCAATATTATAAATTAAGAAAATTCTTTAATATTATGAATGATAACAAAAATATTTTATTTTATAATATAATTTTTTAAAATTATGAAAATTAAAAATCTCTTTATAAATTAATAAAAAATTAATTTATCGTTAAATTAATATTTGTTAATTTATCGATAAATTAAAACTTCTATAAATTAATAAATTTCATGGTCCTGACCTTATTAATTTATAGAGGTTTTACTGTAATTGTATTTAATCACTCGGTTTAACTATTTCGGTTTAATCACTCGGTTTAGCTATTTAATTATATTTCGTCGGTTTGGCGAAACACTATATGTAACCTTTTCTCCCATTAGCGAGAGAATCAATCAAATAAACAATTTCTCAAAATCCCTAAATCGTTTTTGCGTATGCGTTTTTGTAATTCTTTTTGTTGTTGACGGATATGGGTTTCTATTGATCGATTATTCAATTTTGTTTTATATTGATTTGGAATCGATTTGGTCATATCTCCGATCTTTGGATTCAAAATCCATTGCTGATTTCAAATTCAAAAATCATGACTAACAAAGAGAATCATATTTTCACAATCTAGGTAAGAAGGAAACTTCAAGATGTTTGGTGTTTGTGAACATTTCGTTGGACCAAATTTGTACGATCGATTGCTCATCTTTTCTAGTTTTGCAGCGAGAGTGAATTTAATATTTCTAAAAAGGTGATACATTAGGTCCATCAAGTCACTAACAATTTAACATCAAAATTTTGATTTATCTTCTTCAAACGCGACCTAAGGACGATTTGAACGTTGAACTGGTTTTCAGCTTGATTGCATTTTTTGATTACTTCATTGAGACTGAGACCGAGTAAGTAATTTAAATTCATTCATCTATTAATTTTCTGAGAACAATTGTTCTTCAATATAAAAAAATGTAATATAATTATCAAATCAATTTTTCTTAACTCTCACTTACATCCAACAAAATTGTAATACATTTATTTTAGAATAATAATCATTATATTCAGTTTGTGATTCAACATATAATGATATAAAAATTACTATTTTTTTATTTAATTCAAATATTTACTTTAAATATTTTTCTATATCAAAAACAAATTGATTTTTTTATTTTCTATCTAGCCTTAATTAAAAGGATTAAAAATTATAACTAAACCTAGCAATATATCTTAAACTAAGGGGAATATATAAAAAAAAAAGTTTTTTCTAAAAAAAATCTTTGGGAATAGTATTTTAAAACTTTGATTGCACTTCATATGATTTATAGGAAATATGTATTTTTTGCTTTCAAAATAGTTTAGTTTAATTATTAAATATTTTAGGTTATGTGTTAGTTTATATGCAAAACTTAAATTATATATTTAAATCACATAGTAAAATTTCGTTTTTATTATTAATAAGATTTTATTACCTCAAATGCTCAAAAATAATAATGAAAATTATTATTAAAGTTGAACAATAAAAACAAATAACTTTAAGAGATATGTATAATCCCATGTATATATGTAGAATTATATTTAAATAAGTTATATATTTTGATATTGTATGATTTAAATAAATAAAAGTGTAAAAAAATTTAATGACATTTAAATTAATCTGTTAAGTTTTTTTTATGATTATCAAATAAATTTAAATTAACTAATATATTATATTCTCTTCGTTTCAAAATATAGGATGTTTCAACTAAAAGCACGCATATTAAGAAGTGTTTAGTTTTAAAAAGTTCAACCAATCCGAAATAATATTTTGCATAATATAAAATATAAAAGTAATCTAATATTGCATAGAAATATGAAAACATCATATATTATGAAACAAAAAATCTCCTCTAAAAAATCTTATAATATGAAATGGAGAGAGTATTATACAACAATCCACGCATTTGCGCGAGATATTACATAGTTAAGAAATAAAGTAATGACAAAATATATGACTAAATAAAATGACTAAATGAGTAAATTAGTAATAGCTAATCGCGTATTTTAATAAAATGACTATAAACATTGAGTTTTAAATTAAAGTGTAGATTTTCTTCTTACTTTATACAATTTATATTTAATTCATGTATTACTTTATACAATTTCTATAAATAAAACTTATGATGTAGTAAATAAAAAACTAAAATAGAGAAGTTGAAAAAAAAGAAAAAACTAAAATTATCTTTTTAAGAAAATTAGCTTATATTCTAGGAAAATTTATGATGTAGTAAATAAACATATCTGATTTTTAGCTGAATCATGTATTTAGGTTCAAATTTGGTAATAATATTATTTTTAAAAATCTTATTTTAAATATATTAGTAATTAACATTGACCAGTAATATGTATACACATATGCTACTGGTGAAAGAAAGAAATATGTACAATGTATGTTTTGATAGAGAAGAAAATAAATATAAGTACGTGTTTTGATTCTATGATGAAACTACCGAATGCAATTAATTATATGCTTTTTATATAGAGCCCACGTATATAATAAATCAAAACTCTTTAAAACGAGTAATAATAATTCACCACACAATCATTTCATTCCCTTTATTCTTAAAAACCTAACCCTACTATCTTCATCCATTTATTCATGAATATCATCATGTCTTTGATTGCTCGTAACTAATTGGTCACATTATCTAATCAATCCCATCTGATCTTACTTTAGTGTAACTAATCCATCACATGCCTTACGTACGATATATCACTGATGGAGAAAATAAAAACAAAACTGAGATTCACCATTAATAATATAGAGCTTATAAAAGTTTAATTGGTTAATCGTTATTTAAGGCGACAATCGGAGCCAAAGATTACAGAAAAATATGAACTTTCTCATGACAAATTTAGACAGTTTCTTTTGTATCTATATAATATATACTATCTCTCTAGTCTACAGTACTTATTTTTGTCCACAAGATTTGATAATCTCTTCACCTCGTTGGAAACATATAATATATAAATCGCCAAGAGGATGTAAAATAAGTAAATGACAAAGACAAACCATTGAAGTAATCATGCATTTTGTAGATCAAAGGAACTCAACGGTTCCAACGGAAATAGTTGGTGATGGAGATATTTTGTGATTAATGTGTAGCAGTGTAGGATGCATGATTTATTGACCCTTCAGGTCATGCGCACGCGCGGAGTTTTAATTTAATTTTCTTTTATCAATAGAAATTGTTGAGCTTAAATATAATCATTCCAACTTTTGAGTATAAATCTATATAAATATTAAAATTACTTTACTCGGTGATATACAACTATATATTTTTGAAGATAATATCTATTTGTTATATCTATTTGCGATTTTTTAAGTGAGATTTTAATTAATATTTTTATCAATAAGAATCATTGAATATGAATATAATTTGAAGATTAAAAGATAAAATATATAAATGTCATACTTATTTTACTAATCTATATATAACATATATTGTCTAGTGTCGCAATAATATTGTCGACAATCTTCTGACCTTTTATCTTTGAAAGAGTTCATTCCATATTCATATCCCATGAAAACATAATTTTAAAAGTTCTAATGTCAATGTCGATCGTTGATCTAATTATAGAGACCATTTAAACATATCAATATCCTACATTAAATGCGAAAATATACAAAATTTCATGAACAGTTTTAGTGATATGTCGCTACAATGAGGTTGTCCAAATGCATCATCTGTCATAATGGAATTTCCGACTAAGTCAGGAATGCTTAAATGAGGAAACATTTAAACCCCACAATGAATATCTATTCACTAATCCATGTTACATATTTTCTAAAATCTCATATGGTATTTTCAGATGTTTTTTTTGTGATGCAACCTCAGCTTCATCTTCTCAAAAAAACATAGTGTACTTTAAATATGTTGTTTTTGCCAATGTTTTAGGTTAAAGCATTTTGATAATATATATATATATATATTTGTTATATATGTTTTATATCATGTTATATAGTTGTAGCTCCAGTTGATAATATACCTTATGAGATATGCTACACAAATCACATGCCACTTTTTATAACGACTTATATATCATTTTCTTATATTCTTGACCATTAATTTTATTTTTTAGATAGATTATTTTTCAAAAAAAAATTTCATAGTTTTCTTTTAAAAAAGTGTGATCAAAACTTATAAGTTAAGTTAAATAATTAATCTTTTCTTTCTTATAAGTAAAATTTAATAATAAATCTTTATGGTATATGTTTCTTAGAAACTAATGTTTCACCAATTTTATTTTCATGTTTAGATTTTTATGAATACAATTACATAACTTGTTTTTTTTTACTCCACCATGCATTAAAATCTTACTTACATTCTAAAACTCATTAACCTATTCTAAATTTTGGAATATAATCATTTTTTGGTTATAATTTTAATAATAACATTATTACTAAAACAAATTTATAGTATTATTTTTACTATTTTAAAATTTTTATTTATTTTACTTAATTTATTTTTAAATAATTATTATTTTTATTATTTACTAAAAATTTATATTATTGTTTATACTATTTTAAAATTTAATTAATTTTAGTTATTTCGTTTTTTATTTATTTATTATTATTATTAAATATAAGTAATAAATATGCAATTAATCCATATTAAAAATATTTTTTATGTAAAAAGAAATTAATTAGTTGGATGCTGATGTGGAGAAAGGAGGAGTGAGCAAAGTTAACTTTATATATATAGATTAGGAGCATTTGTTTACAAAAAGGGAAAAAAAAAACTTATGAATATAAAAATAATTATGTCTTATGTTATGTGTGTAATAAGCGAAATTGAATTGGGCTTAAAGAGAGGACAAAAAAAAGCATTAAAAATACTAGAAGACACGTGGAGATAGATGTCTTCTTCATCTTCTTCCTTCAGAATTTAGGGACACAAACGAGAAAAAGCGACCAACACGATTCCATTTATACGCAATTTCACGCTTCCAACTCCGAATCGAAGCTTCCAAAAAGTTTCTAATCGTCACTTTGTGAGAATCGCGCTTCCGTTGTGATTCGTAGCGTTTCCGAGCGCTTCTGTTTCCGATTCCGGTTCCGGAGCGGGAATCAGAGCTTCACCGGCGTTTCCGTGCTACGTAGGAGGAGGAAACCTTCTCCTGTGAGAGAGCGAAAGAGGAGGAACGATTCTACTGAATATTTCGCAGCAAAGGTTAGGGTTCCTCTCGATTCTTAGAGCGATTCTGTTAAAAATTTCTCCGTTTCTAATGGCTAGGGTTCCTCTTTGATTTGTCTCAGATCTGATTCTCAGGGTTTACTTAGACACTAGTTTGTTTCTGCTTAGCGAGGTTGTATAAATGTTTTCTATTAGAGTAAACACTGAAGAGCCAATCTCTCTCAGTCATTAACAAGGCAGAACTCTCTCTATAGCTTAAAGCTCCCCATATGAGAGGTTCAAACCCATTTAGGCAGTTCCGGAAAATTTCAATCGATGCTCTTTTTTGAAGCTTGTGTTTTCTCGAAATCACAAATCACAATTTCATTTGTTTGTTATAGCTATTACATTTGAATTTTTGGGTTTCCTCGTTTGTTAGTATCTTGTTTGTTTTTTTACAGGATAAGCGTAGCTTAACTTGACACCTAGGCTTTTGTAAAAAAATTTAAAAGGCCCTGGACCTGCTGTAACAATTGAGATTATGGTTTAGGCAAACTATTAAGTAAAGAGTAATCTTAAGAATGCATGGAAAAGGTTTTATGAAGAGCTTTATTTCATGGCACCTTAATAGGCGATTGATACGATTTACTTAAGTAAATATTGTTATGCATTTTTCTCACTGCTTCTATCAGCGATAGCCTAATCACCATAGGTAAAAATTTTAAAGAAGATCATAACAGGAAAATAAACATCTAACTGGTCAAAGTGCTTTTAAGTCTGTACCTCTTTGGAATTTTCTTTTACGGTCTGTTTGTGAAATGTTTTAGTTGTTTGCTAATGTTATCTACTTGTTTCCTCTTTGTCGGCAGGTTATGGTTTTGGGTAAAGAAGATCCCCAATCATCTCTACCACCTTCTATGGATGGCCTTCTTAGAGTTTACATGCAGATAGTTGATGGTTTGGATGGTGAAGCTTGTCTGCCCCCTCCGGCTTCAAAGGTGTCCACAAGATTACTAGTCCCAGCATCTCAGGCTGGAAGTTTGATTGGAAAACAGGGAGAAACTGTTAAAGCTATTCAAGAAGCTTCCGGTTGTATAGTCAAAGTTCTTGGATCAGGTTCATTCTCTTCACAATTTACATGCTAAAAAACTTGCTTTGTGCTTTTGGTTTCACTTATGCTATGGACTATTCCTTTTTTTTCCCATATTTGTAGAGATAAACGCCACTGATAATTTTGTGTCTTGTCTTCGTTTGCAAATTTTGCTTGAACAATAATCTACCTTAAATTATTAGATATTTCAACTTTCGCTTTGGTGTTTTTCGTTTATTCCTTATCCATTGGTAATTCTAACTGGAACTTTGTTATGGTTAATTTTTGTAGAGGATTTGCCTGTTTTTGCTCTTCAAGACGATATTGTTGTTGAAGTTGTGGGGGAAGCAACAAGTGTTCATAAAGCCTTAGAGCTGATTGCATCACATCTCAGAAAGTTCTTGGTTGAAGATCAGGAACCTCAAACTGTAGCACCAGAGCAGGCAACACATGGCTCTGTCTCCGCACCAGCTCCAACAAACCTGCCCGGAGGCCTAGAGGCAGCTGAAGAATTTTTGATTGCTTTCGGGGCTGTAAAGGTATCACTTGAAAACGCTTCAAGCGAGGATGAACTAGATGAGGCACAGTTGGCCTTCAATATTCTTTTTAACAAGCTCGATCAGTCTCCATTTCGCTCTGATGAAAATGAAGTTTGGAGGTCTCTAATGGCTGAAAAGCTCCAAACCCTCCAAGAACTTAAAAAACTGGATACCCCTGAGCTAGAGAAGCATAGGTATAACACTGTTTACCTATCAGAGCACTATTTCGATTCTCCCAGGCTCACAACAAAGTTTTCAACAAAATACAAAATCTTGGAGCTGATCAAGCGGGTGCGTGTGAAGCGGAGGCGGAAGTGGAAGTGGAAGCCGGTTGGGAAGCTCAAGGTTATAGGTAGAACTGGTTTTGCTCAGATTGTTGGAATTTATTTTGAAAAAGGAACTGGTAATAACACTTCCAGGATTAGACTGAGAGAGAATTGGAAGTTATTTGTTGAAGCTGAGAATTTAGAACTAGGAGATCATATTACATTTGGCTCTGGTGGGGTTGGTGTTTTGATTCTTCTAGAAGTTGAGAAGGGGAGTTTAGCTCAGAACAAATCAACATATGGACTTGAAGAATCCTGCGAGGATGATAGGCATAAAGAAGCCCAGAACCAACAAGATTGGGAGGATGATAGGCAAGAAGAAGCCCAGAACCAACAAGATTGGGAGGATGATAGGCAAGCTGATCAGGAGATGTTGAGCATTTGGATAGCAAAAGCAAAATCTTTGGAGGTTAGTTATATTTGTAATTTTCTTTCATTTAGTGTCTTAGTCACTGTCTATTTCCATATCAATAATTGCTTATGTTTCTAACAGGAAACATATTCCTCACAAAAGGATGTTATCAAAAGGCTGGAGGAAGAACTAGCACAAACCTTAAAGGTAGTGGATTAGTACTTACTATCTGCATTTTTGCATTTCATATTACACTTACACGAGATTTCTTTTATTCTGTAGCTGATTTCTTTTATTCTGTAGCTGTTAGATGAGCTGAAAACCACTATTACAGTGAAGGATGAGCAACTTTGCCAAGGAGAGCTATTTTTTAAGAGACTTTTGGACACCATCATGGTAAGAACAACATTTTTGGCGACATTTTAAGTGAATGATGTTTCTAAATGTTTGGCGAACATTTTAGCTTAAACCTTAAAATACCTCTTTGTCTTGATGATGTTTTGGTGTCTGCCCTAAAAACCGCTTACTCTGTTCTTCTCTACGCAGAAAGAGATCGATGAATATAACAAGACAAAGAAGTGAAGCTTCTATACTCTGTTCCGCAGCCAAGAGTGTGAAGAAAGGAAGTTGTTGGACAATTCTCAGCCTTAGTCTTTTTTCTTTTCTTTTTTTGCTTGCTTGTAATGAAATTTTAGAGTTTAGTGTGATGAAGTTTCAAAATTTGTATAGTAGGTATAAATCCAAAAAACAACACTAATTGAAAAATTTGGAATCGATTAATCTAATTGTGTATTTTTGTTCTTGAATTTAGTTATCTTAAATAGTAATGAAAACTTGTATGACGTTCAAGAGAGCAGAGGAAATTATGAGTTATACGAGGAAATTATGAGTTATGATCACTAACTAATGAAAAAATAAGAAATGAAAAACTATGTATTTTTCAGGCAAAGAAAAAAAAGTTAATGTATTTTTTTGGTAAAAACAAATAGTTTGTGTTTTTTTCTAGAATTTTTTTCAAAAGTATTAACGCAGTCGTAGTGACGTTAATCTTCGTAACAAAGACGAGGAGAAATTGGAAAAAAATGATAGTTCATATATTTTTTATCAACTAAAAAATAGTCTGCGCACTTTTTCGGATAAATATTAAGGATTAAGAGCCTGACTGGTTCAACCGCAGCGTTTGCGGTTGCAGGAGATTGCGGAAGTGGGTGGTTGCAGTTTCAAGTGTTATTAAGCGTTTTGAATGAATGGTTTAGCGTTTTAAAATGGGTGCATTTGCGGGAGTTTAAGACTGGTTGACCAGCGGATGTAATAGCGGTTAAAACATAATAATTTAATATATAATTATATAAATGTTTTTAAATACCAAAATTTTTATTAAACTTGATTTATAACTAAAATTCATTAAAAATACTAAAATAATCATTAAAAATAAATAACTTTCATATTGAAATACTTATTACTTTATGCATTTGGATTTTAACTAAAACTTTAATCAAGTATTTTGATAAATGACAAAACATATGTTTTAGGTCATAGATCTTCTTTCTTAAATCTCACACACTCAATAAGTTCCGTGGGGCAGTATTTGCCTCGGTAGTATTGATCAAACGAGAGTTGAGAAGAGTCACTCATGACTTTTTATTATATTTTTCATAAATAATCTTATTTTCTTAAATATCTGATGAAATGTTATATTTATTTAGATATTTTTGAACTTATGAGCGATGTACCATCAAATTTACATCAAGTTTTCTGGGTTATTGTTAATTGAAATCTTATTATCTTCCAATTGTTTATTTTTTAATATTCTCAATCGTATACGTACTTTATTTTTTCCATCCTTAATGAATAAAATAGTTAGGTAAAAGATATATAAAAAATTTATTTCATTATCGTTGATTTGTTTTAAATTATATATAAAAAAAAATCCAAACGCAATCGCCCGCACCGTAAACGCTTGCGAGAAGCAGCTTTTGGAATTCAGTGGTTTGAAGTGGTTGAGAGCGATTTGAAACGTTTGAGAGTGGTTTGTGTGATTGGTACCAATCGCTAGCAACTGCTACCACCCACAAATAGTAGCGAGAGAACCAATCAACACTTAAATAGTTGGCGTTTTTTTTAGAATTTTGTGTTTTAATATCAATGTTGCTTGTGCGACCAAATACATTAGTTTATATATATATATATATATATATATATATCTACTTTTTTATATATATACATTAGTTTATATATATATATCTACTTTTGTAGTTAACATTCTCCTCGTGTTTTATGTATTTGTATTTACATTCTGTGAATAAAGTTCTCTGTGTGTATATGTATATATCTAATTTTCAAGTTTCTTATAATTACATTTACAGAGTATATCCTCGACTCATTGGTAGATAGATTTGGTGCAATTAACTACTTAATTAGTAGTTAACAACCTTGTAGAAAAATATAAACAACTTGGGGAAAAACGTTACAAGTGATGATCAATTTCTTAAGTCAAATTTGCTGATGTGTCAAAGTTTAACAACCTTTAGAAGACGAATAAATCATGTCATAAGATATATATACATTTTAATTGAGGAAAGATTCAGAGTTGTTTGTATATATCACTAACTTTCACAGTCGTTTGTATGTATGTATGTATGTATGTATGTATGTATGTATGTATGTATGTATGTGTAGAAGGCAAATTACCTAACATAGGCCTGGGCATTTGGGTGTTCGGGTCGGGGTCAGGTTCGGGTAATTCGGGTTCGGGTTTTTCGGGTTTACGAATATAGGATCCGAGCAGGTGTTCATATAATTTCGGGTCGGGGTCAGGTTCGGTTCCTCTCGGGTTCGGGGTATTTGGGTATTGACTTTAAAAAACCTGTAATGTATCCAAAATATATTCGGTTATGGAAAGTACCTACTCGAACATATCCAAAGTACCCACAAAAACCTGAAATGTACCCAGAAAACCCGAATAACCCGAAAAACAAATGAAACTGCATAACATGAAATCTTAAACAAATGAAACTGAGCATACCATGTCTCGCAAAACAATTCAAACACATACCATGTCTTGCAAAATAAGCATCCCAACAAAGAAAAGCATGTCTTAAAATCTTAAACATCCCAACAAAGCAAACGAAACTTAAACATCCCAACAAAGAAAAGCATGTCTCGCAAAAGCATGTCTAGCTGCTATGAACGGAGAACCCAAAGATGAGACTAACAGCGGAATTAGGTTTTGGAGATCCAATTTGAGAGTTTTGGTTTACATAAGCCAAAGATTCTTGAAATCGGACAAAAATTGGCAACTTCGACATACTTATGCAAAGTAAAGAAGATTCACAAGGATTCAAAGAGAGGAGATTAAGACCAATAGAAATATGGCAATATATGTGATATCATGTATGTATAAATGTGTTCTCGGGTTCAAACAGATATCGTCGGTTCCTCGGGTTCGGTTCGGGTAATACCCGATACCCGTGGGTATTTAGAAACAAAAACCGAGTGGTTATTTATACAGAAACGGGTCGGGGTCGGGTCGGGTTTTTGCAGGTCGGGGTCGGGTCGGTTCCTCGGGTTCGGTTTATTTGCCCAGGCCTAACCTAACATAAGTTTATTGCCACCGAATCACATTTCATTAAAGACTGTTGTTGAGTTTTACAACTGCCATAGACCCACCAAAAAAATGATAAACACAAAAGGACAAAGACACAGACATGTTAAAACCCAATAAAGCATTATAATTTGGCCCATTTTCCAAAATAAGCAATAGAGAAACGGCGTCGTGTTCAACCATCGAGTCTCCGGGGAGGATCGAACACGGAACCTCAAACTTGAATACACATAAAAAACCAACTAGGCTACTGAAACATTCTTGGAAAACGGCCGCTAAAATGCATCTTATATTTTAAGGCTAGAGTGTGGCTAAGGATGAAGTCAACAGAAAGTGGCTGAAGGTCAAGATAGAGCATGGGGAAGCCTCTTACAGAAGAAGAGGGTTAATAATAAGTTATATAAGGTGTTGTCGTTTTAGTTGTTGCCCTATGCTAAGGTATATTTAAAAGCTACATGGAATCGGGAGCGGATACGACGGAAGCGGAAGCGTTTGGAAGCGGGGAAGCTGATTTTTTTATAAAAATTAGGAAGCAGGTACGTATTGGAAGCGTATATACATATATACCTATATATATATGTGTATATATAATATTAAACATAAAATTATATTAATAAAATGTTGAGAGATCGTCAAAAAAAAAAAAAAAAAAATGTTGAGACATACAAATTAAAAGTTGTATTACCTTCTAAACATTTATCTAACAACTAATACGTATTTAAATTAATTAATAATTAAAAAACGAAAAAAAAATAAAAAAAAAAAATAAAGCAGAACACTAACTAAATTAGACAAACCACACTTTAAAACACACACAAGAACAAGTGACGTGGGCAATTGACGAAGTCACTAGTCCATGAGAACAAGGCCCAGCCCATTAAGACTGTCGATTTTCTTCTCCGTTCAAAGTCGCATCTTCTCAAGCCATCTCCGTCGTCGTCTGTTCAGGTTTATGACTTGTTTCAGTTGTTTATTTTATCTATAAACCGAAAACTATTTTATCTTCTCCGATCTACACCGTCATCGCTTCCGATCTAACACCACGACGCTTCTAAATCGGAAACGTGCGATTCCACGGCGCTTCCAACCACCTTATTTTGGGAATCGCGATTCCGACGCGATTCCGAGCGATTCCAAGCGATTCCGCTTCCGGTTCCGCTTCTGGAGCGAGAAACGCCTCTTCACCGACGATTCCGTGTAACTAAAGAGAGATCCATTTATTAAGGTATCCCTAATATATTATCTTATGAATGAACAGTAAAACATTTCCTATTATTATTCTCTTAACGCCGCAAGGTCATTTATTTATTATTCTTATTTTCATTTCTCTTCTATCTTCTTCGCTCTCTTTCTATTTCCACCTTAACATAAATTTTGTTTTAGGATACTTCTGCATCTGATTCTGATTTCGACGAGGTTGGTTGATTTTTGATTTATTTAACTGTTTGTTTGCTTTAGGATTCTTCAGCTATGGTTATTGCTTCTCCGTTTCTAATCAATCTCTCTCTCTCTCTCTCTCTGTCTCTCCGATCAATTTCTCGATCATATTTTATTTTAGTGAAGAAAGACGAATTCAGAAACAGTGTCAAATAGTGGTTTGCAGTTTCGATTTCGTTTTGATTAGAATGTTTTGATTATAGGTTAGAGCAACATTACTCTTACTTCGATCTAATCAAGGAGGGTCACTCACATAATTGCAAGACAAACTTCAGACTTATGATTATAAAACAATGTTTGATTCTTCTTTGTGTTGGTCTTGATGTGTTTACCTTTTGTTCTTTGTGTTGGTCTTGAATATCTAGTCATGGCGAGTTGGTCGGGGTGTGAGATGATGTTCCGTCTTCTGGTTCCTTCAGACAAAGTGGGTTGCATCAATAGTTTTGTCCTTGACAAAATTATGAAAGACACAAGATCTCGAATACAAATCATCTATGGTCCTCCAGGCACGGAAATAGCTGTGAGTTTTTTTTTTCCTTCTATGTACACCTTTTTTGCTGTATAAGTCACTGATCTTTAAGTTCTCAGGCTCTAGGCTTTTGTAAAAAAAATTAAAAGGCCCTGGACCTGCTGTAACAATTGAGATTATGGTTTAGGCAACTATTAATCAAAGAGTAATCTTAAGAATGCATGAAAAAGGTTTTATGAAAAGATTGGTAATGGCTGTCATGGCATCTTAATAGGCGATTGATACGATTTACTTCTTTCAGCGATAACCTAATCACCATAGGTACAAATTTTAAAGAAGATCATAACAGGAAAATAAACATCTAACTGGTCAAAGTGCTTTTAAGTCTGTATCTCTTTGAAATTTTCTTTTACGGTCTGTTTGTGAAATGTTTTAGTTGTTTGCTAATGTTATCTACTTGTTTCCTCTTTGTCGGCAGGTTATGGTTTTGGGTAAAGACGATCCCCAATCATCTCTATCACCTTCTATGGATGGTCTTCTTAGAGTTCACATGCAGATAGTTGATGGTTTGGATGGTGAAGCTTGTCAGCCCCCTCCGGCTTCAAAGGTGTCCACAAGATTACTAGTCCCAGCATCTCAGGCTGGAAGTTTGATTGGACAACAGGGAGGAACTGTTAAAGCTATTCAAGAAGCTTCCGGTTGTATAGTCAAAGTTTTTAATTTTAAATCAGGTTCATTCTCTTCACAATTTACATGCTAATATACTTGCTTTGTGCTTTTGTTTTCACTTATGCTATGGACTATTCCTTTTTTTTCCCATATTTGTAGAGATAAACGCCACTGATAATTTTGTGTCTTGTCTTCGTTTGCAAATTTTGCTTGAACAATAATCTACCTTAAATTATTAGATATTTCAACTTTTGCTTTGGTGTTTTTCGTTTATTCCTTATCCATTGGTAATTCTAACTGGAACTTTGTTATGCTTAACTTTTGTAGAGGATTTGCCTTTTGTTGCTCTTCAACACGATATTGTTGTTGAAATTGTGGGGGAAGCAACAAGTGTTCATAAAGCCTTGGAGCTGATTGCATCACATCTCAGAAAGTTCTTGGTTGATCGTTTCTTTGAAGATCAGGAACCTCAAACTGTAGCACCAGAGCAGGCAACACATGGCTCAGTCTCCGCACCAGCTCCAACAAACCTGCCCGGAGGCCTAGAGGCAGCTGAAGAATTTTTGATTGCTTTCGGGGCTGTAAAGGTATCACTTGAAAACGCTTCAAGCGAGGATGAACAAGATGAGGCACAGTTGGCCTTCAATATTCTTTTTAACAAGCTCGATCAGTCTCCATTTCGCTCTGATGAAAATGAAGTTTGGAGGTCTCTAATGGCTGAAAAGCTCCAAACCCTCCAAGAACTTAAAAAACTGGATACCCCTGAGCTAAAGAAGCATAGGTATAACACTGTTTACCTATCAAAGCACTATTTCGATTCTCCCAGGCTCTCAACAAAGTTCTCAAAAAAATACAAACTCTATGAGCTGATCAAGCTGGTGCATGTGAAGCGGAAGAGGAAGAGGAAGTGGAAGTGGAAGTGGAAACCGCTGGGGGAGCTGAAGATTATAGGTAGAACTGGCTTTGCTCATATAGTTGGCATTTATCTAGAAAAAAGAGATGGCAAGAAGTCTGACAGGATTAGACTGAAAGAGAATTGGGAGTCATTTGTTGCAGCTGAGAATTTAGAACTAGGAGATCATATTACATTTGGCTCTGGTGGGGTTGGTGTGTTGATTCTTCTAGAAGTTGAGAAAGGGAGTTTAGCTCAGAACCAATCAACATATGGACCTGAAGAAGCCTGGGAGGATGATACGCAAGAAGAAACCCAGAACCAACAAGATTGGGAGGATGATAGGCAAGAAGAAGCCCAGAACCAACAAGATTGGGAGGATGATAGGCAAGCTGATCAGGAGATGTTGAGCATTTGGATAGCAAAAGCAAAATCTTTGGAGGTTAGTTATATTTGTAATTTTCTTTCATTTAGTGTCTTAGTCACTGTCTAGTTCCATATCAATAATTGCTTATGTTTCCAACAGGAAACATGTTCCTCACAAAAGGATGTTATCAAAAGGCTGGAGGAAGAACTAGCACAAACCTTAAAGGTAGTGGATTAGTACTTACTATTTGCATTACTACTTGCATTTTGCATTTCATATTACACTTACACGAGATTTCTTTTATTTTGTAGCTGTTAGATGAGCTGAAAACCACTATTACAGTGAAGGATGAGCAACTTTGCCAAGGAGAGCTATTTTTTAAGAGACTTTTGGACACCATCATGGTAAGAACAACATTTTTGGCAACATTTTAAGTGAATGATGTTCCTAAATGTTTGGTGAACATTTTAGCTAAAACCTTAAAATACCTCTTTGGCTTGATGATGTTTTGGTGTCTGCCCTAAAAACCGCTTACTCTGTTCTTCTCTACGCAGAAAGAGATCGATGAATATAACAAGGCAAAGAAGTGAAGCTTCTATACTCTGTTCCGCAGCCAAGACTGTGAAGAAAGGAAGTTGTTGGACAATTCTCAGCCTTAAGTCTTTTTTTCTTTTCCTTTTTTGCTTGCTTGTAATGAAATTTTAGAGTTTAGTGTTGATGAAATTTCAAAATTAGTAAAGTAGGTATAAATCAAAAACAACCCAAGTTGAGAAATTTGGAATCGATTAATCTAATTATGAGTTATGATTTCGAACATTATTAATGAAAAATTATGTATTTTTCAGGCAAAGGAAAAAAAGTTTATGTATTTTTTTGGTAAAAATAAATAGTTTGTGTTTTTTTCAGGAATTTTTTTTCAAAAATATTAACGCTGTTGTAGTGCCGTTAAAGATCCTAACAAAGACGAAGATCCTAACGCTGTTGTAGTAGAAATTGGAAAAAATAAAATAATAATTCATATATTTTTTATCAACTAAAAAATATCCTCCTTTTTCTGATAAATATTTAATAGTTGGCATGTTTTTTGAGAATTTTGTTTTTTAATATCAATGTTGCTTGTGCGGCCAACTACATTAGTTTTTTTTTTATATATATATATGTCTTCTTTTGTAGTTAACATTCTCCTCGTGTTTTATGTATTTATATTTACATTGTGTGAATAAAGTTCTCTGTGTGTATATGTATATATCTTATTTTCAAGTTTCTTATAATTACATTTACAGAGTATATCCTCGACTCATTGGAAAATAGATTTGGTGCAATTAACTACTTAATTAGTAGTTAACAACCTTGTAGAAAAAAATGAAAAATATAAACAACTTGGGGAAAAACGTTACAAGTGATGATCAATTTCTTAACTCAAATTTGCTGATATGTGTCCAAGTTTAACAACCTTTAGAAGACGAATAAATCATGTCATAAGATATATACATTTTAATTAAGGAAAGATTCAGAGTTGTTTGTATATCATCTATATTAACATTTTCACAGCAGTTTTAATAAAGTATAGTTGAAGTTGAGAACTATTTAAGATTATAATCTACAAAAATCTCCTCCAAAATAATTTCACACTAGGTACTATCCAGCGGAAAACCGCGGGCTGAACTTTTTTTGATGAAAATTTGTAATAATTTATTTTGTTATTATGTTATATATAATGGTTTGTGATTAAAATTTTGTTGCATATACTATAATTTTTGTATTTCAAAAATGTTTATTGAAAACCTGCCAATAAAAGATTTGCATGTAATGAATAAAATTATTTAAACCTTTGTTAAATTAGTTGTGAAGTAAGTAAAAATATAACTAACATGTAAAAAAAATCTTATCTGTTAGTTTCTTAAGTACAAATTAGTTTTGATTCTAACAGATTTTATTTTATTTTTCTACAATTTATTTTATTTGATGTTTCCCCTATTTTCGTTTTTTAATTAGAAATATTAATTTAATTAATAATTTAATTAATAATTTAATCTTAATTAAGTATTTCTAATGATAATTGAATGTAATTTTTACACATTTTAAGGTTAGTTTTATATTTGTACTTCCCAATTAATATAGTAGGATATTATAAAAAAAATACTAAACATGTTATCATATCCATATATATACCCGAAAATATATAAACTATTACAATCTTCCTTAATGCATGCCTAATTTTCAGCAAAATTTTGAAAAACAGATTCATCAATCAATCATAAATATTCTGCATCATCACATTTTAATATATAAACATGATAAATATGGAACATAAAAATCTCAATCCTAACCAAAAAATCAAAACTTCCCAAACAACTCGGATCAGGAATATTCTAAATTTTAGTTTTAATATTTTTTGTTTCCTTTTCAAATTCGGATCAGAAAATTTTTGTATTTTAAAAATAAGTTTTTAGAATTTTGAGTCAAACAACTCAAACCTAACAACATACTCTAAACCTCTCATCCACTATATATACAGATTAAGTCCGAACAAACTCTAACCTTCATCATCATAAACCAATCTATTGATTTTTTTTTCATTCTATAACAAAATAAAAATGATTTTGAAAAAACATAAGGGTTTTGCCCTTTTGGCCATGCAGTATTTCAATGTTCAATCTTCTTCTTGCCTCTTAAACTTATTGCCAATACATGTTCTTTTACATATCTTGGAAGTTTGTTAACTTTTTTATATTTTATTTGTATATAAATTTTTTTGTTTGTATAAACATATAGGGATGTGTGATACATGGGTTTCATTAAGTTTTCTTTTATATGGAAATATTCAAGCTCATTAGCCTAATATAGATTTGACATTGTGATTAAAATTGTTGTGAGAGGCCGTGTTATCATTAGGTTTTGTTTATTTTGGTTCAGTCTATTCTATACATTTTAAATTTATGTTATGATTATGTGGAAAGAACAATACTTGGGTTCACCCCTAGGGGTTTTATTTTTGATTATTGATTATGGCAAAAATCTATCTAACATGTAATGAAAAAAAATCTTAAAATTAATGTTGACTACGGGTTATAACCAATGATAAAATTGAATATATATATATATATATATAGAAAAAAATAATACAATTTAATTTTAAAATATTTTAATTCAAAGAATAGGCCCATGGTGTATTGCGGGTTAAAATATACATTTTTGAAATACATTTTGGGTTCTACCCTTTTAGTTTTGCTTATTTACATTATTACTTTGCAATATTGGTCCCTAAACAATTCAAAACACTAAATTACTTCAATTTGAGAAATCGACCAATACAATTATATTTTATTGCCATAATCTCTCACATTTGATTACTATAATCTCTACAAATCTCAATGATACAATCGATTAACAGCCTATATTCCTAAAATGTGAGAGCTTTAATATCAATCGATTTAATTCATTTCATCAAATCGATGCATTAATATCAGTCCACTTAATTCATATTCCCAAACAAATACATAACATTACCACCAAGACAAACATTTAGTTCTATATATATTATTTGGAAACTAATATTGAAGGACAAAATCACTGTTTTAATAACGCAGAAATTATTGTAATCTTGTTTTGAATGAGTACATCGTAAATTCCTTAGTCATCAAACATATTGGAATCTATAAATACTATATTCACAAACAAAACATACCAACACTCACAACTAAAAACTACAATCGTATATCCAACCACTAATCGAGAGAAATGGTTGCACATCTCCACTTTCAAAGTTGTTTGTATGTATGTATGTGTTGAAGACAAATAAATACCTAACATAAGTTGATTGCCACGGAATCACATTTAATTAAAGACTGTTGTTGAGTTTTACAACTGCCAAAGACCCACCAAAAAAGAAACACAAAAGGACAAAGACACGGACATGTTTTTTGAGCTACAAGGAATTGAAAAAACAATCCTTGCAATATCTCACAAGACCCCTTTTATAAGAGAAGGAAGATCTCACAAACACTATCTCTCTCTCTCTCTAATCTTCCTCACTCTCTCTCTTTCAGTATATATATATATAATAAATATTTATATATGAATTTTTAAAGCATTGAACTTGGAGGAGAAAGAGGATGAGCACTTTCACTCTTCTTAAATTTTTTGAAGAGTCTTCACTTGTCTCTTCACACCTTTCTTCAACCCCTTCTTTCAACCCTTCTATATTCACCCAGAGAAACCCAAAAGTAAAAATGAAGAAAACAGACGAAACCAGAGGGAAAAACCAAAGACTTTCTTCCTTCTTCTCACGACCTATACACACTGATTCCTTTGAATGTAGTTGTTGTTTGGTCAAGCCAAAGTGTAGCTTGATACTGCCACATTGGCCGGTGATGTTGAGTGAATGTAGACGAACTCTAGTGATTTCCCAGATGGCAATGAGTGCATCCAAGAGGGTAGACCGAACGAATTGCCTGATCTCGAGAGTCCCCAGATTGGTCCATATAGATTCTTGATCGAAAGGTTGAGACTTTTCAGAGGTCTAGAAGATTTGTTAAACACAGTAGTTGAGTATCTGTAGTAAGTCCTTCCCTTTGAGACCCATGAACCAGTTACCTTCTGAACTATAGCCACTGGACCAGAAGCTGTACAACAAGTAAACAACAGAGTCAAGCCTCTGTTCAAATAGACACTCATAGACTCAGATCATGTGTAGACAAAAGAAAGAAGCATACCTCGGACTGGAGTAGTCACTCTTGGTTTACGAATAGGCATTGGTCTTCGGACCACAGGAGCAGGAACCGCTGCAGGGACACAACCAATAAAAAAGGATAAGCAAACTATGTCTGAGTTCCAAACTTCAATCTCAGGGACATTGCAATTTCAGACACAAACCTGGAAGAAACTGGCTATAACCGGAATGACCACTGCTGAGACGAGCAAGAACACCAAGGAGTGGTGCATTGTTGTAAGTAGCAGGCTCAGTCTGCTCATAGTTATCCCTCCTGTCAGCGAAATTGTCGTAAGCATCAGGACCGCCGACAATAGCACCAGTGAGAAGGTTCGGGTCACTGCCTTTACGGCTGAACCAGGTGGCATATCCACCTCGGCATGTGACAAATGTGCGGTCGACCTTGACAGAGACAATGGAGGAGCCTCTGTGGTGAACTCTCTGAGGGAAATTGTTACCATAGCCAACCATGTAGCTGGTTGCTCTTGGGTTATCTCCAAGAATATAATCAACCTGGGATTTAGCAAAGGAGAGAAGCTGCGAAGGAGCGACAACTCCCGCGGAACATCTCAAGTTGCTTCGAGAAGAAGTAAGGTAATCAGAGTAAACCGTGGTCAAGAAGGAAGCACTTGTGACAAACTGCATATTGTTCCAACGTTGTCTGAAAATCAAACCACCTGGTGTCTTCTGAATGTTCCTGGAGCCTTTACCCAACAACGAACACATAAAGAAATCAGCTTTGTCCTTAAACCTCCTGAACACAGGCGCGTGACGTCCTGCTTTGCCTTGCATCAAAAACTGCCCAAAAAGAAAAATAAACCGGTTTAGAATCACAAACCAAAAATGTCTTCAAAACCGGTTAAATTAAAAAAAAAAAAAATACCAACTAACCTTGGCAACAAGGGTTTGAACACCAGCGTACTTAACGTCCCAACCGAACTCAGTCATGGACCAACCGGTTCCACCCATGGCGTCACCGTTGCGACCGAGGTAGTCCAAGTAGAACTGATTGTTAGAAGCCTGGTATAGCCACGCAGCTGCCCACAATAACTCGTCCTGATCGTTGAGAAACAAATTCAGACATCAGACAAAATTTGTTAAAGCACTTAAATTAATCAAATCTCAGATTACAAAATATATTTTGGATCTTACATTGTAACCACTGACGGATCGGTAGTATTTCTGGGCAATGGTGATACTGCTGTCGTATTTGCCTCTGTATTTGTCGGCGAAATCAAACAACTGTAACCATTACAAAAAAAAAAATAAACAAAGGAATTATTAGGGTGGCAAATCCGTAATAAAACACTAGAGACAAGGTTAGTTTTGCAGTGGCAGATTCGTGATATTGATTAAGAAGAGAGGTTAATTTGGGGGAAGTTGTTACAAGTATGGGGCACCGACAGCCCAAGGCACGTGCGTAGTTTTTAAAAAAAACAATAAAAATGAGAAAATGGAAATATTTAAGATCAACGGCTGAGATCAATTACAAGATCTGTAATCAAGGTCACACAGACAACACAAAAAACCCGTGATGGACGGAGAACGACGTCGTTCTTTTCCACCCTCTACAAAAGAATCCATCATTTTGCAGGGTCCACTTACGGGATCGACGACACGGCGCCGTTTACAATATAAATTTAAATTCTACTAGTATAATATTCAAAAAGAGTTTTAATAGAGTGTGTCACACACTAGCTAAGCTAAACTCCTGGGTGGACTAATGTAATACTACTATAAAGCAAAATCTCAGAGGATATTTCAATTTCAAAAGCAATTTTTTTGTTTTGTTTTGGGTTGCAGTCAGTCAGAATAAAAACAAAGAATACAATTTCGGTTAAACTTAATTTTCAGATTTGTCATATTATCAATTACTATACATACTACTCGAAATAACGCCTAACGTGCGCGGAAAATGACATTTTTTTTTTAGTTTCTTTCTACTCTGCTGCAGTGCAATAATAATAATAATAATAATATTGTGTTCTCTGCTTCTGCAGCAACTTCTTTAACGTAACTGCCTCTCTAGTAAATTTAATTTAGCTAACGTACGCTTCTTAAAAGAGTAAAAAAAAAATGCGCCGAGTTATTTTACCTGATAGGCGTGGGTGAGTAGGAGCCTAGAGTAAACAGGGTTAGAGCGGCGGAAGACAATTGATGCAGCGGCCATGGCGGCTGCTGTTTCTCCGGCGAGATCCGACCCGGGATTA
Organism: Camelina hispida; assembly: GCA_023657505.1. Lineage (NCBI taxonomy): Eukaryota > Viridiplantae > Streptophyta > Magnoliopsida > Brassicales > Brassicaceae > Camelina > Camelina hispida. The sequence continues at coordinate 45,389,193 of CP094632.1, read as the reverse complement.
CTCGGATCTATCCTGTATGCTTTACGGTCCGTCGTCATTTCTTCCGGTCTCTGCCAACAGTAATGGTCGGTGTTGCCATCTCCAACCTAACAAAAATAAATCAAAATAAAAAAATCAATATCAAATTTTGATATAAATCTATACTAATAAAGTAGTATAGAGAGACTGAGAGAGAACCTCGCCGTAAAGGACGTTGGGCTCAGGATGGGCTTTGATGAAGTAATCAGTACCCCATTTAATGGCGTCAATGGAGTTCCCAAGCTCGCCGTTGGCTCGTAACTGATTCCCGTACTCAATCACGCTCCACGCCATCATCGTCACCGTGAACGCCATCGGAAGTCCGAATTTCACATTGTCTCCGGCGTCGTAGTAACCTCCCACTAGATTCACCTGATAATATACAAACCATCAAGATTTTTTAGGTAACCGGACGAACACATGATAACAATGTCTTGAACAACCAATAGATCTATTGTACAAAAAAAACAGAGTTTGATTCTCGAAATATATAGGGTTAACGTCTGGTTTTAGATATGATGAACGGAGACAATGTCTTATCAGAGAGTACAAAATATAGAGAGAAGAGAGAAAGAGAGACGTACGCCGCTTGATTTGCCGTCGGTGAGACCGGAGTGAGAACGCCAAGTGACTCTCTGGTTACGAGGGAGAACACCAGATCTCTGAGCTTCGAAGAAGAGAAGACTCTTGGAAAGAGCTTGACCGTAATCATGGCCGGAGAACGCTACTGGAAAACAGAGAAGCAGCAGTAACAGAGCAGCAGCTACGGACCCCATCACTTTCTTTTGCTTTTCTTTTTAAGAAAATAAAGAGAAGAGAAATGCCGGCGAAATTATCAGCTAAATAATAAGACTGAGAAAAAAGTCGCCGGAGAAGGGAGAAGGGAGGGATTTGTGAAGACGAAGGGACGAGCTCAAGTGTGATATATAGTAGTACTCAGCACTCTAGAAGCAGGAAGGTACCAAGCGACACTAATTTTTTTGACAGTTAGCTTTCATTTAATGATTTTTATTATTTTTATTATTATTATTATTATTTCCTTTTCATTTTTTTTTATTATTATTATTTGAGTGTGATTATTAATAATTAAGTAAGTAGTTATTTAATTTGTTGGTCGAACTTTTGAAATGTACATCACCTCTATGTTATACGTTTAAGACAATGATTTTTGTTTTTAAAGAAGAAGACTTAATTAGTTAATTAATCAGGTGGAAATTTATGTCTTCGGCATTAATTATTATAAATTAATTGCAAAAACATTTATTCTTCTTTTTTTTTTTCTTAAAGATGTAACGTGAAATGGTTTATTTTTTATATAAAAAAGGAACTCCTCAGAGAGTAATTACAAAAACATTTTGGAAAAATAATGATTTATTTTTTTTTTAGAAAGAAGAGAAAAATGAAAAGAACAAAGTCATGTGAGTGTTCCCATGAATCTTTACGTCTCTCTCTCTTTTCACATATAGGGGCGGCGAGGTGGTAAAATGAATGTGTTTACATTCACATAAAGTAATCGTCATCATACTACTACTACTAAAACTAGTTTTGTTTACTCCATATTAGTGGTTAATTAATAAGATTAACAGTAGTTTCATACTATTATTATCGAGGCGTTATATGGTGAGTGTGAAGACGAGGAATAAAGGTGATTTTGCCCCCAACTGATTTTGTTCGCTTTTGTGTAAATTCTCCGTATTACCCACCCCTCCCCTTATCGTGAAGAACCTTGCACACTTCATTTGCTTTATAGGGTTGGTTATACAGGAATCAACTACAAAAAAAAAAAGCTAGGTCCTCTTTTTAGGAGTAGAAACCTATACCAGTAGTATCATTTTAATAACTTTAAGACGCTCCATTTAGTTCTTAGAATACTATCAGTTTGAACAGTTGTGAATTTTAGATGAAAAAAAAGTTAGTAAGTTTGAAAAAAAATAGTGTAATTTGGTAGATTTTTTGCTAAGATGAAACATAGATATAGAGAGAGCAATGTTGATGTATAATTGCTAAACAGAGAGAGTAACGTAAAAAATGACAATGGGAAAACACGTTGACGAGCAGCTTTGACATCTGGTTTTCTTCTGGCTTAACCATCTATCAAAGTGGGTTAACCCGACAAACCGACAGCCGAACACTCTTCTCTTCTTCCCTTTTTTAAAATATTTTCAGTTTCCATCACCTTTTTATTTAATTCTTCCATCAATGACCACTAGTTACTAGTACACCTTTTGATTCACAATTAGAAAACTCCATCCAACTCAAATTAAGCCTTGTTCAAACAAACAAACACTCTTAAGGTGAGATTAGAATCAAATTATGTATCAATGCTTTGTTTTGTTTTTCTTTCTTAAGTTGATATATACTACTTAGATTGATTTGTGTGCCTTATAGAACCACTTACTGTAGTATGTTTTATTACTAGCAACGTGTTATATAACTTATTAAACAAAGTGAAATTGTAATTTAACTTTAGTATTATAATAGTAGTAGTGGTGGGATACGTACGTGGTTACAAGAAGTAGTAGAAGAAGAAGAAGAAGAAGAAAAGGACAAAGGAAGAGAAATTAAGGGGGGGAGTCAAAACGGACAAGCCTCCTTGTCAGATGGCTTTATTCGCCCAACCGCAATCAACGGTCTCCCGCCGAATCATTCTTTTTCCTACTTTACCCCTCTCTTCTTCTTCTTTTCCCCTAAGCTATCTCACAAAATCTTCTCACTTTTTAATTCTTTCTTTATATTTATAGTAATGCAAATGCATTTTCTTTTTATAAATGAGAAATTTCTTCAGGTTTTGCTTTTTTCTTCTTCTTTTGACCGTATATATATATATATATATATATAATCTTATCTTTTTAGCTTCTTTAATCAGAGAAAATATAAGTAAGCTTTATCTTCTTATCGTCTAAAAAGTAAAAACTAGTAGTAGTATTTTTTAACTGCGATGCGCGGTTTGGAAAAGTAAACTGACACGACACGTAGGAAAAAGGTCAAAGAGGCAAAAGGCTCTCTGGTTTGACCGAGTTGTCGCCGGTTGTGTCACGGCCACGGCACCGTTCCACTCAGGTGATCGTATTTTTGGTAATGGGTCCCACTTGCTTTTGTACTTCCCAACCAATTAAAAACGTTTAATCCTCACAAACAACAGTAATAGTAATAGGGAGAGCTTTTGGTTTTCACAGTATTATGTAGGGGGGAAAAAAGAACACAAGCGACCACTCGAACGAAGTAATAGTGCCTTTTTGTACGTGGCGAGATCTTACTCGGTGTCATCTCAGAGACTCCATCGACAAATCAACAGTCAAACAGCACAAAACGAAAAAGCCATGGCCTTATAATTAATTAAGTAGTTAAGTAGTATCTTTGGTGCTGTGATTAATATTTAATCCCTGACTAATGTATATTTGAGAAACAAATATGTTCCGACGGGAATGTCCTCAGATGACAAGCTATATTGTTTTAGTATTTGTTTGCATTCTTTTATCATTAATAATTACTATATTAATTAGAGCTGGTATTTTTTTATTTTTTGAGAAACATTGAAGACAGTAAAACTTATTTACAATATTTTTTTGTTATTCAATCTGATTTCAATCAAAATTGGTTATTCCGAATACACAAACAAAGGGTCTTAAACTGACTTCTGGGATGATATCCATATAGTTTATCCGCTGGTCGTATATACAAAGTAATTGATGTCTAGATCTAGAAACGATAAAACAATTAACTTTTGCTGTAGGTTTTAAGTGAAGTGAGATTAGTTTGCACTCAAACTCTATTTGTGTGAGTCTGTCTGATAGTTTTGTAGCTGCCAAACAGCAATTCTGAGTTGTATCAGTGGGAAAAAACAATCTGAGTTGTATCTTCAACTAAATTAGAAATGTGCATAGCTACACATATAATAACGACCTGTCTGTCCATGATAATACGTAAAGCATACATTAATTAGTACATGTCAAAAAATAATTTAGGCAAGTCCAGTTGGAGAAGTCACTTCTGTTTTTTTTTCTTACTATACTGCTGTTTTAGTAATTATACAAAATGCAAAACAAAAAACATTAGTCGTTAACTTTACTTACATCCTACTATATTAATTGGGAAGTACAAATATAAAACTAACCTTAAAATATGTAAAAAATTACATTTAATTGTCATCAGAAAATTTTAATTAAAATTAATTAATTAAATATACTTAATTAAAAATAAAAAAGCTGACTGATCAAAAAAAAATCTAAAAAATTAAAGAAAATCTGTTCAAATCAAAACAAATTTGTATTTGAAAAAAAATGAAAAAAATATCAACAGCTAAGATTTAAAAAAAAACAGATAATTATTAATAAAAAAATATTTTCTCTCTCTAATAAAATTATGGACAAAAATTACTAAATATTTTATTAAAAACATAAACCAATCAGAATTTCAAAAACTATTCAAAAACTTATATTTTATTAAATGTTTGTTTTAATTTCCACATTAGCCGGTTGGTAAAACTAAATTTATATGTTTGATAAATTAATAAATTTTATTTGCTCACTATTATAATATTAAAATTACTATTTCATAATTCACCAAATATTGATACAAATACAACAAACAAATAACATAAAACTATAGTATACATAAAAAATAAAGTATTATAATATTCTAAAATAGTTAGTATTAAAAAAGACATTTATAGATTTATAGAATAATAAAAATAAATATTATCTCAAACAAAATAATTATTTAAAAGAAATATAACAATGATTTTTATTATTATATTATTTTTTTTTTTTTAAATGTGGACCCGCGTGCTGATATCTCCTAGTTTCTAAATTATTAGGTATGACATCTAATCTTTGAAGTTATCATAGCTTGATATATGAGAACAATAACTTGTGGTAAGAAGAGTAAAACTATCGATATTAAAAAAACATTTCATAGAGTTTTGAGCTTACCGTTTGAAACAATATAATACACATTTTTACATTTTTTTTTTGTCGGACACATTTTTACATTTTAATAGGCTGAAAAAAAAAATTGACAACAAAAAATAATAAACTGTGGAATTTTGTCAATTGAAAATAATAGATAAATAGGTGGAATGTGAAAGCAATAAAAGCAACTTATTGAACGATATATATATATATAGTAATTGAATTTAAATTTATTTCCAGTATGTAAATAGATTAGATAGCATATAGTGATAACTTTTATTACTACTTTATTAGGTTTGACATTCACGAATGCTATCAAAAGTCATGGTGCGGAGTGGGAAATATTATATTTCGACCACTTCGAATATAAACAAAGTCGTAATTTCCAACTATAATACACACATATGTTCTCTCTGATTTGAATTAGGTGATAGCATAACGGTAACCAGTATGAGCTATATATTATTAAGTTACAGATTCTGACCTTCTGAGTAGCTTAATAAACTAAATCGTATCACATGTTCCCAATGGAACAATATCAAGAGTTCTTGTTAAGACAACTGTTTTGAACCCATGTGTGTTTTTAACCGCGAAATCAATACAATAAAAACTGAATGTGTTTCTCTCCTGTGTTGACACCTCAGCTTTTTAGTTGAAGGAGGAGTTGACACATCAGTTAAAACAGTTAGCCAATCAAATTATAAGAATTAATACAGCTCAATATTTTTATCCAATAATAATCTTTCTCCATTCCACATCATTCCTTCTGATTTCTGTTATGGGTCCAGCTCAATTGCAATAGTGTCCAAGAAAAACAGTAAAAGAACCCAAATTAACATGTGTGTGACAACTGAGAAAGGTAACCATTAAAAGACACAATGTTCTTTAAACATCTTGGTTACGTATTATTTGTAATCTAACATCATTTTGGCAGTTTATTTTATTCTGAATTACAATCTGCACTATGTGCAGAATTAATAGTTAATAAATAATTTTACTGTAATTTATATATGCAAAATCTATAATATTTATCGGTAAAATTATTATTTGGGATCTAAAATTTATTTGTGTAGTAGATATTTTTTTGGTTTTATTTTGAGTATATAAAATTCTTGTATAATAATTAAGATTTAACTTATGCAAATTATTATAATATGAATTTTATATTATCTCACCATATGAATCAAAAGTTCTTAAAATTTTATGGAAATGTAAGTAAGTGATTCAATTAAGTTATAAAAATAAAAGAATTAAATTTTGGGTGTCATTTAAAAAATATATATACATTGGTATGTAAATAAAAATACTATTAAAAACTAAGGACAAATAAAGAAATCATTTCTCGAGCTTTGTGAGCGCAACATGTCAGTATTTTTTTGTTTTTGTGAGAAAACTTATGCATATAAGAGATATGAACTAAACTAGAGTAATCTCTCAAGCGTGATTGGAGGATAAACTCTCTTTCTGAAGCATACATAAACTAGAGTAAATTAGTTATGTATTATCAAACAAAAATTCTCATATGTCTATTTTATTGCTTATATATTTACTATATGATTTCTTTTCACAGTACGATTGCAGTGTTTGAATTTTGGCGTGTGATAACAAAGGTTTTTTGCCTCTCAAGATTTACATATAATAACACCAGTGACAAATTAAACAATGTTTAAGATCCAAAACCAAATGTTTAATTTAAGAAAACTAAATCATCTATAACTTTTAGAATAACTTTGACAATTAACATAATTGTTGTATACACTTTAATATAAGTATAATATTTAAATAATAACACAAAACCAAACTAAAGTAAAAATATGTCTATTTACTTTGACATACGTGGACTTGTTGTAAAAAAGAATAGGTAATCTACAAAAGGAAACAAACAAATAATAACGTAACAACAACACAAACTATATAAACTTAGATTATTAAATTTGTAAACTACAAATAATACACCACAAAATAACACTATACTATTATCTCCAATAATAATAGGAGGAAAAAAACAGAGCATATAGTAGAGTTAAGCAAATTATACGAGTAAATGATTGTAATAACGAATACTACGGAGTTACAAACCATTGTAGGTTTTCAGTTTATTTCTATATCTTAGCATTGTGTAAACATAATATTCATGATTGATATAATTCCAAAAAAATTAAAATCATACTTTGAATATCAAATGTATTTCAAAATAACATACAGAGAATATAAAATATAAATCATAGTAAAGAATAACATCCCGCGGCATCGCGCGGGTGTAACCTAGTCCAAATTAATTAACTAATAGACAATTGTTTTAAATGAAAAATCTCTATAATAGACACGCAGAAATTTTGGGTGTTCACACACATGTACTTGTTATGGGATTAACAGATAGCAAGTGAATGAAAATGGTTTAAGCTAGATCACCTAAGAAACTACTTTAGTATGCATGGTATCTTCTGATCGTGACCCTCCTTTTCGAGATGTCGCTCCTTCTTGCGAAAGCCATGTAACTCATTAGGGTTTAAGCATTGAACCAAAACCATACTTAAAATAGAATTATAAACCAACTCACATATCGATTCCCTAGTCCGAATTAACATGGTATTTACGACTTGATGAGATCACTTGATATACCATCACCAAATGCATTAATAGTTTATAGATGCAATGAAAAACGATACTAATTAAGAGGTCCCCAGCTATACGGGCATATTAACCCGCATGCAAGCAACACCAAATGATCAAATTATTGGGGGGAGACAAATAATTACATTACTTACTAAATAACCATTTCTTTTAGCGATTTGAAAAAGAGAAAAAAAAAAAAGTGATACAACAATACACTAAAAAAATAAAATTTTAGGTGAGAGGATTCTCTCCACGCGTAACATATAACTACCGCGCAAGGACGGACTTTTGAGAGCCCCACAAGACTTCACACGTGCGAAGTAAAAGACACGTGTCCCTACTAAAGATCTCTTTACGATTTTGATGTTTGTTTCTCTTACATTTTGCCCATTTCCTCTAACCAAACCCATATCAGAATATTCTCAAGCTTAGGCAAAGTGTCTAGACTAATCAATTCTAAACCAGATTTTGTAGCATACGATATACTATTGACTAACCACATGTGGATTACCCCTTTTTATATCTTGACTACCACTTAAAGCTTTTTTTTAGCTACATTTCAAAGGGTTACAATGATTGTTCATGCAGAACTAATTTCCTACCCATATTTTACTGTGTGCAGGGCACAATAACTTTATCGGTAAACCTTATCAATACATTAACGAACATGATTGTCCTGTAGTAGAGGGCTTTGGACGCGTTCAATTTGGATAGTTAAAACTTATAAGTAGCTGTCTAAAAATGTTTCGTGCGTTTGAAACGCCCCAAACGCAATAAATATCTATAGTTTTGGTAATAACAATGGGGGTCCAAGTGTTTAATGGCAGCAGGTCCCTTAGGTTTTAAGGCTTTTATCTTCCAGCTTTTCTCTATCCATGATCTGCGGGGAACTCATTCCTAGAAATTTCTCGTTCGTTATTTTTTTTTAATCTTTTTAAAGTACACCACCACCTACTACAACAAAAGTAAGTATAACTATGCTCATATAGATGTAGACGTTTATATATATATTTGAATTACACTTCCCACATAACTAATAATTAATAATCATATACTTATGGGATTAAATTTTGTAAAATGATTTAGGGGCTTTAAAGGTTTGTAGGTTTTATTTAATGACTTGATCATTCTAAAAATCTGACCGGTTGTATACCTAATTTTGTCCATATTACCGAATATCTAACACCTTTTAAAAGAAAAGAAAAAATTGAAAGAAAGCTAGATACAATCACATGTTTCCACCAAGTATATATGTCAAAAATAATCCAAAAAAGAGGTTGTGATTTCCGCGATTGAAGCATGGACTACGTATCGTATCATAATTCAAATGTCACTCACTTGTATTGTTTAGAAATATATACTTTATTTTCTTATGATTGCATTGTAAAAAAAAAATCCACTATTCAATTGAAAAACACATATAAGTACAAGTTGCGCTGATGAGCGTATTTCAAGGTGGATTATATATGTATAAGAATAGATTAGTACTACGTGAACAATGAGCCAATCACGGAAACAAATATCACTATCTTTCTCGTTCCCCACCTATTCCTATCTTCTTTTTGTTACGGCTTTTTATAATTCTTTGTTATGTTTTTGTATGGAACTTAGGTTGTTATTAACGCAAAGTCTGCACTTACGGTGCTATATTATTTTCCCCCCTTTGCCATTTATTCTTTTGGTCAATTGATTATTGAGGTTACAAAACAATGGGAACTCACAATCTCTTTTCACACACCTACAACGGACGTTCTGGGTACTCGGTTTAAAGTTTTTTACCGAGAATCATAGTTTACATAGTACTGAAAAGGACTAAGCTACATAGTACTGGTTTGTCAAAAAAAAAGCTACATAGTACTGAAATGTTCAATCCGAAGCTTCCTCATAGGCTCATAGCTGTAGTATTTCCAGTCCACATCGACCTCCATTAGTTCACTCGAACCGACTAACAAAAATAATATAAAAACAATATTAACTATATTTTTCAGAACTATAAGTCCGAATAGTAACCGCGAATTTAGTAGTGCAGGATAAAAAATTTACTAGTGCGGTATGGTTCAACTGCGATTCGTACGGGACAAATGTATTTGCAGGACAAGAGCGGTTATTCCAAAATAAGCGGTACAAAATAATGTTTGATTGGTGAAAAAACAATAAACGGTGCATAATACATATTATAGTTACACATTATAAGCAAATATATTATATTAATATAATTATAAATGTAAATTTATTTTTATTGTTAGTGAAATAGTTTTCATTTTTATTTATAATTGATGAACTTTAAAAACAAATTTTTAGTCATGTAAAATTTTTTTATTAAATAATGAAGAAATACATCTTTTAGAAATAATTTCATTATAGAAGAAACTATACTTTACTTGTAAAACTGTTACATCTAGTTAACATAGACATGATACATTTTAAATGACATAACTTTAAATTATATTTTGATTAAAACTGACTTAAGTTTTTTGGATCTGTTTTTCTATATTATAAGTGATTATTTTGTAATTTGTGAAAAATAATGAAGTAATAATTTTTATAAAATTTAGCAACATTTAAAATAATATTATTTTATATTTACTTTATATGGAAACTATAATTTCCTTTGAAATTAATTTTAGTTAATATATATGCTATAATTTAATCAATTTTTTTTTGTCAAAAAGTTGACTATATTTTTTTTGTTTTTTTATAAATCTTTTGTTTCATAATTTGTGAAGAAATAATGAAGTAAATTATTATTTTTTTAAAAAGACATATTTGAAAAATTAATTATTTATGAGAATCCTTAACTATATAAATTTAAAAAAAACCGCAACAGTATTTTCTTTTTCTTTTTAGAAAAACACAAATAACCTATTATTTTGTGATTGGTGATATGAACTTATTAAGAAAACTTTGAATTCCGCAAATTAGAAAGGCACAATTCTTTTTTTTTTACACAAAGGAACTCTTTATTAAAGCCTCAGAGCCATAAGCCCAGGCTATTGTTCTACAAGTACATATTTTACATTGACTGCAGAGAGAAAAACGAAAAGAAAAGGAAGATTAAACTAAGATTACAGAGTATAGATGACATCCTGCTTGAACAAAAGAAGGGTTAGGAGAGCCTAATTTAACATTGTCATCCATTAGTCTGTGCATAGCCTTCCTATTCCGTGAATAAAGCTATGCGCATCATCAAAAAACAGTACCAAACGGCCATCATGCCTAAAATGATTGTGAACTAATTACAACAAAAAGAGTATCTGGACAGAACTTGGTAGAGTGATCAAAGGGGTTTGGAGGTTCGTGATTAACCTCTTTTCCATGATCTGGTAAGCTTGAACGTTTCTTCATAGGGAGTTCTTTCTTAGGATTAATGTCTAATCTTCTTTTTGAGCATTCTCCTGTTTCGAATTTAGTTTGGTCTTTGGGACGTTTACCACCATCTGAGTTCGATTCTGTCAATTCTTCTTTACCCGAAAGTTCAAAATGATGATCAACAATTTATATATATATATATATATATATATATTGCCATTTATGTTGTTTATTGCCATAAAATGTATCGGTTATAAAAAATTGTAAATGTAAGTCATAAATTACTTTGTGACGTCATTATTTATATTATACATAACAGGCAATCATTTTGTCACATAATTTTGAGATTGAATAGAATGGCATGGACGGGGTATAAGATATACGATTGGTGATTTTCAAGACGAAAACTATATAAAAAAATAATAATTCATTTTGGTATTTGTGATAAAGACATCCACAATTGCTTTGGCATAAATACATATTAAATCAGGATCTAAAGGTGGGCACTACAAAGATTATATTAAAATAATCATAAATGAATTGTTTTGGTCAGTACCCATAAGAATTTACAAAAGAAATACTCTTTTATCAATTATTGACACAATATAAACTTAACTATATGCATTATACTGATGTTAGTGACCATGTAGTATTTTGTTGACTTTTGATTTTTTAACATGGGAGTATTTGGCTGACTTTAGTGTTCGAAGAATCTTAAGTAAATTTATACTGGTTGGTTAATTTAATTTTGATCTTACGTTGACCTAAAAAGCTAAATACGTGCAAAATGATAGATTCTTTCTTTGCATGCTAATCATTTTCACTGATGTACTGTAAATGTACTGTAAATCACATAACAATAATAATAGTTGATCATAACATGCATGGATCACCGAGAATCTTGTCAATAATAATTCATATGATTACATTAGTAGCTGCTTCTGATATTTTTTTTTTTTTTGAGTTTAATGTGAAGATTAATTTTAAGCTCAATTTATATAAACAGCACACTGATTAAATGGCAGCATGTTTATATAAATTTTAAGCTCAAAACCAGATCAACCATCAAATCGTCCTTGATAACTTACATGAGCTTGTTAATTCTTTCTTGGTAAGGAAGGATAGTCTTAGCTCATTCAAGTTACCAAAGATGATTTGATGATTGATCTGGTTTTCAGCTTGATTGCCTTTTTCGATTACTTCGTTGAGGCCGAGTAAGTAATTTAAATTCATTTGTTAATTTTCTGAAAACAACTATTCTTTAATATTATTTTAACTATTTTCTTGTAATTGTAGAGATGACTCAGACCCAGTGTGCTGCTGATAATTTTTTTTTTTTCAATGTGAAGATTAATTCTGATAAAATTGGCAGCATGTTTATATTAATTTTAAGCTCAATTACTCGCTGGCAACAATATTTGATCACTATTTCACATGACATTTTTTTCTCTTGAAATTGAAATCTCACATGACATTTTTTCCCCGATGTATCACCAAAAAGTTATATAAACCGACATTATTGTCGCAAATTCGGCGAGTAATAAATTAATCTCACTGGTTACTTGGTTAGTAAATAGTTTAAATTAAAGCCACGAGAGAATCACTAATGCAATACAATATTATTACGAGAAACGAAACATGGACGGGTTTAGAAACGAGAATGCACGTGGACGCGTAGGGTAATCAAAGTGTGTCGGTCGGCTTAAAAATTCGATCGGTTAATGTAATGTTAGTCGTTTGGAATTTACTGACCGACACTATCGCGAGATCACGAGAAACAAAACTCGAGGGGGGTGCTCGATCTGGACCGTCGAATAATTGAAGGTCCCACGACCGCTGAGAGATAGCCCATCGAACGTTCCATGTTCAGCGAGACAAGAAGGACTCGTGTCGAGTTCACAAGGCGAAGGAGAGATGTCTCTCTTGTGCACATGAGCGCACGTGCCCACCTGCCAGCCGAATTTGTGGTCCCCGCCACGTGATCCTTGCGACGTCGTCGTTTAACCGTGCCACGTTGTGGTATCCGGCGGCGCGGCCTCACTTGTCACTTGTGAGTTGTGACGTTAGCATTCCCCCGAAGGTTGTTTTGACCGTCTCTCTCGAGTCTTTATAAACTATAATATATAAACGTTTCAGTTCAATTGTTTCAAAAATATTGCGAAACATAAATGTGTAGGTAGGTTGTTAGATCTACTTTCACATAATCTTCCACTAAAAGATATGTTCATGTTGATTTGATTAGATACATAACACACCCTTCATTTTAATATGGACAAACGAACATGTAGTGATGAAATTGACAATTTGAAAGGCTGAGGTCATCTTTACGGGCCCAAATTCACATGCTTATATGAGCATAACAGGCCATTAAAGCCCAGAAAGGAGGAGCTCGTATATTCAACGATTACTAGTCTACTATTGGCTATGCATATGAAAAGGTGTAAAAGAAACAGTTCTGAAAGGTACGTTTGGGTTTCTACTGTACTTAGTACTTACTAGTATACTACAAAAGAATAAGGAAAAAACTTTAAACGACAGAAACAAAACGCAATTCTGTTAACAACTCTGTGGAATGGAATTGGAAACAAAGAGCAATCAGAGTGAAACTAATCTTTCCAACCTTCTTTACTGAGTCTTCTAGGAGCAAGCCCTCTTGAGGAGACACTCGGTGTCAGCGGCAACACGGGAGTATTCGGCTGTTCTTCGTCTCCATCTCCATTTTCATCGTCCCAATCATCTCCCCAGTTATTGTTCCACCCGTCATCACCACTTTCTTTATCAGATTTTGTCACCACCGCTGGGTTCGAGACTGGCAATTCCATATCGAGCCTCTGGTATTTGTTGTTTCCCCCTGACTTGTTCTTGCAAACATGAATGATCACTGGGATGACGACAAGGGAGAGAACGAGGAAGGAGATCATGATGACGACAATGAGTGTCCGCGGACGGATATTGAGGATTGAAGGACGAGAAACAGAAACTGTATCCTCACTTTCTATTTCATGCGCTACAGCCAAATCCTTTAGTTCAAGGCTGCAATGGCCTTTGCTCGATGTTAGTACAATGGCGCTATCGTTGGACCCTCCCTTCGTAATAGAAACTTTCACCTGCAAAAGTTTAAGCTTTATATACAGTACGAAGTAGCAACAACATCTCAATCTCAAACTAATAGCAAAATCAATCTATAAAAATCTAGTCTCCGGGTATAAAGTCTCCATGTCAAAACCATGCTGCTACTGACTAGGTTTTCTGTTGCAATCTATCAAGCATAATAAACCAAATGTGCTTCTACTCAGCAAATGCACCACATAATAACAGACGAGTCAACTAACATCTAACAATATATGATCAAGCTTCAGGATTTAACTATATATAAGTATGATCTTGACTCTGCTACAGAAACAAAGCGCCACTGAATGCATCATAGAACAGCATCCAACAATAAATGAGAACACAGGATGAGATAGCTAAACATAAAGGTATTACCTTTGTGTCTTCGTTTTGCAGGAGCTGAACACTGTTCTTCTCTAACCGGACAAAAACCGGAGCAGCTATAGTTACAAGCAAAGCCCTTTTTCCTTTGTTTTGAATTAAGAGTGAGAGATCAGGCGCATCTGCACAATAATGAGATGAAGCTCAAATTCCGAGAACCAAAAAGATGTCAGTGAAAGACACAATAAGTATATAGTCATAGAGATTGAAGAAAGGACTCACCGTTACCAGGAACTCGGAGACAAGCGACAAACTCATGTTCCTGATCAGTACACATATTAGATGGATCACATTCTTCACCATGAAAGCCTTGTTTCTTCCTTGAAGAGTTGCTCACAGCCTCCTCCTCCTGCTCCTCCTTAGTGGTTTCACTTCCATCACTCGCAACCTTCCCTTGTTCACTCTTACCACTAGTAGTAGTAGTATCTCCACCATCAATCATCTTAGATCCATCACCCAAGAGTGTCTGTGTATCATCATCACTGGTCGAGTTTTTGGAATCATGTAACATACTCTTGGAATCAACAGTAACATTGTTAACAACAGACCCACCAACAAATCTAGCACTAGTATCCGTCAAATTGGAATCTACTTGTGTCTGATGATGATGATCTCCATTACCCTAATTCCAACAAATCATAATAAACCTCAGCGATTTCCCCCAAAACAAAATTCAAAATTAGGGCTAATTTGAGTGGCTTTACCTTAGTAGTAGTATCAACGACGAAAATCAAAGCTATACAGAGAAGCAAAGCGAGATTCAACTCCATGTTTTGACACTCTCTCTCTCTCTACTTCAAAAATTCCATCTGAAACTCATCAATTTTCGCAAAAATTAAGCTCTCACTGTGTTAATCAATCATCTATTAGTATCAATCAGCAAAGAAGAAAAGAAGAGATCAAAACTGACCTAGCAACAAATATTGAATTGGATTCTTCTACTGATCGTCAAATTCGGATTCGTATTTTGAGCTCGGATTTGAAACGACAGAAGATTTTGGTTCGAGAGACCTAGTACTACTTGTGAGGAAGACAAGTGAGTCCTCCGTCCACCACACCAGAGCAGAGCACAGAGAGAGACTCTCTTTTTGACTTTAGCTCTCTCAGTTTCCAAACGCTGCCGTTTTGATTTTCATAAAACAGCGTTATCAAATTGACCAGGAGAATGATATAGTATCATATTGGGCCGTTTGAGATTAGAGCGAAGTCTTATTAATCAAAGCCCAGTTTAATATTAATTACTCTTTTTGACTCCAAAGTTTATAATTACGTGATATGTTATCATTATTTTGCGCGGCTAAACAGTCTTTGCGGGCCTGTATAACTTATTTAGTTCAAAATTACATTGGTGAACTTGTTGTGTGGACATGTCAAATTTTCTGTACCGCACTAATTATGATTATGTGGCACGGCACCACCATAATTTGAATCTTCAAAGTTATCTTTTCATATATTAAAAAAAAAAAAGTTGCATAAATTACTCTTTTCGAAAGCATGAACCTTAATTATCAAACTAGCTGATCAAACGAGTTTACTTTATTTCAAAATATCTAAATATCAAAAGAAGGATGTCAATTAATTACATGATTTAGTTTAAAATATTAATCGCGTTAAACATTATGCAACTGATCAGTTCTCATCCGAATATATATATATATATTTTATCACAAAAATATAACACATGAGTATTCGATAATAATTGAAAAGCAAATACCAATAGGAACTGAGAGGTGCTCTTGATCTCTTGACAATGGTGATGGTGTATTCTTCTGGATGGCTAGTGGCTGGTTGCTGGATGGCTGGAGCAGAGTTGACTTACTCGGTCTGAGTGTCAGCACACTGGGTCTGGGTGACACCCTCTATACAATTACAAGAAAAGAAATATAGAAAAGGAGAACTAAATCATGACAAAATTTTGTTATAATTAAGTGTATTTAGCTGTTAAGTAGGTCTTGAACAAAATTTGAACAATATATTCTCCAAGTAGAAAAAAACTCGACTACTACCCGGAGAGAATATTCCGATAAAATCGCTGAACGGAAAATAGTTCGATAATGATCTAATGATTGGGAACGAGTGGGATCTGCTCCCACTATTTATAGAGATGAGGGTATGAGAGCTATTGAGGATCACAATTTTATATCATGTGACATTTCAATGATTTAGATTAAATCTTCATAAGTCCGTAGTCAAACCATACTTTGTGCTCACAGTCAGTGTGGCCGTTTGGGATTTATCAATCAAAGCCCAGTTTAGTATTAATTAATCTTTTTGACTCCAAAATTTATAATTACGTGAGATATGTTATCATTATTCTGCGCGGCTAAACAATCTTTGCGGGCCTGTATGACTTATTTAGTTCAAATTTACATTGGTGAACTTGTTGCACCACCATGCATAATTTATGATTATGTGGCACCACCATAATTTGAATCTTACAAGTTATTTTTTCATATATAAATAAAAAATTGCACAAAATATTCTTTTAGAAAGCACAAAGTTTTACAAATATCAAACTGTTAAGTTGAGCAAACGAGATTACTTTATTTCAAAATATCTACATATCAAAAGAAGGATGTCAATTGCGTAACTTACTTTAAAATATTTATCATGTTTATAAATTATACAACTGAACACTTCTCATCCGAATATATAAATTTTGTGACAAAAAATAATAATCATGAGTATTCGAATAATAATTGAGAAGCAAATACCAACAGGAACGTACCAACTAGACAACTAATACCTGCATGGGAAGAAAAAAAAATCTTAAGAAAATTAAATAGGAAAAAAGTCAAAAGCTTCACTTTGGCGTCGGTACTGAACTCGCCACCTGTCTCGTCAACGGACAAAGTCAACTTACCTTAATTATAGGGTAGTAGTGTTAGAATTTATAATCGGATAGGGCTTGCATGTTTAATTTTACTAACAACCTAAAAGAGAAGAGTATAATAAAATAAAAAGCTTTACAATGCATAGTCACGCTATAAAGTTTCAATAATGTTTTTGGGAGAAAAAAAAAGTGTCAATTATTTGAAAGCAAAAGAAAAAAATGAAAGAAGGTCAAACCGACCGGGTCCACGTCCAGCTCCATTCTATCTTAATTATTGAAGTTTTTGATTATGAATCAAATTATATTCTGTGGAGAACGAAGACTAAGTCAGCTATATGAAGTGATATAATCAAGTTCTTTGTTTATCACTTTGGTTATTTTAGATTCGCTATCCGACGTGGTATTTTTTGTTTCCTAAATAAATACACTCTCTTATCGACATAATATGTGCGTCTATATAAATAGAAAAATCAATGCCTAATTAATTCGGTACATGTTGATAACACTTAATAGTTGACTATTTGTGAAATACGAAGATTTGATCTGGTCATACTACATATTAGTCATTTAGTCTATTACTGTCATAGGGTGCATATGAAATATACGTTGTCTTTAGCATTTTCTTAGCTGTGTTTATTTACGTGCGTAAGTATAATTGAAATCGAAAATAAGCTAAGAAGAAGACTTGTAGGTCCAAAAGAAGTGTGGCCATGTATATATATGCTTTAGAAAATTTCAAAAAGGTCTACTATTAGGGATAAAGAGTGGACCTCATATGAGCACACGTAGATTAGTACAGATAATATAGTAGCAAGGCGCAACATATGTTGAGTAGAAAAAAATAGATGTATTAATTATTTACGCAACCCACATCAATAATTAGGGAGAAATGTGTGAATACTGAAAATACATATATATTTCTCTTTTTTGTTGGTTGTGTGTAAATTAAGATCGACAGATACTCATCCTTTATATATATGTTCTAAGAAAGTTTAGGTATTCCATATAATATATAGGATATAGCTAACATATTCATTAAACTAATTATATAGATACATATATATATGTTAAAAGTCTAATAGTGTTATGGTCCACCTAGCCGTCAAAGTAACGATATTCGTCACAATGTCTACTATCCGTTGAATAATGTCACATCTTTAACCCATACAATAGGATCTTAATAATACGCATATACGTGTCGTAACATAAGCTATTATATGTATAAACAATATGTATGCGTTTGTGTAGTGCGGAATATGCTTATTATATAACACATATAATATATAAATATATATATATATATGGCTTGGTCGGTAAATTAATTGCGCTCAATACTTCGGAGAGTATTTAAATTTAGTACTCAATTCCCTATAAGTTGCTAAATACATACGTCAAAAGTCAAAACCTTCAATTGGTAATCGTATGAGGTCCACAACTTTTCACGTAGATGTAGGTTTATTTACATAGTTGAACTAGGTAGTTGCTTTTATAAAACTAATGGAGTTTTTAAAAGGAAAATGATGTTTATGTTATTATATGTCTATAGAATCATGTCTATGTGTAGTAGTTATCCAATAGAATTAAGGCAAGTAGGAGCAAATAACAGCTTTTGTTGTAGTCACTGCAGGTTTTTAAAAATATATACATACAAAATTCACCTTTTTAGCATTCTAGGATTTATCCGTACGATTTCATACGAACTTTTGTTTTATACACCCTTAATCATATATAGGAGTATTATAATACTCAAAATCGTGATGCCTTTTAGTTCCACGAAATTTTTGTTTTCTTTTTTTTTTGTCTGAACAAAGTTCCACGAAATCTTAACTGCGTTTTTGAAAGCTTTTGGTTGATTAGAAAACTTTGCTAGGAACACACTTTTGACCTGTTGGTTTGAACACATATGTTTTCTTTACCTAACGATATATAATCAATGAGCTGAAAATATTTTGTAGATACTTATCATGATATTCTCAACGTTACTGAACGAACCACGTGACCCGATATAAAAAGAAGAAGCAAGAATTAGGTCTAATTTAATAAAGCCATATATACGAACATCATCAAATATCAGATGTACAAAAACAATGGCATCAGCGGGACGTCATTTCCCGTCGACATTACGCAAACAACGCCGTTGCCGTAATTAAAAACGTATCGTGGAGAGATGATATCGCGAGTGATTGATCTGGAGAAAGCGAGATCCGCTCTTTTTTTCTGGGACCTCAGAAGGAAACAAAGTTTGGTCACGTGTCGACTTCAGGAGCAGTGGACCACTGTTCTGTCGGCGTCGCCTTTCTAAGACATAGGCTAATAACGACAAAACACTACTTTTTCGGTGTCTAAAATATCTGTTATACCCCTGCCTTTTCCTCATATCTACTGCTATTTGCCAATCGTTCTTGTAGACCAAAAAGGTCGACGACGCAGTTACTTTCACACTGTGTTTGTCACACTTGATCCGGATAAGATTCTCAACGCTGTTTAATTTGCAATATGGGCACATTTGCCTCTTTTGCTTGTGTACCACAAGTTTTTGGTGCTCTTCGATCGGCTTCTATTGTTCATATACGAAAGCAACTGATACAGTTGACGTTTACGTGCAAGAAACAACGATGTTATCTATTTGTATTATTTGCTTCTAAACCCTTCCTTTATATTGAAACAAGAAACAAAGTAGAAAACATCACAATTTGCTTACTACTTATTCTCTGCCAACCACACTTTCTATATTAATTCTATAAAGTTATTTTATGTATTATTCTAAATAATTAAACTGTGATGATATTTTCCATTCAATATATCAAGAGAGAGAGAGACCAACAATATATCCCTGTCTTTAAATGGCCTCAAGTACTCCACATGGGTTTTCTACCAGCTTTTCTTACAATAATTAATTCGTTGGAACTTCGTTTTTTTTTTTTTTAGCCTTTTAAAAATTGAAAGTTACTGTGAATCTTTCCTAACAGAAGAATGCCCAATCTGGATTGGCTAAATCGAAACAATATATATGTTGGTAACTGATAAGATTTTAACTTCTGTAAATTGGAGTTTCATTTTTATATTTTTAATTTTTATCCGTTAGCAAAAGCGTACACAAACCCGACCTAGATTTGACTCATCGCTACATGTTTTAACTTTTAACTCAACCCCTGATGAACTAAGTATATGTGCATATACCATCTTTTTTTATCCTTTAGAAACAGAAATTACAAAATATAAACAAAAAAATCACACCGAAAGCTAACAAGTGATTGGCGGTGTGATAACTTTTTGGATTTATTAGGAATGGACCGTCCCCGAGATATGTTCTAAAAGTAATATATTGATTGTACGTGTCATTGATCACACACCTATATCATATATGTACACTTCATTTCATATGCGGAATTGAGATTTAATAAAAACGTACCGATTTTGGCTAACATATATGTACACTGCACGTACTAAAAAAAGACCAACTTATAAACGTATATATGGTTGCGACCCATACATAACTCGTGACCCTCCAAATTACATCTTTTAGTGAACTAGATATTTTAAAATCTAGCTTGAGTCTAGAAGAAGACTTTTAGACATTTGATACAAATTGAGTTTACCCCTGTCGAGAAGGAAAAGCTATGAATTGATTTTGGCAAAAAGTGTCATGTATAGGTTCAACATAGGGTCCTTTTCCCACTAGTAAAAGCTTGAAATTTGTTTTAAAATTTCTGAGCCTGTGTTATATAAATGAACTATAGTTTTTTCTTATATATAGAGAAGAAACCAATTCAGTGTGATTTCTTGATGATAGGAAGATCCGAATCCAAATTTATTATTTTGGTTTTGACTAACTAACAATGCCCACATAAGAGTATCATTATCACTTTCAATTCAAACCTGTATGAACTGAATTTATCGAGTAGTTTAAGAAAGAAATGTAATTTTTAAAATGATTTTTTGTTTGTTTGTGAAAATACATATTTTATTAAAAAATAAACGTTAGTATTACTATCGTTGGCCAATAAATTTTGGAATATGGGGTTTATATGTATATATCATTTCTTTGCATCCATTAAAACTGTATAACGCAGAGATCCCTTAATAATTGTGGTTCGTGGAGGAGATTGAAAGATGGAGAGAGAATGAGATGAAATGGAACTAATCGGGGCGAGAAGAAGAAGGCGTGGCAGAGAGAACTTATGATTCGATACGGACCTTTTAAACAGAAGTCTTGACTCTTCCTCACTTCTCTCTTGCCTCAATAAATTTAAAAAGTTTTTCGTGGGGACTACACGGACTCGTCTTTATGTAAAATCACCCAAAAAAAAAAAAAAATTGGAAGGATTATGGAATTGACTCGGTTGGAAAAAAGAAAAAACTTGCAATTAATATGTGAAGGGTGTAACGCGAGAAGACAGAAGATGTTTAATTTCTGCTGCTTCTCCATCAAATGCGTGTTCATTAATGTCATATATGTAATGGTCAAAGCGGTGTCGACAACTCTATTTTCCGACGATACTAGCTAGGACAGTTTTTTAACATCTTATTATCAGATATCTCATAGATGGCGTCTTTTAGACAAGATATGTTCAAGTTCTATAACTAATCATATTGCATTCTATACGATAGGTGATTAGGGAAGTCGAACCCTCAAACTTTCTTTTTCATTTGTACCCAAAATTTGATGTATTACAACTTCACTCTAACGTACGTAAAAATAGTATAAATGTTTTATTAACAAGTGTGAATGTATTCCATAAAAGATGTGTGAATGTAAAACGTCCACCTTCAGTATGAAATACAAAATTGAGATGAGTTTTGCTAAAGGCCAATAGGGCATAATCAAAGCTACCCACCTTGTTATTAGTAGAAATTTATCTATTTAATGTTACTACACATATTGAAACTTAATTAAGGAATATTACTTAATGATTCAGCTTTTGAATTTATTATATACACTAGAATTGTAACCAAAAAAAAAAAAAGTTTTAGCTTTCTCCTACAGAGCTAGTCCAACATATATCTACACTTAACTTTTAAGAAATAGTCTTAATTACCACATTTGTCTAACTTTTCCATCATTATTGAATCCTGGATTTCAAAATTTTCACACATATTTAATGATATCAAAATAACACTCTCTGTTTCAAAATATATAATGTTTTAACTAAAACACGCAGATTAAGAAATATTTATTTTTAACAATTTCAATCAATCAGAAACAATAATACATAATATAAAATACTAAAGTAATTTTAAAGTTACATAGAAACTTGAAAACATCCTATATTATAAAACAAAAATTTCTCTAAAACATCTTATATTTTGTATAAACTTTTAAAATTTATAGCTTGAAAGGGTATATGCTAGTTTTTGTAATGTAGATTCTCAAATGTAATGTAGATTCTCAAATGTAATGTACATTAAATCGTTTTTACCTGGCGATAGTTAGATATAAATATTCATTATACACGGTTGAGTAATAAAGCGAATAAAATCAGAAACTAATTATTTTTCATGATCTACAAAAGAATTTGTGCAAAACGGAGAGAAACGTATAGATCATAGACTAATATATCACGAGTGTAGATAGTACTTATAATTGTCATGATAATGATTAATAAAACTAAAAATTGTGGTTGGAATTATTATTATTTTTCTCAAAGTCTAAATATTTTATTAAAATCATGATGAAAATAGTTTGGCAATTAAATTTTTTTTTAAAATACAAAAATAAAGAAGTCAAAGAAGTCCATGTGAAATCTGTAAAGCAACCTTTCTAGTTTGTTTTGCTTCTGTCTAGCTAAGTCTATAAATATGTACAACCTCTTTCTATACTTTTTAAAAACCCATAAACCCATTTAATAGAGATCTTAAAACAAACACAACAATTCTACTTTTTCTTTCAAAACCACCAATCTCTTTTAAATCCCATCATCCTCTGTTTCAATCTCCTTTTGATCAATCATCAAACACAATTGTTAGGTTTTTATTTGCTTATACTCCAAGAAACGTCAAGTTAAACAAAAAAATGGAAGAAAGCAATCATCTTTATCAGACCAACTTCAGCCCTAGAATCTCAGAGATCAGAGCATCTCTGTCTCAGATCATATTAGGAGGAGGACCAAACACACTCGACTCAATCTTCTCACTTCTCACACCTTCTTCCTCTGTAGAATCCGCCACAACATCCTTCAATCCGCCACCGCCACAGCTTGGCTCCTCCGTCTATCTCCGGCAACGAGATATCATCGAGAAATTCCACCTTCAAAACAGAGCAACCTCTGCTCCTCATCATCATCCTCCTCCTCCTCTGTTTTCCTCATCGTTCGATCATCGTCAAACTTCTGAGCTAATGCTCCAAGCGGCGGCCGGGACTCCAGCGGAAGCTTTCGCCGCTGCGTTAGCGGCTGGTAGGACGACGAAAAAGAAGAAACTTTACAGAGGAGTGAGGCAGAGACATTGGGGGAAATGGGTTGCGGAGATAAGATTGCCGCAAAACAGAATGAGGGTTTGGTTAGGTACTTACGACACTGCCGAAGCCGCCGCTTACGCTTACGATCGCGCCGCCTATAAGCTCCGTGGAGAATACGCTCGTCTCAATTTCCCGAATCTCAAAGACCCGAGTGAGCTGCTCGGACTCGGAGACTCCTCAAAGCTAATAGCTCTCAAGAACGCCGTCGACGGGAAGATCCAATCCATTTGCCAGAGAGTCAGAAAAGAGAGAGCAAAAAAGAGCGCCAAAGTGAGCAAAAACTCGTCGACGACTGCAGATTCTTCGTATTCTTCATCACCGGAGATTATATCATCGTCTCCGGCAACGATGACTACGACCGCGGTAAACTCAGAGGACAGTTACTGGGTTTCGCAGATGAGGTTGTGCAACAGTGAGAATAGTTCTCCGGCATCAGTATCGATCTCCGATGAATTTCCGGCAACGACGGCTACGGCGGCCGCGGAGGAAGACGCAATGATGGGAGTGGACACTGATGGGTTTTTGCTAGCGAGGATGCCATCGTTCGATCCAGAGCTTATTTGGGAAGTTCTCGCCAATTAAACCAATACACGGAACTGTGAATTTTTGATTAAAACTGCAACAAACAACAACAAGAAGAGCAGAACACTTTGGGATTAGGGAAAAAAATGATGAGAAATAATTAGGGTTTTAGGCGTGAATTTAGGGTTTCAAGTTTGTTAAAAAGCTGTTAAATAATATAATTAGGGTTTTTAAAAATTTAAATCTGAAGCCTCGTGGTTTTTGAAAGAGGTTGTGAAAGCTCCTTTTTTTTTTTTTTTTTTGAATATCTATTTTGATCATTAAGGACTTTCCTATTCTGATTGTACTAAGAAAACAGTTTATATGTTACAGTTTTATTTTTAATAAAATCATTAAGATTGGGTAAAAGCTACTAGAGAGATTTTTAAACAGGTGTGAAGTGAAGTTAAAAAGAAAAAATAATGAAGTTTGGGAAGAAGCAATTAAATAAGATTGGTGGGGAAGGTAAGAGCTGAGAGAAGAGAAGCACATGTCACAGTCTCGACCATATGCCCAATGCTTTTAAAGTGGTCCCTTTTATTCTCTCCTTCCATGTGATTATCAAAGACTATTTGTTTTCTCATTTATATACATATCCCACCTTTTACATGAACATATAATTTCTATAAGAATGGTGGACCAAACAAATCTTCGGATCAAACCACAGTGGAAGTTGCAACTTACCAAATGTTTATGCTTTGAAACGAAAACTGAGCATTAAGTTTGATCACATAAGCTTTGGAAAGATTGAACCGGACCATGCCAATGCCGAACCTGTTATACTTGGCATTTGTATTGGTGTTAGACTGTTAGTGGTTTAATTGTAGTTTGGTGGTACGCAATCCATGCATATCCGGATGATCAGGCAGGACCTAAATCTTTAAAAAAAAAAAAAAAAAACCAAATCTTGACCTTCTAAAAGATCTGTGTCAGAAGACGAAAATGAAAACATTTTTATCTCTCTGTCTCTCTACCTATATCATATTTTTTTTTCTTTTGTTGAAATATTGTGAGTTTTAGTATCACATAGCACGTCGTTGGTTCCAACTTTATTAACAGCAACAGCGAAATGAACTAGCTAAATAATATTCGTTCTATATGATCGTGTCGTTTGTATTGTGAAATCCCCTAAACTGAGTTCTTTTTTCAATTAGTCTTTAATACTAGCTATATATATAGACTAGTTGATTTGATCGTGTCTTGTTTTAAATAAACTTATAAAAAAAACCTAATCTAAGATTGTTCAAATTTTCGCCACCTTTTCTTAATTTCTTTTGTTTGAATCTGATTTAGATGAAAGGATTGATTGAGAAATGGTCATACTAATTTAAATTTTTGGTACAAAACATGAAATTTGGATCACTCTTGTTAGTGGATTAGGTTGGTAAAATGTAGCCACTAATCTTTTACCACTCTAGTTTTTGGTGAATTTGTTGGTTTTTGTAGCAAGAGTATAATAATAGATTCATAGTAGCGAGGTTTATATAGGACACACAGAGACACAACCACCTAAGTGGTTTTATTTTATCTAAGTACTTTGTATAGTCTCTCTTATAAGCATCACTTTCTTTAGAGCAAGCATATTATATTCAGTCGCTGTCGCTACCGCTGCCGCTTCCACTCTCATCGCCACTGCCATGCCCATCCTTGTTGTTCTTCTTCTTGTGCTCACTTTGCCTCCTATGTTTCTTCTCTCCATTGTTAATGAACATTCCAAGGCCATTAAGACCTTTGTTTGTCTCATGAGTTTTCTTCTGGTGCTGCCCTAAGAGCTTCCCATGTCCATGACCCTTGTTAGTCTCGTGGGTCTTGTGTTGACCTAGAAACGTGCCTAGGCCACTCTGTTTCTTTTGGCCAGTTTGACCCTTGAAGAGCCCATCAAGAAACCCACCGTGGCTACGGTGGTTCAGAGTCGGGCTAAGCCCATACACTGGGCGACTCGGTTTCTGGCCATATCCCTCGTGGCTCTGGCTATGACCATAACCATTGCGTTGGCCTTGAGCTCCCTCGTAGTAGTCTTTCTCACGGTTTTCGTAGTACTGCATTGTGGTAAAGAAGATGTGAGTTTTATGGTTTGTATTTTGTATTGTGTGTGTTGATATCGGTATGAGCTTTAGATGTCTATATATACTACTGAGATTTTCATAGGAGTTGCTGAAATCAAATAGTCTCCATTTGCTATTGTCTGTCGTTATCTTGAACTTGTTCTTTAGTTTAAAGTTAGCTAAACTTGAATCAATTCTAATGGTATTTTCTTTTTACCTAATAGGATGTCTATTTCAGAATTGGTTCCCAGTTATAGGTGTCCAAGATTCAGATTCTTTGATTCATATTGATCTCAATGCGATCTAGAACAGGGGACTGTTACTATTGTCCTCCATGTTGTAAAGCTTTATTCTAGATTTTAATTTGGCATATCTACTTGTTCATAATAATAGAAGTAACATTGTCATTCCAGTTCCAGAGTTACTTTGTATACAAACCGCATGATACCAATGAGATTATCATCATTGATATGAATATGATCATGAGGCATCCATCCTTGGATTCTTTTTATTTACTACATTCAGACACAATACATAATTTCTATATGAGCCTTTGACTAATGTGACTAATGAGCATGTCTTTATTTTTATTTTTCCCATCTACGTAGCCGAGCCCATCTGAAAAACATAAGTTACATAACCCACAAGAGATATAATCAAAGGTATTACTATTATTCATACAATAAGTAACATGATTTTCAAGTATTTCTTAGTCGTGATATTATAGAATTCGAACCTCTTGCATGCTTAGTGATTAGAGTAATATTTGCGGCTGTAGCGATTGATAGGAGCAGTTTCCTTGGCAATAGGGTCAGGACAGCGTTTGCCAGAATCAACCGGTTCGTCCCAGTCAGAGTCGTCGCTGCGGCTAACCATTTCAGTGTAACCTCCAGCCATCATGGGGGTTCCTTCTTTGTCCGAATCAGAGTCCGACTTCTCGTGGGTCATCTGGCGGCCCATTTCGGTTGATTTCTTCTCTACTCTTTTAAACGACATCGTTTACCTGCAATGTGTCTTTTGATTTTCTTCTTCTTTTATATCCTATCAAAAATGTATTGCCTAGTTACAATATTTATAGATGAATTTGTGTGTTGTATATATGTATGCATCAAACTTTTGTAACATCAAACTATGAATTAGATTCATTTCAAGTGGATGAGATTTACGATCTTCACCTTTTGTGTGTTTGACTATATATATTTTTCTTTTCTTTTTGATAGAAAATAAATGTTACTATCAGTATATATGAGTACTGTGTTGAAACAAAAATTCGCTTTGAAAATGATTTTTTTCTGTATGCTAAATTTGATTATATATGGTAAAAAATGTAATTCAAAGTCGTGATGATTTAGTTTCCACTCTGGAAAAGAAAATTAATGGTTGAAACTTTAAAGTTGAAACCCATAGTATGGCAAATGCTTATTTTACTACAAGGCAACTGATTTTTAATTAATTCTTCTGTTTTTTTTTTTTTTTTTTGTGATTTGTTATCTTCGATCGAGGATCATATGTTCAAAGTTCATTTTGTATCACTGTTTTTTTATGTTGCATGTGGAATGAATAGGTTAATTTTTGGAACGCCTCCGCCAAAGACGTTCCAAAGGTTTAACCTCCGCCAAAGCGATCCTTATTCATCTCGAAATCTCAACACCTTACCACCCGCGTTTCCATCTCAAGACCAGCATCTCCTACCTTAGTTTTGCCAAAAACGTTCTCAAACAGCTCTTTCTACAAAGTTTTGAAGGTTTTTTGCCCATACCTAGTGTGATAGTGGCACAATTTATTTTTAAAGATTTACTGTGCTAAACGCTGGTTCTTGCAAAAGAACCTACAATATGCATTTACCCAAAGGTCCCAAACCCAATGAAAAGTGGCATTTATTGGATTCCTCAACTTTTTCTTACATCAAACTTTGAACAAGATTCCAATATATAGTAACTTCTCAATGCCATTAATCTCAATCGGATTTATACCTTCACAAAATGTTCCTTTAGCATATTAGGTAAAAAAGGAAAATCAAATAAGAACCAAACGCATCTACTTATCTAGCGTTCAACTCACGCGTTCAAAATGGGAATTAGATGCGCGTTTGAGAGTTGTATAATATATAATCTAACTCATAAACAAGTGAAAGTGAAACCCATAATTACAAAAAAAATCTACATTTCTTTTTTAACTAAACAGAAGATTTCTCTTGTTCTTGACTAGTTGGTGCTTCTTCATCATCAGTATCATCATCATCATCAGACTTTCTCAGAGCTTGTCTAAGACCCAACACGATGAACAAATTGGTAAGAGCCAGAAGTGATTCAGCTCCTCCATGTAACCAATCAACATTCGACAACGATGTTCCATAATGCACCTTTGCTTCATTTCATTCAAAAGTAATATCAGAACCTAAGAAGAACCATTAAAATCCTAGAGAAGGTTTATGATGTTAAAACAAATTTACCATAAATTCCAGCAGGAACTGCATTCCAAATTCAATCGATCAAAGCCATCCAAAGAAAGAAACACAAGAAGTCAAGAACAGAGGAATAGGTTAAGATCACTACTTAGAAACGCCAAACGCTATTAACAGAGCACGCGTTTCACGATTTGGACGCTGAGAAACAGAGTACTTACTAGTAGCTCCAACGAAGGCAAGCAAGAAGTAGAAACCGAAGAGTGTGAGTTTTGGAGCAGATTTGGATTTAGTGAGGAAATAGAGAAAGCCAATGTATGGAAACAGAGACACAGCGAAGAGCTGTGATGCTATGCTCTGTGAATCAATGGTCGGAGCCCATGGATCCACTGGAAACATCCCTCCTGCGTCGCACACGATTGATACTCTCGTCCCATCTTCTCTTCTTGTTTTCGTCTCCTTTGTCTCTGTCAAGCGTAAGAAGAAGCTTTTGTTTCTAGAGACTGAGAGAGAAGACTGGTGAATACGCTTAGTGTTTAACGGAGACGAACCCGCAAATCTAACGGCTGAGAATAGCGCCGGAGAGTTAGAGTTTATCAGAATCATCTCTCGTTTTATCTACTCTCCACGGTGAGAGAGAAGGCAAAAAGGTTTTGTGGATGAGAAAAAAGATAGAGAAGATAACTTCGTGCCGTTTTAGATCTTCGTAAATTACATGTACGTCGTTTTACGTAAATATATTACTCAGACGATCTTATCAAAACTGTGAGATTTTTTTTGTTTTTCATTTATTTTTAAGGGAAAAAGACGCTCGCGACTTTTCAATTTCCGCCAAATATTTTGAGAACCCGCCGCTCTCTCTCCCTTTTTATAATTTCCCCCAAATCTCACTCATCTCGATAACCCTAAATCTCTCTCTCTCTCTCTCTCTCTCTCTCTCTCTCTCTCTCTCTCTCTCTCTCTCTCTCTTCTCTTTTGTCACTCTCGTTTCAACAATGGCGATTGAGATTCAGGTTCCTTGCGACGGAGACGGTGTGTGTATGCGGTGCAAGGCCACTCCTTCTGCTGAAGACTCGCTCACATGCAGCACGTGCGTCACTCCATGGCACGTGGCGTGTCTCCTCCCCGAATCGCTCGTTTCTTCTACCGGAGGAGAGTGGCAGTGTCCCGATTGCTCAGGCGATATCGTCGAATCCGCCGTTCCGGTTTCCGGAACCGCTGGTGGTACGGTTCTCTTAGCAGCGGTCCGTGCGATTGAGGCTGATGTGACACTCACTGATGCTCAGAAAGCTAAAAAAAGGCAAAAACTCATGAGTGGTGGTTCTGGTGGTGGTGACGATGAAGAAGACGACGAGAAGAAGGAGAGCGATAATGAAAAGATCTGTTGCTCTATTTGCATTAAATTGCCTGAAAGACCTGTTACGGTTAGTTTCGTTCTCATCGATTTTGTTAAGAACTTGTTAAATCTTGAGATTAGTATTGAATCTGTATGCTTGATTGTGTCTGAGTCTTGTTTAAGCTGCGTGATTAGTAGAGTTTGTTGTAGACACCATGTGGTCACAGTTTTAGATCATGAGATTAGTATTGAATCTGTACGCTTGATTGTCTTTGAGTCTTGTTTAAGCTGCCTGATTAGTAGCGTTTGGAGACTAATGTGACTTGTTACTGTCTACTTTATGGTTGTAGACACCGTGTGGTCACAACTTCTGCTTGAAATGTTTTGAGAAATGGGTAGGTAAAGGTAATTTAACTTGTATGACATGCCGAGGCAAGATTCCCAAACACGTGGCCCAGAATCCACGCATCAACTTAGCTCTAGTCTCTGCTATCCGTTTAGCAAAGGCTTCAAATTCTGCTGTTGTGATAACTTCAGCCAAGATTCAACATGTTGTTAGGAATGAAGATCGGCCTGACAAGGCTTTCACTACCGAGAGGGCTAAAAAGACTGGGAAAGCTAACGCTTGTAGTGGTAAGATTTATGTCACGATTCCAGGTGATCATTTTGGTCCGATAACATCCGATTATGATCCCACTAGAAAGCAAGGTGTCTTGGTTGGTGAGTCGTGGGATGATAGACAAGACTGTAGGCAGTGGGGAGCGCATTTCCCGCATGTTGCTGGAATCGCTGGGCAATCTGGTTTTGGAGCTCAGTCAGTTGCTCTCTCTGGAGGGTATCTAGATGATGAGGATCACGGCGAGTGGTTCCTTTACACTGGAAGGTTAGCTTTACATATCTCCTGTCCTTTGGTGCTTGGACTATGGCTATTCTTGTAGAAATATTTGTCTTAATGTCTTTCGATGTGTGTTTCAGTGGTGGAAGGGATCTCACTGGAAACAAAAGAACTGCCAACATACAGTCTTTCGACCAGACGTTTACGAAAATGAATGAAGCTCTAAGGATTAGTTGCAAAATGGGATATCCTGTCCGAGTTGTCAGGTTATCTTTCTCACTTTTATGCAGTCTTTCTTTAACTATAGGTGAATTAGGGATGCTCCTGTGTCAAATTTTGCTTTCTTTGTTAAACAAGAATAGATTGTTTGTCGTCATAGGGCTCTGCGCTCAGCTAAGCTTGATGTACGTTGTCCTGATATACTATGAGCACAATGTTATCCTGACTCTTCAATTTTCAGGTCTCACAAGGAGAAGCGTTCAGCATATGCCCCTGAGAAAGGAGTGAGATATGATGGGGTTTATAGGATTGAGAAGTGCTGGCGAAAAGTTGGAATACAGGTTCAAAATATATAGATAACTCTGTTAATTGTTCACCTCTACTTTTCGAACTGGATTATTTTTTTTCCTGACCTACTCATCTGTTTTCCATAGGGTACTTTTAAGGTCTGTCGTTACCTGTTTGTTAGATGTGACAATGAGGCAGCTCCATGGACCAGGTTTGATATATATCTTCTTTCGCTAAGTGCCTTGTTTCTGTATATGTTATATTTTAATGTCTCACGAGGTTTTAAACTATACTGCAGTGATGAGCTTGGTGATCGTCCAAGACCTTTGCCAAATATTCCTGAGCTCAAGAAAGCTACTGACCTGTTTGTGAGAAAGGAGAAGCCATCATGGGATTTCGATGTTAGTACAGCCTCTCTTTTGTTTGAGCAGATACCAAATATTCTTCTTTGGTTGGTTCATTATTTGTAACCTTTTTCCCTGTGCCTGGGGATATATATTTTCATTGATTAGAAAGCTGATGGTCGTTGGAAATGGATGAAGTCTCCACCTGCTAGTAGAAAGTGTGTTGCTGCTCTGGATCCTGAGTATAGGAAGATCGTTAGGAAAAGAGGAAAGAACTCCATCATGGACAAACTTCGCAAAGGTATAACATCGACTGTCACTTGTGTTATTGTAAATTTGTAATCTAGAGCACAATCCATAACTGTTAAATTGTGTTTTATTTTCTGGTTTAACACAGAGTTCAACTGCCAAATCTGTCATAAAGTGATGAGTCTCCCAGTGACAACGCCTTGTGCTCACAACTTCTGCAAGGGGTGCTTAGAAGCTAAATTTGCTGGGGTAGCTCAAGTGCGGGAGAGAAGCAGAGGTGGGCGCACACTACGTACAAAGAAGAATGTCATGACCTGCCATTGTTGCACTACTGACCTCTCTGAGTTTCTCCAGAACCCACAGGTTAAAACAATTTCATCTCATCTTCTTATACGTTCTTAATTGTTACCAATTTTGTTGTAACTCCCAATTTAATAACTTTGGCTATAACATATAAATAAATGCTTGATAAAACAGGTGAACAGAGAACTGATGGAGGTGATTGAGAATCTGAAGAAGAAAGAGGAAGAGTCTCAAGCCGCAGCCGAGTCTTCTGGAGGAAACACAGAGTCTGAAGAACAAGAAGGAGAAGAGGAAGAGGAAGAGGAGGAAGCTGAACCACCAAGTAAGAAGATGAAACTGGACAGCGACTGTGTTGGACCTGTTGGTGTCGGAAACTAAAGAAACTAAGTTAAGTAGAGTGACTTAGTATATATATCAATATTAAATAACTCTCTCAGGTATCAGCTCAAGGAGCTCTTTTGGTTTGTAATATTTCGTACCAAAACTTAGCGGCTTTTTATTATTTTGGTCTTAATTCCAAACTTTATTAGAATTTTGTCGATTTCCTGATTCACTACCAAACCAAAGCAACAATTTGTCTAAGACCTCAACTTTATTCTACATATTAAAATTATGTCAAAAGGTGACCGAAAAAAATGATAATGTAAAGAGTTCTAAGCATCCAGAAGTAGACATATAATTATTATTGTTTTCATTCTCTTGAGTTATAAGTTGATATTGATCATCTGGAATTCTAGATTTGATGAATGATTATTACTCTTTCAACTGAAGAACGAGCTCTTTATCACTGTCATCTTTTGGGTTAACTGTTATATTTTTTGGTTTTAACTATTAAAGAGAATGGGGCTTATATAGTGTGCTGTTTCTGTAAAATCAAAACAGAGCTCAAAGAACAGAACACAAGTATCTCAATAAGAATTGCTCTCTTATTTATCTTAAGGAAACTTACTCAAAACCTTAAGCCTCAAAAACTCATAAGTTGTGCTACAAACTAGCACCTCCTTATATAGAGGGTAAAACACCAAAACCAAAACACAATAGGATAAGTCTACAAATATATTTTAGATCCTCCTAAAACATACTAATCCTTATCTTTTGTATATTTAGATTCTCCTAAATATACTTGGCTTTATCCTCAAGTTATTGCAAGCTTACAACATTTTCCCCCCTAAGCTTGTAATCTTCTTCACTCACTTCACATACTCCCATAAGAGTCCTCATTTCTTTAAACTTCATTCTTCCTAGAGCCTTGGTTAGGATGTCAGCCTTCTGTATGTTACCAGGAACATGCTCCACGCTTACCTGCTCCTTTTCGACACACTCACGTATGAAGTGGAAGCGAGTATGTATGTGTTTGCTGCGGTCGTGAAACACAGGGTTCTTGGTGAGGGCAATGGTTGATTTGTTATCGACTCGGATGATGACTCTCTCGCTTTTCTTCCCAGTTACCTCTTCAAGGAGTTCTTGAAGCCAGATCGCTTGTTTAGCTGCCTCGTGGCTGCCATAAATTCTGCTTCACACGAAGATAAAGCAACAATCTCCTGCTTCGTGAACACCAAGTTATCGGCGACTCTCCTAGATAAAACACATGCCCCGTGGTGCTTTTGCCGTCATCCACATCAACATTATACGAACTGTCACTGTATCCCACAAGACTCACCTCACTTGTGCGTTTGTAAAACAGTCCAAAAGAGCATGTTCCTCGAAGATATCTCAGAATTTGTTTCAAGCTTGCTCCATGTGATGCTTTAGGATCCTGCATATACTTGCTCAAGACACCAACACTATAGGCGAGATCAGGACGTGTGTGAATCAAGTATCGGAGACATCCTATGCTTCTCCGATATCTCTGTTCGTCAATAGCACTTTCTCCTTGTGACTTGGACAACTTCAAGTTCATATCCATTGGTATATGTGTTGAGTTGCAGTCTCCCATTCCAGTCTCCTCCAAGATTCTAAGCGCATACCTCTCTTGCTTTAGAATAATCCCTTCATCGAGCTGCCTTACCTCAATTCCTAGATAATATGTAAGCAGTCCAAGGTCACTCATTTCAAATTTCTTAGCCATTGCTTGTTTAAATGCAGAGATTGAAGCTTGAGAGTTCCCAGTGACGAGTAAGTCATCTACGTACACAGCGACAACAAGAAGATCTTCCCCTATCTTCTTATAGTACAAGGATGGCTCCTTAGAACACCTTTGAAACTTCATCTCTCTCAGAGTCTGATTTAGCTTAGCATTCCAAGCTCTAGGTGC
The DNA here is from genome assembly GCA_023657505.1 of Camelina hispida. NCBI lineage: Eukaryota > Viridiplantae > Streptophyta > Magnoliopsida > Brassicales > Brassicaceae > Camelina > Camelina hispida. Next base: position 45,354,720 of record CP094632.1, on the reverse strand, counting down.
TTGTTTTAAGCCATAAAGAGCTTTCGCAATTTGTAGACTTTTCTCTCGCTCCCCTTGACTATAAAACCCTCTGGTTGATGAACAAACACTTGTTCCTTGAGATCACCGTACAAAACGCAGTTTTCACATCCAAGTGATGTATCTTCCATCCGTTAGAGGCTGAGTAAGCAATGATGAACCTAATTGTTTCCATTCGAGCCACAGGTGCAAAGACTTCGTCATAATCAATCCCATGTCTCGTACATATCCCTTCGCCACTAACCTTGCCTTGTATTTGTTTATGCTTCCATCTGAGTTTCTCTTGATCTTGAATACCCATTTTAAACCAATAGGGTTCACTCCAGAAGGTAGCTCAACTAGACTCAGTGTTGTTTTTCTCAATTGATGCAAGCTCATCTTCACATGCTCTAATCCAAACCTCCGAGGCTGACGCTTCGGCATAACTCCAGGGTTCTTCGTTAAGAGACAGCAGAAGACGATCAAGTTCCTCATCCTGTGTAACATAGTCAGAAAGGTATCTCGGTTGTGCTCTAACTCTCGCAGTCTTCTTACCGTTGACTTTTGCAGATCAGTGTTATCATTATCACTCGATGCATCACCTTCTTCTCTATCATGGTCTTGTTCCAATTCTGACTCCGTGAATGTCTGATCAACATTACCATTGTCATCATCTTCTCCAGCTTGACTTATTAGACGAACTCCTCTGTTTCCAAACTCACCAATCGAAACAGAGAAATCTGCAGGATCTTTACCTTCCTCTGTTTCGTCTTTTGTCCAGTTCCAGCCTCTACTTTCATCAAAACGTACGTCTCGACTCACAATGATTCTTTTGCTCAGTGGATCAAGCAAACGATATGCTTTAGAACCAGGTTCAGTTCCAAGGTTCACCAACATTCTCGATCTGTCATCAAGCTTTCTTCTTCCCACAGACTCTGTTCTCGCAAACACAATGCAGCCAAACGTTCTCAGATGATTAAGATTCGGTTTCACTCCTTTTAGCATCTCATATGGAGTCTTATTGATCAAGGACCTTGTTGCAATCCTGTTGATCAGATATGTGGAGTGTCGCACCGCTTCTCCCCACATATAGTTTGGTAAATCCATATGCTTTAAGATGCTCCTCGACATTCCTAGAAGCGTTCTGTTTCTCCTCTCAACAACACCGTTTTGTTGAGGTGAGTACGGAGCTGTCAGCTGTCGTACAATTCCGTTCTGTTCACAAAAGGATTGGAATTCAGCTGAGTTGAACTCACCACCCCTATCGGTTCTGAAAGCCTTGACTTCGCACTTAGTCTCTTGTTCAACAATTCTCTTAAATTTCTTGAATTTATCAAGGGCTTCACTCTTCTCCTTTAACAGAACTGTCCACATATAGCGAGAAAAATCATCTATGATCACGAAGATATACCTTTTCGAGCCATTGTTGACGGTGTGATTGGTCCACAGAGATCACCGTGTAAGAGCTCCAATGCCTGTTTGGCTCTAAACATGGTTGCCTTTGGGAATGGATCCCTTGTTTGTTTTCCGAGCAAACAAGACATGCAGGTTTGTTTTTCAACTTTGATATTTGGTATGCCTGTGACCAAATCTTTGCTTATCATTAACCTCATTGTGTCGTGTTGACATGACCTAGTCGTGCGTGCCAAGTACTAGAAGGTGAGCTTGTAGAGACCAAGTGAAGACATTCAATCCTCTCAACTTCCATTACCACCTTGTAAAGTCGATTTTTTGACCTTGATGTTCTCACAATCAGCCTTCCTGCTCGATCATACAACATCAGCTTGTCTTCTAGCATTCTTACCTCACAACCTGCCTCAGTAGCTTGTCCTAAACTCACTATGTTACTCTTCAAATCCGGTAAGTAGTAGATGTTGTGTAAAGCTTTCTTTTCACCATTCTCAAGCAAGAACCTTATAGATCCTTTTCCCTTTATGTCAACCCGAGAATCATCTCCAAAACGAACTTTTCCCGAAACATCCTCACTCAGTTCATAAAAGAAGCTTCTATTTCCACTCATATGGTTGCTCGCCCCATTGTCAAGGTACCATATGTTGTCGGTATCCATACCAACCTCAAAATTACTCGGTTTCACCTTATCTTCCTGGAGATAGACTACTTCATTCATCATTAACTCATCAGCTGTATGAGTATCTTCTTCTTTCTTTTCGACTATCTCTTGTAACTTGAGTAATCTGTCAGGGCAATCAGAGGCGTAATGGCCTTGCTTATCACATCTGAAACAAGTAATATGCGACAGATCAGATTCCTTGTCCTTCTGTTGAAATCCGAACCTGCCACGCCCTCTACCTCTGGAAGAACGACCTCCTCGTCCTCTTCCTCTGTATCCTCCAAAAGAGTTTGCATTGGCAAACATGAGCTTACCTTGGTCATCATCTTGATCTGCCTCTTCTTCTCCGATTCTTTCTTCATATGCTTTTAGGCGTGCTACAATGTTTTCGAAGCTCGTTTTGTTCAAGTCAAGTACTTGCTCAAGAGAAGCGACAATATGAATGAACTTCTTTCGAGGAAGACTTGACATAAACTTCTTAACAATTACAGGTTCTGCAAACTCTTTTCCTAAAGCAGCTGATTTTGTCGAGATTGCAGAGAGTTTTTCAGCGAATTCATCAATCTTCTCCGTGTCTTTCATCTTCAGGCGATCAAATTCTGCCATTAGAGTTTGCAGTCTTGCCTCTTTTACCATATCAGCTCCTACGTGTCTCGCTCGTATAGCTTCCCACATCTCCTTCGCTGTTTCTTGAGCTCCAATTTGAAGAGTAAGAGAGTCGGGAGTAGATTGTACGATGAGAGCGATCGCCAGGTCATTCTTAGCTTCATCAATGTTTCCCTTCTCAATTACTTCCCAAGCTTTGTGAACCCTGAGACAGATCTTCATCTTCATGGCCCATACAGTGTAATTGCTTGAAGTCAGCATGGGACACTTGATAGATGAAGATCCTCCTCCTTCGACGAACCAAGGTTGTCATCTTTTCTTGTTACCAACGTTTTGTCTTCACCACTGTCTGTCAATGATTTCACGTCTTCTCCTGCCATTGTTTAGCTCGATACCACGTGTAAAATCAAAACAGAGCTCAAAGAACAGAACACAAGTATCTCAATAAGAATTGCTCTCTTATTTATCTTAAGGAAACTTACTCAAAACCTTAAGCCTCAAAAACTCATAAGTTGTGCTACAAACTAGCACCTCCTTATATAGAGGGTAAAACACCAAAACCAAAACACAATAGGATAAGTCTACAAATATATTTTAGATCCTCCTAAAACATACTAATCCTTATCTTTTGTATATTTAGATTCTCCTAAATACACTTGGCTTTATCCTCAAGTTATTGCAAGCTTACAACAGTTTCCACGTCCAAAATCAGATCAACTTATATATAGACTCGTCTTTAAAGTCGGGACAAAAAAGAGCAATACTAATAAATAATATCCTTAAAATGGAACGAACATGTTTTTGGACATTGGAAATAGCCGCGATGTGGTACTTAGGAGGGAACTGGTTCAAGCGTTGCCTGCTCGTGCCACTCGCCGTTTAAGTTTGACTGCCACAATTTGACCATACCATCACTTCCAGTGCCAGTGCTAGCTAAAGTCACTTCCAGTGACTGCCACAATTTGACCATACCATCACCACAATTTGATCATACCATCACAATTCTGAAATAGACATCGTATTAGATAAAAATAAAATACCATTAGAATTGATTCAATTTTAGCTAACTTTAAACTAAAGAACAAGTTCAAGATAACGAGACAATAGCAAATGGAGGCTATTTGATTTCAACTCTTATGAAAATCTCAGAAGCCCGCATTAGACAGATGGAGGCTACTAATGATTTCAACTCTTGTGAACAACTTTCTTAAGATAAGTAAGTAGTCTAACATAAAAGAGATAAGCAACGACCATAAAAGAACAAGGTAGTCAAGATAACAGAGATTCAACAAGTGGAACAACTTAAGAAAACGAAACAAGTGGAACAGCCATATTTCTTCATTACTCTCACTCATACTTCACCTTCTTCTTCTTTTTGCTACATTATGGTCTCTGACTCTCACGAACGCAGGCCAGCCCAGTCCAACTGCAATTGTTTATCAGCCACATTATGGTCTCTGACTCTCACGAGATCATTAGACTTCTTCTTCTTGACGCTCACGAAGTCATTACGCTTCTTCTTGAAGCTGAAGCCATCATTAGGATGCTTCTTCACATCCACAGCAAGATTTTGAGTGAAAACACCTTCAGCCTCATTATAACAGGCGAGTCTCTTCGCATAGGCTTCATTCACCTTGATGTCAGAGAGAAACTGAGAGGGGGTCTTTGACAATAGTAATGGCAGAGCTGTCTTCTTTTCTTCTTCTGGATGGCTAGAGCGTTGGATGGCTGGGGCAGAGGTGTCTTCTTCAGAGCCTGGTTGCTGGTTGGCTGGAGGAGAGCCCACTAGTAAGACCTTGAAGCATGTAAATCAATTGTAAAATAAGATTTAAGAAGAGTAAATGAATGAATTTGAACTTCGGTTAACTTACAGACAGTAGTGATCGAAAAAAGCAATTAGGTTGAAAAGGAGTTCAGCGTGCAACTCATCTTTGGCCATCTCTCCTTATGAAGACAGAATCAACCAGCTCACTTGATATGGCTCTACCAGCTGGTTGATTCTGTCTTCATAAGGAGAGATGGCCTTCCTTAGATAAGGGGCTCTACCAATATCGGACATGGAGTTCCACGCTAACCATTTCTGGGAGAGTCTGATAAAACAGACATTGATAAACAAAACAATTCAGGAAACATTTCAACAAAACTAACTAGTCCAAGTGCTAACCGAAATTGATGCAAAATCTAACAGATCTCTACCAACGAAACCAAGAAAAACAAACGAAGTCTAAGAGCAATTTTGTCGCTGGATCTAAAAACAAACGAAATCTAACTAGTCGAAGGAGAAGGAGAAAACGAAGGAAAGCCAAAGAAACTTACATTGTTGTCGCTGGATCCATGGATGGCGGTGGAAAACAAAGATGCCCTAGAAAGACAAAGCGGTGGTGACAGACATTCGATGGGTGTGATTATATACTGTCGACACTAGGGTACAGTAGGATCAAAACGCGCGCGTTTTACACTGGTTTCCGTCTTGCTAAGCGCGCGTTTTACACTGGTTTTCGTCTTGCTAAGCGCGCGATTGGTATATGCTGAACCGATCGGTTCTCTTCGGATGCTTTGTACAAAATGTACACACAAAATCATTAATATTTTAGAAAATAAGGAAGTGTAATTGGATTCTAATTTATAAAGTATTTTGAAGATTTCAATAAAATCATTAAAAGTGAATAATTGAAATATTTTTAAAGATTTCTAAAGAGTATTCTATAGTTTTGTTGATCAGTTTTTAAAATCTAGTACAGTGCTCCAAATAATCTCAATATTTTGTGATACTTTCATAACTTTATTTTGTGAAGAAAGTGTATAAAATCATTAACCAATTACATAATAGTTTAATTCATTAACAATCCTAGATTCTTTTGTTATAATTGAATAACACCTAACTTTACAAAATAAAAGTTTATAGGATTGTTTATGAATCCAATTATTATTATTATGTAAACTGAATCCAAATTTAATATTTTAACAAAAGAATCCAATAACCCAAATTTGTTAAAATATTAAATAACTTTTTATAAATCAAAAACTAATAACATAAACTTTAACATTTAACAAAATCTTGATCTAATAACAATAGATTCTACATAACATTTCAAATCTTTAAAATCCTATTCAAATCCCAAACCAATAACTCCCACTAAAATTATATGTCTAAAAGAGTTTTAAGCATGATATTGATCATCTGGATTTGATGAATGATTACTATTTGAACTGAAGAATGAACTCTTTATCACTGTCATTTCTCTTGGGTTAAAAGTTATATTTTTGGTTTTAACTACTCAAGAGAATGGGGCTGATATAGTGTGCTGTTTCCACGTCCAAAATCAGATCAACTTATATATAGACTACTAGTCTTTAAAGTCGAGACAAAACTGAGTAATACTAATAAACAATGTCCTTAAAATGGAACGAACATGTTTTTGGACATTGGACATAGCTGCGATGTGGGACTTAGGAGGGAACTGGTTCAAGCGTTGCCTGCTCGTGCCACTCGCCGTTTAAGTTTGACTGCCACAATTTGACCATACCATCACTTCCAGTGCTAGCTAAAGTCATGCCACTCATGTCCCATTCCATCTGCCAAACCTGACCAGGAAAAACCAAAACTAGTGCAATTTAGTTATGTTTTATGCCAAATTGCCAATCAAAAGGAAATCAAAAGTAGGATCAATGATCAACAACGAAAGCTCCTCAGACCCTATAGTTTAGTTCCCAGCAACTCCTATAGTTTAGATGAAAGGTAAGAAGTAGTGGAATTTGATACCTCGCCTTGATGGCCAGAAAGCGAGGAAACCTTCTTAACTGGAAGCCTTCCTTCAAGATCAGGAGCTAGACCAACATGCCATATTCCTATCCCTTTATGAGTTGCAACAGCAACAACCTCGTATGGTCTGTATCAAAGATACCAAAAAAGAGGATTAGTATGAGGTTCTCAAGACAGAGTATTTTGAATAAGGACCAAGATTGTTGTTTGAATTTACCTGCCAATATTTGGGGCCCATGACAAAGCATAGACTGGATCACCTTTGTCTTCTGGTAAGGCTAATTCTGCTACTGCCAACCATCTGTTATGAGCTTCGTCAAACTCCCATATCTGCAACAACAAGTCTATCATGATTTTAGGCAACACACAAAATATACCTTTGATTTCCAGCTCACAATAGCGTGAAAAAAAGGTCTCTTAATTCAAATGTACCTTGGAAGAGTTAAGATGTGGAGAATCAGAGTTGAAGGCTAAAACAAAGCTTGGTTCTTGCTCTTCACCCTTCATCGGATTCCAAGAAACAGATGCAGATAAGCTTGAAGGTTTGCCGAGCGTCGATAGAGAATCAATAACATTCTGAAACTCGGCCTGTACAGAACGGTGAGGAATTAGACAAGATCGATAGAAACAACAAGAAACTTAAGAAGCAACAAAAAGCAGATGTATAAGTGTGTCAAATAGAAAGACAAGCCACCTGAAGTTGCCAGTTCTTTAGTTCCAATGGATTCAACAGCTCAAAAACCCTAAGGTACCCATCAGAATATGCTGCAACCTACAAACATAATCAACGAATCATTCATAATGGTAACCTAAGAGCTTGTTAAGCATCAAAAACAAAGCATTCAATATCTCTCTCACCATCTTTAAACTCTTTGTGGAAACTCCAAATTGAACATCAAGCACTAGTACGCTAGACTTGCTCTTCATACTCTTACACAGTTTCCACTCAAGAGCATGTGTGTCTAACAAAAACAAAGTAAAATCTCTATAAGAGAATTGGATTCTTAACAATTCCAAAACAACAATCCATTGTAACACTTATCAACGAACCCATGAGCACAGAGTTACCTTCAGAAACCTCCTCCCAAATCGATAAGCTTCCGTCTTCGCAAATGCAAGCTACTGCGTCGCCGTATTCAGAAGGTAACCAGACGATTTTTACGATACTTGATTCACTAACCCTAACTTTGGAAGAGCAAGTGAAAGTAGAAGAAGACGAAGCAGAAGGAGTAGAAGAGTCGTAAACGGAGAGATTTCCGTCGAGGGAACCGGCGGCTAATCGGTGGCCGGAGTAATTCCAGGAGGAACATGTGGTGCCGGAATCTAGCGTCGCCATTGATTTCGCCATTTTTCTCAATCGTGCTCACTGACTGACTCGGAGAATCTCCGGAGGTTCAGAGGGAAAGCAGAAATTGGGCCAAGATATATTGGGCCTTTTTGCAATTAATTGGGCCCTTTTTGTTTTTTTAATTTTTTTTTACATTTTAATCTTTGGGTGAGTTTTCCACTTTTTACATCGTCTCCGAGAGAGAGAAGACGACGGCGGTGTGCTGCTGAAACCTCCTCTCTCAGTCTCATCTTCCCACCGCCACGACTCCGATCACTCTCAATTCGCTCTGGTACTGTTACTATCTTAGAATTATATCTAAATGGCTTTTGAATTCCTTTTTATCCCACCCAATTTGCTTAAACCCTAAAAAAAAAAATCACTAAACCCTTTTGCTTTTGGCATTTTCTTATTCGCGAATTTTGTAATTTTTTGTTAGTTTCTGCAACAACTGGGAGAGAGATCTTGCCAATGAAGGAAAGAGTAAAAGTGAGAATCGAGAAACAAGTGAAAGAAAGGAGTAGTGACACTCGCGCTTCACTGCCGAAACCAGCTATGAACTCGGCGGATCAAAGAATCAAACCGGAGAGGTAAATTTTGTCTCGCGAGGGTTTTAGGGTTTTTTTGCCTCAATTTCAGAAAATTATGTGTTTGAGTAGTTGAATTAGTGAATGCAGGAGCAGGAAGATAGTGTCTTTCGCCTCTAATTTGATGATTCTGGCGAATAAAGCGTTGGAGGAAGATGAGTCTTTGCCGGCGGGAATTAAGGAAGAAGACACATGTAATAAAAAAAAAAAGAGCAATTTTTTTGATTTATGTGTTTTACTTAAAAAATTTGCAATATATATTATAAAGCTTTTGATTCCATTTTTGGCAGATGAACAAGCTGTCTCTAAGGGAAAGCGAGAGCTGATGATGCCACCAAGAGCAACTCTTAGCGTAAGTCACAGAGCAGCCAAGGCTCTTAAAGAAGCTAGATTGAACAGAGGTCTTGAATTGTACCAAATTTATAAGAGGAATAAAAGAGCCAACGAGTCTGCTCGTCTTGGTGGTGGTTGCACTAGGTTTCGTAGGAACAACTTGTCTGGTACTCTTCAGCGACTGTCTTTTGGAGATTTAGTGGTTCTGGCCAACGCTGCAGAGCAGTATATGCCTGCTGCTACAGTTGAGCAAGATACATGTAAGAGAGGGCAAACAGAGTTTTTAATTTGTGGTTTATCATTTAGATATGCAATTGTAATATGTTTGGTCTACTACGGTAAAAGACATTTGTGCTGATGAAATTGCAGGTAAGCATAGCGAATCTGGCGAGCTGCAGAGAAACCGAGAGTTGATGCAACAAAAGGGTGAAGCAGGACCAGTGAAGGTTGTTGAAGAAGTTAAATCAAACAGAGATTCTTCTGATGGTTTTCGGATAGACAGATTGTTTGAGAAGAAGTATGTCCGGAGGGTAAGAGTCAAGAACAAGGAGCAGTTGGAATCTGCATCAGTTGGAGTGGTTGCAGGAACTTCTAATCTTGTCAACAACAAGTTGTGTGGACGCAAACCACCAAGCTTAACTAATGTGGATGCATTAGAGAGAGAAGAAGGGTTGGTGTACAACAACGGTGAAACTCTGTCAAAATCTGAACTAGTCTGTTGTACCGGGATTAAAAACAAGACAAGGAGCAGAGATGAGACAGAAGCAACCGCAGCTGCAGTTTCGAAAAAGCAGTTTGATTGTCTTGATTCAGCAGCATGGGAACAGGGATATCCCAAGAGAAAACGCAGCCAACTTATTATAAGAAAACCCAAGGAACGGAAGAAGAACTTGAACAAGAGCAGAGAAGGAAAGAAACAAGCTTGTGACGCAATCGACAATTCTGGACAAGAAGCTGAGACAGAGGAGGACGTTTCTGATGCATCTAACTCTTCTAGTTGCAACTTGTGTAGTAGTGTCATCTTCGATGTTCAATGGAGCAACAAGAGGAAGAGAAATTGCATGAAATTAGTGGAAGCACAGAGCAACCTCGTGATCCTTCTTATTGCTGTTGAAGCAATCACACATCAGTTACGTCTCTTAGACATTAGTATGTAGCTAGGAAGCTCTATAACGTAGTCCTCTTGTTTTGTAACTAGTCTTAGTACTGTAGAGACTACTTAAGATCTACTAATATATAACCTTTTGATGTAAATCAAATCTGAGTTATATGATTGAAAAATTAACTAGAAATGATACTCCTAAAAGTAAATAAAGTGTGAAAAATGCTAATCATAGTAAAAAGTTTTTAAGAAGTATACAGAATCAAATTGACAGTGTTACTTCATAAATGAAAGTGACAAAATGTTCAAGAGGTTCTCATTTTCACTTTAGAAAGGGATCGGTAAAATAAATTGACAAAAAGTTTACCCTTGGGAATTACTTTTCTGATAGTCTTAAGATATAACTAACCTCTTGGAAAGGTTTCATACTTGTCACCTAATTGTGTTAATTAATAAACGGAATAACGGATATACATTTACATACAACGTAAGAAAAAAAAATCAGTACCATAGTACATTAGTAAAAGTTTTTTTTTGGAAGCAATAATAGTGTTTTATTTAGAGGCTCTACCTTAATATTAATATCTCCTACTATATATTATACTTTAGTATAAAATTTAATGAAAGTATATTTAATAACATGAGACACCGACGAGACGACTCCGCGGGAATCGCTCGGACGTTGTTTTCCTAACAAGCGAGTTGATCTCTGAGCCAACCATCTCTGTTGACTCTCCAGACTCGGGAATTGTCGTAAGCGATCCCTTCTTGTCGAAAACTACGTAATATTTGTCCATATCTACGCCGCGGCCGTGACCTGCCTTGAACGTTGCGTTTGACTCTTCTTTCTGTCTGAACATTGACTTGATGAGTTTCCCCAGAGAACGTGAGATCTTCTTGTTCGGTGATTGTTGTTTCTTGGTCAAAGACCACGTCGTCGTTTCTGACGGTGGAGGAGGAGGAGGAGTATGAGAGAGGTGTGGCATGGACATGGATCTAGCTGAGGAGGAGATGGCTGAATCGAGTTGGCGATTGAACGAGTTGAGCTCGAATGAGTCGTAGAGTGTGCTGTCGCAGTCCCACACCTTTTTATTCTTCATCATCTTATTATCAACATCCGTACTCTCTTCTGTGTTTTGTTTCGGATTCATCAGTACCATCTTGTTCTTGACGTGATTAATTTCCATCTTTTTAGTGTTGTTTTCTGATCTTTGTATCGAGTTTTTGTCTGTAAAAATAAAAATATGTACTCATCAACATGAGAGAAAAATAGTGATGCATTAATTCATAAAAAGAGCTTTCATGAAAAAAAGAAAGAAAAATTGATATACATAGAAAATTCCATTTTACATATTTAAAAAAAAAAAAGTTCATTGACATAAATAATATAATTTGGAGCTACAAGTTATATATGACCTTAATAAAATCATGTAAAAGAAAATTAATAGCAATGATCAAAACCTGATAACTCACAATTTCCCATCTTGATTTTCATCATCATATATGATGATGATGATGATGGTGATGATGATGACGGTGATGATGATGAGGAGATCTTAGGAGATTGATCATCTCTTGTCGTCTTAGCTTGTCTTAAACCCTTAGCGATTTTGATATGTCCTTTAATAATCATATCATCTTTCTTTACAATCTTCTCACCCTCCGTTTTTGTTGCCATCTTCGGTGACTCTAAACCTTTTTCTTTTTCTTTCGGTAGTGATTATAAATATAGCATCTGATGGTTATACGTATAGAGGTAGGAGTGTTCGGTGAAGAATAAAACACGTAGCCAATATATCTTTTTTGAGTGTGAAACTTCATCGTAATGAGCATCACGGTCTCTTCATATATCAAATATTGCAATTAATACACTATCTCCTTTTCTCCATTGTATATAGACACACAACCTAGAAATACTAAAAAACCAGATCTAGTATTTTAATATCGATGTGGCTATGTTCAAAACCAACTATATGACAATTTTCTACGGTATATATCACTGTTTCTATTTTTGTGTTGTTTGGGTAAATCACTTGTCCATTTTTATTAACAGAAGCCACATCTAGAGTAAGTTTATCATTCTCATTCTACAATATATATATCACTATCCGGATAGATCATAGATGCATGATTAGGTTCTCATGTCTGGAGCGGAGCATGACTCGTCCAATCACCAATTGTTTTATGCTAGACAGCCCTTTCTTACGTAATATTGATGATATGCATTAGTTACGTTGGATTTAGCTAGAAGACGAGTTTTGGGATTTAAATCTTAACAATTTGAAATCCTCGTATAACATCATGATAGGTTGATATCTACCTAATCAACTATATTTATCACACAAAATGTGTCATTTATAGAAATCATTATGAAGAATATATACTATTATATTTAGGATCATTGTTTTCAAAATAAAAGCCATCATATATATATAAGCGTTTATCATGGAACGTAAATGAGTTAGGTTTTTAACTTGTTGAACATTTAATTTAATAAAGTGTCATGGAATATTTATTTAGTTGTTTTTAATAGAAAATAAAACTTAGAAAGTACCTATATAGCATAATAGTTTAATTTTTCTTTAATTTTCACAAGTCGAGGAAGTGGAGCTGTCGATCGTATCGGTAGCTAGCTTCTATAAAATACAAGAGTCGGTTTTAGGATTGCGATAGCGAACGATCCACTGTCTACCATGTCGCAATAAATATAACAACCTTTCGTCCATTCCAGACCCCGAATTTTATGATGTACACATACATAAATATATTCAGCCTCGTGGTCCTCACTCGTCCCTTAGTTTTAGTAACGTGTCTGTAGTACTCTGCAAGGAGAAGAATACAAAACTTAATCAACAATCTTAATTAGGCCTAGCTAGGGCTAGTCTTAATCGTGTCAAATAATTAATACTATCACAATTACGACTAATATCATATCTTATGTAGAAACGCGTTTGTTTTATACCCAAACCATGCAAATGATCAAATGCATACATATGCATATGTACCCCCATGATTAGAATTTAGAAATAAATAAAATATAAAACATGGGAAGATTCAGCTAACCACGTCTATAGATTTATATTATTTATATACATGGAACGTGTTATTCTAGTTTTACAGTATTGCTTTTTTCTACTTAGATTTTTAAAATATGAAACTTTCGTTAGAATTTTGATATTCCTACTATTTTACTTACCATTCAATATATATCTTGTGATGATATGCTACCTTTTTCAGCAGTGGACCAGGGGTGGTTGGTAAATCAGCGACTCATACACAATGTCCTGCGTCCAATATTGCAGCCGAACAGAACCAAGAAAAAACGATATGAGCGCTGGGAAAGTCACACCCTTGGGATCAAGAAGAGGCTCACAATTTACAATTGTAAAGTTGAACTCAAGACCATGAGGACGTTGCATTGCAAGTGTAGTTATGCTTTTTATTTATTTTTTATTTTATTTTTTTGTTTATATAAAAATTAGTTAGATTTTTAAATAATTTATTTGTATACACCATTATTTTTCGGTGCATAATGGTGTTTAGTATTATGTTCAATTTTTTTCTAAAATCCCACAAAACAAAAATCCTACTCCAATGTTTTTTTTTTTTTTTTTTCTTTTGTTTAACAAGAGAAACATTATAACGACAAATTAATGAGTCTCTATACAAACCTCACCACGACACCACCCATCCAAATCCATCTTTATGATCTTACAACTACAAAACAATCATCACACGTCACACCAACAAAACAATTTCGACTTTTAGAAAGCACAAACACATTTTTTTTTTTTTTTTAAACACCAACCAGCAAAATAAATGAGTAAAATAAACACAGCTAAGCTCTAACTTGCAGTTTTGAGAAGAGAACAACTACTCACTTTAAGCTCGTTGTGGCCGTCTTTGTCCTCTTGCCGCAACCATTTTGGACAAAACTTCCTCAAGATACTCACAACGGTCTCTATGGTGTTCAATCCATACACATAACTGTCTTATCGCTTCTCTCTTCTCTTCTCCTAATCCCAACAATGTCTCCTTCAACTTCTCCTTCTCTCTTTCCTCTTCTCTTACTTGACCTTCAAGCTTCTTCTCCACCTCTTCCTTCTCCTTCTTCATCTCTTCTTTCTTCTCCTTCATCTCTACCACACACTTCTTCGCCGTCAAAAGCATCTTCGTCGCATTAACCACTGTTTCCTCATAGCTTTTGTGCTTCTCCTCAAGTTTTTCAGACAGGGATTGGAACCGGTTTAGTATTCTTGAATTCACTCTCTCTGATATCTCTTTGATCATACCTCGATATGTTTCATGTGTCATTGCGATCTTCTCCTCGAGCAATGCTTGTTCCTCTAAATGCTTAGCTTCTATTCTCTTCAACTCTCCTTCTTTCTCAGTTAACACTTGTTCAGTTACTCTCAGTTTCTGGTTAGACAAACGGAGTTTAACCTCGATATTACTCATCTTCTCCATCAAGCTCTCTAACTCCTCTCCTTTCACCTCTACGTCATTACGTAGACTCTCTACCGTATCTTCGAGATCAACAATCGCAGATTCCCTCGATGCAACATCTTTACCAGTCTCTTGCATTCTCCTCTCTGTCTCTTCCATCTTTGACATGTACTCTTCCAACATCTCTCGGGCTTGGTTGTAGTCATCTGTTAGCTTCTTGATAGTTGCCTCTCGTTCTTCGAACAAACCGTTGATCTGTTTATGTTCTTGGCTTAGCGTATTGTAGGCAGCTTCTTGCTCTAACAACGCTTTCTGCACATCGTTAATCTGATTCAGTAACGCTGGCTTCTCTTGCTTCTCTCTCTCAAGTTCTGCTTCGGTTTCGTTCTTTTGCGCTTGTAGACGGTTATTTTCTTCTAGTGTATTCTCGTGATCTTTGGCCTTGTTTTCCATCTCATCTTTTAGATTTCTGATTTGATTCACATACTCAGAAACTTCTTGAGACTTCTTCTCAAGCTCTGCTTCCATTCCCTCTCTCTCTTTATTAACAGCTTCTAGCTTCTGATTCAGATCAGATTCCGTCTCACCAGCAACTTCCAGTTTCTGACTCAGTTCTCTGTTTTCACTCGCTAACTTCTCAGCTTCAAGTCTCAAATTCCCACAGATCTCTTCTGACCCCTTTAACTTGTTCAAAATCTCTTGGTGCTCTGATTCTACGGCTTCTTTTTCTTCATCGGTTGTTGCTAACTTCCTTTTCAGATCAGCAATTTCAAGATTTGCATCTTCGATCTGTTTCTTAACCAGCTCTATGTCATTCTCAGCGCGCCCGTTTGTCTTGCTCTTCTCATCTGAATCCGAGTCAGAGCTCGAAGAAGAAGAGCTGTCGTTCTCTCCTTTCCCATGAACTTTTTTCCTGATCTCACCAGTTAAATCATCGTATTGGCGATACAAGGACTCGTACTCTTTGTAGAATTCCTTCACCAACTCTGCAACCATTACTCTTTTGGATTCATCTTCCTCAATATCCCCACTCTCAACAATTCCCAAGATTTTCTTCACTTTCTCATCTATTTCTGTTGATCAAAAGTATTGTCTTCGTTTATAAACAACTCCAAAAACCAAAAAGACCAACGGATTTTGACATAATCTCAATAAATACAAAAAAAAGTAAACTGACACAAAGTGAGCAGAGAAACTTACCAGTCTTTGTTCCTTTGAGCAATTCACCATTGTCAGGATGAAGATGAGGCTCAAAGAAAGATTTCAAGGAGTCTCTAATAATACTATGCTTTCTCATTTCTTCTTCAGTCTCTTCAACCAATCAAAAAAGGCACTTCAAAAAGTTTCTAGATTTGGAACTAAAAAGTCATCTCCGGGACATCTGAAACTCCATCAAAGCATCACGATCTTTTTACACTCTGCACAATATCACGGACAAGACATGTGAGAAAAAGAAACACTTAACTTGTTCAAGAATATTAGCAAATATAAAATTGAAATATATATGCCAATCATTATCAAATGTTTAGTAAAAAAATACCAGACTAAAATTAGTAGTAAACTAATAGACTTTGAAAGTTGGGGATGACTTTGAAAGTTGGATGGTAACAGGAATGGAATAAAGAAGTAGAGATGATTCAATTGGAGGAGCCTGACATGACTAAACAGATAGATACTGGAACTACAATATTTAAATCTAAGCAAATATTATATGCCATAAAGGTGAGATCCGTTAACTTGTTCAGATGGATTCATTCTTTCTCTCTGGTGACAAAAGTAAAAATGTAAACAAAGTGTGAGGTAAAGAAACTAAGAAAGAAACATATCCTAACAAAAAAAATCCAAAGTAGATAGATACTCTCATCCATCCAACAACAACAAGGATACAATCTCAAACCTATAGAGATCCATACCAATGTGATATACAAACATGAATATCCAAAAATTGCTAATCAATTAAAGAAATGTTCCAAAACAAAATATTGATAATTTGTTTTATTCAAAAAAAAAAATAAGATGGTGTCTGATTGAGAGAAGAAGAAGCATAATAGGCTGGAGAATGGGCAGTGGAGCCACCTTTAGGGGGTAGTGGGAACCAGAAAGCACAGCAAGAGAATGGTATAAAAGAAGGACAGCTATCATAATATGCTTTTGTTTCTTTTTATATGTCTCTATTATATACTACTGAGTACTGACCAATAATAATATTAATAGAGCTCTCCAAATCTATCTTCTTTACTTCCATAGAATGTGCTTAAGTAATAAAATTAGCAAATTGAAACGACGAATGAGATGCTTAACTAGTATTGAGTATCCCCTTAAACAAAGCAGATCCGAGTCGATTTTGCATAGAAAGCTTATTATAACCAAACCAACCCTAATACAAAGATCCAACAATTACAACAAAAAAATTATGAAAAAAGCTATAAATCTAGATATGACCGTGAAATCTAGATTAGAGACGATCTTCATGAAATGTCCACTAAATTATGCAAAATCGGGAGCAATCAAACGGGAATTCCAATAAAAACAATAGTGAAATCAAAGCTTCAACTCATATAGCTAAATCACCGAAACCTCGTACATATAGATGAACTAAACCTGATTTAGCTTATGAATTTTACATACAGAACAAAAAAAGGAAGTACTAAATTAGTGAGCTTACACTAGGGATCGAAGAGTTAGAAGGAAAAAGAAACTCAGGTCAAGTCATAAAAAGTGATATCGGAGATTATTATTACCTGGAAGAAGAAGAAGGAGCTCCGGTGGTAGCGAAATGAAAACAAGAAAAGATGAAGAGAATATGAATAAAAATATATCTTAAGAAGAGAGAATAGAACCGACGAAACGAAGACGACTTGCAGAGAAAAGTGGTTCAGTTTTAATTGCCACCCGAAGAAAACTACGTTTCCATCCAATTTCCCAGCATTGCCCCTTCGTTTTTGTTTTTATTACCGCTTTTGCCACTATCTCCCCCCACCGTCTCCGCTTCACAGCTGGTGCTCTCTGTCATTCTTCAATTTTCTCGTCAAACCGGTCAATTTTTTTTGTCAAACCGGTCAATCTATTTTTTACGATTTTGACTTTTATATTCTAACAAAAGACAACAAAAGTAACAAAAGGGAGTAAATAAACTTTTACTGGTCAAAACAAAAACTATCCACATGAACAACTTTTTCGTTACTTTACAGATTACAACAACATGATGAATCCACGATCTTACATTTTTTTTGTACTAGTAAGATGGGTTTGGTGATTATAATAAGAATAACAAACAAATAAACAGTGTTTGAGGTTGTAAAAGATCAACAACCTTTTAAGATTGATTTCTTGAGTTGATCGTATCGATCTCTTTGATAATCCACAACTATACACAGTTGTCTTATCGCTTCTCTCTTCTCTTCCCTTAAACTCAACACTTCTACTTCTCTCCCCTTCGCCTTCAACTCTAGCTCTTTCATTTTCGTTTCAAATTTGCTCAGAACCTTTGTTAGTTTCAGTTTCTCTGTTCCTTCTTCCGCAAGCTTCTTCTCTAGCTTTGATAGCTTCTCCTTCAACAGATTTTCTTGAGCTTCTCCGCATTCTAGCTTTGCTGTTAGACTCTCTACCTCGCTCTTCTTCTCACTCACCCACTGCTTCGCTGACTCGATCTCTTCCCCTAATCTCCCAACTCTCTTCGTCTGTTCCTCTGCTTCTTCTAGCTTCTTCATCGCCGTTTCCGATCTCCTGTACCCTTTTTCCAAAGCATCTTTCATATTACTGAAATGGGTTTCGAAAAACATCAGGCTTTCTCTGTTTTCTCTATTTTCTTGAGCCATTTCTCGTGTTTTTATGTACTCGTTCTTGCTCTCTAAGTGTATTTGTTCGGCCACGTGGATCCTCCTGTATAGTATCCTAATATGATCTTCTATCTTCATCCGGAAATCTTCAGCTAACTCTTCCATTTTCTTCTCTAAAGCATTTGGATTCAGCTTCGAATCCCGGCTCGAGCCAGATGACCAACGTTTCGATAGCTTCTGATCATCACATAACTTGTCAATAGTGTCTTTTTGTTCTTCGACAAGTCTCTGTTGATCCTTGACTTTCTCCGATAGCCTGCGTTGGAAACATAAAGACTTTAAAGCCTGAAATGAATGAATACTCTGACTTAAATTTGAAAACCATAAAACGTTTCTGTTGTTGTTTACCTGCGAATAATTTCATCTTGTTCCTTGACCAATTTCTTCTGATCAGAATTTTGAATGTCTAATATCTTGCTCTCATTTCTAATCTTATCAGCATTCTTCGTCTTTATCTCCATGTTCAGTGAATCCAGCTCTGCGATTCTTGTATGCAGCTTCTGGTTTTCTCCTTTAAGATAGTCAATCTCTTCATTCAGTCTGTTCCTCTCCTCCTCTGTTTCTTCTTTCAGACTCTTCAGTTGCATCTCCGTCTCTGTAACTTCTTCGAATTGTTTCTCCAACTTTGCTTCAGATTCATCTTTCTGCCTCCGCGATGATTCAAGCTCATGTTTCATACCATTCACCTGATCCACAAGTCCCTTGACTCGCTCTTCATCCTCTACTCTCTTAACTTCATACTTTTTAGCCAATTCCGCGTTTCTTGCGCGAAGGAAACCAATTTCTTTTTCCAAATTTCTCAACTGGCTCTTCAACTCTTCGATCCTCGATGTTAAACCTAACTCACTGTTCCCAAACTTGTTCACAAGTGTTGATATCTCATCTCCTTTCTCTCTCAAAACCGATTCCAAACCGGAGATCTGAGATCTAAGCCCTTTGTTCTTCTCTCCTAACTGTTTACTCTCACTAGCTTTCATCGCAATCTCTTTTTCTAAACCTCTTTTCTGGTCACACTCAGCTTTAGCGTTACCTAGCTCTCGTTCTAGCTCCTTCACACGTGAAGTCAGTTCTCGTTCTCTCTCGTCAGCATCATTCCTCAATGCTTCAAGCTTGCTTTGTAGCTCAGAAATTTCAATTCCTTCCTCCACAACATTCTCTATTTCCTCTGAAGAGTAATACTCCAAATCTGAACTCGATGAAGCAATACGAGATTTCCCTTTTCTTCTGCCACCACCGCTACTCGGGTCTAAATCTTGTTGAAAATCATCAAAAACAGAATAGAGAGACTGACACTGCTCTTGAAGATCGTTAACAATCCCTAGAAGCTCTCTCTTTGAATCCTTTGGAATCTTGTTTTTGGTTTGGATGAACTTTACAAGTTTTGAAACTTTCTTCTCCACTTCTGCAGAGATAACAAGAGAACTAACAAAACCTTACATAAACAATTTTCAAAGACGAAAAATAGTTGTTATTGGTGATTTAATATCCGTACGTTGAGCATCAATTCAAACAAATCTTACCTGTTTTTGCTCGCTCCATTCTTACGATCCTCGTTCTTGTCTCCGCATTTGAACCTCAAGATCAATAAAACGTCCTCCTGCAAACACACTGAATAGCGAGCCATCCAAATGTTTAGTATCATCATACATGTTCAACAACAAACCTCTATCATTATTATACATGTCAATAATTGTTTTGATTCATACATAGATGGGAGAAATAACGTATGTATCAAGTTTTGTCCAGTAAAATGGGAATGCACCACTTTCTAATTTACTTTTTCCCCAAGAAAGCTTCACAAATTAGAGAATGATCTCACGCAACGATATATATGGGATCAAATCAAAATACAGAGACCAAAATTTTCTGCAAAACTTATTTTCTCTAGACATCAAATCAGAAAACTGTATTCTACGATTTACATTACCGCAGTTTCTCAGCGAAAACCACAATTCTTCTTAAAAAAATTGACAGGAAACATGAAGAAAAGGATTGAAAAAATTACCAGGTAAAATGAGAGATCGAATTAGTCGTTTCTTTGTCTTCCTGGGAAAGATGAAACCAAACAATGATTTCAATCTAATTCTGATTTTTAAATTAGAAAGATAGAGCAATATTAGAAGTTAGAGTAATATTTAGAAGTTGTGATTAGAAGAAAAAGGATAAATATATAAATTTAAGAGATGGTTTGCTTTTTGTCTCCCTAACCACAACTTTATGTTTTAAGATAGATCCGATCAGACCGGAGTTTCCTAAAATTATGTCATACACTTATCTGGTCTTAACCTAATCGAACCTGGAATTGAAATTCAAAGGGCAACTGCTAACCTTATCTCAAACGCCACAAAGAGCTTCTCCGCTTCTTCTTAATCATCAGCAAGAAGAACCCTATCAACCCATTAACTGTTTTTTTCTTCACAGTTAAAACCAACTAATGCCTGGCAATTTCCCTCCAAAGCTTTCTGATATTCCATCTCTAAGCCTTTCTACTTCATCCCATCTCCCATATCTTGCATACACATTAGAAAGCATCACTTTATATACACTTCTTTTCTCTTCCCCATTCTCCAATATCTTCTCTGCTACAACTTCAGCCAACTGTGTGTTCTCATGAACTTCACAACATGACAATAGTGCTCCCAAAATTCCTGAATCAATTGGTTTTCGTAATGACATTACAAACTCAAATGCTTCTTCTAGCTTTCCAGCCATTCCCATCAACTTTACCACGTAAACATAATGCTCTGTTTGTGGTTCAACACCAAACTCACTCTTCATTCTCTCGAAGATCTCTTGTCCTTCGTTTAAGAGTCCCGAATGGCAACAAGTAGAAAGAAGAGCATCGAAAGTGACCTCATCAGGTTTCAAGCCCATCTCAAGCATCTCGGAGAACTTTTCAAACGCAGAGGTCGCAAATCCGTGCAAGCCAAGACCCAAAATAACAGAATTGAAGGAAACAATGTTTTTCTCTGGAATCCCTGCAAAAAGATTCATCGCAGAATCCAGAACCCCACATTTTGAGTACATGTCTATAAGAGCAGAGCAAACCTTGATATCAAATTCTAGTCCTAGTCGAATAACATAGCCGTGCATTTCTTTTCCATACACTGAATCTGATAACTCAGCACAAGACCCTAATACAATCGCCACAAGAACACAATCTGGCTTCTTACCACTCATTCTCAGCTCATTAAACAGATAC
The DNA here is from genome assembly GCA_023657505.1 of Camelina hispida. Taxonomy (NCBI): domain Eukaryota; kingdom Viridiplantae; phylum Streptophyta; class Magnoliopsida; order Brassicales; family Brassicaceae; genus Camelina; species Camelina hispida. The sequence continues at coordinate 45,333,447 of CP094632.1, read as the reverse complement.
AAAGCCTCCTTGTGATTCCCACATCTCGAATAACCAGTTATCAAAGAAGAACACGCAACTAAATCAGGTCCAGAGATGCTATTATACACACTACAAGCGGAAGCTATGCAACTGCATCTCGAGTACATGTTCACTAAAGCACAACCAACATAAGTATGAGTATCTAGATTGATTTTCAAACAAAATCCATGAACAGAACAAGCAATGAGTAGCAAACTAGGATCAATCAAACAAGTCGTTAGGGCTACCATTGTATAACAGTTTGGTACATGTCCTCGATGTTGCATTAAGTTAAACAAATTGACTCCTTTATCCCAAAATCCAGAGCATCCATATCCAGAAATCATAGCATTCCATAAAGCAACATCAGGGTCTGGTATCGAAAGGAACAACTTACTTGCTTCAAAAGTAAGGCCAGCTTTTGAATAAGCTTTAACAATTGCACTGCCACAAATTTGATCAAATCCAAGACCAGATACTATCGCAATCCCATGAATACACCTCAGTCCCTCGGTATCGAAACTCTCTGAGCAGCCACGAGCTAAGCACGCATAGGTGAAGTTATCTGGTTTCGTATCAGAACTCAGCATCTGAGAGAAGAGTGAAAAAGCAGTACTAAATTGATGAGCTTTAGCAAAAGCTCGAATAACAGAGTTCCAAAGGAAAACGCTTCTCTCAGGAAATACGTCGAACAGTTTGCGGGCAGACACAAGATCATCGTTTAACGCATAGAATCGTACAAGCTGCGTCGCGAAAAACGGGTCACGAGCAAGTTGGGACTTAGTAACAAAGCTATGCAGTTTCTGGGTACTCAATTTCGTTTGAAATTTCCTCGAGAACTCGAAGATAATCAAACGTAATTGCGTCTGCGAGGCCATTAGAGGTGCGTGTAATCACAAACGCAAAATCCAATCTTTAATCGAGCAAAACCTCAAACACAGGAATAAGACTTTAAGGGTAAAATAAAGCTCTTGTTTTTTTCAGATAAAAAAGTGTAGACTTTGCAGAAGCTACAGAGAAGTATCTAAAGAAAGCAAAATTTACAAATACAAAAAAAAAAAAAAAAAAAAAAAATGGTATTTAAGAGGGTTACACAAAAAGGGTTATGTTAAGATTCTTGCAAAAAAAACAAGATGTGTGTTTAAAAAGCTATGTTAGCTCAGAGTCAGAAGCAGGACCAGTGAGTTGTCTACGTCTTCCATGGATCAAAGGACTCATAGGACTCAAAGGCAATCTAGTATCCTTCCTTGCTTTGCTGCTGCTTCTTCCAAATGGACTTAGCGGTGATGATGCTTTTGTCGCTGATCTTGGTTTTATAGGAGATGATCCTGAAGTTCGTAAACCTGCAACGAAAGACTTATTATATAATCTATTTGGTTTGATCTCATCCATCAGAGAGCTTTACAATGAAATACAATTTTTATCTGACCTGAGATTGAGTTTCTTCTGAGTTTGACGGCGTCACTGCTCTTCTTTACAGCTGAGGTCTTTTTGATTGGAGCTTCAGAGTAAACTGATCTTGTATCTGAGTATTCAGATATTGCATCTAAGCACAATGACTTTGTATACGTTGGCATTGTTGGTGGATCTTCAACCACTGAAACACTTTCTGAAACAGATTCACCTGTTTCTGAATTCTCTTCTTTGTTGAAGTTTGGACTCATCTTCTCTTTCTCTGTGATCCTGTATGAGTAAAGCTGGAACGGTATTTGTGTCACGGATCCCGCGTGAGAACCTGACTCCATTGAGAACTTTTTCAAGAATCTTGCTTCCAAGTCCCAGCAATCAACAAGTGGGTTTTGGATTTGTAGGTGACCGTGATCCGGATTCACAACTAGGAACTTCTTGATGTACCGGAGGATCCTGCAAATCGAAGAGAAAGTTGGACGCTGATTCGGTTGTGAGTGCCAGCAACGTTTAATCAGACTGACGAGGTACTTTGGCGAAGGGAAAGGGAAGAGAGGTCTCTCTCCCGTTCTAATGTTCTTAGCCATATGATCCCCTTGAAGATGACTATCTTCAAATGGAACTTTACCGGTTATAAGCTCAAAACACACCATTGCAAAGCTATACACATCAGCTTTATGTGTAAACTTTGATCTCGGAGCTGTACCTTTGAGATCTTGTTCCATCTCTGAGAGAACCTCTGGTGCATACCAGATTATAGGATCAGGTGTGGTTGGTCTAGAAGAAGCACGAGAGAAAGACTGATTCTTAACTGATGTCAAACCGAACCCTGATATCTTCGCATGGAAATAGCCTTCAGTGTGACTTCTCTCTTTCAAAAGAATGTTCATGGGATTCAAATCTCCATGGAAGATCTCATTTGAATGAAGATACTCCATCCCTCTAGCGATTTGAAGCATTATATCGATCACAACAGGAACAGAGAAGAGATATCTTCTTCTAGGTCCACAGTTCTCCTTCATGTAGCTTTTCAAATCTTTGTGCATTAACTCCATAACCAAAGAACATTCTTTCCTTTCTTCATCATAGAATCCACAAAGGTACTGAAGTATATTCGAGTGACAAAGCGACAACAGAGAAGAAATCTCTGCGTTTAACGGCTCAAGATCCCCAAAAAAATGTCTCAATACGAAACTGTCCCTAACCATTGAATCTCCTTGTACTGACCACCTAATCTCCGCCTCACTTGGTAATCCTTAGAGCCAACGAGTATGGAACTCGGGAAGAGCTTACCGTTAAACTGTTCCAACCCGGTAAGCTTCTTCAACAAAAAATCAGCTAAACGCTTCTCAGTCTTGCCAATCTCAAGGCTTTCCGACTTCCTCTTCTCTTGCAATGCTTCCACCAGATTCCACCTATCTTCTCTCCAAGAGTGCTCAAAACGGCTGCAAAGATCCCTCGGAACCAAATACTGTTTCCCAAACCTCCACTGGAAAAGCTTTGGATCATTCCACTCTTTATCATACTTTCTCAAAAACACAACTCTCCTCCTCTCCATCTCAGCAGGGTCAAGACCCGAGATCTCACCAGCAATCTCGATAGCTTCGATCACAGCCGGAAAGTAAGATAACAAGTTGTGTATATGAAACTCAAGACAATCTTTGTTCTGATGAAAGTTGATAACTTTGCCCCACCAGTCTTTATTGGACATACAGTTACGAACATACATTTCGCCTTCTTTAAAGACTCGATAAAGCTCTCTCAAAGGCGGTTCAAGGGCTCTCCATTTAGTATGTTTCTCTTCAAGCTTCAAGTTGTGTCTGATCTCTTCAGCAACGGTGTTGAAAGCTAAACTGAAAATATCTAATAACAAACAGCATTGTCTTTGGTTGATTAAGATATCGTCTTGTAATACCATAAGCGCGTTTAAGCTTCCTAGAACCTCTCCGATTTGCCTGAATTGCTCCATCACATCACAGTGGGGGGCTTGTCAAAGTTTTCAAATCTTCTCTTAAAAAAAATTTGATCTGGTAAAACAAAAAAAAAAAAAAAATCTAAGCTTTTGAGAAAACCATTTCCAATTCCCTTAACACATTTATTACAGATATGATCCCATGGAGGAGGAAGAAAAAAAAAACCTGAAATGAAGATCCTTTGTTTTGGTTCTCAAGGATCGATGAATTGTTGTCGTTGAATATGTGAAATCATATGGTTGAGTAATCGAATCAGACCAAAACATCAACAATCTTCTCCAACCCTGACCACCAAATCTCAAAATTAGGGTTCAATTCGAGGAGAAAAATTAAAAAATCAACCGCTAAAAAAGGTTGAAACTTTTAACTCGATCTTTACCTGTAGAAGAACTTGGAATCAGAAAAAAAAAATGAAAAACTTTGTTTGCTTCTAAAGTTTTACACAAAGATTTTTTCTTCGCTGTCGTCTCTCTGTAACGATTTTGCAGAGAGAAAAGCTGAATAATATTTTTTTTTCGTTGTTCAAACTTCAAAGTGTTATGTTTTTCGTCAGTTTTTTTTTTTTTTTCTTTTCTTGTCCGCATTATGTGGGAGCCGAAGCCCATTTATGAAGTGTTCCCGCGAGTTTCGTCTTAATTATTTTTATTAACTAATAATGTGATGTAATTAGAGAGAGTCCCCTATGATTAATTTCTCAAAAACGGTGTTTTCGGTTTTATACTTTTCGCTCTAAACGTCGTCGTTTGTGTTTTTTTTTACTTGATTCAACTTTTATCCACTTGACTATTTTATTTCCCAAGTCTTATCAGGAAAAAAAAAACAACTAATTACTGTATTTCGAAGTCTTTTCATGCATTTGAATCTTTGACCTTCCAACCAGAATTTTGAATGTTTAACTAAAAAAAGAGATAAGAGTATACTGTATACAGTGAGGCAGATAATGTTTGTTTGTGAGAAAATTTTACTATTTTAAATTGGAAAAAAAAAAAATTGTAAGAATCAAAGTTAAAGATAAATCTTCATTTGTATACATTCCATATATATACAGGTTTAAGGCAGTTACGTTGGCAGATATATATATGACGTCGAGACAAAACAAAACAAGTTATGACTATTGAATTTGAAATCACTAGTTCGTATAGAAGTCATTAAATTTATCATTTTTATGCTCTTTGTTCAGGCTGAAGATAGAAACTTCGAAGATAAAAGAACATGTTCCGTCTCTCACATTGTTTGCACTGCACATATCTCACAGCTCACTTAAAGCCGTGGATGATCATAACTTATGGTCATACAACTGTTCCATCAATTCTTAGAATAGCATTGGATGGAATTCATCATTTACAATCGCAATCTTCGTTTCGCCTGCAGAATTAATTAGAGAGATACGTGTTACTAGTATAGTATGGCCAACAAATGTCTTCAGTTATTAATAGTTGATGATTTTTCACTTTTTTCATAAATATAAGAAAGTATACCTAGATTGTCTCCCTTATCCGATCAAAACAAAACAAAAAAAAGTATATCTAAGATTTTTTTTTTTTTTAATTTGAATAGATTACATCAAAATCTAAAGGTACTATTACTAATACTAAGGGTACTAATCTACTAAGAGAAAGATAAACATATCCTACTATATTAATGGGAAGTATAAATATAAATATAACCTCATAAAATGTAAAAAATTAAGACAAATATTTAATTTTTCAGTAAGGATAAAAAATAATTTAATATTAGACTAATCAAATCTTTCAAATAATTAATAATTTTCAAAAAAAATATTTTCTCTTTCCAATTAATTATGGACTAAACTTTGTAATTAATTTTCAAATTTATAAACCAATCAGAACTTTTAAAAGTAAGATTTTTTTTTTTATCTAAGAATCCAATTTATTATTTTAATAACTATATTTGGAAGATTTATTAAGATTTTAAATTATGATTCTCCTATCATCTTTCTTTTATTTCATTTAAAAATTGTTTTAAATTATCATATAATATATATAATAAATAAATATGTAGATTTTTTCTCCGTATGTTGTGATTTGAATTTTTAAAAACGAAAATATATTACTCAATCTATGAAGAAAAAATGTGTGTTTTAATGTTTTACATTTGGTAAAACAAAATCAGTGTTTTAATGTTTTACATTTGGTAAAACTAAATTTATGTGGTTGATAAATTAATAAATTTTATTACTTACAATTTAAATATAATAATTACTACTTTAAAATATTCCACAAAATAATGAAAATAGCAAATTTCTTATCTGATGAGCATTTTAGTAGATTTGTAAATTAATTATATACTATTACTAGGAGATATTCCATGCTATAAAACATGGTTAAAGATTTTCTCTAAAATTATTATTATTATATTTGTTTAAAAAAATTATTTTGTTTGAGACATTATTTAATTTTAATATTACAATTGTTTTGTAAATCTACATATATTATTTTAAATACTAATTATTTTAGAATATTAAAGTATTTTAATGTGTTTGATTTCTATTTTCATTTTATATTGTTTGTTTATTGTATCTGCATCATTATTTTGTACAATATTTTAAAGTAGTAATTAATATATTTAAATTTTGAGGAATAAAATTTATTAATATATCAACCACATAAATTTAGTTTTAATTTAAAAAAAAAAAAATTGGCGAAAATGGTGGAATTGATATTATACAAACTGCAAGTTAATTAAGAAAGTAAATTTTCAAAGATTATAGAAGGATTATCATTACACTATCTTCGCATTTTATTAGTTGTCGTTTTAGATTATTTGACGAAATTTAAGAAAATAATATTATATTATACATTTGTTTGACTATTAGAATTCTAAAGTTTTTTTTAACATTTTATTCATTTAATAAGGGGCAAATAAAATAAGCTTTTACTAAAAATGACAATGAAAAATAAAAATGACAATTAAATTAAAGAAAAAAAATTAAGCCTAGAACAATAACTATATGAAAATGGAAGGAGTATAATATTTTGAGGAGTAGTTAATATATTAGGAAAAAAAATTCCAAAGCTTGGTTAACAAAAAAAAATGTTATCTAGCAATTAAAGTAATGTAAATTTGGTTAAAAGTCAAAAGAGAAACTTTGGGCTCAAGGTTGATCTTTGGTTATTTTGTTTGTTTTGGGACTAGAGAAGAAAAAGGCAATATTGGTACTTTCCTTAAACAAAAAAGGATAAATTAAACACTATATATAACGCTCTTCTCTACCGATCCTGATTTTTATATTTCTCATTGAGTGATCGATCGTGCTCATCTTTTTTCTTTTTTTTTTTTGTTGGACAGGATCATGATGAGTTCTCCGGTGATGAATCAAGACATGACCCAAGAGGTTCTTTCTTATCTTCCGGCTTCAGAATTCGGAAGATTCAGGCTCCTGAATAAAGAATGCAACAAAAGAAGCTACGAGTCATGGTTTCTCGATCTCAATCTCCACAGAACCAATTCTGTTTCCGGATACTTCCTACAATCACAATACTACGAACAAGGATACAAACTTCGAACCAGTTTTATCCATGAGAGGAGTGATTTACAAAACAACGGAGTCTCCATCGATTTCCTGCCACGGGGAAACAACGTCAAGATCAAAGCTTGTGATGCAAGTCATGGGATATTGCTCTGTGTTAATGACAAAGGACCAATACCGGAGTACATAGTCTGCAAACCAACCACAAAACAGTATCAGATCATACCGCGTCCAGAAGTGCGAAGTTGTGATAAGTTAATGGGTATAGCTGTAATCGGGTTGGACCCTTTCCGGTATAAAATATGTAGGCTTTCGAAGTCGCCCGGTATGAATAGGAATCTCAGAACTTTTGCATGCGAAGTTTTCGATTCCGGTTCGTTTGCGTGGAAGAGATTAAAAAACTTGCGTCTACCAAGAACAGACGGTTTAATTCTTTCAAACCCGGTACAAGCTTCTGGATTCTTGCATTGGAGATCGCGGAACGACAATGTGATCCGGTTCTGTCTCAAGACCGAGGCTTGGTCTTTCTTGCATACTCCCAACTTTGGTGTTTTCCCAAAACTGGTCAAATACGAAGGGAAGCTAGGTGTTATTCGTGAGTGGACAAACAAAGATCAAGAAGATGTTCACGGGTTATGGGTTTTAAATAGCAGTTTTGGAAAGTCGTGGATAAAAGTGAGAGATATTAAAAGCATTGGGGTGAGCAACGACGTCGTAAGCGCATATAACATTCCCTGGACTCCGAGCAACGACGTCGTAACGCTTTGGAGCTGGGATCGTGTTTTCTTCTACAACATAAACACAAAGAGATCGAATATAGTTCATACAAACAAGGTATTTGCTTATTACGTTTGTTTCCCGTTTTGTTCTGATTACGAGAGAGTTGATCTGCACCAACGCGAAGAAGACACTGGCTGACAAATGCAAACTAGTCTCAAGACTCAAGACTCAATAGGCACAACTTGGAGCGCCATAAATAATCTTCTTATTGTTGTCAATAAATAATCAAAATTTAATTTTGTAAGCGGTTTGTGTTTCTTAAAAAGTTTGTGTGTAACACCAAACAAGTCTTTCAAGAAAAACTTTCAATAAAAAAATGTTTATAAATATGACTTTCATGTTTTTCTAATGTAATTTATTCCTATACCATATTTTATAGGGTACGTATTTATATATATATATATATATATAATGTTTATATTGTGGATATAAGCGTTTTCATTTGCTAGGAATTAAACAAGGAGGATTGTTCCAGAAAAATGTTTGACTTGATTTAGTGTTAAAAAGTGGAACACTGCAGAGAATTACTTTTTCAATAAGGGAAAAATATAATAGAGTATACATTGGCATGTGATTATGTTAAAAACTTATGTGTTCAGTACGCAAAGCATTTATTTCAAAAGAACAAATAATATAGATAACTTTCATCTCATGTAAAACAAATTCTATAGTTTTATAAGCCTCGAGGTTATTTAAATAATTTTTTAAAAATTATTTATTTACTTAATTAAAATGTTTTTTTTTGACCTCTATACAGCAATTTAATTAAAATGTTTTATGAACATGCTTTCATTCAAAGGATGTTGAAACAACACACTAGCAGCATTTTTAGAGGCATCATCAAATCAAATGATACAAATCTTGTAAAAGATTATAAGAATCTACAACAAACTAGACCATTTTTACTGATGATTTACAATTTCATTTAAACGCGTTTAGTAGTGAAAGGATCTGATAAAGTAAGTAAAAATATTAAGAAATAATATATGCGTCAATGGCATACAATTTGTGAGATATATTTAATTATGATATAAATAGCGGATTTAAGACAACTAAAGTAAAAAATAATTTTTAGTAAAAAAAATATATCACATCCTAATTTTATATCTCACAACAATTCAGATGAATCGACGCATCACATCCTAATTTTATGTTTCACAACAATCCAAATGAATCGGCGCTTCTATTTATACTTAACATAAATAAATAAAAACTCATCAAACTCAGCAAACATATTTTTAGATCTAAAAGCGACAATATGAATCGTAGGTAATGAATCAAGATGTGATCATCAAAGATTTCCTTTGACACATAATTTGGTGTAGGTACGTAATTCAGTTGTAATCTCTTTTATTTTGAAAGTATGAGAACAGCTTATATAAGATCGTGTGTGCCTTGAAGATGCAGATGAGTGATTATTATGTTCCTATATTGACCTCACCTGATACAAGAGCAACCTTCTACTAGCACAGAGGCCATATAGAAGATTGCTCTTCCAGCCCAACATAATCCACCCGGAATAAAAAGGATATTAACTAACATCTGAGTCCTCTGTAAATTCTTTGACATTATCTGGTGCAGGTATGTAATTGAATGGTAATCTAAAGCGCATATGATTGTATTCCTCAATATAAAATTTTAATTTCATATTTATTCATGACATGAAATATTGTTCAAAAATCTTCATAGATCTGGAATAGAGTAAAGATTGAAGCTTTTCATGTAAGTCATGGAAAGTTATTTTCTGTTAGTGATTTATTTGTTTATGGTATTTTCACTCTATACAACAAGTGTTTGATTTCCATATATATGTTGTTTTTCACTATACTCCCTATGTTTAACATGAAAATAATGTTCTAGTGGTTCTTATTTATTTCATATTGGGGATGATATATTCGTTGTAGGTTGTAGGTTCTGCAAAATGAAAATTTTTATGGGGAAATTGCATCATCGATATTCACTTCACTTGTACTATTTGAATATTATATATTATAAATATAAAACATTTTTTTTTAATCTCAATTTCGTATATATATATATAGATATATACATACAGATGATATAAACTAAATTAAAAGTTAAAACTATATATGTTTTTGGGATTGTGAATAAACCGTAGGATTTACATTTTCTTGTGTTATCTCATTTGGTTTAGTACTATAATTAATTAATTTAATATATGTATATATACTGATTTTTTTTGTTAATATAATCTATTAACATTTTCTATTAAGAATTTTAAATTCTTTTATCAAAAGTTTATTTGCATATCACATTACCAATTGAAAGCTATATATATTTTCCATCTAAATGAAAACTGAAATTCGGGTTGGGGTCATTGAATCATCACTATTCACTTCACCTGTACTGCTTGAATCATTAAAATATAATTTATTATCTCTATTTTAGGAAATGAATACTATACAGATATGGTGGAACAAAAGTTACAAAATAATGGATAGATGTAGATCCCTATTCATCTCCCTCTTAGCCTAAATTAGCAGTCTTTCTATAAAGTTTGGTCTACAGTATTTTATAGTATTCATTTCCTAAAATAGAGATCTATTCTTAATATTTGATTTAGATAGTACAAGTGAAGTATTAATTTAATATTTCAATTAATTAATTTAATATTGCAATTAATTAATTTAAATCAAATAGTACATATATCATATATTAAATTTAGATAGTACATATATTAAATTAATTAATTGAGAATCAATTTAGTACTATAATTAATTAATGTAATTTATGTATATTACAAGAATTTAATTAGTTCAATGATCTTCAACTGATTCTCAATAGATTCTTGTAACAAGAAAAAAATCAGTATACATGTAGTAATTAACTAATTATAGTACCAAACCAAATGAGATAGGGCAAGAAAATCTAAACCCGATTTGGTTCATCTCACAATCCGAAAACCCAGTATAGTTTTAACTTTTAATTTAGTTTATATCATTGGTTCATTCTTTTAAATAAATAAATAAATATATATAGGAAAATGAGACAACCACGTGTTGTACCCACGATCTGCCATCTCGGGTAACAGGCCAGAAGGCCCAGGCCGGATTTATCTGATGGGCCGAGAACATATTAATGATTGGCCCATCAGGCCCAGAAAAGGAAAGAGAGCGCGGAGACGTTTCGTGCTGGTCAGCCCGCAGCTCGGACCCGGTCAAAGATTCCTGCATTTAAGGGTGTTAATTAGTCCGCGCAAATCGTGTCCTATTAATTGTACATTAATTGGGTAATTAATTGGTGGGTATAAATATGTAAGGGGGGTGTCACTTGTAAGGATGGAAGAATTTTTCCAGAAATAGCATATACAAATTCAAATTCATAAACTCTTTCAATTTAGCTCGGAACTGTTCTACGGTGGTAAGCTCCTCCACACTTAAATCACTTCGGAAGGAGAAACTCATTCTCAGTTCTCACATTTGGCGCTAGAAGGAGGGGATTATCGCCTGACTCTCACCAGTTCCGACTTCTTACACAAGTTCATTCCACAAAACCACCGCTATGGTAACCAGCTCTCCCAGTCAGGTATCTTTGGAGGTGATCCACAAGCTCCTGCAGGACTTGTCCGAAAAGTCCGACCGACAGCAAGCCGCCTCCGCCGCCCTAACTGAGCGATTCGACAGTCTGGAAGGCCAGGTCTCCGCTCGTTTGGACGAAGTCACGACGTCCGTAGTAGACCTCTCAGCCTCCCACGCGCGTACGCCGATCGGGTCGATCTCCTATCCTCTGACCAAAACCCACGTCGACGTGCTTTGGATTTCTCGGGTGTGACTCCACCTTCCACTTCGCAAGGAGCAGCAACAAACGTCACTCCGGAGATTCGTTCCCGCCTCAAACCAATACGCAAACGGCGCTACCACTGGCCGGCGACGGCCACACACCGGTTCAGCCCGGCGTCGTCCGACCTTCCGAGGTCCCAGTCCGTCTTCCTCCCGGTAGATGGAAACACTTCGGCTTCGGGGTATACTGTCAACCCGAGATCTTCCGCATGCAGAGCGAAATTCGGGACATGCGGTCCGTTATGCATAGTGCTACCACCTCAGCTCCGGATATATTCCGGGTGATCGAGAGTCGAGGCGAACTCCTTTTCCGACCAAATAGCCCGAGTCCGCATCAAGGACACTGGCAAAATTAAATTCTCGAGCTACGAAGGAAAAGGAGATCCGACCAATCACCTCAAGACTTTCTTGCTGACAGCTAGCCGGGTGGACCTCGAGCCCCATGAAGCAGACGCTGGGTACTGCAAGCTGTTCGAAGAAACATTTAGTGGACCGGTACTGCTTTGGTTCACATCCTTAGCAGCTGGCTCCATTACCAACTTTACCGAGCTGTCAACCTCGTTCGTCAAGCAGTATTCTAGCCTAATCGAAACTGCGGTGACGGATGCTCAGCTTTGGAACCTAAGCCAAAAGGCTGGAGAATCCCTCCGGTCTTACATAACTAAATTCAAGGAGATCCAGGTCCAAATTCCCGGACTCTCGGACTCCACAGCCCTGGCCGCGCTTAAGAATGGCCTCTGGCACGAATCTCGCTTTCGCGAGGAGTTGTCCGTGAATCGTTTCCCAACTATTCAGGACGCGTTACACCGAGCTTCGAACTGGATCGCAGAAGAAGACAAACTCGCCGCTGCGCAAAACAAAACGCCCCGCCTGCAGGGAAACCACGCCTCGAAGCACCTGCCAAAAAGACTCCGCCTACGACTCCGAAGTCCGGGCCGAGCACTTTCGCAGTCACCCAATCTCCCAAAAGAATTCCCCAAAGAATTCACCGTCCAAACCACCATTTTCACCGCGCTCCAAGAGCGGCGTACTCCCGAGTAACAAATGGGTCCGAGATGAGGACACGTACTGCGAGCATAAAACCAACAGTCATTCTACTCTCTGTAAGAAGCTGATGCATCTCCTCGCAGAAAAGTACGTGGCGGGAGAGATGCCGAATGTCACGATTGAAGAGTTGGAGCAAAAAGCGACTCCGAAGTGGACGAGGATGCTCCACCTGCAAAGAAACCAAAGCAGTCTGATGGAAGTGGAGCTCCCAAGAAAAGAATCGACGTGATAATGGGAGGATCGCGTCTGTTTCGGAATTCCATCACTGCGATCAAAGATCATCAGCGGAAGCTCACTAGCCCCCAGCCGAAGCGAGCTAAATTGGTAGCTAGCGATCTACCTGAAATTTCTTTCTCCGAGAAGGAAACTGAGGGGTTGGACACTCCGCACGATGACGCGCTCGTCATCTCGCTTGATGTAGCGAACCACGAAGTCTGCCGAATCCTAGTTGATACTGGGAGTTCGGTAGACCTGATCTTCCTTGAGACGCTCACCAGAATGGGTATCGGGAAAGAGCACATTGCAGGACCACCCTCACCCTGGTCTCGTTCACCAGCGAGACGTCGATGTCTTTGGGCACGATCACATTACCAGTGTCCACTCAAGGAGTGGTTAAAATGGTGGAGTTCACGGTCTTCGACCGACCTGCGGCCTATAATGTTATTTTGGGAACTCCCTGGCTCTATCAGATGAAGGCGGTGGCCTCGACGTACCATCAGTGCGTCAAATTTCCGACCCCACAAGGAGTCCGGGAGGTTCTGGGAAGCCAAAGGACAGCCAGGAGCTGTTACCTCGCAAGTCACAAGCTCCTGATCCAATAGCAACCACAGCTCGAGGTCCCGAAAATCCAGTTCGGAAGCAGCTAAAAGGTGACCTCACTGAGTCCATTTTCATCAATGGCAAATTCCCGGATCAAGAAATCAAGATCGGAGTAGGGTTGGATAGCGAGCTTCGCGCCGCCCTGGTAGCCTTCCTGCGAGAAAGAATGGCCACCTTCGCGTGGTCCGTGGACGAGATGCCCGGCATTAGTCCAGAAGTCATTTCCCACGAGCTGAATGTGGATCCTACGTTCAAACCTGTAAAGCAGAAGCGAAGCTGGGTCCGGAACGAGCTGAAATCGTAAACAAAGAGGTTGAACGTTTGCTGAAGGCGGGCCAGATACGCGAAGTAAAATATCCTGAGTGGCTCGCAAATACAGTCGTGGTCAAGAAGAAGAACGGAAAGTCGCGAGTCTGCGTCGATTTCACCGACCTGAATAAGGCATGCCCCAAAGACAGCTTTCCACTTCCGCATATCGACCGGTTAGTTGAGTCCACTTCGGGTCACGAGCTGATGTCCTTCATGGATGCATTCTCTGGCTACAACCAAATCCTAATGAACCCGGACGACCAGGAGAAGACTGCATTCATTACGGACCGCGGGATCTATTGCTACAAGGTGATGCCTTTTGGGCTAAAAATGCGGGAGCAACTTACCAAAGGCTGGTGAACCGAATGTTCGAGCATCAACTCGGAAAAACAATGGAAGTTTACATCGATGACATGCTGGTGAAATCAATGGAAGCCAGTTCGCATCTCGCCGATCTGAAAGTTTGCTTCGACATCCTGGATCAGTTCGGGATGAAGCTCAACCCCACGAAGTGCACCTTTGCAGTTCCATCAGGAGAATTCTTGGGGTATATTGTCACAGAAAGAGGCATTGAAGCGAACCCGAGGCAAATAAATGCTTTCCTGTCTATGAGTTCTCCTAGGACCTTGCGCGAAGTGCAGCGCCTTAACGGGCGGATCGCAGCTCTCAACCGTTTCATCTCCCGATCTACGGATAAATGCCTTCCTTTCTACCAGCTGTTACGAAAAGGGGGAAAAACTTTCCTGTGGGATGCGAAGTGTGAGGAAGCATTCGCCCAACTCAAAGCTTATCTGTCTGAACCACCGGTCTTGGCGAAGCCTGAGTTCGGAGAGCCACTCTTTCTTTACGTAGCCGTATCGGATAGTGCGGTCAGTGGAGTTTTGGTTCGAGAAGAAAGGGGGGAGCAGCGACCAATTTTCTATATCAGCAAATCATTCACCGGCGCGGAGTCGAGGTATCCCATGATGGAAAAATTGGCCCTAGCAGTGGTCACTTCGGCAAGGAAACTGCGGCCTTACTTCCAGTCCCATACGATCATAATCCTGACGACACAGCCACTTCGGACGGTGTTACATAGTCCGAGCCAATCCGGGCGGCTGGCTAAATGGTCGGTTGAGTTGAGCGAATATGACATCGAGTTCCGGACTCGAACTTGTGCGAAGTCTCAAGTGCTGGCCGATTTCTTGATCGAACTCCCACTAGCCTCCTCGGCTAGCGACACTGTCGAAACTCCATGGACGCTGTATGTTGATGGAGCTTCTTCCAGATCGGGGCAGGAATTGGAGTCCGCCTCACTTCTCCTACCGGCGAAGTGATCGAGCAATCATTTCGCTTGGCTTTCAGTGCGTCCAACAACGAAGCCGAGTACGAATCTTTCCTCGCCGGCTTGCGCCTCGCAGTGGGGATTGGTGTCCGAAAACTTCGAGCTTTTGCGACTCGCAGCTGGTCACCAACCAGTTTTTGGGAGTACGAAACAAAGGATGGCCGCATGGAGGCTTACTTGTCCGCAGCTCGGGAGTTAGTCGCCAAGTTCGAAGAGTTCGAAATCACTAAGATCCCACGAAGTGAGAACTCTGCTGCGGATGCCTTAGCATCCTTGGCCTCCACTTCGGATCCTGCGACAACAAGGATCATCCCCGTCGAAGTCATCCAGTTTCCTAGCATCCGGCTGGAGGGCACCCACGTCGTGACCCGCGCAATGAAAAAACAGCTGGCCGCCGAGGAAGCAGCTCGTGAGACGGCTGCAGACTCTCGAACCTCGGAAGATCTGGACCATGTCTTGCTTACCCCGATGGAAGTTCACCCACCTCTCGCCGAGCTCGACGAAAGTTCAGCTCCGGAATCATCGAGCTTACCAGCTGACAATCAAGCCGTCATCCCACATGCCACCTCGAGCAGCACGAACTCTAACAGCTGGGGGCAGATGACTGGCGGAGCCCGATCTGGGCTTACCTTGAAAAAGGGAACTCCCAGCCGACAAGTGGGCAGCTAGGAAGCTCAAGGTCACAAGTGCGCGGTCTGTATTCATGACAGAATACTTCTACGCCGAAGTGTAGCAGGTCCTTATCTGACTTGCGTGGCTGGTAAAGAGCCCGCGATGCTAATGCGAGCTGTTCACGACGGACCCAATGGGAATCATTCCGGAGGTCGGACTCTGGCTTTCAAAATCAAACGTCAAGGTTACTTCTGGCCTACCATGGTCGCGGACTGCGAAAAGTATTCTCGAACTTGTGAGAAGTGTCGAAGCACGCCCGTCAATTCACCAACCTACCGAGCTCCTGTCATCAGTGTCCGCGCCATACCCATTCATGAGGTGGTCTATGGATATCATCGGTCCATTACATCGAGGACCAGGAGGAGTCCAGTACGTACTCGCTCTCACCGACTACTTCTCCAAGTGGGTGGAAGCAGCAGCCTATGCGAAAGTAACAAGTGACGAAGTGGAACAGTTCGTGCTTAAGAGCATAATCTACCGCTACGGTGTCCCACATGAAATCATTACGGACAATGGCCCGCAATTCATCTCTTCGCAGTTCGAAGCATTCTGTGCGAAGTGGAAAATTCGCCTCAATAAGTCAACCCCTCGTTACCCGCAAGGTAATGGACAAGCCGAGGCGATGAATAAGGTCATACTTGCCAACTTGAAGAAACGGCTCGATGCTCGTAAGGGGCGCTGGCCGGATGAACTTCAGGGCGTCCTTTGGGCGATCCGAACAACACCTCGACGGGCCACTAACGAGACACCTTTCTCCCTGGTTTACGGAGTTGATGCCGTAGTCCCAGCCGATATAGAAGTGCTCGGAATCCGTACTGCGCTAAATCCACCTCGACCTGAAGAGAATGAAGAATTCCTACAGGATACTCTCGACACAATTAACGAGCGTCGAGATCATGCCTTGGTTCGGATCCAGAATTACCAGAACGCAGTAGCTCGGTACTATAACTCCAAAATCCGAGGCAGGCCCTTGGCAGTTGGCGACCTAGTCCTCCGGAAAGTCCACGAGAACACCGAGGAGCTCAATGCAGGGAAGCTGGGGATTAACTGGGAAGGACCATACAAAATTACTCGCGAAGTCCGAAATGGAGTCTATCAGCTCGAAGACTCAGAGGGGAAACCAGTCCCGAGGTCTTGGAATTCTTTACACCTCAAACTTTTTCATAACTAATTTATTTGTATCGAACTACGATTTGGCTTGATCCCGATAAGGGTACGTAGGCAGCCCACTTCGGGTCCAGCTATCCATATTAATAAAATTTAAAGTTTTCTTAAACTTTTTTTTTATTAATAATGGCCAAAAAAAAAAAAAAAAAAAAAAAAAAGTCTGACTTCGCATCTACCATTTAAAGCCGAAGTCACACTTCGCGAAGCCTAAACCGAAGTTCTCACTTCGTATTCAGCTTACTTTAAAGCTAAATTTTGCGAAAAGCTTAATCCAGTCCTCACTTCGTCAAAAAAAAAAAAAAAAAGCCGAAGTCTAACTGCGCATCTACCATTTAAAGCCGAAGTCACACTTGCGAAGCCTAAACCGAAGTTCTCACTTCGTATTCAGCTTTACTTTAAAGCTAAATTTTGCGAAAGCTTAATCCAAAGTCCTCACTTCGTCCTCCGCTTTGCTCAAAGTCAGCTCGGTTTCGCAAAATTCTTATCTAAACCGGAGTAATCACTTCGTATCCAGCTTTACCTAAGTTAGGATGTCTTTTCCTAACTAATCAGCCGAAGTTCTCACTTCGAGTTTATTTCTGCTCGTACCATCTTCTTAAACGAAAGATTGTGGAAATATAGTTCACATTGAGCAACAAAAAGAAAACAAATAAAACGGAGCGGTCACCACGACTAAAACACTCCGAAACAAGTCTAAAAATAAAAACTACAAAACAGGGGGCAACTCGTGCCAAGACAACCCCAGTAGGAACTATTGATTGGGAGTAGGATCGACGCCGCCTCGGAAAGGGCCAAGCCCATCTCCGCTAGCTCCCTTCCGACCTGGTGGTCGCCAGATAGTCGTCCGTCCCCTGGTTCGAGAGTTGCCCGAGGTTAGTACCGGACTCGTCCATTGTGACGCTACGCGGTGCTCGGTGCATAAGAGATCGGGCGTATCCGCTAAAAGCTCGAGAACGCAGCAAGGTCGAGTTCACGGGAGTTACCTTTGAAACCTTCTCGTCAGCTTCCTCCTCGTCAGTTCTCAGAGCCCGAGCTCGGCCTCCATATCCTCGATCTCGCCCGAGAGATCTCTTCGACCAGCATCCGGTTAGCTCGGATCTCGGCAGCTCGGATCTGAAGCGGGGCTAGCTTCTCCTCTCTTCGAAGGTGACCTTCACCTCCTCGACCAGAGGACGGAGAGTCCGCCTCATTGCTTGCCTCTCCTCCCTTCGCACCTTCTCAATCTCGCAGCTGTTGCCAGCCTCGAGTAGCTGATTGCGGAGCTCGATATCGTGCAACCTGCTCCTTGCTGCCTTCGCATCCTCTGCGGCCTCGTAGTAAAGATCCCCCGCCTTCTTTAGTTTGTCTCGGAGGTCTTCATTGGCAATTCCGAGGTCACCTGTACCTCGGCTTTCTTCATCCGAGCCCGGATTTGTTCGGCTTTCTCCACGGTCGAAGCGTTCTCCGCCTCTAGTCTAGCGTACTCCTTCACCTGGGCTTCCAGGTCAGCAACCTTTCCCGGAGAAGGCTCACCTCGGAGGACGAGGGAGAGGCGAACAGCTGATCTTCGTAAGACGCCACCGAGGAATTAAACTCGATCATCAGCTGAAAAGATAGCTTATTAAGCAACCGAATTGCGAAAACAAAAGGGGGAAAGAAAAACAAGGAATATTTACCTCGCCGAGTTTATCGCGAAGCGAAAGAAGTTTGCGCGATTGACCTCGGTCATATCCGCGAATGCCGGGATCCGAACTCCGGGACGGACGTAGCTCCGCATTAGATCGGCTGGGGACGTAGGAGGAGCTGAAAGATTTTGCGCAAGTCATTTCAGCGACAACTATCGGACTATCGAGGTACAAAAGCAAAGTTAAGACAATTTACCTCGGGAGAAAGAACGTTGTTCCTTCGGAAGATTTCGTCCGGAGTCTTTAGGCGGTAGGGCCTCCTTAGGCCTCCCCTCCGAGGAAGGACCCCTGTCTTTCGAGCTAGATCTACTTCGCTCATCTCCTGACGGGCCAGTCCGGGCTCGCCCCTTTTCACGCGAGGAGGAGGCGGTCTCAGGCTCCTTCCTCTTCTTTGATGAATCAGTATGCTGAGAGGAGGCCTCTTTGGAGGTATTCTTCGGTATTGGGGGGGAAGGAGCGACCTCCCGTGGCTCATCACTAGAATCAGCGATGACAATCACGGGGGGGATCAACGGACCAGCAGGAGCTCCGGTTGAGTCAGTGCCGAGCTCGGGAGAGCCAGTTGGAGGCGCGGAAGTTCCGCCCACCTCGAGAGCGGAGGAACTGGAGGAGTTCTTGTTAGAAATGCGAGCTTTGCCTTCAGCAAGGGCCATCGCCATCTGTTTTTCGCCTCTTTTTCGGCAATTCGGCACGCCCTCTCTTCCCTGTAGTTCATCTCCGAGACGCTTAAGGGCGTTGAGCAGATGAGAGAACGCCTTCCGAGCCTTGCCGTGGACTCTCTGATCCTCTCGCAGGAGAAAGAGTCCCAAGCAATTTGTCCTTGGCTACAGAACCTCGAAAGAACTCAGCGAACGTAGGGCAAAGCAATCCGCGTTCAAAGTGATCTGAAAAGGAAACAGTTAAAAGTGAGACAAGAAACAAAATCACACTCGAGCTGGGCCTAGTAGGAAACGCTAGTCTACCAATTTTCGAGGTCCACTTCGAAACAAACGAGCTCGTGCGATGGCCAAAAGTGAGCTCGTTGACCGGAAAGAAGAAGTAGGACTTTCTCCATTTCTCGTCTTTCTCAGGCAGGTCGTCGAAGACCTTCAGTCCGGAGAGCGGGCTCACGTAAAGTGTACCCTTAGTACGACCCGTCTTCACGGTGTATACCTGGAGGAAGTCCGCCAGTGAGAGCTGGTAATTGAATTCCTCCCCAAGGTTTGCAAGCACATAACGGTCCGAGAAGTTCGGGCACATTTGGGGAAGAGCGAAGCCCAGTTCGAACATCATCTTAACGATGAGTTCGGGAAGGGGAAACGACAAGCCACACGCAGAGAAGAAAATCTCGAACGCGCAGCAGTATCCCGGGAGGATTCTCCGGAGACTCGTGGGAATCCGGGAATCTGAGTTCAATCTCAGACGGAATCCCGGTGGAGCCTCTAATCTCCGCCAGGTTCGCCGCCGAGAGGATTGACGGCGGATGTGGGCCAAAAACGCCTGGAATCGGGGTTTTCGCAGGTTTACCCGATGAGGATTTCGGAGGAGACATTCTTTTCCAGGAAATTAGTAAAGAACGAAGGAGGGAGAAAAGGCTTTTCCGGCGCAGGAAGATTTACGGGAGAAAAGCGAGAGGATTTAAGAGCATCAAAACATAAACTGGAGATTAAGGGAGAGAGAAGTCGGGGATTACCTTTATACACGACACCAGAAAGCAATGATTACCTGGGGAAGTGAAAGGTCTCGCACCGTTTCTTCTCTCTCTTATAACCAACACGCCATCCAGTGGGCCCCGAGGCTTGTTCGGGAAGGCAAATCCCATCATTACCTCAATCAAATCGTGGAGATATGGGGAAATATTCAGTTCCCGAAATTGATCGTTTAAGGGTTAAAAGTCCCCGAACTGTTTAGCTCGGGAGACTTGGGGCAACTGTTGTACCCACGATGCCATCTCGGGTAACAGGCCGAAGGCCCAGGCCGGATTTATCGATGGGCCGAGAACATATTAATGATTGGCCCATCAGGCCCGAAAAGGAAAGAGAGCGCGGAGACGTTTCGTGCTGGTCAGCCCGCAGCTCGGACCCGGTCAAAGATTCCTGCATTTAAGGGTGTTAATTAGTCCGCGCAAATCGTGTCCTATTAATTGTACATTAATTGGGTAATTAATTGGTGGGTATAAATATGTAAGGGGGGTGTCACTTGTAAGGATGGAAGAATTTTTCCAGAAATAGCATATACAAATTCAAATTCATAAACTCTTTCAATTTAGCTCGGAACTGTTCTACGGTGGTAAGCTCCTCCACACTTAAATCACTTCGGAAGGAGAAACTCATTCTCAGTTCTCACACCACGTATTTTATATATTGGATACATGATTCAGACTCTACAGTGAAGTGAACATTACCGATTTTTCATTTTCCAGCAATATTGAATACATACATATATCTTCCAGTTGTGGTAATTAATTTGTGATATGCAAATAAAAATTGGATAATATTCTTAAAATATTCAAAAACAAAAAGACAAATTGGCGCGGGGCTTTCTTTCTCATTGTTCGTTTACATTTAGAAAATATATCACAAAAATGGAAAGTATGGTATTACCAAAATCATGAAACAAAATGAAAATTGGGTTACATAAAATCATCCTATATAATATAGCTACATTTGTTGTCGTAAGTAGCCACAGATCAAAAACAACAAATCTTCATCTTTTATTTCACTACATATATACATTCTCACAAATGACTTTTGAGATGAACCATGACATGTTCATCGAGGTTCTTTCTCGTTCTCGTTATTCGGTGGTCGAAAAAGTCAGACTCCTAAACAAAGAATGTAACAAAAGAACCTCCACTTCTTGGTTTCTCAAACTCAATCTCCAAAGAACCAATTCCATTTCCGGTTACTTCCTCCAGTACTCGAGAGGACTAACTATACGCACCACTTTTGCCGAAACTTTCGGAAACAAACCTGGTGGGACTCATGAAGTCTCGCTCGATTTTCTACCGCAGGGAAGAGCAAGGATTCAAGCTTGTGACGCAAGTCATGGGATCTTGCTTTGTGTTAATGATCTTCCGGTTAGAGGAGGACAACCGGAGTACATCATCTGCAAACCAACGACTAAACAACACCTGATCTTACCGAACCCAAAAACCCGGTATTTCACCATATCCCTCGGTTTAATGGTTATTGAGTCTAACCCTTTCCGGTATAAGATCCTCAGGCTCTCAGACTTACCTTACGCGGAGAGGAGGTCCAGGAGGAGGAACACCATCAATACCAGTTTCGTCTGTGAAGTTTTCGATTCGGATTCGTATGCATGGAAGAGACTGAAGAATTTGGAACTACCGGCAGATGACATGTTGAGTTATTGGAACTTTAAACCGACATCTTCTTACGGGTTTTTGCATTGGTTAACCCGCAAAAATGTGTTTCGGTTTTGTTTCAAAACCGAAACATGGTCATATTGCCCGGTTCCTGAGAGTATAAGGAGCAGTAACTCTCTAGACATGACAAGCTACGAAGGAAAGCTTGGGATCATTACTTCGAGAAAGAAGGAAGGAGTGGATTATGATGAGATATGGGTTTTGGAGAGCATTTTTGGGACTTCTTGGGTAAACGTGAAAGAGATTGCTAAAGATGTATGGCTCAAAACCGTGGGGTTCTTAACCAGCGACGTCGTGACACTGGGTGACATGCATCGTATATGCTTATACGACATGGATAACGGGAGTTCGCAGGATTTACAAATAAGGCCTTCAAAATTCTCCCCTTGTTTTTTTTCGACCATTTTCTATTTTCCTCTCTATTCTGACTTCGAGAGAGTTGATATGAACCGGAGATTCAACGGCTCTGATTCTGATTCTGTGAATAGAACAAGTCACAAACAATGTGAGAGGCATGAAAATTGAGAAACTCAAGTCAACGACTTACGCTTTTGTTACTCATTGTTATTGTTTTCACTTTTATTATTATTTTGCTTTACTTTCATGTTTTTGAATCTTATCATCGTGTAACGAATCTTTCTTTCATTTCAATAAAATGAATCTCAAGCTTTTTTTTTCTCTTCTCAATCCAACAACACTGAACTTAAAGTCTATCTCATATCTGGAGCATAGACAAGTTTAACAACCAATTTTTAGATTATATTTCCTTTTTTTTTATATGAGTTATCTTGAAACATTAAATAGACAGTTTTTTTTTGGCAACAAAATACAAGATCAACTCAAATGAGCCAATTCGTGCGAAAAACTTTTACATAGTTAATTAGGTGTGACTCAATTTTAGCACGTCGTGCTAGCTTGTCTACATTACCATTAAATAGACAGTTTATAAATTAAATATTCATTTAATTTTATTAATAAACTAAAAACTGAAAAAATGATCCTAAGATTGAACTAAAAAAAAAACACTTCAAGATTTAACTATCATAAAATTAAAAGAAGTACAAGTGTTTCTATAATTTCCTTTTCCATTGCTTTAATTAATTTAAGAAAATAAAAACTGAAAGCTAACGAAACTTGACTGAATTGGTTGGTCCATATCAGTAAACCGGTCTTGGAAATATAATCAGTTTGTCAAAGTAACATTATGTAATTTGTTTCTTGAAAATGAATCAAAGATTTCATCTCCAAATCCAGTTTGGTTCGATCGCCGAACCGGATTAAATTTCAGATACAACTGTACAAAAATAGCAGCACACGATATATAGCCGAACCGGTTTAGTTTTACTGTTTAAAATTAATTTCCCAAATATTAGACAAATTCCTTTCCTGGAAACTTACCGGTACTGGTGAAACCGTTCGACGATGCTTTCTTTTTTCTTCTTCTTCTTCATCTCTCTCTCTCTCACCACCACCACTCTCATCCTCATTGACTTGACTTTGTCTCTTTGGCTTCTACTCTCTCTCTTTCTGCTACGTCAATGGTTTTTTTAACCTTTGCTCTTCGATCTTAACCAAATCGTTTCTTCTTCTTCTTCTTCTTCTTCTTCTTCTTTGATTTGGAAGGAGATCTATTTCTTGATTAATTTGTTAAAGTTTCAAGAACCTGTTTCGATGGAAACCATTCTTGATGGCTTCGCCGATTCGTATGAAATCACGAGCAGTACTAGTTTCTTCGCCGCCGCACCTGCACCCACCGAGTCCTCTATTGTTTATCCTGCCGCCGAACTTCTCACCGGACCTGATGTCTCTGCTCTGCGATTGCTCTCCAACAGCCTCGAATCCGTGTTTGACTCTCCCGAAGATTTCTACAGCGACGCTAAGCTCGTTCTCTCTGACGGCCGTGAAGTTTCTTTCCACCGGTGCGTTGTCTCTGCGAGAAGCCCCTTCTTCAAGAACGCTTTAGCCGCCGCCAAGAAGGAGAAAGATTCCAACGCAGCCGTCGTGAAGCTCGAACTTAAGGAGATTGCTAAGGATTACGAAGTCGGCTTCGATTCTGTTGTGACAGTTCTTGCTTATGTTTACAGCAGCAGAGTAAGGCCACCTCCAAAGGGAGTTTCTGAATGCGCTGACCACAGTTGCTGCCACATGGCTTGCCGGCCTGCCGTGGATTTCAGGTTGGAGGTTCTCTACTTGGCTTTCATCTTCAAGATCCCTGAACTAGTTACTCTGTATCAGAGGCATTTGCTGGATGTTGTGGACAAAGTTGTCATAGAGGACGCATTGGTTATACTCAAACTTGCTAGTATTTGTGGTGAATCATGTACGAAGCTGTTGGATAGATGCAAAGAGATCATTGTCAAGTCTGATGTCGATATAGTTAGTCTTGACAAGTCTTTGCCTGAAGAGATTGTCAAACAAATAACTGACAACCGTAAAGAGCTTGGTTACGAGGTGCCTCAACTAGAGAAACATGTCTGGAATATACACAAGGCACTTGACTCTGATGATGTCGCGTTAGTTGAGATGCTTTTGAAAGAAGGCCACACCAGCTTAGATGATGCGTGTGCTCTTCATTTCGCTGTTGCTTATTGCGATGTGAAGACCGCAACTGATCTCCTAGACCTTAAAATTGCTGATGTTAACCATAGGAATCCGAGGGGATACACGGTGCTTCACGTGGCTGCGATGCGGAAGGAGCCGCAACTGATACTATCTCTACTGGAGAAAGGTGCCAGTGCATCAGAGACTACTTTGGAAGGTAGAACTGCTCTCTTGATCGCTAAACGAGCCACTATGGCGGTTGAGTATAACAATGTTCCGGAGCGTTACAAGCATTCTCTCAAAGGCCGACTATGTATAGAAATACTAGAGCAAGGTGACAAACGTGAACCAATTCCTAGAGATGTTCCTCCCTCTCTTGTAGTGGCTGCCGACGAACTCAAGACGAGGCTGCTCGATCTTGAAAATAGAGGTATCTCTCAACTCTTATTTCTTTATTTTCATTGTTTACTTTTTATGTGCTCTGTTAGGAAACAAAGTGAAACTAATGATAACCTTGTTTACCTTGTGTCTACTATTTAGTTGCACTTGCTCAACTTCTCTTTCCAACGGAAGCACAAGTTGCAATGGATATAGCCCAAGTGAAGGGAACATGTGAGTTCATAGGGACTAGCCTCGAGCCTGACGGCCTCACAGGTACAAAGAGGACATCACCGGACGTAAAGATAGTACCTTTCAAAATCCTAGAAGAGCATCAAACTAGACTAAAAGCGCTTTCTAAAACCGGTATAGATTCTCACCAACTTCATATTATCACAAATACTCAATGATTTTTAAAACATGGCTGTGCCACTTTGCTGTCTGATCTTGCTTTTTTTCCTATCATCAGTGGAACTTGGGAAACGCTTCCTCCCACGCTGTTCGGCAGTGCTCGACCAAATAATTATGGACTGTGAGGACTTGACTCAACTGGCTTGGGGAGAAGAAGAAACTCCCGAGAACCGACTACAGAAGAGGCAAAGGTTCATGGAAATACAAGAGTCAGTGAACAAGGCCTTCACTGAGGATAATTTGGATTTTGTAAATTCGTCCCTTACAGCTTCGTCTTCTTCCACATCGAAATCAACCGTTGGAAAGAGGTCTAATCGTAAACTTTCTCATCGGCGTAGGTAAGACTTTGAGGGTAATTTTTGTTGTACCATATAGTTCTGTTTTGATGATGATTGTTACTGTTTATGTCTGTCGTTGGCGTCATATAGTATTGTTCATCATTTTGCATCCTGTGTATTCCAAGCTGCAGGTTGTGTTTTCAAACAAATGTTGTAAATTACTGAACCAGCGATATACAGACTTGTAATATATATTTATGTACATCAACCCATGATGGTGTTACAGAGTTGCTTGAATCAAAGACTGAAATAATGACAAATTATTCATCTATTGGTATCTTCCACCAAGAACCAAAAGAATATTCAAGTTCCCTTGTTGAAAGGTCAACAAGAATCCAGCATCTTGGAAAAATATGTTCCCTAAACTTCTGGAACATTCATATTAACTCATTTCATATGCAGTTTCTTTATTTTTATTTTTTAGTTGTGTTTATTATCAGTGCATCTTTTAACCTTTTCTAACTGGAACCACACAGCAAGTTAGTTTCAGGGCTCAGATAAGAGAACACTGAGTGGGCCGGTAAGGTGCGTCCTACTAGAAGCAGCCTAACACTCGGAGTCTGGGAGCTAACTGCTTGAACTGCAGAATTCATTTGATGCATAATAGTCAGCTCCATTGCAGCCAACATTTGTGAATGACACAAGTTACAGATCCCTTTGCAACATGCTGGGTGCAGAGAGGTTAAGGAACACAAAAACATTTTAATGAATATTTGTTTTATAATAAATTGAAATCTCAAGGTTTTCTCAATCATCTTGCTTAAATCTGTTTCATATACTACAAAAATAGCAACAATGTCTATGGTACAAAACTACAATATACAACACGGATCGGTTTTAGTCCTACTTCCCAAACGTCACAAAGATACAATAGAAACGTTAAGCGATTAGCTCTTCTTCTTCTGAATAGTGCGAGGACTAGTTGGAGGCGGTGGCAGAGACATGACTGGTGGGAACAATGTCGGAATTCCTGAAGCTTCCGGCCACGCTGATACATCCGGAACAGGAGCAAACGTGCCTGTGTATGTTTTGAATAATCGTTCAAGAGTGTAACAGTCGTCTACATACTGCAAAGGGTTGATTTTGAGCTTCGCACAGACTGCTAGAGCGTGTAGACACGGAAACTTCTTCGATTGAAACTTCCCACACGTGCAGGTGCATTCGCTCAGCCGAACGATCCATCCATCCTTATCTAACGGCTCTGTGACCTGAAACGCACCTTTCTGTAAAGGCATTACAACGTTAGTAACAGTACCTGTCCTAAACTCATCAAGCTTGTCCATGACAAGCTTAGTGTACACATCACCACAGTTAACCCTACCACTGCTATCACAAAGTCCCGTGTGAAAAACTAATCTCATCTCATCAAACAGAAGCAGAGCGATCGCTGTCACTGACAGACTATGAGACTGAAAATTTTCACAAATTGCAAACAAATCTTCTGTTTCTACCGTCATGACTCCGTATCTCCTACCACTGTCATGAGCCAGTGCCCACTGATCTTGAGGGAATTGGTCTAACCATTTGCGAGCTTCTGAGTTCTTCTTTTCAATTTCCTTCATGTAGGAATCAAATTCTTCCTTGTGACTTGTAGATCCAGCTTGCTTCACAAGATCTTCCAGGTTGTAGTCTCGAAAAATGTCATGGAATTGTAAGCAAAACCGATCAAGACAGAACCTGTGATAAGCCCACGGTTCTTGCCACAGTGACCCGGGTTCGTTAATAACAGCGAGTATGTCCGGGTGGGGACTGGAGATGAGGCAAAGGTCTTTCCTTTGTGTTACCTTCTCTCGGATTCCAGCGAGAAACCAACGCCAACTATCAGTGCATACTTCTTTGGTAAGCGCAAATGCAAGTGGGAAAAAGCAATCATCAGCGTCGAGTCCTGAGGCAATCATCAGTTTCATAGGATACGTACCATTTAAGTCTTTGGAATCCACTATGATCAGAGGTCTACAGTGTCGAAACCCTTCAATGGACTGTGAAAACGCCCAAAACACGCCACTGAAGGATGCAAATTCAGGGTTAGGAAAAAGTTCGTATTGCCAGTCAACAAGTAGCCCATTAGATGAGTGAAACGCAGCCATTAGTCTAGGCAATACTCTGAAACTCTGATCCCAGTCTCCAAATACCTTTTTGATTACTTCCTGTTTTGCTGCCCGCAGCTCTGAAGTTTTAAGCATGTCGCCAAATTTGTCAAACCACCAACTTTTTAGCTCTGCAATTGTTAGTGTGGGTTGTACCCTGATCAGACTTTCAATCTCTTCTGCTGCAAATTCCAAGTTGAAATTCTCTGGGTTAATATAACAACAAGTATGTGGACCACTACACTTGGTTATCTCAACAAGTCCATGTTCTTCTATTCTAGCTGCTGCAAGCGACCAATTGCATTTCCATCTGATGCATTTGAACATAAACTCATCCTTCTTAATCTCTTTTACTACACACTTTTGCTTCCCTCTAATGGAACACCAGTCCACCGCCTTCTTCAGCTCATCCCTATCTTTAAAACACAACCCCACACGCAATTCATGATCATCGACCCACAAACTGGAAAGAGACGACAGTTTTGAAGCACTGGAATCGACGACACCTAAGCATGGATTTGCGGATGCCTCTAAGCCTGGCACATTCAAATCATTGTGTGCATTGTGGTTACTCGCTGTCAAATTAACCACATCATCTGAACCCGAGTTTTTATCCGTCATGTCTCCATCTCCACCTCCATGAGTGCTACCGTTTCCAAAGTCAGAATTGTCTTCGTCTTCAATCCAGCCGTTACTGTTATCCACTCCCTGAACCTCTATCCCAATATACCTCTCTACTTTAACAGATGGATGTGACACATAACCAATAGCTTCTGGGGGTTGTTGGATCCTCTGTCTTTTCGTGGAACTAGCGGGATTTTCCAATAGAGATGAACAAGCAGCAGGATCAGCAACATCATCAGATGTGGATCTCACTTCCAAATACAACTTCACAATTTTAATAGAAGGATGATTGGTTGGAACATCAAGCATAGTCTCTAAACTAGAGTCGTTCACCACAGGAAGAAGAAGATACGTAAACAGATCCGGTGAAACAGCTACAGGGTACCTACCGAAGATTTTGAACTCTGATTTCTGCTTATCTAATCCAAAAATTGGATAAAGCCCATTCAACAATGTAGTTAACGCAATCTTTCGCCTAACTTTGATCTTCTTAGGAGTGGATCCTTCAAAGAATACGCCATCAGGACCATACTTGATAGAACCATTCCAGTAACACCACACCATAACCTTTTCTCTCAAGGTTTCCATCGCAAGGAGTACAACACAACAATCCTGTATTGAATTTTATAATAAAGATGTAAACTTTTTTTTTGGCCTAAACTTAAAAGCTAGAAAGTTCCATATCTAATGAATGATAAAGGCTAAAGCTTTATGGCGACAGAAGCAGATAAACCCTAAACAGTGATGATGATACTCATAAGTCTGGTAAAGATCAGCCACGAACCTGAAAACCGGAGAATTACAGATCGTGTGCCGCAGAGAAGTTTGGAATCTCAGAAAATGTTAAGTAATTTCGCCTCGCGCTAATGATCTCTCCGGTGATGTTGTCGCCGGTGCAAAATAACTACTACTGACACTGTACCTTTTCAATGTGCCAGCGAGTGACTCATACATACATAAATGTCAGTCAGTCAGTGTGTCACAGCTTTTCCGAAAAACAAAAATACAGAAATGAAATAAGTGCTATTGGGCCATAATAAGAAAGCCCGTTAATGAACCATAGATGCATTTAAAATTAGAAAACTCAAAACTGTATAGAGAAAATAAAAATTCTGTGTCAGGGAAATAATAACAAAGTACCGTGTAGAGCTTTTCAAAATGGAATACAGTTTGATGTCAGAAAAAAAAAAAAAAAAAAACATTTGGGCCGAAAGAAGAAAAGCCCGTTGGTGATTTGAGTCCGTCCTAAAACTAGCCACCCCAATCTCATTCCCGCCTAAAATCAGGATTGTCTCTTTTGATTTTAGTTGCTCCTTCTCAGTTCTCTCTTTCTCTGATGGGACGCCTTTGGATGATAAGAAACTCTCCATTTCTTATCACAGATTTGATCATACGAAGCAGAGGCTACAACATCATCTTTTCAAGCTCACTACCCTCAGATCTCACGCAGGAGAAGTTTGTACAGCACAATCTGCATAAAGCTCTCTAAACAATGAGAGTGAGTATTTATAGCTAGAGGAAGTTTGTACAGCACAATCTGCAAAAAGCTCTCTAAACAATGAACTGTAAACAAGTTTCTTACAGATATTTGTTTATCTTCCTCTTCACCTCACCTCACAAATATCTTCTAGCTAGAGCCTGTTTAAGCTTCTAAGTTCTAACTAGTGAACTCTATGAATAAAAGCTTAACCTTAGGAAAACTCCATTGAACTTCCATTAACATGTAAATACAAGCTCAACAATGTTCAAAAGCTCTCAAAAACTCTCAGATTACAAGAGCGGCTGATTCCTCACTTGATTTAACCTACTCCCCCTTAACCTATTCCTTCTTTATTTATAACACAATGATCTAACTCACACACCAAGACCCATGACTCCTTTCTCACGTGCCAAGCCATCATCAGATAAGAATTACTCTCCATACGTGTGATCCCCATCCATGGTATCAATCCTCTGTTTCTCCCTCCTAATGTAGACCCGGTGCACCTTATCAAAGCCTCGTGAACGTATCATTGGACTTGTATAACTCTTCTCCGTTTTCTTGATGACCTCTTTTTATGAAACTTTCTTTGGTGGAAATACATGTTTATCTCGTTTATGGCTGCTTGCAATCATACGTTCAATAAAAGAATTCATATTATTCTGTAACTTTGTTTTGACTAAAGTATCTTTTCTATCCAATGTATCCTTGTTTTACTAAATTACTATGATTCTTTTGTGATTAGAAACAAATGATATTACCAATGCACCTACCACCTAGTAATGCTATGTAATACCGGGTTTTACTTCAGAGTTGTATTCACAAACTTGTTGATTTTGTCCTGATCAATTGACTGTTCTCACCAAAATGCGTAACTCTTACACAGCATTGTTTTACCTTTTTCACAAACAAAAGCACCTAGACATGTCTTTGTTACGACATTGCGATATATATAACCCAAACCAGTTTAATCCTACTTTCAGCTCTTCTTCTTACTAGTGCAAGTAGTAGTCTCAAGCATAGTCTCCAAATTAGTGTCCTTCAATCTGTATAGAAGGATGGTTGGTTGGAACCTCAAGCATAGTCTCCAAATTAGTGTCCTTCACCAAGGGAAGATGTGCATAGGTAAACACATCCGGTGAAACAACTACAGGGTACCTACCAAAGATTTTGAGCTCTGATTTCTGCTTATCTAACCCAAAAATCTGATAAAGCCTATCCAACAATGTGCTTAACGCAGTCTTCCGCATAACTGTGATTTTTTTAAGAACGGATCCTCCATAGCATACTCCATCAGAACCATACTTAATCGAACCATTCGAGTGACACAAAACCGTAACCTTTTCTCTGAATGTTTCCACCGCCATAAGCACAACCAGTAAGCCTGCAATAAAAATCAAAGAAAAATGTAAACTTTTAAAGCCTAAAATCATAACCCAGATAAACCCATATCTAACTAAAGGGAAAGGCTAAAGCTTTTTAGGGATAGAAGCAGATAAACCCATTTAAGAGAAAACATAAACCCTAAACAGTTACAATGATACTCAAGCTAAGACTAGAAAACTCCATATCAACGATACTATCCAGCTCTAAAAAGAGAAAGCTTTTTTAGCTACAGAAGCAGATAAACCCATTAAAAAAAAAACATAAACCCTAAACAGAGATACTCAAAAGCCAAGACTTGTAAGAAATTAAGCACCTGAAAAAGAAAAAAACGGGAATCTTCGAATTGGGTGTCGCAGAGTAAAGGTTGGATCTTTCAGAAAATGGAAGTAATTTCACATTTCTCAACGATTTCTCCGGTTCTTTGGTCACCGATGAAGAAGAGAAGACAACTGTACTTAACTACCGCCGCTTCATATTATTGTAAGCTTTTCAAAAAATATACATATGACGAAAAGAAAATACAATTGGGCCGTAAGAAGAAAGCCCGTTAATATTTTTGAGTCCGTTCCAAAACATTACCACATTTTCCCGCCTAAATTTAACTTTGATTTTTCACAGTGATTTTAATATTTCTTGAAAACTGGTATGCAAAGAAGAAGAAAACAGGTGAGATTAAGTTTTAGATCCGGTTTAGCATGGTTTTCATATCGGTTCAGGGGATCACCAAAAGTTCTAATGAACAAACCGGAAAAAAGTTTCACTTACAGAAGCAGTAAACACTACCTTTTCATAATAAAACTAATCAGTAACTAGTTGATATAGTTCACCAAAATGCCTGCCTCGGTTCGACTCAAATCCATCTTCTTCGTAGTACCAGATACGTTATTTGTATGGCGGTGACGGTGGAATGTAAGGAGGAAGCAATCTCGGAACTTCAGAAGCTTCTGGCCACGCTGATATTTCCGGAACATCAGAAAAATTGGCGGCATAAGTTTTGTTCAACTGTTGAAGAGTGTAACAGTCGTCCACATACTGCAAAGGGTTGAACTTCAGCTTCTTGCAGACAGCTAGAGCATGTAAACAAGGGAACTTGAAACGTTGAAACTCGCCACACGAGCAGGTGCAGTCGCTCAGCTGAACAATCCATTCATCCTTTTGTAACGGTGTTGTGACCTGAAACGCATTATTGTCTACCGGCATTACAGTGTAATTGTAAGTAACGAAACATGTCCTGAATTCTTCAAGCTTGTCCATGAAAGGTTCGGCGTACACATCACCACAGTTAAGAGAACTACGGCTAAAACTAAAAGACTTGTCAAAAGAGGATCTCAGCTCATCAAATAGAAGCAGCACCGAACCTGTCACTACATGATCAGCCAGCTCAAATGCTTTACAAACTGCAAACAAAGCTTTTGTATTTATCTCCATGATTCCATATCTCCGACCATTGTCATGAACCATAGCCCACTGATATTGAGGGATTTGGTCTAACCATTTCCGAGCTTCTGGGTTGGCTTCTTCGATTCTCTTCATGTAGGAAACAAACTGTTCCTTCTGACTCGTGGATCCAGCCCGCCACATGAGAAACTTCAGGTGTAAGCTTGGAAAAACAAGAGAGAATTGGGAGCAAAAACGATTCAGACAGAACCTGTGATAAGCCCAAGGTTCTTGCCACAGAGACCCTGGTTCGTTTATAACAGCAAGTATTTCGGGGTTAGGACTGGAGATGAGGCAAAGGCCTTTCCTTTGTGTAACCTTCTCTCTGATTCCAGTGAGAAACCAACGCCAAATATCAGTGGACAATTCTTTAGTAACCGCAAATGCAAGAGGAAAAAATTTGTTGGCTGCATCAACCCCTGAGGCAATCATCAAGTTCAATTGGTACTCACCGTTCAAGATTTTGGTGTCTACTACGATCAGAGGTCTACATTGTTGAAACCCCGTTATAGACTGTTGAAAGGACCAAAACACACCACAGAAGGATGCAAACTTGGGGTTAGGATAAAGATTGTACTTCCAATCCACGAGTAGTCCATTAGATGAATGAAAGGCAGACATTAACTTGGGCAAATCTTCAAAACTTTGATCCCAATCTCCAAAAACTCTTTTGATATCTTTCTCTTTTGCAGCTCGCACAACTGAAGTCTCAAGCTCATAACCAATTTTCTCTTTCCACCACATCTTCAACTCTGCAACTGTTTGTGTGGGCTTACCCCTTACTGTCCGTTCAATCTCATAGGCTTCAAACTCTGATTTGAAATCTTCAGGATCAATGGGATGACAAGTATGTGGACCAGTATACTTGATTATCTCGACAAGTCCATGTTTTTCCATTCTAGCGGCTCCAAGTGACCACTTGCATTTCCATCTGATGCACTCAAAGATATACTCATCTTTTGCAGTCTCTCGTATTAAACACTTTTGCTGCCCGTTTAGAGAACACCAGTTCACTGCCTTCTTCAGATCACCACCATCTTTGAAGCACAATCCAACTCGCAAGTCATGATCGTCAACCCACAAACTAGACATACACGGTTTTGAAACACCAGAACTGGAAGTGATGCTATCTCCTGTCAAATCAACAACGTGCACCACCTTACCTGATTCTGAGTTTCTATCCTTCTCCCTCTCTAACTTAACATGTATATCATTACCATCAGTCTTTTGTCTTTTGGAAGAACAAGCAGCAGGAACAATAACTCCATCGGATGTCGATTTCACTTCCAAAAACAGGTTAATACTTTGAAAACAAGGATGTTTGGTTGTAACCTCAAGCATAGTCTCCAAACTAGTGTCGTCCACCACGGGAAGACGTACATACTTAACCCTAAACTGTTGAACAGTTAAAGGATATCTACCGATGACATCAAACCTTGACCTACTTCTATCTAACCGAGTAACTTGATACAGACGATCCAGCAATTCATTAAACTTAGTCTTTCGCTTAACAGTGATTTTTTCAACATTGGATCCATCATAGTATATGCCACTAGAGCTGTCCTTGATGCAACCGTTCCACAAACAGAACACTGGAACATCTACTTCAGCCATGAGGACAACAAACCTGCAAGGAATTCAAAGCAAAAATGTAAACTTTGTGGGGATGCAAACCCTTGTCTCTGATTCTCTAACTGTAAGGAACCCTAAGGGAATCAAAACTTCAATTTCTCTCTTAAAAAAAAAAAAAAAAAGTAAATACCTGAAGAAGAAAAAAACCCGGAGATTTCGACTTTGATGTCACAAGGAAAGCTTCAAATTTTCAGAAATGGAAGTAAAAATCGCAGCATTTATTAGTATATAATCACAGGGGAAGGTCGATTTCGAACTTCTCAGCTGTAATAACACAACACAAAGTTACAGAGACAACATCCATCATAGTGAAGAAGATAAGACGATCTGATCTTAACTCATCATACCTAGTCGCTTGAGGATGTCAGCGAACGCCGTCTGTCAGGGAATAAAAAAAAAGCTATTGTTAGACTTATTAGATATCAATTATATCTTCTGAGGCACATAATTTTTTTGTGGTTTGAATCCTAACCGTTTTAAAGTCCACCACTTTCAAGATATCAACAACTGCATTTCTCAACTCTTCATCACTAGGAGGCTCCTTGGTTTTGTCATTTACTAGATCAACCAAACACATATGATTGTAGTTGGCAATATGAGACTTTTGTGAAACTATATGATTCAAGCACAAAGCAAACTAGTTATATCTTCTCATTCTCTCTTAATAAACGTTTTGTTCCTCTGAAGATGATATGTAAATGACTTTCGAAGCTTGGTTTTAAAAGAAACAAAAGTGAAAATAAATAACAACAGAGCGAAAATTTTAAATGTCCAGCAAGATACTATGTTAACTAAACAGTGGGAAGCAAGTCAGACCTATCATAATAATATTATTCAAACGGCAACCAAACAGAAAGGACAAATAAAACAGACAGTGTGGAAATTTCAAGAAGAACCACGGAGAAACCAGCGAGCATCCATGAGATCCATGTCGCCAAGAGGAAAGCGTTTGATGGTCTTGTTTGCAAGATTGAACACACAGATGTCAAGGTCACGACGTGTGCAATGGCAGGGACGGTAGTGACGGGTGAAATAGATGGATTCAGGTTCGATACCAAGGGAAGCGTTAGCAGGGACAGTGAAACCCAAGTCAAGAAACAGAGCCTCACCACCAAGAGAATCTACCTCAAGAACCGTGTGGCTGGAGGCATCTGGGTTTTCCATGTTAAGATTCTTCTTGTAGAGGCGGAAGAAGGTCCTATCGCATGGATCACTCTCAACCAACAAAACCTCCCCTGATGTAGTAACCGCAATGCTAGAGTCGCATGATTCATGACGAGAAAGCATTGGGAATGGTGTACCATCGGTGATGTCCTTGAAGAAACCTTGCTGTTGTCCAGATAGATCTAGGACCCGAACATAACGACGATTTGTAGTGATGTAAAGACGGTAACCATGTAGTACCATTTCAGATAAGCCATCCAACCAGTGGGAGTCTCGGTGAAATAGAGGAATGTCAGTGTAATGAGTATCCCCTTGCTTGCAAAAGCATATATAAGCGTGGCCAGGGAGGTCAAAGAACCACACCACAACAAACTCTTTTCCACTCTCGTCTACCCACAAAAGGCCCCTCACAACATCAGAACTCAGGTCTTCGAAGACACGCTCACTATCTTTCCACACAAATCTTCTTGTATCTCCCACACGATTGACAATACTACTAGTACTTGACCTAATCGACTCTAGAGACGGAAGAGAGATCCTTTTTCGCTAAACACATCTATGATATATAAATTGGATTCAGAATCTAACACCAAGAACCAATTACCCGAGTTTGCAAGGAATCGATGCCCGGGGAAGTCTCCCAGGTACCTTTCGATCTTGCCTTCTTCCGTGTGGTACAGCGCACAACCTCCTTCTTTCGGAAAAAGCATCAGCCCTGGACATCCTTTCTTCGGGTACGTCTCCGTGTAAGAACCTTGAAGATCCGAAGATTGAAACAGAGTCATTATCAAGAGGCAGATTCTCGCGTTTGGGTGAGTTCCGTCAATGCTGCTATTATATATATAGGGTGCGTACCGCCTGCCGCTTGGGGTTTTCCCTATATATAATGGAAAACATCCATATTTACGGATGTGTATATTTTATATACTGTATACACTGGACATCACCGCTTAGGTTTTTTTTTTTTTTTTTTCTTGGGCTACAAGAAACTCGAATAGAGAACACAAGTTTGATTTATTTACTATGATTAACTTTTGTGAAACTATATGATTCAAGCACAAAGCAAACTAGTCATCTTCTCATTCTCTCTTAATAAACGTTGAGTTCCTCTGAAGTTGATGTAAATGACTTTCGAAGCTTAGTTTTTAAAAGAAACAAAAATGTGCTCACTTCTTGCTTGATACAAGACTAATTTTCTTTCCCTCCACAACAAGCTTCTCACTTCGCTCCAGCTGCCACAAAAAAATAGTTAGTACAACATTAGTAAACATGTGAAGCCCACTATCAAAATGATTTCGTTTAATAACTCAACGATCCCATTTCTTTAATTTTAATCTCTCCCACATCCAACAAATTTATAATAGGATTTGGCATAAGATAAGCTAAGGTTTGTATTTTACCTTAAGCTTCAAGTAGGCAATAGCATCTTTTCTTGAAGAGAACTTTGAAAGAACTGATGGTGCTTGTTCATCGATCAGAGACTTTAGCTGTTTGAGCTTCATTGATCCACCACTACCAGCATCCTGACAAATGTTTTTGCACATATACATTTGAGTCATGAGTGGGATAATGGGATGTTATAGAAGTGACTGTTTAAAGTAAATTGACAACAAACCGGAGGTTCTCATGATATGCTTCTTTCGCATGTGAACGATGAGTCCCACTTCAGTTTCTCCATCTTAACCTTCACCTTCTCAAGTTTTGCAGTTTTAGGCTTTTGCTGTGGTTCTTTTTTGCAGATCTTCTTAACAGGGTGGATTTGCTGTTTCCCATCAGCTTCATCATCTTCATACTCCCATACCCTTTTCCCTTCTTCAAGATATTTAAGGAGTCTCTCTTGATAAGCCATTGAAGTTCTCTTCTGTTCAACTAGAGCGCTCTCTAGCTTTACTGAAAGCTTAGCCTCCTCCTTCTGCTTCCTTTGCTGGCGCTGGCGTCGTGTGCTTTGATTGAGCTCCTCCTTCTGCTCCTCTTGATTGAGCAGGTTGCCTTGGTAAGGAGCTGAGGAGCGTGGTTCCATCAGAACTGAATGATAAGGTAATAATGGCGGCTGAGTCTCAATTGCCAAAATATCATCAGTGATATCTTCGTTTATCTTCCTTATCTCTTCCTTACCAATGTCAGGCTCCTTTAGCATCTGTGCGGCCAATTCCATCAATTCACCTATAGCCTTCTCTTTTTGATCAGCACTAGCATCCTCCATGTTTGTGTAAGTAGTTACAGCCATTTTCAGCAGATCAATTGAAACTTTGTAAAACACAACCCAATCCGTTAGACAAAATTTAAATTGTTGACAAAAAAAAAAAGTGAACAAATTTTGAACTGAATTATAAACCAAATGATTTGAAATTGATTTCAGGAAATCAAATCGGTCCCGGTTCGGTTCGATTTACCATTTAGCCAATTGGGTGTGCCAAATTAGACTATTGCTTAAATGTCATGGAATAAAATTGTATACATTACCGGTTTAAATCTAATCAAACCAACTTGTGTTGAAAAAAAAAAAGCACCCTACCATAATCATATACATAAAAGTAAGGTTTTGGTCTCTTTTTATTGGTTGATTTTTATTTAATACTTTCTAATTTTTATTTTTTTATATTTGCTTTCTAATTGTTTAATTGCTGTAAATAATATTTAAGACCTAACTAACACAATAGATTTAATTCATACATTAAAATAAAATTATAACTGAAAATAAAATAAATTATGCATTAATCATATTCCACCACTCAATTTTATTCAAACACAATAAATAATATTTGTAACTCCAATAATTCTATAAAACATGATCATAAATATAGATTCTCTCATATTAAGAATTTGTTTAAATTACTATATTATTATTTATATTAATCTAGCTAATCAATTTGTAATAATTTTTTGTAGTATTGGTTAATTTTTGATTTATAGAAAAGTTTATATATTTTAAATTTTGTGTAATAAATAGCTATACCAAAAAAATGTTGACAGGAGTGTTATTTTGAGAAATTGCTATAAATGTTTTTGAGATTCATAGATTAGTATAATTTTTTTGAGATTATACATTAGTAAAAGTGTAAAACAATAATTTAGTTTAAGAAAATTTAAGATATATAATCAAAATTATTATGCATACAACTACATAAAGAAGCAGACTGAACTTTAAACATACAAAAAAACAAAAGCAGCAACGCAGTTAAACCTGAACCGGTTTTGATTCATAAGGAGTTTATGTTCTTAAATCGTATACACAAAAAGGCGGCTTGCCAATTTGGACATTACTACTAAGTACTAATCCACTCACCCCTTCTTCTTCATCATCTTTGGTCTCGGTCGGTTTGGCTAACTTTATAAGTTTTCATTCAGATATTTGGCTTTATTAAAACTCTTAACCAAGAAAACTTGAATCCATGATAGTTTGGGGGCTCAGCAGAAGCTTAACTATAGAAAAGATCTGATTTTCACATACAAAAGCAGCAATACACTACTTCACGAGAGTCCAAAAGATACTACATAACCATTAATCAATTGAACTAAACCAACCAAACTGCCCGATTAATTTTCCCATATACAAAAGCAGCAACATATCATGTCTCCGTTCCTAAAAGCCATAAGATACTTACTACATATAAACCACCTAAACCCCCACGCCTCGGTTCAAATAGTCAAATCCATTTTTCAGCTCTTCTTCTTACTGCTGCGAGGACTTACCAGCTACGTTAGTTGGGTGAGATGGCGGAGGAAACAATCTCGGAACCCCAGATGCTTCCGTCCAAGCTGACATATCCAGAACAGTAGAAAAAGTGGCTGCGTAAGTTCTGTTTAACCTTTCAAGAGTGTAACAGTCGTCCACATACTGCAAAGGGTTGACTTTCAGCTTCTTGCAGACGGCTAGAGCGTGTAGACATGGGATCTTGTAGCGTTGAAACTCCCCGCAAGCACAGGTGCAGTCACTCAGCTGAACAATCCATTCATCCTTTTGTGACGGTGTTGATACGCGTTATTGTCTAACGGCATTACCATGTAAGTAACAGAAGCTGTCATGAATTCTTGAAGCCTATCCAAGACAGGTTTGGTGTACACATCGCCGCGGTTAAGTGAACTACGGCTACAACTAAAAGACTTGTCAAAATAGGATCTCAGATCATCAAACAGAAGCAGCATCGAACCCGTCATCACTAACTGATCGGCCAGCATAAATCCTCTACAAACTTCAAACAGAGCTTCTGTATCTATCGTCATGATTCCATATCTCCGACCAATGTCATGAACCAAAGCCCACTGATCTTGAGGGATTTGGTCTAACCATTTCCGAGCTTCAGGGTTGTCTTTCTCAGTGTCCTTCATGAAAGAATCAAATTCTTCCTTCTGACTCGTGTATCCAGCCCGCTCCACAAGATTCTCCATGTAGTAGTCTCGGAAAACGCCAAGGAACTGAGAGCGCAGATGATTCAGACAGAACCTGTGATAAGCCCATGGTTCTTGCCACTGGTTCATTAACAACAGCGACTATGTCCGGATGGGGACTGGAGATGAGGCAAAGGCCTTCCCTTTGCGTAACCTTCTCTCTGATTCCAGTGAGAAACCAACGCCAACTATCTGAGGACACTTGTTTAGTAACCGCAAAGGCAAGTGGGAAATATTTGTTGGCTGCATCAACCCCTGAGGCAATCATCAAGTTCAGTTGGTACTCACCGTTCAAGCTTTTGGTGTCCACTACGATTAGAGGTCTACAGTGTTGAAACCCTTGTATAGACTGTGGAAATGCCCAAAACACACCACAGAAGGATGCAAACTTTGGATTAGCAAAGCTATTGTACTTCCAACCTACCACGAGTCCATTAGATGAGCAAAAGGCAGACATTAACTTGGGCAAATCTTCAAAACTCTTATCCCAATCTCCAAAGACTCGTTTGATAGCTTCCTTTTTTGCTGCCTCCATCTCTTCAGTTTCAAGCTCGTAGCTATATTTTTCATTCCACCACTTCTTCAACTCAGCAATTGTTTGTGTGGGTTTATCCCTGACCGCACGTTCAATCTCCTCTAATTCAAACTCTGTTTTGAAATCTTCTGGATCAATGGGACTACAAGTATGTGGACCAGTATACCTGATTACCTCAAACAGTCCATGTTCTTCCCTCCTAGCCGCCCAAAGTGACCACTTGCATCTCCATCTGATGCACTTAACCATATAGCTGTCATTGGAAGTCACACGTACTACACACTTTTGCTGCCCTTTAATGGAACACCAGTCAACTGCCTTCTTCAGCTCATCACTATCTTTGAAGCACAATCCTAGTCGTAAGTCATGATCGTCAAGCCACAAACTAGACATACATGGTTTTGAAACATTAGAACTGGAATTGTTATCCGAACTGCTGCTATCCTCTGTCAAATCAACCACGTGGAAAACCCCTTCTGATCCTGAGTTTCTATCCGTCTGCCTCCCTGAATTAACAGGTTTATTGGTCCTCTGCCTTTTCGAGGAACAACCAGGATCGGCCAAAGGCGATGAACAAGCTGCAGGATCAAAAACTCCATATGTCACTTGCAAATACAGGTCAATATTTTTATTATGGGGATGTTTGCTTGGAACATCAAGCATAGTCATTTGACAGTGAATGCTACCGTTTGATAGTCATTTGATCTAAGGCATAGTCATTTGATCTAAGGCAACATCAAGCATAGTCATTTGTTATGTTATCAACCAGTATCAGTGATAAAATCATAAAATCGACGTTTTCAAGAAACCAAACCGGTTGATCTAAGGCCAAACCCGAGCATTGTTAACTTGATTGACATAAATGCAACCTGTTGAAATTGATTTCTAATATTCGTTTTTGTCTTTCTGATAAACCAAAATTTTCATTCAAGCAATTTTGATTGAAGTGTTTTCCATCTGAGGCTGAGGGAGATATGCCGATGAGAAGCCAGCTTCTCCACTTAGTTAGCAAGTTGACATATACTCTCTCATATAGATTATTCTCCTACTCAATACATCATCTGAAATTAGCATACCATTACTAAGTTTCCAGTTACTTGATACATCTGTTTGTTGAGATCGGGTTTTGAGTTTTCATATCACCAAATGTTCTAATGAACAAAGCGGACAAATACAAAAAAGCAGCAACACATGATGTCTCCGTTACAGCACTAGATTATATAACCGAACTAACCCTCCTTCCCGAGAGTAAAAAAAAAAAAAAAAAAGATAGATACATAACCAGTTAACCACTGATCAGTTAAGCATAATCCACCTAAAACTTTAAAGTCTTCTTAGTAGTTTTACGATTGGGACTTACCTTATACGCTAGGTGACGATGGCGGAATGATGGGAGGGAACAATGTCGGAACTCCTGAAGCTTCCGGCCAAGCTGATAACTCTGGAACAGGAGAAAATGTTGCGGCATAAGTTTTGCAATATCGTTCGACAGTGTAGCAGTCATCTACATACTGGAAAGGGTTGATTTTCAGCTTCTTGTATACGACT
Organism: Camelina hispida; assembly: GCA_023657505.1. Taxonomy (NCBI): domain Eukaryota; kingdom Viridiplantae; phylum Streptophyta; class Magnoliopsida; order Brassicales; family Brassicaceae; genus Camelina; species Camelina hispida. Next base: position 45,291,678 of record CP094632.1, on the reverse strand, counting down.
AGAGCGTGTAGACATGGGAACTTGCTGCTTTGAAACTGCCCACATGTGCAGGTGCAGTCACTCGGCTGAACGATGCATTCATCACATTCCCACGGTGGTGTGACCTTAAATGCATTATTGTCTATAGGCGTTATAACGTAAGTAACAGAAGATGTCGTGAACTCTTCGAGCGTGTCCATGACAGGTTTGGTGTACACATCGCCGCGGTTAAGAAGGGCACGGCTAAAATAAAACGACTCTTCAAAAGAGCGTCTCAGCTCATCAAACATAAGCAGTACGTGACCTGTCAATACATGATTAGCCAACTTCTTCGAGACTCTAAACATTGCAAACAGAGATTTTTTGTTTATCTCCATAATTCCATATCTCCGACCACTGTCATGAGCCAGAGCCCACTGATTTTGAGGGAATTGGTCTAACCATTTCCGAGCTTCTGGGTTCCTCTTTTCGATGTCTTTCAAGTAATCATCAAACTTATCCTTCTCACTCGTGGATCCAGCCTGCCTCAAAATATTCTCCAAATAGTTGTCTTGAAAAACGCCACGGAATTGGGAGCACAGATGATTCAGACAAAACCTGGGATAAGCCCAGGGTTCTTGCCACTGAGACCCTGGTTCGTTTATAACAGCAAGTATGTCAGGGTTATGACTGAAGATGAGGCAAAGGTCTTTCCTCTGTGTAACCTTCTCTCGGATTCCAGTGAGAAACCAACGCCAACTATCTGAGGACACTTCTTTAGTAACCGCAAAGGCAAGGGGATAATAACAGTTGGCTGCATCAACCCCCGAGGCAATCATCAATTTCAATTCGTACTTACCATTCAAGTTTCTGGTGTCCACTATGATTAGAGGTCTACAGTGTTGAAACCCTTCGATAGACTGTTGAAAGGACCAAAACACACCACAGAAGGATGCAAACTGCGGATTAGGAAAAAGATTGTACTTCCAATCCACAACCAGTCCATTAGATGAATGAAAGGCAGACATTAACTTGGGTAAATCTTCAAAACTCTTATCCCAATCTCCAAAATTTCTTTCAATAGCTTCCTCTTTTGCAGCCCGCACCTCAGATGTTTCAAGCTCATAGCTAAATTTTTCTAACCACCACTTGTTCAACTCTGCAAATGAGAGCGTGGGATGTACCCTGACCACACGTTCAAACTCATCTGCTTCAAACTCTGATTGGAAGTCTTCTGGGTCAGGGAGACAACAAGTATGTGGACCAGTATACTTGATTATCTCAAAAAGTCCATGCTTTTCACTTCTAGCGGCCCCAAGTGCCCACTTGCATTTCCATCTGACGCACTCAAACATACACTCGTCCTTCCCAGCCTCTCGTAAAACACACTTTTTCTGTCCTTTAACGGAACACCAGCCCACTGCCTTCTTAAGATCATCACTATCTTTGAAGCACAATCCGACTCGTAAGTCATTATCGTCAAGCCACAAACTAGACAGACACGGTTTTGAAACACCTGAAGTGGAAATGCTGTTATCCTCAGTCAACACCAGAACCTCCCTTTCAGCCATGAGTAGCACACCAAACCTGCAAGGAATCATCCAAAGTAATAAAGATTTTTTTTTTTTTTTTTTTAGAAAAACAAATCTATAGCAAAATCCCTAATTATGAAAGCAACCCTAAAGGAAACAGCAGCAACCTCTATCTCTAAAACAACAACATGGAAAATGCCAAAGTCCCTAAAAATCTAAAAAGCAAAACCTAAAATTCAGGCAGGGGATAAAAACCCTAAAATGCAAACCACTGTCTCTCATTTTCCAAGTATAAAAGGAACCCTTTAAGAAACGCAGAAACAATTTATTATATCTGTAGTATAATGACACCAAGGAGGCGTTACAGAGAAATCCAGCAAGAAATTTTTGAAATACAAAAACAAAACCCTAAAAAAAAACACACACACATACACAAACAAATATGCGTCTAAGGTATAAATGTCTACTACATACCTGAGAATCTCAGAAATTGAAGTACAGAAATGGAAGTTAATAGAGAGGAAGACACCACACTCGCCGGAGGAAGACAAACCCACACCACACTCGCTCACAGAAATTGTTATTTCACAGCTTTTTAGAATTATTTATAATGAAATCAGAGTTTGGGCCGAAATTAGAAAGCCCACTAATAACATTGGCCGAATTTGACTCAGAGAGATGAATTTTTACGTGAAATCCAAACGGTTATCAACAATACAAAAGTAACAATGACCGAGGATGAACATTATGATATTGTGGACATCAAATCCATAGTTTGAGAATATTATGGTTTGCGTCGATCTCTTCAAACTTGCATCAATCAATATGCGGCGAATGTTAAGAGTTTCTAATATGTTACTCATTATTTGTTTGTTTTCCTTAAAAACATTAGATGTAATGGTAATATGAATTATTTGTATGATACTTAATCGTCCTAATTTCAGATGAAATATCTAGCATTGAATCATGGCACATCTAACATAGTCCGTTTTGGTACTCACCCTTGGTTTTACATAACCAGATTGAACCACAATCCGGTTTTTTTAATAGTAAAATAGGAAAGTGGAAAACAAAACAAAAAAATCTCCGTCGCCGGGAATCGAACCCTGGTCTCTCGGGTGAGAGCCGAGTATCCTAACCAGCTAGACTACGACGGATTTTGCTTACTTGTTTACATATGATGTATATAACCTATTATTAATTTGTTTTGTGATGTTAGCATCATACAAGACATGTAGCATAACATATAGGAACATAATTTAGAAATTTAAAATCATGGTAAATAAAGTATATTTTATTTTACTGTTCAAATAGATATACAATACAAAAATATGAAATCATTGATTCTTATGTACAGATAGGAATATAATTTTACAAACACAAACCAACCCGGTCGTTAGACAATATTTTATCTGATATTTAGCTTCGGTTATTCTATACTTAACCTGTTAAGACTTAAACTATATATACCCTGAGCCTGAGGAGGTTCTCCCGATATGCTTCTTTCGCATGTGAACAATGTATCTCACTTCAGTTTCAAGTCAAATTGGTGTATTTTCACCAAATTCAAACCTTTGTCAAAAACAATCGAAATGCATCAAATTAACCATTTATTTATTTTATTTTTTTGAATGAAAAAATTAATCATTTAGCAATCAAAAAATAAACTTACAAGTTAAATAATAATAACCCAACAAGTAATGTTTATTGTCATGTACATCTTATGTGCATTATATTTGATTTGATTGAGTTACCTAGCCTTTCCGCTTTAATTAGTCATGTCTACGCATCAAATTTTTGATTTGTTAATCGAACAGATGAACATGGAGGATGCTTGTGCTGATGAAAAAAAGAAGGCCGTGGATGAAATGATGGAATCTAATCCTTGTTTTGATGGACATAAACACTAATCATGGCACATCTAACGACTAACATAGTCCATTTTGGTACTCACCCTTGGTTTTGCATAACCAGATTGAACCACAATCCGGTTTTTTTAATAGGAAAGTGGAAAATAAAACAAAAAAACCTCCGTCGCCGGGACTCGAACCCGGGTCTCTCGGGTGAGAGCCGAGTATCCTAACCAGCTAGACTACGACGGATTTTGTTTAGTTATTTACATATGATGTATATAACCTTTATTATTAAATGTTGCATCGCTGTGCGTGATTTTTTTTTTTGTGATAAGAACAACTTGTTAGCATCATACAAGACATGTAGCATAACATATAGGAACATAATTTAGAAATTAAAAATCATGGTAAATAAAAGTATCTTTTATTTTATTGTTCAAATAGATATACAATACAAAATATGAAATCATTGATTCTTATGTACAGATAGGAATATAACTTTACAAATACAAGGGAATTAAGTTGGAAATGTGGAGAAAGTTTTCATGTAAACATTAGACACTAGAATGCAATTTAATTACGCAAAATCGTTATATATACATATAAAAAAAAATGAGAAAGCGCTTAATTAATTACTCCGGTTTTGTATCTCGGACCAGTCTGTTCCGTGTTCGCATCATATTCTTGTTATCTTCAACATTTTGGTTTCGGAATACCACACGATTCGATACGAGAGCTAAGGGCTTTGCTCTTGGTGGTTTTAATTACATCACACAGACATGATTGCTGCTCTTTCAAAATGTCACAACATGAAACTGAAATCTTTAATTCACTACCAAGAGAATACAAGCACGTCTGAATCTTACTTTTATCACATGATTTTCCATTCCCCTCGGATCTACTGCCGCCGGCATTGATAGCTCTTGTCGGAAGAGGTAACGATGCAAAGAGTACGACGAATGTGATAAGCAACAACGCCACGGTCTTCATGGATAGTTATTTGTTTATATATATCTATAGCAGGTAATACTTCAGATTTATTCCTAAGATAAAAATTGAGAACTTGATTACGTATATATATATATATATATTAGATAATTGAGGATTCCAATTGTATGGTATTGCGTAATGAACGTGTTTTTACCTTGTTAAAAAACATGACCATCAATAGTTGTTATGTAAATATAGCCTTAATTAAATGTAAGGCTAAATCGCTTTTCCATATGAGTTCTAGAAATTTATAGAAATACTAAATTAGGATCAATGTAATAGATTATTTTAATATGAAAATAATTTTAATTATTTTTGAAAAATTAATTGGTTGATTCGAAATAAATTACAATATTTTACATCTGCTTATCAGGTTAAATATATAAAAGAAAATTAATGAGACATGTAGGCATAAATTAAACGAAAAATTAAATTTCATACAAACCTCAATTTTAACAATTGAAACAAACAAAAAAAAAATCAAATGACAACCCATTATCAAACACTTCGAACCAATATACCTACAATTTATTAATGTTCTGTTTTATGGTATAAGGCTTATGTTGCCGCGTTCCATTTCATAAATTAAGATTTTAAAAATTACAAAATGTTAAATTTGCTTATCATTCTAACTAAAACCAATTGGCAATTAGTAGATTGACCCTAACCCTTTATATATTAATTATAATCTCCTTAAACTTCGATGTGGGACGTTTGTATCAACAATTCAAAGGACCACATGGGATATGAACACGTCCTCGAGATGATAACTCCATCTCGAACCGATACTTTGACCGATAATAAATTGGGCATTATACAAACAGTCCATATCCACTTTTATCAAATTTTAACCTTAAATTAAAAATCTTTAACTAAAAAAGCAATTAGTAGATTCTAACCCTTTATATATTAATTATAATCTCCTTAAACTTTACTTGTATCCCAACAGCAAAGATGAAGATGTTAAAGTGAAAGTCCATATTGAAGAAAAAAAAACAAAAAGAAGAACTACACGACTAGGAAATTATTATTTAAATTTGTGATATAGTCGTTTCTTTCAATTTCACAATTTCTACGTAGACCAATAAGTATAAATGAGTCTTCTCCAAACATTTAAAAGCCAACATGTTCCAAACATCCAATCATTTGTCTCTCATGTACCGTGAGTTGGAGGGTATCAATAGGTGTGCGGTCTTGCTTTCAGAACGTAAAGAAATAAACAACCATTGAGAAAATGGGTAGTTTGTTCCTCAATCTCACAAGTTCAACGGGTACTTTGTTCTAACATTTTTTTTGTATTGTGTTGGTGATCTCAATCAAAGCAATGTAATAAGAAGACAAGATTTTAATGGTAGATTAATATATCAAAGTTTACTTTATATTCTTTAATTTAAAAAAAAAAAAAAAAAAAATACATATATATGTGGAATCATTAATTGATTCTTCTTACAAACAAGGGAAATGAGAAAGGTGAAGACAATGTTCCTAACCAGTAACAAGAAAGAGAGTCAAAGACACGACTCAACGTATCTTCGGTATATGGTTGAGTGTTGGCACCACATTGTTATTATTTTTAACATTTGGGCTCGGGAACATCACAAGACTTGAGCTGAGAGCTAATGACACTTTTACTGAGGGTGACACGGTGTTTAATTTCATCACACAGGCATGCTTGGGTCTCTTTCATTGTCTCACAACATGAGTTCGGCAGCTTCATTCCCCGAGACATACCGTCAAAGCAAAGCTGAAGCGCATTCAGTTTTTTCGGAGTTGTACCACATGCTTCTCCACTCCTCTTGGAAGTACTGCCGCTGGCAGCGGTAGCTTCCGTCCGAGGAGGGAATGATGCCGAGACTATGACGAATGCGATAAGGAACAATGCTACGATCTTCATCATGTCTTGTTCTTTGGGATTCGTCTTGTTTTCTAAGAGGATCTCTTACGTATTTATAGGATAATTAAGGGTTCCCATTGTATGGCATTGGCGTTTTAACTTCTTTTAGCAACATTAACATAATTTAGCTGTTATGTAAATATAGGCCAAAAGTAATGCTAATATAAGCTTTAGGAATTTATAGATATGCTAGTTTTGGGTTTCGTGTAATAACGTGGATTGTGTTTGTGTAATGCAAAAACAACTTATTATCATACCCTTTTCCAAAAACTTTCAACCTATCTTAGTATAGTTCATATATATAATGGTAAAAGTTAACACTTTCAAACTAGTTCATTTTTTTTTTTTCTTAACTTCGTCCAGCTTTACATAATACTTTTTTAGTAGTTGCAAGGAAAGCAAAGAAATGAAACAAAGGGATAAAAGAGGAGACGAGATGTGTTTTTTTGTTTGTTTGTTTGCATCAAAGATGTTTCAAACAAGGAGATCAAACATAGGAATCTAACTTATTTCATGTAAGATCCTATGTGAAAGAAGTCCTCTCTCTCTCTCTCTCTCTCTCTCTTAAAACCGAGTCTTCAGGGATCAAACTTCATCCCATTGCATACTTCTGAGTCCAGCTTCGGGCAGTAGACTCATACTTGGCTCTGTCGGTTTTGTACATGTGAGCAATCTCAGGAACCAAAGGATCATCTGGGTTTGGGTCCGTTAACAATGAACAGATCGAAAGCAACACCTATAAATTCACAAATGATCGGATTTAAGTCAGAGCAGATTCATTATCTATATATCTCCAACGCTATTGGTAAAAAAGAGTGCTTTTTCACCTTGGAAATGGTGAGTGCAGGGCTCCATTGTTCTTTCAGAATGTCGAGGCAAATGCTTCCGTTGCTGTTGACATTAGGATGAAACACTTTTGTCCTAAACGCAACCTGCAAGAGAAAAAAGGTTCATTTGAATTCCAATAGAACCTATTTAATGATTTCAATTTGGTAAAAATGATATTCACCTTTGGTGGTTTGAAAGGATAATCCGGAGGGAAGTGAATGGTCACGAGAAAGACACCGCCTGAATAAGGACTCTCGGACGGACCCATGATCGTAGCTTGCCAATGAAACATGTCTTCCGCAACAGGGCCTTGAGGATTCACAATGGTTCATACAAGAAAAAAAAATAGAAAGTTTAGCTTTGATAAACCAAGGCATTAACAGGGGGAATACACACAATAACACAGAAAGACTCATGCGAAAGCAGTGTCTTGAGACTTCTCTAGCAGAAGAATGCAATGAGCAGTTTGAAAATCTCCTAAAAACAGACCTCTGACTCTATTGGGACCAACAATACCAATTCATTATACACTTTCACATTTTAATAGACACGTATAACTCACAAATACAATAGATAAAACTAACAAAGACTTAATAGCTTTCTACATAAAACTGGGGAACAGAGAAGATAGTGTTACAGTAAATAGCAAAGAAGATCCGGACCCTCATAGCGAGGAACAAGTTTGTGATATCCATTATGAATACTTTGGATAAACAAGCAGGATGAAATCTATGGTATGCACCAAAAGCTCAATCGTAAGGGGAAAAAAATATCAACTTTCAATTGCTATCTCCAAAACTATGAATCTATGATCATAAGATAGATCTAAAATCAGTACCCAGAAGCTCCTAGTAAGAAAAAAAAATCTCAACTTTTAACTGTTATCTTATTGATTTATAATCACTAAGACAGATGCTATCCAGGGTGGGAATAAATATCTCAATTTTTGAACAGCTATCAGCACACACATCAGTATGCTCGAATCTAAGAAAGAGACTCAAATTTCAACTGGGTATACTCAAGATCTCTAGAGCAACTATGTTCTCAGTGATTAAAACACAAAAAGATTTCACTTTTTATTTATAGATATAAGATCTACAACAAAGCTCAAAACGGAAGAGAGAGACGAAGTACTAACCAGCACTGCAGGAGGTTGGAGGATCCTTCTGAAGATCCTTGAGCTCTTTCAAGATCCGTTTCGAAGCCATTTCTCAACAAACTCCTCAGATCCAATCCTACAAAAAAACAAAATTAAAAAAAAAAAACCCTAGATCGATTCAGTAACGTAAAAGGTTGAAAAGAACTTTCAGAACAAAAAAAAGGAGTAAAAAGCTTTTATTACCTCAAAACAGATCCTCCAAAACTCGCTTCACGATTCACTCCTGCAGCTGATTTTTTGAGAAAGAGACTGAGATGAAGAGAGAACACCTTTGATTTGAGATACCTAAAAGCAAAAAATATTAAATAATAATAAAAAAAGAAGATATTTATAATGACCTCCTGAATTAATAATTGCCAGCTATTTTCCAGCCAAGCGAGAGAATAATTAATATATTATTGGATATTAATAAATAAAAAAGAGAACCTCTGAGTGAGGTAGAGTGTTTCATACATGCTTTAAAAAGGGGATTAGCCTTAAACCCTTAGGGTTTTTGTTTGTCTTCCAGCTAAATCGACATTTCGTCTTCCCAAGTACTGACTGACACAAAGAGAGAGAGAGATCAGAATCAATGGCGGCTAAGGGTCCGTTGAAGCTAAAATTCAAAGGAAAAACAACAAAAGGATCAAAGGGTGGATCAACTTCAACTTCAACTTCTTCTTCTTCCTATTCCTCATCCTCTGTGTCTTCCAAGTTCGAGGTCATCAAGGATTGGACAAACTGGTCATTGAAGAAAGCCAAAGTCGCCACTCACTATGGTCTCATCCCTCTGATCATCATCATCGGCATGAATTCTGATCCTAAACCTCATCTCTTTCAGCTTATCAGTCCCTTTTAATCCTCCGATTGAATCTTCTTCTTCCTTCAGTACTGTTTCAGTTATGTTCTTTTCGATATATGAAATGGATTTGTATTTGTTTCTGATTTTATAATTCAAAGTTTCATTCTTTTTTATTTACAAAATCTGCTCTGTTTACTGTAACCAATCACTCAAATAGCATTCATCACTTGTCAAATTCAATAAAAGAATTGCTTTAAAAGGCTACTACAACTTTGTTTGATTGTCTCATTCTGCATCAGTTGATCGAATGTTTTCAATCAATTTCAAAACTTGAGATATATGAGGTCGATCTTGTTGCTTCAGAGCAACACAAGCCAATCCTATTTGCAACATCTCTACCATTTCTTCCTCGAAACCACCTGATTGACTCGATATCTCCATATCGAAGACTTCACCTGTCCACTCATTCGCCACCACGTTTCTTATCCAGCTAGCTAAATCCATGTTTTCGCCTTGTGTTGTTACTAATGCCGCTGGACTCACTGGTGACTTCCCTGTCAATAGCTCGAGTAACACCACACCGAAGCTGTATACGTCTGAAGACTGTGTGCTTCTTCTCGTGTCTGTTATTTCAGGTGCGTGGTAACCTGAATTAAGGCAAGTGGTTTGAGGAAGTGATCTCATGATTGTCGTCAAGCCAAGATCGCCTATGCAGCCATAGCATTGTGAGTCTAAGAAGATGTTTGAGGACTTGATGTTCCGTGAATGAGTTTACCATTGTTCCCTTCATGGATTTTAGCCAGCCCTCTCACTGCCCCCGTTGCTATTTTCAATCTTGCATCCCAATCTAACGGTACTCGATGATACCTTCCTCTGTTTCCTGCAATCAAAATTGAAACTTCTTTGTTGCTTTTGACTAAACATAAGAATGAGAAAGTGACATAGTAACTAACCGTGCAGTAATTCGAAGAGGCTTCCGTGACTGTAATAGCTATAAACAGCGAGCTTATCGTCTTTGGAATAGTAGTAAGCCTTAAGCTCAGCTACATTCTCATGTCTGATCATACCAATGATCTCCATTTGCTGCTCAAACTCTCGTCTTCCAACAACAACTTCCTTCAGTCTCTTCACTACGACCGTGCTCATGTCCTCCATTGTTACCATATAGGTTTCCCCAAAAGCACCCTTCCCCAAAACTTCTGAAGATGAGGTTAGCAAATCATCTAAATCAAAAGAATGGTTTCTTCCCCCGAAAAAGATGATCTTCCCGCCTTCTTCAGTGCTATCGTCTCTAGACGTCCAGTTTCCTGGAGGAGGAGAAGACGAGTCTCTCTTCCTCAGTTTCCCTGGGAAGCATTTCTTCCGTAGGCAGCAAGCGATCATTATAACGGAGAACCCAAAGACACCTAACGCGCAAGCTGCAGCCAGAATCAGTAGGAAAGCAATCTGGTTTAACCCGAAAGGAATCTTGTGTTGTTGTTCCTTCTTCCTCTCGGTAGTGTTGTTGCCAGAAAAGGCTGAACTTTGGAATCCTTGAAGAGACTTTGGTATTGTACCGACGAGCTTGTTGTTGGACAAGTTGAGTTGACTCAGCTTTGGAAGATCAAGATCGGGGATTTCTCCAGAGAAGGAATTGTTTGCGAGGTTCAAGACTCTAAGGCTGGTCAAACCCGAAAGAGAAGCTGGGATGCTTCCGTTGAATCCATTGTTAGAGAGATCAAGAACCTTGAGATTCTTTAACTCGAAGAGAATCGCTGGTAAAGGACCAGAGAGGTGGTTGTGTTGTAGATAGAGATGAGTCAAGTTGTTGAGATTTATGAAATCAGAAGGGAAGTCTCCGGTGAAATGGTTATTTCGAAGGCTTAAAACCTTGAGAGAAGAGAGACGACTAATGGTGAAAGGAGGAATCAAACCGTTGAATCCAACAGCAGGCAATCTAACGGATACAACTCGATCACGGTTTGCGTTGCAGGTAACTCCGGTCCAGCGATGACAAACCGGAGAGCTCTGGTTCCAAAGGAGATGAGACGAACTGATATGAGACAAGAAATCAAGCAAAGCTTTCTTGTCGTCGTCAAGAGTCTGAGATGAAGAAATCTGAACAAAACAGAGAATCAAAGAGAAGAAGAAGAAGATATGCATTGTGAAGAAAGAAACTAGTTTTTTTTTGGTTTCTAACTGTAAAAAAAGAGAAACAGAGAATTATTCTTTAGCTTGAGAAGTTTGTAAAAGGATTAAAAAAAGAATTATGAAAGTGAGGTTTCAAAAGATACGCCGGCAGGTTTTAGCCGGCAAAAAAAAAAAAAAAAAAAAAGTCTTGACTTTTATAAGCAGAGAAAACAAAAGAAACGTTGACCGTTTCTATGCACTGAAGTTTATGATCGTTAAACTCATTGGCTTCAAAGCATTTTCACACACACTAACGGCTAATATATCTCTTTACTGGTAAGCATGTAACGTAAGCGCGGAAAAATTCAGAGGTTTTTGGCTCACAAAATAATTGATAAGAGTTGTTAATTTTTGAGAATTGAGCTTATCTCTCAATTCATTATTTATAATCATATCCAAAACTGTTGACAAAAAAAAACGAAAAGGAAATCATATTCAAAAACTATAAGTTGTTAAAAAATTGCTTTTTTTTGCTAACAAATGTGACTAGGACTTAGAAATTGGGACAGGTACACACAATGACACAAAGAAAAAAGGGCTTGATAAAATTTTGAGTTAAAAAAAAAAAAAAAAAAAAAGAAATTAGTGATTACAATTAAATAATACTCCTTACAAAGAAAAAAATTAGAAGATAGATTCACACATACATATTATTATATTAAAGGAAAATATATAAAAATACATCTATGTAATTTGTAAAATTTAATGTTATAATGCATATGAAAATAAAATGAGATTTGTTTCTCAATAATATGATTGATGTATATTTATTGACATAAAAATGAGAAACACGTGACGTGATAAAGAAATACCATACTCTTTATTAATATTTTAGGCATTGGGCCTATAAAATACCGATCAAGTATCTAAGGGATTGGGCCTATAAAAGTACTATACTCTTTCTTTTTTGCTATTATTACACCACTAGTTCCACTCTTATTTTATTCATACAAGATATATATGGTGATTTACACATAATGCACTAATCCTTCTCTTTCGTTTCTTCTAAGTATTGCTTTTTTTTTTTTGGTAAAAAAGTATTGCTTTTGTTTCTCCTCGCATCCATATTTTGTAATTGAGTCTTGCAAAAAAGAAAATAAAGTCTTCAAATACTCATTTCTGCATATTCTATTATATATAGTTATATTAGATTAAAAAACAAAAAATCAGGTGTACTACTACATATAAGTATATAACATACATAAAGATAGTTCATGTAGTATTACAAGAAAATAAAGGTATAAAGAGACTTACAAGAAAATGTACTCGGGGCAGTGAGATATTCCACATTCTCAGATTTTACAAAAGTGTCCGTCGCAAAAAAAATGTACTAAAAAGTATGGTACTTATCTAAGCTGCATGAAATTGGAAGCGGGTACGTGGAAGCAGAAGTGTTTGGAAGCGTAGAAACGATATTTTTGAAAAAATTTAAGAAACGGATACGCGTTGGAAGTGTAAATACATATATTATATGTATATATACATACTTAAAATATAAAACATATTCTATCAAATGTTTAATATGATGTTACTGATAATCTGGTATATATATATTAGTTTTGTGTTTAAGTAGTGATGATCTAAAGTGGTATAATGGTTAAGGTGTCCCGTCAAATGAACTAGGGATCAATCAACATGTAAACGATAGTTTTAATTTTCTCACAATTTACTCGGTTCCGGAGTGAGAATAGACACACCTCCGCCGATTCTGTGCAACATATTCACCTTTCTTGTTTAAACCAATCAAATAATACCACATTATATTAAATAAAATAGATATTAATAAATATTTTTTAAAGTTATTAAACAAAATTAAAATATATTAATTTAAATAAATCCAAACTGACACATATAATATATAACTTCAATATATTTCTAAACTCAAATCAATAAATAATATATATATATATATATATCATATTCAAAAACTATAAGTGGTTAGAAATTTGCTTTTTGCTAACAAATGTGACTAAGACTTAGAAATTGGGACAGATACACACAATGACACATAGAAAAAAGGGCTTGATTAAATTTTGATTGAAAAAAAAAGAAAGAAATTAGTAATTATAGCCACAAATTAGTGATTACAATTAAATAATACTCCTTACAAAGAAAAAAATTAGAAGATAGATTCACACGTACATATTATTATATTAAGGAAAATAAATAAAAATACATCTTTATAATTTGTAAAATTTAATGTTATAATGCATATGAAAATAAAATGAGATTTGTTTCTAAATAATATGATTAATGTATATTTATTGACATAAAAATGAGAAACACGTGACGTGACGTGACGTGAGATGGGGGATGGTTCTAGACTTTATTCTAGTCCCAACCTAGTTGGATGAAAACATAACTGCTGGTTCTGTGACCAACTCCACCACAATAATAAAACTAAGACGAAACGGCTCCTTCAACCACAACCACAACATCTCATTGGTTTTGTGTTTTTTCTCCGTAAGCGAAGATGAACAATGCCGAAGTTGTCAACCACATGCACCCGATGGTTAGTTTTATCCGCCAGGAAGCCGAAGAAAAGGCCAATGAGATCTCTATCTCCGCTGAAGAAGTCCGTAAACCTTCTCTCTCTCGATCTCTTGTTCTTACTTGTGGGTTTCGTGTTAAGTTCTCCGGAATCTTCACTGCACTGCACAACGGATTGTGTGACACCATTAAACATTTTGATCTTTCTTTTGAAAATTGTTGACTGTTGTGTGACTATTTTACTTGATCTTCGAATCTTAAGATTTTTCCTGTTTTGAGATTTCATTGTGTAGTCAACAAGTTCATAGGCTCTGTGGGGTTATGTTTCTGATCTGAGAAAAGTGTTTTGATCTAACTCTGTGTGGTAATGTGGTTTTGTTAAATGTGATTGATGTTACAGGAATTCAACATAGAGAAGTTGCAGCTAGTTGAAGCAGCGAAGAAGAAGATTAAACAAGAGTATGAGAAGAAGAAGAAACAGGTCGATGTCAGAAAGAAGATGTGAGCTCTCATCTTTCTCACTCTCCTCCTCCTCTGTTTGTGCTGAGATCTGAAAATTATGTGTTCCTCTTTGTTTCTTTAAGAAAGATAGATAGAGTGTGGTTATGTCTTGATTATAGGCAATGGCTAATTGTATGTGTTTGCTTTGTTTCTTGCTTGTTCTGTAATAGTGATTACTCAATGCAACTGAATGCGTCGAGGATCAAGGTTCTACAAGCTCAAGATGACATTGTCAATGCGATGAAAGAAGAGGCTGCTAAGAAACTCTTGAAAGTTAGCCAACATGGCTTTTTCAACCTTCATCACCGTCAGTATAAACATCTCTTGAAAGATCTCATTGTCCAGGTTCTGATCTGTCTTAAGTTAATTACAAACAAGCTCATTTGTTCATTTTCTCTGTAATAATTGTTCTCTAAATTTTGTGTTTGGGATGTGATTTGTAGTGTTTGCTTAGATTGAAAGAGCCTGCAGTGTTACTGCGTTGTCGTGAAGAAGATCTTCACATGGTTGAGTCTATGCTGGACAAAGCGACTGAGGAATATTGTGAGAAAGCAAAGGTTCATGCTCCTGAGATCGTTGTCGACAAGGACGTTTTCCTTCCCCCTGCTCCTTCAGATGATGATCCTCATGCTCTTTCCTGGTAATTAAATTTCCATTAAACCAAAACACTTAAAACTATGAAAGAACCAAAAGTCTAATACCAAATTAATGACACTTGTGGATATATAACAGTGCAGGAGGAGTGGTGTTGGCTTCTCGTGATGGGAAAATCGTGTGTGAAAACACGCTTGATGCGAGGTTGGAGGTTGCCTTCCGCAAGAAACTTCCCGAGGTTAGACAAAAATTCCCCATTTGCTCTCCTAAATATGCAATAGTCTCATTGCTTTCAAAACTCTTCCCATTTGTCTTGAATGTGTGTAGATCCGAAAGTCGCTCATTGGCAAGGTTGGTGAAGCTTGAATGATGAATGACTCCTCCAACTTTATATATATAACCAAGAAAAGTTTGTGGCTCTCCATTTATCCATTTCTTTCTACTGTCACCATTTTTTTGAAACTCTGTGTAATGTACTTGGTGATGGGCATTGGACTTTTGTTGTTAACTGTTATTCAATAGTTATATTTGGTCTGGTGATGTAATAATAATAAAGGAGTAAGTTGCTGTACTGGTCACTTTTTTGTTGATGTGCGTGCAACAAAGCGTCCTAGATTCAGAACTTGTCTTTACTGACACATGGCTGAATACAAGAAAGTAACAAAGCGTCACAAGTGGGTCAAAGTCTCCCCCTTCTTCGTTACATGCACATACTTACAAAATAACAAAACTCCATATAAGAATATGGCATCTAACAAAATCACCTTTTTCTTGGTTCTTTGCCTATGTGTTCTCTTAACCTCAGGTGATCTATATTCCCCCTTTAAATAACTTAAGAGTATAATATATAGTATAACTTATTATTCCTTAGATCTAATTTATTTATATTTACTTTTTTTTTTCAAATGATGGAGGAGAAGCAAAAAGTATGAATCCAACGGGAAAAAAATGTCCAGATCCTAACGGTGTGGACAAAAAGAGTGAGTGTGCCATTCACGGTAAAGAACCAAGGTTTTATGGGTGGTTCTTGTCAAGGCCACAAGGGTAATTAATTATATGTGCGAGTGTTATGAAGGATGATAAAACAAAACAACATAAACAATATTGTATTTCAACATAATATTCTTTGTTTTCTTGAATACTACTATTTCTTATATAGATATTAAGAATAACTACGATTTTTTTTTCCAATAAGTGTAATCTGTTGGTTTTAAAAGTCGTCGATTTGTGCTCTCATAATTTGGCTACATACCAAATCGCGCGGTTTGGTTACCGGTACTTATAAGAGAGGTTGTTGTTCCCACCAACTAACTATAAAAGGTAAAGGATGTGTAAGAGGTCAACATTTCCGTATTACAATCGGTATAAGATATACAAACACAAACCACAAATATACGTATTGACCACGACAATATTTGTGCTTTTGAGATGAAACTGGATTACTAGCTACTTAATTAGCTAGGTTGACAAGTTTGGTCCTTGGGTCGAAAAACTCTTGTCATGTTTAATAAATTCACTTAGACACTCGTATATGCAAAATTAGTCCGACCATTCAACATCGTCAAAAGGCTAAATAATAAATCAAGTTGATGTAAAATAATTGAAAATACATTGAAGAGACGAAAAGAAGAGGTAGCGTCCAACGTCAACATGGAACACTACGTACCATATTGATAGTATATTAAAAATATCATTTCACCCCCCACTAAGTTGGATATAAAAATATCAAAAATTGATTGTTACTGTTTTTGGAAGGTGGTACTAATTTCGGAATCATATTTGAAACCAAACGACATCGTTCGTAGTACCTACCAAACGACGGCGTTTAAAAAAAACATTGAGATCATCGTTTTGGTTTGTCCCTTGGCTCCATCGACGAGTCCGTCCAATTTCACAGTATAAATATCTCCGCCCCACTCTCTCTCATCACTCCACTACCTCATTTTCTCTCTCTACACAAAAGATCCTCTCTATCTTCTCTCCGATGGAGTCCGCAGCTCTCTCCCGAATCGGTCTCGCCGGACTCGCCGTAATGGGCCAAAACCTCGCCCTAAACATCGCCGAGAAAGGTTTCCCGATCTCAGTCTACAATCGAACCACTTCCAAAGTCGACGAAACCCTAGATCGAGCCGCCGTCGAAGGAAACCTCCCAGTCTCCGGCCAATACTCTCCTCGAGATTTCGTCCTCTCGATCCAACGGCCTAGATCTCTCATCATCCTCGTCAAAGCTGGAGCTCCCGTTGACCAAACAATCGATGCCTTCTCCGAGTACATGGAGCCAGGAGACTGCATCATCGACGGTGGTAACGAATGGTATCAGAACACCGAGCGAAGGATCTCCGAAGCTGAGAAGAAAGGGTTGCTCTATTTAGGTATGGGAGTCTCCGGCGGCGAAGAAGGAGCTCGTAACGGTCCTTCGTTAATGCCTGGTGGATCGTTTCAAGCTTATGACAACATCAAAGACATATTGGGGAAAGTAGCAGCTCAGGTTGAAGATGGACCTTGCGTTACTTACATCGGAGAAGGTGGATCTGGAAACTTCGTGAAGATGGTTCATAATGGGATTGAGTATGGAGATATGCAGTTGATCTCTGAAGCTTATGATGTGTTGAAGAACGTTGGTGGATTGAGCAATGAGGAGCTTGCTGAGATCTTCACGGAGTGGAACCGAGGTGAGCTTGAGAGTTTCTTGGTTGAGATTACTTCTGATATATTTAGGGTTAAGGATGAGTTTGGTGATGGTGAGTTAGTGGATAAGATTTTGGATAAGACTGGTATGAAAGGTACTGGGAAATGGACTGTTCAGCAAGCGGCAGAGCTTTCTGTGGCGGCTCCTACCATTGCTGCTTCGTTGGATTGTAGGTACTTGAGTGGATTGAAAGACGAGAGAGAGAACGCTGCGAAAGTGTTGAAGGAAGCTGGTTTGAAAGAAGAGATTGGTTCTGCGTCGAGTGGAATCGATAAGAAGAGATTGGTTGATGATGTTAGGCAAGCTTTGTACGCTTCTAAAATCTGTAGTTATGCTCAAGGAATGAATCTGCTTAGAGCTAAGAGTTCAGAGAAAGGTTGGAACTTGAACTTCGGTGAATTGGCTAGGATTTGGAAAGGTGGGTGTATTATAAGAGCGGTTTTCTTGGATAGGATCAAGAAAGCTTACCAGAGGAACCCTGATTTGGCGAGTCTTGTCGTTGATCCTGACTTTGCTAAAGAGATGGTTCAGAGACAAGCTGCTTGGAGGAGAGTTGTTGGTTTGGCTGTTTCTGCTGGGATTAGCACGCCTGGAATGTGTGCGAGTCTTGCGTATTTCGATACTTATAGACGCGCTAGATTGCCTGCGAATCTGGTTCAGGCGCAGAGAGATCTCTTTGGAGCTCATACTTATGAGAGAACCGATCGTCCTGGTGCATACCATACTGAATGGACTAAGCTTGCTAGGAAGAACAAATGAACACTTCATTGACTGTTGTTTTTATTTTTCATAGAACCCTTATGTCTTGCTTTTTTTTAAAGCATGGGAACTGGGATTCAAAACCACATTGTTTCACGAGTATTTTGTTCAGATTTCAGAATAAGAAAATGCAGTAACCTCTGTTTTTGTTTACATCTTGCTTTTGAATTTGTCAAAACATCTATGAAGATTCTAAACATCCATGAGCGGTTACAATGATATTTTGAACATTGTTCAACTTAGATGATCTGTTTATCAACGGTGTCGGAACAATCAAAAACCACATAAACGACGACATATTTTGAACTGAGAAAACTCATGAATTGAGAATCTATGAAGGTTCATAGAGTCCGAGGACATGACCATCAAGACATCTCACAGAAGCAACCTGAAAAGAAACCAAAAAGCAACGAATTCAAAATCCATTACACGAAAGATAAACAATGATGAGACTAGAGCTGTTTTGCAGGATAAGGTTGCATTGTACCTTGCCATGGACCTCGTATTTGATAGAGCCATCAAGTTCAGCTCCTAATTCCATAAGTTTTGAGATTGTTGTATTAATGTCTGTCACAGTAAACGATAGTAGCGAAGAGTATCCCTTCTCATTCACCATATGCTCGCTGCATGAAAACAATGATATTCATCTTTGCAATGATCTAACAAAAAAAATTCCTCAATAATATCAAAGCTTTAAAATCATACAGGACTTAAATTGAAGGCAACCAAATAGAAAACTACTCTTCAGGGCAAAATAAAAAAAAATTGATCATTGAGGCAAATGATCGAACAGGTTATAGGCGTTGAGGCAATACCTGGGAGATTGCATAAGAGCTAGCTTGAGAGGACCAGAATGAAGTTCAGCCCAACGTAAGGTGACGACATTGACGGAGAAATCAAGACCTTTCTCGTAGAATCGAGCCGCTTTTGGTACGTCTCTGTGTAGCTGCAAGATCCACCTAAACGACGCCGTCGCCATCTCTCTCTCTGTGTCTGACTGAGAAACTTAAGACAATGATCACTTGATTATAGGACAACCAGACACAAACGACGCCGTTTCAGCTCTTTAAAAACAACGACCAAATAACCGCAACAATTCACAACTCTTTTCTTTTGTCCGAAACAAAAATCAAAAATACAAAATTCAGAGATGATCAAAATCGATATAAAACAGATATACAATTTATACATAGTTACAAACATAGAGCTCTACAGATGCGTAGGATTCAAATATGAACATATATCCACACATGGAACTTCTCAAGTTCTGTCTATTTCCGACAACAACAATCTCAGCTCTGTTCCATCTCCGAGTCTGACCATTTCACCAACAATGGCTCTCTTCCGATACAAATTACATCAGAAGCTCACCCTTTGAATACTCGAACCCGTGGCCTCGAACTCTTTGTTCTTGCTTCGCTTAACTTAGCCTTCAAAGTATTGTCCTTTACTCCCTGTGGCGCACCAAGATCAGGTGTTATTACAGTTCTCGTATTCCATTGACGAACCGGGCTCTCTCGTCTCCTTGATGTGTAACTGCAAGAAGCTTCATCGATATCCCGAGTTTCCGACAATAACCTCCGATGAGTTCTAATCATTTCTCCAACCACATTGTTCGTTTCTTTAGTACATTTATCAGTTTCAGGCTCAGTTTCAATGGCTCTACCTTTCTTTTTCTCATTAGAAGACATCGCCCACGCCATTTGATCCTCGAACTTCACTTGTAAACTCGACGGGCTTTGGTTCCGTCTCCTCAGTTTTTCACCAGACACAACAACATCTGCCTCCTTTGTTAATTCCGGTTTCTCAGTTTCATCACCGAGTCGTGGTGGCTTTGCAACATCACCAACATGTTTCTCGAGCTCAAAACAATTCGAGTCGCTTCCGTCAGAATCTTCTTCCTCCTCCTCCTCCTCACGGTCTACTTCCCAAATCGGGGCGCTCATGGCGTTAAATGGAACTGACTCAAGTGAACTCCGGCGGTTCCTCGCTGTTTCATTAGACTCTGCGTTCTGCTTAGTCTTAAGAAATGTTTCTATCTCAAACTCAAGCTTCTCCAACGCTGATCCGTTGCCACTCTGAATCCTTTCATCAAGCCATGATTCAGCAATACAAAGAACCATCTGATCTTGTTCATCCCAACCTCTCCAGTTCTTATCCAACTTCTGCTTTAAACCATGAACCTCCCTTTCGTAACTCTTGATCCCTTTTGCAAACTCATCACATAATCTCTCCAGAATCTTCTTTGACTTAGTCCCTCTCTCCATCTCCTTAACGCAGTCAGACAACGTCGACTTCACTTCCGAGAGCTCTTTGCCAATTTCCTATACAAACTCTCATAACGTTTCCTCAATCTACGCTCATCTTCTAGAGATTGACCCGCAACAGAGCTTAATCGATCGTGTTCCTTCGTGTCTTTTGACAGCTTTTCTCCCGCGAGTTGCTTCACGAAATCATCCATATCGCGTCTATCATCTTGTTGGCATCTGAGAAGCTCTTTGATCCGGGTACGTGAATGAGCAAGCTCGGTTTTTAATGATTTTATCAAGGAGATATTAGCGGAATGCTGCTCCTCGAGGCTCCAGATTTTGTTCAGTACTTTAAGAAGTTCGGTAGATGTCTTGAGATTGTAATTAGGCTCACCAGCTCGTCTTCTTCCACGGAACTCCAACGAACTTCCCGGAGAAACTGCTGCATTATATGGAGCAACCTGAAGAAATGATCCATCTCAATACTAATACTAATCCCAAGAAGTGAGATACCATACAATAAAAGAATATGAATACCTCGAGGGAGCTATCGTAGCTTGTAGGAGATACCGGCCGCAAAGCATGGTCGTTGCTTTCGATTAAATGATGATGCTTCATCAGCATTTGACCAATCTGTCTCCTTATACTTCCTGCACTCTCTGGCTGGGACACAACAACCACATCAAAATTGTTAAATGGAAGAATGAAAACCAGAATACTGAACTGCATCGATCAAAAGGAAAAGCCAGAGCAAGTGAGAGTAAACTTGTAAGAGAGTAAACTAGTAAAAGAACCAAGTAACTAAGGTTGCACTAAAGATCACAACTTTAGATAGAATCCCCCACCACCTAACCTAATCACAGCTTATAAAAGAATCCCCTGCAGGACTATGAAACCAAAATCTAGTAATCAAGAACCAAGCACACATGAGCTTAGAATCAATGTTGCATTCAACTTAGTCTGGCGAATCATATTTGGCAAAATTCAGCTTCAGCTTTAAGTCTCTTCAACCTCAATCACTTTCAAAACTTCCAAACCAAGATAGAGCAATTGGGAAAATCCTAAATTTTAACCTGAACAAGAAACAGAGCAATTAGGCAAACCCAGAACACTTATCACCAATATAAAAATCTAACCTTTTAAAAAAAACCAACACCCTGAACCAGAAGCAGAACAATCATAGGGCTAAAAATTTCACCAGTTAATCACTACCCATGTCGCAAAATTCAAACTTTGAAGGGCAAAACAATACATTGTCACAAAATATCCAAACTTGAGCAATGCCCAATCCTAAAACCACCAATAATCAACTAATAAAACCAAACTAATAACAGGCTAAATCACCATGTAGTCTCTTCAAAGTTCTATCAGAGTAGAAGAGAGAGACCTGGTGATCAGTGAGATCAAGACCATTATTATCTACAATCGCCGCCTTTCCTTGGCCGTGACGGAGACGACGGCTACTCGGACCAGCAGAACTGTACGGAATTCGGTGCATTTTAGTAGCAAGAGGAGGAATCTGGTGGTCGTTGTCGTCGTAATACTGATAGAATTCCCAGAGAGAAGCAGCGAGCTTTCTAGATGAGAAATTAGAGGAAGGGTTGTTAGGGTTGAAGCTAATGTGCGCAGGAGTGCAAGGTCGGCGAAAGACACTTCTATGGCCTACAAACACAGCTCTTCTTCTTAACTTTTCTATAAATCCCTTCCCTTTTTGCCCTTCTCCTTCTCCTTCTCCATCATCTTCCTCGTCTTCTTCTTCTTTACTTTTCATTTCTTTAGAGCGCGGCTCACTAAACTAAACCAAAAGTTTCCACCTTTTCTGTAATTTTAAGAAAACCCTTTTTTCCTCTCTGTCCATAATCATAGAGACTGAACTGTTTCATGTCATTTATTCAATTTTGGATCATTGGGTGTTACAATCGAGCACTCGTCTATCATTTTAATTCTGACACTTCCTTAGACCATTTAATTTCATTATTTGATAAACATCTGGATCGGAGAGTACTGTATTACTTTATTTTATGAAGAAAAAAAGAAAGAAGAATGTGCGTGTCACAGTCTGTGGACAGTGGGTAAAGACATCACACTCACACGTAGTAATGTGTATTGGGATGCTGCATATGTAAAGTGTGTAGCTTCGGTGTTTACAAATTACATGTGCTTCTGCGTTTACATGTTAACAACAACTTTTAACAAAACTTTAAACATCTACATTAATTTTCACTAATCTTTTGTTAACAATGTTACTTTTCATTGGAAAATGAACTGTTAATAAATTGTTTTAAGACACTAATTATTAGAATATCAATTGTTCAGTGGTGTGGTAGAAATAATTTTTCTTACTTTTCTATCATCGCATGTGATATTGTATAACACAGTGTAAGTTTTTATCAAACAACACATGACAACAAAATCATTTATAATACATCAAACCGCAAATTGAACTACAAACATAAAAATCCCAACTTAAACTTATTCGATGATCAAAAGTAGTCAGCCACTCTCACTTCTCTCTCTCTCTCTCTCTCTCTCTCTCTCGAACCATTTAATGGTCTCTTTTAGTAACAGTCATAGAGTTTGATATCCATCTTGACCCTAAAATACTTAGCACCTTCGAAAGTATCAGTCTCAAACGTAACAATCCCTCGAGACATGAAAAAATCACCCGTACCTCCGACCACAGACAAGTCTCTACTCTTCACCATCATAAGATCTGCTCCCATTATGTTCAACGTGCCTTTGTGTTGAGTCGAGTTGAAGACGAGCGTGTACGCGAACCACGCGTTGTAATCGTTCTTCATGTCGTAGAAATAGAATCCTTGAGCACGTGCCACGGGTTCAGATTTAAAGTTTTTGTCTATGGTCATTGGATCGTCGAAGATCACGAGTTTCCCGAATTTGAAATTCCCGAGGCCAGGCGGGCTGGTAATGGCTGCAGAAGTCGCGTTTTGCACGTCGTCGACGCCGAACATTATGTCGTGGTAGTAGAGGACAAAGTTTTTGCACGGTTTTGGTTGCGATTTGGATGGTTTTCGAGCTGATACGACGGTTTGGGATAGAACAAGAAAAATGAATAAGAAGAGAAATGATTTCATTTGGCCTACCATATTTGATAAAATGTGTTTGTTTTTCAATGCAAATGTGAGAGTGGACAATGAGAGAGTGATTTTGTCGAAGAAGAGTGATGGGTTTATATACAACTTGGGGGTTTACTAGTCTATGTTAATATAAAGTAAAGAAGTCCCAAGTGGACTAGCTAGCTCACTTCTTCTCTCTTGTGATTCTTGTTTATTTTATTTGTATATCAAGGTTGGTGGTAAGTTTTGTTGATGGTATATAAAGTGAAATCATTTACGATGAATATTGGAAAAATTTTCAATGTAGGCGGCTCTATCACCTTTAAAATTTTTCCACAAGTTGTTGTAGTAGATAAATCGCTAAAAATAAGTACTGAAATTAACTAGCTTAATGCATTTGATCGAAAACAAACTACAGTACATGAGCTTATACATGAACATACCTTATGCTAGAGTCGCACTTTTCGTGTAAATTTTGTTTGGTTGTTCACAATTTCTCAAAAATAATTTATGGAAACAAGTTTTGAATTTTGTTCTTTAAAAATATATAAGTATATCTATATAATCCCGAGAGTTCAAAGTATTACAGTATTTTTCGCGCCTTTTAGTTTATCATGGGTTGGTGGAGAACTAATAACAATTAACAGTCTAATAAGCATGACTAGTTTTTCGTATAACTTATAGTTTTGCATGATTATCAAGTCAAACGGCCACTGACATGCTAAAGTATCATTATATGAATATCTGTTCTTTTTTTTTGTTTATGTTTATCAAAATCGAGATATTTTTACTAAACTAGACTAAATTGTTAGTAAAATGACGTTTAAACTTCAAAAATTTACTTTGTTAATTGAAACATACATATCTAAACTAGGCTGTCTTATAAAATGATTTAAGTTCTATAAATATATAAATTTAAGACTTTATTTTTCCTCTCGAAATCTATTATCAATGCATAAAATTCTTTTTTTGATTAAAACTAAGCATTTGCCGACTTAATAGAAAAACATTGGCAATATTCGGCAGCTAGCCAAATAAAGCAAATCAAATTGCAGAGTTTGAAATGTGACTTATAGCTATTCAGATTATTTTAATAATATCGTGAAACCATTTACTAATAGAAAATCAAATATTGTAAACAAAAAGTAACAACAACATTGTTGAGTGGTTGACAAAAGAAAAAAGTTACTCATACCAAAAAAGAACAAAATGTTAAAACTCTATCGATAGCGTTATGCCGTTATCATAAGAAGTGGTCGGGTCAGTGCTAATTCAGTAATTCCCACTCATTTAGGGGCAGACTAAACTGCGAAGGCTTTATTAACAGAATAACGGGCCTATTATTGGCCCAATACGAAATCAGCTGTCGGCCCGTAACGACTCGAACACACGTGCGATGGTGTAATAATACGTGGACGCGCGCGCATAACTTGATTTTGTGGATTTTTATTTTTCACTGATCTTCTCAGAACCAAACAGAGCCAAAGGTTCATATTTGCTGCTTGTTGCAGTAAAGAAGAGAGAATCATACTGTGAAGAAGAAGAAGAAGAAGAAAGCACAAAAACTCAGGTGGAGAGATTTAGAGAGAAATGCTCACTTTGAATCTCCCCGATTCGATTCGTCTTCTTCCATTCCAAAACCCTAGGCCTCCCAAATCCGATTCCTGTTCTTCTTCTTCTAATTCTTCTTCGTCGAGGAGATGTCTCTCCACCGCTTGTCCAATTCCGATCGGGTTTAGGGTTCGTGATAGAT
Source organism: Camelina hispida (assembly GCA_023657505.1). Lineage (NCBI taxonomy): Eukaryota > Viridiplantae > Streptophyta > Magnoliopsida > Brassicales > Brassicaceae > Camelina > Camelina hispida. Next base: position 45,266,402 of record CP094632.1, on the reverse strand, counting down.
GCTTCTCTAGGTATGTTTGTGTTCATCTGCAATTTGAATTTGCTATGCCAATGGAATTTTAGGGGTTTATTATGTCTTTCGCAATTCTTCTGTGCAGAGGTTTGAGTCAATTGCGTCGTAATGATTCTCAGCAGCTAGGGTTTCGATGCTTCCGAAGATATGCCGCTTGTTACATCGAGGTGACTTTTTGAATTGTTTGTTTCGAATATGATTGTTCGATGTGGATTCACCCAAAGTTGTAATCCAGTGTTTAGTTTAGAGAGTTGGTGATCATTAATTCGCAAGTATTATTACGATTTACTTGAAGATTGAACTATAGAGGAGATGGTAAGCTAATTGGTTATGTTCAAGTAGGAGATGAACTGAGTGAATGCTTTGTTTGATTTTTTCAGAAAGCTGATTCTGAAGAAAAATATAGCAATCTTGATGTTTTGTTTGAGCGACCGATTGCTCACTCTAGAAGAGAGGCTCAGAGAGTTCTCAAGTTCTTGGCGGTATCAGGTTCAGTTGCATTACTCGGCAGTGATCCAGCTTTTGCGGCTTCGTCAATTGCTAACGGGACGCAGTCACTTGTCACTTCTCTTGGAGACCTTGGAGATATTAGCTCAGGTTTTGCTTCGGTTAGAGAATCTTCCTTTTTGCACAGAACCGGGAACTATGTCTTTCTGTTTAGTGCTAATCCTTTTAATACTTACGTTTTGCTCTCTGTCTATGTCTCTCTGCAGGCGTTCTTGCTTATCTTTTTCTCTGAACTTGGAGACAAAACTTTCTTCATTGCGGTATGCTCTTGAGCTGTATATATTTTGATGTTAATCTACTTTTTAGAAACTCCATGTCATCAAACAGTTAACATTCTATTGATTGTGATACGTTTTCATGCGTTTGTTTAGGCCCTTTTAGCAGCGAGGAACTCTGCTGCTACTGTATTCGTGGGGACTTTTGGCGCTCTCGGGTATGCTTTCTTTCTTATACATAGGCGTTATGGTTCGTGAATCTTGTCTGAAACCAAATGTTACTTTTGAAATCAGCAGAGCGCCATTATATTTTGGTTATTTTGCAGGATAATGACGATAATATCTGTAGTGCTTGGACGAACTTTCCACTATGTTGATGAAATTATTCCATTCAGGTTTGAAAACTCTGGATAAACTTATTTTTGAGGTTTAAGTTTCAAGATAAATCTGAACGTCAATGACTTGAAACACACAGGTTTGGTGAAACCGATTTGCCCCTAGATGATATTGCAGCAGTTTGTCTTCTGGTAAATATTTACTTACCTTTCTAAGCAGAGTTGTGTTATGCAGGGGTGTTCGATTGGAACTTTTGGGTTGTTTTTGGTATAGAATGTATATCTTCCAAAGTAGATGATATTTACCCAAGTGGAACCAAATGTAGTTCTGACCCTTTTAGCATGAGTTTGGTTTCGGTTACGGTTTTGTTTTATATAGAAAGGTATCCTTGATTCGAAGGGTTTTAAACTTTTAAATGAAGTGTAAGGTTCTATTGGGTTCTTAACTTTTGTATGTAGAAATAGTTTACGTTTTAGACCAATTGCAAATTTTGATTGGTTTCCAAACCTGGTTTTTGGTTCTGTTTGGGTTGGATCATTCTTAACGCCTCCTAACTATGTAATCATATTAACAATTTTTACTTCATTTAGGTTTACTTCGGTGTATCAACGTTATTAGACGCTGCTTCAGATGAGGGTAAAGCCGAGGAAGAACAGAAAGAAGTAAAAGCTGTTTTAGCCTTTCACTTTTATATTTCCATGCAACCTTCAAGAAGTCAATATTTTCTGACTTCTTTTTTCACAGGCAGAACTAGCGGTTTCAGAGCTTTCAGGTAATGGAGCCGGGATAGTGGCAGCCGCAAGCACCATCGTCAGCACTTTCGCCTTGGTTTTTGTTGCGGAATGGGGTGACAAATCCTTCTTCTCAACAATTGGTGAGACTCAAAATTTTCAACATTCTTATAAATTAAAATCTCAGGTCCAAAATTCCAAAACTGTATATAATCTTTTGTTCCGTTGAAGCTCTTGCGGCTGCAGCATCGCCATTGGGTGTCATCGCTGGAGCATTGGCGGGTCACGGTGCTGCGACTCTGGTGAGTTTTTAATATTTTGATTGAAATTTTATAGGAACACTTCAAAGATCCTAGGACCTTGGTTAATAAAAACTCAAAAGCATCTTTAAGCAATGTTGAGAATTTTAAAACCCCATCAAAGAGGAGATCTTTCTATTCTCCTGAAACTTGGGAGACGCAAGACTCTAACTTGCAACTTGGTTTGTTGTTTGCAGCTTGCGGTTTTGGGTGGTTCTTTGCTGGGAAATTTCTTATCAGAGAAGGTAATTACTAATTCCACTCTTATCTATATCTAATTATCTATATATATACATACACAATATATGCATATTTAGATCGAATTAGTCTTAGAAATAGAAACCATTAGTTCACAAAAGCACTTAAAAAGAGTACTTCTTTTTCTTTATAATGCCAGTTTTAGTTTTTTCTTACTCTTCTAAACTTGCATTTAATATAATAATAAGATGAAGAAGAATAATTTTTGATTCCTGACCCAAAAAAGGTTAAGAAGAATAAAACTTTAATGGTTGCATTAAAAAGTAAGAAAACTATTAATAAAATGAAACAAATCCATGTCCTTAAATTATCATGAAATGTAGGGTGAATATACTAAATGCTAGCATATCCTAGGTTATATTCAGCTTTTATTACACAAAAACCAGATTCTCTTGGCAATTTTCTAGCTTTTATTTTTAATCTGAAGTTTTTCAAAAGTTCCAAAACACCTTTTGAGTTTTGTTTTAATTAGTCAAAGGATCTCTTTTTTGCTCTCGTATTGTGTTCTGAGATTTAACTTGATGGAAAAAAGTGAGAGAAGTAGAGATTAAGGTTTTATTCTAAGGCAAGTGGCAACAACAAGCTTCTATGTCCATTGATCTCAAGTCTTCCACATCATTAGTATCTATTCCTCCCTCAAAAAAGAGTCAAAATAACATCTTTTATTGTTTTTATTCTTTTTTCTATGTCCGATCCAATCTGTCAACAACGCGTTGTTATTCCAGAAAAAATGAAACTAACCGGGGGAGAAATATCTAAGCTAAACGAATGGATCATTTTGTTTAGGTTTTAGATCTTAAGTTTAGAGACTCTTTGAAAAAAAAAAAACAATTTTTGGGAGAGAGTGTGTTCTTAAGACGGGAATGTTTAAAAATGTTGTTTGGTTCGAAACAGGCAATTGCTTATGTCGGAGGAGTTCTGTTTCTCGTGTTTGCTGCTGTGACGGTGGCCGAGATCGTCACGTAAGTAGCAATAATAATACTTTTCTTTGCCTCTTACTTCTTGTATAAAAAAGAAAATACTATTTTAATTTTGGTTGCAGCAAAACTTTAATATACAACTGTTCATTCATCACTCTCTATCTTTTTGGATACTATACTGTGGATTTACAGCAGAACATATGAAAAACATTTTGTATTTTAGTGGTTAGAATTAACTTAGATGTCAAGATAGGTAATAGCATAGGTTATGTTATGAAAGATGCGTCCAAACATAACACGTGTTCGGGACCGGGAAGAATATAAAAGGAGTCGAACATGATAGAGCATATTCTTTTTTTATATATTCTTCATTGTAAAGGTGTAATACAATAATATTACAATCGTGCATGTGAAATCAAATTAGCTGAGAAAGTTATAAACTTAAACACTTTATAAGTTCCACTCCTAAATGTATATTTCTTTTATAGCAACATGTTCTTTTTTTTGTAAAAAGGATTAGAAGAAAAGCAGCCTAAACAGAATACATCAATACTATGGAAAATTTGTACAAATAACTTTGAATTAACTGATAATAATAAGAATTACCGCAGTATCAATTACTGGTAATAATCTGTTTTTGATAAATTCAAGTTTCATCAATTTATAATAGTAAAATAGTTAAATAACTATACAACTTACACCTTTAGTTAAAACTTAAACCATTAAGCTAAAACTTATTAGAAAAAAGATTTTGCGTGAGAATCAATAATAATACATTTGACCTATAGATTTTTCAAAAAAAAAAAAAAGTAAGAAAAGAAAAATCTATTGATTGTGCAATTGCAAACCTGAACCACTCTTTTAACGTACGTGGACCCTTTTATCGGCTATTCTATTTCGGACAGTGACAGCAAAAACGAAGAAACGATGTCGGTTTACGTAATTTTAATCTAAAGAAAAAAAAAAGAAAAGGAGAAAAAGAAGAAACAATGGCAATCGAAGGAAGGAAGCGTAGACCTTTTTTTATTTTCTTCCCGAGAGAATCACAAAAGAGGCAAGTGGGGACCACACTCTCACAATAATAAATCACAGAACCAAATTGAACGGTGACGAGCCGCTGCTGCCTTCAGCCGCCACGCTAACACACATGACATGACACACCTAACACCCTTCTTCGTTTTATGCTGACGCAGTCACGCTCATCAACCGCCACAATCTTGTTGGCAGTACACCATCATTTATAAACTCTTATTAATTCAAGCAAAAATTATAGTTAATTGCAATTTCTCTTTTAAATTACATGTCTATGATAGGAATAAAACCATTATCTTGCTAATTATTAGATAAGATTATTCCCCAATATTTTTAAAAAGAAAACAAAATATGCAATTATAGATCTACATCATTTTTCTTCTATTAATTGCATATTTTGTTTTTTTTTAAAATATTAGGGAATAATCTATTAATTACATCATACATATTTTTTTATGTTGAAAACAAAAATGTACATTAAAAATATTAATTTACTATTCTTTAATACTATAAATAATTAATTTCATTTTTTATAATTAGTTAAATGCATCTGATTATGACATATTTTAACCATAGAAACACTAACAAAGATGTTACTAATTTTAAGCAATGTTTTTAGATAAAATGAGAATAACTCTGATCCAAACAATCATAATTATTTCTTAATACTATAAATAATTTAATTTCATAAATACGAGAATCAAAACTCTAAAGCATTTAATATGATAAAGCATAGTATAAAAAGAGGTTTACATTAATGTCATAATTGTGTCATTCTCTGCATAATACATGTTAGTTTTTTTGACAAAAAAAAAAATTACATACCTTTAAACAAAATGAACAGAAATATTAATGGTGGAAAAACATATACAAAAGTGATAAATGAGGAAATGCAAAAAGTGAGGAAGTGGAGGAGGACATAAACCACCAACCAAATGTCATGTTATGACAGGGTAGCTACTAAGTTGATCTTATAATTAAGATTGAGCTGGTGATTATAATTGAATTATTATTATGATTTCTCAGTTTACGTATTTTTTTGTACATTTTATCAAAAAAAAAAAAAAAATAGTAGTATTTGAGGAGTAAGCACGTGCGAAAGATTCGGAAGGCACGTGCGGGGGAGCACAAGTCTTTGATAGCCTCTTGTTTCTTTCTCTCTCTCTCTCAAGAGGGATTCCAAATTCCATCATTCATTCATTCATTCATTCATATTTCCACTATTCTCTTTTGGGCTATTTATACATCTTTTCTATCTCTCTCGCCGGCGCTGCAAAATCCCTAGATTTCTCTCCTCTTCTTCACTCCCCCAAAAAAAAACACCACAAATATTGAATTATATTAATCCCAATTTTAACCTCAATTTCTTCGTTGATTTGATTGAGAGAGAGAGAGATAGAGATAATCTCGATTTCAATTATCATTTGATGCCGTGAATTTTTCCGCAAATCAGATTCAAAAAAATTGAAGGTAAATTTCTTTACGCATCTCGCTTTTTTGGTTATTCTTCGGTTGATTTGCATGTTTGTTTGATGAGTAATTCATGGAAATTGATTTGTATTTTTAGTCGAGGAAAAAAAAAACATAAAAAAGACTCTGAGATCGATGTCTGGGAAATTGAAGAATTCTTTTGTTCTGTTTCTTTTTTGTTTTGGTTTTTAATTGTTTTGGGAAAATTATTATGTGTCGGTATAATCGATAAAAGACTTTTTGAAGGTTTTTTTTTTTTGGAGCGGCTCTGCTTTTGATTTATATCGTGTCCTCTATTACTTAATTAGTCTCTTTTGATTTCTCTAAAGCAAATCGATGAGCTACTGAATAAATCAATTCTGTTGTATCTCTTTGAGAAAAGTTTGGTTACAAATTAGAAGATCTTGTTTTGTTTCATGTACGTTAAGGTTGACTCAACCGAAATCAAACTCTTCTGTTTTTTTTGGTCCTAAACTATATTTGGTCTCTCAGGTGCTAATCAAATCATCTCAGTTTCTGTGTTCTGTAACACAATTGATTTATCTCACTACTCTTTTTTTTGTAGATTACTTGCAACGAAATTGGCACTCATCTTTGTTATCCATTATCTCTTTTGCAGGAATGGTTAGCTGCTACCGTAATCCTTTCGTCTTCGTGAAGGTTGAGAATTAAACTTTTGGGTTTTGTGAGTAACTTTCGGATCAGCTCTACTTGGTTTGTTAACTTTTATTTGAAGATGGATCGGTGCGATACCTCAGGATTTGTAAGCGGCGGTGGAGATGCTTATAAGGTCTTCTAACTCTTTTTTTTTAAGAGAGCTGTGGCTTTTTCTCTCCTTAAACCCGGAAGTTGTTGTCTACTATATCTACTACTGGCTTCGCGTCTTCGCTCTTTTTGACGAAAGTTTTCATTTTTAAGTTGTGACCATGCATACTAGATTCCAAAACATTGCTTTTGCTGGTGGTAATGCCTCATCATCCAACAACTCTTTTAAGATATTGGGCCGTTCTCTTCAAGTTGATGTCGCCGAGGCCGCGGATACTACTCTGCGTCTTGATTCCCTTGCCTCTCCGCTGTCTAATGCCAAGGGAATCAAAAGGAAGTGGAATCTTATTGATGGATCTGATCCTTTACTTTCTTTAAGACTCGGTCACTCAACAAGCTCTTCTGATAGCAAAGGGAGTTCTGCAACTGCTTGCACGAGTTTATCTTCTGCCAAAGAAACTGAGGAGGCATCATCTATGGATATTGAGCTCGACTTTACTCTCCATCTTGGCAACGAGAAACTGACAGCGAGTAACAAAAAGCCAGCTAACTCCAACGTGAAAGGGTTGTTGCAGGTCCCCTCCTCGAAATTTGATCTTGAACTGAGTCTTTCTGGTGGAGTATCCTGTCAATCTGAGATCACTGCGGTCCAGCAGCACGCCAACCGGTTTCAAACTCTTGCGAACATGCTGCGTGCAACTAATGAAGAATCCACATCATGTGGTTGGAGGCCAGGTTTTGGATTACCAACATTGCAGCAAGCCTCGACGAGCAAAGAAACGAGCTCTTTCTCAGGCCATGTTCCAAAGAATGTCATCATTTCTGCTGCCCATGTTCTGGAACTGTCATCTAGCACGGCAACAACAACACCAATAAGCTCGGGTACATGTACTTCCGGTTTATCTCACCAGCTGAAGCCACAGCTTAAGAATTCTTCTAGTTCCAAGTTATGTCAAGTAGAAGGTTGTCAAAAGGGAGCAAGAGGCGCATCCGGCCGTTGCATTTCCCATGGTGGTGGACGTAGATGCCAGAAACATGGTTGCCACAAGGGCGCTGAAGGTAGAACTGTGTACTGTAAAGCCCATGGAGGTGGTCGTCGATGTGAATTTCTCGGATGCACCAAAAGCGCAGAAGGCCGTACTGACTTCTGTATAGCTCATGGAGGGGGTCGAAGATGCAGCCATGAAGATTGCACACGAGCTGCTAGGGGAAGATCAGGACTCTGTATCAGGCACGGTGGAGGTAAGAGATGCCAAAAAGAGAACTGCACGAAAAGCGCTGAAGGCCTTTCAGGCCTCTGCATCTCTCATGGTGGTGGTCGGAGATGTCAATCTAATGGATGCACAAAAGGAGCACAAGGGAGTACAATGTTCTGCAAGGCACACGGTGGTGGTAAACGATGTACACACTCGGGTTGCACCAAAGGAGCAGAAGGAAGCACGCCGTTTTGTAAAGGACATGGAGGAGGTAAAAGATGTGCCTTTCAAGGAGGTGATCCATGTTCCAAGAGTGTTCATGGCGGTACCAATTTCTGTGTGGCTCATGGCGGTGGTAAGAGATGTGCGGTTCCCGAATGCACAAAGAGTGCTAGAGGAAGGACTGATTTCTGTGTCAGACATGGTGGAGGAAAGAGATGCAAGTCTGAAGGATGTGGCAAAAGTGCTCAAGGTAGTACTGACTTTTGCAAAGCACATGGAGGAGGGAAACGATGTGCGTGGGGTCAGCCCGAGACTGAGTATGCGGGACAGTCCTCTTCTGGTCCTTGTACCTCGTTTGCTCGAGGTAAGACTGGTCTTTGTGCGCTCCATAACAGTCTGGTTCAGGATAACCGGGTCCATGGAGGAATGACTGTAACTTCCGAGAGCCAAGAACCGAGAGTAAGCAGCAGCGAAACAGAGAACGAGGAGGAGTTCAGCGGTTCACAAGACATGAACATCGATACAATGAAAGCAAGAAGTGCTACAGGATCTCCAGAGACTGATGTTGATCTCAATGAGTATGAAGCAGGATTGGGGTTAGCTCCAGAAGGAAGAGTCCATGGTGGAAGTTTGATGATGGCGATGTTGGGCAGAGATGGTTGCTCTGGCTCTACCGATGGGCAGGTGAGGCCAAAGAGGTGGATGTAATTGTCTTCAGTTTGGTTCCAGCCTTCAATTCAACGCTGGTGGAGTATGTTGCCACCAGAGAGTGAAAAGGGGAGTCTGTTTATTCTAGTTTTAGGTTTGCTTAGAGAGTCGAAAAAGGATCCAAAGTCTGTGTCTTTGTGTCTTATTTGATCTCATTGTCTTGTAGATATTGAATTAAGGGTCGAAGCAAAGGTTATTGTGATAGTGTGAATTATACAGGTAAAAGCCCCCCTGTGAATTGTCAAAACAGTCTTTATGATGATGATGATGATGGTAATAAAACTCATGTCTTTGTTTGCAAAATTGCAACTTCTCGCCTTAAGAAATGAAAAGGTTCTGAGTTCAATTATCATATTTAGCAGTAGACAATTGTGGATTTAGTTATAGTTTGAAACACTCATGCATATAAATATATAATAGGCAACAACTTTATTTAGAGATAAAGCAAGTCATGGGACATGACCCTAGAGGATACAATACTCACTCACACATATATATTTTGGGGGCGGGTTCAATTTATTTATTTCATCTTCTATAACTCTAGGAATAAAGAGATGAACCCTCCTTCGATTATGGCATGAATTGATTTAACGGGCCGGTGCCATTATATAAGAATAAGACGCACTGGCATGGGAATATTGTCACCAAGACGGGCACGGCAAAGAAAAAACGTTCCCAAAATAATTATTCCCTCAAGGAATTGGACTTCTTCAAGGTCTTTGATCTCAAGGCCACTCTTTTCGTACTCCGCAGTGATGTCTATGATGCAATTCAAGCCACTGGGCTCGTCATCAATAACTTTTGTAGTTGCTGCAATCAACTTATAGCCTTTAACGAATTCAGGTTTGACGAACCGTTGCTTCATGGTTTTCGTCTGGTGATCCACTGACTCAATTTCTATTTGAGTAAAGTGAGCAGATGGGTTAACGTCTAACCAACAAAAACAATGAATATATTAGAGAGTTATGAACAAGTACAACATATATGAAATTATAAGAGTATCAGAGTTATATAATATATACCTTCAGGTTTTCTATTAGACAAGCAAATCGAATTGTGGACAAAAAGGTCCCAGAATGGTTCTTTCGGGACGAAAATCCTATAATGCATCTCACAAAATCGTCTCAGTGACATTTCTCTAGCTATTTGTTCTTTGATGATGTTTGCCTTTAATTTTGTGAGCTTTATCAATGTAGCATGCCATGTTTATATAGCCCAATGGCTATGAAGAAAAAAATATTGCATTATTATTATTTTTGAGCAATTACCCAATTACAGTAATTATATTTTCCCACTTAACTTTTAATCATATATGTATGCCATTTTCCAAAATTTAACAATTTTTCTATGGGCCATGTCCATTCTCTGCTTCACCTAATTAAGGCAAATACTAGAATATAAGAATATGACGTGAGCGGACCACATTCATCAGTATCTTGAACAGATCAAATTCATCAGTAACTTGAACAGATCAAATTCATCAGTAACTTGAACATACCTAAATTAATTAATATGGCTAATTTTTCTTTATAAACTTATTTCCTTAGCAATAAAATGTATATATATTTCACAAAACTGATGAATACTATTGGGGAAAGCAAAAATCAATTTTTAATATAAACTAATGGACAATGTTTTACCAAATTCATTAGTAACTTGAACGGACCAAATTCATTAGTAACTTGAACGGACCAAAATTAATTAACATGGCTAATTTTTCTTAATCAATTTATTTCCTTAGCATTAAAATGTATATATAATTTAGAAAATTGATGAATGCTATATATTGATACGTATAAATAACCGTGTAATTATCAATACAACTTCAGATTGTTGTGACAAAGGGTATAATAAATTTTCAGAAGCTATCGCACTGTATAAGTTTTCCCTATGAAATATCCAAGATCAGCCCACATAAGAGAAATATGTCAATAGACCCCATATATGATGATACTTCGAACTTCGAAATGGTTCATTTTTTCTTGAGAGACCAAAACAACAAAGCCCATTTCATCACTAACAGCAAGAAGATTATACACATCACGCGCATAAAAAGGCAAGTACGATACATTTCGGCGCCTTGTTAGGTTTTTAAAATATTGACTGCAACACAGCACAGATTAGTTAAAATAATGCCTACGATTCTGCTTCTGCTAGACTTTAAGATTTACATGAAATTCAACTAGACTTTAAGATTTATGTATCAATTCTGATTATGTATAAATAATTCTTGTGATGAAATTATAGTATCTTTTTTTTTTCTTTTTCATTATGCTTTGATTGACACTTTTTTAGTCTATAGTTTGCGAATTTCAAGAAGATAATACAAGTGAGAATATATAAAGGATAAGAAAATAATATGAGTCATCACTATCTTTTGTGGATAATTCTTTTTATATTAGATGTAATTTTACATAAACGGATAAGTTATTCATTGGAGTGATACAAATAAGGTGAAGCATGTAAATTGTAATTTTCTGTTAATATAGTACACCATGAATGATCTCATTATTATTTGTTATTCCGACACGTGTCAGAAACATTTTTTAGATCCTGTGATCTTTATCCCAAAATGTTTGGATTTATTTTTTTCCATGTCTGAAATCATATACACCGATACGTATATGTTATCTTGTTCATCAATGTTTTGGGATTAATCGTGCAGCGAACAAACACGCGTGCTTCTAACAAGTGCAGCTTATGTCCATTTGAAGCACTTTAATGCTTCGAAATATGCGAGAAACTTGTCTCCGATCCAGCTAGCCGAGCCATTCTCTTGTCCGGCCCTGCCGATTAGACTCCGTTTATCTGATCTTGATCTTGATCTTGTTCCTATTCGTCTATGTTTTGATTCTTAATATTGCTTCTTTGCAGAGCTTTACCAGCAAATGCTAGCCAAAGCCCTAGTTCATTTCTTTGACGGCAAGTTACTTCTTCTAGACGTCAACGATTTTGCACTCAAGGTTTCTGAAACTCTAAACAAATTGTGATCTGTTTCTTAGTGTGAGTCTTCTCTATTGTGAACCTTAAATATACTTTTCTTGTGTGTTTACAGATACAGAGCAAATACGGTAGCGGGAATACAGAATCATCCGTAAGCGGTTTACTGATTTGGTTTGCGAATTGTTTCTTTGTGTCCTACTCCTATGTGATCTCATTGTCTTGTAGATATTGAATTAAGGGTCGAAGCAGAGATTATTGTGATAATGTGAATTATACAGGTAAAAGCCCACCTGTGAATTGTCAAAACAGTCTTTATGATGATGATGATGGTAATAAAACTCATGTTTTTGTTTGCAAAATTGCAACTTCTCGCCTTAAGAAATGAAGAGGTTCTGAGTTCAATTATCATATTTAGCAGTGGACAATTGTGAATTTAGTTAATAGTTTGAAACACTCATGCATATAATACGTAACAACTTTATTTAGAGATAATTCAAGTCATAGGGACATGACCCTAGACGATACAATACTCACTCACACATATATATATATATATATATATTTTGGGGGCGGGTTCAATTTATGGCCTGAGAAAGAGATGAACCCTCCTTCGATTATGGCATGGATTGATTTAACGGGGAATAATCTCAGGAACACGGCAAACAAAACCCATTACCTCAATATTCTTCACAAGTAATTGGACTTCTTCAAGGTCTTTGATCTCAAGGCCACTCTTTTCGTACTCCGCAGTGATGTCTATGATGCAATTCAAGCCACTGGGCTCGTCGTCAATAACTTTTGTAGTTGCTGCAATCAACTTATAGCCTTTAACGAATTCAGGTTTGACGAACCGTTGCTTCATGGTTTTCGTCTGGTGATCCACTGACTCAATTTGCATTAGAGTCCAGTGAAGAAATGGGATAACGTCTAACCAAGAAAAACAATGAATATATTAGAGTTATGAAGAAGTACAACATATATGAAATTATAAGAGTATGCGAGTTATATAATATGTATTGTACCTGTAAGTTGTATATTAGACATCCGAGTCGAAGTGCCGACAAAACAGTCCCAAAATCGTTCTTTCGGGACGGAAAGCTTATACTGCATCTCACAAACTCGTCTCAGTGACATTTCTCTAGCTACTTGTTCTTTGATGATGTTTGCCTTTAATTTTGTGAGCTTTATCAATGTAGCATGCCATGTTTATATAGCCCAATGGTTATGAAAGAAAAAATATTGCATTATTATTATTTTTGAGCAATTACCCAATTAATTATATTTTCTCACTTAACTTTTAATCATATATGTTGTCACTTTCCAAAATTTAACATTCTTCCTATGGACCATTTGCATTCTCTGCTTCACCTAATTAAAGCAAATACTAGAATATAAGAATACGACATGAACGGACCGAATTCATCAGTAACTTGAACGGACCAAATTCATCAATAATTTGAAGGGGCCAAAATTAATTAACATGGCTAATTTCTTAATCAACTTATTTCCTTAGCAATAAAATATATATATTTCACAAAACTGATAAATACTATATATTGTGGGAAAGCAAAAATCAATTTTTAATATAAATTTAGGGAAAATGTTTTCTAAACACGAAGTAAACAAAACTCATCTCTAAACAATTAAGACTAGTAGTAGGAAGGAAGGCAGAAAAAGAAATAAACATAAAAGAAAATGTCAGAAGTGGGATTTGAACCCACGCCCTCTTACGAAGACCAGAACTTGAGTCTGGCGCCTTAGACCACTCGGCCATCCTGACTCTGTTGTACTTAAATGTTGATACGTATTAATAAACGCATAATTATCAATACCCATACCAAACTTCAGAATTTTGTGACAAAGGGTATAATATATTTTCAGAAGCTATCGCACTGTATACGAACAGTATAAGTTTTCCTTTGAAATATCCAAGATCAGCCCACATAAGAAATATGGGGTCTATTGACAATTTCGAAATGGTTCATTTTCTTGAGAGACCAAAACAACAAAGCCCATTCCATCGCTATTCACTAACAGCAAGAAAGACTATAGACATCACGCGCATAAAAGGGCAAGTACGATACATTTGGGCGCCCCTAGTTAGGTTTTTAAAATATTGGCAGCAACACACAGCACAGATTAATTAAAATAATGTCTAGGATTCTGCCAAAGGCATGAGAAGCCATACCTTTTCAATCTAAACCGTCAACTTGTTCCCTTACGTGGGATCTTATATCTCAATCCAACGGCTTTTAAATCAGCCACGCTTTCTAGATCTAACAGTCGTGTTTTCTAGATTCTGCCTCCTTTTAATATTATAAGGTTTTTTTGTTTTGTTTTTTGTTTTTACTTTGTTTCCTTTCTATTCAATCTTATGGACTAGAATTCACCCTAAACATGGACTAGAATGACAATATCGAAAGTAATGAGGAGTAAACGAAAGAAACTACAGAACTAAAGGGTGGTTGTTATTAGAGAGGAAAAGAAGCGGCAACATCGAATAAAAAACTGCAAAAAACCAACCTAGTAGCCGTTGATATAACGACACGTAAGCAAAGTCTCGGTAATGACTCATCAGTTTTCAATGTGTTATGTATATACATACAGTTACACTCATCATCATCTCTCATAATAGAGAAGCGATCATAAAATATCTTTATATAAAATTAAAAAACCCCTAAAAATCTCTCATATTCGCCGCCGTCTCTGCCTCATTTTCACCACCGGCGATGACGTGTCGTTAGATCCGGTCTCCACGGTTCTCAAACCTCTCTGTGGTTTTTTTTTTTTTTTTTTTAAGACAGTTACATATCGTGATTATAGAAATAGAAGTTTCTCTATGTTACTTGTGAGACGACAATAAGAGAAAGAAACTGGAGATGAATAGACTTTAAGAGAGATATCTTACAAAACAAGGTTTAATTATAACTTTTGATATAAACATTATCTTATAGTTGTGATTAGCATCTTTCGTATAGATCTTCGTTTATATTAATATAGTACTCTGTTTTGTTTTATATATTTTGTTGCACTTTTGATTTTGTTTTTTTGTTTGGATCGGAAGATCATCAAAATGGATAGCAAACAGATGTTGTTGTCGGCGCTGGGCGTCGGAGTTGGAGTCGGTGTGGGTTTGGGTTTGGCTTCGGGTCAAGCCGTTGGAAAATGGGCGGGCGGGAACTCTTCGTCGTCAAATAACGCCGTCACGGCGGATAAGATGGAGAAGGAGATACTCCGTCAAGTTGTTGATGGCAGAGAGAGTAAAATTACTTTCGATGAGTTTCCTTATTATCTCAGGTAATTTGAACTTACTTTTTTGTATATCGAATATTTTACATGAAATTCAACTAGACTTTAAGATTTATATATCAATTCTGATTATGTAAAAATAATTCTTGTGATGAAATTATATATGTTCTTCATTAATCATTATGCTTTGATCAACACTTTTTAGTCTATAGTTTGCGAATTTCAAGAAGATAATACAAGTGAGAATATAGAAATGATAAGAAAATAAATATGAGTCATCACAATTTTTTTGGATAATTCTTTTTATATTAGATGTAGTTTTACAAAACCGGATAAGATATTCGTTGGAGTTGTGATATAAATAAAGGTGAAGCATGTAAATTTTTCTGTATACATACGCCGTGAATGATCTCATTATATTATTTGTTATTCCAACACGTGTCAGTTACATTTTTTTAGATCCTGTGTGATCTTTATCCCAAAATGTTTGGATTTATTATTTTCCATGTCTGAAATCATAAACACCGATACGTATATGTTATCTTGTTCACTAATGTTTTGGGATTGATTGTGCAGCGAACAAACACGCGTGCTTCTAACAAGTGCAGCGTATGTCCATTTGAAGCACTTTGATGCTTCGAAATATGCGAGAAACTTGTCTCCAGCTAGCCGAGCCATTCTCTTGTCCGGCCCTGCCGGTTAGACTTCGATGATCTTGATCCTATTGGTTTTTGTTTTGATACTTAATATTGTTTGTTTCTGTGCAGAGCTTTACCAACAAATGCTAGCCAAAGCCCTAGCTCATTTCTTTGACGCCAAGTTACTTCTTCTAGACGTCAACGATTTTGCACTCAAGGTTTTCTGAAACTCTAAACAAAATCATTGAGATCTGTTTCTAATTTGTGAGTGTCTTCTCTATTGTGAACAACCTTAAATGTACTTTATTGTGTTTGCAGATACAGAGCAAATATGGCAGCGGAAATACAGAATCATCCGTAAGCTGTTTACTTTTATATTTGCGAATTGTTTAGGTTTCTTGTAATTGATCTAAATCGGATTATTATTTTTGGTTCGTTTGTATTAGTCATTCAAGAGATCACCCTCAGAATCTGCTTTAGAGCAACTATCAGGACTGTTTAGTTCCTTCTCCATCCTTCCTCAGAGAGAAGAGCCTAAAGGTAAATCAAAAGTTTTTGTCCCGTTCACATGTTAAATCGTTCGTCTAGGCTTAACCGAGTAATGGACTTGGTCATCAACTAGCCTTAATAGTTTGGATTTTCATCGGTTATATTATGGCTAACTAATACTATTAAAATTGTTCGTTGATGAATCTGTTTAGCAGCTGGTGGTACCTTGAGGAGGCAAAGCAGTGGTGTGGATATCAAATCAAGGTTTGTATTTCCTTGTCCTTTACTTGAAATTTTAAGCAATGCCAATAATATCCTTCAATGTTTTACAAATCAATCTAATGCGTAATTTTATCGTTTACCGTGTGATCCGTACATTATCTATGCAGTTCAATGGAAGGCTCTAGTAACCCTCCAAAGCTTCGTCGAAACTCGTCAGCAGCAGCTAATATTAGCAACCTTGCATCTTCATCAAATCAAGGTTATCATGTGCATCTCTCAACAAACAAAATTGAAACTTTCAACCTTTATCCATTCCGACACATCGACTAAATACTTAATCTTAGGTTCAGCGCCGTTGAAGCGTACTAGCAGTTGGTCATTCGATGAAAAGCTTCTTGTCCAATCTTTATATAAGGTAATATAATACTACAATATATATGCATTAGTTTGTTTGAATCTGGTTTATAATATCTTGCAAATGCAAAGTGCAGGTTTTGGTCTATGTCTCCAAGGCGAATCCGATTGTGTTATATCTTCGAGACGTCGAGAACTTTCTATTCCGCTCACAGAGAACTTACAACTTGTTCCAAAAGCTTCTCCAGAAACTCAGTGGACCGGTCCTTATTCTCGGTTCAAGAATCGTAGACTTGTCGAGCGAAGACGCTGAAGAAATTGATGAGAAGCTCTCTTCTGTTTTCCCTTATAACATCGATATAAGACCGCCCGAGGATGAGACTCATCTAGTGAGCTGGAAATCGCAGCTTGAACGCGACATGAACATGATCCAAACTCAGGACAATAGGAACCATATCATGGAAGTTTTGTCTGAGAATGATCTAATATGCGATGACCTTGAATCAATCTCTTTTGAGGACACGAAGGTTTTAAGCAATTACATTGAAGAGATTGTTGTCTCTGCTCTTTCGTATCATCTGATGAACAACAAAGATCCTGAGTACAGAAACGGAAAGCTAGTGATATCTTCTACAAGGTTTTTTAAAAATACCCTAACTTGTTTCACAAACAAAACCTCTACAGCGGTACTGATTTAGTTTTTATCTTGTACGTTTAGTTTATCTCATGGATTCAGCCACTTCAGAGAAGGTAAAGCTGTCGGTCGTGAGAAGCTCAAGCAAAAAACTAAGGAAGAACCATCCAAGGTCTCAATCTCTCTATACTCTGTTTTTAGCTGAAAACAGAGGATTAAGACTGAAGCAGAGCAGAACCATTGCTGAAACATTTTCTTTACTGTTTCAGGAAGCAAAATCTGAAGTAGCGGCTGATGTCAAGCCGGAGAATAAACCAGGGAGTGTCACAACGGAACCTGATAAAGAAGCTAAAGCTGAGAAAGTAACCCCAAAAGCTCCGGTAAGTTTTATCTACATCATGATCCAAAGAATTTCCCAAAGAAATCCTTGTCAATTGTGTTAAACATATGGAACAGGAAGTTGCACCGGATAACGAGTTTGAGAAACGGATAAGACCAGAAGTAATCCCAGCAGAAGAAATCAATGTCACATTTGAAGACATTGGTGCACTTGACGACATAAAAGAATCACTACAAGAGCTTGTAATGCTTCCTCTCCGTAGACCAGACCTCTTCACAGGAGGACTCTTAAAGCCCTGCAGAGGAATCTTACTCTTCGGTCCACCGGGTACTGGTAAAACAATGCTAGCTAAAGCCATTGCCAGAGAGGCAGGAGCGAGTTTCATAAACGTTTCAATGTCTACAATAACTTCGAAATGGTTTGGAGAAGACGAGAAGAATGTTAGGGCTTTGTTTACTCTTGCTTCGAAGGTGTCACCGACCATTATATTTGTGGATGAAGTTGATAGTATGTTGGGACAGAGAACAAGAGTTGGAGAACATGAAGCTATGAGAAAGATTAAGAATGAGTTTATGAGTCATTGGGATGGGTTGATGACTAAACCAGGTGAGCGTATCTTAGTACTTGCTGCTACGAATCGGCCTTTTGATCTAGATGAGGCCATTATCAGACGGTTTGAACGAAGGTATAAACTTAAGCCATGAGCTACTTACTTTTTAAACAGTTTTTCCAAGATCAATTAAATTAGTAACCATGTGAATTTGATTATGTATAAATTAATATCTAACAATTTTGGTTCTTGATTCTAGTTGGTTTACTTGGTTTTACTCTTACGCAGGATCATGGTGGGACTACCGGCTGTAGAGAACAGAGAGAAGATTCTAAGGACATTGTTAGCGAAGGAGAAAGTAGATGAAAACTTGGACTACAAGGAACTAGCGATGATGACAGATGGATACACAGGAAGTGATCTCAAGGTTAGATATAAGATCTTTCTTTTTCCTCTATAAACCTGTTTCTTGAATGTGTAGTAATGTGTTGATTCGATATGTAAACAGAATCTGTGCACAACCGCTGCTTATAGGCCTGTGAGAGAGCTTATACAACATGAGAGGGTCAAAGATACGGTAAGAATTCGAGCTTTTGTTTAGTACTAATTTCTTCATTTTAGATTAGCTTTGATTGTTATTCTCGTTTTTGATATTTGAAGGAGAAGAAGAAGCAGAGAGAGACTTCGAGGGCGGGTGAAGAAGATGAAGGGAAGGAGGAGAGAGTGATTACACTTCGCCCTTTGAACAGACAAGACTTTAAAGAAGCCAAGAATCAGGTGAAATTACACACTGGTTTTTATTACATTTAAGCGTGTGGATATGTAAAATGGCGTTTGCGTTTTAAAACGTTTTGAGTTTTGAAAACACAGGTGGCGGCTAGTTTTGCTGCGGAGGGAGCGGGGATGGGAGAGTTGAAGCAGTGGAATGAGTTGTATGGAGAAGGTGGTTCGAGGAAGAAAGAGCAACTCACTTACTTCTTGTAATGATGGTCATCAGAATGGGTTACTAGGAAAATGAAAAGAACACACGTACGGTGATGAATTGTGAAATTTGGTAATGTAATATTATGGTGAATTTTTCTTCTTCTTCCATGGTTAATAATAATAAGAGAATAAAAATGATGATATTGTTGAAGTTTAATTATGTCGTCAATGTTATTCAACACAGAACACAACAAAGAACACATTGAAACCGAGAAAGATTATTCAAAATTCATGGATGTTGAACCAGATTCAAAGAAACATCTGGTTTTAAAATATATAAAAAAAAATATATATATATCCAGAAACATACCAATGAGAGGAAAAAGAAATAAGTCTTGCTCTGTAATTTTCATCTCCGTTTCTTCTTCCCACGGCGAACAATTGGTAGTTTAGATCTCGGCGGTTCTGAGCTTGCTCGTTACGCAGGCGTCGTAAAGACTTGGATCGAACCCATATGGTGCCGCTAAAATCAAACGAATGAGATCGGGACCTGCTCCTTTCCCCTTCGGAGATTACGAGAACGACATCGCGAGAGAGAGAGAGAGACAAGGAAGAACAAAAAAAGTGAAATAAATCTTACTAGGATTTATTTCTTAGCTAAGATATTTGTTACCAATCCTCCCTCCGTTGGAGATGATGATCTAAGAGAGTGTGCATAAAATATTATGTACCTTCTATGGAGCTACTGTGACAGCGTATGTACACTGTATTGCACACTGTATATTACTGTATTCTACAATGTATCCACATATGAGAGGCGCATAAAAATATTATGTACCTTTTATGGAGCTTCATAACATTGCTCATTGTTTTGTATATAAATAGACACAAAGACCATATAGAAGAATCTCATCAGTCAAAAAAAAAGTAAAAAACATATAGATCAAAAGTTAAAAAGACATGGCAGTATCAAAGACAGCAATGCTCATTGTTCTCGCCGCAATCCTTCTCTCATGTAAGTTTCTCTTCCTCTCTCTATCTGTGTCACTCACATTTTTCTTTTTCTTTGAAATATGAATTTGATTATACGATTGAATGAATATGTGTAGGTCTGTCGATGTCAAATGCAAGGGAGCTGCAAAGTCCACAACATGTGGAGTGTGTTGGAGGAGAATGTCCACCGAAGCATCCCCAACAGTATTTTGGGACTTGCTTTAGCAATCAAGATTGCAAAAATAGTTGTTTCAAATCTTGTAAAATTCAATATTGTTATCATCATGAATGTACTTGCCAACTATGCGACAAGGATGCTCCATCACCTTATTAGTGCCACAACGTTTCATCAATGTACCTTCTTACGTTATTAAAAAAAAGTATTATCTTACATCTTCATAACAGGATTATATATCGAACCATCCTTTGATTGAAGAATAAGAATTGCTTTATTATTTAACAGGAAAAACGATCTGTATCTCCCCAGAAAGTTTCATATAGCACCACAACTCCACAGAATTCAAACCTCGATCTCAAACCACACAAACCGAAAGTTCTAGTCCAGTTTATCAGTAACTAGATTTATAACCCACAAGTTGTGTGCGGGACTATAATTTTCTAATTATTAATACAAACCGTTGAATATTATTATAATTATTTAATATGAAAAGATATTTTATATAGATCTCAAATTTATTTTATTAAGTGATATATAAGTATATAACTTATCTATTTCTTTTTACATTTTTCACAATTAATTCTTTCTTTGTTTTTCGGTATACATTCGTCTCTCTTGCATCTACTCTCTTTTCACATTCTATTATCCCACTTATAAGTTATATTATATTAATTATGAAAATATGTCATATATAACTATTTTTCATCTCCCAATACTTTTTAGAGAACCACTCTTTGTCTCAAAGTTTCTTTAACAGTGTTATATACTACACGTAAGTTTTTCTTCCTAGTAATAAAACTCATAATTGGACTGGTTTTATCGGTAAACATCATATTATAACATCAAATATTATATTTTCTCTTAACTGTTTAACAAAAGAAAAATTATGTTCACATAAAGAATTCTTTTACTTTAAAATATGTATAGTCTACTATGGTTTATATATTTTTCTTTTATTTTAATTTTCCTAAATCTACAAACTCATAAGATTACTCAAACTTTTAAATATGTGCATTTATCCAAAAATAAATTTTTAAAATATTTTAATCAAAATTCTACAATCTACCACTACTATCGTAATTGTTTTTATTACAAATATCTTTTTCAAATTTCTTCTTAGTATTTTTCACTATTTTTTTTGGTGTGTGTGTGATGTTTAGAGGATGTTTTCTTTAATATATTTTATTCCAAATAACCTTCTACGTCTTTTAAATATATACATTATTTTAATTTTTGAGAACTTGATTAATATATATATATATATATATATATACTTTTAATATATATCTTTGTTTATATAATCTCTATTCATATTTTACTTTGATATTTTTTTTGATGTATTCTTTTTGTTATATTTTTTTCATTTTGTTTTAGTTTATATTTTAGTTTAAATTATTTAAACTGATTGTTTTTAATAATAAAAAAAAATATTATACAAATAAGTGAATTAGTTGATGCATTGATTTTAGATGTTATGTTATTTGATGATGTGAATTAATTTATTAAAATTGAAAATAAGAATTGATGAGGTGGAGGAAGGAGAAGAGAGAAAAACTAAATATGTATATACAAATAAGATTTATTAAAATTGAAAATAAGATTTGAAAGTTCGAAACCTTAGAACACACAAACGTTAGATTTTTTGGTTTATGACATAAACGGATACTAAACCACTTAAAATCAACACTAAGATTTATTATTTCTTAGCTAATTCCCCATTTTACGTTTATATATTTTTTTTTTGCTTTAATCACTAATAAGATATTTGTTACCATCCTCCCGTTGGAGATGACCTTTAAGAGAATCGCATAAAATATCATGTACCTTTTTATGAAGCTACTGTGACTATGTATGTACATTGTATTCCACAATGTATCCACATATGAGAGGCGCATAAAATATTATGTACCTTTTATGGAGCTTCATATCATTTGCTCATTGTATATAAATAGACACAAAGACCATATAGAAATCTCATCAGTCAAAAAAGTAAAAAACATATAGATCAAAAGTTGAAAAAGACATGGCAGTATCAAAGACAGCAATGCTCATTGTTCTTGCCGCAATCCTTCTCTCATGTAAGTTAATTTCTCTTCCTCTCTCTGTATGTGTCACTCACATTTTTCTTTTTCTTTGAAAGATGAATTTGATTATATGATTGAATGAATACGTATAGGTGTGTCGATGTCAAATGCGAGGGAGCTGCAAAGTCGTCCACAACATGTGGAGTGTGTTGGAGGAGAATGTCCACCGAAGCATCCCCAACAATATTTTGGGAGTTGCTTTAGAAATCGAGATTGCAAAAATAGTTGTTTCTCATCTTGTAAAATTCTGACATTGTTATAATCATGAATGTACTTGCGCACTATGCGAAAAGGAGACTCCATCACCTTATTAGTGCCACAACGTTTCAATGTACCTTCTTACGATACTAACAAAAGTATTATCTTACATCGAACCATCTTTAATTGAAAAATACGAATTGCTCTATTATATAACAAAACGCAAATGTTTGATATAAAATCTAACAGACACACACATACACAAAAGCTGACCAATCTCTACATGTTTGCAAGAAGACCAAGAAGGGTGATAGATATAACAAATTTGAATTCCTATGGAAGAAAATTTTTAAAAACTGTAAAGTCTTCCATTCTTTTTTATTCATCCTCTAATTGATAGATGATCCTGCAAAACAAACACACCAAATCAATTAGAGGTTAACCTGGAATCTGTATCTTAAGCTTTTAATCAGGAAAACTCAAGGTTGTTTCTCATTCAAGTTCATCAAAATTCAGAAGTCAGAACTTGTTCAGGAAGAGTTTCTACGAGCTAGCTACAATCCAACGTTTCTTAAGCTATACGCACCGAACCAAGCTAAAAAAGGACCAAACCAGTCTTGTGTGTACTGTATTTATAGTGTTAACATCTTTTTAAAAGAAGTTAAATCATTAGTTGAAAGCGAAGAAATTATCCAAAACAATCCGGAATCAATTTTGACATCTACTCCACATGTAAAGGCTACAAACTTTTGAGTACAAGGAATAGAGATTATTCCAAACAGAGATAAGATAAGGTTTGGTTTCAATCCCAAGGGTGTTCTGTAAATTGGAGAAACTAAGCAGATCCACCACGTTAATTGTTCCTCAGACACTCACCTTTTGTTGCTTCTCTTCTGTCTTTAATCAAGCACATGTTATAAAACCTGAAAATTTTGCAAAACCCTCTTACGTGTTACATATAGCATTGACACATCCGAAAAGAACATACACAAGTGAGACATATAGCATTGAACCCTCTTGCTGTGTTAATGTTTCTTGTGAAGATACATACACAAGTGAGTTTAACATACCATAAAAGGAACAAGATCAAGAGAGGACCTCTTCACAAGATACACTAAGAATCCGAAAAGAAAAGAAACAAAGAGACAGACACAAGTGAGTCTAATATACCATGGAAGAAACAAGATCAAGACGGTCACTCTTTACCAGAGACACTAAGACAGCATATCCAAAAAGCTCTTGTCCAATCTACCATGATATGCCATTTCAGCAACCATTTTCAGGGTGAATGCATCTCCACTGAACCCGCTGCTTCGCATCTCCGTGATAAGTTCAGCTGAGATATCTATTTCACCAGCTCTAAGACATCCTCTGATTAGTGTATTGTATGTGCAGTCATTAGGTACATGTCCATTGTGCTTCATTTTACGGAATAACGCATTTGCTTCTGAGATTGCACCTTTTCCACAAAAACCATTAATCATTACAGTGTAAGTGTGAACATTAGGCTCAACAGTAACTACGTCTGGAGAACAGCCCTGGCTACTAGACATCGAATCAAACATGCCTTTGGCATCATCTAGACGATCGTGCTTGCACAATCCATCGACAACTGAAGTATATGTGATTGTATCAGGATATATACCCCTACGGAGCATCTCGTCCCACAATTTGTCAGCCTCAATGAACTTCCCTTCTTTGACCAATGCACTGATCAGTGCATTGAAAGTTACAATATCAGGATTGATTTGCCTATCAATCATATCACGCAACAATTTTTCAGCATCACTCCATCTACCAAAGCGACAAAACCCGTCTATCATACAGTTGTAGGTAAGAACATTGGGAACAATTCCTTTCTCAAGCATTTCAGTGAAAAGATTTTGAGCATGGCTGTGTTGTCCGTCTTTGCATAGACGATCAATGATGGCAGAATAGATCACAACATCGGCTTTGATGTGGTTTGTATCCATCTTCCTAAGCAGATCCAAGGCTGAGTCAGTGTCGCCAATCTTGCACATTCCATTTACGATTGCTCCGTAAGTAACTACGTTAGGTTCATGACCTTTTTCTACCATCTCATTGACTAAAGCTACTGCTTCGAGAACTCGACCTTGTAGACAGAGACCATTGATCAGTGTGGTGAATGTGATGACATCTGATGTTAATCCAATTTGAGCCATTTGATCAAACAGATCAACTGCTTCGAGAACTCGTCCCTCGAGACAAAGACCATTCATCAGTGTTGTAAACGTTACGACATTGGGTGTACATCCCGTTTCAGCCATTTGACCAAATAAAGCTACTGCTTCAGAGATCCTATGTTCTAGACATAACCCGTGGAGCAGCG
This sequence comes from Camelina hispida, assembly GCA_023657505.1. Classification (NCBI taxonomy): domain Eukaryota; kingdom Viridiplantae; phylum Streptophyta; class Magnoliopsida; order Brassicales; family Brassicaceae; genus Camelina; species Camelina hispida. Next base: position 45,241,585 of record CP094632.1, on the reverse strand, counting down.
TGCTAAACGTAACAACATCGGGCTGGAAACCAAGTTTGGCGATCTTCCCAAACGTAGACAGAGCAAAGGCCAACTTATGACAGTCGCAGAAGCATTTGATCAGAATATTGAAGCTGTAAACATCAAATGGAATCCTGCGCAGTTCCATCTTCTGATAGAGAGAAATCGCAACATCGGGACGATTCATTCTCACTACCAACCCTATCACTTTATTGAAATCGATAGCTGAGTAGAAGGTACGAGATCGAACCATTTCATCGAACAAAACAATCGTATCATCTAAGCTTTTGATATAATGAGACCCACTTCTCAATTTCAGTTCATCTCCTATAAATGTACCTTCCCTCAAAGAACTCTTCGAAGCCGTACGTGTCTTGGCGGAACGAAGATGAATCAATCTCGTAATGGCCATTCTAGCTGAAGCAGTCGCAGATTCCGATCTCCAAACCCTAGCCAACATTTTTTTGCTGTTTCCCCTGATTTTTTTTTGCTTTCTCTCTCTCATCTAAACCATAAAAGGAGTGAATGCAAAAAGTGTGAGCTCTGTACTACTTACTAAAAGACAGGAGCAGCACAAAAATGAATTAGTAGTAACAAGACCGGTTCGTACACTGGCCGGTTCAATTACCGTATAAAAGAATACTTGTGATTCCGACCCAATATATCTGGTTTTCTCAAACTTTTTACACTGTTTATTAATCAAACAAAAAAAAAGTTTTTTCTTTCAGATCTTAATTTCTATACATGTACACTAACATCATCATTGACCATATTCATCTTCTATCCATGTGTAATTGGTTCATGTTTAATAGGGATGTCAAAATGATTAACTCAACTCAGTTCAACTCATTACCTAATGAGTTTAGATTCAAACCTATGAACTCATTTAATCTAATGAGTTAAATGGTTAAATGATTAACTTATGCAAGAGAGTTCATTCATTAAAAGTAAACTGGAAGTACATGAAATATGCCCTCTGCTTTGTTCTTTATTCACTCACACAAAACACAAACATAAAACAAAACAAAACAAGAAAGATTGACTATGATCATATATGAAGACGTATTTGACGTAATTAGAGTATACGACGTCAATATAAACATAATTCTTTGAGAAGTTCTGACAATATGCTCTCTTATCACACCATTCTCTTCTTCTTCTAGTTTAAAGTAATTCCACACATCTGATGTCCTACTTCTATTAGGAGAAAGACTTACCAGACTTTAAGACAGTGATGTATCTGCTGAAGGATTGCCCACCACCCCCACCACGAGAATATGCAACTTCACTGTCCATTGATCTAGAAAAATAGACAAAACAAATAAGACTCTTCTTAATCGAAAATCTCTGACAGCAAAAACAAAGCTGCTAATAGTACATGTTCAACATTTTTATCCTATAAATCAACAGACCTTTCACGCCTTGAGAGTTCAGTGGTTTTTACTAGCCTAACAAATGGGAAGAAGAGAAAGAAAATCTTTAGTTACAAAGAGTCAAAGACAAACATACATTACGCATTTACCGAAACTGACTGACTACTAAAATAGATGACTTACATCGAGGTCTCTTGCTTTTAAGGTCTTTGGTCTTACTCTGTTAGGGTTATCAACCTCAATTACCGCTTCAGTTCCTTTCTTCTTCACCTGATATGACATACAAAGTCAACAAAACTAGATGAGGCCGCATAACAAATAACATGCAGGATATTTCACTCACATCAGCATCATCTTCGGACTCTTTCTTCAGATTCCTCCTCTGACTCGTTTTCAACATCGTCTTCGTATTCAGCTTCTTTCTGATAACTACAAAAACACAAAGAGAAGCAAAAGTTTAAAACTCTAATATTGATCCACACACATGTCTCAATTTACAGCTTCAGAAAACCCGAAACTGGACCAGACAGATTACACGAAACTGAATGCTTCTAATGAAAATCCTATGATCATAGATAGACCAATAAACCATCATCCTAGCCAGAAATTTTTTATACATGACATGTTCAAACAAGCAACAATGTCAATGAACTCATCCAATTTAAAAGCTTCATTATACAAATAATACAAAAGGAAAAGCACTGATAAGGACTACATCTTATAGATACTACTGCAGTTCCAAAGGGATAAAATCTATGTTGTAGACAATTCCACCACAGACATTATAATCTAAAAAGTTATTCAAATCCCCAAATAAGTCACTCTAATCTTTTGTTTAACAACCCAAATCAAGAGAACAAGCCACATAGATGATACACAAGCACCGATAGTAGCGATTCTAATATATCCCAAAACTCAAAACCCAGAGTCAATTTGTTTCTAAGATATCAAAACCCAGAAATTCAAAATCCCGAAAACAAAACCCATAAAAGAAGAAGAAGAAGCAAACCTGAGAGTGAGAGGGTTGGAGAAGAAGGAAGCTAAATCTCTCTCTCTAGTTAGAGATTCTACCAAAAGAACAAAGACCCGTCCATGAAAAAATCACAAATTCACAATGAAGCTGGTGGCTTCTGAATTCAATTTTGACAACTGAATGTAACTAAAATCACGATCAAGTTATTGTTTTGGGGAAAAATCAAAATATCGACCGGTTTACAGATTTAATTGGTTTAGTGGTTTTGGTTGAAATTGACCGGTTTAAGCATTCTTAAGTTAATTTGATTCAGAAATGAAGAATTGACGGATTTAATGGTTAAACCATTACCAATTACAACTTTACTCATTTGATCCATTAAACCATTTGATTCACTAATCCATTTTTGGATTGAGTTGAGTTAATCCATAAAATTTGACCCATTTTGACACTTTCAATGTTTTTTTTTTGGTAATCTTCTACACCTTCAATGTTTATAGACTTTAATTTTCTTTTTAAACTAGTATAGTACTCCCTCTGTCCCTCAAAGATTGATGTTTGAGTGACTTCACACAAATTAAGAAACAATGATTATTTACAATATTGTTTTTTATTAAAAGTATTATATATTTATAAACCAATGACTATTGAGTTTTCTTAATGATCACTTATTAAAGTTTACAAAAGTTAAATATTAGTTAATTTAAAATGGTAAAACATCAAACTTTATGGGACAAAAGAAAATCACATAACATCAATCTTTCTGGATAGAGTGAGTATTTATTTTAAAATGTTTTAAGTGGGCACCTCAATTTTAATAGAAAACAATGACACTTTAACATATATTTTTAAAAAAAAAAAAAAAAAAAAAAAAAAAAAAAAAACAAATCGTATTCATGAACATGTAAAAGAAAGAGTTACCATATTTTTAATAATGCATCCATTTCCACCGACAGTAATAATATACTAGATCGGGACATGATGCAGCGAGACAATTTTTTTTTTTTTTTTATAAATATAATCAATATATAACTAAAATATTATTTGTTTCTAAGTTTGTTGTATAATTATTTTCAAAATCTATTTATCTTGCATCATTGTGTGGCTTAATAATATGAGTTAATGTATATAATGAATGATATTATTTAATTTTAGGTATATTCTAATCTGATAATATAGACAATTTTTGCCTAGTTTACATTAATCTAGTAATTATATTTTACTTGAATCTTATTGACTTGAACTTATTTTACTTGTTGGACTTTATTGGGCTATTGTTTTTACTTGATCTTATTTTACCTTTGGACTTTATTAGGCTAGCAAAATTTTAAGGAAAAGCAAAAAACAAATGAATTTGAGAAAAAGAAACAGACTTTCACGGTTAATCTGGTTTTGTTGTTCTTCCGGATGCCACCTACATAGAAAAAAAAAAAAACAAACAAACTCATCTGCGATCGATTCATTCCCAAGCAATTTCACTAACCAATTTCACTAACGTACTTATTGCAATGTAATATTAGGAAAGTTTATCTGTAAATTCATTTTCGGAAATTTTATCTAGATTATTAGGAAAAGAGTATATTTTAGCGGGTCCATGGAATTTTGGTGACACCGTTGATTCGACAAACCAAATGGAAGCCCTTAAATTATGAATTATTAAGAGGCATAAAATACTAAGAGGTCCATAAATTGCATAAACTTCAAAAGGTCCATAGATTTCAATTATAAGAGGTTGAATGAATTAATAGCATTAATGGCATTTATTGCATAAACTTTCCATATAAGTATTTTTGAGCAAAAACTGCTGCAAAAATACTAGTATAGATTTTGAGTTACAGGCATCAGTGTGCTGAATTTACGAGTGATAATTTTCAGTAGTATTCGTCTCTTTCATGATCCACCAAATTTAGTTATGTTTTCGTTTGTTATAACGTGATAATAAGAAAATTATGAATGATGAATTTGACGAAGATTCTTAATAAACTTGGAAACATAACTAAATTTTAAATATGTTGTGGGGATTATAATCGTGATTATATGAGGAATGATAATTATTTGTCAAAAAAAAAAAAAAAAATGACAATTGTTTATGACCAACAGACCAAGTCTCGTGTCTCTTCTTATTTGTTCGTCATATTTGTGTCTTATCTAAGTTTAATCACATCTCCTAACATTGCTATACGTTCGTTCACCATGGATTTGTTACTTATTTAGGGCCTGACTGGTTCAAACGCTGCGGTTGCGGTTGCGGTTGCGGGAGATTGCGGAAGTGGGCGATTGTGGTTTCAAGCGTTATTAAGCGTTTTGAACGACTGGTTTAGTAGTTTAAAATTGGTGCGTTTGCGGAAGGTTTACGACTGGTTGACCAGCGGGTGCAATAGCGGTTGGAACATAATAAATGTGATATATAATTATATAAATGTTTTAAAATATCAAAAACTTTATTAAACTTGATTTATAATTAAAATTCATTAAAAATACTAAAATAATTATTAAAAAATAAATAAATTTCATAATGAAATACTTATTACTTTATGCATTTGGCTTTTTACCAAAACTTTAATCAAGTAATTTGATAAATGACTAAACATATGTTTTAGATCGTAGATCTTTTTCTTAAATCTCACACACTCGATAAGTTCGTAGGGCAGTATTTGCATCGGTAGTAATGATCAAACGAGAGTTGAGAAGAGTCACTCGTGATTTGTTTTTATTTTCACAAATAATCTTATTTTCTTAAGATTCGATGAAACGTCATATTTATTTAGATTTTTTGAACTTGTGTGTGATGTGCCATTAAATTTACATCAAGTTTTGGTTATTGTTAATTGAAATATTATTTCTTCCAATTGTTTATTTTTAATATTTTCAATCGTATCCGTACTTCATTTTCTCTCATCCTTAATGAATAAAATAGTTAGGTAAAAAATATATAAAAAATATATTTCATTATCATTGATCTTTTTCAAGTTTTTTCTCAAAAAAAAAAAAAAAATTGAAACGCAACGCCCATAACCGCGGGAAATTTTGGAATTCAGCGGTTGGGAGCGATTGGGAGCGATTTGTGTGATTGGCCCCAAACGCTAGCAACCGCCCGCAAACGCAAACGCAGCGTTTGCGGGAGCTAGCGGGAGAACCAGTCAAGCTCTTAATTTGTTATTTGCATGTATTTGTTACTTTCTTTGTTTGTTATTTGAAATGTTAGGAAACTTTTGTTGGATGTAATAATATGGAATGTTTTTATTTTTTTATTAGTTTATTATGATATTTAATTTATATATGGGTAACCCATTTAACACATTTAGCCAACGAATTTTGTATTTTCAGGTTTAGATATATAAATTCAACCCATATCAAACTACATATGGATTAGTTTGTTTAATTTAAAATCTGGTTTATATAATATCTTGCAAATGCCAAGTGCAGGTCTTGGCCTATGTCTCCAAGGCGAATCCGATTGTGTTATATCTTCGAGACGTCGAAAACTTTCTGTTCCGCTCGCAGAGAACTTACAACTTGTTCCAAAAGCTTCTCCAGAAACTCAGTGGACCGGTCCTCATTTTCGGTTCCAGAATCGTAGACTTGTCGAGTGAAGACGCTGAAGAAATTGACGAGAAGCTGCGATATATATCAAATACATCGAACCATCTTTCATTGAAGAATACGAATTTCTCAATTATTTAACACCAACAAAACGCAAATGTTTGATATAAAATCTAACACACACAAAAGCTGACTCCAATCTCTACATGTTTGCAAGAAGACCAAGAAGGATGATATATATCCGATATAACAACTTTGAATTCGTATGGAATAAAAATTTTGAAAACTGTAAAGTCTTCCATTCTTTTTTATTCATCCTCATATTGATGGATGATCCTGCAAAACAAACACACCAAATCAATTAGAGGTTAATCTGGAATCTGTATCTTAAGCTTTTAATCAGGAAAACTCAAGGTTGTTTCAAGTTCATCAAAATTCAGAAGTCAGAACTTGTTCAGGAAGAGTTTCTACGAGCTGGCTACAATCCAATGTTTCTTAAGCTATACACCGAACTAAACTAAAAAAGGACCAAACCAGTCTTGTGTGTACTGTATTTATAGTGTTAACATCTTTTCAAAAAGAAGTTAAATCATTAGCTCAAAGCGAAGAAATTATCCAAAACAAACCGGAATCAATTTTGATATCTACTCCACAACTAGAGAAAACAGCAAGAAACGAAGCAGATCCACAACGTTATCCCTCAGAGTCTCACCTTTTGTTGCTTCTCTTACGATTTCTGTCTTTTCTCAAGCACATGTTATAAAACCTGAAAATTTTGCAAAACCCTCTTACGTGTTACATATAGCATCAAAACATCCAAAAAGAACACAAGCGAAGAGAAGAGAGACACAGGTGAGTCTGTCTAACATACCATAGAAGGAACAGGATTAAGAGAGGACCTCTTCACAAGAAACACTAAGACAGCATCTCCAAAAAGCTCTTGTCCAATCTACCACGAGATGCCATTTCAGCAACCATTTTCAGGGTGAATGCATCTCCACTGAACCCGCTGCTTCGCATCTCTGTGATAAGTTCAGCTGATGTAGCTTTTTCACCAGCTCTAAGACATCCTCTGATTAGTGGATTGTATGTGCAGCCATTAGGTAAATGTCCATTGTGCTTCATTTTACGGAATAACGCATTTGCTTCTGAGATTGCACTTATTCCACAGAATCCAGATATCATTATATTGTAAGTTTGAACATCAGGCTCAACAGTAACTAAGTCTGGAGAACAGCCCTGGCTACTAGACATCGAATCAAACATGCGTTTGGCATCATCTAGACGATCTTGCTTGAACAATCCATCAATCATTGAGTTATAGGTGACTGTATTAGGATATATACCCCTATGGAGCATCTCGTCCCACAATTTTTCAGCCTCAATGAACTTCCCTTCTTTGACCAATGCACTGATCAATGCAGTGAAAGTTACAACATCAGGATTGATTTCCCTTTCAATCATATCGCACAACAATCTTTCAGCATAACCCCATCTACCAAAGCGACAAAACCCGTCTATCATACAGTTGTAGGTAAGAACATCGGGAAAAATTCCTTTCTCATGCATTTCAGTGAAAAGAGTTTGAGCATGGCTGTGTTGCCCTTCTTTGCAAAGACGATCAATGATGGCGTTATAGATTACAACATTGGCTTTGATGTGGTTTCTATCCATCTTCCTAAGAAGATTGAAAGCTGACTTAGTGTCACCAATCTTGCACATTCCATTTACGATTGCTCCGTAAGTAACTACGTCTGGAGAACAGCCCTGGCTACTAGACATCGAATCAAACATGCGTTTCGCATCATCTAGACGATCGTGCTTGAACAATCCATCAATCATTGAGTTATAGGTGACTGTATTAGGATATATATCCCTACGGAGCATCTCGTCCCACAATTTTTCAGCCTCAATGAACTTCCCTTCTTTGACCAATGCACTGATCAATGCATTGAAAGTTACAACATTAGGATTGATTTCCCTTTCAATCATATCAGACAACAATCTTTCAGCATCACTCCATCTACCAAAGCGACAAAACCCGTCTATCATACAGTTGTAGGTAAGAACATCGGGAAAAATTCCTTTCTCATGCATTTCAGTGAAAAGAGTTTGAGCATGGCTGTGTTGCCCGTCTTTGCAAAGACGATCAATGATGGCATTATAGATTACAACATCGGCTTTGATGTGGTTTGTATCCATCTTCCTAAGAAGATTCAAAGCTGACTTAGTGTCACCAATCTTGCACATTCCATTTACGATTGCTCCGTAAGTAATTACGTCTGGAGAACAGCCCTGGCTACTAGACATCGAATCAAACATGCGTTTCGCATCATCTAGACGATCGTGCTTGCACAATCCATCGATAATTAAAGTATATGTGACTGTATTAGGATATATACCCCTATGGAGCATCTCGTCCCACAATTTTTCAGCCTCAATGAACTTCCCTTCTTTGACCAATGCACTGATCAATGCATTGAAAGTTACAACATTAGGATTGATTTCCCTTTCAATCATATCAGACAACAATCTTTCAGCATCACTCCATCTACCAAAGCGACAAAACCCGTCTATCATACAGTTGTAGGTAAGAACATCGGCAAAAATTCCTTTCTCATGCATTTCAATGAAAAGATTTTGAGCATGGCTGTGTTGCCCGTCTTTGCAAAGACGATCAATGATGGCAGTATAGATTACAACATCGGCTTTGATGTGGTTTGTATCCATCTTCCTAAGAAGATTCAAAGCTGACTTAGTGTCACCAATCTTGCACATTCCATTTACGATTGCTCCGTAAGTAACTTGGTTAGGTTGATGACCTTCTTCTACCATCCGATTAACGTAACAAGCCATCAAATCAAACATCTGTTTTGCATCATCTAGACGACCATGTCTGCAAAATCCATCGATAACTGAACTAATTGTGATTGTATCAGGATATATACCCCTACCGAGCATCTCGTCCCACAATTTGTTAGCCTCAATGAACCTCCCTTCTTTGACTGATGCACTGATCAATGCAGTGAAAGTTACAACATTAGGATTGATTTGCCTATCAATCATATCACGCAACAATTTTTCAGCATCACTCCATCTACCAAAGCGACAAAACCCGTCTATCATACAGTTGTAGGTAAGAGCATCGGCAAAAATTCCTTTCTCGTGCATTTCAGTGAAGAGATTTTGAGCATCGCTGTGTTGCCCGTCTTTGCAAAGACGATCAATGATGGCAGTATATATTACAACATCGGCTTTGATGTGGTTTGTATCCATCTTCCTAAGAAGATTCAAAGCTGACTTAGTGTCGCCAAACTTGCACAATCCATCGACAACTGAAGTATATGTGATTGTATCAGGATATATACCCCTACGGAGCATCTCGTCCCACAATTTGTCAGCCTCAATGAACTTCCCTTCTTTGACCAATGCATTGATCAGTGCATTGAAAGTTACAACATCAGGATTGATTTGCCTATCAATCATATCACGCAACAATCTTTCAGCATCACTCCATCTACCAAAGCTACAAAACCCGTCGATCATACAGTTGTAGGTAAGAACATTGGGAACAATTCCTTTCTCAAGCATTTCAGTGAAAAGATTTTGAGCATGGCTGTGTTGTCCGTCTTTGCATAGACGATCAATGATGGCAGAATAGATTACAACATTGGCTTTGATGTGGTTTGTATCCATCTTCCTAAGCAGATCCAAGGCTGAGTCAGTGTCGCCAATCTTGCACATTCCATTTACGATTGCTCCGTAACTAACTACGTTAGGTTCATGACCTTTTTCTACCATCTCATTGACTAAAGCTACTGCTTCGAGAACTCGACCTTGTAGACAGAGACCATTGATCAGTGTGGTGAATGTGATGACATCTGATGTTAATCCAATTTGAGCCATTTGATCAAACAGATCAACTGCTTCGAGAACTCGACCCTCGAGACAAAGACCATTCATCAGTGTTGTAAATGTTACGACATTGGGTGTACAGCCCGTTTGAACCATATGATCAAACAAAACTAGGGCTTCGGAGATCCTATCTTCTAGACATAACCTGTGGAGCAGCGTGGTAAAGGTAACAACATCGGGCTGAAAACCAAGTTTGGCCATCTTCCCAAACGTAGATAAAGCAAGGGACAACTTATGACAGTCGCAGAAGCATTTAATCAGAATATTGAAGCTGTATATATCAAATGGAACCAGACCCAATTCCATCTTCTGATAGAGAGAAATTGCAACATCGGGACGATTCATTCTCACTACCAACCCTATCACTTTATTGAAATCGATAGCTGAGTAGAAGGTACGAGATCGAACCATTTCATCGAACAAAGCAATCGCATCATCTAAGCTTTTGATATAATGAGACCCACTTCTCAGTTTCAATTCATCTCCTAGAAAAGTACCTTCCCTCAAAGAACTCTTGGAAGCCGTACGTGTCTTGGCGGAACGAAGATGAATCAATCTCGTGCTGCCCAATCTAGCTGAAGCTGAAGCAGATTCAGATCTCAAAAACCTAGCCAACATTTTGATTTTGTAAATTTTCTCTAACTAATAAAGTTTCGATAAATAAAGGGATACGATATCAAAGAGTTCTGTGTGATCAAAATGTCTAGAAGACTATGAACTGAAAACTAGTCTCGGAATATCTAAGTTGTTACAACTATACATACGTCTGTTGCGGAAGAATATGTAAGAAGAATAACTAGAGTGAGAGCAGCAGCAGCACAAAAATGAATGAGAAACACGACCGGTTCCATTCATTGCCCGGTTCAATTTGGTTGGTACCCTTACCGCTTATGAATTTTGAATCAGAAACACTACCGGTCCGGTTCCATGCATGAAATCTGATTTTGCTCAAACCTATCAATTCGAGTGTTTTTTAAGTCTCTAATACCAATTTAGCAGCCAACGAAGAAAAAACATTTTGTTTAAAGTTATAATAATTTTACATCCAGCCAACAACATTGTTCTTATCTTCTGTCTAATTGTTTTATTCTCCAATGCATTTGCAGTAGATCGTGATCGTGTCCAATGTGAAAAATATTTCTACGTTTTTGCATTATAATGCCTGCTGCACTAAACAATTGGAACTCACTTATTTTAATTACAACCTTATGACAAAAAGAGGAGAAAACAGTGTTGACGATTACCAAAAATCAGTATAACATGTAAATCTAATAGAAAAAGTCAGTGTAACGTTTTAAGTAATCATAAATGTACACGACCTTGACAAATTAGTGGCAGAAACAATCAATTCTGTATAAAAAAAAATAAACTAAAGTTCAGAATATTCAAAGATTTATCATAATAATAAGATTCATGGTGACAAATGATATTCCAAAACAGAATCATTCAATATGGCTATAAAATTTGGTTATACCCCGAATAAAAATCCACCCACATTGTAGAGATTTTGAGTGTAGTATATAATAACCAACAGCTGCTAGAACCACCAACGTAAAAGAAAAAACAATGCTTCTGAGATTTTTTTTTTTATCAATCTGGAAGACTCAGATCATCATATTGATGCGAGAAACTTACACACTCTCTAATCCTTCTTCTTGTAAAAGGCTCCTTTAGGGATTTTGCTCATCACCTTACTTAAAACCTTCTCATCGAACACCACATATTGCTTCTTGATCTCCCTCATTGCCTTTTCACCAAAGTCATCTACTTTATCATCATACTTTTCGTAAAGCACGGGAATCGTGAATAGAAGTACAGTCGCTGGAAGCAGAAAAAAAAAAACGATGAAAATTAGATATTAGAAGGAAGACAAAGAAAACACAACTAGTTAAGGTTATCAATTGGATGCAATAAGAGTATGGATTAGTACCGATGTAGATTAAGGTCAAGAAGTTGCAGGAGCTACCAACTTTGGACAAAACCCATAAACCAGCAATCACCTAAAAACATATTTGTGAACCAATGTTAAAAAAAACGAGAAACAAGCAAAATCAAACAACAACATAATTAACCAAAAAAAAAAAGGTTTACCAAAAGAAACTTCTTGAGATCTCTTCCTGATGCAATGTCCCTAAGAACAGTAAAACCACGGTTGATTTCAATTCTTAGTCCAGAAGCAAGCTGAAGAACAACTTCCTCGGGGATGTGAACTTCAGGGATATGTGGAGTTGTCCTGTAATACAAAAAAAAAATCAGCTTTAACAAACCACATGGATTAAACCTCAAATCTCACACCAAAGATAAACATCCATCCATTAAAACTTACTTGTGAATAAAGGTACTAGCACTAGACCACAAGAACAACACAGCAAGAGTAAGAATTGAAATGTGGCCAAAAAGAGTGAGAAGATTGTATTCAAGCAACTCGAATAAGATCCAGGAAACAGTTGCAGCACCCAACACTCCTCCTGATACCTTCTTGTTCCTCCATAGGAAAATGTCGGCAGCTGAGATTTCAAAACAAGTGAAACCAATCATTCCACAGATCCTCTCAGATTCAGAACACGGTGTATAGAATAAACCAAACAAACAACAAATCAAATCGTTCGTTTAATTCACTTCTCCTATCCAAGCAACAAAACATATCTACAACAAGATCAACAGGTCGGTGGTAACAAGAACTCCTAGGGTCAAATAAGCATACAACAAACACTGATCTACACTACAAACAGCTCGATGAAGTAAACATACAGTAAAACTTCACAATCAATAGTAGGCAAAACCTAGAATCCAGATCCGATAACTAAAATCGCCTAATCGATGATTCCTCATAGTTTCAGAGCAAAGAAAAAAACAAAATCAGGAGAGAAAAAGAGAGATCCATACGTTTTCCGCCACCAAAAACCTTGTGAACAGGTTGTTCTCTACCGAAGAGACGATAAACCTTGGTTTTGAGAGACGAAGATTTCTTATCGTCATCTGAATCGGAAGACGAAGAAGAAGAAGAGTCACCGTGACCATGGATCTTCTCAGCTATCTTCTCCATGATTGATTCCTCGTGTTTGTGCTCTTCCGCCATTGTTTAACTTCGTTTTCCTTGTAACCTCCGCAAAAAAACCCTAAAACTGTTTTTCTTTTCTGGTTTCAGTAAGCGATGAGTGAGAAACGGAGAAGAAAATTAATAAAAGAGAGACTCTTCTCAAGTCAGTCGCCTCTCTCTCTCTCTCTCTCTCTAAATAATAAGAGCGTTTGATACAGATTCAATCTCACCCGTCGATTTATCTAAACTTAATCTTGGTCGTTGGAAATTAATTGCTTACTTTCTAAGAAAATAATTAAATAATAGTAACATCTTTGAGACGGAAGACAAACGACCGTTAAATTCCTGATCGAGAGCGTCCAAATTCGATTAACGTCTTCAATGGGGGTCGCACGTGGTCGTCGAGATGGTAGAGCGGCTCAATTACGACGTCGTGGGATGTCAGGGTTTTTATTTGGGCCTCTGATAATTTTTAAGGGAAAAAGCCCAGAGGTTATGTGAAATTTTGTATCTTTTTTTTTTTTTTCTTTTTGTGACAATAACCCTAAATTCTTTAGTTTTTCACTACAAGTCATAATGGTAAGAGCTGAGATCTAGTGAAGAACAAATATTGAGATTATGATCTTTCATATATACTCACGTATTTTGTATTTGAAGCAACAACAATCATAGTAAATTGTGTACTTTATAAGTTCCAAAAAATGTAGGTGATCTCCGATTCTATATATGTAGAAAAAGAATGCAATATTTATGTGTACATGCTTTAGAATAGTTTTCTTGTAAAATATGGTTTCTTATTGTGTAGATGCTTTTATAATAATTTTCTTGGGATAAATAAAAGTGTTTCGTAGTCTATCTAAAGCATTGAGTTCTAAATAGTGGGCTTAAATAAAAGTGTTTCGTAGTCTATCTAAAATCTTTGTTTAATATAAATCATTGCACACAACTACTATATTAATATTGTCGCTAAAACGTTGTTGTGTACAACATAAATAACTGGTCATATAAGACAAAATCTAGCTGTGGTTATTGGTCTCTAATGAATCAAAATGTCTTTTTTCCCTTTAAATCATATACACACAGTCGACTTTAATTATATACTATGGCCTTGTTTATTTATTTATTTGGATAGATCATCTCAATGAACTATTCAAATATTGTTCGTCTTTATCCAAAAAAATATCATACAGAATAATTCACATGGATCATCAAATGAGTTTTAAAATTTTTGCCTAAAATTTAGATGATTATAGTTGAACCATTTAGATAGAGATCATTCATCCAAAAATAACAGGGGAATTATTAATGGACCATCCAAATAAACTATTTTTTAATTTTGTTTATTGAATCATTTTGCATTAAAATAAATCATTTAGATATATTATTTAAATAGATCATTTTGATGAAAATGATAAATGATGAAACAAATAGGACCTAAATAAAAAAGGGATGTAGCTTAATTAATACCTATGTAAATCAAATAGCTAGGACTTACTATTGCGGCATCATGCCAAACAAATTAGCCCGACAAGATCAGATTTTCTTACGGTAGTAATATTCTTCTCGTGATCAACAGGATAAAGAGAGGCATATCATGTTTATAAGAGAGTATCTGAAATGATTTGGGATCAACATTTTATTCAAAATAGATACTACCACATAATTGGTTTAATCATTTGAGTTGGACGGAAATAGCTTAGGCAGGCTGCTATGAAGCATTTTTTTTTTTTTTTTTATCGTATACCAATCTCAATTTTTTTAAAAAAAAGTTTAACAAATTACTCCCTCCGTTTCATATTAAGTGTCGTTTTAAAATTTTTCACACATATTAAGAAAATCATTAAATTTTCTATCTTACCCCTTATTAATATACTATACAATTTTTTTATTGGTCAATACATTAAATCAATAGGGATAAAATTAGAAAATTTATCAAACATCTACATTGAAAATACAAAATAACACTTATTTTGAAACAAAATTTACAGTCTAAAATGACATTTAATATGAAACGGAGAAAGTACTTTATAAATATTTTTGGAGAAAATCCACTAAAGCTGAAATTCAGGGAAGCCTATCAAACAACGAGTGACTAGCTTCTTTGACTTGCTTTTGAAAGTGCTTTGCCCTTTTGAATATTTTCATAAAGCAAAACAGTAGTAAAAAAAAAAAGGAAAAATAAACTTTTTTTGTTTTGTTTTATTTTGACAAGATCGTGTATCCCATTAATATTATGTAAATTAAATCTCAGCTAAAAATGAATTGATTTACATCGAAGGACTAAATATATAAATGCAGTATGAATGAAAATGAACTGAACTCATGAATTGGATTAAATTGTATAAGGAGAAAAAAACAAAAAACAAAAACAAAAAAAGAAGAAAAAAGAGTGATTGTATGAAAATTAATTGGATCATACGAAATCACGTACATATATATGGGCCCATTATTCTGGGAACTTGATGAGGCCCATTAAAGAAGGGTGATAATGCGATTTTTGGGGTCTACATCCACTGAATCAGACGGTCTGAAATTTCTTTCGGCAAAATGATGATGATGTTAAAATAATATACGTCTTGGAACTACAAACTTTACGCATATCGTTTGTGTGACTAGTAGTACAACATTATAAAACATTTTCCAGATTCTTTCAGAATCACTTCAATTTTTTTAATCACTTTTGTAGGCGACACCATTAATTTTGTCGATTCCTATTGTAAACTTAAAACTAGATTTTATTTTCTTTTAACTCAAAGTAGAGCCATTAGTATTATACTACTGCACAATACAATAATGTGGAAGTGTACTATGTAGATGATGGGAGGGAGGGAGTAGTAGAAAATAAAAGAGTACGTATATAACACTTTAATGATCTCTGACCTTTTTGGGTCTGACTGTCTCAGTCTGAAAGTCACGTGACTCACCTGCTCCCTTACGCTTAGCAACTAGCAACGCAACTCAACTCTTTGCCACGTTTTTTTTCGTATTTAATCTTTTTGGGCTCTGTTTCTTTTGTAAATAAGGAAAATACAAAGAGAATTTACTATATATTACAAAATTATGACAAAATAAATTTTGTTTTATTGTCAGTGTTATAAATTTTTTTTCTTTTCTTAAAACAGCATCCAAAGCTTTTTTTTTTTTTTTGTATGTGGGAATTGAGTCTTTTTTAGTTTTTTTTTAACTCAAAGTTTGGTTCTCTTATCACACCAAAACTGTATCAGAGTGATTGTCACTGAATAGTGAATACAAGATTAGAATTGAAAAGTAAATATATTTGTCGAGCAATTTGTAAAGATAAGACTACTACATTACCATGTAAGTAAAACTACTAATTATATAGACTTATGAACTGTGTAACCGATTGTGTAATTAAATGAGTTCTAGTACTGTTTTTTTTAGTCATAACACTATTTCATACCACAAGCAATAAAGAAGAACACCATATTATATTATTTATCTTATTATATAAAGTTCAATGACAAAAACTCTTATTAACGAGATCTTGACACGTGTCAAAAATATTGATAAGATGTTGACATGTGTCAAATATAAATATAGAAACAAATTTGATTTTTACTATTTTACTAATCTACTTGAATCTTATTATATAAAATTTGATGAAAAATTACTAATTAACAAGATCATGACACATGTCAATTGTATCATTCATATGTTTACATATATCAATTATAAAATTTATTAAAATTTTAAAAAATAAAAATGTAAAAATTCAAAACCTACCATAAAAGGTTTTCTATAAAACTAAAATAGAGAAAATAAAACCTAATTTTATAAAAAAAAAAAATAGATATATATATATATCATAAAATTCGAATTATAATATAATTGATTTATTTTAATTTTAATTTGCTAATTTGGCAAGAAAAATATTACTTTTTATATAAGATAAAAAAATAATTGTGAAAATATACAATTAATTACTGTTTATCAAAAACTGTAAATACTCACCTTTACATAAAGAAAAGATGGTTGAAGTAAAAAATAGATCGTTTCATATTTTTTTCACCAATAAAATAATTTATTCAAAAGAGTGTTATTGTAATATATAAAATAGGATTATGTAATATTAATGTATGCGTTTTTAACTATAAAAATATTAAAGTAAAGAGACATATAATAGATTATTTAATTTTATTATATAAAGTTCAATGACAAAATTTCTTATTAACGAGATCGTGATACGTGTCAAAAATATTGATAAGATGTTGACACGAGTCAAAAACAAATATAGAAACAAATTTGATTTTTACTGTTTTACCAATCTACATGAATTAAAAACAAATATTGGCCACGTCTTTTTGTTTAAATATGTCACTTAATTTGATTTTTACTATTCTACGTTAATTATTGGCCACATTTCTAGAAAAAAAGTTCAGAAAATATTTACCTATCACTATAATGAAATTGAGTATATCTCTTATTATATAAAGATGTCTACTAAGTGGTATCCCATATCAAATAAAACCTTGAGTACAATTAAAAATCATGAACTCCAAAGCAGATTCTGAAACCATGAGACATCGGAAAACCATACTAAAAAGAAAACGGGGTATCATGAATGATAATCATTGCTATGATGGAAAAAATACTTGCAGATGAATCTCATATAAAGCTGGATTTAGCTACACTTCAAATATGGATAGACAAATTAAATCAATATGTAAGTACAATCTTATTATATAAAGTTCGATGACAAAATTACTAATTAACGAGATTGTGACACATGTCAAATATATTGATAAGATGTTGACACATGTCAATTTTTTTTATAAACATAATAAGACAGCTTATTATATTTACAGAATTTTACATGTTTATATTTTAAAACATTTATATTCCTAAATCAAAAGGAAAACTAACAAAATCAATATATTTTCCATTGTATCCTAATTATATTATACATGGTTTCTCAATAAATTTGACATGTGTAACCAAAAATTTAATTCATTAAGCATATATATTAATCAATAAATAATGAATAACAAAGTTAAAAAGAATAACATAAGTTATTTAACATAATTTTAGTCGGATATAAATTATATTTATCGCTGTAATATAAATTATTGTAAGTAAGTACACAAAACCTTGAAACAATAAATAAAATTAAAAAATCAATACATGATTTGTATAAGTATAGTTTTACATGTTTTATTTTAAATTTTTAATGCATGTAGTAATATGATAAACCTGAAAGAAAATAGAAAAATGAGTTTTTGTTAGAATGAATATTTGGTTAATTGATTAAAATTGACAAAAGTATTACTTATAAAATTATGACATATAGAAGAATATATTTAGGATATTTTTGGATTTCCAAAAATTTTGTGGATGTTAACTGATTTTTTACTGATTATTTTTAATGTTAAATTTTAAATACTAACCAATATACATATTATCTCATATTATTTTTGTTATTAAATTTTTAACTAATCCATGAAGAAGTGAATTATGGTTTTATGATGAAATAGATAGTTAGATGTGATTACTAAACTGAATGTCTAACGATGAAATTTATTTTAGATTAAATAGATTAAAAAGTTTTCAACTATTAATTTGTATTATTTAAAAAAAAATCATTCAAGAATATTAGTAAATTTTAATGTTTAAATTTATAATTTTAACACATGTATTTTTGTAATGCATATGTCAAAATATAAGATAATTTGAATACAAATTATAAATTACAGGAATAAATCTTTAGTTATTGAGAATTTCTCTGTATCTTTATATATGTTTTTATTTTATAAATTTTACTCATTTTTAAAATTGATTATGACATGAGGTAAAATTAGTACTTATAAGATAACAACATAACAAATATATCTTAAATAATGTTGATTGAGTTTTTGGCAAATTATATTTTGTTAATTTTTATTTATATTTTCAGTTTTTACTAAGATATAGATTTGATATTAATTGTGTTTGATATAAAGTACTTAGTTCTATGAAGTAAGATGAAATGTGTAATTAAAATTTAAATATGGTCTCTTATGATGATATAAATATTTAAATGGTACTTCCTATCCTATAAGAGTTTTTGGGTCAAAGTACAAAGATTAATAAATAATAAATATTATGTCATTTATAAAACTTCCACCAATAGAAAATATACTGCATAACTCAAATAATCATAAATTGTCATATTAATAAAAATTATACATAAAAATTTGAGAAAATATTATAAAACTCTGGAACCGAGAGAGTTTTAAATGAAATATGAAAGGTTTATATTCAATATTAAAATGTTATAAGATAAAATCTAAAAACATGTATGTTACTACTTAACTATTCTCAATAAATTTTTTAATTTTTACCCGCGTTATTACGCGGGCCTTATCTAGTTTTATATAAAGGTAATCACTCTTCTCTTACAAGCACCGTAGTAGTAGTAAAACCCTTGTTTTGTTCTGTCATGTAAAAAGGGAGAGACACTTTGAAGAAAGCATAAAAACGCAGCGTTTTAAGGGGAAAAGAGTTGATTCTGGCTTTCCCAACAATGGAAGCTTTCAGTCTCCTTAACTACTGGAAAAGCAGTGGTGGTCACGGTGGTGTTACTTTCCTCACTCCTTCCTCCGATTCTTCTTCTTCTTCTTGCCGTTACTCCGCCGCCGATTCCACCGCAACCACCACCATTGTCACCACCTCCTTCACAGAAACTGAGGATGACGACAACGACAACGACGAAGGACCCTTCTTCGACCTTGAGTTCGCTCTTCCAGCTGAAGAAGACGAAGAAGAAGAAGACGACGGAGGAAGAGAAGGAGACTCCGTTTCCGTTTGTACGGACGGCGGTTGCGAGTTCAAATTCACTCTCTCGTCTTGCTCCGGCGGAGAAGATCGAGCAGATCCAGACTCCCTCGACGATGTTTTCGAAGAGGTCGAACCACCGTCTTCTTCAGAGCAGCAGACTTGTTCCGTCAAAGCTCCGGCGGCACAGTTATCGGCGTCGATTTTGAAATCCGCCACCAAGCTTCGCGTGTTCATGCTCGGAATGAAGAAACCGAAGCTCATCCAAGCGAAACCGGAACCTAACTTCGGATCTGAAGACATCATCGTCGACAAACAAAATCCTCCTCCTCCTCCTCCGCCGCCGCCGTCTCGCTCGCCGGAATCGCAACAGAAAAGTAGTACGGTGACAGTTAACTTAAAAGTAGAAGACGTTCCGATAGTTTCTTTATTCACAAGAGAGAACAGCTCCAAGAACTCATCATCGTCGTCGTCTTCTTCATCCTCATCGTCTTCCTCGTTAAAGAAACAAAACGGCAACGAATCTGTCGTTTCAGATGAGAAACGCTTTATGATGATGCAGAAGTACTTAAAGAAGGTGAAGCCGCTTTACATAAGAGTCTCGCGTCGTTACGGCGAGAAACTACGACACTCCGGTCCACTAACAGCTCCGTCGTCGTCGGTGATATCCACGGCGGAGAAAACGGAATCTCCGACGGCGGCGAAGAAGACGAGTAAAACGGGGAACAACATCAACATCAACATCCCAGCTGGTCTTAAAGTAGTGAGGAAACACTTGGGAAAAAGCAGATCGTCATCTTCGACGGCGAGTACACCGTCGTCTACGGCTGCGGCGAGTGTAACGACTCAGCAGTCTGAGTCAAGAAGACGCGACGACTCGCTTCTTCAACAACAAGATAGTATCCAAAGCGCTATTTTACACTGCAAAAGATCTTTCAATTCCTCTAGAGGTAATTAATAGTATTCAATTAATCAAAACTTCATTAACACAATTCACTTAAACATTTACTTATTTTGATTAATTAATTGTGTTTATGAATGTATTTTTTCAGATAAGGATCCGTCGGTGTTACCAAGATCGGTGAGTGAACCTTCCTCTTACGAGAAATGAGACAAGAAAAAATATCGTAATCTTTGGTTTTAGTTATCAAGAGAATCAATCTCAACGGTCTATGATTTTCTTGCATTAACAACTTATGATATTGTAAATATATTTGTCTTGTTTAGCTTATTTTGGTCAGAATTGTAGGCATTACCATGTGTCGTGGGTTTTAGATGTTGGTCATGTAGTTATGATGATGACTATTGAAACTTTGGAACATAAAAAGGGTTAATTAAGAAGAAAAATGTAGGCTTCTTCTTTTTGTCATTTTTATGTTAAGAGACAACAACTTGTGTTACACTCACGCAGCAAATACATACTATATGTATGATTATGAAATTGATTATTGAAATATACAATGTATCTTAAAGATTATAAATTTGAAATTATTGAAAAATATGAAGCAAATAAAAAGCAGTTTTTAATAGAGGGAAAGAGATGCTAAATATGTCATTAACTTTCAGTTGATCCCATTTTATATTTGGAATGACGGAAAGAGAAGTAAATGTGGGGCTATATTGGTAAGTGAGACGGTGAAAGTTGAGACAAAAACAGTGAAAAAAACTTATTTACTTTTTCCCTTTTTTTTTTTTTTTGTGAAATGTGAAATCTCTTCTTTTCTTTTTTTTTCTTCTTTTTTTGTAAACGGTGTGTATGTGTAAGTAAGTACAAAAGAAGGAAGAAAACAAATGCATTAAAATTTCAAGTTCCCGTAACCGTAACCAAAGATTCTATATAATATAGAAACAAAACTTGGCTCCAGATCAATAATGCACAATTCACAATAATAGCACACGGGTACAAAATGCATGGGTTATTTTTCACCGATGTGTAGTATTCAATGTTTTTTTTTTTTTTTTTTTTTTTTTGTGTTATTTAATGCTTGTAGAACAATACTAATAAATTTCTGTAGTAAAAATTAAATTACGTACAAATTGCATACTAATATGATAGAACCACTATCTTATTAATTAAACGCAAGCAACCCCAACAAATCCTAGTACTACAACAATTAAAACGCAAGCAACAACACTATGATTAATGATTAATCAACAATATATGGTTCAGATACATACTTACACTCGTTCAGCTATTCCTGTTGTGCACTAGAAGTCACCAAAATGCAATAATGTTCCTATAAAGAATCACACAGTCTCCCACAAAAAGTATCAGTAAGACAGTAACTATGAATCTGTAAACGAAAGGTTTCGAATATTGATGTATTTCACATAGGAGCTATATTATCTAGTGACCGTTGTGAAATACAAAGACGGGTGGTGTGGTGGTCTCGCTTATGTTTATGTGTTACTGGGCTCAAAAGCCCAATATTATCTATCTTATGAACTTACGATCAAAAAGCACACCAACATATTAAAACAACAAACAAAAAATCTTCATAAACCGGATCACAAAACCGATCAATCACTACTACTAAACCGACCGGTTCAATTGAGTCTCATGGTGTCACCTTCTTTACAACTTTGTCTGATGTCTTCTCTTGTTCATCTGATTCCGAGTCACAGCTGATTAGTCCATCTTCAGAATCGTACAACACGTCGTTGAAATCATCAAACTCGTACCTATCGTTATCAACATCGTAACTCGAGTAATCGTAATCAACACTTCCCCTGTCGCTCTTTATATCCATCTCGTTAGTCAAGATTTGTACACCACATTCTATAATCTTGTAGTTGTCCAATTGTTTCTCAGAGCTGATATAGACTTCAAACACTGCGTCGTTGCTAACTTCAGGCAGGGTACCATGAAATATACACAGATGTTTCGTTCGCATTCCGGTAGATTTCTCAGGGTGTCGCAAGAAAACAGATTTAACGTAATTATAACATCCCCTGTCGTCTATGAGACGACACCCTAGTGTAACGATTCTGCAGTCTCTTGGGTGTTGGCGATGGTTAGGCGAAATCACGACGCAATCCTTAAACGTGGAGGATCCATAAGATGGGAGAATAATGTTCACGGAACTACCTCTGGCCCTGTGATTGAACTCAATAGGCATGGCGCTTCCATGGAAGCATGCCGAGCCGTCAAGAAACGGTTGTTGGATAATGTCTCTCTGAGCTTCTTCACCTAGTTTGAAGGAGTTGGTGAAGTTGAGTTGCGCATTTGGAGTGTTTAAAGGGTATGTTACCCTCTCCAGTGATTCGCAGTCTTCTGCGGTTACAAGTGTGAGAGAACCCGGCAGCTCTGGCAATGCTTTAACTTTTGTGCAGCGGAATAGACGAAGGCTGACTAACCATTGTAAGTCTTTGATACAATCTGGAATCATCTCAATATCAGTCATGCTTAAATCTAGTACTTGTAGACTCGTGGGGAGATGTGTAACGCTCTTGAGATTTCGACATTCTGTTATATAAATATACAAAAGCTGAGAGCAATGCCTAACTGATGCATCAACTTCTTCCACCCCTGTTCTCTGCAGAGAGATGCTCCTCATGGTTGTAGAGAAAACTGGAAAACTTTTCAGTTTTAGGCATCCGGTCAGGTATATAACTTCGAGAGATGCCAAGTTGATGTGAGTCGGGATGACTTGCAAACTTTCGCAGTAACCAATATTTAACTTATCTAGTTTCTGAAGATTCCCAATAGAAGATGGAAGCTCTATCAAAGCCCGGCAAAAACCTACGTCCAGTTTTTCCAAATTTGTAGCAAAAGAAAGATCCGGAAGTTCCTTCAAATTAGCTGAACATGACAAATCCATCTTCTTGAGATTCGTCAGCATCTGAATCAATGTAATCCACAAAAGAGAGAGAGGATGAACATAAAGATAGTATATCTTATTTGTACTTGTAGAGAATCATTCTTATTATATCTTTCCTTATTTGTATTTGAGATGCAAAACTATTCTTGTACTTCTTGTGATTGTGATTAATTTACTACTAGTACTACTATGTATTGTATCCTCTATATTCCTCGCTTTAAGGCTTCATCTTTGTATTTCTAATTTACTTTTGATTTAAATTACTACTAAAACAAGTTTTATAAACAAAAATAACACTAAAACAAGTTTTATAAACAAAAATAACACACATTCCACAAATTTCCGCAACTTATTTTTGTGAGAAACTGAGAATTGCCCTAGGTATGCATCCCAATGTAGTAATCTTAGGAGAGGTGGGAACTCCATCTCCTCAGGTATATCCATTCTATCATTCCCATCACCACTGCTTTTGTAAACTCTGAGGAACCGAAGATTAACCATCCTTCTAAGGGCTCTCTTGCTTATTGTCACTTCGTTAATTCCTGATGTATCAAATAATATGCCAGACACACTTCCATTACCCTGTTAAAAAAAATCGAATATGAATAACTTGTTAGCAAAGTAGGTAAGAGTTGTTTGTTTTGTCTTTACTTGACTTTTTCTTAAGCGTAAGGAGCAATGGAATTAACCAAATTCAAAAAAAAAATTACTGTTTCATTTTCAAGGGCATAACAGATATCTTGAGCATCGACTAAGATCCGACGTTTGCAAGGCTCTTCTCTTTGATTGGCTTGTATGCCGACTTGTTGTAGCAATTTGTGCATTCTTATTCCCCTATCCCTAGATATAAGAGATTTGCTTTCTAGGATATTTAACCCGTGTTCGATATTTAATTTCTTGTCAGCGAGCATGGCTTTCACGAGTTCACCATCTTTATTGTTGAAGAAGACTGCAATGTGGAGAAATAGAGATTTCTCATTCTCATGTAAACTCTCATAACCGACTTTTAGTACATCTTCGATATCTCGATCAATGATAGTTTCTAGCCTGCATAACGTATACATCCATTCGTCTTCATTCTTCCCATATAAAGATGAACCCACCACACGTAGACCCAATGGAAGGTCACCACAAAGCCATGTTACACTTTCTGCAAGCTTTTTAAAACCAAGACGTGGAGAGCTTTGTCTAAAAGCATACCTACATAAGATTTCAAGTGCTTCTTCTCTACATGGGAATTTTACATGATATGTATTGTTGATACCATGTTGCCGGAGAAGATCTTTGTTTTCGGTTGTCACAATAATCCTACTTCCAAGACCAAACCACGTTTCATTAACCAAAGCCTCTAATTGCTTTACATCATTCACATCATCAAGAATGATAAGTACTTTCATGTCGCACAATCTCTCCTTTATTGCACCTAAATGGCATATTCTCATTCCACTTTGGTTCAAAATCTTTGAAAGAAATTGTTCTTGTAAACGCAGCTTCAAGCCATACTCATCAAAACCACTCTGATAGCTTCCCCTAAGGTTGTCCACAAAACAACTAAGGTGAAACCTATTAGAGAGTAGACTATGTAAAGCTCTCGCAATGGTTGTCTTTCCAATACCTGCAGGACCAGTGATTCCAACAATCTTAACCTCATCATGATCTAAATCTAACAAAGACTCCATCTTCCTCAAATGAGCTTCAAGTCCAACCATGCCATCAAAATCCCTAGATGGTGTAACATTCAGCTTGTCTGAAACATCTCTTGCAATTTTCTCGATCATTTTTGCTTCATTGTCCCTAACAAAATAGAACAAATAAATATTTCCATTAAACTGTCACGAGGAAAACAATTACTAATAGAGATAACATTCGTCTATTGCCACAACTAATCTATTTCGAAAATTCATTTATAGCAAACGATACCCTTAATCGTTGATCTATTCTAGTCAAAGTAGTTCCTCGTACGTAGCATCATAAAACACCATTAGAGTATTTTGTATTTTATTCCCCTTTGGTGGTTACAAATTTGAACATAAGAAAAATAATTAAATTTCATTGAGACGTACGTACCAGTTAAGCAAGTGTTCACCGGCTATGTTTCCCACATAGTTCAAAGCTTGGCTCCATTTTCGCTTCTCCTCCTCTGTTTTACGAGCACAAGTTTCATTAAAAGCGAGGCCGAAATCTCCGGATTGTTTGCGCACCTCAGATGGATCAACTCCGTAGAAGACAGTCATCACTATTTGTCCAATATCTTCCTTGCACTTGAGAATCTCCAACAACTCATCCAAACACCAGCTGGAAGAAGCATAGTTCCTAGAGAGCACCACGATAGAGATCCTCGATTCTCTAATCGCTTGCGTGAGCGCGGGGCTAATGGTTTCGCCTCTCACGATTCTTTGATCATCGAACACCGTAATCCCGTTGTAGTAAAACTGTTTGCGAAAATGACTAAGAAAGCTTGTACGGACGTCTGATCCGTGAAAGCTCGTGAAGACGCGGTATCTCCAAGTACGAGGCACAGAAGAAGAGGAAGAAGCCATGAGAAAGAGAGTAGTAGCGAGAAATGTTGAAGGTCAGATATACAAAAATGTCTCTGGATGAGCCATATATGTAGGAAAGATGCAAAAGACACTATTCACCGTTTACTTTTTAACTTCTGACATTTGAGAAGGAGAGTACGAAGTTTCTTGGCTTTTACAGTCCTCCAGAAATTATTAAGAAGTGAATATATTAGTAGACTATAAAGAAAGAGAGCCAGTAATGAAATTGTTAATTTTTCGTAATGTTTTTTTTTTTTTTGGAAAACCACAAAAAGAAAAGGTTAATGAATGGATGTATACGTTACGTTCGTAGATTTGATGTGTTCATGCATGAATGAGTCAACATGTGAGGCTTGAGCCTTGAGAAGTTTTCCAACTTAATAATTCACCATTTGTGCATTTAACTATTGAGAATATTCAAAAAAAAAAAAAAAAAAAAACTACTGAGAAAATTCCTAGTAATTTCTCATTTTTCTGCTTTTTCGAAAGCTCCAAACTTATTCAGTTCTTCTCATCCTAGTATCCTACAAAGTCATACATATCATTTTAGTAATTACTACTTTCCTTTTCTACAACTTCAATATTTGCTTCATACACACACTATTGAAATTGAATCACAACATCACAAAACCATTAAAAAAAAAAAAGACCCAACAACATCAAACAAATATTAGTAATTAATATCTTACGAATTTAGGATCAAGACACACCCAAGAAAAAAAACAAACCGGGTCACAAAACCGAAACAATCACTACTATTCACATAACAAATGTTGAATAAACCGACCGGTTAAATTGAGTCTCATGGTACAACTCATCACACTAACCTTCCATCTCCTCCTTCCCAAAACCTTAATCCTTCCTCTAATCTCAGCAACACTTCTCAATTCCAAAAACCCTAACCTCAAATCCGAACCCAAACCCTTAGTATCCAATAACCGAAACGAACCGATCTCAACCACAACACCGGTTATTTTAACCGTCTTATGAGCTTCAACTCTTCTCCCTCCGATCGTCGTCACTCCCACAACTCCATGATCAGCGTAAACAACACGTAACGAACCATCCGCAAACTCAAACGCTCCAAAATTCGAGTTTCTGATCGTGATATCACTTACTAGCGTGGCGTTGAAGTAAGGGTTCGTTGAGTTAACTCCGAATCGAAGATCACGAGTCGATACCGATGTTGTCTCGATCTCAGGTTTAGAAATCCGGAGAAAGATTGAAGAGAGGATGAGACAAACTGCGAAGATGATTACGATTATTGTCAAAGTATATATTAGACATTTCCCTGGTGGTTCCTCTGTTTTCCGACGCCAGATTCTTGGTTCGTTCTGTTCTTCGTCGCTCCGGCCGTATATCTCCGTCGGAGCTAACGTGATCCGATCTTCTTCGACCATTTTTTTTTGTTTTGGTCTGTTGTTGAGATCAGAAGAAGAAGAGAGGAGTTTAAGGTTAATGGAAGAGTGGGTGGTTTCTTTTTTGGCGGTTAAAAGAGGATGTTGTGGAGGACACGTGGCGAGATCTTGTTGAGTTAGACTCTTACGCGTTGTTTTTTTTTTTTTTTTTTTTTTTGCACTAATAGTCTTTTTAGGAGGCTTTGAATGATCTCATCTTGAAATTATTATTCTTGCTTTTTTCCATGTAAGACGACGTCAAAGGTTCTAAATAATTTCATCTACATCAATCGTTTTTTTGAATTTTTGTTGGCTTTCTAATTTTTCTTTCTCGCAATTATGGGAAAACTTTGAATTTGGATTATCTAATAGATATTTTATTTTGTGTATATAAATCTATATTGGTACGTAACACTTGACTTTGTTTGTCTTCTGGTCTCTTTGAGTCCACGTACAAAATTAGAAAATTTCCTACTCTAATTTGATGGTAGCTAGTGGACTATCGAAACAAGGTCCAACTCCGGCTGAGTCTTTTACTGTAACTAATTAGTTCATTTCTCCATATAGACGCCCATTGGACCCCAATTATGATTATATGGGTCATAGACTAAACTTATACTATAAGTTTGTGACCACATTAATTCTATTGGGCCTTATAGTATCAATTGTGTGTTTAGTGCCCATTTGGTTGATTAGCAAATTTATATTTTGCTTCATCTGACAAATGTTCCAACTTTGAAATAAAAATGGTATTTACATGAGCGAGATAGTGCGCATGTCTAGTAGTAAACTTACTAACGAGATCGGTAATGAATATCCGACGTGTATTGTGAGTTGCGACTAAAACGGTACAAGACTAACTAAAATGGTAAAACACCTGTTTTATATCTTACCATTCTCTTTTTTTTTTTTTTTTTTTTTTTTTTAACTCTATAATTCATTACTTTTCATTCATACCACTATATATTATATATATATATTTACCGGTTTTGTATCACTAATTCATTCATATAGGATTGTTTGTCTTGTTTTCAATGTAGACAAATAGAAACAATCAAAATTTTATGCTTTGTACACCTTACATAATGATAAAAATATTGTGTTCCCCCTTATTTCCCAAATATCCTCCCAAGATTCTAGAAACTATAGTCTCTCTTTCACCGACTCCACTAAAATTATACAAGAGCATAAACAATTCATTATAAGATAGCACAAACAATTCATAATACCCCCCCAAAAAGTGTCATCTTCCTAATCACATGGACCTTATCAACGCATTATTAGCTTTCCGTCCATTCTCTTCCCTGCAGCTGTATTGCACTTCCTCTACAATCGAAACCGACGTCGTATTATAGTCTCTTTCTCTCATCAAACCTTTCACCTCTCTCTTCTAGAATCTCCTCATCTCATTGGCTTGCTATACAAGAAATCGTAAAAGAAAAAGACCCTAATATATAACTTTAACATTTTCTATACGCTTCTATCAAACTTCCCCCTTCTCCTTCTGTCTCATATATTTACATGTATGCCTCGGTGTATATAAATCTAGAACGTGTGGAATTAAACGTTAACACACTCACTTTTGACAGTGTGTTAAACGTTTAATCACTTTCAAATTAATAAGTGTGAAGAGATTGCTTTTATACTATAAGTGGCTGAATGTGAGATATTAAAGAATCTAGGAGGGCTTTTTGGCTTCTTTCTTCTTTTTCTTTTAGAAGTGCTCCTTGTGAAACTCAAACTTGGTTGAACCTTTTTGGTTGAATGTGTTGCAGAGTTTGCTAAGCTCTTTGCCCAAAACCGGTACCCCGCAATAAAACACTCCTGCAAAAAAATCATAGATTTAAAAATCATTTTTATGGAAACTTGAATTTTTGATTGTGATAGAAAATGAAAGCATTAAAGCAAGAAAATGAAACTTATTGCCCACGGAACTGTGGGGACTAAAATAATTGAATCCTGAAAGATAATTTTACTTTTTGTGAAGATTAGAAATGTATGGAGGTTAGTGATTGTTACCTATCCTTGCATTGCAGTGCTTGGAACTTAGCTTAGTGAGAACCTTCTTCCAATTGGGTCTTGCAAAGTGTGTTCTGACCTGAAAAAAAAAAATCAAAATGTTCAAAGATTTGGAGTTGTATGGAGCATATTTTAGGATATTCAAAAGAATCATAACTTCTGGTTTTGGTTAAAAGAAGAAAGTTACGTACCCTAGTGCCAGAGACAATGTCGACTCCGTTCTTGGCATGGTTAAGAGCTTGAACCATTGTAATGAGAGCAGAACGAGCATCACCTTCTTCATATACACTTGTCAAATAGTTATGCATTTCTATCACACCCTGTTCCACAAAAAAAGAATCGATTCTCTAAGTTGAATCTTCTTGGAGAAATTTGGTTTTGTCAAGAAATGTTTTGAGTATGGTTGTTTACCCGTTGGTCAAGTTCTGCAACTTCATTCATGACACCTTTGAACCAATCAAAAGAGCCTTGTTCTCTTGTGACCCAATAGAAGTAAGCATTTGTGGTTTTTAGTAATTTCTTTCGTCTTGGTGTATCACCGTTGCTTCCTGTGCTGTGTTCTGATGATCTACTGAAATCTGAGATCGAATCCTGGAGATGTAAAAACATATATGAAACTCACATCTTTTACTAATTTTTTGGACAAATGAGAAAAAGGTTTGGGGGGGTTTTGTTTATTACCGCATGCTCTTCCATTTTAACAATGTTGTTAAGCAAATCTTTCAAGATACTGATAAATGGAGTTGCACCAATGCCGAGACCAACTAATAAGAGAACATCATATTTTCTGTAGTCTTGTGCTGGTGCACCGTATGGTCCATCTATCAATAGCTTTGGCAAACTGAAACAACATTTTACTAAACATATCAGCATTTGGTTAATCTATAAGGTATTTAGTTTTTGTCTTTTTGTTATACCTTTGCTTTGTTGTCTCGTCAGCTCTAAGAAGTCCACTTTTGCCGGCAACTGGTGGTTCACAAACTTCAGAGAACACTCTTTTGAGTTCTTGTGTCCAATCTCCGAGTTGTCTAATGTGAATACTGAGATAATCATCTTCAGGTGCTGAAGTAATTGAGAATGGATGCCTAAATCGAAGATTACAGATTAGTAAGAACGATTGTTTTATTTGATTAGTATCAAAAACAGAGTAGTTTTTTTACCATTCGAATGGCGAAACTGCAGGACACTGGACGAACATGTATTGCCCGCTTTTGTAACGAAATTGAGTTGGTTTCGACATTTGCAGCGTTAGCACATTACCCGGATATATAGCAACCTAAACCAAAACAAAATCAAAAGATGTTAGCTTCTTCTACAAGGCAATGAGTAAAAATAATGAAAACAGAGTCCTCTGTTTTGGGGTTCTTTTTTCACATACCTTAAGAAGTCGAACCGAATAAGAACCAGAACGGAAGTATCTAAGTGTTCTTTCTCCACCATAGAGTAAAACTGGTACTGCAAGATACATCCATGTCTGCAAAAAAGAATAACATCTCAAAATCAAAATCAAGATTAAATATTGTCAACAATTAAGGAGCTAAGAGTAATAGAGACTTACCGTGTGAACATACCAAGGTTTGGCGAAATAGAGGAAGATACCGTGAAGGATAAGCAAGATATAGACAATGACGAACAAATGATGCGAATACCAAAAGGCGTTAAAACCGGTAAGCCGATCAAATGGTTTAGGAAGCTTGACGAGGTTACGCCTAAACCATCTTGTTGCTAATGTGAATGAAATAATCATCAAAATGACCATCAAGATCCCTGTTATCCCTTCAGGACCCTTAACGAGGTCGAAGTATGTTGGCTGTTTTGTTTGAAAGTAATGAAACAGATACCGATTGTAATCGTATTCCGTGGCTCTAACGATTCTAGGGAAATCACAAGCAAGATGGTTTCCAACGTGAAGGATCACACCTACTACAATGGCTCCAGCAATTGTCTTCACATAACAAAACAAAAAAAAACAGCAGTGAGTTAATTTTATGAGGTTGTCTTTTTACTGCAAAATCGAGATAAAAAATATATATATCTCAAAGTGAACAAAAAGATCAGTTCTAATTCGGTATGAACTTGTTTATTCACTTTTCTTTTGTGGCAAAAAAAAAAATGTAAGAAATGAGAAAAAAGAGAAAACGAAGTAGCTGTTTAGCTGTCATGTCAACGTTCAAGTGCGTGCACAAAGGATATGAGGCCCACAACATTCTCAGCTTTTTCGACAGCACATTGCGTTCGAAGAGGTTTTTGTATCCCATTCATTTAGTATTGGTTTTTTGACTTCTATCGACGCACGAAAAGAAAGTTCCTATGGGACCCCAAAAAGTTACAAATCAAAGAAACAAACAGAAGAGGTTAAAATAGTTCACTAACCTTGTGGAAGTTGATGTTATCATCAAAAGGAACGAAGCAAGAGAGTCTTGTGGATCTTAGCCAAGTAATGATGTTTCTGCAAACCGGGAAAAGTATTAGAGCCATGTTGAATTTAAGTGTCTCAGCTGCTCCTTTTGCTGTGAGTAAACAATAACCCATCACATGAAATGCATCTTTTTGCTTGTATTGGAAGAACTTCCACAAGAATAATCCGATCATGATCAAGACCCATAAGGATAAAACCCATATCCGCTTCCAATTCTCTTGCATGCAGTAGACGAAATCCGAACTCATTCGATGTATTCGACTCTTTTTTCTTAACCCTTGAAGGTTTTGGCTCAATGCTTGGCTTGTATAGCTCAATGCTTGACTGTAATTGAGGTATGTGTCTTTTTGTAAAAGCAGAGTCTCTAGTTGCCATAGCTACACAAGAACAAAACAAAACAATACAACATTATAAAAATCTATGAAACTTTTTCATTAATGAAATCATAATCATAAAATGCTGATGAGTTAGATAAATATAACCATACAAGATAATAGCAGTCACATGTTTTGAAATATTTTATTGTAACAACTTCACCTAAGTAATTGAAATAGAAGAGAAGAAATTGTATACTAAATTTGAGCTACTGAATAGAAGAATCTATACTTTTATAATGGACAACTATACTAGGTGTCAGCAAAATGAGATAAGGAGTAGGAAAAAAGCAAACATGAAATAGTTTAATGCAATAGTATTTTTTTTTTCTTTTTCTTTTGGTCTATATAACCTGTGAGGTCATTATATAAAAGAACTATTGAATTCTATTTTTGGGCGGCGGTGTAACATACTTTATTTCGTTTGTGTAACGAAAGTATTCTGCAATATCATATAATATTCACATCATGCAAGCACGGAAACAAAGCATGTGATGGTGGATTTTTGTAACATATTAAAGATTTTATACAGTGTATTCAAAACCAAACCTCTATGTAGCCAAGTCTTTCAGGATCTAACTCTTCCATAATCAGAGCTGCATATTCCTCTGCTTGTTCCTTTAATCTTGATAGCTTATTTGCAGATGCACTCAACATTATTATCTAAAAAATATTCAAAGGAAAAAACACACAAAATGTAAGTAAACCATCTCTATTGTATATCTTGTGTCACCGTCAAATATTAGATTAGTATATATAAAAAAAGTTGATTATTTAGTCAAAACCAATTAAAAAATAACATAGTTCAACAGAAATGACAACTTAGTTTATAGATAAGAATCTAAAACGAACATGGGTTAAAAAAATCAAGACAAGAAAATTCGCATTTTGGTTCTTTAGATTTTTTTATAATTTAGATGGAGTGGTTAGTATATCAGCATTTCATAAGATTTAAGGTCACCAAATCCCCGCCTAACTTTGATTATAAATAAAAAAACACTATTTTGACTACCAGTCCCAAATTTATACTATTATATTTTTAATTTTTAACAATTAATGAAATTTATTAATTAAAAAATGACAAAACTGTTAAATTAGCAAGCATTTATTTAATTTACCTCCTTTACTTCCTCTTCTGTAATTCTCCCATCTTCATTCTTGTCCACTCTGTAAATTCCCAACAAATAACAGAAGATTAATACTCCAGTAGATTTGTAATAAATTATGTATTAATTATCTTTAATTAAAAGTCAAAGGTTTATACTATTATAAAAATTAAAACATACGCATCGTCAGGGAACAATAATTTCTGCACACATGCAAATTACCATACTGTTTAATTATCATCATTATCATCATATAATTAAGTAGACTGATCTGGAAGACGCTGAAAATATGGGATCGTTATATAGTAAAATCATTATCACAAGCTTTTACGATAATCATTATTAGTATAGTAATTAAAAATTAACCATGAAGTTTTTAAGTAAACTTTTTTTTTTCTGAGGTTACGTACATGTCGAAGAAGATCTGGAGACGAGAATCAAAGCTTTCGTCGTTGATTTGTGACCAATACTCATAAAGCTCATCGTGGTTGATCTTTTCAACTTTCAATCTTCTTCTTCTACTCAATGCATCGAACAGTTCCAATGCAAACTCCTTCGAATCTTTCATTCCTGTATTATAACAAATCAAGATTTAGAGTAAATATTCAAGAATCTCAAGATTATATATATATATAGAGTTTTGTTTTTTGATACCTATGCATTGAGCGAAATCAGAACGATAGATGTAACCGTTTTTTTCGAGTTTATCGAAATTGGATTGAACATCGTTCCAACCATCAACGTTCTTCTTCTTATTGCTTATGAATCTCAAACCACGTAGAGCTCTTTGCGCACTAGACCGAGTCCGATCTAACTGAGCTCTTTGTTTCCGTAACGCTCGTGCTTCTAAAGCCGAGTTTACCAAACCACCACCACCGCCGTTTTGATTCGCGGCCGAAGTGGTGGTTAGATTGCCTGAAAAAGAACGAGACCACGAGAACCGTTTCAGTTCATGAGACAGCTGTTTCGCCTTAGCCACAGCTTCAGCCTTGAGTTCTTGCGAGAACTGACGGAACCGGTTCGATGAAGTACGTTTCATCGTCGGAGATCTCGAGATGGAAACCGGAGTCATTGTTCCTCCGGAAGCTTCGTCGGAGATCATATCGACGACGTTAATAGCCGTCGCTGGCTCGACGCTGCGGAGAACGATCGTGTCATCGTCTTGAAGATCGATGGTGACTTCGACGAACTCTTCGCCGCCGTTGGAGTATTCAGTTCCAGGTGAAGTTGACGCACTACCTACGGCGGTTCTTCCGGCGGAGACTGAATCGAACGACCAACGGCGACGATCGTTCTTGGAGAACGGCCTCATAGATCCAAGAATCTTATGATAGGAGTTTTCAAAGTGTTGGGTGAAGAAGAAATGATGATATTGTTGGAAGTATATACACGTAGCAGTAGCACCATATATATATATATATATATATGTTGTATAAATATAAGTATAGGTAGGTGGAATCTTTGAAGAGAGGAGAGAGAGGTGGAGGATTCAAACGCGTCGTGGCTCAGTGGGAAAAGCCATTTTTCACGCGCTGTGAAGCTCTCTGCTTTATAGAGATGAAAGAGAGAGAGAGAGAGAGATCAACGATGATATGGAGAGGATTGAACCGGACTTGGACAATTTGAAAATACTTTATAGTTATATATTATTGGATTTTTTGGTTTTGTTACACTTTATTTTTGTGAAAGCTTGTTTGTTGAGTTGAGACAATTGAGAGTTTGAATATGTGTATACTAGTCAGACTATTGAATTATATATTAAGATCCTAAATTGCTTTAAAAGCTTTAGTCAAAAAACTGGTTAATTAGTATATCTTTTGAAAAATTTCTCTATTTACAATGGAGAGATCAATTGAACCGGACTGGGGGGAAATATTTAACTTTATAATAGTAATATTATTGGATTTTTGGCTATATTACACTTTTCGTTTTGTGAGACTGAAATATATTTATAGTCATTTTATTTATTGGAGTGTTTTTTAGATAATGCTATGTTTATCTAAACATTTCTTATAGTAGTATAGTTTGCCGTTCAATAAGTGTAAAAAAGCCCCGGGCAAGGATGACACACACAAATCTGAGAAATGGTCCAAATTTTTTTGTTTGTCAAAAAAAAAAAAGAAAAAGTGTAAAAAAGCTTAACATTTTGAATTAATAAGCACTAAAATAATATTGTCAGAAATTAAATGCTAAATAGATCAGTTAGAAGTGAAACCTTATAAAATTATATGAAATGCAATAATAAAATCCCAAAGATTAATTTAATTTTAAAAATTAAATTTAAAGCTTAAACTCATGAGTTAAAAAAGCTTAACATTTTGAGTTAATAAGCACTAAAATTGCCGATTAGTAATACGTTTATAATTGTCATAATTTTTGACAAAAGAAATTTGGATTTCAATTTCTAGCAAAACTGATCTGCATTCAAAATTGGTATACTAGTAAACAAACTGATCAAAATTATTTATAAATACTTGATAAGAAAATCATCGAATTAAACGTGAATGAATGTTCTTATACAAATATTTAAAGGCCACTAAAGAAAAGCAACAATTCGGATAAGTTAATTCCAAGTAATACCAAAGTAATATTTTAAATCTATAGTGATTGTGTGACTGTTGTTTCTCAGCAAGTCTACTTTGTTTCCTTTTCCGTCCGACGCGTTTTTATCATAGTTAACTAAAGTTGTGCTTGTTTGTGAACTGATGAGAGAAAAACAAGAAGGACGACTTTGAATATCATTTGTGGATGCAAGCGTTATTGTTGTTTTAAGTCCACGACTACAAATATTATTCTCACTTTTGAAAACAATCTATTTTGTTAAGAAGAACAAATCAAATTTGATAGCAGTGCATTTTGTAATTTCAGTGCTTCACTAATAGATTGATGTTAGTCTTTTAGATTAGATTGAAAATGTATCATGGGTCGTGCATCATAAGTATAGTAAAACAAACAAAAACAAAAACTCCAAGTATGAAAGTCAAATGTGAAAAGATTTTGAATGTTTTTTACCTAGTACTAAAATATGGTGTTATTCTATAAAGAGTAACCTTTTTATATATTTAATTATTTAATGCATGAGTGATAAGAAATATATTTAAGTATGTAATATCACACGTTAGAAAAAACACAAACAAACCTTATTTTTCCAGAGGTTTCATACTATCCATCCCATAACATCCTCTTTGACATAACGTTATACTTTAAACATGAAAAAAGAGCTGTAGAATTACAAAAAAAAAAGTAGCCAGCCGTGTATTTTGAAACTTTTGGAAGAGTTAAAATTATATACTTGAAACAGAAAAAAAAAATAAAACCAAATCATATTTATATATATTAACTTATAACAGTTTGTATAACTCTTTTTATTTGAAAGTGAAAAATATCAAATCATCCAAAAAACCTTCTTTTATAGGAATTTGTATAATGATTATTATTAATTTTTACTATATATTTCCTTTTGTTAACCCGGATTTTTGATATATCAACTCATCCAAACACTTTCTTTTATAGTATTTTTTTCTTTCTTAAGTAGTTAAGTTATTCATTTGACAATATTTTTTTTTAATGAATCAACGGATCAACCTTACGAATATGTGGTTGATATGATGCGCGTATAAACCAAATTTTCTCCAAGCGTAAAACTAGATTCCAATTCAAATATGGTTATACTTAAACGTGTTCTATTCAAATCGGTTGAGTTATATATATGTGTTCTTGAATTCCAAAATGATCATAGAAGATCGTTATATTCTAAAGATATAAAATTATACACTGGTTATATATGTTCGAGCTAAATGCCAAGCTTGCGACGGCTAGTGTGACTTGACAAATTACGAAGAAAGATTTTTAAATTTCATTTTTAAATATTTGCAAGTAGGTTTTGATAAGGGTAATTACGTTAAAGCTTTAATTTCACAACTAAATTAAATATACACATACACTAATATTATATTAGTAGCTAGTTCCTTTTTTTTTAAACGTACATATTAGTAACTAGTTAGAATTGTTTAACATCTAAGCAATAAATCTATGGGTTAGTGCTTAGCTTAAAATAGAAGCACGTTTATTTCTCTAAGGGTCTTACAACTTATTTTCTGTTTTAGTCTAATGAATACGTATATATTTGTTCTACTCATGCTCTCTATCCAATTTTTAGAAGATAAATGAATAAGAATAACTATTTACAAAGTTACAATTTGATATATATATGACATATATATGTATATGTATGCCTGCAATGTTTCAACATCGTCATGCACTTACTACACATGAGAACTTGTTTAAGAGTGCGACTTACCAACAAACTAATAGGCATAGTAAACATTATAAACTTTGAACGAAATATTTAATTCTTTCCTTTTAATATAAGGTGTTTTCTTGATGAAGTTTGTCTCCTTTCATTTCGTTAGTCTCCGGGAAATGCTTGCGTATCGACCAAACATATATATTTGTTGATTACTGAATTGAACCAAAGCACGATATTTTGAAAACTATTTAATTGTGATGTTGTGTTCGACCGTATTTGATATTAAAAAAAAAAAATTCTTCAGAAAAATAAAATTATTCTTATTTTAACTCATATATACTAGAACTCGTGAGTACTAAACTTATCGCAAATGCTTTGGTAATATTTATAGTGATACATATCTCATACTAGAGTCCGGTAGCTTTAATATAACTTATACAAATTGTTCCTTGATCTTAACGTAAGTTCGAGAAAAATATCGTAAAGAAGGACAAAGAATATGATGAATTATTATATGTTAACGGATCATCAAATATAACACGTATAATTTATAATTCACACACCCTTCTTTGACATATGAAAATCATGCATAATTCATCCTTCATTGACATCTACAAACGATTGAAAACGATAATATACTATTAGATGATAACATAAACTCAATGCTCGTTAATATTCTATATGTTTGTTATAAGATATTGTCAAATTAATTTGATGCAAAAGTCAAGCTTGATTCTAGATGCTATATAGACATAACTTTATTTTTTTTCATACGTAACTAATCTCAATTTTAATAAAACCTACGTTTTTCACGTTACACCTAATTTTGGTATCAATTTCAATTTGACGAAATATAACCACTAAAAATTACGAAAAGGTCATGTAATATTCTATATAGATGAACAAAAGTCAGAGGTTTTTGAACAAACTCGTATTATTTCATAGAAAAGGTGTGTGTATTAATGTATAGACGTACACACATGCACACATAAAACTAGTTAACATATATAAAATATATAACTTTGGACATTTGTTTTCCCTATCTTCTGCACTTTTATAGTTTTCGAACGAAAGTACGTAACTTGTCGCATAGGTTATTCTTGAATAATAGGAATAAAATGTGATATGAGTACCTTACCAACCCAAGTTACAATTAAAAATCAATCACTTTTATGTTTGTGTATAATTAGCATTGTCTCTTATATCTAAGGAAAGTTAACCCACCTTCTTGACTTTTGAGGTTTTCGAACTTGACGTTATCATATATATGCTTTTCACGGCTGTTAATTACAGCAATTAGTTAACTTATTGATTAATAATACCAAGCGTTTTTGGAATATAACAGATTAGCTTTAAGTTTTGTAACCAAGTAATCCTTTATATCCTTGCTCAATGAGATATATATAGTCATATAGCCTTAATTCGTTTCTCTTATAGAAACTTTTATAACCATCGATCAGTAATACAATTAACTTAATGGTTATTCAACGTTTCTGAAAATTCTATTACTGATCGTATACCGATCATATATATATATATATAAGGTCAATCGGATAATAACAACTACGAATAACTTAATTGTCTAGTGTATTTCAAAGTTTGCTTTTGTCACGAAGTCTATATTATGTTTACGTCGTTGAACTAATAATATTTTACATTTCATGCATGCATATAGTAAAAACACACAAATTTTTGGGCTTCTAGAAGAAAATTACGTGATCGAGGCCCAATACAGTGCGACAAATGGGCCCACCATATATCTTCCTAAGTCAATGACACAACACAACCACTTCTTCTGTACATAGGAGAGAATCTATGTCATCTTACTTTATTTTGATTTGTCTTTATTTAATTAAATTTCAGCTACTCCTTGAAATCATTTACTGTAGTTGCTTATTTGACTTTGAAGTATCATCAAGTCCTCTTTATCTCCCTAACTCCTTAACTAGAGATGATTCATAATTTGTAATTTATAACTATTTTTCTTTTGGCTGTTAACTACTACATGCATTCTTAAATTCGAGTAGTGATACAAAGAGATCACTAACAAGAATTGTTTA
Organism: Camelina hispida; assembly: GCA_023657505.1. Lineage (NCBI taxonomy): Eukaryota > Viridiplantae > Streptophyta > Magnoliopsida > Brassicales > Brassicaceae > Camelina > Camelina hispida. The sequence continues at coordinate 45,201,985 of CP094632.1, read as the reverse complement.
AATTTAATAACTTACATCAACAACAATTATCCTACTTTCACAACAGAAAAATAGAAAAGGAAATAAAGCTATAAATGGTAGTATTAAGTAAGAAAATATATAATTATTATAGATTATCTTCTGATTGTGTGGAAACGCTTTTTGTTTAATGAATTGAAAAATGTTCAAAGTGTTTACATTATAGAGTTTTCCATTTTTTTCTATATATTGATGCTCGGCAATTAGAAGTTTCAGTGTGTAACATGCTCTAACGTCAAATATAATATGTCTGTTCATTTGAAAGAGATCTAATGATCTATATACAATGTATCTATTATGGTTGATAGATCATTATTTATATTATTTATGAGATGTAGCATCTTCTAATAAATATGATAATGTCATATATTAACAGATAAGCATATCTTCTCAATTTGATTTAAGATCAAAAGACACTATATGGAAAGAAAGGTACGGTGAAATGTTGGTAAAATTTCTGTTGGTTAATTGATAAGACTTATTCCTTTATGAAAAACTCAAAAGTTAGCCAATTAAACAAACGATAAATTTGACAAATCTTTATGGAAAGTATTTAATTATAGAAAGATTAACCGATCGTGAGTGATCGATCGGTGTGACACCACATACTTAAGCGACTGAATAAGTTTGAATTAGAACCGACTTCATGATGGCTTTCCAAATTTAATACATTATCTTAAAGTGTAATATTCATTTTAATATGCAACCACATTTACACATGTGTGGTGTGAATATACATCTCTACAAGAAACAAAGATTACTTTGGTTGACTAAAAAAAAATTCAATCGTATGATTCATACCCTTAAGCTCTATACAACTGGCTTGCCCTTGTACTGCAGAAGCTCTAGTCATGGCTAGTCATGACCTACTCATACACAATGCGAGAGATGTGTTTTAGTCTCACCAATAATCGTTGTATATATCCACCGTGGTAGCAAAGCGGCAAAACGTCCTCTATTTGGTGAGGAACTATCTAGGGTATGAATCGGTGGAGAGACAACACAAGGTAGGTATTGTCAATGATATGGTTTTGAGGAGCATCAAGTTTTGGCTTTCGGAAAGTTGAAACCGTCGTCATGGGGTATGCGATATTGGTGTATAATTTGTATAACGTATAGCTTCGGTCACTAGGTTTTTAAATGATTCCATTACATGGTCGTTCGCTTAAGTGTAGTATATAGGTCTGGAAAGTTCAAACTAATTCAAGTTGTGGTAAATTGGCTACACTTGTGTCTGGAAAGTCTAGATTTGTCACTAGAAGAACGGAAAGTATTGATTTGTAATTTGGCTACATAAATATGCTCAATCCAAGACACTGAAGTTAAGATTTTTAATTTTCATCATTAGGCTCGTAGAACAGAAAACTTTAAACACAACAGACGTTACAAGAACTGTGTGGCTACAACTACAACTGAATATAAAACGTTACAACATTGAAGGCAATACATATATAAACTATATATATATGTATATATAGTCCTCTGCACCTAAACTGTGCACATAGAGATGAACTTACCTTACACCGTGACACCATTCATATTTACAAATGACTCCTACCGGTTTCTTGAGTAAACCAGCTTGGTTTATATGGGATCCACCACTCTTATGTTCAGCCGGTTCATGGAAATTTCCGAGCTTTATGAGGATACATGGATGACTTTTGGAGTGTTCTCGTTGGTGGTGGAGGCGGCGGCATCAAACGGGAGTGATTCTTGAACTTGCTTGAAGATGAATGTTTTCTATGTGATTCTATTGGGGATGATGATGAGCTTGGGAATGTTCCTTTCTTGTTCTCCATTGTTGACAGTTTCAGTCTCTTTGAAGGCTTAAGATGATGATGATGATTATGCTCTGCGGCTGAATCTTTTCTCACATGGTTGTTGTTATTGTTGTAGTTGCTTGAGTTATGATCGAAGGAGGAAACAGTTGTCTTGTGCCTTTCGGGAGGCTTTTCGAGTAGTTTGGTTTTGCGGGCTTTCATGGATTTCTGAGAGAGCTTATTCGGCCACCTGAGGATTCCATTTGGATTGATTTGTTTTGCGGATTGGACTGCAATGTCACAGAGCGTTTGAGCAGCTGCTAATAGCTGTGGACAGGAAAGAGCTGTACACAAAATATCATCATCATCAGACACCAGAAGAGGATTTTTGATAAAATTTGAGGTAATCAGTAATATCATGTGAAAACATACCATCATCTTGAACATCTCCTGATCCCTCTGGTTCTGCATTTGATGAATTGATGTTGTATAGTTTTAGTTAGGAGTATAAAAAGGGGGCCGTCAGAAAAGAAAGAGCATAAAAAGGGGGGAAACAGATTCTACCTTTAGGAACAATGGAAACTTTTGGAAGGGTAGAAACAGATGCTTCTGAGCACTGGCACAACGTGGTGTTAGCGAAAATTGTTTGACAGGTCTTAGTTCCAGCAATGGTTTGCTTCTGTAGTGGAGGGACTAAGTTTTGGTTGAAAGTGAGTGATTCCAGATTGGCGAAATTTTCAGTTACACCCTCTGTAGAACCCATAGTAGTGTCGGCTATTCTTAGCCATCGTCCTTGACAAAGTGTCTTGCCGGTTACAAGCTTTGCTGCTTCTGAGTTGGTTCTAGAGCTCCCATTAAAAGCCTGTGACCAAGGGAAATGTGGCAATCCACTACGAGGAGGTAGTTGTTTAGCAGAACGCTGCTGGTCCGAGTTGTTTTTAGAGTTTTGAGAAGGTTTTGATGCATCTTGGAGCAGAGAGTCTAAATCTTTTGGCGGTGGAAGGCCTAATCTTTTTAATACATCACTAGCGTCACATAATGGAAAACTAAGTGGAGTGGAAGGAATATCAGAGTTCATACAAAGATCCTGAGAAAACAAAGAGTAGATCACTTTCAAGTTATAGCAACAAAACCATTAAAAGTCATGTTATACTTACAGGTCAAATGAGAATATGTATGCAACTTCAAAATGTTGAATTAAGAAATCTACCTTGGAAGATGAGGACAGATCTCCATCCAGAACGTTTACTTTATCGGTGTTTTCACCATTTGGTAGTGAAGCAGAGACAGAGCTGGGTGGTGAACTCAAGGTTCTGCTGAGACAAGTTTCTAATTCTGTAGAGCTTTGTGATTGAACAGGCCTCCTAGTTGGTACAATGGACCAAACATTTCTGAACACACTGAGCAAAGTGTCATTAGTATTCTCCAATTTCTTCATCTTGTCTTTTCCCAAAGAAGGACACTCATAAGAGCCTTCAAGAAGATCTTTTAATGACAAATCTTCAATGAGTTTGGTAACGTCATTTATTTCAGGCTTCAGGCCATAGCCACCTGCATGTAAGGAAAATTAAGAGGTAGACACAACACTAGGAAAAAGTTCAGAGCATTTTCACATGAGGAGGATATACTGACGAGACCTTGCTATATCAACAAGGCCGCATTTTAATGAATTAGAAGTGAAATGCACAGGTGCTATTGACTCTCACACTGTCCCTTTGGTACCTTAGCGATGCAAAGAATATGTCAGCCAATGAAACCTTTTTAATGTGATGTCAGAGATGATAAAGATAAAATAAAAAAAAAAAACTAAAAATCACAACAAGTGACTGAGGGAACGTCTAAAGCTACCTCAGACCAGGTTCATTTGTAAATCACATCAAAATTCAGACGACGCAATCTATAGAACTGAAAGTATACAAAAAATATATAATAACTAGCCAAAGTAAATGGACCAGGTTGAGGAGTCAACTGTTGAATTAGCATTACTCTATTGGATACCACAGGAAGAGACTAATTCAGAAGCAGTCACGTACCGAAAAGTGCATACTCGCCAGTCGCTGAACTGATTGTTGAAAAAGTTCTCGTGGGAACTTTAGAAATCCTCCTATCACCTCGCTTGCCGTTACAACTGGTCCGCTGTTTCACCACTAACGGTTTATCTGTTTAGCAATCAACAGAAGGTAATAAGTAACCTAAGCCAAGCCAAACTGATACAAAACGACACTTGACTCAGAGGGTGAACCAATCAACTATCACCAACATATTACATAATCTTCAAAAACATCATGCTATTGACTAGATAGATGACTGCATATACCGCAGACAAGGAAATCACAAGAGTTTCTTAAAATCGCACAGAACTTTGTTGTTTCCAGATGGTCAAGACAATCATCAGTTTCAAATTCTCAATGTTAACCTATTTAAAGGAAAAAAAGCAAAACTTGGAGTGCCTGAGATATACCCAAGAAAGTAGTAGACCCTTGCCCACACATCTCCTTGGTGTCATTATCTCTTGGTATGGTAACCGTGTCATCTAAAAGTATCAATTTAGTCCTTCTCGAAGTCCCATTACTACTACTCCTAGAAAGTTTTCCTCTTTTCCTAGGAGACTCAGCACTTTCTGGACTGGCAACTGGTGAATAACCGTTTGAAGGCTCGGACGAATTCTCAACTCGAAGTTTGGTAAGCCTATCATGTACAAAGTCGTGTGAATGCATTAACTTGCGCCATAACGATGAATCCGACGCCCCACTGCTACTTCCTGCAACTGAATCAAGTAGACGAGTAAATCGAAAAAAGTATCCAACCAATCTTGAAAAAGTTTGCAAATTTACCAAAGTAGCAAGAACAAACACACACATTTGGATCTACGACTATAAACTATACTCACTAATCAATCCAATGAAGCGTTAAACTTAATAGCCCCAAATGAAATTTGAAAGTCAAAATGAAGAGAAAGAGATGAATCTAAGAAGTAGTAATTAGTTAACCTTTCTTGTTGATTGAAGCACTACAACGCTCAATCGAAGAATTAACAACACCAATAGAGACACGAGCCTTGTCAGAGTTGTTGTTATCTGCTTTATTATTAGAGGAAACCCTAACTCCACCACCACACCCTTCAGATCCCATAAGCTTAGCCGGCAACGAAACATCCACAGGACAAGAAACCTCTAACCCATCCATCACAAACCCAAATCGAAAACATCGCAACCGTTTAAGCTGCTAAACAAACTCATCATCATCATCTCCTTTAAAGCAAACCCAGATAGTTCGATTCGAGCGAGCTGTAAGGAAGCTAAAAACTCGCAGAAATTTCTGGATTGAAAGTGAGCTAAAAGAGTGCGATTGATTTGGGGCTTTTTTGTTCTGTCGATGAAGGAAGAAGAAGAAGAGGAGAAAACGAAATGGAGCGGCTGCGTAAATCGAGGGGGGGGGGATGGTGTATAATAAATCTAGGGCAAAAAGAAAAGTGAAAGAGGAGAGAAATAGATTTGGAGTATTTATAGTTTTCGGGAAATTAACTTTGTCTTTGTTTTTTTAGATAAGCCGTCGGACGGTGAGATTGTTCCGGTGAGCTTGTCCGTACCGGTAAGTAACACATCATTTGCTAGTCTAGAGCCGTTGGATGTAGAGCGGTGACGAGATTTTTTGTGATCTAGCTGGTTAATTGAGTGACACGTATTTCAAGTGGAAAAACTTCACTTGGTTCATGTGAGTTTCCAAAATTGCCACTGGAAGAGATTCTCAGGTGGGTTTGCTTGGAGCGGGGGGTGTGTCGGGGACTTCTATTATCTTTTGACGAAATTACCCCTTATCTTGAATATTTGTAATGAACGCTGCTTGTGTGGATTCCGTTTATTAGTTTTATTTTATTTTATTTTCTTTTCTTTTAATTAACTAAAGTTTTAGTTTTTACTTAAAAAAAATTTAATTTAATTTAATGTTTGGTTGAAAAAAAAAAAGACAAAAAATTAAAACATGTAATACCATTTATTTACTAACATCTTTTATTAACAAAAGAAAGAGAACTTATAGTCCAAATTAGTGCTAAACTACACCTTTACGTATATGTTGGATTAGCGATTCTGCAATTGGGCCTAGAGTATACGAAGAAGAACAATTGTGTTGTGCCAAATAGTGCATAAGAGTGGATCTACCTTGTTTGTACATAAAATATATGCTTGTGTGGATTTTTATTGGTTTATGACACATATATGTGGATAAGCGTTGGCAGAGTCTTCGTTACGTTTTCTAAATAATTTAAATATACGTTTGGACACGTTCAAGAGACAACATATTGATAAAAAATTCTACAAACAAAATGAAGTCGGGAGTTTTTTTTTATCCACTTATTCGGATTTCAAATTTTTTTTTTTTTTTTTTTTTTTGTTTTGGTCAACCAAATGTATAAATCAAATTATCGTTTGGAAAAAGTAAAATAAATTTTTTAGTTCGAACTCTTTATTTCGATTCACAAAATATAGAAATGTTAGTTTAGTTTTATTTTTCTATAAAAAAAAAAAAACACTCTAGCCGCATTTGACAAATAGAAATTAAAACATATTTAAATGCCAAAATTGTTTTTTTGTTAGGAAAGAAATAAAAGTTTGGTCAAAAGACGAAGCCGTCCCTTCCGGTACACACGAGCCGCACGTGTGCTTTCCTTTTTTCTCCTTCCCCCTTGTCTCTCTAGCCGATTCTCTCTGTCTAGGGCTCCTCCTCCTCCTTCTTCTTCTTCTTCTTCTTCTTCTTCTTCAAACCTCTCTTCTTTATCTCTCTCTCTTATTCTGTACAATTAGGAAGGTGGTGATTCTGAACAACCTTGATCGGAAACGGAGCTCCAAAACTAGAGGTCGAAGACGGAAACAAAAAACTCTTATCTCAATCCCATCCCGCCGGTGTTTCGAATTCGAAGGGGTTATTGTAGTTTTTTGATGGAAGATAGTGTGGTCGATGATGTGATAAAAAGGTTACTAGGAGCGAAGAACGGGAAGACCACGAAGCAGGTTCAGTTCACGGAGGCTGAGATTAAACATCTTTGTTCTACCGCTAAACAGATCTTTCTCAGTCAACCTAATCTTCTCGAACTCGAGGCTCCTATCAAGATTTGTGGTATTCCATTATATTACCAACCACAAATCCTTTACAATTTTTGTTCCTTGATTTGCCTAGATTACGTTTTGATCATTAGAATAGAACTCGAGGTTGATTAGCTAATTAGAGAGCTGTTGAAAAGTATTTAGACGAATTCGTATTGTGATGATGATTGGTCAAACTCGTGTTTCTTTGATAGCAGAGGTGGTTAGAGTCTTGTAGAAATGCATATATGAATCTGATGCTTGTGTGAGCGTAGTAGTACTTCTATAATGGTGTTGTTTTCGTATGTTTTTAACAGGAGATACACATGGTCAGTTCTCGGATCTATTGAGATTGTTTGAGTATGGTGGCTACCCACCGGCTGCAAACTATTTGTTCCTTGGGGATTATGTAGATCGTGGAAAGCAGAGTGTAGAGACCATATGCCTTCTTCTTGCTTACAAGATCAAATACAAAGAGAATTTCTTTCTTCTACGTGGCAACCATGAGTGTGCTTCTATTAACCGTATCTACGGATTCTATGACGAGTGCAAGAAGAGATATAGCGTTCGAGTTTGGAAGATTTTTACTGACTGTTTTAATTGTCTCCCTGTTGCTGCTCTTATCGATGAAAAGATCCTCTGTATGCACGGCGGGCTATCCCCTGAGTTGAAGCATTTGGATGAGATCAGGAACATTGCTCGTCCTATTGACATTCCTGACCATGGGCTGCTCTGTGATCTCTTGTGGTCTGATCCTGACAAGGATATTGAAGGATGGGGAGAGAATGACAGGGGCGTCTCTTACACTTTTGGGGTTGATAAAGTCGAGGAGTTTCTTCAAACACATGACCTTGACTTAATCTGCAGAGCTCATCAGGTGATGTTTTGCTTGAGGAAAACCCCTTTTTAGACATGTATCTGTGGCATTTCAGCTTATCATCATTAGTACTACTCAAGCTTATTATTATGACTTACTAATTATGGATGAATACTTTAACCCATTGAAGTTTGATTGTTTTTTTTTCACTTTAGGTTGTGGAAGACGGGTATGAATTCTTTGCAAATAGACAGCTAGTAACGATATTCTCGGCCCCAAACTACTGTGGAGAGTTTGATAATGCAGGAGCAATGATGAGTGTGGATGATTCCTTGACTTGCTCATTTCAGATCCTTAAAGCGTCTGAGAAGAAAGGAAATTTCGGATTTGGCAAAGCAGGAAGGAGAGGAACCCCGCCTCGCAAGGTGAGATTGTTTAAAGCATCAAATGATACAGCAGTTATTATACTCAGTTTTATTTAGGGGCCTTTCTCTTTAAGCATCTCATTGTTTTGTTTTCTCTTTAGGGTGGAAAAGGCTGAAGAGAAATCCCATAAACTCTGTTTTGTGTGTTCCATGTTTCTTGGTTCAAGACACTTGCTTGAGCTGAAGTGTTATCAAACTGTCTTCTTCTTCCTCTGCTCTGGATCACTTTGGCAAGATGGTAATTCTGTATTTTCCCTTGACTACTCTGGATCACTTTACATGTCTTTGAGCTATGTGAATCTGAGTTATATTCTCTGTGAGATACACACTATATGTTGTTTTTTTGTCAAAACATTTAAATGAAAAATCATAATGTTCCTCGTCACTTGGAAAAAAAACGGCACGTTGTTTCGTTTATTAGCAAAACCCTAGTTCTCTATCTTAGAAACTAGGTATCTTGTACCTTCTGCACAGAATTATTATATATACACATCTGCACACACAAATGATATCTCAGAAGAACTAGGCGGAAAACTTAAAAAGATGATAGCTCAACGATTCGCAGTAGCAAGTTCCTTTCTTTCAAGGATGAATCCAAAAATGACTATACAAAAACTTAGCATATCGTCGAAAACAGCAGATCCTTCACAAGTAATCCCAAGTCCCTCACTGTCAAAGATTGATCTGCGAAAGGCAATAAAGAAGCGAAACGACGAAGATTTAGTCCTTACGGGTAAACTAATAGCTTCAAAAGCAAGAAACTCTAACTTCATCTTTTCTCCGGCATCAATCAACTCCGCCTACACAATGATGGCTGCCCGCAAACGCTCTATCTCCGACGAGCTTAAAGCTGTCTACAGCAAGATCGCTACACTGGTTTTTGCTGACGGCAGTGCGGGCGGTGGCCCCAAAATCTCGTCTATTAATGGCGTTTGGGTGGAGCAAACACTCCCAATTGATCATTCGTTAAAGGATCTCATGGAGAAATTTTTCAAGGCTACTTACGCTCCAGTTGATTTCCGATTCAAGGTAATGTATCTTTCTACTCAGTTTTCTAATTAAATTTAACGAATAACCTGTATATATATTTATGAAATTAAAGTTTACATGATCATATATAGTTTGGTATCTTAATTAGAATTTAGAGATTTATATAAAAAGATTGTTTGTGATCTTGATTCTTGAATAAAAACTGTTTAACCATAAGTCTATAACAAATCCCAAAACCCAAAAGAAACCTTAAAACCAAATAATGAGATTATGAGGCAATTAAGGAAAAAATCTTTAATGGGTTTTAATAGTTCAATGTTTAGGAAAAAAATAAATAAATGTATTGAATTTTACTGACATGTTTGATTGTTACGAAGGCTGAAGAAATGCGTCTTGAGCTGAATAAATGGGCTTCAGATCAGACCAGTGGTCTCATCACAGACCTTCTTCCTCCTGGATCAGTTACAAGCGATACCGAAGAGGTTTATGGAAACGCATTGTACTTCAAAGGAGCTTGGGCTAAACCATTTCAGAAGTCGTGTACAAGAAACAAAAAGTTTCACCTTGTCAATGGCTCGTCAGTGTCTGTACCATTTATGAGCAGCAAAGAGGACCAATACGTTAAGTCTTACAATGGTTTCAAGGTCCTCAGGCTTCCATACCGAAAAGGCGATGATGATACCAATCGTGAATTCGCAATGTATTTCTATCTGCCCGACAAGAAAGATGGATTGGATGAACTCGTGAAGAAAATGTCATCTACTCCTGGATTCGTGAATAAACACATTCCGTATCACAAAGATAAAGTTCATAACATCATTATTCCAAAGTTTAAAATCTCTTTCATGTTTGATGAGGTTTCCGAGGAAGAAGATCAGGTTCATATGTACCATAGTGCTTGCGTCGAGATCGATGAAAAAGGTGCAACAGCTGCTGCTGCCACTGCTTTGGTGCTATGCAGCTATTGTCCTCCTAAGATCGATTTTGTGGCTGATCATCCATTTCTCTTCTTGATTAGAGAAGACAAAACCGGAACCATTTTGTTCGCTGGTCAAATCTTCGATCCTTCGAAAATATCTTCTTAGACGGGCTCATATCAGGTTTAATTACTTCATGTTCTAATTGGATCATTTATATTTAGAAACCAACGACAATTGGTTTGAGTTGAGGAGGGCTTTTATAGTTTAGTTAGGTTTTTTTAGCTCATGCTCAGTTGTTCACTGTCACTTATTTGATGTCTAAGAATAAGATATCGTTTTATTCTTTGATTTCTTTTCGGTTGGTTTTGATGTATTCCTGCTTTGAACTGTGATAAAATTTGGTATTTTTTATATTTATAATTAAGTGGCCTCGTCAAAGTTGTAATTTTTGGTTAATAATCTAACTTTATATATTTGTAAAAAAAAAAAACATAAAATTTGTGACACATTCGGATGATGATGGACTCCGAAATACTCTGAAATTTCGAGTTTTGATTATAGTTTAAGAGTCAAGAAAGGCATCAAACTTGCGTAGCAAACAACAAATTATATGATTTTTTCTATCATTTGTTTCTATGGGCAATACACAAAACCTTTATTCTATCTTGATCATCATTAATCTTCTCACACTCTACAGTCAACTACACACATGGATGTGTTTATATGTTCATAAGAAATAAATAGAAAACTCAAAAAAAAAAAAAAAAAAAAAAAAAATCTAAAAAAGAAGAAACGAACGCTTAGCACATCATAAGTCTCCCTCTCTCAAAAATGCATCAAGTAGCAAAATATCAGCAAATCACAAGTAAACGCAAGACCCTCTTGGTCAAAAAGAGATTTGATAATCACGTACAGTTCAGGAGTCCCTCTCTATCAAAATTTGATGTGTGAAGAAGCGATGAAGAAGCAAAACAACGTTGCTATGCTTTTTTTTTTTTGCGGAGAAGGCATTATCTGTCGTAGTCAGAAACTCTAACTTCGTCTTCTATCCTACATGGAGAAAGTAATTTTCGGTGGCGTGTTTTCGTGCTCTAATTATTTGAAAAGCAAAAATTAATTTGAGTTTACAAGATTTGGGGTTGTATAGTTTAGTTCGGTTTAATTTAGACAAAGTTCGTTAAGCCGATGTCTAAGAAGATATGGTCGACGTCATATTTCCCCATCAAAAATAAGATTATATTTTATGATTCAGAGATATCTAAAATGAGATCATAGTTTGGGGTGAAGTGACTTAGTGCAGTGGCATGTGGTAAGTCTATTTGCAGAAGACACCATCACATCCGGAATCGAGGGCCGGCCAGTTGTGGTTCAATAGTTGACAAAAAAAAAAAAAAAAAAGAGATCATAGTTTGGGGTACATCTAGTACGAGGTGATACTTTTGATGGGAAATTGATGGGAAAATACAACGTCATCCCAAAAAGATAGGGTTTACCCATCTCATTGTTTTGTTTTTCACTTTAGAATGGATCGGACAAGGCTGAAGACTAATCTCATATAAACTCATTCATTTTGTGTGATCCATGTTTCTTCGTTCAAGACTTGAGTTGTTGAACTTATCAAACTTTGGTAAGGCCGTAAGGGTTATTTTATGTCTTTTCTCTTGACATTTTTTTTTCGTGAAATATTTGACTTTTATATCAGTTTCGTGTCTTGTGTTTGATTAAACTGAAGACACTTGCTTGAGCTGAAGTGTTATCAAACTGTCTTCATCTTCCTCTGCTCTGGATCACTTTGGCAAGGGAGTACTTCTGTCTTTTCCCTTGACTAGTCTGGATCACTTTACATGTCTTCTGAGAGCTATGTGAATCTGAGTTATATTCTCTGTAAGATACACTCTTTATGTTGTTTTTTTGTCAAAACATTTAAATGAAAAATCATAATGTTCCTCGTCACTTGGGAAAAAAAAACGGCACGTTGTTTCGTTTATTAGCAAAACCCTAGTTCTCTATCTTAGAAACTAGGTATCTTATACCTTCTGCACACACAAATGATATTTTGAAAGAACTAGGCGGAAATCTTAAAAAGATGATAGCTCAACGGTTCGCAGTAGCAAGTTCCTTTCTTTTAAGGATGACCTTTGGTTCAAGGATGAATCCAAAGATGACTATACAAAAACTTAGCATATCGTCGAAAACAGCAGATCCTTCACAAGTAATCCCAAGTCCCTCTCTGTCAAAGATCGATCTGCGAAAAGCAATAAAGAAGCGAAACGACGAAGATTTGTTCCTTACGGGTAAATTAATAGCTTCAAACGGAAGAAACTCTAACTTCATATTTTCTCCGGCATCAATCAACTCCGCCTACACAATGATGGCTGCCCGCAAACGCTCTATCTCTGACGAGCTTAATGCTGTCTACAGCAAGATCGCTACACTGGTTTTTGCTGACGGCAGTGCGAGCGGTGGCCCCAAAATCTCGTCTATTAATGGCGTTTGGGTGGAGCAAACACTCCCCTTTGATCATTCGTTAAAGGATCTCATGGAGAAATCTTTCAAGGCTACTTACGCTCCAGTTGATTTCCGATTCAAGGTAGGTAATGTATCTTTCTACTCAGTTTTCTAATTAAATTTAACGAATAACCTGTATATATATTTATGAAATTAAAGTTTACATGATCATATATGGTTTGGTATCTTAATTAGAGTTTAGAGATTTATATAAAAAGATTGTTTATGATCTTGATTCTTGAATACAAACTGTTTAACCATAAGTCTATAACAAATCCCAAAACCCTAAAGAAACCTTAAAACCAAATAATGAGATTATGAGTCAATTAAGGAAAAACTCTTTAATGGGTTTTAATAGTTCAATGTTTAGGAAAATAAATAAATTCATTGAATTTTACTGACATGTTTTATTGTTATGAAGGCTGAAGAAATGCGTCTTGAGCTGAATAAATGGGCTTCAGATCAGACCAGTGGTCTCATCACAGACCTTCTTCCTCCTGGATCAGTTACAAGCGATACCGAAGAGGTTTATGGAAACGCATTGTACTTCAAAGGAGCTTGGGCTAAACCATTTCAGAAGTCGTGTACAAGAAACAAAAAGTTTCACCTTGTCAATGGCTCGTCAGTGTCTGTACCATTTATGAGCAGCAGAGAGGACCAATACGTTAAGGCTTACAATGGTTTCAAGGTCCTCAGGCTTCCATACCGAAAAGGCGATGATGATACCAATCGTGAATTCTCAATGTATTTCTATCTGCCCGACAAGAAAGATGGACTGGATGAACTCGTGAAGAAAATGTCATCTACTCCTGGATTCGTGGATGATCACATTCCATACCACAAAGTCAAAGTTAGTGATTTCAGAATTCCAAAGTTTAACATTTCTTTTATGTTTGAGGTTCCCGGAGATGTTTCAATGTACCATAAAGCTTGTGTTGAGATCGATGAAGAAGGTGCAACTGCTGCTGCTACTTCTTATGTTGTGAGACTAATAAGTTATCGTACTTATATTATGATGATAGATTTTGTGGCTGACCATCCATTTCTTTTCTTGATTAGAGAAGACAAAACCGGAACTATTTTGTTCGCTGGTCAAATCTTTGATCCTTCGAAAAAATCTTCTTAAACTGGTTTAGATCATGTTTAATCGGGTTCTGATCTGATCTCTAGTTAAAGTGGTAACGAAGTCGATAGAAGTCCTGGTAGTTTTTGGTTAAGTTTACATTTCGAAACCGAAAATTGGTCTTGAGTCTAGGAGATTTAGGGTTTTCTAGTTTAGGTCCGTTTACCTGATTAGGTACTGTTCACAGAATTGATGTGTAAGAATATTTGGTTCAGACTGGATCGTTTGATTCGTTCTTCAGTTGGTTTTGATTTATGATCAATAAAAAGTTTGGTATTATTATTTTAAGTGCTCCGTAAAAGTTACTTATATGTTTGGTTTATGATGTATTTAAGTGCATAAAGTTGAATTTTTTTAATTAATGATTTTTTAAAGTTTATACTCCATTTCACAAACAGTTCATTTTTTACAAAAATTATGAAAACATTAAAATATATATATATATATATAGATATATATATCTTTATTTAATAAATTAATTTAGTTATAGATTAAGAGTAAAACTAGAAAATAATGTAAAAAATGCATTGGAAATATAAAATAATGCATGCGAATTGTATATTAACGTGATACTATTTATGAAACAAAGAAAAATCTCTAGAAAAACACTCTTTGTGGAAACTTTTTTTTTGGAAACTTGATAGTCAAGATATTAAACAAAACTTGCATTTTCTTCCTTTTCTTTTAATTCTCAAAAACCAAAAACTGGTTCAAATACTGCAAATTCAAAGCGAAGAAGAAAACTTAAGAGATGGATCCAAAAGCTTTGCACATAAGATATCAAAACATAAAATAATATTAAAAAATTATAGAAAATATATTTTAATACTTTGAAGAAACAAATTAATTAGCTAGTAGTTTAACAAAACAATAGTGTTATGGTTGATATATAAGAAAATTGGATTAAACAAGAAAAATGATAATAACCTCATTGAAAAGAATCTATAAGAAAATAACACAAAACATATTGAAGAAAGTCAACTGAATGAAATTAAACCGAATAACATTAATATAATAAAAGAAATAGTGAAATACTAAAGGTAGGTAAGAAGGAAAGACAAGTCTTAACGAAATAGTGAAATACTATCAAGGTAGGAAAGTGTCGGTCTCTTTAGATGAGCCATTAAGATTTAGGAAATTTGCTTAAACCACCATAATAAAATGTGTTAATTACATGTGGCCTTTAGATTACAATTGTGGCCTAAAGCACAAATGTGTTTTTCATAGATGGAAACGATCGACTAAAACCTCCTTTTGTTTATTAATTTTCAGCCAATAATATCATATGTTTCATCTTTTTTTGCGGTCGGGGATTCTGGACATCGTCACGACAAGTTGGGCACGAGTGCTTGCGCTGCAGCCACGTCCGAATACAATCCGTGTGAAAGTTGTGGGAACAACACAATTTCATGATCTTCTTTTGACCACCATCTAATGATAACTCTTCCAGACAGATTGTGCAGTCTTGTTCCATTGGTATTAGACGACCTCGAGAGTCATAATCATTGGCGCTTAACCAGTTATCCAGCCATGTTTCCTTAGCAATTTCAACTTCAGCTTGAAGCAAGAAGCCTCTTTCCCCTGTTTCTCCAAGGCGGCGGCTGACACTAACCGCGTCTCTGCTGATTTTTGGAACGATGCACTGTTGAGTCCACCGGCACGTGGACTTTGCCTTGGTAAGCACCATAGCGAGATATCCTCTGCATATTTCTTCACTAGCAAGGAAAATATATGGGATATCTATTGCTGCTTCTTTTCTCTCAGCTACGAGTTTTTGGTTAGCCAGAAATTCACGACCGTTAGGACTCCGGACAAGAGTCCGCTCAACTCCTCGGATACTAATTGAGAAGGATCCTGAAATTCTGGAACTCACGGTCTGCGTCTTAGATATATAGCTAAGATTAAATTTCGTCGAGATGCTATCCATATCGTATAATACCGAAGCTTGATGATATGATTCACTGATTAGGCAATGACTACGTTCAAAAACTCTCTCTTGTCTCTGTGTTCTGATGATTGTTGCTGCATTATTTCGTTTATTTATAGAGGTCCATATGGGTTTCTAAATTCACTTAGGAGAAGGATTTATAATTAAGCGAGGCTTTTTTTTTTTTTTTTTTTTTTTTTTTTTTTTTTCTGAAAAGATGTATCATATATGTATATTAGATGATGTCTCATTGAACTTTTCCTTCTTCTATCATATACTACTACATCGAATTCTTTCATTAATAAGTTTTGACTTTTTTTAATTATGATATATGTATATACTAATGTCTATATTAAAATAAACATGTAAATAATATTTTACTTAATTATACTCGCATCATAGTTGACTAATTGGCATTCTTTTGAAAGTGCAAATGAAGATGCAAAAGTGCAAAAGTGCATTACTTAATTATACTCGCTTGAGAACAGCTTTGTTTTGAGAGACTTTGTGACGCAGAGTCTTCTACTTCTTTGGAAGCTGAACATCCGAAGCATTTTTTGTTTTAGCTAAATTTATAGTGATTCGGTAAACCGTACGTTGAGTTGAATAAATCTGTACTACATCTATTTGTTTTGTTTTGTAACTCTACGTTCGATTTCGTTTCGGCTGCTTATACTACACGTGTCCTTGTTAATTAACCTAATCACTTCTTCGTCCTTAAGCGGTGCAACGATGGGCTTATCTTGGACATATTTGTTGGCCCATATATTGACAATTTTTTTTTTTTTTTCCAAATAGGACGGTGCACCAAACCCTAGTTCTTATCTTAGTCTTCTATATAAAATATCTTATATATACCCACAGTACACACACCCCACAGAGACACAAGAAAACTTTTAAAAGATGGTGAGGCCGAAATTAAGCAGTGTAGAAATCGCAGAGCCCTCTCGCGCAGAGGCGAAGAGAAGGAAGATATTGGATGTGCAGAAAGCGATGAATAAGCAAAACGACGTTGCTCTGTTCCTTGCGGGGAAAGTAATTTCTGCCGTAGCCAAAAACTGTAACTTCGTCTTCTCTCCGACATCTATTAACGCCGTACTCACCATGGTCGCTGCTACCTGCGAAGAGGAGACATTAAGGTCCTCCATCGTTTCCTTTCTTAGGTCTTCTTCCACCGTCGAGCTCAACTCCGTCTTCAGCGAAATCGCTTCTCTCGTCCTTGTGGATGGAAGCAAAGCAGGTGGGCCAAAGATTTCGTCGGTTAATGGAGTGTGGATAGAGCAATCAATCTCGTGTAGCCCCGAGTCGAAAGATCTCTTTGATAACTTTTTCAAGGCTGCTTTCGCCAAAGTTGATTTCATATCCAAGGTTGGTTTCTGATTTCTCTCTTTTCAGTTTCGAATTTGCTTTGATTAGATTAGCTAGGTCAAGAGCTGGCATGTGTGAAACTACATTTATATCTTATTCAATGTTTTCGATCTTTAGTTCGGTTTTGTTTGGTTGTGGTTTTGTTATAATGTTTGTTGTTGTTGTTGTTGTTTTGAAGTTTGAAGAAGTACGTGAGGAGGTGAATTCGTGGGCTTTACATCACACCAATGGTCTCATCAAAGATCTTCTTCCTCCTGAATCCGTTACAAAGGAAACCACTCAGATTTACGGCAACGCATTGTACTTCAAAGGAGTTTGGCGAAACAAATTCGACAAGTCAAGGACGCAACACAAACCTTTTCACCTTGTCAGTGGAACCTCAGTGTCTGTGCCGTTCATGACAAGCTCTAAGCATCAATGCGTTGAGGAATATGATGGTTTCAAGGTTCTCAAGCTTCCTTATCTACCAGGTGATGATGGTACCAACCGCTATTTCTCAATGTATATCTATCTCCCGGACAAGAAAGGTGAATTTGATAATCTTTTGGAGAGAATGACATCTACTCCTGGATTCTTGGATAGTCACATTCCGAGTGAAATCGTTAAACTTGGTAAATTCAGAATCCCAAAGTTTAAGACTGAATTCGGGTTTGATGCTTCAACGGTTTTTGTCGATGACTTTAACCTTTTTTTTTTTTTTTTTTAATAAAATTTCTGGTATTTTATAACTTGCGGTCAAGTACAGTAGTGGTTTTTAGTGTCTCAGCAACAACAAGGATCGGGTTGAACAGGCCCGATTAGGAATAGAAAAAGAAGAAAAGAAAAAAGGTACATACATAGAGAGACTCAGTTAGAGAGGCCTCGAAACCAGTACTCTAGCATGCCACGAAGCTTCGGGGATTTGTCCCTAGCCAAACAAGTGTTCCGGATTCGTCTATCCAATTGGTGGTAAAGACCTTCAACCGGTGTGCGCTTTCCAGTGAACAGGCGTGCATTTCTCTCATGCCAAAGTGTGTAGATTACTGCCTGAGCTACCAGGAGCTTTAGAGTTGACAAGTTCCCTTCAGAGCAGGGGGTTTGTAGCCACAAGATAAGTCTATCCCAGGTACCGAAGCCCATGAAGTGTAGTTTCATCCTTGAAATGCACCATCTCCACAGGTCGTAGCTATAGGGACAACGTAAGAAGAGGTGATCCCTTGTTTCATTGTAGATTTCACAAAGAATACAAGTGTCATCTTCCACAAGGCCCCAGTTTCTCAAACGAGACATAGTTGGCATTCTATCGAGGCATGCTAGCCACATCATGAAAGAGTATTTGGGGATAGAACCTGGGAACCAAATCTGTTTGTGCCATGGAACCTCCGGGGCTGGTGGTTTACAGACTTTCCAGGTGTCAGCGAAACTAAAACGGTCTTGGGGATCTCCGTTAGAGTTTGCCCATAAGTAAACATCCTTTACATCCAACTTGAGTTCTTTTCCAGTCAGGTAACACATGAGGCTCTCGGCATTATCACTGCGTGCACCTCTGAAAATCCAACCATCTCGGGTGAGAGCCTTTGACACTGTAGCATCCAGCGGCAGGCCGTAAACTTGATGAGCATCTGGTCCTAGGAACGAGAATAGATCACCGAAAGGGGTCCATTTGTCATACCAGAAGGAACAGGTTTTCCCATCGCCAACTTCGCAAGAGAGGAGAGTTTTTGCAGCGTCTCTAAGCTTCAATAGTTGTTTCCACATGGATGACCCCGAGCTTTTTGATGAGAGTCTCCAAAAACATCTTCTCCTCAACTTATTCTTCTTACACCAAGCGACCCAAAGAGAGCCTGACTTCGAGAACAGTTGCCAAATCAATTTCAGACCAAAGATCCTGTTCCACGATTTTAAATCTTTAAGTCCTAATCCTCCCTCCTCTTTTGGAGAGCAAACTTGCTTCCAGCTGACTTTTGCTTGTTTCAAGTTTTCGATGGAACCAGACCAGAGGAACTGTCTACAAATTCTTTCCAAGTCCTTAATACATTTAGCTGGGAGGATAAACGCAGCACACCAATATGCAATGATGTTTTGGATGACTGAACTTAGGAGCTGGAGTCTACCCGCATATGAAAGGTGTCGATGCAGCCAGGAATTCAACTTAGATCTTATCCGCTGGATTAGGGGTTCACAGTCTGCACGAGAAAGAGGGTTTGGCAGTAGCGGGAGACCAAGATAGCGAACTGGGAGGGTTCCAAGGGAGAAGCCAAAATTGGAACTGAGTGAAGTCTGATCATCTGCAGAGGAACCCGCAATGAAGAGCTCTGTTTTGTTCCTGTTCATAATCAATCCAGAAATATTAGCGAAATACTCTAGAAGATTAACAATTTCCTGCAGGGAAGATCGCTCCCCATCGAAGAATAGCATCACATCATCAGCAAATATTAAGTGAGTGACATTAGGGTTTGAAGCCTTAGGATGGAAGCCAATCTGGCCCGTACTAAACCTGAGGTCTAGAAGCTGGAGAAGATGTCCATTCCTACCGCAAAGAGATATGGAGACAGGGGGTCTCCCTGTCTGAGGCCTTTTTTCCCTTTGAAATAACCACACAGTTCGCCATTAACTGAGATAGAGAACCTAGTGGTTTGGATGCACTGACGAATCCACTGGATGTATTTTGGTGGAAAGTTTGTTGCGGCTAAGACGTCAAGTATGAAGCTCCACTCTATGGAGTCAAAAGCCTTTCGGAGATCTATCTTGAGCATGCCTCGCTTTGATATTCCCTTATTATTGTATCCTTGAACCAACTCCGAGGCCAGGAGGACGTTCTCAACAATCTGCCTATCCTTGATAAAAGCAGTTTGATTTTGCTGGATCATATCAGGGAGCAGATGTTGTAGACGCCTAGCTAAAAGTTTGGAGATGACTTTGTATAGCGCATTCAGACAAGAGATAGGCCTGTAGTCTGCAACTGAGTCCGCATTTGTCACTTTTGCAATCATTGTTACTGCTGTGGAGTTCCAGCTTGGCTCCATTTTACCAGTAGTGAAAAAGTGTTGCACTGCTCTAGTGACGTCTTCCCCCACAATCTCCCAGCAGTGTCTAAAGAACTCACCCGTGTACCCATCTGGTCCTGGCGCTTTGCCTTTTGGGAGGGCAAAGAATTCAGCACGAATCTCTGTCGAGGTGAAGTTTCTATCCAGTGCTTGCCTTTGCCCCTCGCTGCATCTGAATGGGTGTACAGATTGTACACACGCTTTAAGACATGGGGTAGAGCTAGACTTACCAAAAAGAGAGGTGTAGAAGTCAACACACGCAGACTTGATTGCTGGTGTATCAGTAACGATTGAGCCATCGTCCAATCTGAGTCTTTTAATCTCGTTAAAAGCTTGATGGATCACCACACTCTTATGAAAGAAAGCCGTATTCTCGTCTCCATCTGCAATCCATTTGAGCCCTGATTTTTGGTGAAGGAATGTTGATTCTGCATTTGCAAGCATCTGCCATACCTCGTGAGCCTTTCGCTCTGCAGCAGCCGTTTCTGGGTTTGGCAAATTGAACAGATTAGCTTGCGCTGCCTTGAGGTCTGCCAAAGCCACTTTCACTCTGTTTTCTATCCCTGAGAAAGCGGATCTATTCAGTTCCCTTAGAGGACCTTTCAGACGCTTTAGCTTGCGGCTGATTTGGATCAGAGGTGAGCCATCTTCGTCGGAGGACTGCCAGCTGTCCCGGACTATTTGGAGAAAACTCTCGTGTTGCATGAGATGGTGACCGAACCTGAAAGGTCGGATTGGTTTTGGTCCTCTTTCCTGAAATCTGATACAGCATGAGGCATGGTCTGAGAACAGAGGTTCTTCAAAGGTCGCAATTGCGGAAGCGTATGCAGCGAACCATTGAACATTTCCCACCATTCTGTCTAATTTCTCTGCAACCGGTGTGTTTTGCTGATGATTCCACCACGTGAAGATTGGACCATGGGCAGGCAGGTCCATTAGTCCTGTGTTGTTCAAGCAATGCTGCAGCTCACGACATCCCCCGGAGTACACTTCGTAGTCTTCTCTTCTTGAGTGCTCAGTGGAAAGGAGAGTCTGGTTAAAGTCTCCTAGAGCTACCCAAGGAGAATCCCTCAGTGGCGTGTTCAATGCCATATCCTCCAGGTCGCTCCAGAGGTCAACCCTTTCGTGTCTGAGGTTCGCTCCGTAAACAAAAGAAACAGTGAAGTTGATCTCTTTCTCCAGCCAGGCAATGCCACAAGTAATGTGTTGGCGAGACTTCTTATAAGTTATAACCTTCACTGCTTTGCTATACACCACCCAAATTCTCCCTATATGAGAGTGTTCATAATTTGGGATTAAACTCCACCCCGGCAGAATGCTTTTCATAACCTTCTGCGCGTTGTGTTCCAAAACATGTGTCTCTAAGAGACAGCCAAAAACTGGTCGTTGTTGCTGACACCAGGTTCTGAATCTTTGCTGCTTATCTGGATCATTGATCCCCCGTATATTCCAACAAAACATCAGCATGACAAAAAGTTGTACAAAAAGTGACTTAGTGGCGGAAGGAAAACCTTCCCGCGTGGATAGGACCATTCTTTGCTTTGGCCCTAATCTTTTTCTTCTGACTCTTCGATAACACCTTGGTGAAACCACATGTGTCGTCGTCTGGAGGTTTTTCTTCCTTGTCAACGGCGGCGCTAAAGGAGTCGACAAGAGGAGGAGAAGTATCCACAACGACAGGGGCGATGGTTTGTTTAACTTCACCTTCAAGGTTTCCACTCACCTCTGCAGGGGGATCAGTGCTTGATGCTGCAGAGGTAACAATAACCTCGCTAGACCCTCCTGCCTTGCTAGGCCCTCCTAACTCGAAGGTCGGAGTCGGAGGATTTTCCGGAGCCCGTTTTACCCATTTCTTGGACACTTTGACTTTGCCTGCTTCCGGAGTGTCGACAGGGTGGGTCTCTCGGCCCTTATCTATCTCTTTTTCCTTGCCTTTTCTCCACGGACAGATAGTCTCAGCGTGATTGGCCTTTTTGCAAGTGGGACACAACGGAGGGACGCTCATACAGTGCTTTGAGGTATGGCCTGCTTCATCACAAATAGGACAAATTGGAGGGAGGTGAGGGCAAGACACTGCAACCCTCCTCGTTTCACCGGATTCGAACTGGGCACATACGAACTCTGGGAGAGGTTTGTGCAAGTCAATTTCAGTGAACACTTTTGCCACTTCAAGATTTGTCATTTGTTCTGTTTCCTTGTGGAGACAGATTGGGTGGCCAACTATACTAGCTATACGACTCAGTGCTGGCGGGCAGTAGAACTCGTATGGCACGTTTCGGAGCTCAATCCAGACAGGGGCTGTTCTCAGAGCCGGTTTTGAAGGTTGAACACCTGGAGTCCATTCTGCGACGAACATTGTGGATCCGTCGATGGACCAAATACCTTCTCTTAACACCCTCTGTCTTGTGGAGACGTTGGGAATCTTGAAAAGAAAAGTGTTTGGCGTGTCGAGCTTCGAGACTGTAATGTCTTGATGCCATTTGCTCCAAATCAGGTTAACTACTGCACGGATCTTGCCATAAGAAGGAGCCTTGCGGTAGAATTGACCGACAACGAAGCTCTGCCAGAGAGGCTTGCTGTCTTCAATAACCTTATTTGGGATTTTTACGCAGAGCTCACCTGAATCCAGCAGAAAAGGTGACCCACATTTGCTTAGAGTACAAGAGCCGCCATAGGTACGCTCAGCCCACGTCAGGGGAGGCGGAGCTTCCTGCAGGGGGCGAGACGCATCCGGATCTGAGATCAGAACTGGGGCTGGAACAAGCTCCGGAACTGACGAATCGAGCTTCTTCCCAGGCAAAGGAGGCCCAGATCCAGAGGGAGGAGCAGACTCGAGAGAGACGAGACGAGGAGCAGGGGGTTTTCGTTTTTTCTTGGCCATGATAGAAGAGAGTCGCCGACGGTGGCCGCCGCCGGCTTAGAGGGGGAAGGAAAAAGGAGAGGGGAGAAGAGGAAAACCCTACCTCGGAAAACGTGCCAGAGAGAAAAGTTTGGATGACTTTAACCTTGAAGTGTCATTGCACCATAAAGCTTTGATTGAGGTGGATGAAGAAGGTACTGAAGCCGCAGCTGCTACTGCTCTACGTATGTCTATTGGTGGTTGCGCGAGAGTACAGAAGATAGATTTTGTGGCAGATCATCCATTTCTTTTCTTGATTAGAGAAGACACAACCGGAACTGTTTTGTTCGGTGGTCAAATCTTCGATCCTTCCAAATCTTCTTCTGCTTAATTATGACCGGCTTTCATTAATCGGACTAGAGTTTGGTCTATAAATTTGGTTAATTTCTCTGTCGTTTTTAGGTTTTCTTTCTGAACTTATGATTCGCTAAATTATACATTCATCAGTTTTAACCAAAAATTGATTTGTTGGGTTTAGGAAAATGTTCATTGGATTGAAACCTAACTATATTATTAGTGATGTTGTGGTTAAATCATCGCTAAGCCACTAAAAACTATAAGAACTAACTACTCTTGCCAACATAAGAGCGCATAACGCATGCAAAATTAACAAACATCCAATGGATTATTGATATGCTATTATTTTCTTCATGTGAACCTCTTCGTTCTTCATTCTTTTGATAATTACACAACACCTCTAGAATTATCATTGCTGCTTGAAACTCTGCTACTGTTACATCTTGTTAGAAGGATGTTATAAGTAACAACTGACAAAAGAAAATCTCTAAATAGTAAAATATTTTTAAAAGTGGAGAGATGCTATATTAGAAACTAATATTAATTTTTAATTAAAATCTATGTGTTGGATATATTAATCAATTTTATAATATTACTAAACAAATTGACATATAATATAATATTTGTTATGAATGATAATACTTTAGAAACTTCACTTAAATTTTATTTATAAAAAAATAATTATTTAATCATATACTTAATTAAGTAACAAATTCAATAAATAAAAAAACCCAAGATCCTAGTAACGATTTATCATAAAAGTAAATATACCATAGAAAGTTTAATTTTAAAAATCTAATAAATCAATATGTTTGTTTTTACATTTTTGTTCTCGTAAATATACGATTTATCTTATATTTTCCATATATATATATATATATATATATATTTTATGCTCAGAACAAAAATTAATTGGAAGAACCAAAAACTCAGCACACCAGAAAATAGCATAACCCTCTCTCTGAAAGACGAAGGGAAAGCAAAAGATGGATTTACAAGAAGCGATGAAGAAGCAAAACGACGTTGCTCTGTTCCTTGCGCAGAAAGTAATTTCTGCCAAATCCAAAAATTCTAACCTCGTCTTCTCTCCGGCATCTATCAACGCCGTTCTCGCCATGGCCGCTGCTACCTCCGACAATGAAACACTAAAATCCTGCATTCTCTCCTTTCTTAGGTCTTCTTCCATCGACGAACTCAACGCCATCTTCCGTAAAATCGCTTCGGACATCCTTGTCGACGGAAGCAAAAGAGGTGGGCCAAAAATCGCGTCGGCTAATGGGGTGTGGATAGAGCAATCACGTCCGTGTAGTCCCGCGTCGAAGGATCTCTTTGAGAATTTCTTTAAAGCTGAGTTTGCTCTAGTTGATTTCCGATCCAAGGTTAGTTTCTGATTCCTCTATGTTTTTCTGCAAAAATATAGTATATCTTAGGTTTTTAAATTTGCTTTGATTAGATTAGGTCAAGAGCTTGTGTGAAACTGTACTTAGAGAAACTACATATCTTACTCAATGTTTTCTATACTTTGGTTCGGTTTGGTTGTGGTTTTGTAACTATATGGTTGTTGTTGTTTTGAAGTTTGAAGAAGTGCGTAAGGAGGTGAATTCTTGGGCTTTACGTCACACCAATGGTCTCATCAAAGATCTTCTTCCTCCTGGATCCGTTAAAAGCGAAACCTTCTGGATCTATGGAAACGCCTTATACTTCAAAGGAGCTTGGCAAAAAAAATTCGACAAATCAATGACGAAACACAAACCTTTTCACCTTGTTGATGGCAAACAAGTACATGTGCCTTTTATGCAAAGCTATAAAAGACAATATATAGAGGCTTACAACGGTTTCAAGGTCCTTAGACTGCCATACCGAGAAGGACATAATGATACAAGCCGCCAATTCTCAATGTATATCTATCTCCCGGACGAGAAAGATGGACTCGATAACCTTGTGGAGAAAATGGCATCTACTGATGGATTCTTGGACAGTCACATTCCGAGTTGGAGAGTTAGTGTTGGTGAATTCAGAATACCAAAGTTTAAGATTGAATTCGGGTTTGAAGCTTCTAGCGTTTTCAATGACTTTGACCTTAATGTGTCATTATACCAAAAAGCTTTCATTGAGATCGATGAAGAAGGTACTGAAGCTGCAGCTGCTACTGCACTAATTTGCTGCACGACTACCAGCAGCGCTTATATGCCTCCTCCTCCAATAAATTTTGTGGCCGATCATCCATTTTTTTTCTTGATCAGAGAAGACAAAACCGGAACAGTTTTGTTCGCTGGTCAAATCTTCGATCCAGCCTTTGGTAGCTCTGACACTGGAGGTGCTTTTGATGCATTAGACACTCCTGCATACATAGAAAAAAACCATGAGGAGCTTAGGTGGGAGGACTACCAGCGTGGACATAATACCACTCCTGCAAAAGGCAGGACTCTGAAGCGAAAGAGTAACTCAGAAGGCATATACCCTAACTTTAAGAAATTAGCCCATTCGAAAGCCATTGTTGACGAGGTGGACGAGTCCAAGAGTTAATATATACGAGTCGGTTAATTTCGGGGTCTATTATGTCGTATGTTCAACTTTATATGAGAAACTAAAATAAAATAATTTGTTTCGTTGACTATTTACTTTTCCATGTGAGAAGGAACATTTACTTAATACTCCCTCCGGTTTAGTATAGTTGTCGTTTTAGAGATTTTTTAGTAGATTAAGAAAAATTGTAAATTGACAAATTTAACCTGGTATATACAACGTAAGTAGGGCTATGTGACTCCTCAATTCTTTTAATTGTTCTAGATTAAATAAGGCTATTTTTGATAATTTGTTATAAAAGTTACCTTGAAAAGTGAGAATGACAAATAATTTAAAACAAAAAAATAAATCTTAAACGACATGTAAATAAAACCAGAGAGAGTATAATTTATGTTCTTTTCTGAATATGATATGATTCCAAATATTTTAAATGGACATATATTACTCAATCGATGAAGAGTTTGATTTATCATATATTCAATTTTATAAATTTTATTTAGTTCAAGCTGGTTCTTTATTTTAAAATATTTAAACTTTTAAAAAGTTATCATTAATTCTGCTACATGAGTAAAATATCATTTCATATTAACATAATTAATATTAAAGTAATAGACATATCTAATTAAATTGATTAAATTAATATTATGTAAAAAATTAAATTATCCCGCGGTAGACCGCGAGTTAAAACATAAAACTAACAATTAAAATACAATTTTACAATCTTACAATCTTAAACACTAAACAAACCAAATAAAATAATAAATTATTAAACAAATAAAACTTAAAATTTATTTTTTTAGTTACAAATAACTTATCCAGCGTTAATGCATGTTGAAATCTAGTTCTACTTATAATACTCCCTCCGTTCTAATTTAGTTGTCGTTTTAGGATTTAATTTTTGTTTCATATTAGTTGTCGTTTTAGATTTTCAATGCAGATGTTTGATGAATATTCCAATCTTATCCCTGCTGTATTAAAGTTTCAACCAATAAAAAAATTATAAAATATATTAATGAAGGGCAAAACATAAAATTTAATAGTTTCCTTAATTTGTGTGCAAAAACCTTAAA
Organism: Camelina hispida; assembly: GCA_023657505.1. Classification (NCBI taxonomy): domain Eukaryota; kingdom Viridiplantae; phylum Streptophyta; class Magnoliopsida; order Brassicales; family Brassicaceae; genus Camelina; species Camelina hispida. Next base: position 45,175,230 of record CP094632.1, on the reverse strand, counting down.
CGACAGTTAAACTAGAACGGAGGGAGTATTAGCATTAGAGTCAGCATTTAATATTAAAGGTGGAGCATTGAATCCATACAAAATACGACGATTTCTAAAATATGTTCAAGCATTGCTTTGTACAACCTAAGCATTGTTTTGTGGAGTGAGGTTAAAAAAATACTAGTACTAGTCAACATGGTTAGCAACCTAGGGGGAACTTGTATTACAGTTTTTTTCAAATATAAAGTTTAGAATAACACATAAAAAATTAATATATGAGAAAAATGAAGGTATTATAATAACAAAAATTATAGTTAGTTAATTTTATGTGATAACCCTTATCTTAACTAGGACTCAGACCCACCGCGAAGTCGCGGGGGAAGTATTTTAGAAAAAATTAAAAAAAAGTTAAAATTCTATATTATGAAATTATCTGAAAGTAATAAAATAGTTTGAATACATAAATATTAAACATAAACAGTTAGTAAAAACACAATCATCAAAATAAAGACTTATAACAAAAAATATTATGCAGAGTAGATGACATTTTGCCAAAAAATATTATTTAAAATATTATAAATATAAGATATTTTATAAAGAATTATGGTAAAGAGCTACAATAAAAAATTATTATGATAAAGTGATCCTAACTAAGAATATTAAACTACCATTTGTAATGAGTAAACACAAATTTCTAATAAATAATTATAATTAAAAATATTAATAATGAGTGAAACTGTATCAAAGAAAAATTTAAATTTAAATAAATTTTAAATATTAAAATAATTTTTTTACTGAAAAGTAACGATAAATAGACGCAACTGTAAATTCTATATTAAATTGTATTAACTATCTATATTGCTATAATCATTTCTTAAATTTTAGTTAGATTATAGAATAACGTTGAATATTATAATATATTAATATTTAAATTATTTAAATTAAACATATAATGAAAAAAATTGTTTCAACGAACAATGATTATTGATGAAGAGACAAATATATAAAGAGTTCAAAAGGCATGACTATTTAAATAAACACACCTATTAGAACGAAAAGTTGTGATGAGAAAATATGAATAAAATATATTGAAAAGACACAACTCTACAATGAAATGATACAACCGTTCGAATTTAAAAAAAAACAAATAAAAACATTTTTTTTATAAAAAGATACTACAGAAAGTCGCAACTGTTGTTCGCATTTATTCATATTGTTATTATTATATGAGAATTTGTTAAAAATACCCCTTTTGATATACCCCTTTTCAAAAATACCCTCTTTTCTGGCAATTTTTATTTTTGCCCTCCTTTAATTTTTAATGACCATTTTACCCTTAAATGAAAAATATTTTATTCAATAAAAAGAAAAACAAAATTTTCCCGCCAAAAAATTTCCGACATATTTTCCCGCCAAAAAATTTCCGAAAAAATTTTCGAAAAAATTTTCCCGCAAAAAAAAATTTACAAGGTTTTTAAAAGGTTTTATAAGCTAGAAGAAACCTTATAAAAACCTTATAAACACCTTTTAAACGCTTTTACAAGATTTTTAAAAGAGTTTTAAAAGGTTTTAATAGGTTTTTAAAAGGTTTTTTAAACATCTCGTAAACGCTTTTACAAGGTTTTTAAAAGGTTTTCAAAATGTTTTTAAAAAGCTTTTACAAGGTTTTTAAACACCTTGTAAATGCTTTTAAAATGTTTTTATAAGGTTTTTAAACACCTTGTAAACGCTTTTAAAAGGTTTTTAAACACCTTTAAAAGCGTTTACAAGGTGTTTAAAAACCTCTTAAACGCTTTTAAAAGGTTTTTAAACACCTTGTAAACGCTTTTAAAGGTGTTTAAACACCTTGTAAAAGCTTTTAAAAGGTTTTTAAACACCTTCTAAACGCTTTTAAAAGGTTTTTAAACACCTTGTAAACGCTTTTAAAAGGTTTTTAAACACCTTGTAAACACTTTTACAAGGTTTTACAAGGTGTTTAAAAGGATTTACAATGTTTTTATAAGGTATAAATTTCAATTTTTTTGGCGGGAAAATTTTTCGATTTTGGCGGGAAAATTTTTTTTTTGGCGGGAAAATTTTTTTTTGACGCGAAAATTTTTATTTTAAAAAAAAAAATTTTAAGGGAAAAATTTTATTTTTATGGAAAATTGTTTTTGATTTTGACACATTCTTGTCATTTAAAGAAAGAGTAATTTGGTCATTTTGTTCAAAAAGAGGAGTAGTTTTAAAAATGGTCAACATGGAAGGGTATTTTTAAAAAGGGAATTGAAAAAAGGGGTTTTTTTGAGAATGACCCTTATTATATAGATTCATCTAATCCAGTTATCTCAAAATAAAATACTTTAATAGAAATCCTAATAATTTCTTTTAATTAAAATACTATCAATATATGAAATATATACTATAAGAAAAAATGAGTTAAATATATATAGGTATTATAATAATAAAAACTATAGTTAGTTTTATGTGATAACCCTTATCTTATTAATTCATATAATGCAATTATCTCAAATAAAATACTATTAATGCTAATAATTTATTTTAATTAAAATACTATCAATATATGAGATATATACTATAAGTAATAAATGAGTTAAATATTTAAAGGTATTTTAATAACAAAAACTATAGTTAGTTATATTTATGTGATAACCCTTATCTTATTAATTCATCTAATCCAATTATCCCAAAATAAAATACTTTAATAGAAATCCTAATAATTTCTTTTAATTAAAATACTACCAATCTATGAGATGTATTATAAGTAATAAATGAGTTAAATATATAATCCTAATAATTTATTTTAATTAAAATAGTATTAATATATGAGATATATACTATAAGTAACAAATGAGTTAAATAAATAAATATATATATATATATATATATATAAGTAACAACTGACAAAAGAAAATCTGTAAATAGTAGAATATTTTAAAAGTGGAGAGATGCTATATTAGAAACTAATATTAAATTTTAATTAAAATCTATGTCTTGGATATATTAATCAATTTTATAATATTACTAAAACAAATTGACACATAATCATTATAATATTTGTTATGAATGATAATACTTTAGACACTTCACTTAAATTTTGTTTTTAACAAAATAATTATTTAAATAAGTATATAAATCATATACTTAATTAAGTAACAAATTCAATATAAAAAAAAAAACCCAAGATCCTAGTTATGATTTATCATAAAAGTAAATATAAGATTGAAAGGTTAATTTTACAAATCTAATAAAACAATTATGTTTGTTTTTACATTTTTGTTGCATCTTATATTTTCTATATATATATACACGCATGTATGCTCAGAACAAAAATTAATTGGAAGAACCAAAAACTCAGCACACCAGAAAATAGCATAACCCTCTCTCTCAAAGACGAAGGAAAAGCAAAAGATGGATTTACAAGAAGCGATGAAGAAGCAAAACGACGTTGCTCTGTTCCTTGCGCAGAAAGTAATTTCTGCCGGACCCAAAAATTCTAACCTCGTCTTCTCTCCGGCATCTATCAACGCCGTTCTCGCCATGGCCGCTGCTACCTCCGACAATGACACCCTAAGATCCTGCATCCTCTCCTTTCTTAGGTCTTCTTCCATCGACGAACTCAACGCCATCTTCCGTAAAATCGCTTCGGACATCCTTGTCGACGGAAGCAAAAGAGGTGGGCCAAAAATCGCGTCGGCTAATGGGGTGTGGATAGAGCAATCACGTCCGTGTAGTCCCGCGTCGAAGGATCTCTTTGAGAATTTCTTCAAAGCTGAGTTTGCTCTAGTTGATTTCCGATCCAAGGTTAGTTTCTGATTCCTCTATGTTTTTCTGCAAAAATATAGTATATCTTAGGTTTTTTAAATTTGCTTTGATTATATTAGGTCAAGAGCTTGTGTGAAACTGTACTTAGAGAAACTACATATCTTACTCAATGTTTTCTATACTTTGGTTCGGTTTGGTTGTGGTTTTGTAACTATATGGTTGTTGTTGTTTTGAAGTTTGAAGAAGTGCGTGAGGAGGTGAATTCTTGGGCTTTACGTCATACCAATGGTCTCATCAAAGATCTTCTTCCTCCTGGATCCGTTAAGAGCGAAACCTTCTGGATCTATGGAAACGCCTTGTACTTCAAAGGAGCTTGGCAAGACAAATTCGACAAATCAATGACGAAACACAAACCTTTTCACCTTGTTGATGGCAAACAAGTACATGTGCCTTTCATGCAAAGCTATGAAAGTCAATATATAAAGGCTTACAACGGTTTCAAGGTCCTTAGACTACCATACCGACAAGGACATGATGATACAAGCCGCCAATTCTCAATGTGTATCTATCTCCCGGACGAGAAAGATGGACTCGATAACCTTGTGGAGAAAATGGCATCTACTGATGGTTTCTTGGACAGTCACATTCCGAGTTGGAGAGTTAGTGTTGGTGAATTCAGAATACCAAAGTTTAAGATTAAATTCGGGTTTGAAGCTTCTAGCGTTTTCAATGACTTTGACCTTAATGTGTCATTATACCAAAAAGCTTTCATTGAGATCGATGAAGAAGGTACCGAAGCTGCAGCTGCTACTGCACTAGTTGGCGCTGAGGGCTGCAGCGCTTATATGCCTCCTCCTCCGATAAATTTTGTGGCCGATCATCCATTTTTTTTCTTGATTAGAGAAGACAAAACCGGGACAGTTTTGTTTGCTGGTCAAATCGTCGATCCAGCCTTTGGCAGCTCTGACACTGGAGGTGCTTTTGATGCATCAGACACTCCTGCATACATAGAAAAAAACCATGAGGAGCTTAGGTGGGAGGACTACCAGCGTGAACATAATACCACTCCTGCAAACTTCAAACTCTTCAAACTCGAAAGCAGGACTCGAAAGGCGGACTTCAAACTCTTCAAACTCGAAAGGCAGGACTGGAAAGGCGGACTCTGAAGCGAAAGAGTCACTCAGAAGGCATTGAAAGAGACATCGACTCTGAAGCCTGCTGTGACACCCTAACTAAGAAATTAGCCCATTCGAAAGCCATTGTTGACAAGTTGGACGAGTCCAAGAGTTAATATATATAAGTCGGTTAATTTCGGGGTCTATGTCGTATGTTCAACTTTATATGAGATAATAAAATAAAATAATTTGTTTTTCGACTAAATTTACTTTCATTGAATATTTACTTTTCCATGTGAGAAGGAACATTTACTTCTTTTTTTTGCGTATAAATATCTCCAAATTTTTCTTTGTAAAAATATTAATCTTAAATTCCCTAATCAAACCCTTCACTATATAAAGCACATCATCCATGGATCATATTTGCAAGTTTTAGTCATCTTTCTCTCCCTTTTAGTTGTAAATCAAACATGGATGTGAAAAAAGCTATGAAGAAGCAAAACGACGTCGCGATGGTCCTTGCGAGGCACGTCTTATCTTTTGCGTCCGACTCGAAACCTAATGTCATCTTCTCACCGGCATCAATAAACGCTGCGATCATTATGCAAGTCGCTGGTCCCGGAGGTGATTCCATAACCTTGAACATTCAAGGGTACATCTTTAACCATTTTGCCATCTTAATATCTTTGGTCTATTATGAAATATTAAATATTTATATATATACAAGTTAGAAAATTTCTATAAAAATAAAAATTAGTTTTTTTTTTTTCATGGTTTGATTGAGTTCAGGTATACCCGAATTACCCGAACCCGAACCGATAATACCCGAACCCGAACCCGAAAGTATTAAAAACCCGAATGGGTTCTATATGTCTAAACCCGAAAACCCGAAAACTTGAACCCGATCGGGTATAGGAACCCGAATGCCGAGGCCTAGTTCAAACAGAGCAAGTCTTAAAGAAATTGAGAGTCTATAGCCAAACTTTAGCCAAAACATGAATGAAGCCACCAACAATAAAAAAGTTAGATCAAATACATCAAGATCTTAGCAGCATCTTCGATAAGTTTGTCCATCTTCCTTATCCCATCCTTTATCTTTTCCATAGTCTCAACTTTCTTCTTGTCGTCTTTATAATCTTCTAAAAACATTTTTATGGTCTCATTCACAGTTACTCTCATTTTCTCCATGGCCATCGTCCCTTTCTCTTTCTCCTCAGCAGGAACATCCTCACAACTAAACTGTTTAATTCTGAGGTCCATATACTCATGATGCCGGCGGACGTAAGTTCCTCAACAGTTGCGAGATGGTGACAGGCTTTGAATCCATCGCTTCTTCAGATGCTTTAGCTTCAGCTACAATTGTATATATGTAAATACAAGTTGTTTAGGGATCTAATTTTAATATAATTCTACCCTAATCTCTTTGCCGTGTAAATACAAGTTGTTGTTTAGGGATCTAATTCAATATAATTATACGCTAATCTTCCTGCCGTGTTAAACAACATTGAGAGAACACAGACACACACAATCATCTCTCTCAACCTCCTAGAAATTTTATGTTAAACTTAAAACTTACTTGCAATTGTCAACTCCTGAGCTTCTGCCTGAAGAGTTAAAACTTTCCTTTGCTGCCGATCCATTGCTTCAGCTCTCTTTTTCTCTTCAAGGTGAAACTTCCCTTTCCTCGTTTGAAACTATATATAGCTCAGTTAAATTCTTTGAATTTTTGTTTTTGTACTTTCCCATTTGAAAAGAAAATAAGAAGAGTATTTACTTTTTCTTCTTTTTCTTTATACAATAAATTTGTTTCAACTTTAAAATTACTCTCACTGAATTTTTTTTAGTGTTACCTTCCCATTTGAAAAAAAAAAAAAGAAAAAGAAGAAGAAAAAATTAGGGATCTATCCAAATTAAATTATTCCCGATTCCTTCATTCAACTTATTAAAAGGAGAATATCAAAAAAAAAAAAAAAAAAAAAAAACTTATTAAAAGGAAATCTAATTTTATTAATAATTTCAATTTCCTAAATAAAATCAAACTGTTCAATATATAAGCACATCCACCCTTTTACTGTTTTACAAGCCTGACCTCTTCGAGTCCTCTTTCTTTATCGTTACAGATCAAAACATGAATGTAAGAGAAGCTATGAAGAAGCAAGCAGACGTCGCGATGATGCTTTCCGGGCACGTCTTATCTTTCCCACCCAAAAACTCTAACGTCATCTTCTCTCCGGCGTCCATAAACACTGCGATCACCATGCACGCCGTTGGTCCCGGAGGTGATTTAGTCGCCGATGAAGTCCTCTCCTTCCTCAGAGCTTCTTCAATCGATGAACTCAAAACCGTCTTCCGCAAACTTTCCTCCGTCGTCTACGCTGACAGCAGCGCGTGTGGCGGCCCAAAGATAACGTCGGCGAATGGCCTCTGGATTGATAAATCCCTTCCGGTTAATAATCGCAAGTACAAAGATCTATTCGAAAACTTCTTCAAAGCGGTTTATGCTCCAGTAGATTTCCGATCAAAGGTAAATTTTTTCAGAATTAAAAAAAAACAAATTTAGGGTTTGATAGAAATATATAAAATAACTAGCTAGGGTTTCACATAATTAAAATAAACTAGGGTTTCATAGACATTACCTGATTTGATTTTCCTACTCAACCGTCATATTGGAAGACGGTTTTTGAATAGTTGTAATAATGAAATTTCTGATATAGCTTTTTGGTGATTAATGAATTGTTTTTTTTAAAGGCTGAAGAAGTGCGTATAGAAGTAAACTCATGGGTTGAGCATCACACCAATAATCTCATCATGGATCTTCTTCCACCTAGATCCGTTACAGACGAAACTGAAAAGATTTACGCAAACGCATTGTATTTCAAAGGAGCTTGGGAAAATCCATTTGAAAAGTCCTATACAGAAGACAAAGACTTTCACCTTGTCAATGGCACATCTGTCTCTGTGCCATTCATGACCAGCTATGAGGATCAATACGTAAGAGCTTATGATGGTTTCAAGGTCCTCAGGCTCCCTTACCGACGAGGCAGTGGTGATAACAAACGTCAATTCTCAATGTATTTCTATCTTCCGGACAAGCAAGATGGATTGGATGATCTCTTGAAGAAAATGGCATCTACGCCTGGATTCTTGGATAGTCACATTCCGAGTTACAGAGATGAGGTTAGGTACTTTAGAATTCCAAAGTTTAAGATCAAATTTGGTTTTTCTGTTAATCGTGTTTTGGATGTAATGGGTCTGGAACTGCGTTCAATGTCAATGTACCATAAAGCTTGTGTCGAGATTGATGAAGAAGGTGCTGAAGCTGCGGCCGCAACTGCTGATGTGGAGGAGGACGGTTGTTGTCTTCCTGAGACAGATTTTGTGGCTGATCATCCATTTCTTTTCCTTATTCGAGAAGACAAAACAGGGACCGTTTTGTTCGTTGGTCAGCTCTTCGACCCTTCGAAATTAGTCTAATTCGGACTCAGATGATTGATTATTAACCGCGTTATGGTTTGGTCGAACGGTGGATTAGTTAACTGAGTTTTTGTTTTATGGTTTTGGCAAAGTTCACATGTTCTGTCAATTTATAGTTCAGTTAAAAACCGAAATTGATGGAGTTTGTTCTAGCTAGCTAACTTTAATAGATATTTCCATTCCATTATGTTCGTTGGGTTTGATTCTTAAGTTACCCTAAAATAGCAATGTAAAACTTTAATAATTTGAGTTAATGGTTTAATTATAATTATAATTATTTGAGTTTATATTTGTATTTTCCATAATTAATACGACAAAAAAAAAAAAAGCAATGTAGCGTTATTTTGACGACAATTTTAAACAAAAATAAAAATAAAATGTAGCGTTGTTTTGTTCTATTTTTATTTTTAAAAGTAGCGTTATATTGAAGCTTCCAAAGAGTAGCGTCATTGTGAAGTTGAAACTTCTACTATAAATACACACGTAAGTTATTAGCATCATTAACATCGTCACGAAGTTGCATATCTCTCTTATCTCTTTCGCAGCAAGCAAAGTCAGCCATGGACGTGAGAGAAGCTATGAAGAAGCAAAACGAAGTCTCCATGTTCCTTTCATGGCATCTCTTCTCTACTGTAGCCAAACGCTCTAACAGCGTTTTCTCGCCGGCGTCAATGAACGCAGTGTTCACCATGATGGCTTCTGGTCCCGGCAGTTCTGTGATCGCCGATAAAATCCTCTCCTTCCTCAGATCTTCTTCCATCGATGAGCTCAACTCTGTTTTCAGCGTCATTGCTGCCTTCGTCTTCGCTGACGGTAGTCATATAGGCGGCCCAACGGTCAAAGTGGTGAATGGTGCCTGGATCGACCAATCATTATATATAGATCCATCTACGAATAATCTCTTCTACAACTTTTTCAAATCTGTTTTGGCTTCAGTGGATTTCAAATCAAAGGTACTCTATAACTATAATCCCCTGTTTGCTCTGTTTTTGACTTATTATGAAACTAGTCTAGTATTGATATAGCTTTTGGTTTTTATTTTTAATGATAAATTTTTTTTTTGGTTTTGTTTTTAAGGCTGAAGACTTGCGTATGGAGGTGAATGCATGGGCTTTACATTACACCAATGGTTTCATTAAAGATCTTCTTCCTCATGGATCCGTTACAGACGAAACCATCTGGATTTATGGAAACGCTTTGTACTTCAAGGGAGCTTGGGAAGATAAATTCCATAAATCGATGACGAAAGACCAAGACTTTCACCTTCTCGATGGGACTTCAGTTTCTGTGCCTTTCATGAGCAGCCATAAGGACCAATACATAAAGGCTTACGATGGTTTCAAGGTCCTTAAGCTCCCATTTCGACAAGGCCATGGTGATACAAGTGGAAGCTTCTCTATGTATTTCTATCTCCCTGATGAGAAAGATGGATTGGATAATCTTGTGGAGAGAATGGCGTCAAGTCTTGGTTTCTTGGATAGCCATATCCCGACTCAAAAGGTTGATGTTGGTGAATTCAGAATCCCAAAGTTTAAGATCGAATTCGGATTCTCGGCTTTAAAGACTTTCAATATAGTAGGATTGGATAGGGTGGAAGTGTACCAAAAAGCTTGTGTTGAGATTGATGAAGAAGGTGCTGAAGCTGCTACTGCAACTGCTGTTGTTGGAATCTTTGGATGTGCTTTTGTGAAGAGGATAGATTTTGTTGCTGATCATCCATTTCTTTTTATGATTAGAGAAGACAAAACAGGAACCCCTTTGTTTGTTGGTCAGATCTTTGATCAGATCTTTGATCCTTCTAAATCTTCTTAGACTCCGGAAGTTAAAACCTTGAGTCTAAAGTGGCCTGGCTATATAATTCGATAGGAAAAAGTTTATTCGACTTGAATCTTGTGTTTAGATTTGGTTAAGACCGGATCACTTTTTTTATTCGTTAATGATGGAGTTGTAGTTTGAGTCTCAATTATATGTTTAATTGTTTCTTCAATCTTAAATTTTACTCTGTTTCTCATAACCGTCTTAGAAAATAAACCGGATTGTCATCAAATCAAACCGATCTAAATGTTTCTCACACTATACTTTTCCCCCTCATACATGTTTCATGCATGTTATGATATATTTGTAATTGAAGTCAAAGCACAAATTTATTCATCTCAATAAACATAAAGCATCTATGATCTCAGATTTGTTCTATACATTTATCTCTTTTGGGAGATGCATGGGGTTCAATGGAGTGATTAAACAATTAAGTATATCACCACTAAATAACATTTAATGTACACATCAGAAACTCTGGCTAGCTAGAAACTGAAGTTGCCTAAGGAGAGAACTAAAAGTCCCCATGAGCTTCTCAAGAGGATGATTGTGATCACTTTCGTATAGGTACTATTTTCATTCTCAATTTACTTATTCTTATTGCATCTCTATCCTTATTTCCCATATTTGGATCATGACTAACAAAGAGAATCATATTTTGACAATTTTGGTAAGAAGGAAACTTCAAGATGTTTGGTGTTTGTGAACATTTTGTCGGACCAAATATGTACGATCGATTGCTCATCTTTCCTAGTTTTGCAGTGAGAGTGAATTCAATATTTCTAAGAAGGTGATACATTAGGTCCAGATATTGCTATCACTAAAACATTTGTTGTTCCCCTAATAATGCATATCATGAATACTTTCTTCCTTGTTTTGCTTATTTTGTATATAGAAAACGTGCTTCTCCACTGATAGCTCTTGTCACAACACACTACTTTGACTGATTCCTTTGTATGTAATTACAGCTTTGTATATTCGCATATGGTCAAATGTGGTCAGCTCCCTCGATCTGTTGAACAACTCTTTGAAACCAGTGAGTCTTTGGGTGTACAAGGCTGGAAGTACAAGTTGCAAGTTTCGGTGTTGGAGATATACAATGAGAAGATCAAGGACTTGTTTCTCGCAGCCAAGAAGAAGAAGAAACGATCCATATCGCTGAGTAGACAATCCGTATCGCTGAGTAGACGATCTATACACTACAAAAAAATGAGTGTATTGTATCACTTAAATTATATCACAAAATTAAATAATGTTTTTTTTTTTAAAATTAGTTATTTCAAAATGAAACAAATAAATATGATTTAGCATAAGTTATTTAAGTGATGTTTTAATTAGTAACTAATTTGACATCAATTAAATAAAATTGATTTAACCTTTATTCTTTTGTATTACTTTTTTAAATTTGATAAAAATTATAGATTCACATCATTTAGATAAGTGATGAATCTATCAATTTTTAATAAAATCACTTTTAATATGATACACATCAATAAACACTGATGTTAATTTACATTAGGGAGAATTAGAAGTCAATTATGTAAATTGCTTTACATCATCATTTAATTTTCAATAAAAACTTATTCCCTTTATTTATTGTCAATAAAAAACTAAAGAAAGAATTAATGAATTAAAATAATTAATTATTTTTTATTTATCAATAAATATTTAATTTTTCGTTGGTAATTAAAGAGGAATTTTTACAATACCACATCGACAATTTCTTAAGGGGTGGTAAGAAACTATCTATTATAAATACTTAAACCTTGCAAATACTTAAGTTTAGCGGAGATAACAACTAATTGTAGGCCCATATAAATATAGTAGAAATAATATATAATATAAATTATTAATAGAATATATAAACAAATATGATTGAATTAATAAATAATTAAATATTATACTACAGAAAAAAAATTCATATAGTTTATAATAATATTGATTTTAACATGATGCTTTTTAAAAAAAATGTTTTCACATTCACACAGTGACGCCAAACATTTTCTAAATTTTAAAATGGTCCAGTAAATGTCTAAATATAATCGTTCACCTAAAAGGCTAAAACTAAACAATCAATTCACAACAAGGAGACAATTAGACACAAATCAAAAGCAAACACAAATCATCGGAATAAACATAAATACCTATAATCTCAATTTTTTTCTTTACATTTTATCTCTTGGGAGATGAGGGCTCAATAGAGCGATTAAAGCATAATTAAATAATTACACCAACTAGTTAACATTCAAATCACAGATCAGAAACTCTGGAGAGGAACTGAAGTTGCCTAAGGAGAGGACTAAGAGTCTCCATAAGCTTCTCACAAGGATGGTTATGAACACCTTCGTAGGTTGTTACAACAACGTTCGGATCTTTTGCCAATCTCTGCACTTGTTTCTTCACGTTGCATGTGTGGTATGTACATCTGTAATAGCTCCTGCAATAATTATTTATAAATTCAGATGAGTAATCAAAGAATATTTTTGGTTAAATATAATTCAGGGATCCGTTTATATAAACAATACGAAATGATGAACGCTCTAAATTCCAAGACACAAGCAATAACATATTGCAACCGGACTAACTCAAAATGATGAATTCGATCGTTTAGGTTGTTAAACTAATGTTTCCCAACTAATATGTATACACGTGACCAATAGAGTTTGCATTGTATATGTAAGTTTAGGTCATCTCCGTATCTACTTTATATAACGATGTCATTTTTATTTTTTAAACACTAATAAATGTAATTATAAATTAGTAAAAGAAGAACCTGGGATGAGCATTGTTCTTTACAGATTTCTGACCGTACTTTCGCCAACGATAACCATCATCAAGAACATCATCATCACTCCTCGTATGAAACGCTATCCTCTGCATTGCCGGCGATCTCTTTCCTTTTCCTTTATTGCAATTCTTATTACTATGATCGCTATCATTACTCACTAATCCTCCCATCTCTCCTCCACCTCCCTGAAAGTTCTCCGGCTGAGCAGATAGATGAAAACTTGCTGGGGAACAAGAAGAAGAAGATGGACCTGCATCGCCGGGAAACATTAACGAAGGAGCCATCATCATCAAAGTTTTGTCATCAAAGGAAGAAAAAGGAATATTGCTGTTTTCGCCTTCTTCTAGGGTTAACATCGGGTTTGTGTTGTCAACCCCTTCCATTGATTAGGAAACTTTTCACTATCTAGATCTCTCGCTCTCTCCCTCTCTGATGACTACGTATATGTGTATATGTAAATATATGTTAATTTGCATAATAGGAAGAAGGAGAAGATCAGGAGAGAAAAGGTTATAAGGATATTTGTAGGGTGGAAAGAGGAAGAATGAGTAAAAGGGTACAATATTTGAGGCCAACTATATTCACCTAACTTTTTTGTTCAACTGCCTTGGTCTCTCCTCCTTTTCCTAGCTATATATCTCTTTTTCTCCTTTACAACGTTTTTGGATCTATATACTTTTTTAGAATAATATATTAAAACATACTGTATATACAAAATGTATGTTCTATAACATTTCATTTTTACTTAACTCTATCTTTTGAAATGTAAATAGTATATATTTATATTTGAATTAAAGTAATACTGATAGAGATGGTGCGGTCTATATATGAATGGTCTTATACATTTGAGGATAGTTTGTTCATATAGATAAAATAGATAAACTAATATTACGGAAACAATAATATGTATTTGACTTTTGTTTATTACTCCCTCCGTTTCACAGAGAGTGTCATTCTGACACTTTTCACACAAATTAAGAAAACATTGAAATATACATATATATCCTTATTTAATAAGTTTTTTAATGTATTATTTTAGTTATAATTAAGGGTAAAATTAGGAAATCTAAAGTAAAAGATGCATTGGAAATATAAAATAATGCATTGGAATTGTAAAGTGACACTCTCTGTGAAACAAAGAAAAATCTCCAAAATGACACTCTTTGTAAAACGGAGGGAGTATGTAAATTATGATGATTGATCAAAATTTTAACTTCATGTCAAAGACAATCCATATGCCATGTCTCATATAAAAAAACCGATCATCTGACCTGAAATCAAATTATATTTATGGTCAAATTAAGTTTTTATTTATGTCTTCCCAATGACAAAGGGAATGTTTGGTAAAGGCTTAATAATTAGCTAATAAATTTCCATGTAACAGGTAAAATAATATAACTAATTACTTTTTATTTTATTCTCATTTCATACGTGTGGTTAAATATAGTATACCAACCCCATACTTGTATATGATGACGTCGTATGCACGCTCTTGACCCTTAAATGGACATTTGGTTGGATTGAAAATTAAGCGAAAATTGAGATTCCTTAAATTTAAATAACTTTACATGTATGATGTATCGTCCATGTTCTCTATGATATTAAATCCCTTTTTTGTTTGTAATGCTCGATAATGAACTACGTACCATTAGAATCATACACAATAGTTAGGACATTAGTTTAGTTCCATTTTGCAAATGATACGTTTCACCATGCAACATTGTGGTAAACATATGTAACATACTAACATTGTGGTTTATTTATATATAATTATAAGATTGATCTGGTACTAGATTCCACCAAGTCGCGAGTTAAAAATATATTCAAACTAAAGGAATAGATTATGGTCAATTCCAATAGTTAAAAATGAAAAAAAAAAATGAAAAAGTTCTTTTCGCAAAGTTTTTTTCGTTTCGTCGTCCACCCATACTATGAGATATGATATATTAAAAAAAAAAAATGGAAAAAAGATGGCTAGCTACATGAAGTATAGGAGAATGCATGGTCACACATGCCAATTATAATATTGTATCATCAACTACACGAAATATATGTATTGTATGGCCACATGCATGAACTATTCGACGTTATGTGGTCAACACCATAGACATACAATCCGGTACACCGGTCGAATGATTCCGGCGAAGACCGATGTTAGACTCCGGCGAAGACCGATGTTGACTCCGGCGTTGACCAACATTGACCAAAAAAAAATTGTATTTTAATATTTTTCTATTAAAAAACGAAATAATAAATTATTATATTAAATTATATATGGGTTTTCATGATTAGAAAACACATTCTATTCAATATCTAATTATTTATATATCTCTAATGTACTGATTCTTATAATTAGTTACTTTTATTTTTAAATCTAAACTAATAGTTAAATAAAATTATTAATAATTATTTTCAAGAAATATATATATATATATATCTATATAACATATGTAATTATTAATGATTATATATATATAAATCTCTGATCATCATATTATTTAAAATTTTAAATACTACAAGAATCAATAAAATCAAATTCAACTATTTTCATTAGAAAATAATATGCAAAAGATTTGAGTATATGACTCTTTACTTTAAAATTTGCATGATAAAGAGTATACAAAAGTTTAGATACTATTTGGTATAATTTTTTTACATACTCCTAATAACATGTAAACAATAACAAAAATTAACACTATTTACTTTTAATAGATAAAATGTAATGATACATAATTAGTTTCAGTATATAATATAAGGGCATTTGCAAAAATCCTCTTATTCTATATCCTTTTGCAAACATATCCTAAAATCAAGATAAAATCTATAAATATCTTGAAAATAATTATTAATTATTTTTCTTTAACTATTATTTTAGCTTTAAAAATAAAAATTAATTAATTATAAGAATAAATTCATTAGTTAATTAATTAATTATTTTAGCTTTAGATATTGAGTAGAATTTTTTCTAATCATGAAAAATCATAAATAGTTTAATATAATAATTTATTATTTTGTTTTTTCATAAAAAAATATATATTATTTTTTTGGTCAATGTTGGTCAATGCCGGAGTCAACATCGGTCTTTGCCGGAATCGTTCGACCGGTGTACCGGATTGTATGACTATGGTGTTGACCACATAACGTCATATAGTTCATGCATGTGGCCATGCAATATATATACTTCATGTAGTTGATGATACAATATTATACTTGGCATGTGTGACCATGCATTCTCCTATACTTCATATAGCTAGTCATCTTTTTTCCAAAAAAAATTGTAGAAACTATTTATTTATCCTTAATGAAACTTGTAGAAATAATGAAGTCGCTTAAAATGTTGGGCATTAAATACGGATAACCGAACTTAAAGCAAAATTAGTGTGGTTGTGGTTGTTAAGAATGAGATCTCTTTGCTTTGACCGGTCGAATAAACCCAAATAGGATCACCATAATTAACATATGCAAACACTCATATATCCATGCACGTGGAAGCTTCTCATACTTCATTTTGCTAAGTATAACTAGTAACTATATAAAACAAAATCAAATGTTTTTATAGATAGATTTTTATAAAAAAAATATAACTTTTCTTTTTGCACGACTACGTGTATCTTCCGGTTCATCCTACTGTATGTACTATGTACGTTATTTACTAATCGGATCCATATGAGATGATTCCAAAGTTCCGTAAAAAGGTACATGAACCGCATGCCGTTTTCTTCTACATGAAACACAACATACAGTGCAAATCTAAAATTCTGAAACTTATTGCCCGCCTCTCTCTCTCTCTTTCAATCAAATTTCAAAAAAAAAAAAAAAATTGGAATCGGAAAAAAATCTGGAAAATGGAGGAATCATCAGGAGGAATCTCATCGATGAAGTTCTTCTCCGATCAACACCTCTCTTACGCTGATATCCTTCTTCCTCACGAAGTAAGTTTTTATCGAATCACTCAATCTAATTCTTCCCTGTGTCGAGTCCCGTCGCTCTGATTGAAATCGAAGCTCGTTTTTACAACAGGCTCGTGCTAGAATCGAAGTCTCTGTACTCAATCTCCTCCGAATTTTAAATTCTCCAGATCCAGCCATCTCCGATCTCTCCCTGGTACTACTTCTTAAATCAAAGGTTCTTAGAATTCGCGTTATAACGTTCTCGGAATCTGAAATTTTCTGGGTTTTATTTTTATTTTTGGGGGAAGAAAAGATCAATAGGAAGAGAAGCAATAGCTGTATAAACCAAGGCGTACTCACAGATGTTTCATATATATTCCTCTCTACTTCGTTTACTAAGACTTCATTGACGAATGCTAAAACAGCTAAAGCTTTCGTTCGTGGTAAATTAATTGCTTAATCTCTCTTGTGCCTCTTCATTCATCTGAATCTTTGATTGAGGTGCTATGAGTGTAAGTAATGGTTGTGATTTTTATTGAAAACAGTGTGGAAAGTTATGGAAATGTGCTTTCAGATTCTGCTTCAAGAGAAACGAGTGACTCAAAGAGAGCTGTTTTATAAGTTGCTTTGTGATTCACCTGACTACTTTTCATCTCAGATTGAAGTTAACAGAACTGTCCAAGGTCCATCCAAAGTCACACGTTATGCTTGTTTTCATTTGGATTGAAGAGTTTTTTTTGGGTTTTGATTTTGTTTCCTGCTTGTTGGTTTGATAGATGTGGTAGCACTTCTACGTTGCAGTAGATACAGTCTTGGGATTATGGCTTCTAGCAGAGGTCTTGTTGCTGGAAGGTTATTTTTACAAGTGAGTAATGTAGTCAATCATGTTACTCTATGTTGGTTTTTAGATGAATCCTTATGATCTCAGACCATTTCTTATCAGGAACCAGGTAAGGAAGCTGTAGATTGTTCGGCTTGTGGTTCTTCAGGTTTTGCTATAACCGGAGATTTGAATTTGCTAGACAATACCATTATGAGAAGTGATGCTCGGTATATCATTATTGTGGAAAAGGTATCTTTCTTCATCCAATCAAAGCACATATAAGATACCATACTTGCTCATAACTCACTCCCGGAATCTGTTTTCAGCATGCGATATTTCATCGCCTTGTGGAAGATCGTGTGTTCAATCACATTCCTTGTGTGTTCATCACTGCGAAAGGGTATCCGGATATTGCCACAAGGTCGAAACTCGTAACTTAGTTACAAAACCATGCTTGCCATTTATAGCCATTGATATTGAGTACCTTGGAAGTTGAATCTTTTAGGTTTTTCGTTCATCGGATGAGCACAACTTTTCCTGATCTGCCAATTCTTGCTCTAGTAGATTGGTAAGGCTTAAATAAAGATCCTCCACTTCGTTTATATAATAGTTTGGTGCTCATAAGTTCATATATGAGAGGTCAGGAATCCAGCTGGTTTAGCTATACTATGCACCTTCAAGTTTGGAAGCATAGGGATGGGTCTTGAAGCATACAGATATGGTAAAGACTTACCTGTTTGCACCAAATATAGTTCCAAGTCTCTGTCTGTAATGATAGTTTTTGCATCATGTTTAGCTTGCAATGTGAAGTGGATTGGGCTCCGAGGAGATGATCTGAATCTGATACCAGAAGAGTCTTTGGTTTCCTTAAAGCCAAAGGACTCACAGATTGCCAAAAGCTTATTGTCCTCCAAAATCTTGCAGGTAAACTAACTGATCATTATAACCAGAGATCAGTAGTAATGTTCAAGTGGAATCAACGAATGTATAATCTATCATTTATACCACAATTGATTCTGATACTGTATTTACTTTCTGACCAGGATAACTACAGAGACGAGTTGTCACTCATGGTTCAAACTGGTAAAAGAGCCGAAATTGAAGCTCTGTATTGTCATGGTTATGATTATCTCGGTAAATATATAGCTACAAAGATCGTGCAGGGCAAATACATATAACACTTCAAAAACAACATGCAAGATTTTCTAAATATAAGAGATAGAGTAACTTATTAGTAGTGTCGAGTTTAATGCCCATAGAATGTATTTAATAGATTACAAACAAATCAAAATTTCCAAATTGAAGGATAATCTTTGTTTACATATGGCATCGTGATGATTGAGTAACAAAATTTGTCCTAATCTCCACTCTCCTATGCAGGTATAATGATAATTTCAACCAAAAATGTGCTCACTTCTTGCTTGATACAAGACTAATCTTCTTTCCCTCCACAACAAACTTACCACTTCGCTCCAGCTGCCACAAAAAAAAGTTAGTACAACATTAGTAAACCATACAAAACTGGCTTCGTTTAATAACTCAAAGATCACATTTCTTTAATCTCTCCCACATCCAACAAATTTATAAGAGGATTTGGCATAAGATAAGCTAAGATTTGTATTTACCTTAAGTTTCAAGTAAGCAATAGCTTCTTTTCTGGAAGAGAACTTTGAGAGAACTGATGGTGCTTGTTCATCGATCAGAGATTTTAGCTGTTTGAGCTTCATTGATCCACCACTACCAGCATCCTGACAAATGTTTTTGCACATGTACATATAAGTTATGAGTGGGATACTGGAATGTTATAGAAGTTCACAATGACTGTTTAAAGTAAATTGACAACAAACCTTTTTAAGAATCTGCTTGCAGAGGTTCTTTAACTTGAATTTGGGTTCAACAATTTCATCATGCTTCCTTTTCACAGGAAGAGATTTTTCGATAACAAAAACTTTGTCCTCATCTTCTTCACTCTCTTCTTCTTCTTCTTCTTCTTCCTCTTCTTCGTCATCATCATCATCATCATCACTGTTATCAAAAGATGTTTTCTTCCCTTCGTAACGAACACCAGCTATTTTCTTTGGCCGGTCTTTGATACCCAGCCCTTGTTTTCCAGCCGTAGCTTTATCCTACATGACATTTTCACGCCATCAAGATGTTAGATGCCAACCTCTATTCCACAAAAAGCTTGGACAGAAGAGTGGACGGAGACAAACAAACATACCTGAACCATGTTGTAAAGATTCTCTTGATCATTCTCACTAAACATTTTTCTCTCGCTAGCCTTTAATTTCTTTTTGCCTGACTTGGCCCCAAGAAGACCGCCTGAGACAAACCCGAATTTATTTCCCCACCAGTCCGCAGAAGGTTCTTCAATTTTCTCTTCTGTTCAGCCCAAAAGATCCATACATTATCAGCTCAATGAAAAAGTCACACCAATTCAAGATTTGGGTACAATCTATCACCTTTAACAGTAGCATGTTTATCCTCGGATATAATTTGAATCTCCATAGTATCGGCTATGTCACAAACCGCAGTAGAAGGCTCTTCAGTTCGCTTAACCTACAAAACAATTAAATAATTTAGCCAAAGTTAGAGTCGTATTTTCCTACCGCAATTTGTTTACATAATAGTAATAGCAGAGAAAATCCTGAAATTATGCAAAAATAAACAATAAGTAGAAATCTTGAGTAATGCTAATAGACATGAATCCTGGTCATGAACGGATAAAAGTATTACAGAACTGATTTGATAGCAAGCTTACCAGTATTCCTTCAAGATCTTTAGATGAGTAAGAATTGACAAGCTTCCCTTTCTCTCTACGTTTATACCTTCCTTGTGGACGAGTGGCTTTAGCAACAATCTTCAACTTGGCAGGCTCAGATTTGGCACCATCTACACTTTCATCTTCGTCATCCGAACCTATCATATGCCACAGAAACACAAATATTAGGAAGATTAAACTAACTACGTCAATAATCAAGAAAGAAAGAACTGAAGTTACTCAGAATTAGTTTTACCAGCATCATTCTTGCTAGTCTTGGTAGGTGCTGCTTGCTGCAAATTGAAAACAAAACAAAATTAAGACTAAAACCCATTTAATTTTTTTTTTAAAGGGATTAGTTAGTTAAAAAACAAAGATGTACACAGCCATTACCACTTTCAATTTCTTGAGAATGTTATCGAACTGAGTTGTATCAAATGCCCATGGATTTGGCTTATCAACACCAACACCTGCTCCAACATTTCAAAATTTCAGTCCTATAACAAAAAACTATAGATGCATAGACACACATATATAAATCACATCCCCCAGCAACAGAACATGAAGTAGCTCTATCTTAACTCCACAACTTCACATTCACCAAATTACATAGACCTATTAGGTAAACTAAACTAAATATACACACGTTTCCTCACAGCAAGCAGAATTAATGTTTTTCTCGGGGTATTAGTGCAAAGCAGCTCTATTTAAGGTTCCTCTAATCTAAATTCCAAAACTTCACAATCAACAAACCAAAGAAGAAGAAGAGGAAACTAACCAGAAGTATCTTGCTTGTTCTTAACTCTCACATAACCTTTGATGCCTTGCTTATCTTTACCAAGTCCTTCTCCTTCTTCCCAACCCTAAAATAAAACCACCAATCCAAAACAAATTAGGTCTTTATCAAAAATCTCTACACACACATTAAGATCAGTGGAGAATTTAATTCTTACTCACCATCGATTTCATGAGCCGGAAAGCGGCGGATTCCTTACAGATTCCGACATACTTAACCGGAGCTTCCGGCGCCGCCATCTTCTCTTCTAATTACCCGGCGATCGATTACAGACAATGCGTCGCCGTTTTTTAAAAAAGCGGTGCGGAAGAGAAGAGTGGGCGAGGGAGTTTAGGGAAAGCTGAAGGAGAAAACCTAAAGCAAAAGAAGTAACGAGTAGTAATTCTCTACGACGCGGCCTTTAGTAAACTGAAGTGGAGATGTAACCTAATCGACGGCCAAGAGTTAATCAGATTTAATATGGGCTATATACTATAGTAAAGAAAAAGCCCAATAAAAGCCCACAACAAACATTTATGATATTTTAAATAAGAAAAAAAATAAAAGACAACAAATTAAAAATTTGCAGATTGACTTCAAATCGGAGAAGAATGGCTATGGCTACTTCTTCTTCTACACAGCTTCTACTGTCTTCTTCGTTGTTTCATTCTCAAATTACCAAAACGCCACTTCTTCTCCCGGCGACGAAGATCTATTTCCGTAGACCGGAGAAGTCTCTCTCGTTATCATGTCGTCCTTCAATCTCGGCTTCTTCCGCCGTCGGCGTCAATGATGAACCGGTGACTTCGAAGAAATCAACCAAAACGCTTCCGTTTCGAGTCGGTCACGGTTTCGATCTGCATCGGTTAGAGCCTGGGTATCCTCTGATCATTGGCGGGATTGATATTCCTCACGATAGAGGCTGCGAAGCTCACTCCGATGGTAAAACAAAGTTCTCAAAAAGTCGAATCTTTTGAAATTGGGATTAAAATTTTTAGGTTTTGTGATTTGAACTTGTTGGTGCAGGCGATGTGTTGCTTCATTGTGTAGTGGATGCGATTTTGGGAGCACTAGGGCTTCCTGATATAGGTCAGATCTTCCCTGATTCTGATCCTAAATGGAAAGGAGCTGCTTCATCTGTCTTCATCAAAGAAGCTGTAAGCTTTCGTATCTTACCTTAAAATGTTCAAATTTTGTGTCAAATGGTGTTTGCAAACATATATACCTTATACCCCCCAGCTAAGTATAGCTCTGTCTTTAAGCCTGTGGTAATCATTCAGAACTGAAGCTAGATCCATAGGTTTATGGAATTTACTCAGTTTGAAAGTAGAAGAGATGTGGAGATCGAATAGGTTTTAAACTAGTGCTGTGTAGAATCTTATCGCTTTTGCATTTACATTCATCAGTTTTATCATGCAAAGGCTTGGCATAACTTGGCTTTAGGTTAAAGTTCCCTGTCTCTTAGGATGAGGAATTTACAGAACAAGTTTTGTATTATTAGATTTCCCATGAGGCCAAGGTTGATGCTAATTGAGTTTCTTTCTTGGCTGGCCTTTTTAGATTAGGGGACAGGTTTAGTATAATGGATTTGTTAAGCTCAAAACCATGAGTGACCGTGAATGTTGATTGCATGAATGAACACTGTTTGAGTCAAGTTTTAAAACTTTAAATGATGATCACTTGTAATGTAGTTAATAATAATAACAGAAGAATTGTCAGATTCATGTCGGTATGAAGAGTGTGATTCAATGAACTTGAAACAAGGTATTTGCTTGTATTTGTGTTTCAGGTGAGACTCATGGATGAGGCAGGTTACGAGATTGGAAACCTTGACGCGACATTGATTCTACAGAGACCAAAGGTAAGTCCACACAAGGAGACAATCCGAACCAATCTGTCCAAGCTTCTTGGAGCTGATCCTTCTGTTGTAAACCTCAAAGCCAAAACCCACGAGAAAGTTGATAGCCTCGGAGAAAACAGAAGCATTGCAGCTCACACTGTCATTCTCCTCATGAAGAAATAGAAGTAAAAATTAGTTTTTCAAAGTCTCATCTTGTAAGCAAAAAAACACAAACTTTTGATTGTAAATTTACACTTAAAGAGTATCACCCTTTAGAGGCTTATTAATCCTGTCCTAGAAGCAAAGATATGATTCATTGTGACTCCTAGTTGTTTTGGTCAAATTAGAATAAAACTGGAAATTGTGCGTCTTTGACTGCAAGTTCCTTGTGACGCAATTTTCTTTAGTCTGTCATTTTCGTCTTCAGACTTTCACCACATGAAAAATTGTGACATTACAGTTGTGTTGTTGTTGCTTTTTTTTAATCTATATCTAAATTTTAAAATTAAAATCAGACATCGTTGGTTTTGAAATACAAACTTAAGTGATGTAGATATAGCAGGTAACTATAAATCCTTGAGTTAACACAACTATAAATCTCGTCAATTAGAACGATAGTAAAGTATAAACAGAGACTACGACATCAGAAAGTACCATTTTCCCTTAAGAGATCACACAGCCTTGGTGATCATGATCACACACGATAGTGTTGTGATGATGGTGAATCGGCGGGCAGAGAGGTGTTTCCCGGTGAGACTGATATAGAGCTTCCATTCTTTGACGTTCACGTTCACGTTCACTCTCTTCCTTCTTCTTCTTCTCAGCCGCTTCAGCTTCTTTCTTGGCATCGAACGGGCCAAAACTCACCATTTTTGCACTGTCCCATTTCCGTTTAAGTTTTTTCATAACTTGCAACTCGTCAAAGCACTCCCCGGTCACCGTTAGTTTTCCTTCCTTCGGATCCATGGTTATACCAGTAATTCCTGAAAACAAAAAGAAAATGTAAAAGATTTGGGCTTTGAGACTTACGACGATCAAGGTGGGGTTAGTTCTTAGATTTCATCATTTCAATTCATATAACCTATATAGAAATCCAAAAACAGAGCGTATGACACTTATGAGTATCCAAAACTCATGAACAAATTCTCAAACTCACACGAAAAAAAAGAAAAAAAAAACTCACACGCAAACTCGAAATCTATAAAGAACCCTAATTACAGAGTTAATGTGTAATTTAAAAAAAAAAAGCTTTGGTTTTCAGTAAAAATCCTTGAAAGAGACACAAATCGAAATCATTTTTTGAGCGATCAAATCATATCCATGAAGAATCTCAAAAAACAAAGTGTACCTTTATGAACTACTTCCATAATAAATTCTCATAAACAGAAGAAAAATCAATTTTTGAGGGTTTCAAATAAATACCATTAAGGATCTCAAGAACATGGAATGTGATGAGTAATATAAAGCTTTGCTTTTTTTTTCTTTCTTAAATTAATCCATAAATAATCTCAAGAACAGAGAGAGAGAGAGAGAGTTAATATCAAAAGCTTTTGGCTTTTCACTAAAAACTCAAGAACAGAACAAGACTTAACCTTTGTGGGTTTCAAATAAATTAAAAATAAAAAACCATAACGAATCTCAAAAAAACAGAGAATGTGTGTAATCAAAAGCTTTGTCTTTCTAATACAAAAAAAAAAAAAAAAAAAAATCTTACTTTTTGGGTTTCGATTGATCCATGAAGAATCTCAAAAAAAAGAAAAACAGAGTGTTTGTGTACATGTGAAACATGAACAAGGCAAGAATCAGAGAGTGGTGATGTAAAAATGACCTGAGCAGGTAGAAACAGTACGCATCACTTTCTCCGTTGATCCCTCACACACACTAATCATCACCACCATTCTCTGTAGAGAAAGAACCAGTACCATTAATCAAAACACTCCTCCAACAAGTTTTTTTTTTTTTTAGTACGTCAAAACAAAACAAAAACATTACCTTCATTTTTTTTTTTTGGTGTGTAGAACAGAGAATAAGATGAGAACAGTAAAAAAGTTGATGGTTTTAATCCTAAAACCTAAAGAAAGTAGATGGCTTTATATCCCAAATAACAAAGCGCCACATTAAATGGGTTTAGGCCTTTAGGGAATAATAAACAGAGGAATACTACTATGTCAGGAATTTTGACACTCTCCTTATGTACTTTACAAAAACTATCAGAGAGTGGTTTGTGTTGAACAAACTGTTTTCTTGAGTATAAAGACAAGAGCGTGGAGCTCAGTCGTGAGAAATGGCTTGTGGGGTTTCTTTTCATCGCTCTACTTAGTTTTCTTCTGTCCTGTGGTTCTTTTGGCACATTTCCTCTCTTTAATGGTCCCATGTTGTGGTCCGTTGATCATTGATCGTTTCTAGATTTAGTAACTTCCTTTTCAATAGTTTTTATTTCGTCAAAGATTCTTCCATTGTCCCTTTTATATGGTAAGTTCATCATCAATTGTTTTTTTTTCTCTGATCAATTGTTTTTTAGTACCAATATCCTTAATTCCTTATATTATGATGTTATGTGTTTGCATTTTGTACTTCTTCTTCCAATAAACAACAAGAGATAGAACTTGAAAAATTCCCCAAAAGAGTTTTGGAATATATATATAGTCATGCATTTTTCTTACCAATCAATAGTTTGAATTGTATACGATGGTTTCTTGTGCTATAGGTCACATAAAAGTTTGATTTATGTGACGAAAAAGTTAAAAACACAATAGCATTCTTTGTGTGGCAAGCACCCACCGATGATTGAATCCCGATAAAAGAGATCAACTCCGACGATCGGCAAAAGCCAAAAAGCATATCAACCCCACTTATGAAATCATTTTCAAAGGATAATTTCTGAAGTTCATTTATCTAGTATTTAATCCCTTGAATTCGTTTTCCCGTCACATTAAAATTCCCCAAAAGAGTTTTGGTCTTTAAGTTTAACTTATTTAGGTTGACAGAAAAAAGATTAACTTATCAAGAAAACTTCACATGGTAGTCAAAGTTTGTGACGTTTACGCATCATCATTAGTATTCTCTTAAGAAAATGATATTCTCCGTAACACAAGTTGATCCCACGCGCCGATTCTTATTTCAGAAATATGGCTAACCAAACACATCTTTAATATTGTATTAGTTCCAAATGTATTTGTCTTTTTATGTGTATAGTATTTTAAATTCCACCAAAAAAATTCAACATCTTAATTAAGAGTAGGACAGTGATCAGTTTCTCACAAATTCATACATTTATTGATTTTTTTGTAATTACTTTAAAATATATTTAAGTAGTGAATTGATTCAAGAACAAACAATTTTACTCAAGCGAACACAACTAAAATAAAGGTGAACTAAAAAGCAACTACGATCAACTTTAAATTATCCTTAATCACAGATATAATTGTCTCTATACATTATCAATATGAACTCAATATGTCTTTTTTTCTTCTTTTTTTTTTCATGTAACTCTAGCAAATGACACAACCTAGCTTGTGATCATTGACCATATGATCAGAATGAGGAGTAGGAACATGAGGATCACAAATTTCGATGTTAGATCTAAACAGAGCTTCACGTCCCCTCACTTCTTTAATCTCACAAGGTACAAATAATGTCAAATTGGCTTTTCCCCATTTCTTTCTGAGTTTGGCAACGATCTGCACAGGATCAACATCTCCAATCACGATTAGTGTCCCTTCTTTAAAATCCACATAAGGCACGTACCCTATAAACAAAATATCAAATCTTTAAAATGAGTTTTCTTATTCTTGATTTGCAGGAAAAAAGCATATAGTACAATATAGGTAATTAAAAGATTAAATGTACTTGTTTATCTTTCTTAAAAACGCTTAAGAAACAAATTAAAAAATACTTTATAATTTGATGTGATATATTCAATTACCGGGTAAGCCAGCAACACTCTTCACGATTTTCTCCGTGGATCTATGGTCATAAACACCCATCTCCACAAGCATTTTCTGCAGAATTGCATGAGAATTAACACTATTAATTGATTAAAAAGACTCAAAACTGTATATAGATTAAAAAGCTGTTATTTATTAATTAAAACCCCATTGAAAACTACCATCATTTTTAAGAAAACAGAGTAGAAAAAGATGGGATAAGTAATTGTAAATGTCGATGGTTTATTCCAAAATGCTACCAACTGGATGCATTATATACCAAAAAGTCAAAGCAACAAGAATGTATTTGGAGAAAACAAAAACAAGCGATAGTTCTATAAAAGGAAAGGTGTGGTAAGATATCACACGCGCCTACACCAAAAACGTAAGAATGGTTTCTTTCTTTAGTTGAAACAAACGAACGTTGAGTTCACTCACGAGAAGTGCGTATGGTTTTTCATATTTCACTTTTTTTCTTTTGTTTCCTTGTTTGTGTGTATAAGCGTAGTGGTGATTGGTAAATGCTGATGATGTATGAGTGTATGACGGTCGATAATTACTAATCCTTTCTATTATTATTTTTAAAGTATACTATATAATACCATCTTAAATTTTGTAGTTTGTGAAAGAGTCCTTCAATGTCTTTTTCTTTTATTGGCATAAATTGGGTTATAGCTTAACCAACATTACACGTTTTTCTTTTATTGGCATAAAGAGTCCTGAAAAGACACTTTTTCTTAACACCTGTAAGCCACAAAACCGAGGTTGTTCCAAAAATAAAAATAAACAATGGTGTCTCCTATTAATACCAAGAACTATGTCACATTAAAGTTTAGAACGAGTTAGAGAAGAGTTTATACGGTCATAATCGAGTTATGGTCGTCCTTGGTAGCTACATGATATTTTGTAGAGAAAAGTATATAGTGTGTTGAATTATGTATCACAGAACGAAAGTAAATAAACTCTTCAAAGTAAAAATCATAACAATTCTTCTATAAATATAGTTTACCAAAAAGAAAAATCTGCTATTACACATTTTCTATATGTACATGAACATGATTGTAAATTTGTACCCAATCTCATGTAAATGCGTGTGTAATTTTCAGCTTTCACTTTTTTGTATTGTGTATTATTATTATTCAACAACCTCTAAGCTAAAAGTGCTGATGATGTGTGACGGTCGATTATGTTTGTTAAAGTTCTTTTTCTCAAGTAGTAATTTCATTCATTGGTGTTTAACCAACATGTTACGTTTGTTTGCATTATCCTAAGTCCTAACCCTTCTCCTCCATTAAACACTAACACGAGAACAAGAAAACTCGCAAAAGCCCTTTTTCTAACCAAAATGTTAGGCGTTTAAACCAAACAAAAAACGAGGGTGTTAAATAATAAGATAAAAAAAAAAAAATCTCTTGTAATAATTCTCAACAATTATGTCACAGAAAAGTTTGAAAAGAGTTTATTCATGAAAGAATATATAAGCACAAAAGCAAAAATTCACAACATTTTTTTCACATCTTTGGCTGAAGAATTTTTGGAAATCCATAGTTTTTTACCAACTTTAATGATCTATACAAGAAACTACATGAAGCATTTTAACGACCCCTGAAACCCGTAGATCGATCATATGACAAAACGATCTCTATGTCACGACTTTCATATGAATTTTATTAGAGACAAGCTCTCTAAAGAGCAAAATGTGATTATCTTTAAACAATAAACAGTAGGCTATAAATTACTCGTGGAGATTATTGACAACAGTAGTACTCTCTATAAAATCATTTTTCCAATGGAAAGATGAATACTCTCACCGAGAATAATAAAATATGTTGGTTGGTGTCTCTGAATCCCAAAAGCTAAAAAAGCACAACTCCATGAACTTTGTCTCTCTAACTCTGTAGAGCGGCTTGAGCAATTTCGAGGGCTTCTTCGACTGAAGATGCGCTGGCGAGTTTTGCCTTATCGACAATAGGTTGGCTTCTTGCTAGCTTTGGGAGAAGCTGGAACTCCTGTTTTAAGAGATTATACACAACAATGGAAGCAAATAGTACATGAAAACAAAACCCATTATGATGTAATTGCAATGGTCTCGTTTTTCGAAAATCTGACCAAAGTACTCTAATTTTAGTCTCGCAGATCTAAAGAAGCATATGATGTTCTAAAAGATTGGCTAATTCAGAAAGTTAACGAGGGAGATGCTAAGAAAGACTCTTTACCTCAGGAGAGCCGCTTTCTACAAGAACACCTTTCAACCTACCTGTTGATGTGATAATTACTCATCAAAGTTAGTTAATTTGCTAAGCTGTGTATTTGTGCAAGGTTCAAGAGTAGGAACTGAAGTGAGAAAACGTAGAAGGTGTGGCTTACCAGAATCAATCCAGAAGGTAGCGATTTTAGGGTCGAAGTTCCCAACCTCAACTGTTTCTCCCACTGGCCATTATGAATCAGTTGTTTAGATACACTGGAAATATTGTTTTGAGTAACTGGAATGTGTACTAACGAGATTTACCATTATCCCCGAAAAACTGCCACCAAACTTTTCTTGGGCTGCCTTCATACTCGAATACTCTTGAGTAGAAATATGGAAGATAATCATACCTGCAACGTTTTTTGTAAGACGGGAACTAATAGGTGAAGATCTGTTGAGAGATACACGGAATGTCTACAGATCAGTTGAAGAAGCTTACATGTCAGTGTGTGCTGTGAGCAGCGATTTCACACAGTGTTGTGCAGAACGGCGGGCATGATCTACATGTTCAACACGAGTCATTCGATCATATATCTGTTCATCAGACAATAACATGATGAGTTTACAGGTCACGAGATTGGTGGCTTAACATGTTTTCTCTGGCAGCAAAGTAAGTACCTTCAAAGGGAAGGCTGCGACATCTCCAATAGCAAAAATTCCAGGGGTACTTGTCCTGAACAAGCCATCGACCTGTGGTTGAAGATGAGCTCTTATTAAAGTTTTAATTGTATGGTCATACTGATGTAGTTTCTTGTGAAGTTCTAACTTTGAAAACAGATTAATCTAGGAAACTGAAACCGGATGTTTAGTAAATAATACCTGAATTCCTCCAATAGATTTGTTCATCGACAAAGTTTCAAAGGGGCCAATAGAAGGCTTAGCTCCAATTCCGATTACAACCTGTACAGTACGGATACGCAGGTCGTTCAAAAATCAGCATTTCATTGACCTTCACGGTTTACATATGATCACATTTGTTCAAGTTGCATCATTCTAGGAAGAAAAAAAAAGTGAAGCTAAGCTACAACTATACCGTGTCTGCCTCAATTGTAGACCCATCAGCAAGCTTAACAGCTGATACACGCCCATCTGAACCTGCTTCTAAGTTATTTATCGAAGCCCCCTGTTCGAAAGATAAAGAAACCTAAGTTTACTCACTGTGTTCTTGAAATTCTTAGGTTCGCAGGAAAGCAAAGGCTTCAGTCTAAGGCATTGACGTAGGTTGATATCTTACCTTGACAAACTTAACGCCATTTTGACGGTATAGTTCTTCATATTTCTGAGCAAGTGATGGAGTGAACAGTCTTTGCAAAAGCTGATCTTCAGGGAATACAATCTATTGTTCCAACAGGGGAAGCCCAAAAGCAGCTCTAAATTAGTTCGTCTGTTTTGCAAATTATATGAACGTTTCAAGGAATATTGTTTTACTCAGCGAATGACTAAAACTATGCTTCATTACTAGCACAATTTAAAGATTGAAGTCAAAGGGATAATAACCGTTGTATCTAGATTCCACGCAACAGCTGCCGCAGCAACCTCCATGCCAATGTAGCCACCACCAACAATGACAACTTTCTTTGCCTTTCCCTGTATCATATATTGGAAGGTTATTTTGTCACCAAGGGAATTTAAAAGTTTCCTAAGGACACATAGTACAACACTTCATTAAGATGACATAACTGGTAAGAATGCCATTAGCTTACCAGAGATGATATTAGCGAATCAGCATCTGCAACCTCCCGAATATAGTGAACCCCTGGCAAATTCCCACCAATTTTATCTGGGAACCTGCCATATAAAATTCAGTAGTATGAATAGACATGGTCGAGAAGGGGTCTAGTTTCTCTGATGTTGTTGTTTATAATCAATACATTGCAAATATAATGCGGCTTTCATTCACCTTGAGGCTGTACACCCTGTAGCGATAATTAGGGATCCATATTTCAACTGCTTCCCTGTGTCTGTTGTCAGAGTTTGCTTTCCAAAATCAGCTCCCGTCACTGGATCTTCATATATTACCTGTTCAAACACAATGCATCAATAAGACACAGGAGAAGATCACAAATTCACCGATGTATCATTCCGAGCTGGACTATTAATCAAACTAACGACACTTCCACTTCCACTTCCATTCATATATTTTGGAATATCAGAAGAAGAATTACCTCAATCCCTTTCTCCTTATACCAGTCTGGTGTCTGCCTTTCTCCACCACCCCCAACACAAGTATGAAATCCCTGCATATTTATTATCCACCCTCAATATAAACAGAACACACTCACCGCAAAGCTTAAACCATAACAGAACCCAATCCAAAAATGTTTCGTGTGGCTAAAATTAAGACCAATAGCAACTTAATAGAACCACTCAAATTGATCAAAACTAAACATTAAAGTAGGCAAAAAGCTTACAGGTAAACGAGCTGGCTTCTTCTCTGGAGGGAACAAGTAAGCTTTCGTCAAAGCCGGTCTCTCATAAGGTGCGTACGCCTAACAACAACACCAACATTAACAACCACAAATGACAAATCCAACAAAAGCGATAGTGATTTAGGGATCGAATTGAGAGTCACCTCTTTGGTGACAATGCAAAGGCGACCATCAGCCATACCATTTTCAACAAAAGTCCGAGCAGCATAACCCGCAGCATTACCTCCACCAACAATCACAAACCTAACCAAAAAAAAAAAAAGTCAAAAACTCAATCCGGATAATACAAAAATTGGGGAAGAGTCTATATGTAATAATAATAATAATAATAAAACTAACTCGCGATTCTCGTTAGCGAAGGAAGCAGTGACGAGTCCTCTGGAAGAAGCGAGTCCTCTAGAACCACCGATCGGAGAGAAACGAGCGGGAAATCGACGAGCGAGAGACGGAGAAGAAGGACACCAGAGAGATAATCCGGACTTGGTCGGCAACGTGGTGGATGCTAACGCCATGACTCTACGAACTGTAACAATTACAATAGAGAGAGATGATAAGATTCGTCGATCTAGGGTTTTGAATAAGGGATCGAAGATGGTGTGAGTGAGAGAAAGAGAGAGGAGATAAGAAGGGGACCTGGAGACATTAGTTTATAAGAAGAGCCAAAATCCAGAATTAATTATTGAAACAAAGTGTGTGAGAGAGTCTCTCTGTACTCTGTAGTAGTGTTTGGCTCTAGAACAAAGCTAAAGGGCAATGAGAGAGTTGTGTCAAATTTTTGTTGTGAAAAGAGAGAGAGAGAGATGATTATTGTAAAGATGGGTAGTGAGATTAGTGAAGAATGCCAGAATGGAGCTGACTTGTCTTTGTTGCTTTTTTTTTTTTTATTCATTTGTCCTTATTTGTAAAACTGTAACCACCAACAAATAAATTTGACTCGAAATTTCAGTAATTATTAGACTGGTTAAAAAACCCTCATCAAATATTCTGAACTTTAGTTTAATTTTTATACAGAACTGATTGTTTCTGCCACTGATTTGGCAAAGTTGTGTACATTTATGATTTCTTAAAAACGTTACACTGACTTTTTCTAGTATTAGATTTACAGGTTATACTAATTTTTTGGTAATCGTCAACACTGTTTTATCCTCTTTTTTTATTATAGGTTTGTAATTAAAATAAGTGAGTTCCATTGGTTTAGTGCAGCAGCCATTAATGCAAAAACGTAGAAATATTTTTCACATTGGACACGATCACGATCTACTGCAAGTGCATTGTAGAATAAAACAATTAAGAGAAGAACAACGTTGTTGGCTGGATGTAAAATCAGATTTCATGGAACCGGACCGGTCGTGTTTCTGATTCAAAATTCTTAAGCGGTAAGTGTACCAACCAAATTGAACCGGCCAATGGACGAACCAATGAATGGAACCGGTTGTGTTTCTGATTCATTTTTGTGCTGCTCTCTCTAGTCTTCTTCTTATTCATTCAGTCAGACGCTCTCACACTTTTTCCACACACACACTCACTCCTTTTTTGGTTAGAGAAAATTTACAAAATCAAACGAATCAGCAAAAATGTTGGCTAGGGTTTTGAGATCTGAATCTGCTTCTGCTTCTGCTAGATTGGGCAGCACGAGATTGATTCATCTTCGTTCCGCCAAGACACGTACGGCTAATTCGAAGAGCTTACCTTCTTTGGGTGAAGGTACTTTTTTAGGAGATGAATTGAAACTGACAAGTGGGTCTCATTATATCAAAAGCTTAGATGATGCCATTGCTTTGTTCGATGATATGGTTCGGTCTCGTTCCGTCTATTCGGTAATCGATTTCAATAGAGTAATAGGTTTGGTAGTGAGAATGAATCGTCCCGATGTTGCGATTTCTCTATATCAAAATATGGAACTGCGCAGGATTCCATTTGATATATACAGCTTCACTATTCTGATTAAATGTTTCTGCGACTGTCATAAGTTGTCCCTTGCTTTATCTACGTTTGGGAAGATCACCAAACTTGGTTTCCAGCCTGATGTTGTTACGTTTAACACGCTGCTCCACGGGTTATGTCTAGAAGATAGGATCTCCGAAGCCCTAGTTTTGTTTGATCAGATGGCTGAAGCGGGATGTACACCCAATCTCATAGCCTTCAACACACTCATGAACGGTCTTTGCCGTGAGGGTCGAGTTCTCGAAACACTAGCTCTTGTTGATCGGATGGTAGAAGAAGGTCATCAACCTAACGAAGTTACTTACGGAGCAATCGTAAATGGAATGTGCAAGATTGGCGACACTGACTCAGCCTTGGATCTTCTTAGGAAGATGGATACAAACCACATCAAAGCCGATGTTGTAATCTATACTGCCATCATTGATCGTCTTTGCAAGGACGGACATCATAGCCATGCTCAAAATCTCTTCACTGAAATGCACGAGAAAGGAATTTTTCCCGATGTTCTTACCTACAACTGTATGATAGACGGGTTTTGTCGCTTTGGTAGATGGAGTGATGCTGAAAAATTGTTGCGTGATATGATTGATAGGCAAATCAATCCTGATGTTGTAACTTTCACTGCATTGATCAGTGCATTGGTCAAAGAAGGGAAGTTCATTGAGGCTGACAAATTGTGGGACGAGATGCTCCGTAGGGGTATATTTCCTAATACAATCACATATACTTTTGTTGTCGATGGATTGTGCAAGTACGATCGTCTAGATGATGCGAAACGCATGCTTGATTCGATGTCTAGCAAGGGCTGTTCTCCAAACATAGTTACTTTTAATACCCTAATAGACGGATACTGTAGGGCTAAGAGGATTGATGATGGAATGGAACTTCTTCGTGAGATTTCTAGAAGAGGCTTAGTTGCCGATACAGTTACTTATAACAGTCTTATCCACGGGTTCTGTGAAGTG
Organism: Camelina hispida; assembly: GCA_023657505.1. Classification (NCBI taxonomy): domain Eukaryota; kingdom Viridiplantae; phylum Streptophyta; class Magnoliopsida; order Brassicales; family Brassicaceae; genus Camelina; species Camelina hispida. The sequence continues at coordinate 45,140,690 of CP094632.1, read as the reverse complement.
GGAAATCTTAATGCTGCCCAAGACCTTTTCCAGGAGATGATTTCTCAGGGTGCGTGTCCTGATACCATAACTTTTTGCATTTTGCTGCACGGTCTCTGCGAAAATGGACAGCTAGAAGAGGCTTTGGAAATGTTTGAGGCTATCCAAAAGAGTAAGATGGATGTCGATACTGCTACTTATAACATCATCATCCATGGAATGTGCAAGGGTAGTAAGGTGAACGAAGCATGGGACTTATTTTGCGGTCTCCCCATCGATGGTGTGGAGCCTAATGTTCAAACTTACAATATAATGATATATGGATTCTGTGGAATAAGTGCAGTCTCAGAGGCAAATGCGTTATTCCGTAAAATGAAGCACAACGGACATGTACCTGATGGCTGCACATACAATCCACTAATCAGAGGATGTCTTAGAGCTGGTGAGATAGCTGCATCAGCTGAACTTATCACAGAGATGCGAAGCAGCGGGTTCAGTGGAGATGCATTCACCATCAAAATGGTTGCTGATATGGTATCTGATGGTAGATTGGACAAGAGCTTTTCGGAGATGCTGTCTTAGTGTTCTCTCTTGATCCTGTTCCTTCTATGGTATGTTAGACAGACTCACCTGTGTCTGTCTCTTCTCTTCGCTTGTGTTCTTTTTGGATGTTTCGATGCTAGCATATGTAACACGTAAGAAGGTTTTGCAAAATTTGACTCGAAATTTCAGTAGTTAGACTGGTTAAAAAACCCTCATCAAATCCAAAAACCCAGTTTTAAATTTTTTTCAATTAATTTATTTCCTATTATACAAAAACTACATCGAATGTTTATTTAATTATTCAGATTTGACTTTTCTGCTTCAGATATTTTACGTGCTGCCATTTTTAAATCTTTGTAAATTTTAATGATTATTCACATTCACATTTCTTGAATTTGAAATTTTAAAGTATTATTTATATGAATATCATCATCCCTTTTATTTATATATATATATATATTTTTTTTTTTTGTCATTTGGTAGATTTATCATAAACAATTTTCTATATTTCATAAACGACGGTTAACAACATAACCTCAGAAACTAAAGCCAACAAATAATAAGGGTTGTTTTCATGATTCTATTATATAAATTTTAGTTTTAAAGATTTTCATTACTATTATAGTATTATGTAAAATTTGGTTTCAAAATTAATCATTAAAAATTTTAAATGATACATATCAAAAAAACACAAGAAAATATATAAAAAAACTAATTATAAAAGATATATATCCACAAATATTAATTTACATGTATATATATTTAATATTTTTAGATTTATTTTCTATTGTGGTAAAAAAATGTGATGAAAATAATGTATAATGTCAAAGACATTTCGAAACTTGTATGCCATAATCAAGACAAATGCCATATAATGTCAAAGTTTTCCTTTTTACTCTAACCAGAATAGTTTGTCGATACATAAAATTGTTGGGCTTCCAAACAACAAGAGTGGTGATGGGTTGTGGGTCGCTTTAAACAGTATCGGGTTTGCGAGGTTTGTTGCAATGAAGAGTTTTACTAAAAAGAAAAGAAACCTACATAAACCGAGTGATCTTCGATGACTTTAAACAGTATTGGTTAAGCATCTTAATAAATATTTTATGCGTACAAAAACCTTTACATTGACTCTTTGCTGCCGTATTTTTTTCTATTTGGGCCACTTTTGCTCATAATCTTTTTTACCGCTTTTGCCAGATTTTGTTTTAGGCTGCTTTTGCTCTAAAAAATAAATATAGGCATCTCATACAAATAGAATGGTCGCATTTTTAGCCCATATGTAATTGTTGAGGTAGTTTTTAAATCCATAAATTACAAAAATTAAAACATATGAGTTTGAAATAATATGTTTTGAACTTGGATTTGAATCATTCTATTTTACACTTTCAAATCCATTTAAAACATAATGTAAATTTTGAAATTCAAAAACAAATCATTAAATAAATAACATAAGATTTTAACAAGTATTTGTGAATCATAGAACCAATAACACATAATTTTGATAATTATTTTAAAATAAATGATTGAATAACACATGATTTTTGTTTGGATTTCCAAATCCATAAAAATCATATAACCAATGACCCCTCTTAAATCGCTATAACTTGAATGTCTTTTCCAATTGTTCAAATTTTCCAAATTAAGATCATTCTCAAAATATAAAAATATCAAAATATCAAAATATCCAAAAAATTAGAAAATTAAATAGTATTGGAATCAAATAAAACTTAAGATGATACTCGTTCAACTATATATGATCGAAAGAAACAAACTCAAATAATTCACCACTATATAATAGCATAGTAGTGTCCCAACTTTGATCAAACTATTATGGCAAAGTAGCCAAAAGTCCAATACTAATTGGTAGTATACAGGGAAATGTCATGGATGTTGCAGCATACCCAGTTTCTACCTAAATGATCCGAGTTCGAGCCTTGAAATTGCTTGTTTTGTCAATATTTTCTACTAAATATTTGTGAATGGGAAAAAGAATTTTTTATCTTTAAGCATCATATACAGTTGGGCCGGCTCTGGCCCAAACCATTCCATCTTCTAATATTACCATTGTGGGATTTCTAATATGTTTTTGAAATATGTTTTTTTACATTAATCTTCCTGAGCGCGGCCCAACTGTATATGATGCCACAATAGTAATCTTAGAAGATGGAAAGGAGCTAGTTTTTTTTTTTTTTTTTTTTCAACCCAACATTTAAATAAAATTAAAAAGTAACTCCAAGATTAGTCGCCCAATCTGGAGGAAAAGCGTTTACAAAGGAAGATACAGAAGGTAAAGATCTAGACGAGCGAGCAAGACAGTCTGCTCGTACATTTGTCGTCCTGGGGATCTTCGTCAGAGTGAAGGAGGGAAAAGATGATCTCGAGTGAAAGAAAGTCCTCCAAAAGGTGCGAGAAAGCTGGCCAGTCGTCCGGATCCTGCACCATTGCCACCAGTTCAGCGCTGTCTGACTCAAAATGCTGACAATCAATCCCCATTGCCCGAAGAGACTCCATCGCCCATACCAGGGCATTAAGCTCCGAATGAAGAGAAGAGGGGCTACGATGAAGACTGCGAGCCCCCACCAGTAGTGTCCTATCCTCCTGAGTCCCATACCACCAACCCAAACCCTCCAAAGGGTCAGATCCTTTCCATGATCCATCAACCTGACACCGAACAGAAAACACCCTTTCCTCCGGAACTGGCTGGGGGGTTAAAAAGTTCCCCGAGAAGGACTTTGCCTCCTCCCACAACAGTTTGTTGGTTGTCGCCTGATTTATAATATCAATTGGCTCCGCCTCAATTCCTTGGAAAACTTTTTTATTCCTATCTTTCCAAATTGTCCACAATATCCAGGGTAACAAATATCCAATACCCGGACCCCCGGAACTCGAGAATACCCTAGAATATAATAAGTCTAGATTTGAATACACTGATCCTAAGGGAAAATCTGTCGAAGCAAGATGCAACTGCGATAGCTCCCAAACCAAACGAGAACGTTCACACACGAAAAGAGCATGATTAATAGATTCCTCCTCACAACCACACCGTTGACACCTAACATCGCACCGTACACCCCTATGTGCGATCCGTTCCTTCACAGGAAGACAACCAGAGGCCACCTGCCAAAAGAAATGTTGGACCTTCGAGGGGACCTCAAGCTTCCAAGCTTGGGCGCGTAAAACATTGCACGTTGGCCCGATTTCAGCTTGCTTTTGTAATCCTCGTGCAAGCCGATAGCCAGTCCTCACAGAATACTTACCTGACTTAGTATAATGCCAAATCAATCTATCCGGGCGAAAAGTCTTGCTAATCGCCATACTCTGTATAAGCGGTATATCCGCTGGATCCATATACTGAAAGGAGCTAGTTTTAAGAGGATGATAATTGAAATTGGTCACTCTTGAAGTTTAATTAATTTCGATTAAATATATTAATTTTGCCGACTTTTGAAGACAAGAGATGGTTCCAAAACCCTTCATTATTCCTTGTTTGATCTCCCACTGTAACCAACTTCTTAATTTTACACCAATACTATATATTAACGGATTTGTGGAACACTAATTCGAAATACATGTAACATACAGTACCTATAAGTTCGCAAACATAGAGAGTAAAAACGACATGCAGTGTAATTTGGGGATTTGAATTGCTTGTAGGCCAGTTTTTTGTCCATCAAATATGTAGTTATGAAAAGTTTATTCTCAAAAGTCCACCAAGGCCACTTTAGATTTGTAGGCCAAAATTTCCATATTACTTATGAAGGAAAATCAACCTAGACAGAACCAGAGTGTTAAAAGTTAAAACAGCCTAACACTTAACTAAGCTAATTCATTACTATTTGAACTTAAAATTTTAGTCTTTTCTAATTTTCCAAATCTTAATAATTTTAATGTAAATATATGTAATCTGAAATGGGCTTGGTGGACTCATAGAAGAAATTGATGGAGAGAATTTGGGCTAAAAACCATATCAATACTCTGTCTGAATTTCATAACTAAGTTTACTAAATTCTGTCTAAAAATTGATGATTAAGTTAACCCTCTTATGGTAAATGAAAACTGTCACAAATGACAAACATATTTATTTCTTCTCGCATGCTATCGAAATATGCCATAAACTTAGAGATAATTATGCTTTCTACTTTTGTTTCAACATTTAATGTCACGATCACGTACTCTATGCTAATATTACAATAACGCGACAAGGGACAAAATTGGAAACAAGAAAAAGGAGATAACTGCGCACGAAGAACGGGTCTCAAGCTCTCCGACAAGACATGCGCACCACAAATTTATTTAGTCTCCGTATATAAACTCTCCATTTCCAAAACCTTCCCAATCTTCTTCTTCTTCTTCCTCAAAAACAAAAAATCATGAGACCTGCACAAGATAATCAAGGCTCGTTCCTTGGCCGGATCAGTATCCGTCGCAACCAGTTCGTTGACGTCAACAACGAACAAGAACAAGAAGATCTCGAGCTTTTCCAAAAACACATCGCCGATCGTTTCACCGATCTTCTCTCTCCTCCTCATCAACCTCCACCGTCCGATGAAACGAACACCGTTGCTCCCGTAGCCGCCACGGAGCAGATTATGTCCGTGACCTGGCTTCGTAAGCTCATGGATGTTTTCCTCTGTTGCGAAGCTGAATTCAAAGCGATTCTCTTAATGGGCCGTGACCCAACCCAGATTTCTAAACCGCCTTTTGACCGGTTAGTTCCTGAAATGTTAGACCGGTCTATTAAAGCGCTTGATATTTGTACCGCCGTTGTTAACGGAATCGATTCCGTTAGACATTACCAGCGATTAGCTGAGATCGCTGTAACGGCTTTGGAGCAACGTCCGTTAGGTGACGGTAACGTGAGAAGAGCGAAACGCGCGTTGGCGAATCTCGTCGTCGCGTTGAGTCTCGAGGATAAAGAGAATGTCAGCGGCGGAGGCGGTGGCGGCGGCGGAGGGAACAAGACGACGGAGAGATCGTGGTCGTTCGGTCGTCGTAGCGGTGGATCATCGGCGGCGAGTAAAGGAGGAGCGACGATTGGTCAGCTAAAATCGTCGTCGTGGGCGGTCGGGAGAAATTGGTCAGCGGCGAAGCAGATCCACGCGATGACGGCGAATCTAACGCCCCCACGTGGTAACGAAGCGGCGGGATTGCCGCAACCGATGTTTATAATGAGCACGGTGATGGTGTTCGTAATGTGGGTGTTAACGGCGGCGGTTCCGTGTCAGGAGAGATCTGGATTAGCGAATCATTTACCTGTGCCGCCGAAACATTTGAGTTGGGCTCAGAGTTTGATCGGAATCCATGAGAAGATCGGAGATGAGTGGAAAAAGAAAGAGAAGAAAGGATCTGCTGGGTTAATGGAGGAGATGACGAGGATGGAGAAGCTTGGCCACTCGTTGATTGAATTCGCCGATGGATTTCATTATCCGGCGGAGAAAGATGCTGCTGAATCTGCGGGGGCGCAAGTGGCGGAGATGGCGGAGATATGCCGGAGAATGGAGGAGGAGCTTGTGCCGTTACAGCAACAGATCAGAGAAGTTTTCCATAGGATCGTGAGGAGTCGTGCGGAGATTTTGGAGGTGTTGGAGCAAGCCGGGAAAGTTTCCGCGCCAGTTGTGTAAAAGTTTTGAATTATTGGGGATCAATTTCGAAGTTTTGTAATTCTTTGAGGGCTAATAGGATATTTTTGGTTTCTTCTATTGTTTGCTTTTCTACTTATTATTGGGCTTTTTAGAACTCTGTACGGGCCTATGTCATATGTCTTCCCTTCTTTCTTATATTTTTTCCATTTTTTTTTGTTGTTTAAATCAATGTATAATGATATCCAAAAACAAAATATGAAAATAAGTTTTTCAAAGGAACCTCGAAAACTCAGATTGAATCCAAATACATTCCTTTTCTTAAACCATATCTTACGTTTTGCTTCTTTAGCAAGCAAGTTAAAATAAACTTGTCTCCACTTTCAACATTTCAAAAATACCCTACTACATGTAACTTTTTTTTCTTTCTCATGCAGAGCTTATTGGAAAACAAAGATAGCTTTGGGAATTATTACCAAAATAAGGGGATGAAAAAGGAACAACTATCTATAGTATAATACTATTCATTTATTTTTGCTAAATTATATAATATTTATTTGAAGGATCAAACTCAGGTGTCATGTGATATCAACCACAAATGAAATATGTTTTGAATGTCTATTATCACCTGAAAGACGAATAGATATGTTGTCAATGTCTCTTTTTCTTATAGCTAGGAAGATATATCTTTTACGGTTCATTAGGTTTTTAACTAATCAAGAGAGTTTATGCCAAATATGATTCTTACCAGTTTTCTATATTGGTAAATATTCATAGTAAATAAAAACAAAGCTAGCATTTATGAAAACAAAGAAACAAGAAAAAGGTTCCATACGAAGATTCTGAGAGGGTCACGTACGGTAGTGAGTAGACAAAAGTCCTCGTAAAGTTTCAAAACACTAAATAATTAACTCCAAAAGCTACCGCCAAAACCACGACGATCACGTTGTTTTTGTTTATATTGCTAATTATTTTAAGTTAGACGACCTATATTTTGTAAATATATTTATTATTAGTAATTCCACGAACTTACATAAAATCAACTTAGGTACGTAGTAATCTCACGAGGTTTATAACAAATAAATTGAGTCTTTATTTTGTCCTACCCCACGAAATATCAATTCTAATTAATTTATTTGAGGAAATTGAAAAATACATTTAAACGTATCAATTATAATTAAAAGAAACATATTTTTTCCAAAAAAAAATAATAAAATAAACATATATAATAAACAAAATATGAGAAATTTGATCTTAGTATCCTATACGCTACAGTTCTTTAAAAGGGAGTGTGATCATAAAGGAGAGAACTGAATTATGTATGGTAGAGACATCTTAATCTAATGATTATTATTATCTCGACCAACCATCCCTTGAAAGGCTTGTTTAGTTAATTAAGACAGTTGCTTCATTAGCATCACTAGTTAATCACCAGAACTATTATTTATGTTGACAAAACATTACCTCGTTTAAAAAATTATATTTGATTAAAACAAACATTGTGGACCCAAACCAACAAGGCCATTCTATTGCTCCTCCTTAAAGGTAAGCCCTTAATGATTTCAACGATAGAAAAAAACACTAAAACTATGCTTAAGTTGGATTATATCACTATTAAGTACATTAATTATAATCAGACACGTTGAGTGCTAATAAATGCTCTTCTACTTCACAAATATAGGCGTTTCTGTTTATTACATTCCGAGAACTTAAGATTAGTTGAATGCAGATGTTTCAAATAGAATGTTTGCAATGTGAAAGGTTTTAATGTTTGTTTTTGTTTCATTTTGATTTCTTTTCTCATTTTTTCTCTAAAATTAATAGAAGAAAATATAGCCGAGAAAAAGATTGCGATATATAGAAGCAAAAGTCACAATTCTATGTGATCAAATTCACATCGATGTTTGGTAATTGATTTGCTTTAATCCAGCGGTCCCACTTTAGTTCGATTCATCTACGTACATGGGGCCTTCCCATACATGTGTGTACGGCTACATACATATCATACATATGTCATCTATGTTCTGGTATTACATATTATAGATTTATCTACATCATCAACATGAAAGGATCAATGAACCACTACTCTAATCTACTATCTGACGATATTTTCAATAAGTATAAACATGTATAGAACTTAGCTAGTAATGAAATGAACAATACAATGATTTAATGAATGGCGAAATTATGTATAGTGAACCTTTTGTAGTGAACTAATATTAGCGAAATTATGTATAGTGACCTGAACGGATTATAAATGAAAATAAAACAAACAGAAAATGTAATGGAACAGTGATTTAGTGATGTGAGTGTTTTGGACATTTTATATAACCCAAATTTTAATTAATCAAGATTATAAAACGACGACCATGCATCTTAATTATCTTATGTGTTGGAACAATATGTTTATATATGTATTATGTATCGTAATTAGTACGTCTTACGTAAGCATTTGTCTATACTTCTCTAGTAAGGATTCTATCTGAAAACAATTGATTTCATTCATTGATATGGTTAAGGACCCTTATTGTATATGCGCATATGCTTAAATTACGATAATTAATAAGATATTTATTTAGCACACATATAGAATAACAAACACAGAACTAGCTAGTATATTAAGTTCCGTAAGCTAAATGTAATGTGATAACGCCTTTTTATACACATTGAGATTGTGTAAACTAAAAGTCCCCGCAGTCAGAAAGAACAAACCTGATGTGACATATTTGTTATATATACATATACTATATAGTACTATTGCATGACATATTTACAAGTTACCAATACAAAAAAAAAACAAATTAAAAGGAGAAAATTTGTAAACGAAGCGATTTCATTATCGGCAAGGTCTTCCGATATGTCTCCTAACTAAATCAAAGCCTTGTAACTGAAACTTGTGATGATTGTTTTTTCGTATACCTTTGAAAAAGCTTCAATATTGGACGTACACTAATAAAAAAAATTTCTTTTCGATTAGTTACCTTTTAATTTCAAAAATCACTATAATTCGGCTACATGACTTAATCAATTATTTAATGTTGAAAACAATATTTTATCAACTTCAAATACACTTCGTGTGTGTACTACTAATACGTGTCCATATATAGAATCCAAGAGCCCTCTCTCTTTTACTAGAAATTGTGATTGGTGTTGTTGTTAACAGAATTATAATCTATCCATCATTAAGCTCTTTAAAAAAAAAATTAAAACAGATATCTTCTCTGTTTGTATTATTTTTAAAAAATTATTTTACAAAAAGCGTCATTCTACATTTTTAATATGTTTCTTATACTAAATTTTCTAATTTATTTTTAAACCCAACATTCATTTATTAAATTTAAATTATTAACAACTTATATTAAATAGATATATATTTGTTTTCTTTTTATTTTTTATAAAATATGTCAAAATAACACTTTTTGTTAAATAAATAGAGTATAAATGACACAACATTTTCATCTTTGATAGGACTTTGGAATAAGTTACTTTAAAAAAAAGATAGGGTTTTAGTTGAAAGATGGAAGGATATCATATAAAGTTTGGCTTCATCTTCCTTTGGTTTGCGGTCATCAAGAGTACTACCCACAGAAAAGAAAAGTACATTCATTATTGTGGGTTACGATAAATGAACAGCGTTTTAGAATGTGATTATTTTTGATTTTGTTAAAGACTATATATATAGTATATGATAAAATTATAAACCAACGCGATCCTTCACACCCAAATACGTTTGAATGAAATATATAATTTGTGGTACTAGAAAAATTTACATATTCAGATTAATAGAGCTAGAGGGGTAGAAATAGAGGAAAGCAGTGCATAGTACATGATTACTGATGAGCAACAAATCTATATATATATATGGCGATTAGTTCTACGTATCAAACTATATTTCGTCTTATAAATCATTAAGTTTTAAAGAATATAAGAAACAAAGAAAAGAAGAGGAACTTTTCACGGGAGACAGAAGGGTACGTGAAGAGAAAAACATAGAAAAAAAAGTGATAAGGGCTTAACGTAATAATACTACAACCAAAAGCTCTCTACGTACAACGAGTAATAACACATGAAAATAGAAAGTCGATGAGACGTCGTTTTAAGGTTAGATCGATGCAGAAATATCTCAGGCCCTACCCCTGGGTCCTCATCCGACCCGACCTTGTTGTCTCCTCTCCCTTTTTAAAACTCTCCTTTGCTTCTTCCTCTTCCATAGCCACATGAAACTCTCAAATAAACACAACCCAAGAAAGAAAGAGAGTAAAAACCTAAAGGGTGATATAGTACTTAATATATATAATTTAATTTAAGCTTAATTATTATTGCGATCGATTAAGTGGTTCGCTATTAATTAAGTTAATTTGAGGAACTACTAACTAATAATGGGTCATCACTCATGCTGCAACCAGCAAAAAGTGAAGAGAGGGCTTTGGTCACCGGAAGAAGATGAGAAGCTTATTAGATATATCACAACTCATGGCTATGGATGTTGGAGTGAAGTCCCTGAAAAAGCAGGTACTTGATTATGTATATATAGCTTTTAACAATTCTATTTATGTCTTGCGCTAATTGACTTAAAGATTTATTGTAATTATAATGCATGTTTGAATCTAGGGCTTCAAAGATGTGGAAAAAGTTGTAGATTGCGATGGATAAACTATCTTCGGCCTGATATAAGGAGAGGAAGGTTCTCTTCTGAAGAAGAGAAATTGATCATAAGCCTTCATGGAGTTGTGGGAAACAGGTTCCATTTTTTGCAAAGCTAAATTAAATTTGTATTTGTAGAGATTGTAGAGATAACTTAATTAATTCAATATAGTGTATTATTATAGAGCATTATTGAAATTCTTTTATGAATACTGATATACTTACCATTTTTAGTAATAATTTTGTTGTGTTGGAGTTACATGCTATATATACTACATTTTATACTTATTATTCAATTTATCATATGATATAATATTTATTTAAATTAAATTATTATATGTTTAGTTTAGCCACGGTTCGAAGCAACGACTAGCCTACTGCCGATGACTAAAAGAATCTTTAACGTGTAGTTTCATTAATCTCATGGTACTTTTGTCTACGTGTAATTCTTTATCAAGTATAGTACGCTTTAAGCACTACAAAAAATATATACTTATTGTACATACATATTTTCTTATTGAATGTTTTTTTTTTGTCAGGTGGGCGCATATAGCTAGCCATCTACCCGGAAGAACGGATAACGAGATCAAAAACTATTGGAATTCATGGATCAAGAAAAAGATACGAAAACCGCACCACCATTACAATCGTCATCAACCGTCAGTAACTACAGTGACACTGAACTTGGACGATACACCTATGGCCACTACCGTCACCTCTAGCACCAATCCATCCACTGTTGATAACCTCCAATTTGATGGTTTCACAGAATCTCCGAACCAGTCAAATTTCGCCAATGATCAAGAAACTAATATAAAGATTCAAGAAGCCCTTCTCTCCCATAAACCTCCCCTCTTCATGGTAGACACAACACTTCCTATCCTAGAAGGAATGTTCTCTCAAAACATCATCACAAACAAGAACAACAATCATGACACGCAAAGAGGAGGAAGAGGAAACCTTTGCGAACAAGCATTTCTAACAACTAACACAGAAGAATGGGATATGAACCTTCCTCAACAAGAACAACGAGAACCGTTTCAAGTTCCTACAATGGCGTCCCATTCGTTCAATAACTCTACCAGTTCGAATATTGACACAACTATAAGTTATAATCTCCCGGCGCTAATAGAGGAAAATATGGATAACATTGTCCCAATGGAAAATAGCAATGCCCAAGATGGATATATGTCATCAACTTTCGAATGTTTAAAGAGGCAAGACCTAAGCTATGATCAATGGGTAGATTCACAACAATGCTCTAATATTTTCTTCTGGGACAACCTTAACATAAACGTGGACGGCTCATCATCTCTTGTTGGAAACCAAGATCCATCAATGACCTTGGGATCATCTGCCTTATCTTCATCTTTTCCATCTTCATTTTAAATTGTTGTTTATCGCAACACATAAATTCAAGCTAATTTGTGTATAAGTTTGTTCTTTAGGTTTTTTGTTTCTTATTTTCGTAGAGTGTTTCTGGTTTTTTTTTTTTTACTTTAATATGATCTTGTAATAATGAGTGTTCTAAATTGTTACGAGGGCATGGTGTGAATGTACGTATATATATGTGGTATTTGTTCACTCATGGTTTTATCCGTAACTTGATGTAATAATTAAGAAGAAAAAACAAGCATTGATTCCATGTTGCAAAGACATACTTTCCATGCATTCACCACGTTCGTTGACAATGTCGTTTGATTACATAAGTCATTCGGGACAAAGTACAACTATGGATTCATTATGGAGTGAAAATCAAGCTTGTCTATCATTATATTCAAGGTAGTGTTTATGTTCTTCCTTCAAGGACTAATAATGTGTAATAATAGGCCGAGAAGGACATGCCGGCTGGTTTAAATTTGTAGATTTGGAAGTCACGAATCTAGAAAGGGCTAGGTGTTGTTTTGGTGGATTTTGCATAAGTTACTAATAGCAAACACTTGTGCATCATTGGAGACACTAGTATCTTTCCCAACTGACTCTCAAATTCAGGATCTTTATTTTCCCAACTGCTTCAAATTGGGTCAAGAAGCACATAAAATCATCACTCAGCAATCGATGTCAGCATGCCTACCCGGAAGAACAATACCTGCGGAGTTCGATCACCGAGCTATAGGAAGTTCCTTGACCTTAATTCCGACCAGGTTTCTGCGGGTTTAGGATTTGTGTCGTGGTTTCCCCTAAAACAGAGGAGATGGAAGAACATATTACTCATTACTCAATGTCTCGCATATGCTTAAACGGTTGCCCCACTGACCAGTACATACTAACGGGTCTCCGTGAAATCCAAGGGGAACATCTTTGTATAACTCACGTTGTATTGTCTGACGATGATCAATGGTTTGAACCAGAGAAAGAGATATTGTTGGAAATCATCGCACACCAAGAAGTCGACATTATTGAATGTGGTGTCCAGATCTTTGACGGATGAAACCGAAACCGACAAAGCAATAAGAAGCTTTGAATCTATATCTGAACAAGTGTCTATAGACGACGATGAAGATATCTGTGATGGGAGCAATGAGTTTGATGAACCCAAAGTAAAACTTCCCAAGGTATCATTCTGATTTGTATATTTTGATTTTTATTTCACATGTTAGTTTATATTTAGCTTTCTACATGCACACTAAGACGTGAGTATGTGATTTTGTTGACCGATTCTAAATTAGACTCTTTCTGATCGGTTTAATCAATTAAAAAACCCGAACCGATTTATCCAAATTTCGATTCGGTTCGGTTTGGTTCCAAAATCCAGGCCCTACTTGTTATAATAATGCTGCTACAGTGCTACTAACCAAAAAGTAAGGGGATAACACTAATTAACTCTACTTCGTAAACGTCCTACCAAAAAGAAGAATCTACTTCATAAACGCGAAAGGTTATTTGGATATTTGAAAGCTAATGTTTTTTTATATACACGTTGGATAAGCTAATTTTTTCTTTATTTTTTATAATTTTAAATTAAGTAAAGTTAAAATATTAAAATTTTAGATAAGTTAAACCGACGACCGAGTTATATATCATATCGGGTCGGAGTATCTATATGATCCCGGTTTAAGAGATATTTTATTGAAAAGGCGAAGAGTCAACACTGAAATACGCGTTTGCAATTTCTTCTCCAAATATGGATTTTGAACAAATTAAATAATTTTTTAGCAATACAAAATAATTATCTGAGTCTTTGTTGATTAATATAATTTGAGTTTGATTTTATTGAATTCTGGTTCTAACAATGAGCTATTGAAATTTGTACGCTTTTTGCCCCTTGGTTATGGGCTCTTCGATAATTGGTTCACAAAATTCATCAATATGAAAATCGTGTTAATAAACAAGTATAAATAATATTTGGAGAAGAGATTTTGTGATTTTGTTAAAGAAAAAATAGATTTTTATATTGTTAAAAAGTATGCAGCACTGAACAGCTTGAGTTAATTTGGGAGGAACCTTGGCTGAGAAGGTCGGTAGTGCAGACTCATTTGAATGAGTTTCTTCACGAAGCCACTTTATTGTTAGTCTTCAAATTTCTGGTCTGCTATGGCTGATGTAATGCATGCCTTAGCAAATAATACCAGTCATGTGATGATTTTTTATCTAAAAAGTTTGTAGTTTATAATACGTTTTCCAGTTTTTTTATAAGTTCTAAAAAACTTAGTTTATATGTACTATAATTTTAGAATTGAAATATGTTCTAAAAATTTCAGAATTCAAAATATTTTCTATAAAATTCAGAATAGATATTATACATTTACTCTATGTTCTACAAAATTCAGAATATATTCTATAGTTTACTCTATGAATATAAATCCTACAATATTTTAGAATATACATTCTAGCAAAATTTGAGTTTCATAAATATAAAAATAAAATCGAAAACAAAAGAAAAGTAAATATATTTTTAAAGATGTGAATATATGGTTTAAAACGGATTTTCCAATATCAGCGAATTAAGGACAGAACACCAAGTGTATGTGATATTTTTTTTCCCGTATCTTGCAGTTATTAACTTCCAGATGCCTTCTTCTAGTTACATATAAAATTAAGTCACATCAAGTATATGGTCGGGAACTTACTTGATATATACATATATATACATATGTGTGTACAAAGTGAATCACATTACTATATTCTTGTAACAAAAACTATATTCCATTTTATAGAATTGTTTATGGATTCTTTGGTCGGTCACCAAATTATTTGACATGTTTAGCCAAATTTGAACACAGAAAAGTTTGCGTATATGATTAGGTGCCATCCGGTAGGTCTCGTCTAACAGGTTTTAGCACATATATTGGTGTGATTTAATCAAATTATAAATCATATCATCTCTACACTCAAAACTACATTACATTATGGTCTTCCGAATGATATAATACATCAATGAGCATTGGTTGGATATCATTAAAAGTATGCGTTATCTTCAATTTCTCAACGTCTACATGACAAAATTTGATAGTAGTGATAAAGTGCATCTACCCGAGGACATGGATCTTCCACCTCGTCTAAGGTTATTACACTGGGACGTATACCCTAGAAAGCTTATTCCTCGTACATTTTGTTCGGAATATCTTGTGAAACTCAACTTGCGGTATAACCAACTTGAGAAGTTTGGGGAAGGAGCCCAGGTTGGTTTTTATATTAACAGAAACTTGTGAATCACTAGAAACCATATCTTTCCCTATTGACTCTCTAATAGAGTTGGTCTATCTTCCTAATTGCTTCAAATTGGACCAAGAAGCACAAAGAACAATTATCAAGCAATCAGGTAGTGCAAAGGCATGTCTACCCGGAAGGAACATACCTGCCGAGTTCAATCACCGAGCATTAAGAAATTCCTTGACCATCCGTTCAAATTTCTACGGGTTTAGGATTTGTGTTGTGGTTTCCCCCAAACAGCAAATGGAAGAAGCTCACTCTGCATTATTGTGCCGCATACACTTAAATGGTTTCCCTGTTGACGAAAACATAGTACATGATCTCCCCTATCTGCAAACGGAACATCTATTTATCTTTCAGTCTGAATTGTTCGGCAAAGATGGATGGCTTGAACAGGACAATGAGATATTGTTCGACCACACCCCAAGACATCAACATTATTGAATGTGGTGTCCAGATCTTGACTTACAAACCAACCGAAGCAGAAGCAGCTAGGTAAAAAGCTATGAAAACAACCAAGTAGAATTTTTTTTATTTTTTATTTTGTGTGGAGCAAATTGCTCGAGTACAATCATATACTGTACTGTGAATCGAGCACCTTAAGTTTACATATAACTCGAATGTTTTGTTCTCGAGATCAAACAAAAGTGGATAACGAACACTAAACTGAGGTTTTGATCTTGCGGTATTTACAGACAAGACTCTTCGAGTAGAGAATGCTTTTGAGGCCTGAGTTGTTCTTCAGTGACGGTAAGTCTTAACCACCTGATCTATTCGTCTCCGGCATAGTGGACAGCTAGTCAAGTGGGAGGAGCATGCGGTGCAGCAGCACATATGACCACACCTGCGAGTACCAACCACAAGCGTTTATGCAAGTTACAAGTGCAGAATCAGCTAAAAAAGGCAGAAGAAATGCTTACGGGACAAACACAGCATTGTACTCCTGCTCTAGGCATATCACACAGAGATCAGGAACAGCGTCTTCTTTCTTGGTAGAATCTAAAACACTCTCACGTGCCCCGTTTGAACCTGGTGATAAGAGTTTTCTAGTCAGAGCCAGTGCAACTTATATGTCGAAAAAAGATTTCACTGATGGATACCTTCACTTTCTAGCTCAGCTCTCTTAGCTGCTGCATCAAGCACTCTGCAACAACAGCTGACTGCTTAGTTTTGTGTGAACAACATTTTGAAGGAAACAAGACCACTCTAGTACTCATACTTAGTAAACTATTTACTTTCTAGACAGACAAATCTGTGACATACCTTTTTTGTAACTGTCTCCGCCGTCTTCTCTCTAGAACAGAATCAATGACATGCTTTGTAATTAGGAACACACCAAAAACAGTAAAACCCATGGAGGCATATTTGTACCACCTGTAAATTATACTCTTATCAATCAGTTTTGGCTCATCACCGTTTTGTTACAAAGAGTATAGGAGAAAAAAGCCAAAAGAGGATAGAGACACAGACCTTGACCACTTTCCCAAATTAGAAATGAGCTGATCGAGTGATTTAGGAGAGACATAGAAAGGTCCTCTGTCAGGTTTTTTAATCCTAAATTCTCCAATATCGTCCTTGACAGCCTGTCATACATGATAGCCACAGAAATTAGATTTGAACTCATCGGTATGCCTCTAAACAAAGATCGATCCGGCTTCCTACAAATATTGCTATGTATCATTGTATCTCTAGATTCTCTACCAACCATTACAACTTTAAGTAAAAGAGCGAAAACATTATACGACATACCTCACCAACAACTGTTAGAGATATTCCAGTTGGAAGAACACGCTCAATGCGCTTAACTCCAAGCATCTGAAACAAAACAATGGCCGCTTAAGCAAATAGAGAGGCAAGCAAATAAAGAACCGGAAAGAAAAGCGAAAACCTTAAGGCCTTGGAGATAATCAAGTGTTCCTCGTACAAGTGAGCGTCCTGACTCTTCAAATACTTCACTACCAACAGTCAAGGCAAACCCTGTCGCACCACGAGCTCCCATTACATGTACACGACTTGTCCCATCGTCCTATAGCAAACAGTTTTGGAATTTGAAAACAGTTTTATAGAAACATCCAATCACAGCTGTTTGAAACACAATGCTACTATATTTGGGCTTACCAAAAACCAAGGAACCTCTTTGCTCATTGAAAGCATCAATGCACTATCTTGTACCCAAGAACCCGTTTCGTTATGTTTCAGAAAATGTTGTTCCGCCTGAAAAAAAAATCATGCAATTACTAGAGTTTCACATACAATACAACCTAATCGATGAAACACAAGAAACAACTTCCATGTATACAACATACCGTTTCCTCAACAATAACACCGCGTATGCCACTATGCTCACATTTAATAGGCGTCTCAGAGCCCACTCGTCCTGATACCGCAACAATGAAAGGCAGAATCTTGCTATCTAATTCTAGCAATTGAGCTATACAAAACACAGAGCAATCCATCAAACAATCATTCTGCGAGAGTAGATGAAGCAATCAAGAGAGAAGAAGAAGATTAGTACCTAACTCCTTGAGTTGATTAACCCTAGTGACAGTTTTGAGCACTTCAGCATCCCTGCGCTCCAAAAGATAAGAAAGGGATTTGATTGATACTCTCTACACTATGGGAAGATGAAAATCACAAACCTGCCACTGCTTCGGCCGAGAAGATAAAGAGCGGCGGCGCTGAAGCAACAAGTAACTCCACCCCAAGGAATCATCAGACTTCTGAAGTACAAATACCTTTGAAGTGATTGATGAGAGGTAGTATACGAATCTGGATTACAACACTGAGCGTTGGAAGAAGATCATGAGAAAAAATTTCCTAATCTAGGAGGAAGCGTTTGAATAAATTGAAATCTAGAAATAAAAAAGAAAAGGAATATTTGTTTTTATAAAGGAGGGTACATGAAAGATTCAGACTTTCAGAGTGTTGTTGGAATTGAATGATTCTTTGCTTCGATCTCTCCTATACTCTCAAGCTGCTTGCTTTGTTTTGGGGAAGAAGAAGACGACGACGAAGACGACATGAGGCTGAAGCAACGAAGCTGATGACGTGGCTAATTCCCTATCCAATGGGCCTAATTGTTATTTTACTCTTTTTAATTTTTAAGCCCAATTAAGACGCATGGTAAGAGAGACGTTTATAATCTTTTATTTCATTAGATTTATCAGATTCCATGGCTATTTTTTTTTTTTTTGAATTCAAGATCGCAACCTATACACGCCAGATAGACTATCAAAAACGAGACGTTGACTTTGACTTTTCTCTCCCAAAAACGTGATCCTCTACTTTTGGGTTTGATTTTGAAGATGTTTTGAAGAATGACTAGATTATTATTGTTTTTTTTAACCAAAAGATTATTTAAACAGTTTAACAATTACATATAGGTACGTAGGAGAATGCTTCATGACGCGTTCATAACGTGTAAATACATAAACGACCTTTTTAATTTGCTTTGATACTTTGGATAAACACTTTCATTTTAAAATATCTGACTTTTGCTGATCGTCCACATCTCATTCTCATTTCTAACTCCCTGCTGACTTTGAGTTCGAGCATGTCTATCATGATTTCTTCTTCCTCTTTTCCATCTCACAACTACAAATTCAATGTTTTCTCGAGCTTCCACGGGCCTGACGTACGTAAAACACTTCTTAGTCACATGCGCGAACAGTTTAACCGCAACGGGATCACTATGTTCGATGATCAAGGGATTGAGAGAAGCAACGAGATTGCTCCTTCACTCAAACAAGCTATAAGAGAGTCGATGATCTCGATCGTGATTCTTTCCAAGAAATATGCTTCGTCAAGCTGGTGTTTGGATGAACTGGTGGAGATCTTAAAGTTCAAGGAAGTTATGGGACATATAGTGATGACCGTCTTCTACGGAGTAGATCCATCAGATGTGCGCAACCAGACGGGAGAATTTGGTATCCATTTCCATGAAACTTGTGCACGTAAGACGGATGAGGACAAGCATCATTGGAGCAAAGCTTTGAAAGATGTGGCCAACATTTCTGGAGAAGACTTCTTAAGATGGTTGGTCTTTTAATTAATCTGAGTTTTTATTTCTTAGGCTTTATTAAGTGGTAATCACCAAAGAAAAAAAGTTTTTATTATTAATAGCTTGAGTTTCGTTGATTACTATTTTAATGATTTAAGGGAATGTTTTCATAAATTACTCCTGTTTGATGGAAATGGGTTCATTTACTTTCTCTTGTAAGGGACAATGAAGCGAAAATGATCGAAAAGATTGCGACAGATGTTTCAGATAAACTGAATGCTACACCGTCTGGGGATTTTGATGGCATGGTTGGACTTGAAACTCATTTGAGAGAAGTGAGTTCTTTACTAGATTTAGATAATGATGGAGTTAAGATGGTTGCAATCACTGGTCCTGCTGGGATTGGTAAAACTACCATTGCCAGAGCTTTACAAAGTCAACTCTCTAATAGGTTTCAGCTTACTTGTTTTGTGGACAACCTTAGGGGACACTATTATAGTGATCTTGATGTGTTGTGTTTACAAGAACAATTTCTTTCAAATATTTTGAACCAGGATGGTATTAGGATACGCCATTCAGGTGTAATAGAAGAAAGGCTATGCAAGCAGAAAGTGCTCATCATTCTTGATGATGTGAACCATATAAAGCAATTAGAAGCGTTAGCGAATGAAACTACATGGTTTGGTTCTGGAAGTAGGATTGTAGTTACCACAGAGAACAAAGAGCTTTTGCAGCAACATGGTATGGATAATATGTACCATGTGGGGTTTCCATCTGAAGCAGAAGCTATGAAGATCTTATGTAGATATGCTTTTAGAAAAAAAATTATTCATCATGGTTTTGAAGAACTTGCTAAAAGAGCAACAAAGCTTTGTGGTAACCTTCCGTTGGGTCTTCGTGTGGTGGGTTCATCTTTACGTGGAAAGAATGAGGAAGAGTGGGAAGAAGTAATACGCAGGCTAGAAGCTATACTTGATCATCATGATATCGAGGAAGTACTCAGAGTCGGTTATGAAAGCTTACATGAGAACGAGAAATCTCTATTTCTTCATATTGCAGTCTTCTTCAACTATAAAGATGGTGACCTTGTTAAAGCCATGTTCGCTGACAATAACTTGGATATCAAACACGGATTGAAAATCTTAGCAAACAAATCTCTGATGTATATATCTAACCATGGAGAAATAGTGATGCACAAGTTATTGCAACAAGTGGGTAGACAAGCCGTTCATAAAGAAGAACCTTGGAAACAGCGGATCTTAATAGATGCTCCAGAGATTTGTGATGTCCTCGAACATGCGACTGTAAGTTCTTTCTCTTGTATTTGTTTCTTATATATTTATCATTTTAAATTAAGGCATTTGGATCCTACCTAGCTATTGTTCTAACAATTTCCTATTATTTGGAATACATATTGGTTTAGGGTACTAGAGCTATGTCCGGCATATCATTTGATATATCTGGTGTCGATCAAGTTATTATCAGCCAGAAATCTTTTAAAAGAATGCCTAATCTTCGATTCCTCAAAGTCTTTAAAAGTAGAGATGATGGCAATGATAGAGTGCATATACCTGAGGAGACAGAGTTTCCACGTCGTCTAAGGTTACTACATTGGGAAGCATACCCAAGTAAGAGTTTCCCACCTACATTTCAACCTCAATATCTTGTTGAGCTCTACATGCCAAGTAGCCAGCTTGAGAAGCTATGGGAAGGAGCTCAGGTTGATGTTTGTACTTTTAAATATATGAATTATGTTCATTCATTCTCATCATGTTATATATGATGCTCGTTCTCTCTGTTTTCTGTGGGTTCTTTACATATTCAGCCCCTTGCACATCTCAAGAAGATGAATCTGTTTGCGTCTCAACATTTGAAGGAACTTCCAGATCTTTCAAATGCTACAAATTTGGAGAGATTGGATTTGAGTTATTGCGAGAGTTTGGTAGAGATTCCATCCTCTTTTTCGCAACTTCATAAACTACAGTGGTTGGAGATGAATAACTGCACAAAACTACAAGTCATTCCAGGTCACATGAACTTGGCATCCCTTGAAACAATCAATATGAAAGGATGCTCAAGATTGAGAAACATTCCAGTTATGTCAACAAACATCAACCAAATGTATATATCAAGGACAGCAGTTGAAGGCATGCCTCCATCAATCAGGTTTTGCTCTCGTCTAGAACGTCTCAGTATAAGCAGCAGTGGAAAGCTCAAAGGAATAACACATCTCCCCATGAGTTTAAAACAGCTAGACCTAATTGATTCTGATATTGAAACGATTTCAGAGTGCATCAAAGCTCTTCATTTGCTATATATCCTTAATCTATCTGGCTGCAGGAGACTAGCATCATTGCCAGAACTCCCTGGTTCACTTAGGTTTCTAATGGCAGACGACTGTGAATCACTGGAGACCGTATTTTGCCCTTTGGATACGCCAAAAGCAGAGCTAAATTTCACCAACTGCTTCAAACTAGACCAACAAGCAAAAAGAGAAATTGTACAACGATCATTACTTGTTGGAACAACGCTCTTACCGGGAAGAGAAGTACCTGCGGGATTCGATCACAAAGGCAAAGGAAATACATTGACCATTCGTCCAGGCACAGGCTTTGCGGTTTGCGTTGTGATTTCCCCCTACTTGGAATCAGAAATCACAGAATATAGGCTTCCACAACTAGTGTGTCGTCGTCGTCGCATAGGTCAAGGCGACGACTTATTAGACCACATTGAAAAGGTGTTCTACGTACGAACTCTCCTCAACTTCCAAACTGAACATATATTTGTATTTGTCATTCACCCTCACTTGCCATTTATCGATCCTTCTGAAGTGAGCAGAGAGATAGTGTTTGAATTCAGTAGCAAATTCCATCACTTTGATGTTATTGATTGTGGAGCCAAGATTTTTACCGACGGGAGAATCGAAGGGAGCTATGAATCTGGATTAGACCAAGAAGTGTTTGAAGAGGACACCAAACACAGTGACCATGCAGATTGTTGGAGTTGGCTCTTCCTCTGCTTTGATCGAAATGTATCGATCCCTCTGATGTAAACAGGGAGATAGTGTTTGGATTCAGCAGCGAGTTACAAGAATTGGACATTATTGAATGTGGCGCTCAGATCTTGACGGACGAGTGGGACTATGAATTTGGATTGTACCAGGACGACGACGTTGAGTTTGAATCCAGCGGAGCCTCTGAAGACGACTCCAGAGAAAACGAGTATCTTCGAACAGATTGTTGGAGTTGGCTCTTCCTCTGCTTCGACCTCATCGGAAGCTTGATTTCATGAAGAAAACGATAAAATCAGGAAACCATGTACAATTGAAGCAGTTAGAAGAAGATTGTGTTAGAGATTTTTTGGATCATCATCACCTTAGCTCCGATAATTGGGATTTGGGAGGAGTATAAACGGAAGCTTTGGTTTGAGGAAGATGACGATGACATGGACATCAGCTTAAATCCAATGCGTTGTTTAGTTTTTTTAGGTAACATATGGGCTTATGTTGGGCCTATATAGGAAAAAGTGTAGTCCATTTTGTTTATGTTTTTTTTTTTCCGAGTAATTTTTTTTTTTTTTTTTTTCTGTCAATCAAATGTTAGCTTATCTCTTACAAACTTGTATTTGTTGAATGTTGATCAAAGCTCAACTACAAACTTGTATTGTTGAATTGTATTGACTTGACAGAGAACGAAATTTCCAACCGACAAAACTTTTTATTTTAGATCGCACAGTGTGTGTCACTTTTTTTAATCAATAAATAGTCATACACTTCGACCTCTAACTAATATTATATAACTATTAGCTAGTGTAACTAAACTATAGTTTCTCTCTTCCAGAGTATCTGCCTGATCAGGTTTAACAACAAGTGCTCGACTAATTTAACGGACTTCGTTTACTTTTTCGTAGTTGAACGAATGAAAAGCAAAGAGAGCTTTGATCTCTATCTCCTTGGTCAACAGTTAATGGAGGCCCATTTTCTCCTTCTTCTATATAGACACAGCTGTGATATTAATCATTCTTTTAGTTTCACTGTTTGTATTTAATTCTTCTATATAGCTTTCCGAAAAAAGTCGTTAACGTAAAATATCATATTTTTGTTCGTCTTAAACTTCTCTTTGTCTACTCTCATGGCTTCTCCTTCTTCTTCTTCATTGTCGCCCCGCAACTGGAGCTACAACGTCTTCCCGAGCTTCCACGGGCCTGACGTCCGTAAAACTTTTCTCAGTAACATGCGAGAACAGTTTACACGAAATGGAATCACTATGTTCGATGATCAAGAGATTGAGAGAAGCGCAACAATTGCTCCTTCACTCACAGAAGCTATAAGAGAGTCGAGGATCTCTATCGTGATTCTCTCTAAGAATTATGCTTCGTCAGGCTGGTGTTTGGATGAATTGGTGGAGATATTGGAGTGCAAAAAAGCTATGGGACAGACAGTGATGACCATCTTCTACGGAGTTGAGCCATCCCATGTGCGGAAACAGAACGGGGAATTTGGGGTCTCTTTCGATGAAAATTGTACACTTAAGAGGGACGAGGAAAGGCAAAAATGGAGCAAAGCTTTGAACGAAGTGGGCAACATTGCTGGAGAAGACTTCCTCAAATGGTTGGTCTCTTTCTTTAATCTGAGTTATTATTTCTTAGGTTCTATTAAGTGGTAATTACCATAGAGAAAATAACATTTAGTGGTGAATTATGAATATTAAAAATGCATGTCATAAATTATTGGAAACAGGGGAATTTTACCTCTGTGACTATTTGATGGAAACGGTGCATTTATTTTCTTCTCTTTTGTTAGGGACAACGAAGCAAACATGATCAAGAAAATTGCAAGAGATGTTTCAGATAAACTGAATGCTACACAATCAAGGGATTTTGATGGCATAGTGGGACTTGAAACTCATTTGAGAGAAATGGAGTATTTACTAGATTTAGATTATGACGATGGAGTTAAAATGGTAGCAATCACTGGTCCTTTAGGAATTGGTAAGACTACCATTGCCAAAGCTTTACAAGGTCTACTCTCTAATAGATTTCAACTTAGTTGTTTTATGGATAACCTGAGGGGAAGCTATGTCAGTGGTCCAGATAAGTTGCGTTTACAAGAGAAATTTCTTTCAAAGGTTTTGAACCAGGATGGTGTTAGGATATGCCATTCAGGTGTGATACAAGAAAGGCTATGCAAGCAGAGAGTGCTCATCATTCTCGATGATGTGAACAATATAAAGCAATTAGAGGCGTTGGCAAATGAAACGACATGGTTTGGTCCTGGGAGTAGGATTGTAGTTACCACAGAAAACAAAGAGCTTTTGCAGCAACATGGTATCAATAATATGTATCATGTGGGGTTTCCATCTGAGGAAGAAGCTCTCAAAATCTTATGTAGTTATGCCTTTAGAAAAATCCCTATGTACCATGGTTTTGGAGAGCTTGCTGAAAGAGTAACAGAGCTTTGTGGTAATCTTCCACTGGCTCTTAGTGTAGTGGGTTCATCTTTACGTGGAAAGAATAAGGAAGAGTGGGAACAAGTAATACACAGGCTAGAAACTATTCTTGATCGAGATATTGAGGAAGTACTAAAAGTCGGTTATGAAAGTTTAGATGAGAGTGAGCAATCTCTATTTCTCAACATTGCAGTCTTCTTCAACTATAAAGATGGTGATCTTGTGGAAACTATGTTCACTGACCGTGACTTGGATGTCAAACAAGGGTTGAAAATCCTTGTAAACAGATCTCTCATAGAGATATCTACGTATGGGGGAATAATGATGCACAGATTACTACAACAAGTTGGTAAGAAAGCCATTCATAAACAAGAGCCTTGGAAACGCAAGATCTTAATAGATTCTTCAGAGATTTGTGATGTTCTAGAATGTGCTAATGTAAGTTCTTTCTCTTGTATGTGATTATATTCTTTGTTCATTAATATGTACTTTGAACTAGGCATTTGGTGAATGTAAACAATACCTACTTATATATTGTGCTAACAATTTCTGTTTATGTGAAATATTGGTTTAGGGTACTAGAGCTGTGTCCGGCATATCATTTGATATATGTGAAATCGAGGAAGTATCTATAAACAAGAAGGCTTTTAAAAGAATGCCTAATCTTCGATTCCTCAGCGTCTACAAAAGTAGGAATGATGGCAATGATAGAGTGCATATACCTGAGGAGATGGAGTTCCCTCACCGTCTAAGGTTACTAGATTGGGAGGCATACCCAAGCAAGAGTCTTCCTCCTACATTTCACCCTGAATATCTTGTCGAACTCAATTTCGAGAACAGCGAGCTAGAGAAGCTTTGGGGAGGAAGACAGGTTGGCGTAATTACACTTTACATAGTATATAAATATTCTCTTCATGTAATTTGCTCTGTTTTGGGTTGTTGTTACGTTTAGGTGCTTACAAATCTCAAGAAGCTTGATTTGACAGCATCCCGAAAATTGAAGGAACTCCCAGATCTTTCAAACGCTACAAATCTGGAGGATTTGAATATTTTATGCTGCGAGAGTTTGGTAAAGATTCCAACCTCGTGTTCGCATCTTCATAAACTACAGAGGTTGTTGATGAATAGCTGCACAAGCCTAGAATCATTTCCACCTCACATGAACTTGGCATCCCTTGAAGAAATCTTCATGGGAAGTTGCTTGAGCTTGAGAAATATGCCAGTTATGTCAACCAACATAACCTTACTGTATATATCAGATTCGGCGGTTGAAGATTTGCCTTCATCAATCAGGCTTTGCTCTCGTCTTAAATTTCTCTATTTAAGCTATAATGCAAACTTCAAGGGAATAACGTATCTCCCCACAAGTTTAATAATATTATGCTTAGACTACTCAGATATTGAAAGGCTTCCAGATTGCATCAAAGATCTTCATCAGTTAGAGAGCCTTGATCTACGTGGCTGCAAAAGCCTCGCATCATTGCCGGAGCTCCCAAGTTCACTCAAATCTCTAGACGCAGAAGACTGTGAATCATTAAAGACAGTGTTACGCCCATTAAACACTTCAAATGCGGAAATCGCATTCACCAACTGCTTCAAATTGAGCGAACAAGCAAGAAGATCAATTATACAACCTTCGCTACGTAACATGTCGACTCTCTTACCAGGAAAAAAAGTGCCAGCAGAGTTCGATCTCCGAAGCAGAGGAAATTCATTGACCATTCCTCCAGAGTTTAACAACAGGTCAAGCAGCCGGTTAGTGGTTTGCGTCGTGATTTCAAATAATCATGATAAAATCACAGAAGAAGAATATGATTCTTCCGAACCATTGTCACTTCCTTGCAAATGGGACTTCGACCCCGAAGATGGTGTGGTTTATGTAGACGTTTTTAAAGTCCTCAGCGGTCGAAAGGAACATGTATTTATATTTCACTCTCGCTTCCCGTTTAAAGACCCATCTGACGTGAGCAGGGAGATAGTGTTCGAATTCAGCAGAAAGCTCCACGGCTTCGAGATTATTGAATGTGGCGCCAAGATCTTGAACGACGAGATCGGTGGTAGCTATGAATCTGGATTAGACCAAGTGTTTGAAGAGGACATTGAGTTGGTACCCAGTGAAGAAGAATCCTATTTTGATTATTTTTCGAATGGAGTAATCTCTGGCTCCAATGAAGTCGAGAATCTCGAAGGCGGACAAAACCGCTCAGATTGTTGGAGTTGGCTCTTCCTCTGTTTCGGTCTCTCGGTTTTGGGGAAGAAAGGATAATGCGAAGAGAAACTTCAAATAGGGGCTTTTTATCTTTTTAAAATTCGAGAGATTTATTTATGAACCTGTAGAAAACACTTTACTAAATTAATTTTCAAAGGAAAAATACTCATGGAAATTGGAAACTAATAAATTTGAATTAAAAAAAAAAAAAAAAACAGTTTTAAAACTTTTATATTGGAAAAAAAAAACAGTTTAACTAAACAGAAAAATATTAGCGAGAAAAATAAAAAAAAACTTTTGATTTAAAAAAATGATCTAATTTCAGGAGAGGGATCAGATGACAAAAGAAGGAGAGTGCTCAGATTGTCGTAACAGGCTGAGTGATACACTCTTCACGCATTAGAGCGAGATTAAACCACTCCTCATTTCCCCTTTAACTTGCCTGAAGGATCATATTTTTTCACTAACCCACCTCTAACCCCTTTTATAGCCTACTAATCATGCCCCTCACTTCTCAACTAACCGATGTGGGACAAAATTCCAATTTTTCAAATTTCTCCTCTTTCCTTCCGTTTCTTAAAACCCTAAATTAGATAATTGACGGGAAAAGTTTTTTTTCCAAATTATGACTGCTACGACAACGACGATTTCTCAGCATGATTTCTATGGCGATGATGAAGATACGGAAACTTCAATTTCTGTTTCTGTAATCGAGGTATTCTTAAGCTCTCACTAGCGAGTTCTGATCGAGCTTCTTCTTTCGCGTTTTGCTTTTAATCGTTGGTTTGTGATATTATTTGTTTGTGTGTGTAGAATATGAAGGAGGAGTATGGATTGTTTGTGTGGCCTTGTAGCGTCATCCTCGCTGAGTATGTTTGGCAGCACAGATCTCGATTTCGTGATTCTTCAATTCTCGAGGTCAATTTTATAATCAACCACTCTTTGCTCTCAAAAACCCTTGATTTTGAATTGATTACAGAATTGGGGGATATGTGTGATTGATTGTACTCAGTGTTTTGTGTTTGAGCTAATGGAGCAGATAGATGTTTTAAACATTTTATTAGACTTGAGTGTTGATGGAATCTCATTGCAGCTAGGAGCTGGTACTTCCTTGCCTGGTTTAGTAGCTGCAAAGGTTGGGGCTAATGTCACTCTTACTGATGATGCTACTAAACCTGAGGTGTGAATTCCATCTTCTTTTGTTGAAAAGCATTTTTCTTATTTGGGTTTAGAGAATAGTATGAGTTTATTTGTTAGTTTGTATCATATAAATGCAGGTTTTGGAAAATATGAGGAGAGTCTGTGAGCTTAACAAGCTCAACTGTAATGTAATGTAATATCGTCTTCATCTTACGCGTAAATCCCCCTGTAGATATACATTTACCTCTCCGTGATTTATTTCAGGAAGTTTGCTACTGCTTATTTGTGGTTTGTCCATTGCATTGCAGGTGATGGGTCTCACCTGGGGAGTGTGGGATGCACCGATATTCGACCTGCGACCTAACATTATACTTGGGGCTGATGTCTTATACGATTCAAGTGGTTAGTTTCATATGTGTTTTGTTTTTGTTTTTTTGGTATTGGCCTTTTCTTTTTTCTCTTGTGAATAAAATGGAAATCTGAACTTTGGACCTCTCTGTTGTTGTTAAGCATTTGATGATCTCTTTGCGACTGTCTCATTTCTGCTCCAAAGTTCTCCCGATGCAGTGTTTATTACCACATATCATAACAGAAGGTACACAATTCTTGTTAATTTCATTCTTCCTGGTCGTCTAGCTATTGTATACATCTGACTGCAACAGATATAGGATGATGATGGTTTCTTCTGTTCGGGTTTGATTTTGCAGTGGGCATCATCTAATCGAGTTCCTGATGGTAAAATGGGGCCTAAAGTGTCTAAAACTTCTGGATGGCTTCTCATTCTTGCCATCTCACAAGGCATCTCTACTTAGCGGAAATATTCAGTTGGTTGAAATCGTATTGAGTTCCAAAAACCCGCAGCTTCAGACTATAACAGCCGTCTGACTAACTGGTTACAGTATTGTAAAACGGAACCATACATTATATGGCTGTTCCGTTTCATAGACAAAGTCACATGAAGATTACAATAATTAAAAAAAAGGAGAGACATCATACATTTGTCTTCGGCCGCTTCCCTAGATGTAGATTTGTAGTATTCGTCTTCCTCGGACGCTTCCTTGAGATAGATTCATAGTCTCCCTCGACCATATCCTCATCCTTGTCTTTGGACGCTTCCCCGGATCCAGATTTGTAGCCATCGTCTTCATTGTCCTCTCTGTAGGACGTTTCAAATGATCTCTGGTGGTTATTGCCGCAATCTTCATGGTCATGTTCGCAAATTTTGCGTCCAACGGGTTCGTACGTCAAGAACTTTGCACCATATTCACATCTCTGGTTAGCAATACTATCATCATAGTCTTTGTTGTTGGACTCATATGAGTCTTGGTAATTACTGCCGCAGTCTATGTCGTCGGATATGTCAATGTTGCTCCCATCTGTTTCGTATGTCAAGATAGTGGCACCACATTCAGATATTTGGTCCACAGTACCATCATCATACTCTTTGTCTGTTGCTTCGCTGGATTCATAAGTATCCTGGTAATTATTGCTGCAATCTTCATCATCAGATCCGCCATTGTTGCTTCCATCAGCTCCATACGCCATGATCATAGCTCCACATTCAATAATGTCGAAGTCATGAAGTGTGCTGCTGAATTCTAACGTTATCCCAGTGCTCACTTCAGAGGGTTCGATAGATGGCAAGCCAGACGTAAATATAAATAGATGTTCAGTTTGAAAATAGGAGACGACGCCTAAAAATATCAAGTCGCCTTGACCTATACGACGACACAATAGTCTGGAAAAACTATATTCGTTGGTCTGCTCGTTAGGGGCAATCACAACGCAAACCACAAGCCAGTTGTAAGGATTACCGTTTGGAAAAATGGTCAAGGAGTTTCCTTTGGCTTGGTGATGAAACATGTCAGGCAATTTGCTTCCTGGCAAGAGAGCTGACCCGTGACGAAACGAATGTTGAATAATTGCTCTTCGTGCTTGTCGGCGCAATGCAAAGCAGTTAGTGAAATCGAGGTGCGCATTTGGAGTGTTGAAAGGGTAAACTACGGCCATCAGTGATTCACAATCGTTTGCGATTAGGGATGTGAGGGAAGGAGGGAGTTCTGGCAATGATTCGAGATTATAGCAACCAGTTAGACAAAGGCTCTCTAGACCACTTAGAGCTTTGATGCAATCTGGAATCCTTTTAAAATCAGAATGGCTTAGGTTTAGTTCGGTGATACTCGGGGGGAGATGTGTTAATCCCTTGAGCTTTCCGTTGCCGCGGATATAGCGATACTCAACACGAGAGCAAAAGTTAACTATGATGGGTACCTCTTCAGGCCCTGAAGTGAATTCTAGGTTCATACTCTTGACCATCGTCAACTTGATTAGCTTATGAAGATGCAAAAAAGTGGATGAAATCTCTACCAATCTCTCGCAATAACTCAAATCCAATTCCTCCAGATTTGTAGCATTTGTAAGATCTGGAAGTTCCTTTAGACGCCAGGAGCCTGTCAACGTCATCTTCTTGAGGTTTGTAAGTGGCTGAAATGTGAAATCACGCAGCATATGTAAGAAGATATAATATATGTATAAACAAAATAATGTCTTAGATAATTCTTGTAATAACTCTAACCTGAGTTCCTTCCCAAAGCTTCTCGAGCTGGTTATCCTGCAAATTCAGTTCGACAAGATATTCTGGATTGAACGAAGAAGGAAGACTCTTCCTCGGGTATAGCTCCCAATGTAGTAATCTTAAACGAGGTGGAAACTCCACTTCCTCAGGTATGTGCACTCTACCATCTACACCAAATCTTTTTGTGTGGATACTGAGGAATTGAAGATTCCGCAAACTCTTAAAAGCTCTCTTGCTTACACACACTTCACTGATTTCAGATATATCAAAAGATATACCCGTCATAGTTCTAGTACCCTAAAAACAAATTTCAAATATTAGAAACTACAATAGCGTAATTACTTACTCAGTTACTTGGTAGCTTGTTTGAATTATACACGATTAAAGATTTTATTATAACATAAGCAAAAACAGAAAGAAAACAAACAGTACTTACTTTATCATCTTCAAGAACGCCACATATATCATGAGCGTCAATCAAAATGTGGCGTTTCCAAGGCTCTTGTCTACGAATGGCTTGTATACCCACTTGTTGTAATAACTTGTGCATTAATATTTCCCCGTCGTTGGATATTTTTATGAGCGATTTATCGACAAGGGTTTTTAACCCGTGTCTTTCGTCCAAGTCCGCGAGCATAGCCCTCAAATGATCAGTGTTCGTATAGTTGAAGAGGATTGCAATGTAGAGAAATAAAGATTGATCTTTCTCATTTAAGTTGTCATACCCAAGTCTTAGTATTCTCTCAATATCTCGATCAAGACTAGTTTCTAGTCTTTGTAGTACAACTTCCCACTCATCCTCTTTCTTTCCACGTAAAGATGAACCCACAACACGGAGACCCAACGGAAGATTGTCGCAAAGTTGTACTGCTCTTTCTGCGAGCTGTGCAAAACCCTCAAGTGGAAAAATTTGCCTGAAAGTAAACTGACAAAAGATTGCAAGAGCTTCTTCGTTAGATGGAAAATCCACTTGGTATGTATTGCTAATACCATGTTGCTGCAAAAGCTCGTGATCTTCCGTTGTCACGATAATCCTACTTCCAGGACCAAACCAATAAATGTCTCTAGCCAAAGCATCTAATTGCTCTAGATGATCAACATCATCAAGAATGATAAGCACCTTTTGGCTGCATAATCTTTCATTTACCACATTCAAGTGACGTATCTTTATTCCATTCTGGTCCAAAATGTTTGAAAGAAGTGTTTCTTGTAAACGCAGCTTCAGCCCATGCTCATCGCATTCACTCCTCCTATAACTTCCCCTCACATTTTCCATAAAATACCTCAGTGAAAAATCACAAGAAAGTTGGTTGTATAAAGCTCTCGCAATGGTAGTCTTACCGATGCCTGCTGGACCAGAGATTCCAACTATCATAGCTCCATCATTTTCTAGATCTAACAAATACCTTATTTTCTTTAGATGAGCCTCAAGTCCCACCATGCCATCAAAATCACTTGACGGTGTTGCATTTAGTTTGTTCGAAACATCTCTGGCAATTTCCTCAATCTTGTTCGCTTCGTTGACCCTAACGAAAGAGAAAAATATCACTACATATATCATGTCTTTTAAGTTTTAATAGAAGTATATAATGCAAAGTAAACTTTAAGTTTGATTTTCTTATTATTTTCAATATTTTAAGTTTGAGTTTTCTTATTATTTTCGTAAATTTGTGACACTCCCTTTGTCTCACATAGATTGATGTTTCAATAGTTTCACACATATTAAGAAAAAGTTAAGTTTTTTTATTTTTAAACTAATTTATAATTATTTTATGGTAGAAACAGAAAACATTACCCACTAAATATTATGTCACTTGAAATAAAATATAAAGTAAAAATATCATTTTAGTTTTTTAATCTAAAAAATCAATCTTTTAGAGACAATAAATATTCTCTAAAACATCAATATATGATATGTGAGACATGGGGAATATATAGTAGCAGCAACTAACCAGTTCAAAGAGTGTTCTCCGGCTATGTTGGCGACAAGAGTCAAAGCTTTGGTCCAACTCAGTATCTCCGTCTCCGTTTTCCCTATACAAGTTTCCTTGAAAGTCTCCCCAAATTCTCCGATCTGTTTTCTCACATCAGTTGGATTCACTTCATAGAAAATCGTCATCACGATTTGTCCCACGGATTCCTTGCACTTCAAAATCTCAACCAGCTCGTCTAAGCACCAACTCGAAGAAGCATACTTCAGCGAGAGCACCACGATTGAGATTCTTGATTCTTGTATTGCCTGTATGAGTTGAGGACCGATGGTTTGGCTTCTCTCGATCCCTTCATCATTAAATGTTATGATCCCGTTGTGTTCAAACTGTTTGCGTAAATGACTGAGAAATGCTTTGCGGACGTCAGGCCCGTGGAAGCTTAGGAAGACATTATATCTCCAGCTACGCGAAGTGGAATCAACAAGAGCCATGATAGACGGAGATAGAAAGAGTCAAGGAAAGTTGAAGAAAACAAAATCACATATATAATCACGTTAAATAGCCATGATGTGTGTGTGTTTTTTTTATTTTCCTTTCCCATGATTTTAAATAAAAGGTTTAATAATATCCCGTACGTGTAATGACGCAAACGCGTGATGAAGGGTAGAGAATTTTCAAAAGAGACTAGATTAGTCTTTTTTTAGTTAATTTGTTCTTGTTTAAGACTTTCTGTAACGTATCATCTAATAATAAGTGTAATTAATGATATGGCAAATATACTCCCTCCGTTTCATAATATAGGGTGATTTAGAAACTTTTTTGTTTCATAATATAAGATGTTTTCAAGTTTTTATGTTAATTTTAGATTAGTTTAATATTTTCTATTATGCAGTTTTGTTTTGGTTGAACTTTTTTAAAGTAGTCATTTCTTAATAGGCGTACTTTCACCCTAAACATCTTATATTTTGAAATGGAGAAAGTATAAGAAAACTATTAATAATATTAATCATAATCAAATATTAATAATATTTGACTGTATAATATAAATAATATTAATTTAATCTAAAAATTTCATAGAAAGTTGAGAACATCTTATATTTTGAACCAAAATAATACTCTAGAACATCATATATTATGAAATAGAGGGAATATATGTATATGTATATATATATATATATATATTGTTACTTTATTCTCTTATTCAAATTTTACCAAAAGGAAGAAAAAAATTAGTATTCTCTTATTTTCAGAAATTATGTATAGTAGTCAGGGATTGTCTAGTGTTTTTTATTTCATGTAGATTCAACGTCTAAAGTTGAGAGTTTGAGCTGAAACTGAAAATAGGAGAAAACGAGTGTGCAAACAGAGATGCTAGAGAGGAGACTGCTGACTGCTAATTATTTTCTTTTACCCTTTTTTTTAAACATCTCATAGTATTTGTACATATATAAACATCATTAGGTGAGAAAATGGTGGAATAGAGAAACTTGTTGCCACCCATGAAAAGCTAAAATAATCTTATATTGTGGAAAGTTATCAGCATGTTTTTATTTTATACATCTAGTCCAATATTGTTGGCTCCGACAACTACTATAAAAAAAATAAAGAAAAATAATCATGAAAACTAAAAAATTGAATGAAATAGGAATACAGTTTAACAAAAAAAAAATAGAGAGAAAAAAAAAAACCTTTTGATTAAAACAAAGTTGTCGAATTAAGGTAACAACCATCTAAGTGGATTATAGCCATAGATCATAGCTAGAGGCTAATAACATTTACGTCATTGTAAGATAATCCATAGTTACTCTACTATAGAAAGTGATAAGCAGGAAGCCCTGGAGTCCTGGACAAGGAAGTTTAGTTTAATTAAATTCATATACTTGGTAATTCTTTGCATAATATCAAATAGATCAACTAAGAGCTTGGCACATTCAAATCTCTCTTAACCCTTTGATTTTGTTTCAGATCACCACTGAGCTTGATGTATAAAACTCAGATGTCATAAATGTATTTTCCTTTCAAAGAGACACTCCAGATGCCATAAATGTATTTTTGTTCATAGACCTGGGGGATGTAATAAAAGACACTCTAGCAGAGTCAAGACTCAAGAATGACGTTACGAACCATCCATGAATTAGACCTCAAATTGTAGATTTCGGTTTTATCAAAATCGAAAAGCCTCAAGATTTTGTGGCTACCGCAGGATTGATCATTGATCATACCAAGAAAACTTTTGTCATATTTTGTTAACTCTTTTCTAGGTTTGATCCATCTTGTGTTCCCTGAATACGGGTTCCAAACCACAAGCAAAGTATCGTCGTAGTCTTCTCCTATTAGGCATAACAATGAACCATCGCATTGAAAGACCTGAGTACGCTCTGAATCGTCCATGCACACAATTGAAAGACCTGAGATCTATGGCAGCTTGGTTTGCACCTTGACGAATAAAGAAACCACACTAGACCCTCATCTATTGTATGCTAAATCGACCAAGATTAGAATCAGAATCAAAACCGTACCAAAAGAAGAGAGCACAGAGACGGGTTTAACTTGAAAGTTCCTTTCTTCTCAAGACACATTGGAGATTAAGAAAAAAATTCAGAGAGAGATGTACAAAAAGGAACTCCGACTCATCAAAATGAAAACTACTTCCAAACGATCAAGTTCATGCAAAACTTGTATCAAACTAATTCTAACCGCGTTCGAGGTATTAAAATCCGGTAAATCTTACACACCTCCCATTCATCATTGCCTTCTCTTTTGGTTTATTCTTCCTTATTGTGTGATCCTCAAGAAACAGCGCAAAGGTGGCTGGGAATAAACACAGGGTCAAACAGACTTCAGAGATCTCTCAAGAGCTATCAGTGGCTGAAGCCGTGACTCTTAGCCGAGCAGGGTCTTGACTCTGTTCTTTCCGTCTCCAGAACGCCCGTCTCCACCAAACTTCGAACCCTCTCTGGATATTTGGACAGTCTTCATTTGAGTTAAGAAACCGATCAAACCAAGCTAGGAAGAA
Source organism: Camelina hispida (assembly GCA_023657505.1). Classification (NCBI taxonomy): domain Eukaryota; kingdom Viridiplantae; phylum Streptophyta; class Magnoliopsida; order Brassicales; family Brassicaceae; genus Camelina; species Camelina hispida. The sequence goes on along the minus strand of CP094632.1, from coordinate 45,104,974 downwards.
CTCTTGTTGCCAAGCAAGAGGAAGAGTCAGAATGGTATTGCTTAAACCGTCCTCGATTAAATACCGATCAAGCCCTTTCGAAGCTCTTCTCATCCACCCAAAATCATCATAGAAAGGTGTCAACCAATTCCTCAGTAGCAAACACCTCACTTCCTTCGGTGTCAGAATTTGTCCCTTTCCAATTCCAACAAAGATCCTTGCTGTTACTCTGCTAATCTCAAACCTGTGAACAACAGGAACCTTAGAATGCACTTCAGAAAGCTCAGAAAGAGAAGCCCACATCACAATAAAATCCTCTGCGATTTGTCTATCTATCAAAATGTCTAGAATCCAATGAAGATTATCAGCTTGTCTTGCTATCTGATCTACATTCTCCAAATCAGACTCTGCTGCTTGTAGAAACTGCCGTTTAAGCTTATGCAAACACCCATCACAAGCTAAATACAACGACTCTTTCCTAAGATCATTTCCAGAAGAGTTCTCTCTAAGCATTTTGGAAACAAGGGTTTTCATGTCACGCCTCGCTTTCTCATCTTTTCCCTCAAGAACAATATGCAAAAGATTCAAAAGCACCTCATCATTGCTGCCACCATTACTCCCGTTGTTCCCATTGCTAGCTTCTACAGAAACCCTTCTCAAAACTTCAGTTGCCCCAACGTTTTCAAGGTGTAGCTCAGACAACAATGATGCAATCCTGTATTCTTCATCCTCTGACCATGGTGCTGCCTCCAAGTACTCCAGACATGAAAGTACTCCCGCATCAAACCCTATTGCTGCTGATACCTGAGAAAACAACACTCAATTACATCACATAAAGTGATCACAGAATTGAGATTTCAACACAAACAGTTCAAAACATAGAGAGTTCACAATACCTTCAAGATACCAAGAACCCTAGAAACATCATGTCTCATCATCTTCTTCCTTAGATCTCTGCAGTACATTAGCATCAACGTCTCGATATAAACCTCAACGTCATCACAATCTGAGATCTCAACAATGTACGGAGAAGACGACGGCGGCAACTGCTGCTTAGACCATCGATCCGACAATTTCATAGCGAAGAACCTACTGTGAGCCACAAGAATCTGCCTATGCACACACATGGTGATGCTAATCCCATCCTTAGAGCTCAGAGTCAGCTTCACATCACTCGAGTTCGGATCGTTAAACTGGTTCCCGGGGCTCCGAACCACAAGAAGATCCGATATCCGTTGCATCGCAAGCGCTTGCTTATCCTGAGCTGAAACAACGAGATGACTCACATTCGTCGTCCTCGCAGCCGTAGCCGCCGCCGAAGAAGATGAAGACGACGACGGAGATTGAAGCACGCCGTTCTGGATCTGAACCGGAACTTTACCAATGGTATCAGCTTCGCTAGCCATCATTTCGAACAGCGTCGGACTTGACCTCGTCTTGTCGAGCATCGCCGGAGGCGGCGGAGGAGACATCGGATTTAAAAGACCCGCCGTTAAAGCGGAGTTGAATTTAGTGAAGCTCGAAGGGAATGAAGAGTCACGCGGCGAACTGTAACCGTTCGCCGCCGCCGTCGTCGTAGCCGTAGAGTAATCCATGACCGGACACCGGATCCGAAAACGAACTTGGAAACGGGTCGGGTTGCAAATTCGGGTTCAGACGAGTGAGATTGGTGGTGATATGACGAGTATCAATCACCGAAGAAGAAGCATAACCGTTGAGGAGAAGACGGAAGACAGGGTCGGGTTAACGGGTCAGAAAACCGGAATTAAACCGGACCCGAGAACCCGAGAAATTGAAGCCTCCTCGTGATTGTGATAGATGCCGTGAGGCTTCGACAGTGCCAGAAGTGATAAATGCACAAACGTTTAGAATTTAGTGAAAGGATCTTTTTTTAGGATTTTATTTTATTTTATTTTTGTTATGTGATTTATTTCTATGGGTTTATCGTTATCGCTGTGGATATTATAGAGCCTTGATACTAACAAAAGATGCTCGTTGTTTCTCGAATTAATCATTATCTTATTAATTATCTGATTATTTTAATTAAGTGTGAGCAATTCGACAAAGCACTTTTTGGTTCTATATGGATTTTATAAAAAGTTAAAATTTTGTGCTTCAGTTTGGCTTGAGTTCTTTTTTTTCTTTGTGGTAGTAAATTTAAGATAATTTTGAATATAGTAACAATAATTAAAGTTGTCAATTTTCTAAGAAAGAAAAAAATGTACATTTTTGGAGAGGCAGAAAAGTAAACTCTAAACTATATTGCTTGTCGAGAAGCGAGAGTACATATTTCAACGGAATTTGTTTTGTAGTGTGGGCCAAAAAGCCCAAATGTATCGTGAGCCATCCACGACATCCATTAGTGCTGACGACTTTTATTTTGGACTTGTTGTGTGGATGACCATCATCCATTCTGACTTTCACTATCATTCCATTTTTTGTTTTATTCCATCTCATAATCAATTTTTGGTATCTTTGCTTTGTGTTTGATAATGATTGCTTGTAATTTTCTTGATCACTAACTATCATTGAATAAATCAAAGAAAATGATCTACTATAGAGGGGACAGAAGTTGATAACAAATCAAGTGATTGTTTATTTTGTTTGACTGATAAAAAAAATACTTTCAACATTTCTGCAGTTGTGGCCCATAATGCAGAAATGTTGAAAAAAAAATACTCATAAGGATTTGAACTCTCATGGTTTTCTTTCTTTGAACTGTAAATATGTGGTTCTATAAGAGTTTTTTTTTACTCCTGTGAGATTTGGCTACCTTTGTTTGTAAATTATCTGCAAAAAAAAAAAAAAAAAAAAAAAAAAGTTTTGAATTGTAACTTTGAACCTTGAGATCATTGCCGCATAGGCCGAGTGTAATTGAAGCATTGGCCCATAACTAATGGTCCTATTTTACTCATGTGACCAGAGGGTTGTTTAAACGTATGGCCCAATTAGTCATGTTACATATATTTTTGCCATGTATAGTGTGAATTTTTTTTATGTCAACAAGTGATTTTAAATATATAAAAAACATTAAAAAAAAAAACTTAAAATTTGATTTTGAAGAAAGAACAATAACAACGTGGAAAAGAAAAAGACAAGAAATGCAGCTTTTTCTTTTTCTAAAGAACACAGGTGAAATTAACAACCAACATTACATATTAAAAAATATATTTGATCAGGTCACTATTAAAAAAAAAAAAAATTACATGTTTGGTGGGCGATAAGAATATATGGGTTTAATTGAAAAAAGTAATTTGTCACTTTGCGTAGACATAGCCAGTTAAGATAATCGATTCCACTAAAACCTGATATCAACTATATACATAGATATCTTATAGTAACACAGCAAAAAAAAAAAAAACAAAAAACTTAATGTATATAAAAGAATTAACTAAAGTGATAGATGTATGTTAAATAATAATAATACTATAGTAACAGTTGACAACAAAATATCCTATAAATATTAATGAATGCCACAAAAGTCTTACTCAATTGTATTCAATAAACAAAAAGTTCCAACCTCTTTGGTTAGTTACAATTTCTTTACTAGATGTTACAGTACTGTTACTTTTTTTTGTTTCCATTGTTACATTTTTACTTATTGTTTCCTTTGATGCAATTATACATAGTTTAGTTCTTATTTTTAGGCATGAAACAAACTACAAATCTTTGTACCTAATAAGTTTATAAGTATTTATGTTTATTAGGAATTGAAAAAAGAGTGTAGAAAGAGAGGGAGGTGAATGGAAGGCACGTTAGTTTGCCTGCTAGAAGAGAAGGAGGAGACAATATATTCGCTGCTTCAGTTCTTGTATTAGCTGTCTTTGTACTATTTTCATTTTCTTTTCTTATTTTAGATCTTTTACTGTCTCTCTTGTTATTATTATCTTACTTGATCCCTATATAAAAACTATACATAAACTTCCGACTGATCCGAATTTTATTAAAAAAAAAAAATACTGATAGGTGACTCTGTTTGAACTTTGAACACATCTAGAAGACTAGAACTAACCATATTTTATCATACTAGTCAATAGTTTGTGAATTGTGTTGTTTGCGAACTGCGACCGATCTGTGTAAACAGATAATTGTAAATAATTATCATTCCATCTAACTTTTTAACGTTTTCATTCTAATTTTTTATAAAACGATTTCATAAGCTATTTTAAACGATTAAACGGATTTGTTTCTTTTTAATTTTTCGTTTCTCAATGTTTGAAACTTTGAATTACTATTTAGATGTACGAGTAGTGTGCCCGAGACATATATCGTGTGTCCACACAGGCAAAGTGTACGGTCTGACATATACGAATAATAAAAAATATGTTTGTATAAATAAATTGTTAGAAAGAGACGATCCATATCAAAAAAAAAAAAAAAAAAAAAAAAAAAAAATAGAAAGTGTAAATAATGATAATTTTATTCCTAACGAAAAGGAAAAAGAAAATGCCTCGTGGTCCAAGTCAGTCTTCATGACCAATCATTAACATAGTGTGTTTTGTTCATATTTTAATCTTTTTAAAAATTAGACCTCGATTTTATTTTAAATTTCGTAGTCGTAGCTTAAAAAATTAGTGTTTTCCAGAATCAGTCTGAACACAAAATATAATATAATTTAAAAATTGAAGATTTTTTTTCTTTCAAAATTTGGTTTAAATCTGGAATTGGTTGTATTGAATAAAAGTTGATAGAAAGACACAGAGTATATTACTAATTATGGTTTAGCTGGATGTTTAAAATAATGAGAGTGATTAGTTGGTCGCTTACTGACAAAACGACAGTGTCTGACATGCAAAACTGGAATGAATTTTGTAGTTTTCCGTTGAATTAGCAGACAAGTTTCAAGTTAAAGATGTTTTAGTGTTTTACTACTTTTTAAAACTTAAAGCAACCATTCTAGTAATTTTTTTTTTTTTTTTTTATTGCAGCTCTTTCTTTTAATGATTTAAATCCTGCAAAGAATAACTAAAGCAAAAAACATGTTGCCACTACAGTAATCCGTACAAAACAAACACAAATATACAATTTTATAGTTTAGACTGTATTGATTTTTTTTTTCTTCTTCTAGACTGTATTGAATTTTATTGGGATAACTATAGGTACTTTTGAATTTTGATATAATTTTTATTTACATTTAAATGATAAATGTGCTTTCATTATATAAAGAATCATGTTGGGGAAGACCACAAAAATGCAAACTGAGATTAACGGGATAAAACTTGAAATGTAATACGAAAAATTGTAACATATAAAGCACCTAAAATAACATAAGTGACCATCAAATCTATTTATGCTTCTAAGTAGTGGCAAACCTAAAAAAACATTTATCAGGCCCATCAAATCTTTATTTATGCTTCTAAGTAAGTAGAGTCAAATATATAAAAAAAGAAAGGTGTACGTAATAGAAAGTAAAAAATAAATAGAAATTTGTGAGAGAATTTGCAATTTGGAGATGCAATTTTCAGTGGTAGCCAATTATTCCCTTAAAAATCAATGAAAATTAATTTAAATCATTTTATAGGATCTGCCATCGCATACAAGTTGCCACAGTAAAAAATGCTTACACTATTAATTTTTTTTTTATCAGTGCTCTTAAGTAATACACTGACCAAATGATATGAAAACAGAGTATTTTTCTCTCTTCAATTATTTGATAAAAATAATAATTAATTTTTTCAAAGTTCTTCTTAAACTGATTTGGTTGTTAACTTGTTATATTAAGAGATTGCCCAGACAAAAAGGATTAATCTTGGCTGGATTTAGCTGGCCTATCTGTTAATATATCTCTACTCTCTAGTAACGCCAAAAACGGACAGTCAGTAGACTATTTAATTATTCCCTAATTCTTGTTTCCAATATGTATATTACGCACATATATACAAGAGAAATTTTATGATAAACTTGATCTACTTAAACGTATTTGTGGGAGTACATAGCCTAATGTTATTTAAATTTAGTAATTTACATAGATGCATAAACAAATTTACATATATAAAAATCCTTAACTGATATATAATAATATATAAGTATATGAATTTCCCTATTATATATATATATATTTATGTTAATGTATAGTTATAAACTTATTATAGTTGCCACAAAGAAAGAAAAGGAAAGTGTTGAATGTAGGAATGTGAAATGTTGGAGGAGAAGATGGTCATGGTGTGAGGTGGGTCAGTGCTGTTTTGGCTCTTTCATACATTTTAGTCAGATTCCCATATGACATGACTCTCCCTCTCTCTCTTCCTCTAGAAATAGATCCTCTAAATATTGTATTCTAGAAGTACTAGAATAACAGAATCAAAAACGAAATTGAAGAGCTATATATACTTTTCTACGTAATTAATTTGAGGTCCATAATCACTTGTAAAAACAAATATGACGATGTACATAGATTGATGATAGTTCAACCGGTCATTTTAAGATACAAACATGATTTGGAATTGAATTTAGATTCTATCAACCATCGTTAAGTATCACTGTGGTATCCAAAAACTGAGTTTAATAATTACAATTTCGTTTTGTTTCAATTTTCTTAAACTAAAACGTAACAGCGAATTTAAAAGAGTTCTGGTATAATTTTATAGAATGCTGTATAATTTACATTCACGTGAAACAAGAATCATGCAACAAAAAGTTCCTCTTACAAAACATTTAAAATAGATCTACAAAAAATGTGTGTATATATACATTTTGGCCTATAGCATAGTTCAATAGAGAGAGGTAACAGACAAAATGAAATGAAATGGACCTAACTATCTGTCTCTCCACCTCCATTACTTGTCGTGTGTCTGACTATTTTTAATACTAATAATTACGAATCTGGCTAGTTTGGGTTATACGTAAAGATCAATTCTTAAAATGGAGTGGCAGATTCAAAACTCGTTGTTTTTAATAATCGGAAGATAATGAACCAAATTCTAGAAAAATCTTTGGGACTATTTAGAAAAGTTCTTACATCTTTGTCATTCAAAATAGTTACAATAGCTGACATCATAAACCGCATGGAAAATTTGAACCATAACTGTATATAAGTATGAGTTTTTATGTTGTACTATGTTTTTTTTTTTGTACTATGTTAATTATGTGTATTCATGAGATATTACATTTCTGTACCTCTCTCTACCGTATTTAAAAGTCTATATTTGTCATATAATTTAACTCTTTTTAATTACTTTCATTATTACATATTTCTTTTTTCCTTTCTAAAACCTTTCTTCGACATCATAAGTCGAACTTTTTTTTGGTTTGAACAAACAGTCGAACTGTAAAAAAAAGTTAAAATCAAACGGAAGTTACATATAGTTATTTTAATGCTAAAGTCCAACGTAAATGGGAAATACGAAAATGATGTTTTTCTAAAATAAAAAAGAAGTTAATTATTCTCTATATAATTATATAACCTAAAGAAACATCACCACCACATTCCTGGCTATATCCTTCATCTAGAACAATTATTAAAAAGAATCAAAATACCCAAGAAAAACACGCAAATAAGTGGACCTTATTGAATATTAAATTACTAATGCATTATTTAAGTAACTAATCACATCTAAACTATATATATAAATGAAACCCACTTCCCCATCTTATCATCACAATCCAAACTCTCTCCTCTCTCTTCTCTCTTTCAGTTAACATATATCTCTCTTAACGGCGAGGCAATGGGTTTTCCGGTGGGTTACTCCGAGCTCCTTCTCCCAAAAATATTTCTTTACTTGCTCTCTTTCTTAGGTCTGATCCGTAAACTCATCTCCACAATGTTCAAAGTCATTGGTCTACCTGACTTCTTGGAACCTGAACCACTCTCAACCTCATGGCCCGACCCACCACCACCGACCTTAACCAAACCGGAGTCAGCCGCGATACTAGCCGGAGAGATGTTACCGGTTGTTAAATTCTCGGATCTAAACCGACCCGAATGCGAATGCTGCGCGGTGTGTCTCTACGATTTCGAGAACGAAGACGAGATCCGACGGCTGACGAACTGTAGACATATATTTCATCGGGGATGTTTGGACCGTTGGATGATGGGTTATAATCAGATGACGTGTCCGCTTTGTCGTACGCAATTTATACCCGATCATCTTCAACTTGAGTTTAACCAAAGACTTTGGTCTGAATCTAGTGGAGCTTCTTCTCAACTTGTTGATGATGAATCATCATCTCATGAGAGGGAATATATATATTAATTAGTTTAAGTTATTTTTCTTCTTCTTTTTGTATTTTAGAATTGGGTTTGGTGGGAGATTGATGTAAATATTTTTTTAAATATAGGTAGTGGTTACAGGTTTAGTGAAAAAAAAAAGAAGAAGAGACGAAGAAGAAGAAGAAAAAATTTGTATTATCCATCCCTGAGAAAATGAAATTACATTTTGAGTTATTAAAAAGTTGTAAACTTTTTTCTTGTTAAGGGAAATAATAATAAGCTTATTTGCTAACAAATTACCGAATGTGTTTTTTTCATATTGTTTAGAAGTTATTTTTTTAATTGTTTACTTGTTTACACCTAGCTACCTCCTCAATCATATCTTTTACTTCTTTAAAAGATAAGCGGCGCTTACCTCAATGTTATCTTTCTTTTTATAGTTTAAAATCAACATGCCTAGGTCATTGGAGATAAGATAGTTTGTTCGTTCACTCTTACAACATGCTCAACTAAAACAATTGTCAACATGTAGTTGAAGTGTTCTATACAAACTTGTTAACCAAAAAGCTTAAACGCTGCTGAGTCTGACTCAACTGAGAGATCACAAATCTTAACTCTTAATCATTACAAGTTAGGACTTTAGGAGCCATTAGCCAAACAGAAACAAGAGCATTTGAAATTAATAGACTTTTTTGAAGAGTTTCGTATAATAATAGAAGTAAGACAGAGGTCCAGAGTTGTGTTTGTAAACTAGTTTAAGCAAAGGCGTGTGACGCAGGGGAAGCTTCCCATGTGAATGTAAAACTTTGGAGTATGTTATGCTTTTCGCCACGTGGCATACGTGGACTTGTCTGTGCGTGTGCTTAGGCTATTAGGCTATTACATATTGAGCCCACACGCTTCTAATCATTTTCTGCTTTCGGTTTTACCACAAAAATGAAAGAATAACAAATCATTTCTTTTATAAAATTGGTAAAAATATGCGACTATATACATAAAAACTGTAAAATCTTATAATCAATCCTTCATTTTGACCATTTTATTATTAGTATTATGTGGATTACCAACCAGAATTTGTGCCATCATGTTGATTAAAATTGCAACTGGTACAGTAATATTTCCAAACATGAAAGTTCTGTTCTTTTTTTTTCGGGAATGCGCTGAATTTTCTAAGTTTAGAGGGAGATGCCGTTTAATTAACTGATGTATAACTCTTCTAACATTTTTTTGTGGTTGACCCACTTTGACTAGAAAGCGTACGTAAAGGCAACAAAAAAGCTGGTATGTGTGAAAGTTCACATATGAATCATTAGCTCTATAATTTATATAGGTTTTGGACATTTTCATTATACGGTTATACCAAGATAAACTTCCAAAGCAATATAGCCCATCCTCGATGGTTCCACGTCCACCCCTCGTGCGCCAATTTGAACAAAAAGAATCGATAATTAAGTTAAAAGTGATCATAATATATAGTACTAAGTACAAAGACAACTTAGGTTGTGAAACAAAATAAAAGACCTACTCTGGTTGGCATTTTATGTAGTCGTCTCATTAATACCATCATTCTTTTGTAATATTAAAATGTTACCAAACACTTCAAAAACAAATAAAAACTCACACATACAAAACACTTTAGGTTCATAAGGTAAGACGAGAATGGGACTAACATAAGTGACATCTCTCGAGGGACATAGTGGTGTTGAATCATTGTTGGATGGAGGGCCTTAGAGGCTAAATAAAGAATGTATGCCAACAAATAATACTGATTGATGTAATCTATCAGTATTATTTAGTGTGTATTATAAGCAAATATTTACTTCATTTTAATTTTGAGAGAGATAGAAAAAGAAAGAAAATACAAACTTGTTCCATGAGTTGTCTTACTTCTAGACCCTCTTTATTACTTTTTGCAGCGCTTAGCTCCACACCATAAACCCTTTCCGCAAATTTCAATTATGCTTACGGTCTCAGCATATGAGTCTCCATCAGGATTAAACTTGGACAAACATATGAGTTTTGGCTTGTCCTCCTAAGAAACAAGGGAACCAACCAAAAGACAAATTTATGTGATATATATAACCAAAATCTCAGTGTCATTTCAAAGAGTGATAATTGAATACGCAAAGAACTTTGAAGGACTTGACCTTACGCAGGAGATAAATAAGTATATTCTATATAGAGTCCTTAACTAATTGACCTAGCTAATAAGTATAAATATTTTTTTTTTTTTTTTGTCAACAAAGTACAATATCAGTTCAAATGAACCAAGTAGAAGGAAAATCGTTTACATAGGTAATTTGATGCGAATTGATATTTTTTCTAATTTGCTTAATGGAAAATTAAAAGTGTCATAATTTATTTTGGTTACGCATGATAAATTAAGATACTTAAACTATATTTTTTTATCGTTATGATTAATTATTTAATACTCAAATTGATTGCTAATTGCGAAACCTTAGAAGCAACAACAACTTATTGAAAAGTGTGACGGTCTCCATTGCATCAAAGGGTAATTCTCCCTCGATGTCGTACACATACCCTGTGTTAGTTACAAACGTGATAAAATATTAGTTGAGTTAGCTAAAAACGTGTGTGAAATATGTTTATCAATAAATAAATAATACACTCCTCAACTCAATCATTCGGAAAAGAGAAAAATAAAAATATCTCCTACCAAAAAAAAAATCCTACAAAAATCATATGTCATAATTGCCGAAGAGTGTGACGGTTCTCCATTGACGGAGAAGGAAAATTGTTTACATAGTTAATTAGATGCGAATTGATATTTTTTCTAATTTGCTTAATGAAAAATTGAAAGTGTCATTAATTATTTTGGTTACTCATAATAAATTTAGATACTTAAGCTTTATTTTTTTTTTATCGTTTTTGATTTATTATTTAATACAAATTATAAGAATTGTTGCATAAACGATTCTACTACTGAAAATTCTTTCTTATCCTAATACATCTACCACATACTACAAACTGTAAAAGTATAATTAATCTAACTTTTGGTAAAACCATTAGGCAAAAAAACTTCTAGATTTTATTTAACCATGGTTTGTATTTTCTTTCTTTTTCTATCTCTCTCAATAATACTGATTGATATAATCTACAAATTAAAATTCTCTAATCAAGTCGGAATAATCCCTTTGTTTTACATTCAATTCCAATTTCAAGACACAGGTAGTAAACCGCCAGCCATCACCAATTTATTCCAAAGCTTATTTATAAACCGGTTTGATCAAAATTGGTTTAGTAATAAGTTCTAAACCAAAACTCCACCGGTTTGCATATCTCTCCGTCTCCGTGTAGGGTTTTTACTTTTTACGATTTGCAGAGAGTTGTGAGAGTGAGAGTGGGAGTGGGAGGAGTGAGTAAAGAAGTCTTCTCAATTCGATAAGATGCAGAGATCGATTTCATCGACGGCGAAGAGATTTGTTCGCCGGAATCTCCAGTGGAAAGGTAATCCTCGAATCGCTCCTTCTTCCTTTAATCATTGCTACGGACGACGAGCTTTCGCTAGTGCTAGTGGTGATTACAGAGAGAAATTGAGTAGAAATGGGCTGAGTGAGTTAAAGCTAGATGATGCAATTGGATTGTTCGGTGACATGGTACAGTCTCGTCCTTTACCTTCCATTGTTGAATTCAGCAAACTGTTGAGTGCTATTGCTAAAATGAAGAAGTTTGATGTTGTCATCTCCTTGGGGGAGAAGATGCAAAATCTGGGAATTGCACATGATCTCTTTACTTACAGTATATTTGTAAACTGTTTCTGCCGACGGTCTCAACTCTCTCTTGCTTTAGCTGTTCTTGGGAAGATGATGAAACTCGGTTATGAGCCCAGCGTTGTTACACTTTCTTCTCTTCTCAATGGTTTCTGTCACAGTAAGAGGATTTCTGATGCTGTAGATTTGGTTGACCATATGGTGGCAATGGGATATAAACCTGATACGGTCACATTTACAACTCTTATCCATGGTCTTTTTCTCCACAACAAAGCTTCCGAAGCTGTGGCTTTAGTTGAGCGGATGGCTTTGAAAGGATGTCAACCGGACATGGTAACATACGGTGTGGTAGTAAACGGTCTATGTAAGAGAGGTGATACTGATTTGGCTTTAAATCTGCTTAAGAAGATGGAGAAAGGGAAAATAGAGGCTGGCGTTGTGATCTACAACACAATCATCGATGGTCTTTGCAAATACAAACATGTGAATGATGCACTCGACCTATTCAACGAAATGGAGATCAAAGGAATCAGACCGGATGTTTATTCATACAACTCCCTCATAAGCTGCCTTTGTAATTACGGAAGATGGGATGTATCTGCTAGACTACTAAGCGATATGATTGAGAGGAAAATCAGCCCCAATTTAGTTACATTTAATGCTCTGATCGATGCCTTTGTGAAAGAGGGCAAGCTTTTAGAGGCTGAAAAGTTGTACAAGGAGATGATCCAAAGGTCTATAGATCCCAATATTTTCACTTACAATTCTCTCATTAATGGGTTTTGCATGCACAATCGCCTCGAGAAGGCCAAGGATATGTTTGCTTTCATGGTTAGCAAAGATTGTCTGCCAGACGTAGTTACTTATTCTACTCTTATAAAGGGATTTTGCAAGTGTAAGAGAGTAGAAGAAGGTATGGAACTCTTCCGTGAGATGTCTCAGAGAGGAGTGATGGGCGACACTGTTGCTTACACCACACTTATCCAAGGGTTTTTTCAAAATGGCGACTGTGATTCTGCCCAAATGGTATTCAGACAGATGGTTTCTGATGGTGTGTCTCCCAGTATTATGACGTACAGCATATTATTAGATGGGCTCTGTAATAACGGGAAACTAGAGAAAGCATTGGTCATTTTTAAGGACATGCAAAAGAGTGAAATTGAAATTGATATTTTTACATATAATACTATGATTGATGGGATGTGCAAGGCTGGTAAGGTGGGAGAAGCGTGGGATTTATTTTGTAACCTCGGCCTTAAGGGATTGAAGCCTAATGTTGTAACCTACACTACAATGATCTCAGGATTATGTAGGAAACATTTGATGCAAGAAGCGGCTGCCTTGTTTAGAAAAATGAAAGAAGATGGGCCTCTCCCAGATAGTGGTACATATAATACTCTGATCAGGGCACATCTAAGAGATGGTGAAAAAGCTGCATCAGCAGAACTCATCAACGAAATGAGAAGTTGCGGGTTTGCCGGAGATGGTTCGACCTTTGGCTTGGTGACTAATATGTTACATGATGGGAGATTGGACAAAAGCTTCCTCGATATGCTTTCTTAAAAACAATTTCATCATCCTGGAGAGATAAGTAGTGAGGTGAATTGACGTTTTTGCTTCTATTCTATTGTCAAGTTCTTGCTGTAATATTGTCCGATCACTACAAAATATGGCTGATTAAATTTGTTATTTTCTTTCTAGGTTACATACAAGCGTTGATGCAAACACACTTCTTGTTGTCTTGTTGGGACAAGAATAGTCCTCAAAGACAGAGAATCTCCTATCATGACAACATGTTACATGGATTACAGACTTAGATGATGTTTGCTGTATATATATCGATAAAGCCAATACCGCCGAGTTCATATCCTATTAAATATGTCACATCATGCATAGTGGTGTTATTGGTGGAGGTGGGAGGCTATATATATATAGATGCTCTGGTTCTGTAAATACAACAACAATGGATTTAGCTAGAGAATGTATGCCAACCAAAATACTGATTGATGTGATTTCCAGGTGTGGTATTTGCAGAGACTACCAATGTAATGTAATTAAAGGAATCTGAAAAGATATGCAAAAATGATGGGTGCGAAGTGTGATGCTTTTTAGAGACGCTGCAACAAGCGATGGAACCATGTCCAATGAGTTTTAAGTTCTTCCTTCCTTCACAGATAAGAAGCTTGGGAAAGGTGTCGTTAGTTTACAAGAGGCGATAGATAAAGATTGGTCTCTCTCATATGCTTTGTAAATTTTTTTGTCTGATTTGGTCAGACTCCTATGAGATTACATATCTTCTCAGAACAAGACCTGAAGATTTTAGGCTAAAGCTTCTCTAATTGAACTTTTAGGTTCTGAGTGTTTTTATGCTTCAAGATTTGTGAAGGTCGCATATTTGAGTTTTTGCCTATGTAGAGTTTATAAATCGCTGCGTTTTGGGCTTAAAACTGGGAAAAACAAAAACTAATGCAATTGAAGGTCGCATATTTGAGTTTTGCCCATGTAGAATATTAGAAAACGCTGCGTTTCATGCTTAAAAAAAATTAGAGAACCAACTGAGAAATTCAATATCCGGTTTATCCAGACCGGAGTGACCCAATTGGAATTTCGCAGAATATAATACGACTTTGTACAATACATTTAATGAAAAAATCATAGGGAAATTATTATTTTCTTTTACGCAAAGGGAAATCTTATTATATAAAGAATAATACTAATAGTTATAAAAAGAGACATACCCGGTTTAAGAAAACCAGATGTAATCGAATCGATATTGAACCGACTGCTTTAATCATAGGGTTTATTGATTCACTAACACTAGAGATATGGGAGTCAAAGATTGAGAAGATGAGGAGATTATTTGCGATTGCTTTGAGGGGAAAGAGATTTGCTCTTCAGAAAGGTAAACTTGGAACTGCTCCTTCTTCGTTTAGTCATTGCAGTTTCTGGGTACGAGCTTTTTCTAGTGATGTTTACAGAGAGAAATTGAGTAGAAATGTGTTAAAGGACATTAAGTTAGACGATGCTATTGGTTTGTTCGGTGAGATGGTCAAGTCTCGTCCTTTGCCTTCCATTGTTTATTTCAGTAAATTGTTGACTGCAATTACTAAGATGAAGAAGTATGATGTTGTCATCTCCTTTGGGGAGCAGATGCAGAAGTTGGGAATTTCTCATAATCTCTATACTTATAGTATTCTCATTAACTGTTTCTGCCGATCCTCTCAACTCTCTCTTGCTTTAGCTATTTTGGGGAAGATGATGAAACTCGGCTATGAGCCTAGCATTGTCACGCTTAACTCTCTGCTCAATGGTTTCTGTCACTGGAATAGGACTTGGGATGCCGTTGCTTTGGTTGATCAGATGGTGGAAATGGGATATAAACCTAATACGGTGACATTTACAACTCTTATCCATGGTCTTTTTCTCCACAACAAAGCATCCGAGGCAGTGGCTTTAGTTGAACGGATGGTTGTGAAAGGTTTTCAACCGAACCTAGTTACATACGGTGTGGTAGTAAACGGAACATGTAAGAGAGGTGATACTGATTTGGCTTTAAGATTGCTCAAGAAGATGGATGAAGGGAAAATAAAGCCTGGTGTTGTAATCTACAACACAGTCATCGATGCTCTTTGCAAATACAAGCATGTGAATGATGCACTTGACCTGTTCAATGAAATGGAGATCAAAGGAATCAGACCGGATGTTTTTACCTACAGCTGCCTCATTAGTTGCCTTTGTAATTATGGAAGATGGGAAGATGCTGCTGGACTACTAAGCAATATGATTGACAGAAAAATCAACCCCAATGTAGTTACATTCAATACATTGATAGATGCGTTTGCAAAAGAGGGGAAGCTTTTAGAGGCGGAGAAATTGTATGAGGAGATGATCAAAAGGTCCATCGATCCTGATGTTATCACTTTCAGTTCATTGATCAATGGGTTTTGTATGCATGATCGCCTAGACAAGGCTAAGCATATGTTTGAGTTCATGGTTAGCAAGGATTGCATCCCAAACGTAGTGACATATAATACTCTTATAAAGGGATTTTGCAAGTGTAAAAGAGTAGATGATGCTATGGAACTCTTCCGCCAGATGACTGGAAAAGGATTGGTTGGAGACACCGTCACTTACAACACACTTATCCAAGGGTTTTTTCATGATGGCAACTGTGATTCTGCCCAAATGGTATTCAAACAGATGGTTTCTGATGGTGTGTCTGCCAGTATTATGACGTACAACAACTTATTAGATGGGCTTTGTAATAACGGGAAGCTAGAGACAGCATTGGTCATATTCAAGGATCTACAAAAGAGTGAAATGAAACTTAATATTTTTACATATAGTATTATGATTGATGGGATGTGCAAAGCTGGTAAGGTGGGGGAAGCGTGGGATTTATTTTGTAGCCTTAGCGTTCAAGGATTGAAGCCTAATGTTGTAACATACAATACCATGATCTCAGGATTATGTAGGAAAAGATTAATGCAAGAAGCTGATGCCTTGTTCAGAAAAATGAAAGAAGATGGGCCTCTCCCAGATAGTGGTACTTATAATACGCTGATCAGGGGACATCTAAGAGATGGTGACAAAGCAGCATCAGCAGAACTCATCAAAGAAATGAGGAGTTGTGGATTTGTTGGAGATGCTTCGACCTTTGGCTTGGTGACTAATATGTTACATGATGGGAGATTGGACAAAAGCTTCCTCGATATGCTTTCTTAAAAACAGTTTCATCATCCTCGAGAGATAAGAAGTGAGGTGAATTGACGTTTTTGCTTCTATTTTGTTGACAAGTTCTTGTTGTAATAATGTCCAATCACTATAAAATATGACTGATTATGTTTGTTATTTTCTTTCTAGGTTACGTACAAGAGTTGATGCAAACATACTTGTTGTCTTGTTGAGACAAAAAGCATCTTCAAAGAAAGAGAAGCTCCTATCATGACAACATGTTACATGAAGATTATAGCCTTCAGATGATGTTATAGGTTTGTTTAATTGATTGTTGTATCTTTATTTCGTGATTGTGAATTGAAATACTTGTCTAGTTTCGGATTTGATGGTATTGCGGAATAGAATTGTAACTAGTTTTCTTTAGCTAAACTTGTTAAAGTTATAAATAATTAATTTAAATTAGGGAACTAATATGTTGTTCTTTACTAAAAATACCAAAATCAAAAAACCACAGCAAAGCTAAAATAATCACGCCACTGTTAGGAGTGTATTATTTATTTATTGACAAACATATTTCAAAAATCATTTTTTCATTTTCTTTTTCCTCTTTTCTTAACCCAAATTATGCTGGTTGGTTACTGGTTTAAGACTTATAAAAAAACATACTCGAGTACGAGAGTACGTGTAGCCTTACTCGTATGTACTGTACATACCGTGCTTCATGTGTATTGAAAAGGGTATTTGCCCAAGACCACAAAATAGTAAAAATTTGTAAAGTCACAATTTTTTAGTCAGGTTATATATTTAGTTTGAAAATATGTTTATGTTTTTTATTTTTAAAAACCATGATATTTTGTTTGTTATTAATTCTTCTTATTTCATATTTTTTAATCTTTTATTTGTATTAATAGAGTATTATATAATGTATTAGATGTTTGAAAGTAAAATGAAAAACCAAATGAAAGTTGAGAACTTATAGTAAAATTTTATACGAAAGAATATTTTTAATGAACTAACAAAATGCTAATGTGACAATAAAACATAGATAGTATGATATTTAAGAGTCTATATTATATGAAAACACATACGTAAATATATTTTACTTATGTTTTGTTCATATTTTACATATATTTTGCTTATTTTCTGCTAATACTTATTCAACATTTCAAAGAACCAAAACATAACTAATTTGCTGTTATATATAAATAATCACACCTACAATTTATATTTATATAGAATTTAATGTAAATTATACTCAATGTATCAAACAATCAAATAATTTATATATAGATGAATTTATCATAGTCATAAAATAATATAAATATATAAACAATTAAAAATACATATCATCTATATATTGCATTTATATATATATATATATAATATATCATTTTTAACTTAAAAAAAAAAACAAAACCATTTTTTTCTGCCCTAAGCTTATATGAACCTAAGCGGCACTGCGTATGTATATATTAAGATATTTAAGTTATACGTACATTAAAATGGATGTAGTTGAAAACAATTTTGTATATATGAAATAGAAATAACTTAATTATAAATTATATATTATTAGTGATACAGTAGAACCTCTATAAATTAATAATCTTTAAATTAATACTCGCTATAAATTAATAAATTCTTCTGGTCCCAAGTTGGACCGGTATAAAAAATGACACATTTCGATAAATTAATAAAATAATAATATTTTTTAAAATCTTATGTAAAAATATGGTCCCATCAATATCATAAATTAATAATCAAATAATATTAATATATATATCTAAGAAAACTTAGTGAAATATGACTATATTGTTGTTTGCATATTCTTGAATTTGCATTCTTATTGGAGTTTATCTATAATCTTTTTCATTGTCATTTTAATCTTTATTTCGTGATTGTGAATTGAAATACTTGTCTAGTTTCGGATTTGATGGTATTGCGGAATAGAATTGTAACTAGTTTTCTTTAGCTAAACTTGTTAAAGTTATAAATAATTGATTTAAACAGTTAGGGAACTAATATGTTGTTCTTTACTAAAAATACCAAAATCAAAAAACCAGTTGATGACAGCAAAGCTAAACAATATAACCCATTGCTTTGGAAACTCAAATAAAAAAACAAGTCACCTTTTCACACCACACATACAGAGAAGAAAAAAACAACGATTTTTCAACTCATTATCACAATGTCATAAGTAGGAATGTTTATTACATTAAACTAGAAATCGTGCAACTAAGACAATAACCAAAATGGCAAACACCAAACCAACAAACAGCCAAGTTCACACATTTTAAGAAGACATCCATACTAAGACAAACAAATAAATCACCACGTCCTCAGACTTTGTTGGCATATAGGACACTTAACTACAGCAAGGGTCTTTATGTAATTATACACACATGCCTTGTGGAGGACGTGGTTACAAACATGGAATCCAGTAAGATCTTCGGCGGGAGCTACAGTGGTATCCTACAAACAAATTCCACAATTTGTCTCGACCTCTTCGGGAGGAATGTTTTCACGTCACTGTCGGACTGCCCAGTTATCCTGAACTCTCCTACTCCTAATTAAGCCGAATTCTTCCTAAAACTGTATCATCGTTGGTCTACCACTACAAAAAATTAGTCATATTACAACACTAAAATTTGTTGCAATAATTTAATATATAGTTGCAAATAATGGTTTTGCAACAAAGTTGAGACACATTCTGTTTGTTGCTATGTGAGCGTTGCAAATTTGCTTATGTTGCACATATGTTGCACAATTACAATGAATTGATTTCTTACTATATATATGGTATTAATGCAACAATACTAACGTAATAAATTTGTCGCATAATCAGTGACGCACGTTTGCAACTCTAAATTGTTGCAACTTATTGTCACATAAAACGTGTATCAAATCTCATTACAATTTAATAACAAATTAATTTATTACTATATGTGTTGTATTATTACTACGGACGTTTGAGTGCAACCATAAATCTTCATAAATAAGAGCAGTAATTAATTTTCTTATACACAATTGTTGCATATATTTTGTGACAATGATCAAAACAAAACGGTTGTAAGTATTGATACTGCAATTTTTTCATCACATTATTACGACAAATATATAGTCGTAAATACATTATATATTCGTAAGATTGCAATCCACTTTGCATCATTAATTTTAATCTCTGAATTTTGCTATATCACTGTTCGGTACATTAGCTAGTTTCGTGATTGTGAATTGTGATTGTGATGAATTGTGTACATTAGCTGAATTTTAATCTTTATTTCGTGATTGTGAATTGAAATACTTGTCTAGTTTCGGATTTGATGGTATTGCGGAATAGAATTATAACTAGTTTTCTTTAGCTAAACTTGTTAAAGTTATAAATAATTAATTTAAACAGTGAGGGAACTGATATGTTGTTTTTTTTTGACAACGATATGTTGTTCTTTACTTAAAATACCAAAATCAACAAACCAGTTGATGACAGCAATGCTTTTCATAGACATAAACCGAGTATCAATACTTCCAAAGAAATCGCATAACCGAGGACAAAGCTGACCAATATAACAGTTCTGCACACCTAAACCAAGTAACAACAATTTGACACAGGAAATGAAGATACTGGTTAAGATTCTTAATGTTGGGGATAACCAGGAGGCGGGTATGATGCAGGAGGGTAGCCTTGAGCAGGAGGTGGATAGGACTGAGGGTATCCGACTGGAGGGACGGGTTGATCAAAACGGGACATCTGCTGAGCTGGTGGCACGCCCATTGGTTGAGATCCAAACACTCCATCTCTTTTGTCCATCTCAAGCTTGTGTTGTGTCTGCAAGCAGAAGATAAGGTTTTGGTTATATACCCCCTAAGAGAAAAATAGTTTCAGAAGCTCAGATTAGTTTATAGTTCTCGTTTTCAGGTACCTGCATACATGCGCAGACCCTGCAAGAAAACCAAGACCGTATATTAAGTCTTAGCAATCAGTGAAACTATAATAAATTGGAGGGGAAAGCTAAACATGCAAAGAAGTAAAAACATACGTGCAGTAGACCATATCAGTACAGCAAGAGAGTATCTGTGAAGCCTCCGAAAGCTCATCGCTACCAACAATGCAAGCAACTATAGAGAATATGCAAGCAACTTGGCTGAGACAGAACATAAATCCCTGAACACAAACAAGATGAGATCTGTTAGTTTCACACAAAATATGGATTCTGTGTAAAACCGATAAAAGTAGAAGGAAGAGAGTATGAGAGTACAATTATGCAATTGTCGCATTGTGTTGTCTGGATGTTGAATTCGTCCTGCAGAAGAAAGCGGGTAGAGGCCACAGAGTTACCGAAGCAGAGGAAAACCTGAAAATTCCAATTGCAAGTTGCTTCAAACACATGCCAATTCATAAAATCATAAAGAGCTATATCTATTACATTATAGCAAGCGTCCCATACAAACAGGTTTTTACAAGCCAAAATATAAAGAACGTCCCACTCATCAGTGAAGTTCACAAAGATAATCTAATCTCCTGAGTCAAATAAGTTGAGCGAAGGAATTCAAACATCTAGCACATATAGAGCACAAGAAGCCGGGAAAGATATACTAAAAGAGAACGTTTACAAAATCACAATATATCAGACTAGAACATAAATCTTAGAAACACACAGCTAAGCGTAAAAGAAAAATTCCAGATAAGAGAAAAAGTGTCACCTCAGTGGCAAGGCAAAGTTGAGGACATTTGCTTTCTCCACATCTGCCACTACAAGGCATGTATCCAGCACAACAAGTATACCTTCACAAAACAGAAGGGACACACAATACACAAATATCTTAGCAAAGCAATAAATTTAAAAAATCTACATACTAGTTGAGAAACTTCATACCTTGACATGTCATTGTAAAGTGCTCTTCTCCGAAGCATGTACGAAACACAAGGTCCACTACAAGTCAACATGTAGTATAACATATCAAATACGTACCAAATCATTCAAATAAACAATAATCACCTAGAGAAATGCACATGTTTAATTCATTCATTCTATAGAGATTTGAAGTCACTGAATCATCATCCAATACCAAAACCACGAAAACAGACTCAAATTGATTGCTAATTTCGAAACCCTAGAAGCAACAACAACTTACCACAGACACGAGATGAAGCAATCTGCAAAACAAACAAATCAAGAAAAAACAACATTAGTTCTCAAATTGAAAAAAAGATGAATCTACTAGAGACAATCGAAAAGAGAGAGAGAGAGAGAGACTGAGATTTACAGGGAGTGTCGGCGGTGACGGTGCCCATAAGATCGGAGTGCCATAAGTTCCGGTAATCCTGCCTGAGTTTCATCTTCTCCAGCTTAGCCTGAGACCCCGTCATTGCTTTGGAAACTCAAAAAAAAAAAAAACAAGTCACCTTTTACACACAGAAGAAAAAAAGAAAGAACGATTCAGATTCGTAAAACACTAAATCAGTGACTACATCAAGAAAAATCGAGTAAGAATGGTAAGAAAGATCAATAAGAATCAGATTAGTAAAACCCTAAATCGAGAAAAATCGAGAAAAATCGAGTAAAAGAATGGTAAGAATCAGAGATCTAGTACTTGACGAACAAACCTTTCAATTGAAGGAAGCAGTAACTGAAACTTCGATCGTCGTCTCCCTCACTCGCTTTCTCTCCTTTTTTACTTAAATCAAATCAGTTTCTTATAGATAAATGAGAACTTTGACTATAAAACAATTTTTTTTTTTGATCGTCAAAAAAAAAAAAACAATTTTTATTTAGGACTAGTTTTTGACCAATAATAGTTTTTCCCGAAAAATATTATTAATTGTCGGGGCCAAAAACTCTGACACCTTTGGATTTTTTGATTGGTTAAAAATATGAATAATGCTGATATTATAGAATAATGAATTTTAAAATAGATAACTAGTGAAGTCAACATTATATTTTCAATTTCATACACTTTTTACGCTTAAGATAGCTGAGTCTCAAAATAGCGTAAAACCTTATGTAAAAAAACGGATTTTTTAAAAATTAATATACTTTATTACATAATATACCATATTTAAAAAGACATTAAACTAATTAATTTTTAAAAAATACATTCTTTTCTTACAAATTAGTTGATTCTTTTCTTTTCTTTTTTTGTCTATTGTTGTCTCCCTCTTTTAAAAAAGAAAGATTAACTTAGTTGACAAAAAAAAAAGATATATTAACCTAAGATTTTCACAGTCTTTATATAATATTCATTTTCATCTTATTTTCATGGCATCGTAGTCTTAGTAGATTTAATTTGTGTATCAGAAAAGAAAATAATTATTATTTTAAAGATTTTAATTGAAAGAGATTAGGTGTCAAATTAGCTTGGGTCTACATTGAAGAAAATAAGGAGACAATTCTAATGATAGTTGAAAACTATCAGAAAAAAAAAAAAAAGAGAGCAAAGGTTTTCTTCTTCGTATTTGGATCATGTCAAACGTTCTAGATCACCAAATGAAGTATAGTTCGATTGTTTCTGCTCTGAATTAGTCATATCTTTCACACCATTTTCTTAAGGATAAATTAAGTTTACGGAATTTTAAGTGTAAGGCTAATAATTTGGTCTTTAGCAAATATCTCAAGTTGTAAATTAATTTTTCTTTGCAAGTTTCTATCCATTTGACTTGCAATTGCATACACTGGTTGACAAAAATTGACAATGCTTTTTATTTACCAGCTTATTATTTAGAAATTAAAAAATGATTTAACAAAATAAAAATTGAAATTACAGTGTTAAGTATTTATGCTCTCTTTGTTTCACACAAATATAATTAACGTTTTGATAATAACAGTGTTTTAAGTAAAAAAGATAATAACAGTGTTTTAAGTATCTAAATAAAAAAAAAAAAGTATCTAAATGATACTCTTTATAAAATGGAGGGTATTTTGTGTCAAATCATTATAATATGATTGCTAGTCTTCAAATTTGAGATATTACTTGCAAAAAGATGAATTGTTGTTACCTTAATTTACAATTTATCTCAAGTATATTCCAGTTTATACTTTAGTACAAAAACTTTTATCTAACAAAGTTCTTCACCGGTGGTAGAATTAGGATCATGATGAATTTTTAAACATTTTAAAAAAAAAAAAAAAAAATTGTGGAATCCATTGTTATTGGTTCATTAGAATTAGGAGCATGATGAATTTTTAAACATTTTTTTTTAAATGTGGAATCCATTTTTATTGGTTCATAGCTTCATGCATTATCAAAAGTTTTAGTAAAATCAAGACTTACAATGTTTTTTTTTTAATGTTTCTAAAACCGTAAAATATGTTGCAGCTTTTTATAGTATTAGTCACCAATCACCACATGTAAATCTGTAAGTTTAACTATTTCAAAGTCACATCTGTTGCTTTGAGACCAACAATTTATTCAACATTTTTTTTTTAACCAAGTTATTTTTCGAGTTGTTTCTATTTCAATAACAATTAGATAAGACTAAAAAATGATAACCAATTCTTACATTTAATTAGCTTTTGATATAAAAAAAAAAAAAAATCTTACATTTAACTTATGAGTTATGTTATGCAAAGTACCCTAGTGGGTTCTCAGACTTGAGATATAAAAAAAAGCACTAGAGAGAATTATTAATCTGTAAATTAGTTGCACGCATGGACGAAATGTATAAATTAAATGTATACGGCGCAATTCATAACAAAAATAAAACATGAGGGCAAATTTGTTAAATAAAAACACTTACTGTCCGCTATATATACAGCCCACCAGACCAAATAAACTGGACCTGTCATGACATGTCTTGGTTCTGAAACAAGAAACTGAGAAATACCAAAAAAGAGAGAAATATATCACACTTTTCTTTTTTTACCATTTTTGGATTCTGGTGGGTTTTCAAAAAAACAAAGATCACGAGTGTCACTTGCGTTCTCTGTAACCGTTTCATTTGCTCAATTACAGAGAAACCAAAGAAAAAAGACAGAACATAACCCAAAAAATATTCAATTGTAGTTTTGCTCTCTTCTTCTTCTTCTTCTTCTTCATTGAGAATCCTAGACTAGAGCTACATAAAAAAAATGGATTCTGATCTTTACGTCTTTGATGGCTCTTCTTCTTCTTCATCAATCTGCCATAGTACTGATCCAGATATGTTCTCTTCCGACACAACAACAACAACAACAACAGATCTCTTCTGCAACAATCCTTACCTCAATCCATTGATGGATGATCATCATCAATCTCTTAATTTCTTTGATAATTTTACCCCAACGAGTCATCTCCTCTCTTCTTCTCCACCAGTTTCTCAGCTCCAAACCTTAACTCTCTCTCAGACAAACAGTTTCCCAAACTTCTCCGGTTTCGAAAGCTTCGACGCTGTCAAAACAGAGCAGCTCTTGTTTAATTCACCGTTTGATGTTCCATCCATGGAAGATTCCTCGAATTTTCAGAATCAGAATTTACTAAACTCGCCGGAAGATTCCTACTTCTCCGGTCACATGCGACGAGTTTACAGCACCGGAGATTTACAGGTACTTTTAGCTATTTTCATCCTCTGTAGTTTCATACAAAAACTGTAGGTTATAATATTTTTTTTGGATATGTTTAGAATATGAGAAGGGATTTTACGGGACAGAGATCTTACTCCAGTCCTTTGGCGGTGGAAAGTTCATCGACGACGCAATTTCCCGGTGAAGATCAAAGCTTGAAGGTGGGGCGTTACAGTTCCGAGGAACGTAAAGAGAAGATTTCAAAGTATAGAGCTAAACGAACACAGAGAAACTTCACCAAAACCATTAAGGTAATAATTATTAAGTATTTAATAAATAGCATGTCTTTAGTTTTGAATAAACGAACACAAAAAAAAAACAATTTAAAATTCTCAATTAATTAATTTTTATTGTCATCTTAAAAAATATATATATATATAAAAGGTAAAAAGCAGGAAAAAAATACTCAATAAAAGGCTTTTAGAGATTTTTAATTGAATTGAATTTTTGGATTAATATTGTATTACGTACATTCTTCAAATTTGCTAATTACATAAATAGTTTACACATTTGAAAAAATTGGGTTTTTTTCCGCACCGTTATTAATTTGTTTCAAAACCAAAATTGAAGTATGCATGCCGGAAAACGTTGGCGGACAACAGGCCAAGAGTACGTGGCAGATTTGCAAGAAACGACGAAGTTTTTGAGAACCCAAAGATTGCTTCTTCCTTCACTAGACAAGAAAACAACGACGACGACCTTTGGGTAAGTCATTACGCTAATTACTAAATTACAAAACTTACTTTTGTTTTTCTTCCTTTTTTTATAAGTTTTTAGAAAGGTTGTATATATTTACGTTCAGATAATTGAGTTAACCGATGACTAATTTTTTATTTATTCGTTTCTAATATTTTGGCAGAATTTGGATGGGTTGCATGAAGAAGAAGAAGCTTGTGTGAGCTTAGTGGAGTGTCAGCCTCAGTTGCAAATGCAATACATGACAAATTCCTTTTGGTGAAAGCCTTTGATTGAGAATCGATGGAGGAGCTGAACATTTCTATACCGTCTAAGCTAGTATGGAGAAGAATCAAATCTTTACATTTATTAAGCAAGTTATGGTAGTGCTAATGGTTGGATTTACCATGAAGTTGAGTAATCACAATTCGAATCTTTTCACTCATGTAAACGTTTCAAAATGGTATATATATGCGGCTTGTTATCGTTCTCAAGTATTGGTTAGAGATATTTGGGTTAATTAAGAGTCATATTTATTTTGATTCTTACATAGTTCCAAACCAATTACTTACACAATTCATAACTCAAATATAGTAGTGCACCAGTATGTAACTAAGGTAAAAGATTATGGATGTTTGTTTTTTAAGAGAATAAACTAGTGCTTTTAATATAAAGTCACCTAGTGACAGTGTCATATATAGTGGTGTAGTACCTTTTACATGTGAATATGTAAATAAACAAATCGTGCAATAAATAATAATCACGGATGGAAAAATCTTTGACCTTCGAAGGAAGATTCCTTGGTATGAAGTTAAATTTATATGAATATCTGAATTAGTGGACTACTAAATATTTGTTATATGATCAATATTTTTATAGTCCGAATCATTGACAGTAGTCAAAACATCATTTTCTACTATATATCATGGACGACCAAAGATCCTCTCTTGTCATGTTTAGACTGTTACTCTGTTAATATAGCATAATATGCACAATAACTCTGCCGTACTATATCAATATGCTTAAGTCCATTCACCCGTTGAACTTGAACCAAGTTGTACACTAAAAAATAGTTTTAGTGAAAAAAAAAATGAAACACAAAGTAACTGATGAAACGATGAAGTATTTAACTCATCGGTATATGGTAACGTTGATTGATCATTATGCCGAGAAGCCTAAAAATTAATTCCTGAAATCAGTTCAAGAGATTATGTTTAATGTAGCTTACCAAATAACTACCGAAGGTTTTTTGTTTGTTTGGAACTACTCCCAAAGAGCAAGTAGTTTAGGGTTAATCCCGTTATATTCTAGTGTTTTACTGGAATTTCTTTTTGCCCGTACGTTATTCCGAAACATTAAAACGTAATAAAACCCTAGCTAGTGCAAACAAAACAAGTTGCATTATTATCAAGTTGCAGATTCTAGTTCTATAGCTTCTGCTTTCGAGATAATTGGTTACCTAAAAAGGAAAGATGATGCCTTTCTCAGTCATGGAATATGTTCTCACGATCGAACATCCATGAGATATTTTTACTTTTTGAATTACATTTATGTTTGATTACGAAAGGTAGAATACACCAGCATTATTCTATGAATACGACGCATTCATGGATAAAACTCTATATATATTATATGTAAATTGGTCAAATTCGAATAGATTTTAGTTACATATACATATGTTTGGACATTTGGTTATCATGATAGAGTTTACATAATAAGTACATATATAACGCTCTATATATTGAGGATTAGCTTTTAGTGGTTAATTGCTTGTTCTGGTTCGTAGCATTTGATCACCACGATTTCAGTCTATAACTATAATCAAAATGATTTATATATACTAGTAGGGTACGTATTGTTCATATTTGATTTTTATGTCCGGAAATGTGTTATTTTGTGTCCCGAATAAGCCGGATAAGCTACCAACCAAATCATTGTAATCAACTTGGATATATACTTATTCTCCGTTCAATGTATATATTTTTAAAAAAATGTTCAAAAACGTATTTTTCAAATGCCTTTTGTAAAGTAGATATATAATTTAAAGTTTCAAACTTAACTTCTTTTAAGAAATTACACTTATTCACAAGAAAATGAGAAATGGAATCTCAAGTTGCTTATCCACTAGCATATCATATATGTGAATATTTTCACGTACTTGTCTTCTCTCTTTTTTTTTTCTTCCCATTTTTGTATAAGTTTAATTATACTCTTAAGTCTCTCATATGTAAATATAATTATATAAGTTAATATTTACAGTAGTAAAATTGCATTTGGTATTGTCCTCCACAGCTCCACTCGAAGTGTCGTTCATTAAAGTCAACGATGAAAATACAAAAGGTAATCAGAATTCAGAACCAACAAAAAAAACAAAAAAAAAAAGAGAAATGGTTTTAAAAAATCGGCCGCCTTAATAAAAGTTTACAAATACAATGCATGGAGAGGTTGAGCAGTCTGCGCAGTGCATCCATGCTAAATTGCTAATTATGTGATGCGTTGACATTATATAATAAGCACGTGGTAAATTTTGGTCGATATTTTAGTTGTCGTGTGTGTGATGAATTGATGATGGACGTCTTAGATGAACAAACAAATCGTGTGTGTGATGATGGACGTCTTAGATGAACAAACAAAAATGTTGCCTAACGAAAAATGAAACAAGCAATATATATATTTTTTTTGTTTTTTAAACTCCTAGTGTGAAATATCGTACTAATGTTCTGATTATAATATTGTCTCCACTCCAGCATTTATTAACTTTTTGAAATACTGCTATTTTAAATTTTGAATCATATATAACATTGGAACAAACACTAGAAAATACGTAAAAACGAATACGTTGTCTTTCTTTTTGTGTTATATGGTGGAGGCAAGAAAATTCAAAAATAGTAAAACTAGCACTTTCCAAGGCTAGAGGATTATTCTATCATTTTTATGTTTATATACATTGTCATATTAATTTATGTTTTAACTTTTAACTAACCCAAAAACTGTGAGTGTTTGGGTGATGTCAAATCCAACAAAGCATTATCATAATAATAAATGTAGTGAATAAATACTAAAGAATTAATAATGTGTACCAAACAAAGAGCCTTCAAGTTTCCTACAAGGCTCAAGTGTTGGGCAGCATGTTCAGCCTATATATAAATGTCATTATCCTAAATCTTATTATATTGAGTTTTTGTTTTATGTTTTTTAAAAAAAATCCCATTTCAGAAAGACAAATACTGTATGGTTGATTTTTTACCGTTGATTTCATCAAATTTTACACCTATGTACGTATCACGTATGCATGTCTTGCGGTCTATTATTTATATTATAAAAGGGGTTAAAATTGTATGCTATCCAAGTATGTTAAATATATTTCTTGTAATTATTTATGCGAGTTTATAAAATTTTAACATATTCAGAATATTGTTTCTTATTTACCAGTCTTACTTCTTATATTTGGACTTCCACCATCGTCTGCTGACATTTATAGGTCCAATTTTCATCTGAAACGTTTAATTTGTTGACATTACCACAAATGATTTGTATTCGTGTGTTGCTCTTCACTGAAATAATTGTTATTTTAGCTAATTAGTTGGTTATAGTTTTATCGAGAAAGCAACGAAACTATTCTCATCAATTACTTTTGCTTTCTTTCTTCTTCATTCGATGCTCCTAAAAAGCTGATATATACTATCTATTAATCATGTTATTCAAACCGGGGCAAATTAAAGCAAGGTTCTCTATAATCTGTATATGTCAGCTTACAAGAATAATACAATATCACAGGAAGACATCTGGACAAAAGTTATACCAAAAGAAAGACATCTGGAGAAAATTATCTATCAAATAATGGACATTTTATTTAATAGGGATTTAAATATAAACTATATAATCAAGATATTCGTGACCAATCGTGACATTGTTTATTTACCAAGAATCGATACAGAATGGAGCTCGTGTCATATATGTATATGATTTTGGGTTTAATTATTTTATCTATCAAACTTTAACACTTATATAGATAGATACTTTCATTCTCTTATACAGATTAGAACATAAAAATTATAAAATTGTTTGATGTTTGTTTGTTTGGGATGACTTTTTTTATCTCGTCGGCTGGAATGTTTCTTTCCATGGGATTTCTCCACGTTGGAACTCCCTAGAAGCTCATTTCTTGGACTTCCTCGATGATCATCTCCTTGCATTGAATTTTCAGTTTCCTACATTCCAAAGTTTCTTAAAATGCAGACATACATGTTTCGTAAAAACGTTGATAATTTTATATTGTTTAACCTTTGTATTGTATGTATGGTTTATTGAATATGTTAGACAGATAGCACACTACGTCAAATCCATACATACAAACCAAGGAGAACTTGCTTATCAAAAAAAAAAAAAAAAACAAGGAGAACCCACAATTTAATGTGCTGACGTAACGTAGCTATATTACAAATTTTTTAATTTGTAGCAGATCGTTACTCCATCGTTACTCACTTACTCTTTCGTTAAATAGTTACACATCGAGTGATATATTCGGTTACTAATCATATTAATTTATTTGGATTGTAATAATGTATATTTATTACTAAAACGTTAAAAACACTGTCATGACTATCGTCTAGTTTCTTTCCCAGACTCGGTGGCCAAAAAGACTAAAATTTATAACCACGTAATAATATGAAGTAATCTGAAACTTCTAAACTTTTAGGCATTCGATAGAAGAACAATAAAAGTTAAGGGTCTAAGAAAAAATCAGACCAAGCTAGAGGGGGGAATCTCTGCGAGTCCAGATTGATTCCAAACAGCTTGAACTGTACCCTTTTAATTTCGTTTAACAATTTGTCAGGATAGAATATTTGTTAACTAATTTTATATTAATAGTATTTCCTGCACTTTTTAATTAGCCCGGTATATATAAAGATAAAATAATTCTTAAAGTATACAATACAAATGCTCCTAATTAAACTATTCACAGTTAGCACTTATTTATTTTAATTTTTTTTACAATGAATGAATAGGTAGCCTTATTAATTTTTATGCATCATATATACTATTCCAAAATATACACAAGGTTGTTAATTATTATGCATTCTCACATATACATATTCATTCATGCACACGTATATAAATATATACGTATGCGAATACAAATGTTTAAGGCATACCTACATATAGACAATGATTTTATTTGATATACAAAGAGGATATGAATTATGTGGCAAATTAGTGCCAAAACACAACTTTCTGTGAATTATGACCTCAAAGAGAATTTGGTCGTTCTTTACTGCAAATTATTTGTTTATGATCAGATCATTTGTTCCACTTGAAGAGTCTTCTTCTATAAGAGAGGTGCATATAGGTTATGCGTGTTTCAAATTTGTACAAAGGTTAATATTTATGTTCATTAGTTAGATTATTATGTCAATAATTTAATATTTATGTTTTTTTTTTTTTTTTTTCATTTTAGAACTCACGCACACATTACCAAATTTGAACTCCAGTTATGACATGATAGCCGTGTTACAAATTATTAAAAACATAATGTCTTTATCATAATTTTTCAGCCTATAAATCACTATTAGTTGGTTTTATTTACTTAGTTAGCTAGGCTTTCAATTAATTACTTATTGACAGACATCGTATAAATAGCCAATATAAAACGGAATTGGTTTTCACTATTTTAGGAAAAAATATATTTTTTCTTAATTAAAACGAATTTTATAAATTACATTCTTCAAATCTGTATCCTTTTTAATAATGATTTATCCCCAACCAATAAGCTTCTACAAATAGATAAAGAATAATAGTATATGATTTGATTTATTATGACTTAATGCATACTTTATCACATTAATTAATAAGAGTTGGAGCACTCTTGAAAAAGTGGTCAAAATGCTACTTGCTTAAGTCTTTGTAGATGTAGTAGCCTACTGCTAATTAAACAATAATTTGTACAAATTAAGAATACAAAAATGTAAAAACAAATATTCTTCCCAAATATGTGACGGTGCTGAGAAATATGTATTTCGCTTATTTATAGTTATGTTTTCCCAATTAAATTTGTGTGTTTGTGGGGTATCTTAACAACTTTCACCAAAGACAAAATAGATTCAACAACACAGTCTATAGTATTCTTTTCCTTTTATTTCTTTTGTCAACATAAGAAGTAAATTATGAGATTGGATTTTATTTCTTTTTTCAACATAAGAAGTAAATTATGAGATTGGAGAATCAATCTTGATCAATGATCAGTAGTGTAGTTGTAAAGTGGATTGGGAGTGTAGGGGTTTGGTGAAGAGGGTTTTCATTTCTCGGAAGTGACATGCTGACTTGATGGCAGCTTGAGTTTCTTCGGCTCCTTGGGAGCTGACTTGGTAGGAGTGTACTTCTCCAATCTGTAGATCATAGACAGGATGTAGCTAGAATTGCCCATAACCATCCAATCAACACCATGAAAAACATGATGACAAATGCAAAACCATTACTTAAATCATCACTTAAAAAAAAAAAATTAAAATAGAAAAGCGAAATAAGTTAAATACTATTCTAAAAACCTAATCACATTGAATTTTTTTGCAAAATATGACCGATTTAAGTTTATGATTTGCTAAATAAAGAGTACACCTTCTTTAACATTTGGGGCGGACATACAGTATTTGAGTTTCATCTTCATCGCTATTTGGGCTTTTTATAAACTCACCATGGCCCGATTTAATATAGTTTCCTTTTACATTGAACCGGCGTCGTTCGTTATGAGAAAGAACAGAAACTGAATTAAAAAATATATATTTTTTAAAAATACTGGGAAGGGTTTAAGCCTTTGTTAAACTTTAAACCCAACCCTGTTTCTTCTTCTTCCTCCTCGCGCCGCCGCAAACAAGCATCGCCGTCGATTCTCTCAGAAGAAGAAGTTAATCTAAACGTAAGTTTGTTTTTTGATTCCGTTATTGTCTACTCCGAAGTTTGTAGTCTCTTCTTAGGAGAGAATCTAAATCTAAAGTGAGATTGATATGTCTTCATGTTCTATTGTAATTGCTCTGCTTCACTAAAATTCAATAATCAATCTCATGTTTGGCTTAAACGATGACCTACTGAATAAAGCCCACATAGATTTTGTGCTTTTCTCTTTCAAAATTATATAAAAACTAAACCTTTCTTTGCTCTTCTACTCTTAAACCCTAGTCTTCGAGAATCCAGTAACCCTAGTATTCGAGAATCCAGTACAGTAACCATGGAGGCAGATACTGTGACAGACTCTCGTACTCAGAAAGTTAACGACTTGTTAAAAGACGTTCGATTGGATTACGATTCTCTAAGAAAGCTTCAGGATGATGCCATTGCGTCCATTTATGAATCTATTGATAGAATCCCTGAAGATTTTAAGGTATGTTTGTGGGCATATCTGTTAATGTTTTAAAGGAAATTGAAATTTTTTGAGCTTCTTTAACAATTGAAAATCTCTTAGGTTACCTCTGAGTTAGCTCCCAGTTTCGTCAAGGACATTGGTGCAGATAAAGTTGAGTTCAATTTTAAGCAGCCAAGTGGTTATGATCTCTGTGGCAGTTACTCCATGGATTGCATGGCAAAGCCTGATTCTTCTGTTGATCTTCTTCTTCACTTGCCTAAGGTAAAGTGTTTTATTGCACAATTTCGTAACTTTTAAAATCGAATGTTATGGGTTGGTTTTGTTAACTATAGAAGGGTTCTTGCAGGAATGTTTTTATGAGAAGGATTACATGAATCATAGATACCATGCCAAAAGATGTCTTTATCTTTGTGTTATTAAAAAGCATTTGATGTCGTCTCCTTCCATCGAGAAGGTTGTATGGTCAACCTTTCAGAACGAAGCTAGGAAGCCAGTCTTAGTTGTTTTCCCAGGTGTGCTCTAATTTTTTTTTTCTTTTGCTAAGAGAAAATAGTAATTTCTACATTGAATAAGTATTCACATCGAGAATCTATGTGTTTTTGCAGCTAAGAAACTTGATCAGTTTCCTGGATTTTCCATTAGGATAATCCCTTCAGCAACATCACTATTTAATGTTGCGAAGTTGAGTATGAGCAGAAACAACGTCCGTTCTGTAACTGCAGGTATGATGTTTCTTTCAAGAATGTTGAATTCTATTTAGAGAAATATATTGAAGCATCAATTTATTAATATTCTGATCCATTCCGATGATAAAAGATGGTGTCCCTGTGCCCACACCGACTTACAACTCAAGTATATTGGAGGACATGTTTCTTAAAGAAAATTCTGAGTTTCTCGAAAAAACCTTTTCTGAGTGGAAGGAGTTGGGCGATGCTTTGGTTTTGCTGAAGGTATGGATTGTTAACACTTAACAGGTATTGTTACCCTGTGTATATTGGGATCTTTAAACGTATCTGGTTCTGTGCAGATATGGGCTAGACAAAGGAGCTCGATATATGTTCATGATTGCTTGAATGGATTTCTAATCTCTGTGATACTATCATACCTTGCAAGCCATGCCAAAATTAACAAGGCACTAAAACCATTAGATATTTTCAGAGTGACACTGGACTTCATAGGTATGGTAGTGCAGTTTTAAGCTATTCGCTGCATTTTAAGTGTTTGATTCTGCAATGTAGATAACCAAAACTTGTTAATCCTGTTTGACAGCCAATTCTAAATTATGGGAGAGGGGTTTATATCTTCCGCCACAGAGTGAAATTCGTGTCTCGAAAGAGGTATGTTGTCTACTTGCTTTTCTGTTTCTTTCATTTTTATGTTTGCGTATCAGTATGTCTATGCACTGGTACTACTGGATTCGTCTGCTGTTGAAAAAATCGGAAGAATACCCTCTGGTGTATAATGTCATTGTGTATACAGCATGAGAGTACAAGGCATCTTCTGATGATACAAAAACTACGTATGAAAGTCTTGATGCTGTTGGAAATACCATATGTAGCCACTAAATTTTTCGTGTATGACAGTCAATTTTTCTTGTGGTGCTTGAGTTTCTTGACAAATAGTATTGGCAAGTATATTCTATCGAAGAAATTTCATGTGCGCATACATGGTGTCATGTTTTCTGCATACTGTTTTTACTGATTGTCAACGTTTAAAATTCAGGAGAAGATGCAGTTCAGAGAGTTGTTCCCTGTTGTTATATGCGATTCATCTACATTTGTGAATTTGGCTTTCCGGATGACCAGTGTTGGTTTCCAGGAGGTACCTAAAGCTGGAGAATAACTCTTAACTTTGATGTATTTTGATATCTGATTTTCATTCAAGGCTGTGGTTGTATGAGTGACTTTTTCATGAAATTTGTTTCTTGGTCAGCACAGCTCCAAGAAGAGGCTTCTTTGATGCTTAAATGTATGGAGAAACTCAGAGATGGAGGATTCGAGGAGATTTTTATGACTAAGGTTGACTATCCTGTTAAGTATGACCACTGCATAAGGTAAGCTTCGCTTTTCACTTCTCGTGATTGATATGTATTGTATTGTTAAGGAGGGAAGTGGCTGGTTATGTTCTTACTTTGTCAAAGCGTTATGGAAATGGCTGGTTATGTTCTTACTTTTGTCAAAGTGTTATAGTGTTTGTGGAAATATGAGACTATATAATTTAGATAGAGAAATCGTTTTCTCATGTTCATACTGACCTCCATGGTTTCAAGATAGGGGGATAGTATAATTATGAGTCTTTACCATATTTCATTATTCAGTAAACTGAATTTAGTATTTGTTCTGAGCTAGTTTGTTCCCTTTTCACCTAGCTATCCTAACATATAAGTTTTCTTAGATTACAGCTAAAAGGGAAAACAGCATTGTCTATGTCCGAGTTCTGTTTGGATAAGGAGTGTTGGAGAATCTATGAGCAGAAAGTGCATAGCCTGCTGATAGAAGGACTGGGTGACAGAGCAAAATCAATCCGTGTTGTTTGGAGAAATGTCAATCAAGATTGGCATGTAGAGAATGTAAGTTTTTTCCAATTATGGATTTTATTTTTCATTGCGGCTAAGTGGGATCTTTTCTAATATTTTAACTGCCTTTGAACCAGGGCTTGTCAGTTCTTGACAGAGAACCTCTTTTCATTGGCATATCTGTCAGCTCCACTGAAAAGGCTTTTAGAACAGTTGATATTGGGCCAGATGCTGAAAATAAGATAGAGGTATACCGAAAATCTCTGAATCATTGCTGTCTCATTGGGTCGTACTAAGTAATATATTGGTGTAGGCACTTAGATTCCGGAAGTTTTGGGGTGGGAAGTCTGATTTAAGGAGGTTTAAAGATGGAAGAATAGCAGAAAGCACAGGTGTGTTATCAATCAATACATGCTTTTGGCAGAGTAGGGTTTAACTATTAAGTTTTGAGTTAATGCAACCTGAATATTGCCTTATTCATTTTCTCAGTTTGGGAAACTCAGCAGTGGACCAGGCATCTTATCATGAAACATATCGTTGAATATGTCCTAAAGCGGCATCTTTCACTGTCGTCCGATGACATTGTACAATTAGTGGATCAACTTGATTTCTCTCTAATCTATGGGGATAAAGGTATTGCTAAACTCATAATAAACAAAATTTGTTTTTTTCCCTCAATGCATTGCGTGCTGTCCACTTATAATTTCGGTCTACTGCAACAATGCTGTTATGTCTCAGACCCAATATCTTTATCTGGAAATTTGCTTCAAGTCTATGATGTTTTCTCGAAGTGCTTGCGTGAGATTGAAGACATACCTCTCAAAGTCTCTAGCGTTCAGCCTTTAGATTCAGGTTTGTTTCCCTGTAATTTCCTTTCGCAATGAGCTGTTAGAAATTTTTAGAATGTAATGGTTCTGATGTTTGCAGTATTTGTGGTTTCTTATATATAATTTCCTCGTCACTTGCAGCTTTCAGGTCCACATCCGTGTTCCCTCCTGAACCGCACCCAGTGGCTTGCGAAAAAATTGATTCTCGAAGACTGCAAAAACTTTTGCCATCCTGCATTCCAGCAATGGAGGTCATGATTCAGGTATGATCAGTACACCAGATGGTTACTGGCATAATTACTTTGTCTTAATTAGTTATCAGTTATCTAAACACTCCTATCGTTTTCCTTTTGTTATCTCAGCTAGAAGGTTCTGGTAACTGGCCCATGGATGATTTGGCAATTGAGAAAACAAAATCTGCATTCCTCCTGAAAATTGCAGAGAGGTGGGTCTTCTGTTGTTCGTAACACTTCATCCTATTAAGTCACAGTTTTTTATCTGAATACTTACAAACGAAATTACTGACAGCCTTCAGAACGTCAAGGGAATACCATGCACAGCTACTGAGGATAATGTCGATGTTTTCATGGGTGGTTATGCATTTCGCCTGAGAATATTGCATGAAAGAGGCCTGAGTTTGGTGAAGAGAGAAAGTGAGTTTTCATCTCTTACACACTATCCTCTATTTCTGAATAGAATGCCTATGTGATGCTGACTTCCTTGACTTCTACTGAGTTGCAGTTGGAGCTGACCCAGTGAAGCATGTTTCCTATACCGATAAAATGCTTTTTATTCGCAGTCAACATGCAAGTATGATCAATGGTTTGCAAGGTCGATTTCCTACATACGCACCAGTTGCCAGGTAAAAGTTAATAAATTTCATGTGTTTACTTTTGTTTGCTTTGAAGTTTCTTAACCCGAACCTTGTCTGCTCCCTAAAGGCTTGCAAAAAGATGGGTTTCTGCGCATCTCTTTTCTGGTTGCCTGGCAGAAGAGGCCATTGAACTTTTGGTTGCTCATGTCTTCCTCACACCTCTCCCACTTGGTGTTCCTTGCTCCCGAATTAATGGATTCTTAAGGTATCTTACCCCGCTACCATAGTTTTGATTTGACGGAAAACAATAATGCAATGCTGTGCCAACAATCAAAACATTACTTCTTTCCCGCTGTGTAACAGGTTCTTGCGATTACTGGCGGACTATGACTGGATGTTCTACCCGTTGATTGTTGACATAAACAATGACTTTGGTAGAAATGACGAGAAAGAGATCAATGTGAGTCCCAAGTTTAATAATGGGTTCTAGTGTTGGGCTAAATTTGTTGGAAACGCCTTCATTGTTAATGCTTTCTGGTTTTTTAGGATAACTTTATGTCAAGTAGAAAAGGCTACGAAGAAGACAGACAAAACATAAGTTCAGCTATGTTCTTGGCTGCTCCTTATGACAAAGCATCAGAGGCATGGACCGCAACTACACCAAATTTATCGGTTAGTTCATTAAATTACGCATTTTAAAAGCATACGCCACCGTTTATTTTCATCATGTCATAACTTTCTTTTATTTTTTTACTTTGTTAAAGGAACAAAAAAGGTTGGTGGCTTATGCTCGAAGCAGTGCAAACGTGTTAAGCAAGTTGGTATTGCAAGAACATAATGATTCTGTTCAATGGGAGGTGAGTGAGTTGCACTGTGAACAAATTGCATTGAGCTTAAAATTGTGAGAACATAATATCGACTAATCATATGTGCATATATGTTGCAGTGCCTCTTCAGGACACCCTTGCACAACTATGATGCAGTAATTCTTCTCCATAGAGACAAATTACCTTACCCGCGACGTCTTTTGTTCCCATCTGAACTTAATCAAGGTCTCAATAGCTCTCTCTGTCTCTGTATCTTATGTTTTCTATCGTTAAAACATCAATTAATCTTCTTTCTCAATGATTGAATAGGGAAGCACGTTGCACGTGGGAAAGCGAGTAGATTGTTTAACCCATTTTTGTTGCCTGGAGATATGAAGAGAAGCGATGAAGAGCTTAAGAAGAAGCTAATGGTGGACTTTGAGCCGACCAAGTGCTTATTGAGTGGGTTGCAGGAAGAGTTTGGGACGTTGAAGCCGTGGTATGACCATATAGGAGGCGACGCAATTGGTTTAACATGGAACAAACAGAATTCAAAGGTAAAATAGTTCATTTAAAAAATCTTCAATGTTACACCTGCAAACAAACAGAAAAAGAAAAGAAAACTCAAAACAAATGTAATGTTTTTTTGATTTCAGAAACGAGAAAGAGATGAAGAGGAAGAAGAAAGTAATCCAATGGAGTTGTTAAAGGCGGTAGGGGAAATGGGTAAAGGGATGGTGAGAGATATCTATATGCTCAAGCCTCCACGCTTTGTCTAAACGCTTTCTCTCGAGTTTAAAAAAAAGGTGAAGAGTTAATTGTAAACCTATAAACCTAAGCATCTTCATGAAATGAACATGTAATGTCAATTTTGTTTAAAATGTGTTAAGTTAGTTTTGTTTACTTATCAAGAAACCAAACACATCATCGCCTGTTGTGCGTCTTCTTCCAATATTATTTTTATACAAAAGCTTAACGATTATTCTGTTCTACTACTTGGGTTTTAAAGACCTTTACGAGAAAAGGTTTACATAGAGAGAGCTTGGAAATGGTTTAATTTGCACCCAAAAAAAACTACTTTAGAGATTTTTTAGCTAAATACCAGATTAAATATTAATGAATGTAAACCTAATTACAACTTATAAACCTAAAAATTAAATGTGAAAGAGTATTTATAGGAAAAACATTAATTATACTATACATAAATACAATTTATCTATAAAATTAATTAATACAGTATATATTTAATATTTATTGAATGTGTCACTAATAAAATAAGTATTCTTCTTTCTCGGCTTATCTCCCCACTCGATTTCCCCAGAAAGCACAAAAAAAAAAAAAGAAAAAAAAACTCAGAAAAAAAAGAGAAGAGAGAAGCCATGTCTTCGCCGAGCAAGCGTAGAGAAATGGATTTGATGAAACTGTAAAAAAAAAAATTTCTTCTGTTTAATCGGTTTATTCTTGATTTCGAGATCGGTTTTTTTTTTTGTTTGGTGATTTTTGATTCGAGTTTTTTTTGTTCTTGTTGTTGATTGATGGGATGGATGTGAGTTTAGGATGATGAGTGACTACAAGGTGGAGATGATCAACGATGGCATGCAG
Organism: Camelina hispida; assembly: GCA_023657505.1. Classification (NCBI taxonomy): domain Eukaryota; kingdom Viridiplantae; phylum Streptophyta; class Magnoliopsida; order Brassicales; family Brassicaceae; genus Camelina; species Camelina hispida. Next base: position 45,065,308 of record CP094632.1, on the reverse strand, counting down.
GAGTTCTTTGTCGAATTCAATGGACCCAAAGACAGTAAGTTAACTCAGTTCTTCTTTGATTCGTTGATCTCCTGTTTTGTGTGTGTTTTAATCTGGTTTCACTGTTAAAGATCGTACTGTGTATTCATTATTTAGCTGATTCTTAATTGTAGATTTGTTGAACATATGTGACTTTATTAGTGTTAACTTTGATTATAAATCAATCATAGATATTTAGTTCTGTTTTTCTTGTTGATGATGATTATATTTAATCGTTTGTATTGCTTCAATTTCAACTTGTTAGTCTTAACTTTGATTATGGTGAAGTCACAGAGACTTGGTTCTGCTGCTGTTGCATCACTTATAGTTCAGGGAAATATTGAGAATTTGTTTATATGGAGTTTAAATTTGTTCACTTTTGTGTGTTTGGGCTATGGACAGGTATCTATGAGGGAGGTGTGTGGAAGATAAGAGTCGAACTTCCTGATGCATATCCTTACAAATCTCCATCTGTCGGTTTCATTACCAAAATATACCACCCTAATGTCGATGAAATGTTAGTTCAGCTATCGATGTTTGGATAATGATTATGTTCCTTCTCCAAATCTTGATTTTTGTATGCTTGTTGGTTTTGTGGTCGTGTGCAGGTCGGGTTCTGTTTGCTTAGATGTTATTAACCAGACATGGAGCCCGATGTTCGGTATGATCATAACAATATTACACAACAGTTTTGGATTGGCTTATTATTGTTATTCTTGTTATGTTTATTGTTTATTTGATTTAGTTATTCAGACCTGGTGAATGTGTTCGAGACGTTTCTTCCTCAACTTCTTCTGTATCCGAATCCATCAGATCCATTGAATGGAGAAGCAGCTGCGTTGATGATGCGTGATCGTCCTACCTATGAACTGAGAGTTAAAGGTAGTAAGATATTTTTCATCTCTTGTTATATCTGATCTTTTGAGTTGCTTAGATTCTTTAGCGGTTTCAGAGTATTGTGAGAAATACGCAAAGCCAAGGGAGGATGATGAGGAAATGTCTAGTGATGATGAAATGAGTGAAGAAGAGGAATATGCCTCTGACGGTGATGATGAAGATGATGTTGCAATCGCCGGTAAACTTGATCCTTAATCTGCATTGGTCTTTGTATGGTATGAATCATGTGGCTGGATTAAATAGATGGCTAAACCAGGGGGATGAAAAAGAAGCTGGTGACTTTGTATGTATATGAATAATCAATGAATGTTTAAAGGTTCTCCATCTTCAATTGAACTGTAAAATGAATCTCTCTTTCTCTTGTCATTTTACTTTGTATGTATATGAATAATCAATGAATGTTTAAAGGTTCTCCATCTTCAATTGAACTGTAAAATGAATCTCTCTTTCTCTTGTCATTTTACTTTGTTTCTTTATTATGGTCGTTTAATGTAAATTATTGAAGCTCCTTTTAATCTTCATGTCATTGTGCACTTCTGTCTCTTGATTGTGGTCAGATTGTTTTAGTTAACTTCATAAGCAATGTCAAAGTTAAGTTTGTTTCTGATAGAAACTGAAATTGTTGTTTTTGACAAATTTATTGATTAAAATATATAATTAATAGTATAATGATGGACAGAAATGCCCTTATAGCTCAGTGGTAGAGCGTCAGTCTTGTAAACTGAAGGTCCGTAGTTCGATCCTGCGTGAGGGCACCTTTTTGATTCAATTTTCTCTGATTTTGTTATTCTTCGGCCTTCTTTAAGGCCCATGCAATATAAACGGCCCAGAATAGCTTGCTATCCCCGTTTCACGTTTTCATAGACAAACACCTTGCCGTTTAGTTTTATTTCTCAAAACACTTTTCGCTATCTTCTTCTTCAGTCGCCGTCCTCTTCCTGCCTCTCTCGAAACCCTATTCCTAAAACCCTAAATACGTCACCACCACTATCAAACAAGTTCATTCATAGCCTCTAGCTTTCTCAATCACTCACGACGAACCACGATGTTGCGCAGAAACGTTAGGTTAAGAAAAGAGTATCTCTACAGGAAAAACTTGGAAGGTGATGAGCGTCAGCTCTATGAGAAGAAGCGCAAGATTAGAGAAGCTCTCCAAGGTCTTATTTCGTATTCTGTTGAAGTAATCGTTGCTTCGATGTATATTTTTTCACTGTTGTGATTTTGGGTTTTATGGTTTTAACAGAAGGAAAGCCAATTCCTACTGAGCTACGAAACGAAGAGGCGAAGCTTCGACAAGAGATTGATCTTGAAGACCAAAACACAGCTGGTAAGAATTTGGAAAGCTAGATTTTTTTTCCGATTGGTTTGATTAATTTATATGTTGTATGCTCTTACATTTGAATTACAATGTCTTGGTGAAGCATAGTTATGTAAATTCTACTTGTTCTGTGCTCTATGAATGGTTTGTGGTAGTAACAGCTGATGGTTATTTTTCTAATCAATGTTGTAAAATAGTTCCCCGGAGTCATATTGATGATGAATATGCAAATGCTACGGAGAATGATCCAAAGATTTTGTTGACAACGTCTAGGAATCCAAGTGCTCCGCTTATCCGATTCACAAAGGTATAGTTTTGTTTCGGTCGTTGATTAGATGCTGACATTGTTGTCTGGTTTGTTTTCTTCCGGGATTGGCAAGTGGTTTGTGTTTTTTATTTGATGTATAACTTTTTTATTGTGTGGAATCTGTTGCAGGAATTGAAGTTTGTATTTCCTAACTCTCAGAGAATAAATCGTGGTGGTCAGGTATGTGTGTTGTTCTGGCTTCTCTACTTTAATCCATTTGGAATTATCTAATTCTCTTTTCCTGTTACCTGGTTTTGTCTTCTAATTGGTCACTACTTGTGGTTGCTTATTGATTTGATTGCGGTATTAGCTCCCTTCGAATGCATGTGCTTATTCTTTGGTATCAGATCGTTGCTTAATTTATGCACAATGCCGGTGGTATCAATGAATTGCATATTAGATCAAGCTTCATAAGTTAAGATGTAGTTGACTCTTTCTAATTCTGCAGAGTCTAGATTTCAAAAAAAAGCTTGACTAATATAAACCATCATCTAAGCTGGACTTGTAGTGACACTTATATACAACGCAATACCTCTCTGTGCTTGTGGTACATATAACTATGTTGCACTGGAATGATACCTTAAATTTCCCACTTTTTTTCTTTTCTTGCAGGTTATTTCTGAGATCATTGAAACTGCTCGCTCGCATGATTTTACTGATGTTATACTGGTTCATGAGCACCGTGGTGTGCCTGATGGTCTTATTATCTCTCATCTCCCATTTGGACCAACTGCATACTTTGGACTACTTAATGTGGTAAGTAACTCTTTGAAGATCTTATTCCTTTCCAAATCTTTCTTCTTTCCCCAACTCCTGGTTTAGCCTTTTTTACTTAATCCAGAGTACCTTTCTGTTTAGGTAACAAGACATGATATTCAAGATAAGAAAGCCATTGGACACATGCCTGAGCAATATCCTCATCTCATTTTTAACAACTTTACAACTCAGGTATATTCGTAGAACCAGTTCACTTCGTTCTTACTGCAATTTGGTATTGGAAACCATCAAGCTTCGCTGCATCTCATATAGATTGATCGTTCTTGGTTTTTCATTTCTAATGTAGACATATTTTCCAAACCTTATGTTTTGCAGATGGGTAAAAGAGTTGGAAACATCTTAAAACATATCTTCCCTGCTCCAAAACCGGATGCAAGACGTATAGTTACTTTTGCCAATCAATCTGATTATATTTCATTCAGGTAAAATTTTCTTCACAACGATCAGATTTTACTAATTTTAAATGGTGACATGAGTTGTACTTAGTTTTCAAAGCCGAAGGTCTAAGGCTTAAAGTTGGTATTTGGTATTTTGATTCTGTTCCTCTTGGTGAAGCACATCAAAACACCATGCAATAACGCATTTGTAAATAGAAGAGATAGAGATTATGTTTGATTTTGTTGTCGGTTCTTTAAAAAACATTCTTGTGGGTGTATATGTAGGAATCATGTCTATGATAAAGGAGAGGGAGGTCCAAAATCGATCGAGCTTAAAGAAATCGGTCCTCGGTTTGAGTTGCGGCTGTACCAGGTATGCATTTATTTAGCTTAACCAAATCAAAACTGTAATCATCAAACAAACCATCAATCAAGTTTCTTAATGACAATACTGTTTTTTTTGGCAGGTGAAATTAGGAACCGTGGAACAAAATGAAGCAGAGATCGAATGGGTCATTAGACCGTACATGAACACTGCTAAAAAACGCCAGTTCATCGGTGAATGATGCTATGAAACGGCACCGCTTCGAATCTTTATTTCAATTCTGTTTCCACCTATATCATTTTGTGTCCTTAGAGAGAATTGCGATTGATTTTGTTGTAACCTTTTTTCAATATAACGTTTTATTGTCTTAAAATAGTGGTACTATCTTCTAGTGAAGACTGTGGCATGGGTCATCATGATCAAAATTGGTGATAAAATTAGAGTTTAGTACTATCTTATAATGTAGACTGTGGCATGAGTCATCATGATAACAAATTGGTGATAAATATTAGAGTTTTTTTGTTTTGTTTTTTGTTTTAATTTACGAATTCAAACAAAAAGTATTCTGAGCAAGCATCGAAGTGATAAAAGTGTTGGAAAATGGATAAACACAAAATGTCATTTGTTTGTGTTCTAAATCTTTGAAATATTCAGATAAAGTATCATTATCATGTTAAATTCTTTTTTTTTCTTTTTCTTTTTCGGGTTAAAAAAATATCTAACAGCGTGTTATTATTATTATAAATATCAGTCCCCCCCAGGTTCCGTCTTCTCATAGTATTCAGTTGTTGTGCCTCTTTCATCTGATCATCGGATATCCTTTGGTAATTTACTTACTTTACTTCTTCGTCTTCCTCCGATCGATCTCCCCAGATTTGATCTCTCACTCGAAATCGCGAAATCGATTTCTTAATTTTGTTTAATTATCTGTTTTTTGTGTGTGAGTGTTTATTATATCTAATTTTCTTGGCCATAATTTTTTTTCATTTAAATTCTATCTCCTTTTTATTTACACACACATCTTTATAAACGCCATAGCCCTAACTTACCGCTCTCTGTGTAGTGACTAGAGTAGATAGAGTTATCTCATCTAGGGTTTATAATTTGGAGATTTTAGACCCATCAAGGTTTTAGGGATTTTGGAATTTCTTGGGTTTTCTTTTGTAATGGCTAGATTGATTATTCCTTGTCGAAGTTCATCTCTGGCGAGGTTCAATCTTCTGGGTTTGCTCTCTCATGCTCCTGTGATTACCCTTTCAACTCTCTTTTATTTATTTATAGGAAACTGATTGATACACTTTTGTAGATGTGTAAACTTGTATTTTGGATCGATTCTGAACTATTATTGGAATGAAAAAAATAATTAACTTGAATTTTCGCTTCTGTATTCAAACCTTTGTGTAGGAATAATAAATTGTTCTTGATTGTTGTATTCCTCTATGACTTGTTTTCTTTTACCAAATCCATTTCGGTTTATATCACTGCTTTATGTGTATCATTATTTTGTAGCGACCGTTCTCTTTTGCTTAGTTTGTATTCATTGCTTTTGTACTCTCTCTTACAGCTTCCTGTCAGAAGCAGTTGTCTTCGTAGTTCCGCAAAGAGGCTTACTCAATACAGACCGTTTCTTACTTCCGAGGTTTTGTGTTTTTCTTGGTTTCTTTTATCTAAGTAACACACAATTCAAAATAGAATGATCTGTAATTCTTTCTTTCTTCTGTCAAGTGCCACGGTATTTGAAACAGAGAATGATCTTTACTGTAATTCTTTTTGTTTCAGGCCATTTGTTTGAGGAAGAATCGGTTTCTACCTCATTCTGTTGATGTAATATCCTTTCCATATGATTAATACCCAAAATTTATTAAGTAGTATTGGATTTAAATTAAATGTGTATTCTGTTTTATATGTCAGAGACCGAAGCAAAACAGCAGGAGGTTGATTTGTTCTGTTGCTACAGAATCAGTTCCGGATAAAGCTGAAGAATCCACAATGGATGCACCAAAAGAAATATTTCTCAAGGATTACACTAAGCCTGATTACTACTTTGAAACTGTATGCCAGCCATCTTTAAAATTCCAAATTGAGTATATGACTTGGATCATTTTGTTGTTATTTTTAAGCTTTTTTGTTTGTTTGTTTAGGTGGATCTGAGCTTCTCTCTAGGTGAAGAGAAAACAATTGTTAGCTCTAAAATCAAGGTTTCCCCTCGAGTTAAAGGTACAACAGTCTAGTACATTGCTGTTTTTTAGTTTCTGCAAACATTCATGTTTAGTTTTCTTTTGCATAACTTTAGGATGGATTTTATATCTTTTTTTTATCACATCACATCTGAACAAGTATCTTATTGGCCAGGATCTTCCGCTGCATTGGTCTTGGATGGACATGACTTGAAGCTACTTTCAGTCAAGATTGAGGGGAAACTTCTAAAGGTACCCATTCAATACTTGTCCTTTTGGAAATCATTTTTATCTCCTGCTCATTCTTTTAATCTTATATGATTTATGATAGACTCTTCTCTATGACAAGCAACTCAGTTGATTTATATATAAGTAACTCAGTTTCCTCTATTTACTTGGTCTCTCTTTACATATGTTGTTCACCTTGGCTAGGATGAGGATTACCAGTTGGACTCTCGTCATCTCACTCTTCCTTCGCTTCCAGCTGAGGAGTCCTTTGTTTTGGAAATTGATACTGAGATATACCCCCACAAGAATACTTCACTTGAGGTGAACTTATTTTTCTTATCTTTTTAAACTCTCAATGATGTAAATTGTAAACGATCTCTTCTAACTTTTTTAGTTTTCTTCTGTTAGGGGCTTTACAAGTCTTCTGGGAATTTTTGCACACAGTGCGAAGCAGAAGGTTTCCGCAAAATTACATTTTACCAGGTTGATTGTGACTTGTTGATAAGATGACTGGTGTTTATATAGTACAAAATGATGTTCTTACATTGTATTTTTATTCTGCTATGACAGGATCGCCCTGATATAATGGCAAAGTACACTTGTCGTGTGGAGGCTGACAAGACACTTTATCCTGTATTATTGTCCAATGGAAACCTCATTTCTCAAGGAGAGATAGAGGTTAGCAAAATAATGCCTTCTTTTCTTGTTTACCAAGTGTCTTCTCGGCGTGGTCTTTGTTGAAAGCATAATTGTTCTTTGAAATGTAGGGTGGACGGCACTATGCCTTATGGGAGGATCCATTCAAGAAACCGTGCTATCTATTTGCTTTGGTGGCTGGACAGCTAGTGAGCAGAGATGATACATTTACCACACGCTCTGGTAGGCAGGTTTCCCTAAAAATCTGGACTCCTGCAGAAGATGTACCAAAGACTGCCCATGCTATGTATTCCCTTAAGGCGGCCATGAAGTGGGATGAGGATGTAAGCACTTGCATTGTTTTCAATTGTCGTTGTTACTTGTTACTACTGAATCTGATTATTTATTTGTGTGTACCCTTTGTCCACTAGGTGTTCGGCCTTGAGTATGATCTGGATCTCTTTAACATTGTCGCCGTTCCAGATTTTAACATGTATGACCAAATGGTGGTTTCTGTCACAGTTGATAGTAGTAATCCATTTGCTAATATCTTCAATCCAAAACATAGAGCTCAACGTCTGTGTCTTTTAGCTTTTCTTATTGTCATACCAGACAAACTGATTGATTTTTGCTCGATTTTCAGGGGAGCCATGGAAAACAAGAGTTTGAATGTAACCTTACCTTGCTTTATAAGAAATTATGTAATTTAAAATATATTATATTTTGATGGTGATCCATGAGCTTCTATTTTACAGATTTTTAATTCCAAGCTTGTCTTAGCATCTCCAGAAACTGCAACAGATGCAGATTACGCTGCTATTTTGGGTGTTATTGGTCATGAGGTATGTAATAATATCATATGTTAATTGAATTTTTTTCTGGTGTTTAGTTAATTCTCAATAAACACATCTTTCATTGTGTTCTTTGTGCAGTACTTTCACAATTGGACAGGGAACAGGTTAGCCTCATCTCTCATTCCCTTTGCTACAATTGATTAATTCTTTCTTATTGAATCTTCTAATTTTGTTTGTCTGGTAAAAGATAGATGCTGGTCTGTGCAGTATATTTCAGAAAAGAAACGTTGTTTTGTATGTGGCCTAATATATGACTAAAAGTCTACTTGTAACAACAGGGTAACATGCCGTGACTGGTTCCAGCTCAGTCTAAAGGAAGGACTTACTGTCTTCCGTGACCAGGTATATTTTATCCTTTTGCTATTCGAAGATGGTTATGGGAATTGTTCCTTGTCTAATGATATAAATTTGCAAAATCTATACAGGAGTTTTCATCTGACATGGGAAGCCGAACTGTCAAGCGCATTGCTGATGTTTCAAAGCTTCGGATCTATCAATTTCCGCAGGTATCTTATTTTGTACTCCTTTGAGGCCTGTTTCATCTAATCATGCCAAATTATCTGTCCTATAATTTATCAGGATGGTGGTCCTATGGCACATCCAGTTCGTCCACATTCATACATCAAGGTCAGAGATTCTCTTATTTTGCCTTGGAAATGTTAATGGGCATGATATTATAAGTGTTGCTAAATATGGCTCTTTTCCTTTCTCTGTCAGATGGACAACTTCTACACAGGCAAGTTTCTGTTCACAAGAAGGGGTTTTATTAAAACATTTTATTATGTTTATCTCAGCAATGTGTTCCAATCTAACGTGCTTCTGCTTTTGTAACCTTTTCGAACCTGCATTACATCTCTGGCCATTACCTACTCTCTCAGTGACGGTAGGGATTTGAGAATTCCTTTTTATTCATAGTTCCATTTCCTATCAATCCTTTACATATTATTTCTAACCCTAAGATTTGATTTCTGTTGTTGTTTCAGGTTTATGAAAAGGTTTGGCTCTTTTACCTATGGTGTTTTGTTATTTGTAATAAGCAAGAAACCTAGTTGACTTTATAATGTTTTCCTAGGGAGCTGAGGTTGTCAGGATGTACAAAACTCTACTAGGAAGTCAGGGGTTCCGAAAGGTTGCTTTCCAACGCTACTTGTTATTTGTGTGGATCTAGTGGCGAGATATTTCATCTAACATGTTCTAATCATGACTGTTTGTTCATATGTTACAGGGAATTGATCTCTACTTTGAAAGACATGATGAGCAAGCAGTGACTTGTGAAGACTTCTTTGCTGCTATGCGTGATGCAAACAATGCAGATTTTGCTAATTTCTTGCAATGGTTGGTCAGATTATTATTGTGGAATTTCTTGTGAATTTTTGTTTCTCATACTTTTTAAGGATATTACCATATACAACATCTTAGGTACTCTCAAGCTGGAACGCCAGTTGTCAAAGTAGTCTCCTCTTATGATGCTGAAGCTCGTACTTTCTCTTTAAACTTCAGGTTTGGTTCTTCTCATGTCTAATTCTATTTTTTCTTCCTGATTCACACAAAACTTTATTGTTAATACGCCAAACTTATGCCCTGTCTTTGAAGTTGAACTTTTATGGATTTTACCTATATTGAATTTGTTGTTGACACATTGTGTTTCTTTGTGATTGATCACTTTCCCAGTCAGGAGATACCTCCGACTCCAGGCCAGCCAACAAAAGAACCTACATTTATTCCAGTGGTTGTTGGTCTTCTGGACTCAAGTGGGAAAGACATTACACTTTCCTCTGTTCATCATGATGGTGTAGTGCAGACCATTTCAAGCAGCAGCACAATACTTCGAGTGACTAAGGTTAGTTGAAAATTCCTTCTTTAAACCAGTACTTTATGTGATCTTTTGTAATGTTTCTATTCTAGATTACATTACCCTACGCTCTTGTCTGACATCCAGTGTATTCATTATACCTTTTGCCCTGATCTTCTCATCTATCTTTTCCTGGCTTTATGTTTTGTTAAATGTACAGAAAGAAGAAGAGTTTGTGTTTTCTGATATATCAGAAAGACCTGTTCCGTCCCTATTTAGGGGATTCAGTGCCCCAGTTCGTGTTGATACTGATCTCTCTAATGATGACTTGTTCTTCCTCCTAGCTCATGATTCAGATGAATTCAATCGGTATGTGCCTTTCTACAACATATTAGTTCTTCCGTATCCACTTCCCGCAATTCGATCATTCATTTTTCTGTATTTTAGGTGGGAGGCTGGTCAAGTTCTGGCAAGGAAGCTGATGTTGAACTTAGTTTCTGATTTCCAGCAAAATAAACCGTTGGTTCTAAACCCAAAATTTGTGCAAGGTCTCGGCAGTGTGCTTTCTGACTCAAGCTTGGACAAGGTATGGCTCTACCTTCCCTTATCTCCCGCGTAATCATACATGTTAGCGTAGGATAGGACTTTCAAATCTGTTATCTTTATCTATTGTGTAGGAATTTATAGCCAAAGCGATAACACTGCCTGGGGAGGGAGAGATAATGGACATGATGGCTGTGGCGGATCCTGATGCTGTTCATGCTGTTAGAAAGTTTGTAAGAAAGCAGCTTGCATCTGAACTTAAAGCTGAGCTTCTAAAGATAGTATGTCTTCTTCTCTCTGCATACCGAATCTTTCGGGATTCAGGACTAAAAGGCAGTTCCTGTTTCCATATAACATTGTTCTCTGCTTAACTGAAACTTTTTATTTGTTTTTTTGTGCAGGTCGAGAACAACAGGAGCACAGAAGCTTATGTCTTTGACCACACAAACATGGCTAGGCGTGCTTTGAAGAACACAGCTCTAGGTTTGTTTTCTATAGCCATTCTTCAATGGAAGGAGATACTCTTAGCTCTAATCACTAACTTCACTACCTTTTGCTTTGTTCAAATACTCCAGCTTATCTTGCATCTCTCGAGGATCCAGCATATGCGGAACTTGCACTGAATGAATACAAGATGGCCACCAATTTGACCGACCAATTTGCTGCTTTGGCAGCTCTTGCCCAGAAACCTGGTCAAACCCGTGACGACATTCTTGCTGACTTCTATAACAAGTGGCAGCACGATTACTTGGTATGGATTTAAAAATCATATGTTACTTTCTTCCACTTCCAGGAATATGCTGTACTAAAATATATCGGCTTCTGATCTCAGGTTGTTAATAAATGGTTCCTCCTTCAATCAACATCCGACATTCCTGGCAATGTAGAGAATGTCAAGAAGCTTTTGGATCACCCAGCTTTCGATTTGCGCAACCCAAACAAGGCAAGTGAATTCTCAAACCCTCATTCCACAACTTTTTCACAGTTCTATGCTCACGATGAAACTAATAACAATATTTTCAGGTTTACTCGCTTATTGGAGGGTTCTGCGGTTCCCCAGTGAATTTCCATGCCAAGGATGGATCCGGTTACAAGTTCTTGGGTGACATTGTTGTCCAGTTAGACAAATTGAACCCTCAGGTTAGAGTCCCAAAATATCTGGTCTCTTTGCAGTTACTTACCTATTGTAACTATCTTCTTGGCAACAACAGCAAGCTTAACGATTTACTTTTTCATTGGTCTGATCATAGGTTGCTTCTCGTATGGTGTCTGCCTTTTCGAGGTGGAAGCGGTACGATGAAACCCGTCAAGGTCTAGCCAAGGTAAATAGAGAAATGCAAAACAAGTCTAGAATTTTCCCTTAAGCATTTCATGGTTCTTTTGCCTCATTCAACCTATTTGTCCAGTCTTTTTGCTGATTGAAATCGTCAGCCATGATTCGTCTGATAGCCTGAGAATATCACTAGATTAAAGCTGGTGTGTTTGTGTTTGCAGGCACAATTGGAGATGATAATGTCTGCAAATGGGTTGTCTGAGAATGTCTTTGAGATAGCCTCCAAGAGTTTGGCTGCTTGAGAGACACCTTTAAGAATCCTTTAAAAGACGTTTCTTCCTGTACTCGTAACTATATTTTATTTTAGCTACTGAAATTAGCAGTGGGATGCCTCTGCTTATGAGTTTTACTATTATTACAATAAATGGTTGCGTTGATTTTCTTTATTGAACGCAGGGTACGTTTAGTAAAACAATAACTATATACTATAGTCTAGAACTAATCATTTGATTAGCTTAGTTACATGCCAAATTATTTAGCTAAAAACATTTTCTTTGTAGCCCTCGTCATTGTCGTCTTCTTCCTCAGGTTCAGAGATTCCGGTGAACACGTGTGGCTATTGCCAGATCCTCCATTGTTGCTTCCGTCATTTTCGGAGTTACTTATTACTCCATTTGTACGTCATTGTTGTCGTCTTCAAACACTAGGTCGTAATCCCTTTTGATGTTTCGTGGGGTCAAGATCTTGACACCACATTCAATAATGTCGAAGTCTAGCTGGTATTTGCTGCTGAATTCGAATACCACCACCATCTCTCTGCATGCTTCAGAGGGGTCGATACGTAATGGCAAGGACAAGGAGTGAAATATAACTAGATGTTCCTTTCGAAATTTGGAGGCATCGCCTATGATCAACTCCTTGTCCTTGCCGTTGATGCGACATTTTAGTTCAGAACGGCAACTCATGTTTGAGCTTTCCTTGTTAGGGGAAATCACGACGCAGATCATGAAATGGGAATTACCAGCAGCATCGAGAAGAATGGTCAAGGAGTTACCTTTGGCTCTGTGATCGAACTGTGCTGCTGGCACTTGTCTTCCTGGTAACACAGCCGACCCCTTAAATTCCGATGATCGTCCGATTATTTCTCTACGTGCTTCTCCACCCAATTTGAAGCAGTTGGTAAAACGAAGGGCCGCTTCTGGAGTGTTTAAAGGGCTAAATACTGTCTCCAGTGATTTACATTCGTTTGCAAATAGATAAATGAGCCTACGAGGGAGCTCTGGCAACGATGTAAGTCTTCTGCAGCCACATAGATCAAGTGAGAACAGGTTACTAAGCTCTTTGACGCAACCTGGAATCGTTTCAATATCAGTATATTTTAGGTCTAGGTTTGTTAAACTCGTGGGGAGATGTGTTATTCCCTTGAGCTTTTCACCGTAGCTCATATCGAGAGTCTGAAGACGACAACACGAGGCAATTGATGCTGACACATTTTCTAACTTCGTGTTGTTTGATACAATCAGATCTTTGATGTGCGTTGAAATAATTGGAAATTTTCTCAATCTTGAGCATCCTCTCATATGGACCCATTCAAGGGATGCCAAGTTCATCTGAGCTGGAATGACTTGTAGGTTTATGCATCCACTTGTATCCAACCTCTCTAGTTTATGAAGATGTGAAAACGATGATGGTATCTCTACCAAACTCTTGCAATCCTTCAGTATCAATCTCTCTATATTCGTAGCATTTGAAACATCCGGGAGTTCCTTCAAATTCTTAGACCTAGACAGATCCATCTCCTTGAGATTCTTAAGGCACTAAGAGAGAAAGAGAATGAGCATCATATATATAACTTGAAGAGAAAGTGACATATACATATTATAGCACAACACCAACCTGGATTCCTTCCCATAGCTTCTCAAGGTGGCTTTCTTGCATATTGAGTCCGACAAGATGTTCTGTATTAAATATGGGAGGAAGACTTTTGATTGGGTACTCCTCCCAATCTAGTAACCTTAGACGACGCGGAAACTCTATCCCGTCAGGTACATGCATTATATTATTCCCATCATCTCTACTTTTATAGACTTTGAGGAATCGAAGATTAGGCATTCTTTTAAAAGCTTCCTTTCTTATAGATACTTCATCAATATCAGAAATATCAAATGATATGCCGGACATAGCTCTAGTACCCTAAAACCAATATGTCCCAAGTTTGACTGATAATATTCATGAACGTATAATATGACAAATAATATAAGAGAATGAACTTACTGTGTCATGTTCGAGGACATCACAAATCTCTGGTGCATCTATTAAGATCCGTTGTTTCCAAGGTTCTTCTTTATGAGCGATGTTTCTACCAACTTGTTGCAGTAACTTGTGCATCACTATTTGATCCCCATATCTAGATATCTCTATCTCTATGAGAGATCTGTTTTCAAGGATTTTCAACCCGTATTTGACATCCAAGCAGTCTTTGTCAGCGAACATAGTTTTCACAAGCCCACCATTTCTATTGTTGAAGAAGATTGCAATGTGGAGGAATAGTGTTTGCTCATTCTCATCTAATCTTTCAAAGCCAATTCTTAATACGTCATTGATTTCTCGGCCATGATTAGTTTTTAGCCTCTGCATTACATATTCCCACTCGTCCTCCATCTTCCTAAATAAAGATGAACCCATCACAGATAGACCTAATGGAAGGTTACCACATAGGTATGTTATGCTTTTTGCAAGCTCCTCAAAACCATGAGGTGGAGAGCTTTGTTCAAAAGCATATTTACAGAAGATTTCAAGAGCTTCTTCTCTAGATGGGAATCCACATGGTACGTATTGTTGATGCCACGTTGCTGCAAAAGATCTTTGTTTTCTGTGGTTACTACAATCCTACTTCCAGGACCAAACCAAGTAGTCTCTTTAGCCAAAGCCTTTAATTGCTTTATATCATTCACATCATCAAGAATGATAAGCACTCTCAGGTCGCTTAGCCTTTGTTGTAACACTCCTAAATGGCATATCCTCATACCATCTTGATTCAAAACCTCTGAAAGAAGTTGTTCTTGTACCCGCAACTGCAGACCATGATCGTGAAAACCACTATGATTGCTTCCCCTAAGATCCAGAAAACATGTAAGCTGAAACCTATCCGAGAGTAGGCTCTGCAAAGCTCTAGCAATGGTAGTCTTACCAATGCCTGCAGGACCAGAGATTCCAACTATCATAGCTTCGTCTTCATTATTTAAATGTAACAAAGACTCCATTTTTCTTAAATGAGCTTCTAGTCCCACCAGGTCTTCAAAATCCCTTGATGGTGTAGCGTTAAGCTTATTTGAAACATCCCATGCAATCTTCTTGATCATGCTCGCTTCATTATCCCTAACAAAATAGAAAAAAAGAGAATAAGCACCGTTTCCTTCCATGCAAATCAATAGTTCACAATATATTTCTAGCATTCACCAAATACATTCCCTAAATCTATAAATATCCTTTTTTCCACCATATTCACCATAAAACGTAAACATTAACTAATTATAAAACCTAAGAAATAAAAATGTTCAATTAAGTGAAGATAAACCAGTTGTTTAGAAAGAAGAAAAAAAAAGAAGACAAACCATTTCTTGAAGTCTTCTCCAGCAATGTTGCTCACATCAGTCAAAGCTTTGCTCCATTCCTGTCTTTCCTTGTCCGTCTTCTTCGCACAAGTTTCATTGAAAGCGATCCCGAAATCCCCGGTCTGTTTTCGCACATCGGATGGCTCCACTCCGTAGAAAACAGTCATCACGATCTGCTTCATAGCGTTTTTACGCTTCAAGATCTCCACCAATTCATCCAAACACCAGCCTGACGAAGCATATTTCTTGGAGAGAATCACGATCGAGATCTTAGACTCTCTTATAGCTCTTTTGAGGGAAGGAGAGAGGTCTCCACCTCTCTTAATCTTTTCATCATCAAACATAGTTATCCCGTTGCCTTGAAACTGTTGGCGCAAGTGACTGAGAAATGTTTTACGGACGTCGGGACCGTGGAAGCTCGTGAACACTTTGAATTTGTAGTTGTGAGGCTTGGAAGAAGAAGAAGAAGGAGAAGCCATGATGAGAGACATGCTGAGAGATCTCGATGGAAATAAATGGGGTAACAAAAACCTCAAGATCTCTCAGATAAGTAAATGGACTATATATACTGTGACGTCCTTTAATTAAATATAAAGTACAAAAAAGTGCAATATACATAAACAACTTGGGAAGCTAAGTATGAAGAAGATTGCTTTTGTTAGAGTTTTGTTCCTTTCTTAAAGTCTTAAAAGAGCTTCTTAAAGGCTTAACAACTACAGACTTGATTCGAGTGGTTTCTCCGGTGCAATATCCAGATGATTTAAATAAATTTCATTTTTCATAGACTCTTTGATTTGATTGTTATTGATAAGTCCATGTCACAAATCTTCTCAATATCTAGTATCTGCTAACCACATCACAAATCTCCTCAGCATCTAGTAAGAATCGATGTCTCTTGAGCATTGATATCGATAGTACAGATTAAACAGAACTATTGTTGGGATACAAACTAACGTCCCACATCGGAAGATTAGAAAAAAATGTTTTTAATATAGAAGTCAAGTCCAATTCTACTTGGTATGAAGTTTTTTGGGAAAAAGCCCAAAACCAAACTCCGACTTTTTTTATGCCAGTAAACCTCCTCATCATGGTACGCTCATGTTGATGATTGTTGGCAACAATTTGTTGCTTTGCCAGTAAACCTCCTAATATTAGGCTAAGGACCTTAATCCACTAGACATATGCTTTGTTTTTTCTTCCTTCAAGGGAAGATTGTTGCAACCTTTGATGTACTTAATTTACTCATGAAAACCATACCCTTAATTCATTCATCATCATCTTTGCATCAAAGCTTTTCATCTTTACTTATATTTACCATTGTTTATCTTGCATTAAAATAATCATGGTGATTTAATGAATGTTATATTTGCAAATCGGTTTGAACATTGAAAAAAGCTATTACAGTCTTTATTTTCAATTTTGGTGAATAGATGATTTTGTATAGATTGTATTTACTCGTTCAGTTATGTAGAAAAGCAAAAATTAAGATGAAGTTTGGTATCATAAAAAGAGGTGGGATATTAAATATTAAAAAGAGTTTATATAGAGACCATGAATATCTAAAACACTAAAACTAGCGTCTTTCCATCCTTTTTGCATAATTAAGATTTGTTATAATTAAGTAGATAGAGCTAGCAAGTTTGGTCTCTTTGGCATCTCTAGCTTCATTGAGTATTTATGTTCTGGCTGAGGAATAGACAACACCTGGCAACAGACTTGCCCAGCCGATGGGGGATGGAGACTTGGCGTGTCTAAGTTCCCAATCTCTTAAGTGCCTTAATCTCACCAAAGGACCATCTCCGGTCTGCATAAAAGAATAACAACCAATATCACTAGACTTGGATACAGGCTATCAGAACCAAGTTAAAAAAAACTCAAAACAGAACATGAACAAGCAAGATCCTCTTCCAAAACGCCAAAAAAAAAAAAAAAAGAACAAGACAGGAAGCTACCCCTAGGCAATATATGCAGATGATTGGAATATTGGACGAAGAAGATGCTTGGTTGCTCCCAGTGGTGCTTGAACCACCAAGCTCTTGGGTTGAAATGACTGCGCCAAGGTCCATAGCTGAGAGTCGATTCTGCTGCTGTGATAGTAAACCACTAGGAGCCACAGTGCCTTGTTGGTTCAAACTATCTTGATCAGATTCATCATTATCCACTACAAATCCGATCTGCATATAAGAATAACAACCAATATCACTAGACTAATATAATTAGCCGCTATAATGACTTTCCAACACATTATTTATTTATTATAACATGCTATGTTAATGTTTTTTTACATAACTAACCAAGAAGAACTCACTACTTCTCCTTTTATTTCACACCAAAAAAAAAAATAGTTCCGACGAATCCTAAACCTAGAAGATTGATTATTTACCAAGTTAAACACTCCAAACAGAACACCAACGAGCAAGAGACTAAATAAGAGATAGAGATCTGAAAATCAAAGATTGTTTCAAAAGACAAGGAATCTACCACTCGCACGCCGCAACAAGCGCAGGTTAGGAGATCGGAGCTTCTTTCATATTCATCGGGTAACACTTCACGATACCTCAGAGTTCTACCAGCCATTATTCTCTTCTCCTCTCTGATTTGATGTCACGTTGATAAGGCTAACGGCGGATTTGATGTCTCTTATGGATGCATAGGGGGCTAGGGTAAACTCGGTGGATTTATATGTCTCTTATATATTTTATTTGTAAAATAAACCCCAAGCTTTCGAAAAATTGCGAAATCTAACTTTTTCTTTTTTCTTTTTAACTACAAATCTAAGACCAAGACTCTAATAAATAAACTAGCTAGAGAGACTTAAATATCTTTTAATCCCCTCCATGTTAATAGAGAAATAGTTTCACAAAAAAACTTATGTGTCGCGCTCAGATAGTTTTTGTGCCTTTTTTTTTTATAAATACTTTTACATCTCATCATCATTTACATATATATGTCATTAACAAATATAAGGCAATGATTTTTTCTATTAGTTTTTAAAAATCAAAGATTTAATCAGCAAATAAAATCTAGAAATTTATTTAATTATCAATTCCATAACATATTTAATTATTAGAAATAAATTACATTTCACACATAATAAAAAAATTATTCATTTATTTACCACTTTTATACATTTTTCTCATTGCATTTTTTAAACTTAGGATTAGTTTAAATTATCCCCTGTATATTGAATGCTTACCTATGGAGAGTTTTGAATGGTTTTCTTGTTTAATTATGGTACAACAATCCAGACTCTTCTTCAACTTAAATACTCAGAGCCTCAGATTCTCAAAAAGTTCTGCGGGTTGGAAGGAGCATAAGAGAGAATGAACCTGCAGCTGGAGGAATCAATGGCGGGTGAATACAAGAGAGACTATGCTGCAGATGTGGAGAGCCTTCGTGGTGAAGTGGAACTGATCGTCTACCAAAAGCTAGGACTTTTATGAACCATGATCAGTAAGAAAGCAACTCCCTGTGCTTTAATTTCTGGTTCGAAAACCTTTAGCTTTAGCAGTTGTAGACAAATCTAACTGTCTTAAAGATAGAGTTGAAGATGTGTAACTTAGGCGGATCTTACTGATCCATTCAATTTTGCATGTTATTGCCTTGACTTAAAGGTTTTCTTCCCCTCGTCTAGTTTCATATCGTGTTTGCAATGTTTTATCTTTTATGTTACATACTTTAGTGATCATGTTAAAGCCTACATTTTTCTTTCTGGCAAAGATCATGCTCTTGTCGTTTGTAATCACCGTAGTGATATTGATTGGCTTGTAGGATGGGTTCTGGCTCCGGTACATAATATAATCATACAGTTTCATCTATCTTCTTTTTTATGTTTTTGTTTGAATCCATAAACAGGTCATTTAAGGATCCCAATTTTATGTACTACCAATGGATCCACAAAATTGTAAAGTTCCTTAAGAAGTTGTTAACTTCACTTTTATTCAAAATTTACAATTAATTTATTTATTAAGCAACTTGAATAACAGCCAACCAACTTAGCTAACTTTCAAAATTTGAACAGTCTTTAGTTTCGTTTTAGGTGAATAGATGATTTTGTATGGACTGTATTTACTCTTTCAGTTATGTAGAAAAGCAAAAATTAAGATGAAGTTTGGTACTATAAAAAGAGGTGGGATATTAAATATTAAAAAGAGTATATATAGAGACCATGAATATCTAAAACACTAAAACTAGCGTTTAAATCATTTAAGCTTGGCAATGGAGACTTGGCTCCGCCACTGGACACACCTGGCAACATACTCGCCCCATCGGCTGGGCAATGGAGGAGACTTGGCGTGTCTAAGTTCCCAATCTCTTATGTGCCTTAATCTCACCAAAGGACCATCCCGTATGATTACTCTTGGTCGTCTTCGAATAATATCATCAGCTGTAGCTCCGGTCTGCATAAAAGAATAAAAACCAATATCACTAGACTTGGATACAAGCAAGCTATCAGAACCAAGTTAAAAACTCAAAACAGAACCTCAACTAGCAAGATCCTCTTCCAAAAACGCCAAAAAAAAAAAGAACAAGACAGGAAGCTACCTCTCGGCAAGATATGCAGATGATTGGAATATTGGACGAAGAAGATGCTTCGTTGCCCCCACTGGTGCTTGAACCACCAAGCTCTTGGGTTGAAATGACTGCGCCAAGGTCCATAGCTGAGAGTCGATTCTGCTGCTGTGATAGTAAACCACTAGGAGCCACAGTGCCTTGTTGGTTCAAACTATCTTGATCAGATTCATTATCCACTACAAATCCGATCTGCATATAAGAAATAACAATCAATATCACTAGACTAATATAATTAGCTATAGCAAAGCTACCAGAATCAGCCGCTATAATGACTTTCCAACACATTATTTATTTATTATAACATGCTATGTTAATGTTTTTTTACATAACTAACCAAAGAAGAACTCACTACTTCTCCTTTTATTTCACACCAAAAAAAAGTAGTTCCGACCCTAAACCTAGATTATTTACCAAGTTAAACACTCCAAACAGAACACCAACGAGCAAGAGACTAAATAAGAGATAGAGATCTGAAAATCAAAGATTGTTTCAAAAGACAAGGAATCTACCACTCGCACGCCGCAAGAAGCGCAGGTTAGGAGATCGGAGCTTCTTTCATATTCATCGGGTAACACTTCACGATACCGCAGAGTTCTACAAGCCATTATTCTCTTCTCCTCTCTGATTTGATGTCACGTTGATAAGGCTAACGGCGGATTTGATGTCTCTTATAGATGCATGCATAGGGGCTAGGGTAAAGTCCGTGGATTTATATGTCTCTTATATATTTATTTGTAAAAAAAAATTTTTGTCGGCATATATTTATTTGTAAAATAAACCCCAAGCTTTCGAAAAATTAATTACCTATATAAACAAAATTTTTTTTAAATTGACTAATTTGAACTGGTTTTGTATTTTGTTAACAAAAAAAAATTAATTATACTTATTAGCTAGATCAATTAGTCAAAGACTTTACCAGTTCGAATGATTTGTTTTTCCTAACCTAGGTTGCATGGAAACGGAAACGCGGAAACGAAACGTTTTGGAAACGGGAAACAATTTTTTTTCAAAAATTAGGTAATGGAAACGTATAGGAAACATATCTATATATATATACATATATATGTATATATAATGAATCTCCAGACTTAAAAACCATATTAAAAAATCTGAAACAATAAAAATTCAAAACCTAAATATTAAATAGTTTAATTAAAAATAAAACTGTAAAAAAACGTTCAAAATCAAAATTTTTGACTAGCATCCCTATATATTTAGGGATTTTAACTTTTAAGCTACTAATTATATTATATTTTTTTATCATTATATGTATCATGAATTCTTATATTTTCAAGTTATTTATTTATTATATTTTAAAATTAAAAAAGAGTTTTCGTCGCGTTTCCAAAACGGAAACGGAGTTTCCATCGTGTTTCCAAACAGAGATTTTTAGGAATCGTGTTTCTATGGCTTGTTTCCGAGTTTCTATGAGTTTCCGTTTCCGAAACGTTTCGGAAACGGGAAACGCACCTCAAAAAGAGTTTCCATGCAACATAGTTCCTAACTCATAGTAGACAAAACACCGTCGTGTATGAAGTTGGTGTTCAAATGGTGGAGATCTATCACGAGCAAGTTTGTGACATACTTGCAAATGGTGGCGCCAGTCTGAAGATATCCTTCTCTAATCTAATAGAATAACTAAATATATATTTTGGATAATATAATAAAATAAATAATTGTATAAAATTATTGAAGTTTTATATTTGTAAAGATTTTTTTAAAATATATATTATCTTATTATTTTCTTGAATTGTGTACAAAGTAATACTTGTCTATCTTATAACTAAAATTTTTAATTAATCTATAGTAATTAGAAATTTATTAAATACTATTAATTTTATAGAAATCTGACCAGAAAAAATTATATCGATTATTAAATTTACAACAATAATTAGAGGGTTTATAAAGCTGGTAGACTGGCAGTAATAGAATTTTCTGATAAATTAAAGTAGATTTCTTTGATTTCTATATTTTGTTTTTGGTTCGGTTTTTTTTTTTTTTTTTTACTTTGGAAGAAATCTCTCGTAAACTTGTTCTGCTTTTTCATCCAGCTTTGATGCACGTGAAATCTGGTGTCGTGTTTATTGTCCGCAACGAGTAAATAAAATAGTAATGCTTTAATTTTCCCACTTAATACACTCATTTCGTAGTAGGAAAATACTAAAATGATCTATGAGTGCAAAGTTGGTTGGTGACACGTGTCAAAGCATGAGTTCGGAAGTGGGGTTGATGACCTAACTC
Organism: Camelina hispida; assembly: GCA_023657505.1. Taxonomy (NCBI): domain Eukaryota; kingdom Viridiplantae; phylum Streptophyta; class Magnoliopsida; order Brassicales; family Brassicaceae; genus Camelina; species Camelina hispida. Next base: position 45,043,356 of record CP094632.1, on the reverse strand, counting down.
ATTGAACTTCCGACAGGTCCTAATAATCCAAAGTTTTGATTTCACAAATTTTATAGTGTTTTTTATTTTATTTTATACGGACAATAATGTGTTTTAAACTTTAACGACGAGACTCTCTTTTGTTTTTCAATTCAGAAAACGACTTAAATCTAATTCCCAAAGTTACAACATTTAATTTCTTGATTAAAAAACGACTAACTAAATAATTTATGTTTTGTTTATAAAAAAATATTGCAGTTTAGTAAAAATGGAATCTATGAACTTGATTTAAGTATTACCAGATAAATATGAGTATCTATTAAAAAAAAAACGTTTTTAAAAGATGAATACTCAAAAGTAGGTAAAATGCTTATCAATCTCTATCAAAAAAAAAAAGAACGACATGACAAAGGTATCCTTAAACTTGGCCAATAAACCTTATCAATTTCTACTTCCTTTTTTTCATCTTTTCTACATTTTAAACTCTTTAGATTTAAATCTTCTAACTCATAACTCTCTAGATTTAAATTTTCTAGTTTTTTTTTCCTTCAGAAATATCAAAATTAAAGTTTGTCTTTATTAGAGAGTTTATTGATTTTAATTGGTGACAGCTAAACACTACTATTGCAAAATTAAATCACATTACCTATGCCAGTCTTCCCTTTTTTGTGTAAATGCTTCAATAATAATTTTTACCCTTTTTGGAACCTAGAATCAGTCTATATTGCATTGATTGTTTTTCTAACAAAGTAGCTACCACACAGTTTGTATAGTAGTAGTAGTAGTATTATTTACAAGATTAAATTATAAGGAGCCAAAAACTACTGTAAATCTGTAATTATTGATTGCATAATTATTTATTTCACCAAAACTGAAAAAGGTCGCTTTATTATCATTTATCAGTTGGGTATGGGATAAAAGCAAAGTAAATACTTAAGACCCAAATATATATAAAAGTCAAGCCACCGTGCAATACAAGTTGAAATTTTGTTGTAAGTTTTAAAATTCATAACCTAATATATATTAAAAAAAAAAATAAAGAGTTGAAATTATTATAGTATTACTTAGATTAGCCCCACACCTTATGTGCACACGAGAAACCTAAAAACTTAAAAGAGAGATAGATTCGATTCTCCTCACACCACACGTGCGCTTCTGTGTCACCTTTCTCTTTGCAGTATCCTCATTTTCCTGTTATTTTTTTAATTTAAAATATCTTCAAACTTTTTTCCCTTAAAAAATATTCTTCTTTTCGGATTAAGAATAGCTTAATTTACTAATCTCCTCAAAAACGACGAAATAAATTTGACAAACAAAGTTCCATAAAGTTGGATTAGTAGATAAATTAATATTTGGAAACAAAATAACAATATCTTAAAAATTAAATTAGAGAAAAGGAAACAAATAAAAAATTAGTCAAATTCTTCGCAAGATCAATAGACGAAACTACCCTTAAAGATGGAATAAATTTACAAAGAAAGAGTAAATAGTGGCACACCTTTGTCTTTGTCTTTGTCTTTGCCGTGTTTTGACCTCAAACCATTCTTCTTGACACACACGAACACATATATATTTCTGGAAGGAGATACAATAATATTCCCAGAAATTTCGGGTTTACGTGTCGCTTTTATTTGTATATGTTTTTTTTTTCTTCTTTCTGATTTTGATTGTTAAAGAAGAAGTTTTGTGTGATTTATTTACTTGAGAAAAAACTCGAATGCTCTGTTTTGTTATAGAAAAAAAAAAAAAAAAAACAGAGAGAAGAAAGATGAGAAGCGGTGCGAGTGGTGGAAACAACGTGTTGGATACTATAAACGCAGCTGCTTCAGCTATCTCCGCTTCCTCTGATGATCGTCTTCTTCAATCTTCTCCGATTCATGTGAGTCTTCTCTTCTCTTACGCATTAGATCGAACACTTTGTATGCAAATTCGATTACTATGGAAATTAATCAGACTAGTTTTTTATAAAACCTAATTTAAGTTTCTGTGATTTACGAATCTTGATTTTGGAATTTTTTTTTTTTTTTTTGGGGGAAATCAGAAGAAGAGAAAATGGTGGAATCGATGGAGTCTATTGAAATGTTTCAGATCTTCAAGACAAAGAAACCGAATAGGAAACTCGGTTCTTGTTCCTGAACCGGTATCAATATCATCAAATTCAACATCTAATTCCGGTTATCGTTCGGTTATCACAACACTTCCTTTTATAGCACCACCTTCATCTCCAGCTTCGTTTTTCCAATCAGAACCACCTTCAGCTACACAATCACCCGTTGGGATCCTCTCTTTTAGTCCTTTGCCTAGTAACAACAACCGTCCTTCGATCTTCGCCATTGGACCTTACGCTCACGAACCTCAATTAGTTTCTCCTCCGGTTTTCTCAACTTACACTACTGAACCATCTTCAGCTCCCATCACACCTCCTCTTCTTGATGACTCATCTATCTACTTAACCACTACAACACCTTCTTCACCTGAAGTTCCTTTCGCGCAGCTTTTTAACTCCAACCATCAAGACTGTCATAATAAGTTCCCAATGTCGTCGTCTAGTTATGAGTTTCAGTTTTACCAACTTCCTCCTGGTAGTCCACTTGTTGGTCAGCTTATTTCACCTAGCTCTGTTGTGTCCGGTTCTGGTCCAACTTCTCCTTTCCCCGATGGAGAAACCGCTCTGTTCCCTCACTTTCAAGTCTCTGATCCTCCAATGCTGTTGAGTCCTGGTACATTGCGTTATCCAAAGAAGACTGTTACAAAAGAGCAGAAGATTGTGAGACCGCATAAACCGGTTTCGTTCGATCTTGATGCGGATCATGTCATTAGATGCGTGGATCAGAAGCTAAGAACAACGTTCCCTGAAGCATCATCTACATCATCATCGGATCCAGAAGCAATGAATCATTCGTCTCTCGGGTCGAATAAGGAATTCAATTTTGGCACGGATGAGAAACACTTGACCGTCGATGAACATAGAGCTTCGCCGAAGAACAGCAACGATTGGTCTTTCTTCCCTGTGATGCAATCAGGTACACTTAGCTAACCCTTCATCATCAGAAGATTTTAGTTATTATATAGAAATCTAAAATTTTTAGAAATCCGATTCGGACACTCAAAGATCTTGGTTAAGATTCAAGAACGAAAACTTAGCTAGTGATCTTATTTAGTTTCCTTCGATTTTACATTAGTATGATGTTCTTTAAGATGGTCTGTTCAGGATCTTAGGGATATTTTCCTGGTCTCTCTTTTGGTTCTGTAATATTTGGCGTTGTTAGCTACGTTGTTGTATATGGCTTGGTTCTATGTAGTTTTTTGTTTTTGTGCATACACATTTGATCGCATTTGTAAATAACATTTAATCTTTTTTCTTCAGAGAAATTCAAATAATTCTATAGATATGACAGTTTTAGACTTCTGTTCTGTTTATATTTTGTCTGCTCAGAAAGGAAAAAAAATAAAAAATCGCAGTCCGAAGAACTCAACAATAATAAAAATTTAGCTATATTGATGCTGTCGAAAATAAAATGGAAGTTATCTATATTGATAAAAATCTATATATAAATTTGAGTTTTTTTTTTCAGTTTTGACAATTTTTTTTTTTTTGGACAAAATGTTTTCAGTTTTGACTAATATCTAATTATGTACTTATAATAAGAGATTTGTATCTATCTAGGTATATACTAGTCCCTAATACAAGGGAAACAACACCAAAAACCGAAACTCAATCAAGGCCTTCCTATTCGTTTTTTATCCTCTTAAGCCTTGACTTGAAGCACACACGTTAGCAATAAGAAAACAAACTCTTTCGTCGCCATGAAACTCAAGGGACGAGAATGTAACGGTACAAGTGATCATTCAGATTCGATCCCTGATGATATGACGTTGGAGATTCTTAGTAGATTACCCGGCAAATCTATTATGAAGTTCCAATACTTATCTAAATTTTGGTTTTCGATCATCCGAAGTCAAAGATTCATCGATTCCTTCTTCTCTAGGTCGTTGAACCGTGGTCCACGCCTACTAATCACTTTCAACAACGGTGAATTCATCAATGGAAATACTGAGAAGCGTTTGTTCTTCTTCTCAACTTCAACAGAGAGGGAGCAAACGTCTTCTTCAACTTTGGTAGCTAATCTCGACATGACAATCGCTTCCACGGATAATTATTGCTACACACTAGGTACTTTGGTTCATGGCTTTATGTGTTGCTCACATCAAGGTCGGTTCTTGATATGTAACCCTACCACGAGACAAATTGTAACATTACCAGAACCTGGAGATAATAACAAGTTCACTTTTATATATTTGGGATACGATCCGGTGGATGATCAATACAAAGCATTGTGCATGATGTTTTCTCGGGGCGGTTTTGGTGATGTAGAGCACAAGGTTTTGACACTAAGAAGAGGTGATACTAAAAACCTTTCATGGCGGGAAATCAAAGACAATACCGAGCCTTATCATCCTTCAACGAAAGGAATATGCATCGACGGAATTGTCTATTACGGTGCTATAAGACCAAATGAGGATAAGGTTATAGTTTGTTTTGATGTTAGGTTTGAGAAGATTAGTTTGATCAATCCACCTTTTAACAAGGAAATGTGGGACCGTGGTGCAGACTTGATGAAATACAAAGGGAAGTTAGCCTTTGTTGACAAAGCCAATTTTACTATTAACTACAGGATTAGATTATGGATACTAGACAATGTTGAAAAACATGAATGGTCAAAGATAACATCTCAGTTTTGGTGGTCGCCTTGGTTGTGTCCTAGTAAGATACGTTCATATTCCATCATAGGCAGCAATAAAACGGGTGAGATCATTCTGGCTCCACAATTTTTGTCAAGCAAACTCGAACCTTTCTACATTCTCTATTATAATGTAACAAGCCAAGGCATCAGAAGGGTTAGGCTTGAAGGAATTGCAGATAATGAAGAGTTCAGGCGTCGTTATGGAATTGGAAAGAATGGTGATTGTCGTGTTTATGTGGCATCAGAACACTTTGAAGATATTGCCCTTCTTTAATTTTTTTTTTTCTTTGCTGATCTCTCTAATACAAGAGAGCATGAAGAACTTTGTTTTTTTCTTTTTCTTGTTTTGATTTTTTAGACACCTAGCAACTCTGGTATAATCACAATTACTTTTGTCAAACCAAACTAATAACTTTGTTAAAGAAACATCTGCATCAGAAAACTTAAACATGAGAGTCGTCACTCTTTTAAACACACACAAGCCTAAAATAGATAGACGACCGGTCAGGTTATATAAGAAACATATCACAGAATTTTGTAGGTTTAATAAAACCAAAGTCAACCTCTAAACCAAAGTCAATCCCTAAACAAAACTAAATCTTGTAGGTTTAACTCTCGTTACCTTATTAGGAGGAGGATAAATATTTAGTTTTAAAGCTCCCTTATCTCTTTCTTTGCTTACAGCAAATTTCCTTATTTCTTTTATATAGTAGATTTAGAAAAGGTTTATAAATATACCGGTTTATGGGTGCAGGGGTCATATTATATCATAAACAAGTTTGTGAGAAATCAAAGTCGTCTTTTGCTCCACGAGTAATAAAGGCTAAGAAAAGAAAAGTGTCCTTTTTTTTTTCTCAAGAGATATGGATCTGGATCATAAGCAGACGAGTTTTACGTTTGAGATGGATAACTTCTCCAAGAAGGAATCTGTGATTAAAACACCAAACTTTTTAAGCGGCGGTTGCGAATGGTAAAAGCAAAAATATTATATGTGTTTTTGAGTTTTAACTCATCGTTAATTAGATTCAACATATACAACGTAACTGAGAAAGCAGATGAACTTGGAATCAAAAAGTTACAACTTTGAATATTCAAAAATCTAAGATTTGACATCCAAGATTTCTAACCTAAGAACGAATAGACTACCCTAATCTCCTCGTATAAAATCTTGATCTTCGACTTCGAAGAAATATCTTTTGAATATATGTTTTTGCTTGAAACGGCTAACCCTAGCAAACCCCTCTTGAATGGTTTTTATATACCTCGTATAATTAAGAGGATCCTCTAGGTTAGTCTTGTTTGATCCGTAAGCCTCCGAATCTTCATTCCAGTATCTTCAGTGTATATTATCTTCCTTCATTTGAGTATATGTATGTGCTTCTTTCAGGTATGTTAAGGTTCATCCCAAAGGAGATCACATTGATGATCACTTGTCTATGTACCTCTGCGTTGCGGATCCTGAATCACTCCGGTATGGATGGAAAAGAAGAGCTGCTTTTTCCATCTCTCTACTGAATCAATCAGGCCAAGAGCTCTACAGAAAAGATGGCAATTCACTACTACTTCAATCATATATATCTTGTATGATATATTATTGTTGAAGAAATTAGAAAATTAATTATAATCTTTCTGGTTTTGTCTTACTACAGAACCGTTTGACCAGCTGTTCTGCGCTGAGATCCCACAAATGGGTTGGCCAAAGGCCTTGCCTCTTGAAAAGCTTCACGAAAAAGGCTTTTTGGAGAATAATAAACTCATCCTCAATGTCCAAGTTAAAGTAGCTCAAGTTGATGATGAAGGATCTGTAACTGGGAATGAGATGTTACATGTCAATGGTTTCCAAGTTCTTTGTTCTCAGGTATATATGGTTACAACTTGTAACTTACACAAGGTTGATTCTTTTCGTCTCTATTACATATTTCTCTCCTCTACAGGTGACTTCAGTGAGTTGGATTTTCGTGGAACACCCAAACGTTGCAGTGCATTTCAAACCAAAGAACCAACTACTCAAGACAGCATACATGAATATCCTCCTCGGTCTAATCGAGACACTGAACAAACCTCTACATAGCATCACTGACACTGAGCTAAACAACGCTCAGAGCGATTTTAACGAGCTAACAGAAGCCGGTTTCAACCTAGACTGGTTGAAGATAAAGCTTGATGAGGTTTTCATAGAGAGGAAGACCGCGAATGCTGATGGTTCTCGAGTCCAAGAACTCATAAAACTCATCAAGAATCTCAAAGTTGAACTTAACCAGGAGCAAATTTTATCATTGGAGCAGACAGTGTCGAATCTCAAAGATGAGCATAACAAGAACAATATTGTCAAAACACTGTAATCTTCAAGTATGTTTCTTTTTTATTTTGTGTGAACAATATTTAAATTCTTATTTTAGTAAAATTTGGTGAAACCTATTAATTTGAAATAACTTGACCCTATTATATACAGTAGCATGCACCGAGTTAAGTCAGTTTTCTATTTCGTTTTGGAACCGACTTAGCTGATTTCCTAATTAATGATTTCTTCAGCATTGATCTTTCCTTTGTAATAAAGAGTTATATAACTTGAACTTCAAGCATAGTACACTTCAACAACTAAAAAACAAACTCTCTTTATATAGTCGCCATGAACCGCAAGAGGCACAACTTATATCACTTTGATCAGATCCTGATGATCTGACGGATGGAGCTTCTCAGTACGTAGGTAACAATCGATTTAAGGCTCATTGTTCTATATGCTGTCATTTTAATCTCAAGTACCCATACTAATTACTTATTCTTAAACATCAAGATTAGTGAACGACAATTAATTTTAAGTATATTTTTACAGCGATGACAAAGTTAATTTAATCAGCAAAAAGCACAAAGGTTAAATATGTCGTATAACGTGAAAGACAAATATAAAGATTGAAAAAGAAACAAGGACCCCCACTTTTAAACCCCAATTAATGCCGTATTTTTCAAGTTGAAGTGCCGCTTTCGTCAAATCCCAATAGTCAATAGTATTGTTATCTATCATTCATATAGCCAACAACATTATATATATGATTTAGAGCATTTACTAATTTTATGTCAATTGGATTATACTGTACGTACGTGACCTTTTTTATGAATATATACTGTTTAACAAATTTACTGCATTTATTTTCTACAAAATATTACAGTTTAAACGTGGTTTGTTTATAACATTTTAGATGGATTCATGAAGTCTAGTAAACGAGTACATTGAACATTATTGTCAATTATCAAAACACGAAGTTTTGTTTTATTAACCTTTTCTCTCAATTATTGTGTTCTTGTGGAGGAAATGTTATAGGTCGACATAATTTATCCGGATCACGCGTGGGAATTATATTTTGCCAAAAAAACAAAGTAGAATTATTTGATATTATCATATATGTATCATATTATAGCTATTTTTTATTTGTTATTATATTATTTATTCATAAAGTTTTTTTTGGCTCACCAACTTAAGTGGCACTAATGGCATTGGCCCCTTAAGATGTAGGTTACCATTAATTTATGTTGACATATTATAGCTGTCACTGATGTATCTTTATGAGTATATATTTCTCACAATTGTCAATACATATGGTTATAAGTTATAACAATGTCAACTTGTCCCATCAACAACATATGTCTCATCCAAAACATTAATTGGACATGATATCATAAGCACTTGAAACTGTTAATCTAATAGCTAGCTTGCGAACTCAAATTTAACTCATTGATCAGAAAGATGATTATACAAGTTTAAATTGGAAAGCAAGCTATGAGTAAATATAAAAGATTAATTTTAGGATACCGATACATTATAATATACCGATTGATTTTAGGATAAAGTACTTGTTCCTTACAACAATTTTCGCCTGAACAAAATAATGTGTTTAATTAGGAAGATGATTATGGAGACAAACTCATAAATGAAGAAATTAAAAGGCTGATATAGTGTAGGTGAATTAATATGTATACAATATTAGGTTATACTCATAAACACATTGACAAACATATAACACTACACAACACAAACACATGACATGCATTGCAAGTTGCAACTATACGTCAACATTTTTGGTTGGGAAGAATTATCAACAACAATCTTTAATTGCCTTATTAATTGCTCATACTTTTTTAGATTTCTTTTCACATTTCATTTTATAAAAAAAGTCTATATAAAACAATTAATACAATTATATCCTCATCTTCCATTCCACACACTTGTTCTCTTTTTATATATTCTCTGCTCTCACCTTCACACTAACATATCAAAAGCAAAAAAAATGGATGGGTCGATGGCTGTAATCATCCTTACCGTTATTGTAACATACCTTGTATGGTTCGTTTCTTTACGCCGTTCATGCAAAGGTCCACGTGTCTGGCCTTTATTGGGCAGTCTTCCCGCACTCATCACGAACGCTCACCGCATGCACGACTTCATCGCCGATAACCTCCGCAAGTGCGGCGGCACGTACCAGACTTGCATATTCCCGATCCCGTTCTTGGCTAAGAAACAAGGTCACGTGACTGTCACGTGTGACCCCAAGAATTTGGAGCATATACTAAAAACCCGGTTCGATAATTACCCCAAGGGTCCTAGCTGGCATTCGGTCTTCCACGATCTGTTAGGAGATGGGATCTTTAATTCGGATGGCGAAACGTGGAGGTTTCAAAGGAAGACCGCCGCGCTGGAATTCACCACCCGTACGCTTCGCCAAGCCATGGCTCGTTGGGTTGATCGAGCCATCAAGAACCGTCTCGTGCCAATTCTAGAGTCCGCTATGAGTCGAGCCCAGCCGATCGATCTCCAAGATGTTCTTTTGCGGCTCACTTTCGATAACATTTGCGGCTTAACGTTCGGCAAAGATCCGCGAACGCTCTCTCTAGAGTTTCCCGAGAACGGATTCGCGGTAGCTTTTGATGGAGCCACCGAAGCCACACTCCAACGGTTTATCATGCCGGAGTTTGTTTGGAAGATAAGAAAATGGCTTCGGCTCGGCTTGGAGGATGATATGAGCCGAAGCATCAGCCACATAGATCATTACTTATCGGAGATCATTAATACACGTAAGCTCGAACTGCTGAGTAAGCAACAAGATGGATCATGCCATGATGATCTATTGTCACGGTTCATGAAGAAAAAGGAATCATACTCGGATAAGTATCTTAAATTCGTGGCGCTCAATTTTATCCTAGCCGGAAGGGACACATCATCGGTTGCTATGAGTTGGTTCTTCTGGTTGGTCAGTCTTAACCCACGAGTCGAAGAAAAAATCATAAACGAGATCTGCACAGTTTTGATCAAGACGCGTGGCACCAATGTGTCCAAGATGACCGACGAGCCGTTGACTTTTGAGGAAATTGACCAGATGGTTTACTTAAAAGCGGCATTGTCCGAAACACTAAGGCTGTATCCATCGGTACCGGAAGATTCAAAATTCGTTGTGGCCAACGATGTTTTACCAGACGGAACATTTGTTCCATCCGGATCTAACGTTACATATTCGATATACTCGGTCGGGCGTATGAAATTTATTTGGGGTGAAGATTGTCTCGAGTTTAAACCGGAAAGATGGTTAGACGAAAACCGGGAAGATATATGCAACCAATACAAATTCGTAGCGTTCAATGCCGGTCCACGGATTTGTCTAGGCAAAGACCTGGCTTATTTGCAGATGAAATCGATTACTGCTTCGATTTTGCTCCGGCATCGGCTTACGGTAGCTTCGGGACATCGAGTGGAGCAGAAGATGTCTTTGACGTTGTTCATGAAGTACGGTCTTAAAATGGATGTGCATAAAAGGGATTTGACTTCGACGGTGGAGAAAATGGTGAATGAGATGAGTAAATACGGTGAAGTTAAGTCGGTAGCTGCATAAGTAACGTGGACGATGGTGCTGATTTATAGTAAATTTATTATTGTTGTAAGCAAAAGAAATTAAACACGTATATTTTGTGATTCTTCTTTATTGTTTTATATATATATTGATAATAAAACTGTCTTACAGCTTTTTCTTTCTTAAAATACGAACATGATAACAAACTCCTAGAAAGTTATTGAAAACTATAACACACAATTAAAAGTTCAATTTTGTTACTCCGGATAACGTTATTAAAAGTGGTGACGATAAGATACGTTACTTAAATAAAGTGGGATATTTAAAGAGTGGTTAATTGCAATCTCTATAAAAGATTACTGTAAGTAAGCGTTACTTATTATATGTGTGGTTGTTTCGACATGCTTAAAAGCTGCATGAGTTCACACTTGCTTTTCGAAAAGTAACGCTTCTTCTAAGAAAATAGTAAAATATAATAGTACATGATTGATACACTACGACGATAACTCACTAACTGAGTATCGGTTTTGTCATCATCATTATTATTAAGACATTGTCAATATCATTATTATACTCAGTACTAATTTTTCTTCTAGTATAAGTATCAGTTTTGTCCCGAGGATCGAGGTCAAACTGCAAGAAAACGCAAAGGTCAACGGTGCTAGGCAATGAAACCACCCAATTTGAATGTTCTAATTTAACATCCAAACATGTGAATGGTTTAATTTGACGTGCAATGGTTTCATACATTTACATATCACTAGATGTCTGAACTCCTAAGTAGCATCACATAATTTTTACTCTTACATATTAATAACCATTTTAGTGTATAACTGTATCAGAAAATGATAAAGACATCTAATTTTAATATGGTCGTTGCATTGCATCATCTTTTCGTGTTATATATGTGAAAATTATAGTCTATAATCCAGCAGCTATATCTATTTTTTTTAATTATCACATATTTTAAAATTAATAACTAGTACTAATTATTGTCAACAATTTAATTATTAATATTGATTAAATTTGTTGTTTCAAACTGAGACTATTTCGTACAGCACAAAACGGTTTTAATAAAAACAAAAATATAACAGACTAAATTGCCAAAATATAGTAAACTAAATTTGTGGTTTCAAGCATAGATTATTCCGGATGGCGTAGAACGGTTTTAATAATAATAAAAATATAATATTAATTAGATGCGACACAATAATACAGAATAATCAATTTTAAAAAAATATTCAGATGATTATTAGGGCATAAACAATAAATATGAAAATCAAGACAGATATATTGTAATTAAGATCTTTTCAGTTTTCTCTAATTATATATAATTAATTATAAATGTATTTTATGTAATAATCCTGATTATATTATGTTATGTATCAAATTAAATACATGATCATAAACAATAGAAAAAAATCATGATAGAGCTGAATATATATTTTTTTTTAAAAGGGTTTTGGGTATAACAATGTAAAAAATGTAAAAGATCAAAACATCTAATTTTAATTTTGTCGTTGCATTACATCTATGAGTTAAATATATAAATGGTATACTTTGTAATCTACCTAAATATTTATTATTATCACATTATTAAAAGTTAATAATTAGTGACGATTAAATCTATAGTTTTGAAACTATTCCGAACTGTGCGGAACAAATTTAATAATATCAAATCTATATTATTAACTAGGTGCAATACAAAAACATAAATTTTAAACGATTATTATTAATAACTATTAAATTAAAAAAAAAATTGTAAATAAGGTCTTTTCTCGGTTAGAATGTATATAATCACTTACAATGTTTGCTCTGTACTAATATAAGATATTTTCATACGTCATAATTAGAGCTGCATATCTTCAAAGAAAAAACTAAATAAATGATATATTCTGTATAATCACAGAATGGCGAATACATTTAAGAGTTAGAAAATTAGGTTTGGATACGATATACTATTTTTTGAAACTATAGTATTCGAACAGAATCATATCTTCAAAATACTTTGATATTGTATTCTCCTCCTAATATAAATCTCCACAAATCTGTTGGTGCATGCATAAATAAAATAATGTTTTTGTATATATTACGTGTTTATACACGCACCTTATTTGTTTAAGTGAAAGTATCATGGGATGTATACATTTTGGTTATGTGCTTTTTTTAACATTGACAAATCAATAACAACGCGTCTCACAAAAAAAAAAAATAGCCTAACGTGTGACATCATTATCTGTAAATCTAACCGTTAAGATCGATTAGGTGACGTGTTAGTAGAGAACACATCATGCATCCCCTCTTGTCACTTAACTAATTTTTCTTCTTCTCAAGTTTCACTCCTTGATTAAATGATGCAATTAGCGAAAAGTGATAATTTAGTTTATGTTCGAATCCATCAAATATAGTATTAATTTTTTTTTTGTCTTTCCACTCAACACCCAATAAATTGGAATTATTTCACACTGTTCCCATGTTTGAAAATATTACTATAAAGTACTAAAACTCACCAAACTAAGCATAGATCAAGGAAGATAATTCTCAAATTTGAGTGTTACTAATACAGCTTATTCGTTTTTTTTTAATCATTCAGACAACTAAGAAACAAAAAAAAAAGATAAAGATACTCATTATTAGTCATTAGCTTAATTAGTCCAGTGATCAAGACTTTATAAGTATTTCTTAGATTTTAAAAGTTTTTTTTTTCCCTTCAGATATGGTAAACAAAATAAACAAAACAAAAAAATCAGCATAAAATCGGAGCTCTGTCTTTTCAATATATTTTATTTTTATTTTTTATAAGCTCTGTCTTATTCAATAAAAATATAAAAAGCTAAAAAAAGAGAAATTAAATTATCGGTTATAGTATTAGGATTAGCAATCTTTTAATTAGTTAAAAACTTATTACTACAAAGATTAACGCACCAAAGGAAGAAATCTGAAAGAGTGAATGCTTTCTTCAAACGCGCTCTCTCTCCTTCTTTCTCTCTCTCTAGTTCTTATTCTCTCTCTCTCTCTCTCTCTCTCTCTCTCTCTTTCTCAGCCTCTTCGTCTTCTTCGTCTTCGTTATCTCTTCCTCTCTCTGTGGGTGTGTCACTAAACTCAGTTCACTGTTAGTGAGAGAGGAAGCTCTTTTATACTTTGCAATAGTCTCACTTGTAAGCTTACGATTTTAGGGATCTGAAACGCTTTACTGTTTGTTGTCTTTGCGATTCTCGATTGAGAGAGAGTCTCTGAGCTTTCTCGAGATTTGATTCCATTTCTCAAGCTGCTGAATCTGGTAATTTTTTGTTTTCCCCAAGTAATTTAGGTCTTCGATTGAAGCTTTCTCCATGAAATTGAAACATGCTTTGGGTCTGCGTCTATTTTAATCCTTTGGTTTTTGTATATGTGTGTAGATTTGAGCAGTTTTTGTTGGTCTAGCTTAGGGTTTTCGTTTGTTTGTTTCTGGAGTTTTCTAGGTAGGTGTACTCATGGAATCTGTGCTGTGTAGATCTGTTTGTGAGGTGGAGATTTCAAGTTTACTGTTGCCAAAATGGATCTTGTGTAGCTTAGCTTGAAGATGATCACATTGATTTTTGGATAACTAGTAACGTGTCGCTATATTAATATGGAGATATTTACTCTTTTGGTTTCATGCTTTTTATGAATTTGCTGGAAATCAGGATTTGTCTTCTTGTTAGAGATTTTTGGATTTTGGTGTTTTTCTTTATCTGTTTGTATCTTCGAATGTTCTTCTTGGATTGAAAACCATAACGCTTTGTTTTCTTGTTGTGATCAGATCTTTCACCTGTTTCTTGGTATTGGTCAAACACCAATGGGTTAATTAAAAAAATGGAGTTTATATCGGGACTTTTCTTGGTTTGTTGACCTTTGTTGGGTCAACCAAGTATGATCTTTGAAGTGGTCAAAAGGATTGTTACTTTGTAGTGTTGAAACAAGGTTTTTAAAAAGAGACTGGTAGTGTCAGTGTGTGCCACTCGGGTTGTTGTTGGAAAGTAAGATCATGCCTTGGTGGAGTAAATCCAAAGATGAAAAAAAGAAAACTAACAAGGAGAGCCTCATTGATGCGTTTAACCGGAAATTGGGGTTCGCATCTGAGGATAGGTCTAGTGGTCGGTCGAGAAAATCAAGAAGACGACGTGATGAAATTGTGTCTGAAAGAGGAGCTATATCTCGGTTACCATCAAGATCTCCTTCTCCTTCTACTCGGGTTTCACGCTGTCAGAGTTTTGCTGAAAGATCTCCTGCTGTACCTCTTCCTCGTCCTATTGTCCGTCCTATTGTAACGAGTACTGATTCGGGAATGAATGGATCACAGAGACCTGGTTTAGATGCTAATGTCAAGCCATCATGGTTGCCACTTCCGAAGCCTCTTAATGCTACAAGCATGCCTGATATTACCGGTGCTGAGGCTGATTTTGCCACTGCTTCTGTGTCCAGTGGAAGTTCTGTGGGTGACAATCCATCTGATTCTCTTCTCAGTCCATTGGCTTCTGATTGTGAAAATGGGAACCGGACACCAGTGAATATTTCTTCGAGGTGAGTTTGAATTGTGATTGTTATTGTTATAGATTTTGCTCTTTCTCTTGCTCTCTATTTCTTAACATGTTGTATCTTACTATTATGTATAGGGATCAGCTTATGCATAGTAATAAAAACTCAGCTGAGATGTTCAAGCCAGTCCCAAATGTGTCTAATAAAAACAGAATCCTATCGGCATCTCCTAGGCGGAGACCTCTAGGCACTCATGTGAAGAATCTACAAATCCCGCAACGAGATTTAGTGCTCTGCAGTGCCCCAGATAGCTTGTTGTCTAGTCCTTCTAGGAGTCCAATGAGATCTTTTGTCCCAGATCAAGTCTCAAACCATGGATTGTTGATTAGCAAACCATATTCAGATGTTTCCTTGCTTGGATCCGGACAGTGCTCTAGCCCAGGTTCAGGTTACAACTCAGGTAACAATTCCATTGGTGGAGATATGGCTGGTCAGCTGTTTTGGCCTCAGAGCAGGTGTAGCCCTGAATGTTCCCCTGTACCTAGTCCAAGAATGACGAGCCCTGGTCCTAGCTCCAGAATACAAAGTGGTGCTGTTACACCTCTTCATCCTCGAGCTGGAGGGTCAACTACTGGGTCACCTACAAGAAGACTTGATGATAATAGACAGCAAAGCCACCGTCTGCCTCTCCCGCCGTTATTAATATCTAATACTTGTCCGTTTTCGCCCACATATTCAGCAGCAACATCTCCGTCTGTCCCCCGAAGTCCAGCAAGGGCAGAGGCTACGGTAAGCCCTGGATCGCGATGGAAAAAAGGGAGATTGCTGGGGATGGGCAGTTTTGGACATGTCTATCTTGGCTTTAACAGGTTCGTAACTATACAAGTCTCATTTTAGTTTGAAAGATGCTCTCATTATATCTTGGATATGGGAAGAATATATTTGCTAAGATCTATTTTATACCGGTAGAATTGCTTCAAATGATGGTTAAGTTTCTTCGTCCACATCTCAGTCTTCATGGGTACAATAATATTGAAAAGAAACTTATATGTTGCTTCTCTATACACCCATGGTTTAATCGGTTATGTTTTCATCCTCAGTGAAAGTGGCGAAATGTGTGCCATGAAAGAGGTTACTCTATGTTCTGATGATCCCAAGTCAAGGGAGAGTGCACAACAATTAGGACAAGTGAGTTACACACATCATCTGTTCACAACAAGCTCTTGGTGCTTTTAGTCTTTAAATTTCTTACTTTGCAACTTATTTTACAATGATTAACTTTCACAGGAAATTTCAGTTCTAAGCCGCTTACGGCACCCTAATATAGTGCAGTATTATGGCTCTGAAACCGTAAGTTTTACAGATATTTTTGGGTCATTTCTATTCTCTGAAACTGTCAACTATTTTCAGCTGAACGAACCCATGCACATGACTACTATTTACTTTCCCGTCCTATTACAGGTAGATGACAAACTGTATATATATCTGGAGTATGTCTCTGGTGGTTCAATCTATAAACTTCTTCAAGAGTATGGACAATTTGGTGAGAATGCCATCCGTAACTACACTCAACAAATTTTATCAGGGCTTGCGTATTTGCACGCCAAAAATACTGTTCATAGGTGGTTAATTCTATCCATTCTCCTGATTCTTCGTTTTTCTTCATCCTTCATTTGTTGGAGGATTAAGTGGATACGGATTTTAATTTTATCCAGGGATATCAAAGGAGCAAATATATTGGTGGATCCCCATGGACGGGTAAAAGTGGCTGATTTTGGGATGGCGAAACATGTATGGATACATTCTCTGCAATCTCGTTCCCATGTTTTGTTTTAGTCCTGTTTGAAAATATTCATTTAAGCAGAAATGAGTGATCCGAATATATTATGCTAAGCTTAGCTAGACATTTTCCTAAGTCTAATACGAATTCATGAATAAAATGCAGATTACTGCTCAATCTGGTCCTTTATCATTCAAAGGGAGCCCATATTGGATGGCACCTGAGGTCAGTATGCTGCTACAAACTGTCGGTTTCATGTTGAGAGGCTTTATACTGATGCTTTTTATCTTGCTTGGATTTTAGGTGATAAAGAATTCAAATGGCAGTAACCTTGCAGTCGACATATGGAGTCTTGGATGTACCGTTTTAGAAATGGCTACAACGAAGCCTCCATGGAGCCAGTATGAAGGGGTTAGTAAATTATATAAGTACTCGAACAAATATGAGAATTGCTGATGCGACTCCTCCATCCTTATCTATTTGAGTTCTTTGTAGGTTCCTGCTATGTTCAAGATTGGAAACAGCAAGGAGCTTCCAGATATCCCTGATCATTTATCTGAAGAGGGTAAGGATTTTGTAAGAAAATGCCTACAAAGAAACCCCTCAAATCGTCCTACAGCTGCTCAGCTTTTGGACCACGCTTTTGTAAGAAATGTGATGCCGATGGAAAGGCCTATGGTGAGTGGCGAGCCTGCAGAAGCCATGAATGTAGCTTCAAGCACCATGAGATCACTGGTATGAAAGCTCGGATTCCCCAATTCTAAATTCTTTATGCTTCTGATTGCCTGACAAAAATCTGTCTGTTTCAGGACATTGGACACGCAAGGAGTCTTCCGTGCTTAGACTCGGAAGATGCAACCAATTACCAGCAGAGAGGATTAAAACCTGGCTCCGGATTCAGGTACCCATGAGCCATTCCGTTTTTATCTTCATTCTACAATATCAAAACTTCTTTGTGCCTAAAGTCTCCTCCTTTTGGTCGCAGTATATCGCAATCTCCTAGGAACATGTCATGCCCGATTTCACCAGTCGGTAGTCCAATCTTTCATTCACCACACATTAGCGGAAGAAGATCTCCATCTCCAATATCTAGTCCCCATGCTCTCTCCGGTTCATCAACACCTTTAACAGGGTGCGGTGGAGCCATCCCGTTCCATCACCAGAGACAAACTACAGTCAACTTCTTGCATGAAGGCATAGGATCAAGCAGAA
The DNA here is from genome assembly GCA_023657505.1 of Camelina hispida. Classification (NCBI taxonomy): domain Eukaryota; kingdom Viridiplantae; phylum Streptophyta; class Magnoliopsida; order Brassicales; family Brassicaceae; genus Camelina; species Camelina hispida. Next base: position 45,025,306 of record CP094632.1, on the reverse strand, counting down.
GCCCTGGAAGTGGCGGGAATTTCTACACCAACAGTTTCTTTCAGGAGCCTAGTAGGCAGCAAGATCGGTCGAGGAGTAGTCCAAGGACGCCTCCTCATATATTTTGGGACAACAACGGTTCGATCCAGCCAGGCTATAATTGGAACAAGGACAACCAGCCAGTCCTATCTGATCATGTGTCCCAACAGCTTTTAAGTGAGCATCTGAAACTGAAGTCCCTCAACCTGAGACCCGGTTTTTCAACTCCCGGTTCGTCAAACAGAGGACCCTAACCCGTTCGAGTCAAATGATTCGACACCAATGACAGAACCATAAAACCCAATGGAAAATGAAAAAAACATCAAAACAAATAGCTGCAGAAACTCCTCCTTCAGGATCTCGGAATTGCAACACAGCATGAAGGGTCAGGATCTCGAGGTTTAGGATCGGGGGTTAGGGTTACAGAGACGCGTCTCAAAACCTTGAACCATTGGCTAATATCAAGAAATGAGGAGTCGTTTTTTTTATCGTCTTTGGAAAATCTGGAGAGACTTTATGTTGTCTCTCTTTCTTTCTCTGAGGATATCAGCAAAAAAATTGATTTTGTGTATAGGAAGAACAGGTCATCACCTAATTTGTCTATTTCCCTCTTTCTTCTGTCTCTTTGTTTTGTCTCTGATTCGTTGCTGATGTAGAAGAAAAAAAGGGCAAAAGCTTAAATCTTTTAAAATCTAAACTCTTTGATGTAATCTATCTTTATTGTAAGAGAATCCCAAATTAGATTATAAATCCACTCTCTAACTCTTGTTTTTTTTTTTCTATGCTCTATTGATGCTTGCTTCTTGTCATTCACATTTTAGAGGAAAAAATTTCAAAGGGAAATTTGGGGTTTGGAAACCGAGCAAGTGAGAAAAACAAACTAGAAAATATATTGTTGTATATAAATTACAAAATCGTCCACAAATTATGAGAGCTTAGAAAGTTGCCTACGTTTATACACATTTTTAACACTTTCTGTCTTTCTTACAAAAGAAACAAACACTATAGACAAGGAACGATAATGGATTCTTCTTTTAATAATGATGGTGTAAGTAACATACACAACACATGATTAAAAAAGGATTGAAGAGAAAAATAATCTTACAACTTACGTTACATTGGTTACAAGCCCCAAGGCTTTTTGTAAAGTCTCTTGCGTTCCGTTTCTGGTCAGGTCGTCCTCATTACTCAGAGCATTGTTCAAGCCGGACATGGTGAGGACAAGCCCTTTCTGGCTCTCCTTTTGTCCATAGAATCCAAAGATCGTCTCGTTTTCGAGCTAATGTTAACATTGTTCCTGTAATTTCATCGTGAGACTAATACTCATGCGATGTACATTAGGGGAAGAGAGAGATGTGGAGAATTCCAGCTTACCGAGGGTGAAAGGGACAATGTAGAGCAATGCAGGTTGGCCGTGTCCATCCATTAGGTTTAGAGCCACGTAAGTAATCAAAAGACCTGTGGTTTTCAAATGGTCAGATGATGGATAATGAAGACAAAAAAGATCAGTGGGATTACCCGGATTTGTATGTGATTTTACCTAATCCGTAGGCAACCATTGCCCATATAAAATAGCCGGTTCTAAGAGTCTTGTTAGCTAACCAGTCATATCTGCAAGAATAAATGTTGGAAAAGCTTACAACTTGGTGAAAGGAAACTATAGATGATGATTTAAGAGAGAGATAGCAATGAGTATGGCTGTTGAACCTGAGAGCAAATGCGATTAGCAAACCGGGCAAAAGAATATCACCGAATCCAATAATGCTGTAGCCTCCCCAAGGATCGAACATGCGCGGAATCTTTAGTAACATTGGGATGCCATCTTCTCCACTCTTATCACCACGAGCTACCTGCAAAGACGCAAGAAGCACATTGCATGTTTTGAATTTGGGCATTGTTATATTCATATGCAAATGATGGATGGCTAATAGGATGGTTACTTACAACAATCATTACGCTTTCATGGAACAACTTTTTGGAGACAAACACCCAGAAAATATCGTACAAGAAGGCACAACTGAGAAGAACGGTCCCAACCTGTTCCAAGTAATATATGGCTTTAAAATCTTTCTTGATCAAATACCTCGCAATGTTTTGGAGACTAAAAGATGAAGTATAAGTATGTGTAAGAAATTACCTTTAGATTTGGGACATGAACAATCTGTAGTACTGTGATGATCAAAGCGATACCCTGTCCAATAGAACAACAATATTACATACCATATGACGGTGGATTGTAGTTGTAAATGAAATTTTTATGAGGCTCCAATCCTTACAAGAACATCTTGGCCAATCCAAGCAAAGGAGTTAACTCGGTAAACAGCCCAGAGGACAGCAAAGACAATGCAGAAAGGAGATACTGCAAGAGTCAGGTAAGAGATAGGTCCAAGGAAAGGGACTTTTACGTAAGCATTTGCAGCACGTTGGAACCATCTGCAAAAAGAACAGTCCATGATGACATCCTCCATGATGTGCATTAAAGGCAGTAGGCATTGAAAGGAATCATGCTTTTACCTTGATAGTAACGCAACGAGACAAGTTTGTAAACCCTGAAGATAAAGAAGGTATTACACCATATCAGAATCAGATTAGAACCAGTTTGTCAATTCAGCTAAAGTTAGAACCGAGTAGAAGTTGGTACCTCAACACCACCAATGCAGAAAACAACCACAAGAAGCTCCACAAACCAATAAGACATAAGCTTGTAAAGAATCACAAGGAATCCCGAAGCAAGAACTACGAAAAAAATAGCTGAAATAGTATTGATCTCTACAACACCACTACCCCCATCATTTGTGTTAGGGATTTCATCTATAGCATCCTACATTTGTGCAGAAAAAATAATGTTAGAACTAGAAGTAAGAATACGTACGTAAGAAAACTAACACTGACAATAAAATTATTAACAAAAGCAACCAAATAAACAAAACCATGTGACTCTCTTGTCAAAAGTAGACAAATGCCTCAAGGAGGGGCCCAGCTCATTAAGAAAAGCCATCCGTTACCTATCAATTTCTTGGATGTTCATCTTGACACAACATTTTGTTTAAATGGTAAAAGAAATGCCTACGTGTTGTTCAATATACGATAATGGACTTTTCTTCCTCCGCCTAACCAAGTTACCAACTACTCTGTCCCATTTGGCATCATTGCAAATACACAAGAAGCGCAAGGGACTAATTATTGGCCAGTTTACGTTATCCTCACCCATCCAACTAAATCTTCCTAGCCTAATATTACTATTCCCAAATAAGTAGAAATATGTCGGACCTTCAGTAGCTTATCATGATCAATAGCTGCTTCTCGGGCACTCCATGCAGACCAATAAGATGCACACAATATGGTACCGATGGCCATTAACCACAAAAATACTTCTGCTACGTCAACAGCTGGTCGTCTTGGGGAGTAAAGCTGCGCAGACACTGCATCAAGTATGGAAGATTATCGAGTTAACTGATACATATAATGAACTATAATATAAGCTTGGAATGACAACTTTAGAAGCATATCTTGACTGAAAAAGAAAAGCTAAACAGATAATAATTAGGACATACCTTTTGAACTATTGGCTAGCATCGTTTGCAAGGTTGCACCAGCATCTTGAGGGAGCATGACGGCAGGAATCTGTATATCTAAGTCCGTTTCATCCGGTTCACAAACCATTTTGTAAAGTTCTGTCCGAGAAAACAAACATACAACCAATTAGAAACAATATTGCCAGATGACAGTAAGAATACCCAAATAACTCATGATAACTGATTGCAATTAGACAAATTCAACAGCCACCATCGAGAGAAAAACAAGTAAACCTTTCTGATTATTTATGATAAGCAGAGCAGAGGCACCAGCAGCTTCTGCATTATTTGCCTTTGCTGTGAACCTACAATTGCCCCGTTCCACAATAACAACATCTCCAGAAAGCTAAAACAAAGATTGAACTCTGTAAGTTAACGCATTTCACTTTACTTGCATTGCTTCTAATGTCATAAGTCATAATAAAAAAAAAAGGGTTAGATTAAAAAAACCTTGTTCTTGAGAGGTGTACAAGAATCACGAGGATTTGCAAAGACAAGGTGTGTCTGATTTGCGTTCTTCTCCTTGGAAACAATCCGCCTCCCAAATCTAGCCCCAACCCCAACAAACTCCACATTCTCAACACCATCAACCCACGTTTGAACTTTCACCTTAAGCAAAGAACCAGGTGACCCACAAATCACACACATATAAAACTTCAATCCAAACTATTTCACATGAATAAAGCTTTCACTCAGAACTAGACTTCATAAACCCAATAAGTAGAACAACTAAAAGCTAAAAGGTCGAAACTTTAATTCAGAATTGAGGAATCCATAACTTAGATCAACTATAAAAAAAAAAAACTAAAAGGTTAAAGCTTTAACGCTCAAGAACCAAAATTACTAAACTAATCACGAAATCACCATAGCATATAATTAGAAAGGTCCGATTTTGTTAATCAAAATTAGCCAAGAAGAAGTTGAATCCGGAGTAAATTGAGTACCAAAACGAAGTCATTCTCGCAACCAGGTTTCTTGGGAGCTAAATTGTCTTGATGAACGATATCACCGGCGGTGACAGTAGAAGGGAGAGATAAGAGTAGAATCGAAGATGATAGAAGAAGAAGAAGAATCCGGAGAAATCGAAGCCAATCCATCGATATGCTCCCCCAAGGATTCTTGAGAGAGAGAGAGAGAAGAGTGAAACACGGAAGAGAGATTAATAAAAACAAAAAACAAAACCAATTGGGAAATATTCTTAGAAAATTAATTTTATGGGAATATTTTTTATTAATTTTGATCTGATGATATCATTGTTGGATCTGTGGAAAATGACGTAAGCGAGACAAGTAAAGTGAAAAGTGGGGTGAGGGAGGAAGAAACAATAATGAAAACGACGACGTTAAGGTCAAGCCGTTGTTGGACTGGTTTTGTCGCGTTTTCTGATTGGACTGGTTTAGCTATACTTGGTGGTTCTGTGTTATATCACAATCTTCTTGTGAAAATTTTGTACTACTTAACAAAACGATTAATGAATTGACCTGTGTTTTGGACATTTAAGACAAGTTCATCGGACATACCATGTTTTATTTGTCTAACCAATTTATCCCACTTTATTATTTTGGAAGCATATGATTTATTTTTAGTAGATTATATAATTAATATATATGAAATCATTAGTTTGTTACAATATTAAAACATTAGTAATTTAAGCGTATTATTTGTATAGTCTCGACTTATGGACTCACTTAATTATTGATAATCGAGATTTACAGATGCAATTGATTATTTTAGGTGTATTATTGTATTATTAATAACAAGAATATTGAACAAAAGTCATAATATTTACCTAAATTGACCTTAATCATTCCCATTATTATTAACCAGTTAATTCAGAACAATAATATCACTTTAAGGAATAAATATACAAACAAATTTAACAATTTTAACAATTTTTTTACAAAATCTTCCGAATTAAACTCGCGTAAACGATATATGAGTTTAAATATAATGAGTTATATAATAAATTGAGTTATGATGTTTATAATAGACAACATGCTAAATGTAAATTGGTTGTATATTATATGCTAATTGACATGTGTTTCCGAAATTTAAGACAAGTTCCTTGAACATACCATGTTTTATTTGTCTAACAAATTTATCCCAACTTTATTATTTTGGAAGCACATGATTTCTTTTTAGTTAATTATATAAATATATTTGAAATCATTAGTTGGTTATAATATTAAAACATTAATAATTTAAGTGTATTATTTGTATATTCTCGACTTATGGACTCACTTGATTGTTGATAATCGAGATTTACGGATTTAATTAATTATTTTAAGTGTGTTATTAATAATATTAATAACAAGAATATTGAACAAAAATCATAATATTTACAGAAATTGACCTTAATCATTTTCACTTTAATTATTATTCCAGTTAACTATTAAGAAATAAAATATATACAAATTTAATATTCAAAATAATATTTACATATGAGTTTATGTATTGATATATATGATAAATTGAGTTATGATCTTTATAATACATTAAATGTTGTTAAGATTATAAATTGTTTAAAATTTAATATCATATCAAAAATTATTTTAATATATAAAATATATACACAATTTTTGTATAAAATAAAGTTCAACCTGCAATAGCACGAATATTCATCTAGTTATTATTTATTTGGTTTATTCATTGAATGAGTTATGATGATTTACTGATTATGTTATTTTTATTTATTGTTTTTAGAGTGGTCCCAAAAAAATCACCAATGATATAATGGGAATCTTTTAATTTATAGCCAGAAATAAGATTCAAAGTATGCTTAATTGTTCAAAAGACTATATTCTCTGCCAAACTTTCGTAATTTATGTTCTTGTCACACATACAGTACTTAAATCAAAAGGCCTAACCTTATTATTATTCAATCATATGTATTCATTCATATGCAAGATATATTTACCAAATTGAAACCGTATTTTCATCGTATTCTTTTTGTTTAAGTCCATTTATTAAAAATGTTTTGGTTAGATTCGGTTTGGATATATAAAATAAACTTTCGCTATATCTAAATCAAACCATACACAAACACAACCAAACCACTTACATTTTTGGGTTTTAACTCTTGACAAAATTTATACACATGTTCTTCCACCTTTAAAATCTTCCTATATATCTCCTGTTTCCTCTAAACCAAAGAAACAGGAAAGTAGAAAAAAAAGAAAGATGGAAGAACTTGAAGGTAGTGCTGACTCACAAGGTCATAATCTCCTTCCTTGAGCATCTTCTGTCTCTTTGTGTAGAATTCATTAGCTCCCTGCAAATCGATCTTTCAAATACATTTGACCCGCGGTGGAAAAAATGCTAAGCTAACTTCTCTTCTAATGATTTCACTACAGAGATACTAATGACTCTCTGGTAACCTGCAGAAAAGCAGAGTAATAGGAGAAGAATATAACAGATTAGTAATCAGCAACTCTCACACAGATCACAATCTTGGGTTATTTTCTGTTGTTTTATCATCTAGTAAAAAGAAACTGTTACGACTCCACTTACCGCCATGGGAACTCGCTTGTGTCTATTCCAGCTTGGTGGAGCTCATCAACGTATTGCAATGCTTCCCGGCATTCCTCTCGGTCATCATAGAACTCTTTCTTATCGCCTTCAAGCTGATACGCTTGATGGCCTTTCCCTGCTACAACCTGCAAACACAGAGAAGTGTTGTCAAGCTTACTCAAGAACACCATTTAATTCTATCACTTTGATTGCTTGAAAAGGATTTAAATCCAGCAACTTTGATAAGACACTGAAAAGTAATGTAGAGACTACAGAGAATGGGTTTATTTGAATACTTACAACCATATCACCTTCTTCACCCATAGCAACAGCACAACGCACAGCTACACGTCTAATATCGTGAAGGAAGAGTCTATGACCATTTGCCAAAGGCGGGTAGTAATCATGTTCGCCATGTTTCAAATACTCTTGCATTGTCCATCCAATCCCAGACAACATGTCATCCAAGATGTCCACTATAACCACATTGGAAATTTTCCTAACTATTACACCTTTACCACACAAACAATCTTTATAGACTCGACCTAATTGTAGAGTAACTTACATGGATCTTCGTTCCTCGGATTATCTGATGTCAACATGGTCACATCACTCTTTTCAGTAGCGATTTTCGTCATAAGAGGTCTTTTCCCTCTTTCATTCTCACCCTCACAACCAATGACTTCAACAACAACAAAAAAAAAAGCCAGCTAAAATAATCAGACGACCACAATTATACAGACTTTAGGCAGGAGTAATGAGCATAAAATGGATGGAAGAACATCTATATACCGGTAATGATTCTTCTTGGTTTAAGCTCTCGAATTGAATCTAGAAGCCTTGACAAGCCACCAGGTGTGTTAGCATGATCCACAATAACACCAAAGGCTTGTTCCTCATCAATCAATTCACACCTTCCCGGGACTGCATCGACTTCCTCAACACCCCTAACAATATCCTCTAGGGGAGCTCCAACAGCAATCCCAACAGCCACAGCCGCAAGAATATTATAAATGTTATGACGTCCTAATAAACCTGAAGAAATCTCCAGTATACCTTGAGGGGTATTAACCAAGACCTGCGTCTCAAACAAGGAAAGCTCAAACTTTAACGGGTAAACATCGGCTTTCGTGTTCTCCATAGCAAACGTCACAACAGGAACATCAGGATTCCCTTGCTGGACGAAAAATGAAGCGTTTGGATCATCTATGTTAACCACTTTCCTATGCCTTTCCGGATCAACCATTCTTGCAAACAACTTGGCTTCAGCATCTCTATACTCTTCATCAGTACCACGGAAATCCGAATTTTCTCTAGTCAAATTAGTGAAAACCGCAATGTCGAAATCCACCTCATCACATTTCCCTAAAGCAAGTTCCTGAGGTGAAGCTTCCATAACCAGAGCTTCAGTTCCATTATGCAACATCTTAGCCATCAAACTCTGAACCAAAACAGTATCAGGATTCGTCGTAGCATTAGGCGTATCTAACTTGTTATCGCCATGGATATAACAAGAAACTGTGCTAAACATTCCTGTTCGCACACCCATAGCTTCATAAAGGCTTTTAATCAAATAAGTAGAAGTCGTTTTACCAGTCGTACCAGTAACTCCGATCACCGCCATGTTCTTAGAAGGATGACTATAAAACGAAGAAGCTAAAGCTGCTAAAACTGCATTCGTATCCTCAACAATAACAAGTGCTTTGCAACCTAAAGTATCTTCAATATCAATCTCTTTGCTAGCTACAACAGCCACTGCTCCTCTCTTATCAGCTTCACTCAAGAAACTCTCACTTCCTACACAGCACACGAAGAGATCTCCGGCGCTTACACCTCGAGAGTCCTGCTGAATCCCTGTGATATCGATATCTAAATCGCCGTAAACTGAGATTGGTACTACTTTACTCTCATCTAAAAGCTCAGCTAAGCTCATTTTGAATTTAGGTTCAACGATTCTCACTTTAGATTCACCAAAATCATCCAAATCGAATTCGAATTGATGATCAGAACCAATCTTCTTGTTGGTTCTAGTGTTACCTTCTTCATCAACCCAGTCTTCTTCATCAGAAACTTCGGTTAATCCAGTTAATTTATCAATCTCATCCAAATCCACAACTTCTTCTTCATCAAGCTCATCAGTTTCATCATCACCTTCTTCTTCATCTCCTCCCTCATCAACCTTCTTAGACGACGCCGTTTTAGGAGGATTAGGTTTGAGCAAGCCTTGCTTAACGAACTCGCTACGTTTCATGGAGATTGCTCTATCGATATCCGAGAACAGATCGCCGGTAGGTTCTACGTCGTCTCGTCCCGTCTCCGTCGCGTCTTCCACATCGGCGATAGCGGAGAGATACGTGTTCCGATTCTTCTCGAAATCTTCTTCCTCTAGCTTCCGTGCACGAGCAGCTTGACGCTGTATCTGCTGAAACTTCGAAACTCCGTGCATTGAATCCTCCGGTGCTTCAGGTGGATCGTCATCTGCAGGGTTCGGGTACGAATTCCGGCGAGCAGGTCCAGCCGCAACCGTGAGAATACGAGAATTTCGGGAGAACGGTAAGATGACAGGTTTGTAAGAGAAGGAAGAGGTGGTTCCAGTTAGAGAGAGAAAGACTGGGTGAGGAGAGAGAAACGTAAACAACGCCATTGGAGAGGGAGAGTGAGAACAAAAGCAGTGAAAGGTTTTTGCAAGGGGATAAGAGCTCAGTTGCAAAAACGAAGCGTATAAGGAAACCCGAGACGCCAGCAAAACGCTGCGTTGTAAATGGTTACATGATGGGCCTATAAGGCTGTAATCATTGCATACTATGTAAGCCCACTAGTTTTTTTTTTTTTTTTACATATAACTCGTATATTATTCTTTTTAAAAATAAAATTGTTTGGATAGAATGCGAAAAAAATGTTAACACTGTTTTAAGCCATCCAAGTGTTATATTGTTGTTGACAAACAAAAACAAAAAAAAACAAATATTAACATTGTTGGGAAAATTAGAGTAGTAAAAAATTTGTACTAGTCTTGTTAGTGTGACACTGTATATCTTTCCAATTATATGCGAGTATGTTGATGAGCACTTGACAAATTTATTATTTTAGAATGTAAGTATAGAATATTATACTTTTATTATAAAAAAAAATCAGTATCTTGGTCACTGATGAAACTCACATGGCCACTTTAATTTGTAAGGTGGACCGACCACCGCCATTTTCAGTTGAGTTGGTTTATACACTTTGTGGTCCTTTTTCGTATTGAGGCTCGCCTTCACATTCTCTCGGCCCATTTCATAACACGTGAAGTGCACATGCTGTAATGTCATTTCTGATTTCTTTTTTTTTTTTTTTTTTTTTTTTGACAAACGTCATTTCTGATTTCTTAGAATATCATAATTACAATGTTATCGAGAGTATCGTCAAAGTCTGCCTGCGGCTGTCATTCAAACTTTAAAAGCCAACCGTTTGTATAATAAAAACACTCAACCATGTCATAGTCTTAAATTAATACATAATTTATGTAGTTTGGTTTTGTTGTAAGCAATGTATATATATACTTAGTTTGATTAATCAACATGACAATATCTATTAAGCGCCATATTATACAGTTTAAAATTTACATAAACATTAATACATATTGTGTCCAACTCGTATACTAAATATGATCATTTATCGCAATAGACAATAGTGTATGTGATTTCTTAACAACTTTAAATAAAACTCGAGTATGAGAGTGTCTACATACGTGTAGCCGTACTCGGTACTCGTATATGTTAAGTGCATCAAAACGGATATAGTTTCCCCTTACTGTATTTGAAAGCAATTTTATACACATGAAATAAAAATAAATCATATATTATTAGTGATATATCATATATGACGCACGTAGCTTTGACGTGCATGAATGAATGTGGATAGGATACACCTACATCGACGCGCATAGTCGTAGAGCTCCCCATATCTACAATAATTTGGTATAAGCACCAAGTATCCTGCACTACAAGAAAACAATTTATTAGTGACGAATTTTAGTGACGGATTACGACTGTTGCAAAGTAGTGATGTAATTGCATCGACTTAGCGACGATGACACAATTCGACACAAATATGTTGCTATTTTATGACGAACGTATTCGTCACTAAATTATGGTAAGATTGAGTCAATATTGTGACGAACTGCCGTCAAATCTTACAGTCGTCACTAGATAGATACTACTTGCGACATACTTGTGATGAACAACATTAGTGGGAAAGTGGTTAAATATGTTTATGTTGTAGTATACACGGCGTCACAAAACCGTCACAACAAGTTGTCGCTAGTTCGTCACAATGGTTTGTAGTGTACTTGGCGTCGCAGAATCGTCACAATGATTTGTCGCTAATTCGTCACTAATGTGGAATAACCTTTCTCAGATCCACTTCTCTTAAGAGCTATATAAACGAAACAAAGTCATACATGTTGATATTGGCGATTACTCAGAAAATGAAGAAGAAAAGTATAGGTACTAGTATAAATTGTTGTTATTGTTTTACTTTAAGAGTAACATATGTTTATAAACTTAGTTTAGATAAAATTTATATTTTCTTCATCTAATCTGAAAAGTAAAACAAAGATACATAATGATATAGTAAATTTTTAGCCATACGATAGCAACTCTGTTGTGACGAGTCAAAACTAATTTGTCACAAAACTTTGACATACCCACAAATAAGTGTTTCACGCGGATCACAATCTTTCCATTGAAAGCATATGGCCACGAATATTGTTGTATGAGCACATTGACAAATCTACTATTTTAGAATGTAAAATCATAATTTCTTTTCCTATTCAAAAGCTTTTGAATCTTGATCAAATCATGGTGGTTGTCACATGTTATCTTCTTAATTTCAATATGGACCACCGCCATTTTCAGTTGAGTTGGTTTCACATTTTGTTGTCATTTTTCATATTGGCCTTATATTCTCTGGTTTCCCTTTCATAACACTTCTTGTGCACATATGTAATGTCATTTCTGATTTCGTAAGTCACAATACAATGTTATCGAAAGTATCGTCAAAGTCTGCCTGCGGCATTCAAACTTTAAAAGCTGCGGCTGAAATAGCAAAGACTAGAATATTAACTTAGAGATTACTTTCTTTGTTTTATTTTGTAATATTAACAAAAATATATATAAATTGGTTTAATGTTTTATTTTAATCTTTAATCAGTTATTATTTATCAAATCACAATTAAATATAAATATATTATATTATACAGTTTAAAATTTACATAAACATTAATAAATTTGTGTCCAATTGATAATTAATATGATCATTTATCGATAAATTAGTGATGTTATGTCTTTTCTTAACACTTACGATTATATTCGAGTATTTAGTGACAGTTTCGTGTCTTCCATTTACGTCAATATATTTGATATAATTTATAAACATAATGATGAAATAAATCATATATTATTAGTGATATATGACGCACGTAGCTTTGACGTGCATGAATGAATGTGGATAGGATACACCTACATCGACGCGCATAGTCGTAGAGCTCCCCATATCTACAATAATTTGGTATAAGCATGCACCAAGTATCCTGTCACACATATATAGCTTTCAAAATGGTGTTCTGACTCAAGATTTTCCAACACATTCTGAATGGATGGTTCTAACACCGGTTAAATTAGGATATGTATCTCTTATTAGGTGTCAGCTAGGATTTGGATCTCACATCCGATTGGTGAAAACTTACGAAAATGTTCATATGTATGATGGTTTTCATATATCAAGTTGCAATTGATGTTACGAAAATAATGTAATAGTGGAAAGTGTCATCTATCAAGATTGCGTTGTCGGTACACTGTCTATAACAAGATCATCTACTGTATTTACGTATGTGATGATATAGTATATATATATATATATGTATTGGCAATTTGATATAGTAAATGTTTATTTTGCATTGAACGGCCGAGAGAGAAACTTAGGTGAAAGAGTTAGATGGATTTGATTATTAATAATATAAGACAAGTGGATGACAACCACACGTATACCGTTACAAGTCAAACAATCATATTTATGTTCTACCGATTTTTTATACGAATAGATCATACTCAAATGCAATCTCATAAATTTAATAATTCAATCATGCTGTTGACTCCAGTGTTAAACTAATCTTATTGACAAAACCATTTATCATGTCAATATAAGAACCAAAAACACATGTAAATCTCATACTATTAGTTTACTCATTCACTCGCATAAACTAGTAAACTACCAAACATGAAAATATATAGAAAAAGAACATGCCGTATTGGGATCGGCTACTCTATATATACATTATTCCGATATAGATATATACACACATATTAAATGTGCATGTGTATACACGTAGTACGATGTAGATGGAGAAAACAACAAGTCTTTACGTTACTACTAGTAGTAATTAAGAAGATTAATCTGCAGAAAATAAGACTAATCAATACTATTCATTTAAGTTGTTTTACTCGGGAAACCAATTTGGTTAAAATGGTAAGGAGGACTAAAATAGCAAAAATATTATACGAAACGTAATAAATTAGAATCATTAAAAGCAGATGTACTTTATTTCATTATTTGAGTTTGATTCCAACGGTTACATTTTGGCGATGTAATAAGTGTACCTTTTTTTTTTTTGACAGTGATAAGTTAATGTTTATAAATCACATAAAAACCATGGTAATATTTACTACTATTTCTTACACATACACACATGTGTACTGTACATAATTGTTGTAGAGATAAGAAGAGGACAGAAAATAAAAACTTTATTTGAAAGCATTGTCTTATATGTGAAACGATCTGCAAATTTCAGTGTCTCTTTCACTCTCACGTCCCTCTCCTTCTTTCTCATTTTTCTCTTAATTATATTTTACACACCAAGATAAAATGTATTTTTAATTCTCTCCATCTTTTAAATAATAATATTTTAAAAATTTATTACAGTATAGAAACAAAAGAAGATCTAATAATAAAGGTGTAAAATCTATTGGTCATTTGATTATTGTCTTCTTTTCACTTTCTAATCATTTCATTTGATGATTTTATAAGTTTGTTTCTTCCTTCATCTTCTTCCTCTTGTTCTCTCCCCAATCTCTTTTATAACCCCTTCTTTAATGCCCAGAGGACCCATCTCCAAGAACGAACAGTAATCTTCATTTATTGTCCTTCCAATTTTTTTCCTCTAAACCAAAAAACAAAAAAGTCCCAAATTTTTAAAATTAAATAAAACATTTTTCCTTTTTTTAATTACATGGGTTTGTTTGGGTAGATGAAGAGACAAGGGTCCCTTTAATTTTCTCTTTAGATCTTCAAAAACCCAAAAAGACTCAAAAAATCATGTTGGCCACTTTTTTTTTTTTTTTATGTTAAAGAACAAAAATCTATGGTTTTTTTTTTAACTTTTCATGTTTATCAGTCTTCATCACAAAGCTGAGTGCTTGATTGGCTCCACAGAGACATACACTGCAGAAATAAAGTTGTCATTTTTTTTCTTTCTCTCTGACCCATTTCAGCCAAAAAGCTCTGGTAAGCAAATCTCTATCACTTACATGAAAAAGATTACGTTTTTATGCTTAAGGGGGTTCCTTTTTTCCATGAAGATGAAGTTTTTACTGAAATTCTCAGTCTAGGGTTTAGTGGGGTTGAAAAAAAGGTAAACCCAGTAAGTAAAATTGACAGTTTTGTATCCAAAAGAAGCAATTTTTGGACACAATTAGTAGAGTTCTCTGTTTTTTTGTTTTTGTTGTATGTGTTAAAGGTTTTTTGGTGTTATGTAAAAAGATAAGATTTTTTTAAATTCTTCAGGTTTTTTGAAGAATAAATTAAAGAGAAGAGCTTTGAATGATTGGTGAATTGGTTGATCATCATCATCATCAATGGAGAAGAAGAGATCACCAAGAAGCAGCAAGAGTCCTGGTCCAGCAATTTTCCCTAAAAGCCCTCTTGTCTACGAGAGTTATAAGTCTGGTTGTGGTTGGAAACTGATTAGTTTCTTCGGACATGTTAAATCTGGTAATAAGAGACTTGGTTCTGAGAAGAAGAAATTCGTCAGAGATTCTGCTGGTTAGTTGTGTTATAATGAGTGTTCTTGGATCACTTCTCTAACATGATCTCAGTGCTAATTTGATTCTTCTTCTTAATTTTTATTTTTATTTTTATAGGTAATGTTTATACTAAAAGCCAGCTTGATTTGCTCAAGAAGCTTCATGAGAAGTGTCAGTGTAATGATGTAAGTTCCTTTTTACTATTGCTTAGTTTTTGGCTTTGCTTAAAGTGTAAGAGAAACTGAGTCTTTTGATTTGTTCAGCGGGTTGTGGAAGAAGAGAGTTCATGTAAGCCTAAAACAAGGAGAAGATCTTTGAGTTCTGAAAGAGAACTTGAGAAGTATGAATCTAAACCTGTCCAGGGATTATTAGAGAGAGAGATAAGAAGGATCAAAAATCTAAAGGAGGAAATTTGTGATATCTCGGATAAGCAAAAGCATTCTTCTTTGAGTGAAATTGAGAAGAGAAGTGGTAAGGATAAGCAAATGGATCTGAAGAATGAGAGAGATTGTAAGAAGAGTGCAGAGATTAACCTTCAAGTTTGTGTAAATGAAGCTGCTGAGACATTGATTTGTTCAAAGGCAGAGGAAAAGGGAAAAGATCGGTCTAAGCAGTTCATGGAGGCGTTAGATATTCTAAGTTCGAACAAAGAATTGTTTATTACACTCTTACAAGATCCTAATTCTTTCTCAGCGAAAAAAGGTCAAGACTTGGAAGGATCTAAGGTGAAGGAACCGCGGGATAAATCTCCATCAATGGCTGATGATTTGGATAACATTGTTCTTTTGAAGCCTAGATTATCAAGCTCGGTTGATGATAAAGCGAACTTGAGATTTAAACATCTAGCCAAGAAACTGAAGCTCGTTGTTGGGTCTAACAAAGACAGCAATCATGAAGAAAACAAACCTGAAGGTAGTTGTAGAGGTAGAGAAACCGAGGCTGCTGCTTTGAGAACAAGTGAAGTCTCTACAAGTACAGTTGGCTATAGAAGCCCGGAGTCACCGGTGTTTAGGCGGAAGAAACGGGTTGAATCTGATGTTTTTAAGCTAAGTATTGAGAACGATGCTTTGCCGAGGAGATTCATGGTGGAAAGGCAACAAGAGAGATCAAACTCTTCACCGGTTTATGAAGTTCCTTATGCATTGAGTAGCTTGCAGACAAAGCTCAAAGAGAGAAGACAGAAGCTGGAGAAGAAGAGAGAGAGCTTCAAGTTGTGGTCTTTGGACAATAACTTCGAGGTTTTTGATCCGAATCCATACAATTCTAATCTAAGGTCTCTCGACGATAATTGTACAGGTAAAAATATTACAAAACTTGTAATGAAATCATATTCAAGCCAATGTGACTAAACTGTTAACATTTGTATCAGATTCTGCTGAGTACAGAAGTCTGAGAACTCATGTAGAAGATGGGTTCATGGAAGATAGGTATCTGAAGGGATCATTAGCAGTAAGTAATGTGAGAAAGAGTATACATTTCTTAGAACTCTCCGGTCGACGCGGATTTGATGGTTAATATATTGCGTTATAATCGTTGCAGGAGTCGAATTTGAGTCTAGAGAGACGAGAGATCAACGTGCATGACCCGAAACAGGAGCAGGAGCAACCGAGTCCTGTTTCTGTTCTTGAAAGGATTCATTTAGAAGACGAAACAGTTAGTCTAGGAAATGTGAAAATTTCTGAACTCGGTAAACGCTTCAGATCAATACTTTCATAATTTTCATCCTTAGACCAGTAACTTATCTGTTTGATTTACTCATCAAAACTCTGGTTCTTTCTTGCAGAAGAGAAGATTGGACTCTCCTTTGATGATCCAAGCATCGATCTAGTTGAGAAAGAAACTGTTCATGAGTTTGTGAAGAAAGTTCTTAAAGCATCAAGATTGAATTGGACTAATCTTATAGCAAGATGCAGCGAGGAAACATCACTACTCGACGAATTCTCACACGGTAATCACAACAACGACCAGCTTCTTCTCGTTCTTGACTACACCGACGAGATTGTCCGCGAGATTTACCGTCAAGACATCAAATGTTGGCCTTTCACGTCATCAGGGAGCTCGAGAGTCGTCAATCTACAACCATCCCTTAGAGAAGAAGATCTGATTCACAAAACATTGAGACATTTTGACTGGAGTTTACTCTGCTCTGACACTCCTACAAGATCATTAGATCAGATCATTGAAACTGATATGATAAAGCCATGTCTTTGGTCTGAGTTTGGTGGTGAATCTGAAGGCATTGCGTCTGATCTTGCGGAAAAGATTCTCCAACAATTGCTACTTGAGTTCTCCCATGAGCTAAGAACAATGCAGAGGAGCATAGTATTATTATGTGTGGATTAACCTGAATCTCTTCTGAACTAGTATTCAACATTTTTTTTGTCTGTATAAAAAAAGTTTTAAAATTTGAGAATCTTCTCTTCATGATTAGTTATTACATCTATCTAAAGTTGAAAAAGATTCGATCTTTTGATTCTTTTGGTTGGTCAGTCTGCTTCAAGTAAAAGCTTCTGAATCGTTGAAAAGGTTTTGACTTTTGACCAATTGAGATCTTTGTATTGGAATTAGGGATTTAGGGTTTTAGCAGCGGCCGGAAATTGTGGCAAAAAAGATTGCAACTTTTTTTATTATCCCAATTTATTAATGACAAAAGATGTCGTCTTTCACAAAACCCTAGTTGCAAGCTTCTACCTGCTCTGTTTTTATTAGCCTCCACTTCACTTCCCGCCAAGCCTCTCTTAGCCATAAACAGTGAGAAACCCTAAAAAATCCCCATTTTTTCCACCACCAAGCTCTAACTAAAACCCTTAGCTATGGAGACGCCGACGATGAAGCCTGATACGGTTCTGATTCTTGATTACGGCTCACAGTACACACATCTCATTACTCGCCGTATTCGATCTCTCAACGTCTTCTCACTCGTAATCAGTGGAACCTCATCGCTCAAATCAATCACTAGCTATAACCCACGAGTTGTTATCCTCTCCGGTGGACCTCACTCTGTTCACGCGCTCGACGCGCCGAGTTTCCCCGACGGGTTTATTGAGTGGGCTGAGTCAAATGGTGTTCATGTTTTGGGGATTTGCTATGGTTTGCAGTTGATTGTGCAGAAGCTTGGTGGTGTTGTTGTGGAAGGAGAGAGTAAAGAGTATGGGAAGATGGAGATTGAAGTGAAGGGTAAATCTGAGATTTTTGGGTCGGAGAGTGGTGGAGAGAAGCAAATGGTTTGGATGAGTCATGGTGATGAAGCGGTTAAGCTTCCTGAAGGGTTTGAAGTTGTGGCTCAGAGCGCTCAAGGAGCTGTTGCTGCTTTGGAGAATCGGAACAAGAAGATTTATGGATTGCAGTATCATCCTGAGGTATTATTATAACTTGAAGAAATTTGGTTTAATATCATTGGATTGATTTATTGATGATAAAGTATGGATCTTTACTCTCTGATAAGTGAAAAATGTGAGACATTTCTTACTTGAGGCTACTATGTTGTTGATGTAGCTATTTTAATGGTTGGTTGGTAAGACTATAGAGACTGATGATTCTGATATAATCTGAGACTTGGGAGAATGCAGTTCATGTTCTGTGACTCTTTGATAAGTGAAAAATGTGAGACTTTTTTTTTACTTAGAACTCGGGACTTAAGTTTTACTGACATATCTATCTAATGGTTGGCTAGTTTTCTTCTAGAGACTGAAAGAATTTGATAAAGTATCATAGTTTGGATTGGACTTTTAGGGATTTGATTGACACAGCTATTTTAATGTTTGGTTTAGTCCACTGATTTGAGAATTACTCGTGAATGTCTGTAAATGGATGTATTGGTCAATGAAAAATTTGTAGCTTATGAAAGTGGTTTTTTGTTGGATTTTGCAGGTGACACATTCACCAAAAGGGATGGAGACACTTCGCCACTTCCTTTTTGATGTGTGTGGAGTATCTGCGGATTGGAAAATGGAGGACCTGATGGAAGAAGAGATCAAAGTGATTAACCAAACCGTTGCATCTGACGAACATGTCATTTGCGCCTTGTCAGGAGGTGTGGACTCGACTGTTGCCGCAACTCTTGTTCATAGGGCAATTGGAGATAGGCTTCATTGCGTCTTTGTCGATAACGGGCTATTAAGGTTAGAAAAGAAGCAATTTTCAATAGTGATATGCACTCTTTAAATGTGATTTTTGATGAGAATGCTCTGTTTTGTAGGTATAAGGAGCAAGAACGTGTGATGGATACCTTCGAAAAAGACTTGCATCTACCTGTTACTTGTGTAGATGCGTCCGAGCGGTTCTTGAGTGAACTCAAAGGCGTTGTGGATCCCGAGACAAAGAGAAAGATTATCGGGAAGGAGTTCATTAACATTTTTGATCAGTTTGCCCAAGAGTTGGAGAAAAAGTATGGGAAGAAACCTGCTTTTCTAGTTCAAGGGACTCTGTACCCTGATGTGATTGAGTCGTGCCCTCCCCCGGGTACTGATAGGACTCATTCTCACACCATAAAAAGTCATCATAACGTTGGAGGACTCCCTAAAGACATGAAATTGAAGCTCATCGAACCACTTAAGCTTCTCTTCAAGGACGAGGTGTGTTGCTATTGTCTTTTACTATCATTCTTGTCTGCAACTGTTGAGTGTTTGGTTTGTGATCTTTCTCTGGATTCTTTTGTGCAATTAAGGTCCGTGAGCTCGGAAGAATCTTGAATGTACCTGTAGGGTTCTTGAAGCGTCACCCATTCCCCGGTCCAGGACTCGCAGTTAGAGTCTTGGGCGATGTCACCCAAGGAAACGCCCTCGAGGTTCTTCGTCAGGCAAGTGCTCTAAAAAATCTCAAACCGGCTATATAAATCTTTTACATAAATATGTACCAAACTCATATTTTTTTCGGTTTTCTTATTTCCTTAGGTTGATGAGATTTTCATCCAATCAATCAGAGATGCAGGTCTCTATGATTCGATCTGGCAAGCTTTCGCAGTGTTCTTGCCTGTAAGATCAGTTGGAGTCCAAGGTGACAAGAGAACACATTCTCATGTTGTTGCTCTTCGCGCAGTTACAAGCCAAGATGGAATGACTGCAGATTGGTAAGCTTCTTACAATTTCTTAATACCGATGCATATAGAACCCTTGTGTTTTTTTAACTGATTACCGTGTTGATGTGAGTGCTTGAGGTTTTGATCTACCATGTGGTGGTACTTTATGTCCGAGTATTTGGGTATTTGAGAATGGATTAGGTCAGGTGTTCTGAGTACTTAGTCATGTATTAAGGTTCTCTTAGTCAAGTTAAAATTGGATCAGATAGTGAAAATATCTACTTGCTGTTATTCTATATTAAGACTCATTATCCAATCTGAGTAGATACCTTGATTGTAAGGATTACCAATTATTTGTATCAAATCTATTGGTGTCAATGTTGCTTGGCTAGAATTCTTGTGGGGCAAATGCCAAAGCAAGTTTACCTTGTGACTTTGTACTGATATTGGTGGTGTTGAAAACAACATTGCAGGTTCAATTTTGAGCACAAGTTTCTGGATGATGTTTCTCGGAAAATCTGCAACAGCGTTCAAGGAGTAAACCGTGTTGTTCAAGACATTACATCAAAGCCTCCTTCAACGATCGAATGGGAATAGAGAAAACATAAATTTGAGTCTTTTATTTACGAGAGTGTCTCTGCAATTCTTCGACCATGTAAAAAAGATTGTCATCAAACAGAGATGGTTATGGTGCTTATTATTATTGTTAGTAGACAATGGTTTCTGATGATGATGATACAAATCATTTTTGCCTTTATACCTACGCGTGTGATATTTATATGATTAACGATAAAAGCTCACCATTTTATTTGTATTTTGGGTATTTCGATGGATGTAGTTTACTCGATAAAATGAACTCCAGTATTTTGTAGTTGTATTTACTATTGTAACAGAGTTGTTGAAGCTTGCAACAAGATTTATTTTTGTTACAATCAGGTTCACAGATGTTATTGTGAGATTCATACATGCTATAATGGTCAAATTTGTCTATATTATAGCAGAAACGCTATAGTCATGACATATTTTGCTATAGCCTATAACCGGATTTAGATATGATAAATCTAAGTTTTACACATCATATATTTGGGTTGTATATGAAAGTCAGTTTATCGGTGTCCATGTCATAGCTGAGCCTTGTGACCAAAAAAATCATAACTCCAAATGAATTACTTTTTATCTTGGTTTGTATGTCAAAGTTACATTTTTTATGGCACAACAAGAAAAATTAACTATGTTTATTGTTACATGTGTGTGTATAATTGGATACATGTTTGATTATTTTTTTTAAAGTCAAACTCATATGTATATAAGACAATATATTAGGCTGTCCGGAAATGTTATATTTTTCCAATACATACTTCTAGACTTTCGTGAATTATTGAAAATAAAAGATGTAGGATTATTTTCTTAATAAAAATTAATGGTCATTTGATTAATTTTTCTTTCCATTAATAGTGAATTGACCAATAAACTTTAATATAGTCAATTTAGTATTATGATATTGATAATTTTGCATTTGTTGCTAATTAATATATTTAATGTATGACAAATTTTATAGTGTGATTTTTTTTACTTTTAACAAAAAATGATTATAATAAATCCTGATGTCAATTAATTACTAGATTTTCTAATTGTTATTAGGGATTTTAAAGTTCAAAATTAATAAAGGTTAGATTGTTGAACCTATTGTAGGTAAAAACTATATGTATAGATGACAAATGTATAAGGTATCAGATAAACAAATTCGAGGTTTTGAGAAAGATAATTTAATCATACTAATGTAGTTAATCTCTTAATAAAGTTCTACTAGATATAATTTTTAAATAAAAAAAAGATATAATTTTTAAATAAAAAAAAGTAAGGACTAAAAGAAGTGATTGTAAACATAATTTAGCATAATAAAAAGGGAAATAGATAATTGGTTTCATATACAAATTAGTAAATTTAGAAAAATAGCATATGCATATCCATATAGTTTACTAAGTTTAGGAGTTTATTTTGAAGAAAATTAATATTATTAAAAAAAGTTTAAAAGCATTATTTTTGGATAAGATATGTATATAAATATTATGAGCTTTAGTCTTCAAACTCTTTAATAATCTCATTTTCTTAAAATCATTTTTAGTTCTATTTTCAGTGAGGTGACAAGATTAGTTAAATAGATCCAAATATGTTGATAAAAATATCAAAAACCCTAACAAATAGCGATGTTTCTTATAAGGGTCGTTTGAATTTACCTAGAAATAGTTGCAGAAACGTATTAAAAAAAAATGAATACTACAATACCTCAAAATGGTATTCAAGTGGAAGTTCTTGATAATAATGCCCAATCGTATAGGGTTACCTTTCACGAATACAAAGGAAATTATAATTTGCGGAAGGGATGGAAAGATATCATAAATAAAAAAGGTCTCAAATCAGGCGATCTCATCGAGTTATATTGGGATGGTACCAAATTTATTTTGATTGTAGAGTGAGTTTTCTTTTCTAAATTATCTCTCATTAGTTTTTATTTTTAATAACTCTATTTAACTAATTTTTTTGGTTGAATATTGGTAGTTTTGATAGGTTTCATGTGTTTCTTAACTAAATTAGTGGCAGGTCAATTTGCATTACAATATAAATAATAGCTAAGTTAATATCGATGTACTTTATATTACCCTAAAAGTGTTATACAAAAATATGTTATTGTAGTGTAATTATACATCATATTGATTGTTTCTTTTCTTGAGAAAACGAGATATATTGGTAGATGGTTAGATTTATAAGTAAGTTTTAAATGGTGACAATAGGTCATGCGTTCCAAAACAAACAGATGAGAAAGGTGAATGCAGCTCAAGTGTGGCAGGAGCAGAGAAAAATTAATATGCAAAAAAGTGTGAGATGAGCAGAACAAATGTTAAATATTAAATATAATAAATATGGAATTACTTCTTTTCATTAAATATATTATATTGCACTTTGGTGACAGATGATCAAATCAATTGTTTTAAGCTTATAAATGATATATATGGAATTATATATATTATATTCAGATTTATACACTATATACAAATGGATTTACAGTTATACATTACACCTAACACATAATATATGAGACTTATAAATAATATAACATAGCCGGACTTGTATAGACACTAATACACTATAGTTGTGTTTTGTACATTTCTACAACATGTTTATTCTCTTCTTCCTCTCCTTGCTTTTCAATAGCACTACATCTTTTTCTCGCCTTTTTCAGGTGTATATTTGAAGGATATGAACTAGTGACTCCATAGTGCATTACAAAAACTCAGAAAAAGCAAGTTAAAGTAGTCTCTTTTCATTTCAATCGTCGGTATTCAAATCTAGTTTGTATCATCTAAATTTTAACTTCACAAATCCATGGATCTACTTAATGGCCACCTACCATGCATGCCCAACCAATCTCATTAAAGAACTTCCACTCTCTTTTAATTTTCGTTCCAAATCAAGGAATTGTTCAACCCAATTTTCTAACGCCACGTTATGTATTTTCAACAAAGCTAATCTCTTCACTAAAACTAGAGAGTCATTTTGATGCTACCATAACAAATCCAAAAGAGGTACTCCAAATCCTCCTTGTGTTTACAATTCTCTTCCATTATTTGTTTGAAATCAAAGTTAATGTAAAATTGGTAACACAAGTTGAAGTTCTCAGTGGCGTTAGATACACACAATTATTTGAAATGACATTACTTCTTTTCAATAAGGCAGTGTATTTTGTGAAACACACTTTATACCAGCTTTTGACCACCAATTCCATCTTTAACTTTTCTAAATATATTTTTAACTTTTTTTTACATTTAACTTTTGTAAAATAGGTAGAGTCTAGAGAATATCTGAATTGTGAGATGTAGTATAGTGTGTTTGAAATCTGACTTTCTATCTATTTAGATGTAACTATAATGTATTAGTCTATACTTTCACTTCTGTTCACCAAAAAAATTCTTAGATTATTTTCCCATTTAAAAATGGATTTGCACGAACTACCGAGTGGTTCACTTTGCATAACTTAATTTCTTATTTGTCTTCTCCTACGTTAAGAGCCAAAATGTTACAAGAATGCTAAAGGATCTTCCAAAAAAATTAAAATCACAAAAACTCGGTTAGAATCCCTGAATACCGAAGGTTGGAAACCAAAACCGGAGAAAAAAAACTAATTTTGTCAATCTAAACCGTGAGACCTTAACATATCCATGCAACCCTTTGAAGTGCCTCTTGGATCATTCCTGTCGTGGCCATTTTTGTCCCTTTAAGCTGCAATCAACATTAAACCATATACAGTATATCAAAGTTATGTTTACTAATATTCCGGTTAAGTAACCTAAATTACTAGGGTTAATAATTTTACCTTGCAATTGACGTTTAAGCAGAGTAAACCGTCTCCGGTTGACGACTGAACCGAGTGAGAATCCAAATTGAGATCACTAATCACATCCATTATCTCAAGCAATATCCCTTCTCTCCAAGCACATCTAAGCTCAATAACCACCTCGTTACCGAGTGAACTGATCCTTAAGTTATCGGTTAAACCAGCATAACCCGTATCAACCGGTTCATCTTCTCCTGCATTCACATCACTCCCCTTCCTCTTGCTGTTCATACAATTCGCTGATGCTCTTTCGTCCTCATCCTCTGGTTTCTTCCTCTTCATCATCGTCATTCGCGTCTCTGTATCCGCAGATTCTTTGCAAGACTCCAATTCTTGAACCCGTTTTTGTAGTTCTTGAAGATACTCAATTGTATCATCAAGAATTGACACTTTGTCAATCTGTAGAATCCGTAAGAGACTCAAGATTAGTTCATTCAAAACAGTGTCTTAACAATCTCCTAGTAAGCATGAAACGTTACTGAAACTGATTTGTTCGAATCGGTATACCTTACTAATTGAAGGAATGATAGATCTCAATGTCATGAACCGTTCATTCAACTTCTCGCGTCGTTTCTTCTCGCACAACGCATGGTTCCCGGTTTCCTCTGGTGTGTCCGGTAACAACCCCTCTTTCTTGTTCATCAGAGGAACCTCGAAGAGTATCTTCTTTATCATCTTCTGCGATTTCTCTCCCGATGTTTTCACAGATGATGATCGCTTCCACCTTGTGAAGCTAGATCTCTTATCAAAGTTTTGAAACTGCGGTCCGAGGATTAGCTGATGCGTCGTTTTGAAAATAGTCGAGATCACGCCTTGGTAATGGACATCGTCGTCCATATTTACATGATTACTCTGTTCTTGAATCTGACCTAACCGTTGAACCCTACCCTTCCTTGGATCACAAGCAACTCTCCCGGTTGTTCCAACAAATGTCTGAGAAACGCAATCGCTAGAGTTAAGCGATTGGTGAACGCAGTTACTGAGTTCTTCGCCCACAAACTGCCAGCTTTGAACCTGAGACGCACCACCATCGTTGATGAAGGAGTCATGATCCTCTAGTTCTTGCTCAAACTCGCTCGTAGACGGTGTCGGAAAAGCTTCAGTTGCAAATACTGGAATGTATTTATCATCGCTTAAAGGATCATAAACTTCTTGATAATCCGATCTCGTCGATATTGTAGCATAAGGAGGAGCTTCAAGGAACATTGTCTTCACGCATTGTATCACGTTCAAGTCCTCTGTAATCTAAAATAACCAAAAAAAATATTTTCTTAAAAGCCCTTTTAACCTTTATAATTAGCAATTAAACCCATAACATTAAATGTTACAGCTTTATGACAAAATTGATTAAAATGGTCGGAGAATTTATATGTCTTGGTGTGCATGATGGGAAGTGTTTCCGTACTACTTATTTGCTTACATGTTCGGTGGTGCCGATCTCAAGGACTCCTCCAAGAAACGGGAAGCAAACAACTGTCTGAAGCGAAGCACTCTTCAAGGAGACAAAAACGCCACACACACACAAGAAAGAAAAAAAATAGCGTTTTCAGTTATAGCGTTAGCGTTTATAATGGCAGAAAATAATTTAAAAACTTACTTTAGCGAGAAGGGAGCGAGTAAAGACTTTGCTATCGGCGGTTTGGGCATTACAAAGCCATATCGGTTCTCCGTTAGATAATGCTCCGCCGGGGATTCTACAGCAAATGACAGAATTACCCTTTAAAACGTAGGATTAAAAAGATTAAAAAAATGTTATGCTTCAAAAACACACAAAACAGAACATAAATTTCGCTAAAAATGTTTGTTTTTAGTTTTTCTGATGACAATTAAACTCGGAGATGTCGGAGTACGTTCCCATGAAAGACGAGAATTGGAGAGGCGACAAGCTAATAAAGGGTGTTCTTGTCTTTTTATTGAGACAAAATAAAATACTACTGTACCTGTTTTGATATATACATACTAATATACTATTTTATATTTACTAATTTACTAAATATAATATAGTATATATTTTCCTCAATATTATAATAATTTTGATTGACATAATTATATTAATTATTTTTTAAAGTTCTAAAAGTCATAAGTAAAAATAAAAATAATAAATAATAAATTAAAAGGAGGATACTGTATTATAAAGATGGATTATGTAAAAGACGGAATTACCCTTCACCGATGTTGAAGACAAAAGACATGCAGACTAGGTAGTACCACTCGGTGTCGGTGAGGTCTTCCGGCGAGAGCGCAGCGGCGGAAGCTCGTCGAGTGACCTGAGAACCACCGGAAGCTGAGGATTCAGCGAGGGAGAGAGATTCGTAAAGCTCTCTAAGCTGCTCACTTCTTTCAAGACCCAACTGGTCAACTTTGACTTCAGCTGCTTGAATCGTCTTCCTCGTCTTAATGTCTCCATTGTAATATCCATCTCCCCACTCCAACACTCTTTCATTATTTATATAATCCAAGAAAAAAAAAAAGATTTAAAAATCAAGAACACCAAAATCAGATTAATCAAGAAAATAAAAATAAATGTCTCATCAGGAAAAAGGAAAAAAAAAAAAAGTACTATCAGAAAAAGTTAAATTTGAAGGATAAAAGATTAGGAGATATATTGTATTGTACCCTGGTTGAGAAGCAGAGACAGACCAGAAGATTCCATAACTCCATTGAATGTTTCGAACTGAAACTGCAAGCTGTTTCTTTAGATTTCCCAGCACTGTTCTGTTTTCTACGGTAGTCATTGTTTCTTCATCCCTATGTAACAAAATAAAACACAAATATCAGTTCCAAACTTAAGACAAACAGAAGGGATTTTAAGGATATGTATGAGTCATGCGTTAACGATTATTACATGACATGGGTTTGGTTTCCTTAGGAAGAAAGAAGAAGACAACAAAACTCACAATTTTTTTTTTAACCTTCTATAATGGGAAAATGATTAAATGTTTTGTGATTTTGAAGTTACTATTTGGTGTGGTTGAATTGAGCTTTGAGTCGAGAGAAAAGGACGGTGTCGGAATCTCTTTATGGATACTTATTAGGTGTGTCGTGTGTATGTGTGTGTGTGCACTGTATATTAGTATCACAGAACACTGAATTTTACGAGAATTACAAATAACGATTTTAGAATAATTGAGTGGTAAAAAAAAAAAAAAGTAGAGTGTATCTACTAAGTACTAACCCTTTTGATGAATACGGTGTTCCAAGCATCACTCTTTTTCGACAAATTCAACTACACTACTTCTTTCTCCTTCTATGGTCCACAAATGAAATTAAGTCAAGTATGGCTCTATCAAATGTAGTTCACTTTTAATTCTATCAGTTTTAGTTTTCTTTTCTATATATATATAGACGATTAGCATTATTAGTTGTGATTTTTTCCACATATAATGATAATTAGATATATTATACTTGGATGTGTTGGTTCTTAACAAAAACATTAAAGAAGAGAGTCTATTCAATTGCTTTTTATCGAAAATCAAAAGTAAAAGTAGCCAACTTATACAAACCTCTTTTTACGAGGTTCATGTTCATGCATTCAATTTTCTCTTCATTTGCTTACGTTTTCTGAAGATAAAAAAAATCAATGTTTTAAGTAAATTATGGAAATGTTAAGAATTCAGTGGAAGTTCATCACAAGTAACATCTATCATATGTTATTTTTACATTTATCTCATGAATCATAATTAAGTAACTTCCTCTGTAGTAATTTCCTTTGAGTTACTTGACTTGTGTGTTCCCCTATAAATTGAGGAAGATTTTCTTGATTTTTTGGATAGAGCAAATCCTAATGGTGAGAGACATGAAGGACATGCAATTAATGTTATGCCTCGAGGAGCTCTCCTATACAGACAAACAAGCTTGTGGTATATATTGACTACAACATACTTTGCATTGTTTAACTAAAAAAACAATATATGTTCTTTGAATATATTCTACATTGTTTTCGAATCTTTAGAAGTACTTCCACCTTCAGTTTGATCGCAAACTCGTAAATTATATAGATGGAGTCAAACAATAAAGTTATGAAAGGAACGAGTGAAATTTGGATCTAAAGATAATGGAAGGGGTTCAGTATTGTTTTATTCTTCTTTTGACTTCTGAGAGAGATTAATTATAATAACGTTATGTTGATCAAAATCACGAAAACAAAGGATGATACTACTAACTACAGTAGTATTTAAGTGAGATGATTAATAAAGAAGAAACCAAGAGTCATTATTATCATAAGCTATGTGCATGCTTGTAATAAAAAAATCTTCGCATCTCCCAAAATGATCACTCCTAACTAGGACTACTTGTCGTGTCTGTACGTTGAAAAAGGGAGTAAAACGTTGTTTATTTCATGTATTTATTGTATGATTATGATGCAGTAAAACCATTGTTTATGTGTCCGTATATTTTTAAGCTTTTTAATATTTTTTACTAAAAATTGTCATCTAGTTTAATTTGTACGCTGTGGTCGCCGTGAACACACGCACACATTTCTGGAACCTATTAGTATTCGCTCGAAAAAGGATCATTTTGACTTCTGCGTACTATGTAAAATTTTGACTTCTCCGCACAATACTTATGCCGTAGACAAAAAAAAGAAAGAAAGACAACTAAAAATATACACTTGTATTTTGTTACACATATTAATCATCAAGTAGTGAAAGAAAAAGAATTATATACACAATAGCATATATATAAAATGTGAAAAAATATCTTAAGAATAAAAATGAAAGAGATGCTCGCATCGCATTAATAGCATGGAACAGAGAATACTGTTGATAAAAAATAGAGCGATCGAACAGTCCATTTTTTTGGGGTCCAGTTTATTTAATTTAGCATTAATAACTTTGTCAGCGCGAGCCACTCCTCTATGATTCCATCATCATAAATTTATAAAACCAACCAAATTATTCATATCAAAAAAAAAATTCCCTTAACCTTTAAGCTTTGCTTGTAAACGAGTATGAGACTTTCGATATTTTTTTTAGAGGAGTCTCAAAAATCAGATCCACGCTTGAATAATACCTCTCACGTAATCATTACGTATGATCTTTCTTCTGTTATTGTCTTATATAATGTCTAGTTGCGTAACAGAGATCTCCTTTTGAATGTACATATGATATATATATGATGTATAAGTGTTAGAGTTATATTTTAAAATTAATAAGGAAATTGAAAACAGCTAGGCTAAATTGAATTCCGTAAAAGTTATTGTCCACGTGTATGGTCAAATAAAATTCTGAATTCATTATTCATGATTCGATCAATATTACGACCTACTACTCTGATATGGTGTAGTACTTAACCACATTTTCTTGCTTTTTTATCACATTAAAAATTATATTTTGTATTCATTATTTACTCCACCACTATTTTGCACGTTCTATGGATGATCATAGTGGAGCCACGCATAAACATTGGCAAAAATAGAAACATGCACATGGCAATATAAATAAATACATACTATACGTGTATGTTTAAATCACGGCAGTCCAACTTTTGTTGTGGTATATAACTATAAGCTCGAACAGATCCAAAGACAATTCTTTCGTTTTCCTTTTGACCTGATTTTTGTGATGAGACTGAACGTACGTACACACTTCTTTTTAAACTTAATTTTTATATAAACGGTCTGAAAAAACATAAACTAAACAAAAATCTAAATGAATGGTGTTTGATCCTATATATTTAATTAGGTTAGACAGAGTCGGACTCAGACGTCATATTTTCTTCACACACTCCACATGATCTATAGTATATATTTAAGGTGGAATTCGATGTTTAATAATATATGTGATCATATAAATTCTATTTTGTTCTCTGATCATAAATATTGAAAATCTAACATCTCTAAATTACTTATGTTTTTTAAAATTAATTAAGTACATAAAATATTAATTAAGCTAGAATAATGAGTTTTAAAACAAACTAGATCATTTAAAAAAAAAAATTTAGCCTCCAACTGTTTTCTTAAATACATTCTTTAACATATTTCGCAGAAAAGAAAAAATACTAACTCGTTTATATTGTAACTTTGTTTTCATAAACTATTTTTTTCGCAAACAAACTTATATAATAAATTTGGTAGGCATAAACTTATACAGGCTACACTTAAATTTTGGTAGGATGGGTTCCGTTAGTCGGGGCCTTAAATTGGGCTGCAGTGGGCCGAATATATTAGAATGAAATCCATTTTGAGAAAAAACAATAATATAAAAAATTTTGGATGGGAAAAAGCGGGAAGTTATGGAAAAGGGAAACCTTATTTCTCTATAGTACGAGGGTAGGGCCCACCAAGACCATAAAAACATAGCGTAAAGTAAAATCAAAAACAAAATTATAATAATATATTTTTTTTTTTTTTTTTTTTCCGAAGTTCGAAATCGAACCGCAATTAGCAATTGTTGTTTTTCTCGGAATCTAAAAAAATAAAATTAAAAATTAAAAAGAAATAAAAATAGAGAGAAAAAGGGGGAACAGTGAGAGCAAAATCGTGCGACTGGGAAAAAATTTCGAAATTTCTTCTCTTCCGGCGACGAAGGGATTCAAACTTCCGCCTCCAATTTCTCGCCGTGAAATTTCTGATTTTTTTTTTCCTTCGTAGATATTTCACTCCGCCCGTTCTCCTTCGTGTGTCTACACTTCTCTAGAGGTTTATCTACAACCTTTCCTTCTCATGGCGTTTTAGGTTCGTATCGTTTTTTTTCTTTTCTTTGGGCCTTCGTCTCTCTGTTATAAAGGGGTGGGTAGATGGTTTTCTTAGGGTTTTTGATTGGATCTGCGTGATTTTGAGCTGATTTTGTTGGTTGATTTGGTCGACATTGTGGCTATATTCCTTATCCGAGATGTTGAAATGTTGGTGGGAACTAACTTTAATCTCTTCAATTTGGAGAACTTGTGATTACCTGAAATTAAAAGCATTTGATAGGCATTTTTATCATAGGGGAGGGTTTTGGTGTTTGACAATTCACATTGACAGGTTACTTCGTTGTTGTCTTCCTGGTTTAGGCTCTTCTCACTACTATAATTCTGGGAGCTGCGTAATCTCTGAGTTGAAATGAGTAGTCGTGTGGGACAGGACGCCAATATGAATGGTGTCTATGTTCGTTCAGATGGATCTAGCATTCTCAGTTTCGATGGATCAGAAAGCCGTGAAAGCATGAATGATGATCATAAGAAAGGTAATATTATCTAGTCACTTGTTTGCTGTTTACTTTTCCTAAACGCTAATTCACTTAAATCCTTTAGTTGTTTTGAAAGAACTTGAGTGAGTGATTAGGGACTATGGAAAAGTACGATTGATTATCTTGAATTGAGTCGATTCCTTCATATTCCAACAGACTCATGGCATAGATGAATCTTTAAGATTATCATTAGTTTTAAGGGAAATGGGATGATGGTTTTTGTTCTTACTCTTTGTCTATTTCTTCTTAAATCTCTCACCCGCAGGTCATCAGAGTTTGGTGGAGTGGTTAAATGAGACACTTCCTTATTTGAAGTTACCATGGGAAGCTTCAGAGGATGAACTGAGAGCATGCTTGAGGGATGGAACTGTATTGTGTAGCCTTTTAAATCAGCTTAGTCCTGGCTCAATGAGAATGGTACTTTTCAATTTTGATGACCATATATATGTATATATGTTTTCCCTTACTTTGTGACTAGACTCACTCTCTTTGTTTTTTCTATAGGGAGGCAGCTTTGAGCCCGCTAGTATAAAAATTGAACGGTTTCTGACAGCTATGGATGAAATGGCCCTGCCTAGGTTCGAAGTTTCAGACATAGAACAGGTTTGTTATGTTTTCTTGGTTATGATTCTTTGTTTCTGTGGAAAAAAATCATTTCTTAATTCGAAAGGACATGTTGGTTTGTATAGAATTATCCCAAGTCATATAGATAAAGTGGTTGTTGGGTTGCCACTTTTGCTATAATAAATCGAACCAATTCGGTTTAGACACTTCTACGTGCAACATTTTTCTAATCATCGCTGTTGTCTCATTTGCTATTTTGATGATAAGATTGCATGATTTCTGTTCCCATATCTTTTCTTTTCTCTGCCCTGTCTTGTGTTTTTCGTTATGACTCCTAATAAAAAATGAAAAACAGGGCGATATGGTGCCAGTTTTACAGTCCCTTAAGGCGCTTAAAGCAAGTTTTTCCGATGGTAGTTATGATAAGAATTCACTATCTGCAAGAAGGAGATGGAGCCTGCCAGAGGACCACTCAGATTCGAGAGGGGATGAGCGCAACTTTACTTATGAATTCCAGTCGAAGGAAGGATCTGAGATTGATATATCTGATGCTAAAATTTCGGAATTACTTAAATCAAACAGTTTACGAGTAAAGTTTTCCAACATAATTTTAGTCAATTGTGTCCAACCTTTTAGCTATTGCCTCTGTTTCTGATTCAAATTGCATTTCCTTGGCAGAATGCTCCTACTAGGTCACTGTTTGACATGCTGGATAAGCTTCTAGATGAGAGTATGACGAAAATGAATGGGCATGTGTCTCATGTAAGCGAAAGACTGAGCTTCTCAATTCTCATAACACCCTTCTATTGATTCATGTTATCTGTGTTTGCCAAGATTTTCATTCCATAGTTCATGGAATATCTCTTCTACTCCATCATGTTTCTCCTTTCTTTTTTCGTGTGTTGTTCAGGCTATGGCATCTCTCTTGAGTGCACTTGTGCAAGTGATTGAACAGAGAATCTCAAATCAAGCTGATAACCTAAAGAACGTGAGATCACCTAAGTCCTTTCTTCCTTGATTTTTTCCCGTGATGTACATATCATCCTTCTGACCAAGTCATGAAATATGCTTATGAAACTGGTGCAGCAAAATATACTCTTTAGGGTACGTGAAGAAAAATACAGGTCAAGAATAAAGGTCTTAGAAACCTTGGCAGCTGGGACAACAAAGGAAAACGAGGTACAATTGTCTCTGGTTCCAGTATTTCTCTTCACTTTATATCTGTTTCGCGTACTGAATACTGATTGGTATGGCTACTTTTTGTTGTTGTAGATTGTTACGAACTGTATGGAGCATATAAAGGTAATTGATATAATATATATCATCTCCTCCATATATATTTTTCTTTTAGTTTCATTCTTGCATCTGGAAAAGTTGGTTTACATTAGGGCCATCCATAATATTGTACATATTACCTGTGGAATACAGCCTCTAAACCAGTCCTAGATTTCGATAAAGGTTCAGTCTTAGAGATCCTACCATAAAAGTATTGTGTGTGAGCCTCGTACTTAATAACGCGACTTTATACATCATTTTTCATTTGACTTGTGTATTAGATTTGTTTGTTACAGATTGTATAATGGTTGTATTTGCGGTTGTGCTCTGTAGCTTGAGAAAAACAGAATAGAAGAGAGAGAAAGGTCAGAAGAAAAGGATGTGGTGAGACTGAGAAAGGAAAAAGAGCGCAGTGATGCTGAGATTCGCAAGCTGAAGCATGAACTCAAAGTGGTGAGAGAGACACATGAAAACCAATGCTTGGATTTAGAAGCAAAAGCACAAAAAACTAGAGACGAGTTGGAGAAGAAGTTAAAAGATGCCGAGTTACATGTTGTAGATTCCAGTAGGAAGGTGAAAGAACTTGAGAAGCTGTGCCAATCTAAATCTCAAAGATGGGAGAAAAAAGAATGTATCTATCAAAACTTTATAGAGAACCATTCTGGAGCATTGCAGGTTGATTTTGTAGATAGTATTTGTTAACATTGATCACCTATGCTAGTTATTTATATGATATAGAATCTGTGAAATTTTGTAGGAGCTGAATACTACTTCCATGTCTATAAAACATGAAGTATTAATGACACAGAGGAAATACTTTGAGGATCTAAATTACTATGGTAAGATTCTATTGCTGTCACTAACTGTCTATCACTGCTTGGCCTCAATGAATTCATTTCAGAGTACACGACTTTTTATTTATGATATTTCTACTAGGTCTGAAGCTCAAAGGAGTGGCTGATGCAGCGAAAAATTACCATGTGGTCCTTGAAGAAAATCGAAGACTCTACAATGAAGTGCAAGAATTGAAAGGTAAAACTCTTTTAGTTAATGTACGTCGTTTGTATTTGACCATTCAAGAAATGATTTTTGTTTTTTCTCTTGCTATCTAGGAAATATTAGAGTCTATTGTCGGATAAGACCATTCCTTCCAGGGCAAAACAATAGACAGACAAGTATAGAATACATTGGTGACAATGGTGAATTGGTGGTTGCGAATCCCTTTAAGCAAGGGAAAGATAGCCACAAGTTATTTAAATTTAACAAAGTTTTCGGTCAAGCGGCAACTCAAGGTTTAAACTTCTTTCCCTCTTATGCATTTACCTAGGCCAATTAGTTGAAGGCTCTATATAGAATATACTTATTTATCTCATGAGTCTGTTTTTCTGTGCAGAGGAGGTTTTCCTAGATACTCGACCATTAATTCGATCAATTCTAGATGGCTACAATGTTTGTATATTTGCCTATGGTCAGACGGGTTCTGGTAAAACTTATACAATGGTAAATGACAAGCTTGATTTTGTTAATACTATGCTTTAGCCAAGGATTATAAGTTTTTCTAACAGACATATTTCTCTTTTGCTAACACAGAGTGGGCCAAGCATCACTTCAAAAGAAGATTGGGGTGTCAATTACAGAGCTCTGAATGATTTGTTTCTCTTAACTCAGAGTAGACAAAACACTGTCATGTATGAAGTTGGTGTTCAAATGGTGGAGATATATAACGAGCAAGTTCGTGACATACTCTCAGATGGTGGCTCCAGTCGAAGATATCCTTTAATCTAATACAGTGAATAAATATATTTTTAGAATAGATACATTCATGCACATATATTTGCTGCTCCATAGGGAAATTGGTATTGGTCTAGTGCTCTTAGGTTTTACTAATGTTTTGTGGCTGCGTTCAATACAAGATTTCCTTAACTTGCAATACATTAGGGATTTGGAATACTGCTTTACCAAATGGGCTAGCAGTCCCTGATGCAAGCATGCATTGTGTGAGATCAACTGAAGATGTGCTTGAGCTGATGAATATTGGATTAATGAACAGAACCGTAGGGGCTACAGCTCTCAATGAAAGAAGCAGTAGATCACACTGGTTTGTATACTTTCTCCCTAAAATTTTATTATTTATTTGTTATTGTCTAAATATAACTAAACAATGTTGGCTATTATCTCCAGTGTTCTTTCTGTTCATGTGCGTGGTGTCGATGTGGAAACGGACTCAGTTTTGCGTGGTAGTTTACATTTAGTTGATCTTGCGGGAAGTGAAAGAGTTGATCGTTCTGAGGCAACTGGAGATAGGCTCAAGGAAGCTCAACATATAAACAAATCGCTCTCAGCACTTGGAGATGTCATCTTTGCTTTAGCACACAAGAATCCTCATGTTCCCTACAGAAACAGCAAACTGACTCAAGTCCTTCAAAGTTCCTTGGGTATTCCATTATCACTCTTTGAGTTGACTCTGAGATTTTGGTTATATCTATCACATAAATTTGTCTTTTGGTTGGTTCCCTTAACTATACTCTCTTGTTTCTTAGGAGGACAAGCCAAAACTCTTATGTTTGTCCAAGTTAATCCTGATGGAGACTCATATCCTGAGACGGTAAGCACATTGAAATTCGCGGAAAGGGTTTCTGGTGTGGAGTTAGGTGCTGCAAAAAGTAATAAAGAGGGTCGAGATGTAAGACAACTCATGGAACAGGTTTGTATTTTTTTTTTTTTTTTTTTTCTATCTCTCTCAAGATTAAATTCTGGCTTTGAAAGATTAAGAGAACAAAACTATTCATATCTTGATATGCTTGATATAACAGGTATCGAATTTGAAGGATGTAATTGCTAAAAAAGATGAAGAGCTTCAGAATTTTCAGAAGCTAAAAGGTAATAATGCAACAGTCCTGAAACGTGGTTTAAGCAATTTAAGGTTGGTGGGACCTTCATCACCTAGAAGACATTCTATTGGAGCTTCACCAAATGCTCGTCGAGGAAAAGCCTCTGGTTTACTTGGAAGAGGAAACTCAGATGTTGACAACTGCTCCGAATATAGTAGCAAGCATTCTGATTCTGGTTCACAACATTCATCAGATGAACGTAAACATCGAAAGGATTTTCACGAACCATCTAAATTTGCTGGCGGGGCAAAAGGACTTGATTTTGATGATGAAGATGTTGAACTCGTAGGCCTTGCAGATGCAGATTCTGAGGACAGATTGAGTGATATCTCTGATAGTTGTCTTTCAATGGGAACAGAAACTGATGGATCCATATCCAGTGCGGTGGAGTTGACTCTTTTCCCTGAAACTGCTAAGCCTCTTGAAATAACCGAACAACCTGAAGCACACATGACCACTGAGAAACCTGAGAAATCAGTGAAAATGGGGAAAACCGACCCAAAAGACAGGTTAGTATCCTCTTACTAGCACACATAAAAAGAACAATCCGAATGCAGATACAGATTCTTATGTTTGTTTTGTTTTGGGATTTTAAAAGCAGAAGTACTCTTCCATCAAAAATTCCGAAGCAGACCTTGAAACCACCAGGCCAAACCAGACCTTCTCGTCTGTCAATTGCCACTAGCTCCTCATCAAAGGTTTTAACAGGTAATGTTTCTATACATCA
Organism: Camelina hispida; assembly: GCA_023657505.1. Taxonomy (NCBI): domain Eukaryota; kingdom Viridiplantae; phylum Streptophyta; class Magnoliopsida; order Brassicales; family Brassicaceae; genus Camelina; species Camelina hispida. The sequence continues at coordinate 44,988,104 of CP094632.1, read as the reverse complement.
ACTCTTTGACTTGTGTCGTAGAAACCAAATCTGCCTGCTTCTAGTTACACTCATATCAGGTGACAGCCTACTTAGATTTATATGAAATAATCATATGAAGTAGATGCTTGCTTATACACGCGTATGATCTTTAGTCCCCGTTTGCTCTCGAGTCATATAATCTTTCTTGATTTGCCTCAGGTGCTAAAAGACCAACAATTAGCACTTCATCTTCAGCGAAACCACTCAACAGAAGGCGGTGAAGACACAAGACTCATCCCGAGGGCTTGGAAGAAGAAGAAGAAGATTTGTGATGGATTTTTTATCTGATGGTGTGTGGTAACTGGTAACTAATTTGTGTAACTAAGCATATGATGGATGTCCTTTTGTTCTGCTTTGTTAATCTAATTCAACAAACACGTATAACTAAGTTTTCTTCATTTGTCTCAATGTTAACTTAATCCTATCCACGTAACATACGTACGAGGTTTCCTATATGATTATGATGAATCGATATGGAATTACAGGGAAAATGCTCAGAAATTTATTAATTAAAGCGATGATTAAGATTAACCACCAAATCTGCACGGACCATCACCTTTAGTTGGTAGTAATATTACTTAGAAAATTATTTTTGTTCTTTGTCTTGAGTGAGGAGACTTTAGAATTGACTCTGACTGAATTGTTGTTCCTTCCTCTCTCTTTCTCAAAAGTCATTTCCATCATCATATAAGGCTTATGCAGAGACGGACGTTCTTGATTTTTGTAATATGTGATCTTGAACTTTTCTCGCCATACTCTAGTCTCTCATGGCTTCTTCTTCTTCTTCTTTGTCTCGCAACTGGAGACACGGCGTTTTTGTGAGCTTCCACGGACCAGACGTCCGTAAAACCTTTCTCAGTCATTTACGCAAACAGTTTAGCTCCAACGGGATTACCATGTTCGATGATCATGAGATCGAGAGAGGCCAATCCATTGGCCCTGAAATCATTCGAGCAATTAGGGAATCGAGGATCTCGATCGTGGTGTTCTCAAAGAACTACGCTTCATCGCGCTGGTATTTGGATGAATTGGTGGAGATTATGAAGTGCTGGGTAGAAATGGGGCAAATAGTGATGACAGTCTTCTATGGAACACATTCGTCTGATGTGTGGAACCAGACCGGACATTTTGGGATGGGTTTTAAAGAAGCTTGTTCTAATAAAACAAAGGAGGAGAGGTTAAGATGGAGCAAAGCTTTGAAAGATGCTGGCAACTTAGCAGGAGAAGACTTCGGAAACTGGTTTGTTCTTTTTTTCTTCAGTTCAATTTATTAGTGAATCTTATTTTTGTGAATCTACAAGCCATTTTCACAAGACTGACTATAATTTGATATTTAAATACGGTGGCTTTTTTTTTTTCTCTCTCTCTCCTTTAGGGATAGTGAAGCGGATCTGATAGAAAAGATTTCAAGAGATGTTTCAAACAAACTAAACGCTACAACAGTCTCTAGGGATTTTGAAGACAAGGTTGGTATGGAAGCACATTTGCAGAAAATGCAGTCTTTGCTACATTTAGATACTGAAGGAGGAGCTATGATTGTTGGAATATGTGGCCCTTCAGGCATTGGTAAGACTACCATCGCCAGGGCTTTACATAGCCGACTCTCTAGCCGTTTTCAGCTTACTTGTTTTATGGAGAATGTTAAGGGAAGCTATAATAGTGGTCTTGACGAGTATGGTTTGATGATACAATTACAAGAGCAACTTCTTTCCAAGATTTTAAACCAAAATGGCATGAAGATATCACATTTACGTGCGATAGAAGAAAGGCTAAGCAACCTGAAAGTGCTTATCATTCTTGATGATGTGGATGATCTAAAGCAATTAGAGGCTTTGGCTAAGGAAACTACTTGGTTTGGTCCTGGAAGTAGGATTATTGTGACCACAGAAGACCAAGAGCTCTTGCTGCAACATGGTATCGATTCTAATTCTACATACCATGTGGATTTTCCAACTAGTCAAGAAGCTCTTGAGATCTTTTGCAGATATGCTTTCAGACAAAACTATCCGGGTAATGGTTTTAAAGAGCTTTCAGAAAGGGTTGTAGACTTATGTGATAACCTTCCATTGAGTCTCAGCATGGTGGGTTCATCTTTACGCGGGAAGAAGGAAGACGTGTGGGAAAAAGTAATGCGCAAACTAGAAACTACTACTGATCATCGAGATATCGAGCAAGTACTAAGGTCCGTATATGAACAATCATCATCATCTAACAAGCGAAAGCGAAAAAGTAAATCTCGGCATTTTAATGTATTGGCCTTCTTCGTCGTCATCAACCTGCTCCTGGAGATTGCATCAGCGGTTACAGACCAGCTCTCTTCCATTCGCAAGCCTTACTTCACAAGAATCTCTTTAGTAATGTCAGTTCTCTCTGTTTTCATCTCCATCCTTGACCTCAGTTACAAAATCAAAGTCCAGAAAGCTAGTTTCAGATGCAAGTGGCCTATACCTTGGTTCTACCTTCCAGCACGTGGCTACAGAAGGATCTTTGGAAGTTTCACGGATACGGTCTTATTGTTCTGTGTTCTTGGTGGGTTAATAGTGTCGACCATCAACTATTGTTTTGTCGTAAAAGGCGAAAACGGTCCAATCAAAGTATCATCAATTTGGCCTCTCTTCTTTGCCATTGGTATGGTAGCCTCCAAGTTCATGGAGAAGCCGCTCATTTCCAAGGACTATTCGCTCTAACCAAAAAAATGTATTGATTGATTTAAACGTTCAACAATAAAGAGAAAGTGTTTTTTTGTATATATCAAATTTACTAACCAAGTGAATGTATCTTCAGAGACACTTTCACCATTTTGAGAAATCACAGAACCTGAAACCTCTGCAAAATCCTCCCACATGTTACAAGCACCAAGGCACAAGTAAGTAAGACATACCATATAAAAACTAAAAATCAAGACAGTCACTTCTTCACAAGAAACACTAAGAGAGCATATCAAAAAAGCTCTTGTCCAATCTACCATCTGATATCATATCAGAAACCATTTTCACGGTGGATGCATCTCCACTGAACCCGTTGCTTCGCATCTCTGTGATAAATTCACCTGATGCAGCTATTTCACCAGCTTTAGTGTATTATATGTGCAGTCACATGGTACATGTCCATTGTCCTTCATTTTACGGAATAACGCATTTGCTTCTGAAATTGTACCTTTCATACAAAACCCATATATCATTGTATTGTAAGTTTGAACATCAGGCTCTACACCATCGATGGGGAGACTACAAAATAAGTCCCATGCTTCGTCCACCTTACTACCCTTGCACATTCCATGGATGATGATGTTATAAGTAACAGTATCAAGATCAATCTTACTCTTTTGGATAACCTCAAACATTTCCAAAGCCTCTTCTAGCTGTCCATTTTCACAGAAACCATACAGCAAAGTGTTACAAGTTATGGTATCAGGGTACACACCCTGAGAAATCATCTCCTGGAAAAGATCTTGGGCCATCTTAAGATTTCCCACTCGACAGAACCCGTGAATTAGAGTGTTGTAAGAAATAGTATCAGCAACTAATCCTCTTCTCAACATTTCACGGAGAAGTTTCATTCCATCATCAACCCTCTTAGCTCTACAACATCCGTCAATGAGACTATTAAAAGTGACTACGTTAGGATAGCAGCCCTTGCTAGCCATCAAATCAAACATGCGCTTAGCATCATCTAGACGGTTATGTTTACAGAACCCATCGACCATTGAGTTATAGGTGATTGTATTAGGAATTACACCACGACGGAGCATCTCCTCGTATAATTCTTGAGCCTCAAAGAACTTCCCCTCTTTGACACATGCATTGATCAATGCATTGAAAGTGAAAATATCAGGATTGATTTCCCTTTCAACCATATCACGCAACAATCTTTGAGCATCGCTCCATCTACCAGATCTACAAAAAGAGTCTATCATACAGTTGTAGGTAACCACACTGGGGAAAAAGCCTTTCTCAAGCATTTCAGTGAAAAGATTTTGAGCATCACTATGATGTCCATCTTTGCAAAGACGATCAATGATGGGATTATAGAGTAAAAAATTGGCTTTGATGTGGCTTTCATCCATCTTCCTAAGCAGATTCAAGGCAGAGTCAGTGTCTCCCATCTTACACATTCCATTTACAATTGTTCTGTAAGTAACCGCGTTAGGTTCATGACCAATTGCTAACATACGACCAAGCAGAGCTACCGCTTCAAGAACTCGACCCTCACGGCAAAGACCGTTCATCAGTGTGGTAAACGTCACGACGTTGGGTGTTAATCTCGTTTCAACCATATGATCAAATAAAGCTACAGCTTCAGAAACCCTATCTTCGAGACAGAACCCGTGGAGAAGTGTGCTAAACGTAACCACATTAGGATGGAAACCAAGTTTTATGACCTTTCCCAATGTAGACAAACCAAAAGACAACTCATGACAGCTGCAGAAACATTTGATCAGAATATTGAAGCTGAAGATATTATTACAAGGTAGCATTTCAATCTTCCTAAATAGAGAAATCACAACATCGGGACGATTCATTCTGACAATGACACACATTAGTTTACTAATATCAATCACGGATGGGAATGGACGAGATCTAACCATGTCATGGAACAAAACAATCGCATTATCTAAGGTTTTGATATGATAATACCAACTTGTCAGTTTCAACTCCTCTCCTACAAAAGTTCCTTGGCTCATCAAACAAGGTAGACTCTTTGGAACCGTACGTGTCTTCGCTGAACGTATATGAATCAGTCTGACCGTGCTGATCAATCTAGTAGAAGCAGTAACAGTCTCCAATCCCCAAACCCTAGCAACCAACATTTTTGTTTTTTCTTCTTTTATTCTTCTCCATCTTTCTAACTCCTTAATGAAATCATCAAATCATAACCGGTTCGATCCGAAATATTCTAAAACCGGTTCGATCTAAACGATTCTGAGACCGGTTCTCTACGTAAGTTAAGTGTTTATGAAGGTTTCAGGTTCAACACTAAAAAAACCAAACCGGCTGGTTAACTGTGGGATGATTAAACTAGTTAATTACTCTGTTTTCACAATTAATCAAAATTGGGAAGATAAGGAAAAAAAAGAAAGCAAAAGAGCGTACAAAGTAGTAACACAGTAGCGAACCAAATCAACGAAGATAATAAAACCCCCAAAAACTAGGGTTTGAATCTTTGGGAAGATGGGTTTGTTATCGATGCAATTCACGCTTTTGCAATCACCATCTCGACCATCTTCTTCGTCTTTCTTAGCCAACCGTGAACCTAAACTCTCTACTACACCTTCATCTGTGAGCTTCCCGTTGAAGAGTAGTAGCGGAAGTGGGAGTTTGATGGTTGTGAGAGTTAAAGCTTATGGTTCTGATTCATCTGCAGATTCATCCACGCCTCCTAATGGCACTCGGGTAAATTACAAAATTTGAAATTGGTTCAGCATTTGATTTGATTGATGTTAGACACTAATCTGAATCGATCAATTGGTTTTTTGAGCAGCAGCCTAAAAGCAGGAGAGATATATTACTGGAGTATGTTCAGAATGTGAAGCCTGAGTTCATGGAGATGTTCGTTAAACGTGCACCTAAACATGTAAACTCACTTACTCTGTTTCATCATCTCAAAAGACTCAATTTTTTTTAAAAAAGGTTAGAGCTTTTTCATTGATTCGATGTTGTTTTTGATTAGGTGGTTGAAGCAATGAGACAAACTGTGACGAATATGATTGGAACGCTGCCTCCGCAGTTTTTTGCGGTTACTGTCACATCTGTGAGTGCTTTTATGTAAGCGATACGTTTTTTAATTTTATTTCACAAGTTGTGTGTCCTGTGGTTTTGTTTACTTGGGTTTTTGAATTTGCGTATTATGTATGTATGTATGGGTTTTATAGGTTGCTGAGAACCTTGCACAGCTGATGATGAGTGTATTGATGACTGGGTATATGTTCAGAAACGCTCAATATCGTCTTGAATTGCAACAAAGTTTGGAGCAGGTTGCTCTTCCTGAGCCACGTGATCTAAAGGTGAACGTTTTCAGGTTTATAGCTTCTGTTTTCTGGAGAGAGAGTTCCACTTGGCTTGTAGTTCTGTAAAAATGCTGATGCGAGTTGGTTCACTTGTTGTTTCAATCTTGACACTTCTGCTTCTTCTCTGTTGATAATAAGCCTTGTGTTAAGCTAGTCTAGAAGCATTATTATCCCATGTAACTTGTGGTGGATTGTAGCTGCGTTAACGGCTCAACAACTATTGTTGAGTCGGTTAGCTAGAGAGCTAACAACATGTTCATATTAAGTTTAGGCAGAGCGAGCTTTGGTTATTCTGGTTTTGTCTCTCGGATTTTTAAGTTTGGGAAGTAGTTGAGAGTTAAGAGACTTCTCGTTTCCATGCTGTGTAGTTCTTTTGGTGACTTGAATAAAGCTGCTTTAATATGCGTGTGTTTGATTTTTGATGTATCAAATTGTATGTGACAGTGGTTGTCTATTTTGATTAAGCCAGGGGGGTGATGAAGATTATGCACCTGGAACTCAAAAGAACGTTTCAGGGGAAGTGATCAGGTGGAATAACATTTCTGGTCCTGAGAAGATTGATGCAAAAAAGTATATTGAGCTTCTGGAAGCAGAGATCGAAGAACTCAACCGTATGGTGGGGAGAAAATCTTCGAATCAGCAGAACGAGATTTTGGAGTATCTAAAATCTCTTGAACCCCAAAATCTTAAGGCATGAGAATTCATATATTAGTTTTTCAGTTTATTATCATCAAATTTTTATTCCAATGCTTTTCTCAGTTGCAATACTTTTGAATTTTGTAGGAGCTTACAAGCACTGCAGGCGAAGATGTTGCCGTGGCCATGAATACATTTGTCAAGCGGCTTTCAGCTGTGTCAGACCCAAACCAAATGAAGGTTCTCTAATAATAACTTCACTTATTCAGCTGAAACTTGTTTGAGTTGTGTTTTGTTATATAGTGTGATGTGATTTGACTGTTATCAACGTATTGGTGGTTTACACAGACAGAAGTGACAGAAACAAGTGCAGCGGACCTGGCGAAATTGTTGTATTGGTTAATGGTGGTGGGATATAGCATTCGGAATATCGAGGTTCGGTTTGATATGGAACGTGTGCTTGGTACTCAAGCGAAGCTTGCAGAGCTGCCTCCTGGTGAAATCATTTGAACACTAAGGTGGATTAAACCGGGGGCTTTTTTTTACCCAAAGAACTCAGAATTTTCACTTGTCAAGTAATTTTTCTATTGTAAAATTGAACGAACTTACTTTGAAGAGAAGACAGTATTGTCTGATGGTATTAGATCACAGATTTTTTTTGCTTTGAGTGACTTCTTAAGATTCGCAACTCGTAGACAAAGCATAAGGAAATGTACGGTCTGATGTACATACTTAGGTTAGGGGAGTTGCACACGGACATAGAAGATATGGAAGAAAACTTATTTCCTCAAGTTTTAGTGTTGACTTGACGTATGGTTAGTAAACAAGATAAATTAAACAAAAAAGCTGTCAGGATTTATTTAGTGTAGTAAAATAATACTCATTAGTAAAAAATGTGAAAGTACTATTGTAATTACCAAGTCATGAATCATCTAGATGACCCCTCTTTCGAAATTTTGCCATTTTGTATTATGATTCTGAAAGTTGACATTCATTTACATACATTTAATTAACTTAATTAAAGAGTTGACAGGCACAAATCGTCACCAAAAAAGAGTTGACCACTGAAATTCGTAGATATTTGAATTGGGATTATATAAGAAAACAAAAGTCGGTTTATTATAGTGACATGCATAATTTCCTAAATGTTTTTTTGTGATAAACAGTTTAAATAAATTCGAATGAAAACTGACATATTTACACAAGATTTATAATTCTTGGAACAATCTCAAGATTAGGAAAACATATACAAGACCATTTCGACAACGAAAAATATTAGGGAAAAAACAAAGAAAAAGATGGATGATTTATATACACGAAACTTCAATTCTTTTATTTTTCAATCCATACAATTATTGTTTTGACAAATCCATTCATAATTAAACATCAGAAATCAACAGGAAGCATACTGAAGCACAAATAGTAACATAACGTTCGTGGGTTTGGATCTTAATAGACAAGAACATTACACTTCACACTTCTAAATACGAGTACTATAAAGCAAGCTTTACATTCAGACACCCAAAAGTGCTAAGACATAAGCTGCCATCACCGCAATAAAAATTCTCCCAAATATTTCTTTTCCTACAAGACAAGAAAAAAAGTCAAACTGATTATTTACTCTAAATATATTCTCGACTTGATAACTAGATTCGTTGCAACAAAATGGTTACGTACGTATAAAAATATGATATATAATGTGTATGCTTACCTCTTATAACTGTAGTAGAAGTTGACCCGCTAAAACTCGGTATGTTTTGTGGCCGCGTGAAAAGCGGCGGAGACGGCACTAGCGATGGAGGAGAAGGTGGCGGAGACGGTGGAGGCGGTGATGCCAAAGCGGAAGCTTCATACCTCAAGAGACATTTAGGAGTAAAGATCTGAGCCCAACGAGACCGGCTGCAACAATCCAAGATTTCTTGGACCGCAAGTTTCAGACACACGGTGCAGTTTCCTGAATCAAGATCGGGACTACACTGAACAATTGAATCTAAATCATATGAACCCTCGAATTGTGTGACACGCTCTTGATCCTCAACGAAAAATGGTGTTGATGATGACGACGATGATGAAGAAGATGCTCTGATGATAAGCTCATCCATTTTATCCGAAAGCGTTTCTCCGAACCGATCCGTGTTTGGAGCAGAACTCAAAGAGTATCTAATGATGTAAGGTCTGTCTTCTACGAGGGTGAAGAAGGAAGTGTCCGAGTAACGTACCATACACTCTTCATAGAATATGAAAGCTTCTTTTTGATAAGTGCAGTTTCTAGAAATTTCTAGGGTTGCGGTTTGAACACAGTCGGAACAAGAATTTCTCGTGATGTCTCCTCTACATAAGAACATGCCACGGACTGTGTTGGGGCTAAGACCTGTTGTGACGTTGGAATAGGTTCCTAGAGAGGAACGGTCACGGAGAGAGGAGAGAAGTGTTTCGCGGTTTGTCCGGTAAGAGCTGGTTCGCGTGAAGTTGTCGGAAATTTGGCTGCAGAAGGTGCGCATGTGTTCAGGTTGGGATATGATTTGGCTTGTAGAGAAGAGAAGAGCTAAGAGAGAGAGAAAGCAAAAGAGAGAAGAGAGACTTTTGATCACTGTTGCCATTATTTGTTCTTGTTTATGAATTATTTGAGAGAAAACAAGAAGATCATTTATAGCAGAGAGATCGATTAAAAGATGCATTATAATCTTTGACTATTTATAAGTGATCGTCGAGGTTATATCATTTCGTATATAAAATGTTATCTGTATTGTACTTTAATATCCAAATTAAACCATATGAAACTGACAAAGATATGTATTCTGTGGATGATATTTATGGTACGAAACTCCAATAACTTTTAATCTCTGTCAATCCATACAATTGTGATTTTGAAAAACTCATTTAAATTAAATATCAGAATCGACAAAAAGATAAACTGAAACAAAATAAAAATTAAGAAAAGTTTAGGGGGTTTTGTGTCTTATGAGACAAGGAAGAAAACACATCACACTTCACACAGCAAGAATAAGGTCATCTTTACATTGCACCAAAAAGTGTTAAAACATAAGCTGTCATGACCGCAATAAAAATTCTCCCAAATATTTCGTTTCCTGCAAGACAAGAAAATAAGTTAATATGATTAGTAATTTTACTCTATATAGTCTCTTCTTCATAACTAGATTAGTACAACAAAATAGTTTACGTACATACTGTATAAAGATGATGTGTATAATACAATATATGCTTACCTTTTATAACGTTAATAGAAAATGACCCGCCAAAAGGCCGCATGAAAAGGGGCGGAGAGGGTACTAATGGAGGCAGTAGCGATGGAGGAGAAGGTACTAATGGAGGCAGTAGCGATGGAGGAAAAAGTGGCGGAGAAGGTGGTGGAGGTGATAAAGATGGTGGAGGTGGTGACGACAAAGCGGTAGCTTCGTACCTCAAGAGACATTTAGGAGTAAAGATCTGAGCCCAGCGAGACTGGTTGCAACAATCCAACATTTCTTTGACCGCAAGTTTCAGACACGTTGTGCAGTTTGTTGGATCAAGATCAGGGCTGCACTGAGCAAGTGAATCTAAATCAAACGAACCCTCGAATTGTTTCACACGTACTTCATCCTCCACGAAATACGGTGTTGATGACAATGATGGGGAAGAAGTTGCATTGATGATCAGCTCATCCATTTTATCGGAGAGTGTTTGCGGGAACCGATCCAAGTTAGGAGCATAACTCAATGAGTACCTAATGATGTAAGGTCTCTCGTCTACGAGGGAAAAGAAGGAGGAATCCGAGTAACGTACCATACACTCTTCGTAGAAAATGAAAGCTTCTTTTTGATGAGTACAGTTTCTTGAGATTTCTAGGGCTGCGGTTTGAACACAGTCTGAACAAGATGACAACGAGATGTCTCCCCTACAGAGGAACATACCACGGACTATGTCGGGAGTAATACCGGTCGTGGCATTGGAATAGGACGCGAGAGAGGAACGGAGACGAAGAGAGGTGAGTACAATATCGCGGTTCGTCTCGTATGCGCTGGCTTGTGTGAAGTTGTCGGAGAATTGGTTGCAGAAGGTGCTCATGTGGATGTGGTCAAATTGGGATACGGTTTGGCTTGTAGAGAAGATAAGAGCTAAAAGAGAGAGAAAGCAAAAGAGAGAAGATAGACTTTGGATCATTGTTGCCATTGTTTGTTCTCTCTTGTTTATGAATTATGAGAGATTAATGAAGAAAATTTATAGTAGACAGATTTATAAATTAAAAAGATGTATTTTATATACTCTTTGACTACGAAAATTCTTGTATTACTCTTTAGGTGATAGTTGAGGCCATGTTGTTGTATAAAATGTAAATTTTATGGATTATGAAATATTTATACTAGATGAAAGACTTGTTTAAGGAATAATACAGAATTATTGAAGCTGACACGTTAGTTATATTATTGTCGGAAGCGAAACATAAGACTTGATTAGGAAGACTTTCGATTTCTTCTATTGGCTTAAGAAGACTCTAATTAGTCTTACAATTTGGGAGGCATGTTTGATGCAGAGAAAAGTATTAGGATATTAGTTACAGTCGGATATAACAGAAAACAAGATATGTTTAGATTTTGGTCCGATCAATATAGTTAAAAAGTATCAACGTGAAATCAAGTCCGAAATTATATTTACAGTTTTTAAAAACAAATTTATGAGGTAAACATTTTCCAATTGAAAACTACTTAGGGTTGAACCCAAGTATTGTCCTTTCCAATTTGCCGTAATACATAACTTTCTCTGACTCAAAACGGAGACATACACAGTCTAAAAATTCGAAATCAATATACTTTTATTTATTTAGATACGAATACATTATATTATTAACAGACATAACACTGAAAGTTGAAACCTAACATATAAATATACAAATGTTTATTTTATTTTTAACTTTTAGGGGTTTTAAACCTACCTAGACGAGAACACAACAAATGGCACGTCAACCAAATTAAGAGAACACAAATATAAACCGGTAGTCACTATCCTTAAATCATCACTACATTTGATCATAAAACCATTAGTGGTAACACCAAAGCTGTCATGATTGCAATAAACGTGCCCCCAAATATTCCATTTCCTGTAAAACGCACAAAAAGAGCCAAAACATGTTTTAGTTGTTTATTCTTTGATAATTGGATTGTAGGCAGATAGGTTAGTTACCAACTTACGGTGGACCTAAAATCTTCAGGTCAACCCGGTTTAATTCGGTCAAGATGGACCATACCAATTTTCATACTTTAAAAAACTGGGACAATTCTGATCTAGTCCATGTACAACCAATTTCATCATTTCTTTTTGGTATTTGTCAGATGACTACATATATACGTATCAGCATGACCTCAAGAACGGACTAATTCAAACCGAACCTGACCGGATTAGTCCATCGCAAAATCTCAAATCATAGTACAAAATCCAATGGTGTATAAATTATCAATTAAATGATAGATACTGCGACTCACCTTCTGTAACGCCAAGACTCGTTATGTTCGGTTGCAAAGCGGAGATTTCGTACGTGATTAGACATTTAGTAAAGATGATCCGAACCAACAGAGCATGGCTGCAACACTCCGAGAGACTTTGGACCGCAAAGTTCAAGCAGACGGTGCAGTTTCTTGGATCAAGATCAGGACTACACTGGACCATTGCATGTAAATCATATGAACCTTCCAATTGAGTCACATGTTCTCTATCCTCCACAAAATATGGAACTGGTAACGACGAAGACAAAGATGCTCTGAGTATAAGTTCGTCTAGTTTTTCAGGAAGTGTTCGATTGAAAAATAGCGGATAACCCAAAGGACTGTCCGGAGAGTCTCTAGCGGTACTAGGACCATCCTCTACGAGCGTGAAGAAAGAAGTGTTCGAGTACCGAACTATACACTCGTTAGAGAATACCAAAGCTGTTTTACGATAAAAGCAGGATTCATAGATTTCTAACGTTGTGGCATTGACACACTCTGAACAAGATGTTCTGTTTAGGTCTCCTCTGCAAAGGAACATGCCATAGATAGTGTTTGGGCTAAGACCGGCAGTGGCGTTTGAATAGCTTCCGAGGGTGGAACGGTTGCGAAGAGTGGAGAGGACCGTGTCACGGTTTGAAAGATAAGGGCTAGTTTGAGTGACGTTGTTGAATTCGGTGCAAGCAATAGACATTTGAGTAGGTTGGGACATGGCTCGGAGAGAGAATAAGAAGAAGCAAAACGAAGCAGCAGCAAAGTGTGCATTGATTCTCGTCATTTTTGTGTGTTCTTTCTTGATTATTATGACTTATGAGAAAGAACAAAACAGAGCATATACATAAAGCTATTATATAGAGAAAATAATTGTCTCACATTGTTATTAAAAATTATTTATCAAATGTCCACATATAAACGTTGTTGACCAATTCCGATGTTGAATCCATATATAAATAATTATTATTTTAGTTGAATCAATCTTTATTCTTTTTTAGAAAACGTTGATTATCTTTACAAGTCTTTTAAATAAGATGAAGCCTAACACGTAAGGTAAAAATAGATAAGGTTGATAAATTGGTTTTCTAAAAGCTACATTACACACAAGACTTGTTCTTAGATTATTATCTTTTGTTTGACAAAAAAAAAAAAGATTATTATCTTTTAATTAATTGTGGGTAAAGAAGAAAACATGTTTTTTTTTTTATCTCTAGAAGTTTTTTGCCTAATGGTTTTACCAAAAGTTGATTAATAATACTTTTACAGTTTGTAGTATGTGGTAGATGTACTAGGATAAAAAAGAATTGTCAGTGGTAGAATCGTTTATATAACAATTCTCATAATTTGTATTAAATATTAAATCAAAACGATAAAAAAAAGCTTAAGTATCTAAATTTACATCATGAGTAACCAAAATAAATTATAACACTTTTAATTTTTCATTAAGCAAATTAGAAAAATATCAATTCACGTCTAATTGATATTCCTTCTAATTGGCTCATTTGAACTAATCTCCTACTTTGTTGACAAAAAAAAAAATTAAAAAAATGTCAAGATCGATTTATTATCACATTAAACAAAATTTAACATTCACTTTTTAAGATAATCTTTGTTAAATCAAAACGGTTTACATAAAATTTTAAAACATTTTCTACTTCAAAGACTCTATATAGAATAAACTTATTTATCTCATGAGTCTGTTTGTAGGAAGGTGAAAGAACTTGAAAGCTGTGCCAATCTAAATCTCAAAGATGGGAGAAAAAAGAATGCATCTATCAAAAGTTTATAGACAACCATTCTGGAGCATTGCAGGTTGACTTTATAGATAGTATATGTTAACATTGATCACCTATGGTAGTTATTTATATGATAAGAATCTGTGAAATTTTGCAGGAGCTGAATGCTACTTCCATGTCTATAAAACATGAAGTATTAATGACACAGAGGAAATACTTTGAGGATCTAAATTATTATGGTAAGATTCATTGCTGTCACTAACTGTCTATCATTGCTTGGCCTCAATGAATTCATTTTAGAGTACATGGCTTCTTATTTATAATTTTTCTCCTAGGTTTGAGGCTCAAAGGAGTAGCTGATGCAGCGAAAAATTACCATGTGGTCCTTGAAGAAAATCGAAGACTCTACAATGAAGTGCAAGAACTGAAAGCTAAAACTCATTTAGTTAATGTACGTTGTTTGTATTTGACCATTCAAGAAATGATTTTTGTTCTTTCTCTTGCTATCTAAGAAATATTAGAGTCTATTGTGGGATAAGACCATTCCTTCCAGGGCAAAACAATAGACAGACAAGTATAGAATACATTGGTGAGAATGGTGAATTGGTGGTTGCAAATCCCTTTAAGCAAGGGAAAGATAGCCATAGGTTATTTAAATTTAACAAAGTTTTCGGTTTAGGCGGCAACTCAAGGTTTAAATTTCCGATTTGTATAAGAAAGAAACAAATTCAAAACTAAGAAACCAAATCAAGTCAGTTTATTTGAACCAAAAGGAACTAGAAATTTGTCTGCTCGATCATTCAAACTGAATTATAAGATACGTTTTTGGTTAAAAAGCAAATCACAGATCAGTCAACTTCATGACATGTCTGACTTCTTCTCCTGATTACACAAAGCACAGTATCAGTCAACTTCATGAAACTTACACACGACGGCAACCAAATACAGTATACACATGTAACATAAGAAATGTTTTGAGATGTAATCACAAAGTAAAGCAACATTAATAAATTACTTGATTCACCTCAGAGATGCTCTACCACTCCTCTTCTCTTAAGGATAAACTGTTTTAAGGAAGCATATCTATAAAACTTTTGTCCAATCTCCCTTCATGCAACATATTGGTCACCAAGCTAATGGTCGAAGCATCTCCAACAAATCCGCAACTCCTCATTTCTTTGATGAGTTCTGCTGATGCTGCTTTGTCACCATCTCTAAGGCGTGCCCTGATCAGCGTATTATATGTACCGCTATCTGGGAGAAGCCCATCTACTTTCATATCTCTAAACAAGGCATCTGCTTCCTGTAATAGGCGTTTACTACAAAATCCTGAGATCATTGTATTGTAGGTTATAACATCAGGCTTCACTCCTTTAAGGGAGAGAGTACAAAATAAACGCCACGCATCTTCCACCTTCCCTGCCTTGCACATCCCTTCGATCATTATAGTATATGTGAATATATCAAGTTCCAGTTCACTCTTTTGCATGTCCTTGAATACCACCAATGCTTTCTCTAGCTTCCCGTTTTTACAAAGTCCATCTAACAAAATGCTGTACGTCATAAGACTGGCAGGCACACGATCAAAAACCATCTGTTTGAATACCATTTGGGCAGAATCACAGTCGCCAGCCTGAAAACAACCTTGGATAAGAGTGGTGTAAGTGACGGTGTTGCCAACCAATCCCATTTGAGACATCTCGTGGAAGAGTTGCATACCATCCTTTACCCTTTTGCACTTGCAAAATCCCTTTATAAGAGTGCTGTATGTCACTACGTTTGGGAGGCAATCCTTGCTAACCATCAAAGAAAACATCTGCTTGGCCTCGTTAAGACGATCGTGCATGCAAAACCCGTTGATCAATGAATTGAACGTGACAATACTAGGATCTATAGACCTTTTGATCATCTCCTCGTACAATTTCTCAGCCTCTAGAAGCTTCCCCTCCTTGGCAAATGCACCGATCAATGCATTGAAAGTGACCAAATCAGGGTTGATATTCCTCATGATCATATCATTGAGTAATCTAGAGGCATCATTCCATCTTCCGTAATTACAAAGGCAGCTTATGAGGGAGTTGTAGGTAACAACATTGGCTCTAATTCCTTTCTTCTCCATTTCGTTGAACAGGGTGAGAGCATCATCCAAATGTTTATATTTGCAAAGTCCATCGATGACTGTGGTGTAGATTACAACATTGACCTCAATATTTCTTTTCTCCATCTTCTTGAGCAAATTTAAAGCCAAATCAATGTCACCTCTCTTACATAGTCCATTGAGTACCACACCGTATGTCAGTAGGTCCGGTTGACAGCCTTTCAAAGCCATCCGGTCAACTAAAGCCACAGCTTCGGAGGCTTCGTTGTGGAGAAAAAGGCCATGGATAAGAGTTGTAAATGTAACGGTATTGGGTTGATATCCCATTGCCACCATCTGATCCACCAAAGCAACAGCATCTGCAATCCTCTTACTGTGACAGAAACCATTGAGCAGCGAGTTCAGCGTGACAACATCGAGCTTATAGCCGAGTTTCATCATCTTGCCAAGAACAGCTAAAGCAAGAGAGAGCTGAGACCGCCGGCAAAAACAGTTAATCAAAATGCTGTAAGTATAGAGATTATGTGAAATTCCCAAATTCTGCATCTGCTCACCAAGAGAGATGGCAACATCAAACCTCTTCATCTTAGCAATAGCACTCAACAGTTTACAGAACTCAATGATTGAAGGGCGTGGACGAGACTGTACCATAACACTGAACAGATCAACAGCATCGTCTAACTTTAAATCACTCAGCCGAGTTTTCCTCAATCTCTCTCTGTAATCATAACTATGACCAGAAAAATCTCGTCCCGAGCAACAAAAACCGCAAAGAGCAGGAGCCGAACCTGTAATCACCCGAGTATGCCGATGAAGAAGTCTCTTCCCCGTAATCGCAACTGAGCTCCTCATCCTCTTCGATTTTAAAAATGACTGATACTACTAGAGTGAAGAAGAAACAGCAAAATCGCAGACTCGTTTTAAAACCCTATTAATCGAGAGCAGTCGGTTCAATGTCGATTCAGTTACAGCTGGTTTTCTTAAACCGGTCATCTCTCTTTCACTTTGTGTTATTATTAATTTTGGTTTGGATTAACAGTTGACCCAATCTCAGAACAAAATCTTCAACAAATTCTGGGAAATTTCAATTGAGGTTTAGAGTTGGTTTGTTAAACCATCCGAATATATTTGAACCGGTTTACTCAAATCAGAGTTGGTTTATTTATTAAACCATCCCTAAACCTCTCACGTGACGAGACGAGGTGAGAGAGAGATACAGTAATATGCTGATGATGAGTTTAATAATTACTGTATCTTATCCTTCTTAATGTGCTGCTACGAAAGAGCTTAACTAAACTAACTAAGGGCTACGAAGACAAAAAGGCCATTATATTTATAGCTGTTCGATCGGCCCATTTCCCACATTCGCAATTTCCAGCTTTTATTTATACCTAAATTGACTTACCAACTGTGTAACTACTAAATGTTACCTATGGAATCGTCTTTTTACCGTAACAAAGTTTTAAAACCTAATTAGTATAGACAAAACAAAACGTCTCTAGCTACTACTAATGTCTTGTACGTATTACTAGTATAGTAGTATTAGAAACATCATGTGTTTGGCCATACCATTTGTAGAACAAAATGCCGTTCTCAATTCACATTTTAAATATTTCAAGATGGTATTCAATAGTGGCTGTTGGATGACTATGACATGTTCAACATCTTTGCTTGTAAAGTTAGACCATCTTCTTTATTGGTCATGCACTTATGAGTGTTTAAAAATTAAATCAATATTAAATTTTAAAAAACCACTTCTACTTTGGGGATTAATTCCAACTTTTGGTATAAGGAAGGTGATTATTGAGTAGGTTGGGACATACATGGCTCGGAGAGAGAATAAGAAGAAGCAAAACGAAGCAGCGGCAAAGCAAAGTGTGCATTGACTCTCATTCTTTTTTGTGTTCTTTCTTGAGTATTATGACAGAGCACATACATATATTTATATATATAGAGAAAAGAATTGTCTCTCTTTGTTTTTAAAAAAAAAAAAAATACAGTATACTCAAATGTCCACATATAACGTTGTTGACCAATTCAGACTTTAAATCCATAAATAAATAATTATTACTATGGAACATGAATTAGTGGGGACTTCTTCATTCATTCTTTGATCAAGTCAAGGTCGGTTTACTCTGGTTATGAACTTATGATCTTATTATCACCCAAATAGAGAACGCAAATATAAACCAGTAGTTACAATCACTAGATTTGATCATAAACCCATTAGTAACGCTATCATGATTGCAATAAACGTTCTCCCAATTATAAAATCTCCTGTAAAAAAAAAAAGAGCGAAAAAAACAAATTCAAAAGCCATATCACATAACTATAGTAAATGATAAATTAAATGATCTATGTACTGTGACTCACCTTTTCTAACGCCAAGACTCGTTATGTTCGGTTGCAAAGCGGAGATGTTATACCTGAGGAGACATTTAGGCAATAAGATACGAGCCCAACGAGATTGGCTGCAACACTCGGAGAATTGTTGGACTACAAGTTCCAAGCACACGGTGCAGTTTCTTGGATCAAGATCTGGACTACACTGGGCCATTGCCTCTATATCATACGAACCCTCCAGTTGAGACACATGTTCTTGATCTTCCACAAAATATGGAATCGGTGACGAAGAAGACGAAGGTACTTTGAGGACAAGCTCGTCTATTTTTCCAGGAAGTGTTTTGTTGAAAAATTTGGGAGAATCCGTAGAATTGATCGGAGCGTAACTAGAGGTGCTAGGTGAAGCTTCTACGAGCGAGTAGAACGAAACGTCCGAGTACCGAACCATACAGTCGCCAGAGAATATGAAAGAGCTGTCATGAGTCTCGCAGGTTTCAGCGATTCCCGACGTTGCGGAATGGACACAGTCTGAACAAGATGTTTTGCTTATGTTTCCTATGCATACACTACAAGAAATATGCGTATTCTTAGCACACGAAAAACGCTATGTTATCGTTTTGATAGCGATTTCGTAAACGCTGTCTTTGCCGGTGTTATCTTATAAGGGGCACATATAATAGCGTTTTTTCTCTATGCTATTAATTGTCTCTCTATAATAGCGTTATATTATCGCTATATTAATATTGTTAGTAGCGGTTTTTATTTGTCATATTATAATTAATAATAACAAAAAATTTGTATTATGGTTTTATCAACTGTAGCTATATATTGTTGTTATAATCTATTTTCCACCCAGCCTGATTATGCTCAATATACATATTTTGCAAAAAAAAACAATATATAAGAAAAACTTTATAAAAACCTCAAAATACAGTACATATCATCTTAACCTAATATTAACTACAATACATTAAAAGTCTTAACCTAATATTAGAAGTGCTACAACCAACAAAAACATGAACCTAGAGACTCTTCTTGTTGTCTTCAATTGCCTTAGCCAAGTTAATAAATCTCAGACTGACATATTCCCCGCTGAGTATCTCTCAATGAGCTCCACCCCTTATGCTCTCACAATCTCTGCTCTTGTTGCTCTGTCCATCTCTCTTCATGCCAACATACTCCATTGTTGATTGTGCATCTCCATGGTCTGCTTGCTTGCTGCAATGCAAACACCAAATAAGTATGAAATGTGATCCAAAAGAAGCACAACAATGTCTGCTTGAAATGATGCAGAGAAGATAAATCAATTAGTACACAAATTAATATATTATCTGACTAACCTGCACACCACTATCTGTTTGAGATGCTCCACTAATCATATTAAGTTCGTAACTCTTGTGTCCTATAAGTAATAAAAGGGAACGTGAATTATAACTCGAGTTTAAAAGTGACACCTTCCAAATTCAACTGTTTTACCCTGTCAAGTGTAGTAAATTAGCCATAGCTGCTAACATAAAATCAATAACCTTGATGGGATTTCCATACACACTAGTTAACTCAGACGCATTGTTAGCAAAAACATAAAAACTGGCTAAAAACAAATGAAGTACCTTGAGGCAAAGGATACCAACGAGATAAACAATAGATGAGACCAGCTTATGAAGACATAAAGTCTAATAATGGATAGATGGGCTCTGCAACTCCGTTCTTCAACAAATCTGATATCCTTACTTCAAAATCGGAGTCTAGAGGAAAGACAAAAGCATATGTTATGATATCATACTCACCGCTAAAGCAAATAAAGATTCAACCTGTTATAGTACCAAAACAAAAAATTCCAAGTAAATATACCTTGTAAGCACCAGCATAGAACTCATTTTCGAGCATGTCATGTATCATTATTTTCAACTTGCAGATTGACACCACCACCATCACCATCATAAGGGTCAACAGAGGAGACAACACATAAACCTTTTCTCGAAAGAGCAAACACAGTGGCTTAACCAAGTCTCGAAGTAGCCTGCAATGGATACAACACGAGACAAATATAAAACAAAAACAGAAAACGTAAGACTAATTGGTATAGTGTAGTCACTAGATTACATAATCTGAAGCAACAAATCAAAGAAGTTCACATAAATCTACTTTTGACTGAATCAGTTAGACTTAATCAATAAATCTATCCCAGGAAAAGAATTCAGAAGGTAGAAGAATTGCATTGGTCATAAAAAGCTACTACCTTAGCTCCAAGAGCTCCCACCTTGTCAGCAAATCACTAGAATAGAGGCGTGATTACCAACTTAAACTGTTTCAAAAATGGAAAATACACAAACAAATTACCAACAACACACTCATGCTTTCAGAAACTGTACCAGAAACTAGATGACTTTGAACCCAAACGCTGAGAAATCACAGTTCCAGCCCAGAAATTTCCATCGGAGCAAGGACCGAACTGAACAGGTTGCTCGACGAATCCAATTAGGTTGATCCGATTCGAAATTTCTGGCTTGTACTCAATCTTGCCAAAATCGCATAACTGCAGAAATCTTCAACAGAAATAAGAAATCTATGAGCTGTAGAAGAGGAAGAACTTATAAAAACCTTAGATCTTAAACTCAAATCAACCAAAATTAGAATAAAACCCTAGATCCCCTTTCATAAACTTACTCGGCGAGATTAAGAGAAAAAGACGCCTCCGCCGTGCCTTTACTCTTCTTCACACTCTTTTCACCAGATCTTCAAACGAGTGTTTGTTGTCGACAAGCTCAAAGACTTCATCACAGCTTCAATTCATTCTCTCCCTGTTGATTTCGTCGTTGCAATGTATCTCTCATCTCACTCATGGCTGCTTAGCCAAAACCTTGGCTATCAATGGTTTTTTTTTTTTTTTTTTTTTTTTTTTTTTTTTTTTTTTTTTTTGACTCTATAGCTTCTAAGTGTGGTGGAGGAAAGACTGATTTTTAGTTAATTTTTACTAAGTGTTGGCGGAAAGAGTGATTTTTGGTTCCCGCTTACATATTTTTAGGTGTAGCGTTTTAAAAGCGCTATTATATAGATTCATTTTTAAAATTTTATCAATGATAACACTTACAAAAACTGCGCTATGCTTTTCTGCTATCAATGTTCATATTTCTTGTAGTGATAGGAACATGCCATAGACTGTGTTTGGTTTAAGACCGGCCGTGGCGTTGGAATAATAGCTTCCGAGAGAGGAACGGTTGCGAAGAGTGGAAAGGACGGTGTTGCGGTTCGATTGATATGCATCGGGTTCTTTGTTGCAATCGGTTAGATTTTGAAAAGGTTGGGACATGGCTCCGAGAAACAATAAGAAGAAGCAAAACAGAGCGACAACCAAGTGTTCGATGATTCTTGTCATTTTTCTTTTGTTATGACTTTATGAAAAGAACAAAACATAGGACATTAGGTTTATATAAAGAAAGAATATACCTTATTATTTTAAATTCATTCAAATCCGTGATGTCCACATATAACGTGGTTAGACCAATTCAGAGGTTGAATCTTTATATAACTAGTAGTATTATTTTAGTTGAACTCCATGTTTTGTATAGAAAAGAAACGTTGAATATATCGTTGCAGGCTTGTTACGTGTGATGAAGGCAAAAGATAAAAGTTTTACAAAATATTGTCTAGAGCTCTTAGGCGAAATAGAAGGAGTAACGCATCACACATATATTTTTTATTTATGTAAATTAGCTATTAATCTTTATTAGATTTATTTTTCAACATTTTTTATTTTTAAACAAAAATCAATTATAGTTAGAGAACATATTTAAATATTGTATACGATGTCATGTATAATATATCTTTTAAAAGTTAAAATTGAAAAATCAAAAATATATTAACTTTAGTAAAAAAAATATATAAACCAAAGGGATTCACTAAAGATGACATAGTATTATGAGAGTTAATTTTCCAAAATAGTAAAATGATTTTAATGTATAAGAATTTACTTTTATTTTTTATAACGTTTAAATATTATATTTCTTTCAACTATAATTCAAATCATAAAAAAAGTAATTAAAGAACAATAATAAAATATAATATTGAAAAGAAAGGAAATTTTAACCAGGGTAAGTTAATGATCAAAATCACTTTCAGTTTGGGCCTAATTAAGTTAATGGCCCAATGAGAGAACCCACACAAACATTACTTCCTCTCGTTGACTCCTTTTAATAAACAATTTAGTAGTATTATTATATTTGTCGGTTCTACTTTCGCTTGTAGTTTGATAATAAATATTTATTAACATTAATTATGTAATATTTTCTCAAGTAGCTTTAGTTAGTGAATTTCCATTTAATTCCAAAAGTAACTGTTAAGTTTTCCATTTTTTTTTTAATTAAACTACATCGGTAACAAAACAATTACCTTTTTTAAAAAAGTAAGAGAGTTGCGTTGAGTAATTTTTTGGGTTCACTTGTTTACTTTATTATATTATTTGTTATTAGTAACGGTAACAATGAAATTACTGTGCCCTTATTATTATTATGGAAAACAATACTACTTTTATTACATATATAAGTAAATAAATAAATAAAAGGAAACTGATCACAACGGTAACAAAATATATTAACTTTTTCTAAGCAAGAGAGGTGTGCGTTGAGTAATTTATATCAACGAGTCCGGGACTTGTTTCCTCTTTATACTATACCATCGTCGTTCGTATTCTCTCTATTTTTTCATCTCTACAGCTACAGCAGACTACAAACATGGTACCATCTTCTTTCTAATCTCTAATCCTCTCTTACATATGCCTACTTCTTCCAATTCGTAACAATCAATAGCGGACCCAGGATGAATTTTAAGCCAGGTCAAACACAAGTAAAAAATAATTTTGGTGAGAGCAAGTGTGTTTCTTTCTCAATAACCAGTAGGGAAACTTCAAAATTTACCCAGGTCATGTGACCTGCCTTGGTTGTACGTAGGTCCGCCACTGGTAACAATGATATATATTCTTGTTTCTTATATTTGCAGAACGATTCGTTTTAAGTAATGGATTCTGCGACTGCAAACAGGCTTAGGGTTTCCACAAGTACGTTTGGGGTCATCATCTCAGCCTGCCTCAAGTCGTGTCTCCAGTTCAATGACGAACCTTCTCCTTATTCCTCCCCTGATCGTAATTGCTACCTACGGTGAGATTTTTTTATAAAAAAAAACTAATACATCAAACTTTTTCCTGATAATTTAATTTGTTGGAGACATGTGTAGATCTTAATAATTTTTTTTGGTAGGCTGTAGATCTTAGTAATTAGTACTAAATATTATGTGTTTTATGATTTATTTAATCTCTGGTTTTTCTTTTACAGAAAAAAACGTGAATGAATGAGATGATGATGGTGGTGAAGGGTTCAAAAGCTGCTTTGGTGTAAACTATAAAGTCAGAGCACAACTAGCTAACCTAGTTCCTTCTTTTACGGTGGAATCAAGAATTCGAAATCTCCTAGTCTACTCTAATAACTGCGCCAAGAACAAGAGGCCGTCCTCTTGACATGACATGAGTACTCTTCCATAGCTTACAATTACAACAATCTCCTTCCTCAAATCTCGGGTTCCCAAATCCACTACTTCTCTCCTTGGAACCCCATGAAAATACTGAGGTCAATTTTTATCCCATCTTAATTTAATTTTTGTCCATAGTATTCTTTTCCTCCACTTATTTTATTTATTATTATTATTATTATTATTATTATTATTATTATTATTATTATTATTATTATTATTATTAATATAACCCACCATTAAAATCTATGAAAAAACTTATTTACATTTCATAATAGAAACTTGAATTAAAATGTGCAATACGATGTGAAACTAACCGGATTTTGGATCCTGTCATTCGACCTAGTCATTGATCATTAGAGATTTCATAAGTCCAATTTGTATTCACATTGTTATGTTAATTTAGCATTCAAGTTCCTATTATGAGTTGTAAATAAGTTATTTTCATATATTTTAGTGAATTTTAAAAATATACAAAATATATTAGAATGCTAAATCAACAAAATGATGTGAGAACTAACCGGATTTTGGATCCCGTCATTTGACCTAGTCATTGATTGTTAGAGATTTCATAAGTTCAATTTGTTTTCACATTGTTAAGTTCATTTAGCATTCAAATTCTTATTATGTAAAAAAGAAAAGTTTTTTGTTTTTGTTTTTAATGGATTTAAAAGTTTTTTTTTTTAAATATATACTAAATGAGAGAGGTTTAAGCAGAATATTATTAATCTAGCTAGCAATCTTGGTATCTTCAATATTTTGTTAAATTATTAAAATTTGAACGGTTTAAGTTAAACCATTTTTTTCATTTACGCCGGTTTATTAACAATAGAATAACCTTATTGTATATATGTTCCCGCTCGAGTGTTCATCACTGTTTACAAACCCTAGAACTGCCTATCGAGAGAAGAGCATTATTGCCCACATCACTGTCAAATCATAACCAAAGAGGAAGATATTTAGCTAAAAAGGTACAATCTTTCGTTTCCCTCTTTCACTCTTGGATTTTCTCGAGAATCTACAACCGCATGTTTTTTTTTTCCCACGAATTGATCTGTTTGCAGTTTCCTCTGTCTCTAATCGAAACAAACCCGTTCCTGTTTTGCGACATTAGGCTTATGTTTCTGTCAATTGTTTTTAGTCTTATTGTGATTTTAACACATATAAACAGAACCCGCCTTGTTCGTTCATAATCTATCAGATCAAAAAGATTGTTTTTTTGTGTGTAAAGATCTTACCTTTTTAACTGTTTCAATGCTAATTTTGTCTCTCAATCATGGCTCTGATTTTGGGGTACTATCTCACTTGATTGATTTTGAAATGTATTCAATGCAGATTCTGTAATCAAAAACATGTCAGGTGATTTGGAGAACTCGGTGATAAACTTGAAACTACTCATAGATGAAGAGAAGAACAAAGTTGTATTCACTGAATCTGGTAAAGATTTCGTCAATATACTTTTGAGCTTTCGACTTTGCCGTGGCGTTGGCATAATAGCTTCCGGGGACTGGGAGGACCGATTGCAAAGAGTGGAGAGGACGGTGTTGCGGTTTGATTGATAAGCGTCGGGTTCTTTGTTACAATCGGTGAGAGTTTGAGAAGGTTGGGACATGGCTCCGAGAGACAATAAGAAGAAGCAAAACAGAGCGACAACAAATTGTTTAATGATTCTTGTTATTTTTCTATTGTTATGCTCTATGAAAAGAACAAAACAGAGGACATATAGATTATATAAAGAAATTTTAAAATCGTCCACATATAACGTGGTTAGACCAATTCAGAGGTTGAATCTTTATAAAACTAGCTAGTATTATTTTAGTTGAACTCCATGTTCTTGCATAAAAAAAATAAACGTTGAATATCGTTGCAGGTTTGTAGTGTGATGAAGCCAAAGGCAAAAGATAAAAAGTTTTACAAATCTTGTTTAGCACTCATAGTGAAACAGAAGGAGTAACGCATCACAATTATTAAACTGTTTTTTTTTTTTATGTATTACACAAATCATAATTTATAATCCTTTAGTCATCACATATGAATGATCACACAAGTGCAAACACCTAAACTGCTATTTTTAAAGCAATCTCCCAAATATTTGTTTCCTATTAGTAGTCTATTAGACTAGAATATAAATAACATATCACACGTCACACACATTAAATACAAATATTTATAATCATTGGATTGGATCATAGTCATAGAGCCACAAGTGCTAACACCGAAGTTGTCATGGCTGTAATGAAAATCCTCCTAAATATTTCGTTTCCTGCAATGCAAAGAAAAGCCAAAACAATACATATAAACGTTTTAGTTCCTCTTTCTGTTATCTTCCTCATAGTTAAATTTGATTATGAATGATATAAACCTTTCATAACGTTAATAGACGATGCGCCGCTTGGTGACTGAGAACTTGGCAAACCGGTTGTATCATACTTCAAAAAACATTTAGGAAGATAGAAGTGAGCCCAACGAGCATTGGTACAACAGCCTGAGACACTTTGGACTGCAAGTCTCAAGCAGGCGCTGCAATTTGCTGGATCAAGATCAGGACTACACTGAACCATTGTGTCTAACGTATACGAGCCCTCAAAGTCATTCACGCGTGATTTATCCTTCACGTAATAAGGCGTAGAAGAAGACAAAGAAGACTTTGATGATGTGAGGATAATTAGTTGCTCTAACTTATTGGATAAAGTTTTTTGGAACGAACTAAAAAGAGAAGTAGGAAAAGAAGCGACAGAGTATTTAACGACGTAAGGCCCGTCTTCTACGAGGTTGAAGAAGGAAACGTTGGAGTATCGAACCATACACTCCTCGTAGTATATTATAGCAGTTTTTCTATTAGTGCAGTTATGTTTAGTGATTTCTAGGGTTGCCGTCTTGACACAGTCCGAACAAGATGTTTTGGTGAGGTCTCCACGGCAGAGGAACATGCCATGGACTGTGTCGGGGCTAAGACCGATTGTGGCGTTAGAATAAGTTCCGAGGGAGGAACGGTCACGGAGAGAAGAAAGTAGGGTTTCACGGTTTGATTTGTATGAGCTGGTTTGTGTGAAGTTGTCGGATAATTTGTCGTCACAGAAAGTGTGCATGTGTTGAGGCTGAGACATGGTTTGGTGAGAAAAGAGAGAAAATAAGAAGAAGAAGCAAAACAAAGGAGCAGTGTATCTGATGAAAATTGCCATTTTTGGTTCTTTCTTGTTTGTGAAGGTAGGACAAAACGGAGCAGAACCTAGCCATTTATATAGGGAAAAATCTTCTTTTATTTTTAATTTCATTCAAATATGTAACGTCCTATACCAATTCAGAGGGGGAACATATATATATTTTTATTGTTTCAGATGAACAGTCAGATGATTTCATCAATAAGAGTTCAATTCAAATATCTGAACAACAAACATCATCTTTTATTACTTGTTCTTGAAAGTTGGGATTATGAAAAAATCACAAAGTTATCACAATATTAAGCTTCGTTAGCGTATGAAACAAAAACATGGACTTGCTCTATTCAATTTTAGAAGACAAAATTAATATTTGATGCATAAAAAAAGAAAATTCCAAGAGTCAAAGTCATGCCTGTTCACAAACAGCACAAACTCTTCATTTGGAATTGCTGTGGTATTTACAAAAAAGTATGACAATAATCATATTATTAAAATTAAAATAAATTACTTGAAAATTCATTTAGTTGAGAATTCAACTTAAATTTATTATATTTAGAGGTATTTTTCTGTTAATATGTGGAGTAGAAATATTTGCATTGCATCCGTTGAAGATCTAGATATATATAATAAGTGGTCTCCTAGTTAGAGATCACAAATTAATACATGAAGCTCTAGCATCCAAATAAGCATCGACAACACATATAAAAGTTCATTTAGCTAAAAAAAACAGCAAACATTCACATAGTGTTTTTTTTAAAAAAAAAAACTGCTCAAACAAATATAAAGAACATAAATTAAAAAATTACCGTTACAGATACCCGTTACAACAATCACATAGTGTTTTTTTTTTTTTTAAACTGCCTAATAATTTATTTGATGGGACTGACTTACGTCGTACGTATTGCTGTGTAATTTTGGCTCTCTTAATTCCTTGTGACTCCCAATATTAGTTTATTTTGATGTATTTTATTGGATAAATTTAGGTGTTTATAAACCTGATAAATTAATTAGGTGTTTATACAAAATACAGTATATGTCCCTATTAATTCCATGCTTAATAGAGAGATTTATTGATATTGATACATATAGTAATATTTGTTCAGTCAAATTCCTTAGTCAAATATCAAAATAGCTAAGGTTGACTTTTAATCCTTAAACTCTCTCCCTAGAAATTTGGATATAAATGAACGTCGAGACTTGAGATCAATGGAATAATAACACACAATATTATTGTACAAGTCTTTGTTTCTTTTCCAAACACTCGGCCGTCTAGACTTTGCAGCAAGAAACATGAAAAGCTCATTCACGTTCACCATCTTCTTCTTTGTTCTTCTCCTTACCTCTTGTTAGTAATCTCTTATTATTAACAAAAAATTATTATTATTAAATGTTGTGAAAATAATGAGTGAATAATGAGTTTGGTGTGTATATGTACATATAGGTGTGGTGATGAGCGCGAGGATGCAAGAGAGCACAAACGATATATTGAAGCCTATAACATGCAATACCAATGAAGACTGTGCTAAATATTGCAAAGGTCCAATTCACAACTGCATATTTCATACTTGTCAATGCGTACCAGGAAATCCTAATTGTTGCTAGATAAAAGTACCCTCCTCCACACATAGTCTCTAAAATTCTTATGTTTCTGATTCAGTATCTTTTGCATTAATTGGATTCCACCAAAAAGAATGAAATAAAATTATGTTTCCTTGTTCGTCTACTTAATTTCGTAATTTCATTATTCACAAGACGCAAAATCTCTAGACTTTATAACCGTAGAACTATATAACTCAGCTGTATTATTTAATATGAAAGATATATAAAACTATGAAAGAACAAACATGAAACATATTGGGTATGGTATCTTACGGTGAATCAATGCATATAATGTCGTCATATGCCGTAAGACACCATACATAGTAGCTGTATCATGTTTGCCATTTCATACTCAAATGTTTCCTTCTCCTCTTCCAGTAAGCGTTTCATACTCCTTTTTTCAGTAAGCGTTTGATTCGTATGAAGTGGTTAGTGTGAAGTTGTTGGTAGGATTGCAAAAAGTAAACATGTGTTCAGGTTGTGAGACATGGTTTGGTGAGATAACAAAGAGAAGAAAAGAAGTAAAACAGAGGAGTAGTGAGTGCAATTACGGTTGCCATTTTGTTCTATGTTGTTTGACAAAACAGAGGAGATAGGAATTTAAAGTACAAGGAAGATAGCTTTTTTTTTTTGTTGATTTATTCAAAATTATGTACAAATAAGGATTGGTATTATACCAATTCAGAGGAAGAATATGTAAATCTTATATTGTTTTTCATCCACGATAGCAATATCTTTCTTTACTAAGACACAAAATCATGAAGTTAACAACTGTTTTTTTTTTTTTAATAATTAATCGAAACAGAGACTTAGTCCTACAACTTGGAAGAAAGAGTTTTGATTCAGAGAGTAAAGAAATTACTGCAGATTCATGGCGGCGAACGGGAGAAAAAGGTAACCTTGAACAGGATAGGCTTGAAGTGCTGGAGTTGTGCCTTGAGTAGCAAGATTTGTACCAAAACTCATAGGACCAAAACCAGTGGTAGGAAAGAACATCCCCGGAGGAATTGTTGCAGCTGATGGAGGAGTTGTGCCTTGAACAGCAAGAGGTGTACCAAACATCATAGGACCAAAACCAGTGGTAGGAAAGAACATCCCGGGAGGAGTTGTTGCAGCTGATGGAGGACTTGTGGCACCATTAAATGTGAAATTACCAGAAGCAGAGGAGCTACTGGTTGCTCCACATGCAGTGCATCCGTGTGCTGGAGGAGGAACAGTAGCGGTTTCATGGGGTCTCTGAACACTCGAGTTAATCGAAGGAACTGTTGTGGATGGTGGTGAAATAGAGCTCTGATACCGGGTCATACCAGGGAAGAAACCAGTTGGGGTTGTATAATCAAATTCTGGCCTTGAGCCTATGGGAGAGGTATGAGCACCAGCAAACCACCCACCTGTAACATGAGATTTAAGTCAAAATTACAGAGAGATATAAAAGAGAAAAATGTTAAGAAAAGATTAAACTGGATGAGTTAGTTAGTTAAATTACCTTTGTCTCCTCGCTTGTAATCATCCCACCTTAGTTCTTCATGGCTTTTATGTTGATACGGCTTGGAAGCAGATATGGAAATAAATTTGTCTTTGCCTTTTCCATTGGAGAGATCCCAAAGAGATTTGTTTTGTTCATCATTCGTAAAGGTAGGCGCATAACCAGGAATTCTACTACCTTGTTCAGTGTGGTTACTCCATCCATGAGATGCAAAAAACGGCTGGGATCCAATATTGGGATTGCTGCTGAATATAGAAGGTGATGAAAAAGGCGAGCTCGGCGACGCAGTAGTAGCTCCACTGAAACCAAAAGGCTGAGGACCTCCTCCACCTACTGAATCACTACCAAAATTTGGTGGATTTGGGCTAAATAGGTTGGAGGAAGTCCCAGGCAAGTAACCAACACCAAATCCGGGGAAACCAAACTGTGAATGAAGACTCTCTGTATGTGTATCAAAAATAGATCGGTGGTTTTGTCCGAAACGGTTTGAAAAGGAGGGTGCTGGTGGCGTGTATCCAAAAACAGAAGTAAAAGCTGAAGAGCCAGTCGCCGGAGACGCTGGGACAGAAAGTTGCCTTGGCCCAAAATGTGAACCACCAAAAACAGTTCTAGTGGTTGAGGAGGAAGTTACTGGCGGGAAACCAATGCATGGGGCAGTGCTAGATGCACCAGCTTGGACGGGATCTTGAATTGCCCCAACCCCAAGTAAAGTTGGTGTGGGAGCAGAGGATGCACCAAACCCAAATAAAGGTTGCGTTGAAGCAGAACTCACCGATGTAAAAGCAGGTACGAATCCGGAAAAAGAAGAACTTTGAGGTGGAGATGAAGTTGTTGAGGATGTGGAAGTGGCAGATGCACCAGAACCAGTATTAACTTGGACAGGAGCTTTAAATATAGATTGCGTTGGTCCGGAACTAACAGATGTGGTGGCAGCAGGAGCGGATCCGAGTCCGAATGGTGAAGAGCTGTGATCTGAAGATGAAGTTGAGGATGTGGAAGTTCCAGATGCACCAGAACCAGAACTAGTAGCTAGTACAGGAGCTTGGAAGGCTGGTCTTTGTGAGGGAGACCCAAATGCATTAGCGATAGTTGCGGCAGACTGAGTTGCGGGGACAGATTGCACTGGTCCGAAGCTGAATGGTGATGATGTTGATGTTGAAGTAGCAGCGGGAGCAGATCCAAAGCTGAATGGTGTTGATGTTGATGTTGATGTTGAGGTGGAACCAACAGCAACAGAATGATGTTCTTGAACTGGTCCGGGACTAACGGGAGTTGAAGTGACGGATGAGCCAATCACAACGCGCGGTTGAGATTCTTGGCTATTATTGAGCCAGCCTGAAGCGCGGCAATGGTAACAGTTTCTGCACTCTGGCTCAGAAAAATCAATTCTCATCTTTCTATCTCGATCTTTCAAACTGCTTGACAAAGAAGACAACAAACGAAACACGTTAATCTAATAAGATCAGAGGATAACCGTTAACACTAACATAAGTTGAATCGAAACCCTAAATCCTTTTTAATATGCACTCAAATAAACACGTTAATCTAATAAGATCCTTTAATATGCACTCAAATCTAAGGGATTACACGAGAAAGTAGCGATTTTTAAGTTCAGAACAGAGCATTATCATTGAATCGATAGTTCTAAACGAAAACAGAGAATTCAAAGGAGAGACGGTAGCGAATTGATGAGGAAACCGTATGTGAAAAAGCGTGCAAAAGAAGTAATTCAAGAACCCTAGTTACGAATAGATCTAACCCAAATTCAAGACAGATAAGATTAAGGAAACAGCGATCGCTAATCAAAATCACACAAAAAAAAAAAACGAACCTTTGGACAAAGTTAGGAAGCGGAGCAACGACCAAGAGAGATTGAAGGAGAAGCTTTATTCTTCTAAATCAAGGTTAGGGTTTGTGTGAAGAAGAAGGAAAAAAGAGCACTTTGTGGTTTCAATTTATAGGAAACGATCTCCTCACTTTGCCTGCGTCGCTCTAACGCCTTGTAAGATTGTTTTTTTCTTTTTTCTTTTTTTCTTTTTTTCCTTTCTTTGTTCTTGTGGCGTTGTTTTAACGCTGGACTATATTAATTTCATGAAATCTCCATCAATTTAAATAGATATATTAATATTATTTTTTTTTTTTTATTAGCTATTAATAAATAGTACTTTTTTTTGAAAAATAATAATATTAATAGCTAATATCCCTAAAATAAACAATATTTTGGTTTGGTTTGGTTCGGTTATTATCGGTTTGGTTTTGATTTAAATAAATTTGGGATAGATACATGTCTAGACTTATGGAGATCTCTATCAATTTAACTATACATGTCTAGACTTAAGGAAACTACAAAGGTGTATTCAACTTGACATTTTAAGTGATTTGTGTAAAAGTTACAAATCCTATATTATTCAATCATGAATTTTAAAAAGTCTTCTGAAATCCACTGTTATTAATTGAATTGATGATTTAAAATTTTACTTTAAAATCTACTGTTATTCAAAACAGTTTGTGGATTTGGATTTTAATAATTTTTAGGAATTTTTGAGGATTTGAGAGAATTTGTTTAGTTAAAAATACAGAAAATCCAAATCTCATGGTTTTTAAGTGGAATTTGAAAGAATTTTCCTATAAATCATATCAACTTCCCTAAAATCTACAAAAATTCTAAATTTTCTAAATCCCATCAAATCCTCCAAAATCATTGTTTCAATACAGATAATAACCGAACCAAACCAAACCAAAATATATACTCAAACCATTTGGTTGCGGTTTTCCTCAACCCAACCAGTTCGGTTTGGTTCGGTTTTAAATCAAAACCAAACCGATAACCAAATTTGTTTATGTTAATAAAATCAAAACGCATTACTCTTAACGAAGACGCGATTAGGTGTGATATGTTCGTTATCGTCCAAAAACATAGCTTAAAACACTTTTTTTTTGTGTGGCTGATCCCCAATTCCCCATAGAATACCGAGAACTCATAGCCCAAAACAATACAATCCACAAGAGAAGAATTGGGATGAAACAACATCAAACATTGAGAACTCTAAAATATATTGCTTTTAAGAGTATAATTTTTGTTCTTTATTCTTCTCTTTGGTCAAGTTTTGAAAAGTTAATATGCTTAGATAGAAATTTTGACTTTTGAAGGACATATATACTGTATATTGTTCAGTCAAATATCAAAGGAATAGCTAAGGTTGATTTCCTTTTATTTTTCTTTTTTTTTTGACCAAAGGTTGATTTCCTTCTTTTTTTTTTCTTTTTTTTTTGACCAAAGGTTGATTACCTTTTAAATATTAAAACTCTCTCCCTAGAAATTTTGTATATAAATGAACGTTGAGACATGAGATCAATAACACACAGTATCGTACAAGTCTTTGTATCTTTTCCAAACACTCGGCCGTTTAGACTTTGAGCAGCAAGAAACATGAAGAGCTCCTTCACGTTCACCATCTTCTTCTTTGTTCTTCTCCTTACCTCTTGTTAGTAATTAATCTCTTATTAAAAAAGAAAAATATTATTTATAAATGTTGTGAAAATAATGAGTTTGGTGTGTATATGTATATATTAGGTGAGGTGATGAGCGCAAGGATGCAAGAGAGCACAAACAATGTATTGACTATACCATGCAATACCAATGAAGACTGTGCTAAGTCTTGCAGAGGCCCATTCCACCACTGCAAAAATCAGAGTTGTCAATGCGTAGAAGGAAATCCTAATTGTTGCTAGATAACACCCTCCTCCACACCACAATCTCTAAAAGAAAAAGATTATGTTTCTGATTCAATATATTTTGCATTGGATTAATTCCACCAAATAATAAAATTATGCTTCCTTGTTCGTCTACTTAAATTCGTAATTGCATATTCACAAGACACTAAACCGTATAACTAAAACTCAGCTGTATTAAAATATGACAGAAACAAAAAAAAAAAAAATATAAAACTATATGAAAAGAAATGACTTCTTTGAGTCATGAGGAAGAAGGAAGAAACAAAATTTATGCTAAACATTAATAACATATTCCGGTAGATTCTTGGTGATACTTATTTGTATGGTATGTATAATGACTATATATACACACAAGAGGAAGAAGCTAGAGATTACTATGTGATGTGTCTTAAACTCTTGAAATCGGAGAGAAGGTGACATTAGGCATAAAAGAAGAAGGGACTTCTCTTGTATTCACCGGAGTTTCCATGTCAATAAGCTCCCTGAGTGAACTGCATCTAGACAAAGAGTTGCTTCTTTCTCCTCTTGAGACTTCGCTTCTGTGCAGCTCGGCTACACAGACTGAGAATGCTTGTAATGCTGAGAGCTTTGCATGGAAGTTAACCTCGTAATGTCCGTCTCTGATGAATGCCATTGTCATTGCTGGTGTGATCTCCTTCTCACCCTGAAACACAGTTTTGTTTTTAAATGTCAAGATCAAGAAAGAGACAGGTTGATACATTACACTTTGGTACCACAAGGAACAAATTCTTACCTCTATGAAAAGTTCCAAACCCTGATGATTGTTGGTGAGTTCTGGAGATTCTAGGACAAAAAGGTGACATCCCATGTCCCATCCGCTACAGTCACAGCCTCCACCTGATCTCCATCTCTGCAGTATCGGTGTAGGACATGAGTTTTCAGTATCAGGCAAACCGTGAGTTCCTGTTGGAACTATGACTTTCATCTCACGATGACTCGAGAGTTTGCTGTTTGAAGAAGAGTCTTGAATAACAATTGCTGCAATCTCTAGGCCTGGATGTAACTCTGAGGCTGGCCAAGGATCAGATGCAGAGTTCTCTGAATGTTTTGATAGACTGCGCAGCAATCCTCGGCTGAAACTATTCTGCCTCGGTAGCTTTTCTTGTCTTAGATCAGATGCAGAGTTCTCTGTCTCTGAGAATATCGATTGACTCAGGTCTAATCCTCCTCGTCTGAAACTGTTCTGTCTTGACATGTTTTCATGCTTGAAGCCACTTCTTCTCGCACGTGCAATGTCGAAAAGAACGAATTCTGACACAGTTGATTCCACAAGATCTTCTTCATATGGTTCTGGTTCTAAGCAGATCTGAGTTGAAACTTGCATCTGTCCTATTAGTGAAGATTCTTTACCTGAAACATTCAACCGCTGTTCCCCAAAATTCTTATTGCTTCTACCACCGATATAGCGAAACGAATAGACATACCGAGAGTCGTTATCATCCATTCTTGCACTGGCCATATATACATCATCAGGACGGTCTAGAGAAAAGGTGAAAACAGGCATCCCAAGTTCATATTCCATACTGAGATAAGCATGTAGATGAACAGGTGAAGAATTTCTCAAGGATTTGTTTCTTGAGACCATTTCTCCGCTGATTTCACCTGATTTAGGTATCAGAGGATTTCGATTTGAAAACGGATTGGACAGTTTCTTGATACGGCTAAACCAGCTTGTTGAGCTTGAACTATTAGTAGAAGAATACTGATTGCTTCCCTTTGAAGAAGACATAAAGGGCAATTGTATTCTAGCAGAGAATGACTTTTGCAATCTTGGTTCCATGTTTCTCTCTGTAGGCTTAGCTGATCGTTGTTGTTGTTGCTGTTGTTGCTGTTGTCTACCGTTTGTGTTCAACCGTACCCCGAAAAAACCACCAGAAGAATATTGCTCCACTGAAAACTTTTCAGCATCTGATATGTTCCTTCTGCTTCTCTCCTTGGTGCCTTGATTGAAGAAGAAACCATGTCTCTCCTTTGGCTTGTTTCCCGGTTTTGGAGGTTTCTTGCATGAGGAGTTAAGGACCCGATAAAACATAAACTCATCTTCTTCCCCTGGCTTTTTGGAATCGAAGAAATCTCGTAGAGTAGGAAGAACATTTTCAGAACTCTGTGCCATCTTGTTTTTTGCTGATTTTGTATATAAATTAACTAACCTCTATCACCATTAGCAAATGACCAAACTTTTCTGCAGAAGATTTGTTCAAGGCAAGAACATGTATCAGTACTGTAATACCAAAGAAGCTAAACCAAACAAACAAGACAATGCAAATGAGAATATAGAAAGGATCACTTACCAATCACAGCAGAATCTGACTCTACAACTTCTTGAGGAAACTGTCACTGATTATGAACCTTTTTGTTACAAAGAGAGAAGTTGAAAATTGCAAACTCTTCTTCTTAATTGATAGAGAAGTCAAAAAAAATTTCAGGATACGCTCTTACAGATCTAAAGCCCCACCACAAGTAACATAGGAATCAAGTAGTTGTGAATGTAATGAAAGCAACAGACAAAAGTTACACAAAAAGATATATTTCACTTGCAGTCTAAGCCAATCATAGAAAGGGTGTGCAAAAAGTAACAATCAAATACCAATTGATGGTTTCAGAGTAGTGATCCTCAAGGGTGGTTTAAAGGAAAGACCTTTATTCATATGCATTCATAACTAATTGATGACCGTTACATTAAAATAGGAAAAAGTACGTACAGGCTCTCTTTCAATCCATTAATAATACCATGGTTGGAACTTATAGAACACATAAATTGGTAAAAAGTAAAAACTAGTAGAGAAATGCATTATCTAAAATTAATAGTTTGCTTTGCTAATGGGCTTTTATATACGCTTCGAAAGAAGCCCAATTTTATAAAAGTGATATTTTAAAAAACTGCATGCATCCTTTAAACATTCAAGGGTCCATAGCTCAGTGGTAGAGCATTCGACTGCAGATCGAGAGGTCACCGGTTCGAACCCGGTTGGGCCCTTTTTTATTGCGAAAGCCAATATTTTATTTTTTTATGCGTTACAGGTGTCCTACAACATTATGATTTTATATGATCATTGTTGTTTAGTTTGTCCAAAAAAAAAAATATATGATCATTGTTGATTTTGTTAGAATAAAATACAACTAACTACAGAAATCTGTTTAGATTAAGATTCCTCTGACTAATTAATTGTTATATGCCTGTGGTTGTGGCCCTTTGGGTGGGTAAGTATGATGAATTAGTATTGAGATCTGAAGAATGAATCCAAGACAAATAAGAAACGAGAACAAATCCAGATATCCAAATCTCAAAAGATCATTAAAAACTCCAAAAATGCTCTCTTCTTTACATTACAAATATTATAAAACATAGATTACAAATCATGGAAGAACCCATCAAAGCAAATTCACAACCACACCATTTCCAGTTTTTGTCCCATCAAAGTACGCAACTTTTTCTTCTATATGGTCAGGGAAATGTTCATCATGCCAGTAAACCATAAACAGAAAAGGAGTCCAATTCGAGGTTGTAAAACCAAATGAATGCTTCTTCTAGTATTTGAAAGAAAATAAAATAAAATAAAGTAAAGGAAAGAGATATGAGACGAAACCCCGAAACTGACCAGTGATGATGATGATGCACACGATAGAGAGAACTGAGTTGTAGCTTCTACTTCAAAGGATGATAGTGAAATTTTGATCTTATTCTGCAAAAGCCTACGGGGAGTTTCGGTTAATGTAAGGAGATACCTTTTAGTTTCCTCTTTGTGTTTTCTGTTATCATCATCATCATCATCATAGTGTGTTTCTTTTGCTTTCGAGCATTGTTCCGTCTTTAAGAGCAGCATGTGCTTCGTTCTCTTGTCCTAGAGCTGACAGGGCTACAGATTGAAGATACGATGCGATATGCCAAGCAGGAGATATCACTTGGGCTTGCATTGCATCATTCAGCGCCTCTTGGGGCATCTCATTCATTAGGTAACACAGACTTCTTCTTGCATATACAGTTGGGGAAACCATTGTCCCGCCCTCAATAAACTGTCCAAACACATTCTTTCATCAGTTTTTGTCATAAGGTTGCACAGATTTACAACACTACCCTTTATCTGGAAACTTAAACTGAAAAGACACAAAACAATGGCAGTAGAAATTATCTAACCTGGGTATAGCAGTCAATGGTATTTACAAAGTCTTTATGTCGGAAAGCAACATCACCCTTTTTCTTGTAGTTCAGCGAGTCTTGCATCTGATTGGTCCACATCTGGAACGAAAGCTGAAATTTTTGTAGACGAACAAGCAAACAAAAAAAAGGTGATCAGATTACAACAAGGAATAAGGTCGCACTATCCTGAATACACAGTGAGACAATTACGAGAGTATAATTAATAACAAGGTTAAGAATTAAGAAAGAAACCTCTGTGGCTGCACCCTCATCATCTTTATAGCTAAGCTTTTCAAGAATCTCATGTATGGCAGTTAGATCTGTTCTTAGGCACGCTTCTCCAAGTGGTGAAAGGGGTGTGGTTGAGGCGCTGCTTGGTATGCCCATCAGTTCATGAGAAGGAGTCTTACATGAATAAACCAGTTTCTTATTAGTGTCGGAAAATAATCTTCTCGAAAGCAAAAAAAAAGATAAGTAATCAAAAGATACAAGAGCTTTCAAAAGTTAGATAGAAAGAAGACTAGTTAATGGTAGCAGGAAAGCACCTCAAGATCTCTCTGTAGAGGGATCATTGCAGTAACTAGAGACTTCGGGTTAGGACGCTCTCGGGGCTCATACTGCAAGCATCTAGAAGCTAACCGTATTAGTTCAGTCCCGTCGTCACTTGAAAATTGACCCTCTAAGCATGAATCGATCAACATTTGAATGTTCCTGTCCCTTATGAGGTCCAGCGCCTAATAATATGCAGAACACGTAAAGTGTTAGTTAAAAAGATACAATTTTCTCAAGTAGATTTGATCGATGCTCAGCAATGATTTGGTGGAGATTGACTGATTTAGTATCTTAATCATAAGCTTACATGACTTGGAGGAATGTGTTTCCCACTAAGAAGATCAAGCAACAGAGTTCCATAACTGTACATCACACTTTCTGGTGTCACCCGACCTGTAGAAACAAACACACAAACTAATATGTCAAAAGAAAGCTAGCCACAATCCAAATAATGGAAACTGATATGCTACAACTTCAAGTAAATACCTGTTCTGAGATACTCGGGAGGAGTGAACGCCAGATTGGTACTATAACTCTTCCCGTCTCTACTATTTTTCATCAGACCAAAGCACGAAAGTCTTGGATTTGAGTCCTACAAAAGACAAACCATATGATGAATTTTATATATGCACATATTAACCAGAGACAAAAGTAAGAAGTGAAGCTGAACTTACATCATCAAAGAGAACTCTGTAAGCATTCAAGTCGTGGTAAAGCGCACGTCCTTTGCCAGTACAATATTCTAAAGCTTGAGCAATATGTAAAGCTACTCTTAGTCGCATAGCCCACTTCATCGGTTGTGACTCCCCTAAAAACCCAAAATAATAGTTAAATACAGAAGCTTATAGCTAAAAATAGTTAGTACATAAATTCAAGAACTTACAATGGAAAAGATGCTTGGCCAAAGTTTCATTAGGCATAAACTCAGCAACGAGAAGTCTCTCTTCACCTTCATAACAACATCCAAGAAGATTTGCCATTCTATAGTTCCTTAACTGACCAACAGCTCTAGCTTCCTCCTATAAAAAGAAGAGATTCAGATTTTGACATATAAAGAAAAGGTAAAAAAGACAGACTTTATAAAGCAAGAAATTCAAAGAAGAAAGGCTAACTTTTTATTACCAGAAACTGACGAGAATCAGGCCAAGCTTTCCTATTAAACCTTTTAACAGCAATACGTCTTTGATTATCCAATTTGCCTTTATAGACAACATTTGGAGCTTTTTCACCATGCTCTGAAACTATATTCTCTGCAGCAAATCCTGATGTAGCGTTCCTCAAAGTCTCAATTGAGAATTCACGAAACTGAGGCAAATCATTCCCTTCACCTCTCCTATCCTCATCTACAGAAAGAAACAAAAAACAAAAATCCAATTCAATCATAGAGAAAACCAAACAAACCCTAGAAAAAAAAAAAGACTCGATCTTTACCTAACCCTGTGACTCCATGATTAGATCCTTCAGGTTCTGATACACAACAAAATGCACATAACTTGGAAACCTCACAACCCATTTCAGTATGATTTTTTGTTTATTCCTAGTCAAACCATAAACCCTAAACCGCGTCTTCTTTTTTTAGCTGATTTATAAAAATCAAGACTTTATATAGTTTAAACAGATCAAATCCGTGAAGAATCTCTTCAGAATTTACAGAACAAAAAAAAAACCCAGTTTTTGTGATGTTCTTCTACTATACGAGGAAGAAGAACAAAACCAAAATTAAAGGGTCAAAAATCTGAGAAAACGATCTGTGAAAATAGAAACTCAAAAGAAAAAGGTGAAATGACAAAATCGAGAGCCGCTCGTGTGGTGAGCTCAAAGGGAAAGAGGCTCAAAGAACAGAGAGATTGTTTTCTGCAACTTTCTCTCTTTTGTGTTTTGCCTTTTTTATTTTTATTTTTATTTTTCTATCCTTTTGTTGGAGAGACAAAAGCAGAGAACTTTGCCAGAATGTTAAAATTAAAAATTAAAACTTTAGTTTTTTGTTTTCAGAAGAAAGAAAAATAAAAGAGAAACACAGCAAAGCAGCAGGCCTCTCTCTCACCCCAAGTCAACTCAACCAGTGGGTCAAAAAAAATAAGAGATATCTAAGAAACAACTCATATTTGCTATCACACAATAACCCATCCATTTGGAATTATCAATACCAATAGTTTAATTCTATTAGGAGTGTTTTATTTTCATTAAAATATTTGGTTTTTCATTTTTCAAAATAGTATAGAAGCTTTGATCTATATATTTTCTTTAAAATAACAATAGTGTTTTTTTTAACAAATGTATTTCAAAGATATCTGAAAATAATGTAAAACGAAAAATATATGTACTTTATACGATTGGTAATCTTATACCGTTTTTGTTATAATGGATCATAAAACGAGGATCAAAAACGACAAAATATCACTTTAATTTTTTTTTTTTTTTTATCCAATAATTTGTCGTATCATTAACCGTTTTCAACTGCCAAAAAACTTATACCACTTTATATTATTAAATGGATTTTTATATATATTAGCATAAAGCTAAACCAATTTACTAATTTTGTATAATTCAATCAAAATTAATTTATATCATCATAAGTGATGGTGCAAATGTTTTTGTTCAAATGGGTTCTGAATTTTACTTTTTTGTTACTAAAAGAAAAGTTTATATAGTTCTTTTTGTTTACTATAAACGTTTAAAACGACAAAAAAAATATTTAAATCTCATGTTTTCGGAATTATTCAGTACTAGTATTAAGATTAAACCTATAGTGGTAAAACTGGATGTTTAAATGATTTCATAAAAAAATGTTCAATTTTGATGA
Organism: Camelina hispida; assembly: GCA_023657505.1. Classification (NCBI taxonomy): domain Eukaryota; kingdom Viridiplantae; phylum Streptophyta; class Magnoliopsida; order Brassicales; family Brassicaceae; genus Camelina; species Camelina hispida. The sequence continues at coordinate 44,946,777 of CP094632.1, read as the reverse complement.
ACCTGATCTCCAAGAATGATAATAAAACATTAATTTAGCATTGTTTATAACAAAATATCTAAATATAATTTGTATTAGTACTAAATATGTTATAATTATATAATAATTGTTAAATAAATCATATAAACTTAAATATAATTAATTTTTACATAATATTTATTTAATCAGTTTAATTAGGGTGTTTTTCTCTTGTTTTGTTAATATATAATGAAATGATGTTTGAAATAAAGAGAATTAAGATAAATAAAACTCAGAAGAAAACAATAAATCTGAAATTAAAAGAAATAAGAAAGACAATAAATCTGAAATTAAATTTAAGTGAATCTAAGATGAAAAATATTTAATTAAAAAGTTTTAAATACTTTTCATATTTAACCTTTTAAAAATATTTAATCGATGTAAATGAAATAAAAAAATTGAATGAAAAACGGAAGATACAGTTTGTATTATCATTTTTATCTTTTAAAGATGATAAATTTGAAATATTGAATTTTTTTCGATATTATTTTATTATAATTTTTATTCATATATGAGAATATGTTAGTTAAAATTTTTTAAATATAAAATATATTTTTATTAATTTTAATTATTATAAAAATTCAAGATAACAAATATAAATTCAAATATTGAAATTGAATCATATTTATGTTTTATAGTATAAAGATTTTCTTATTTTTTAATCTTAATAATTAAAAGTGGTGCAAAACGTGGATGTTTAAATGCAATTACCAGTCACTTTCTTGTTTCCCATTGTATAAGAAGAAATTAGTTATAAGGGTATCAAATTTGTAAAAAAAAAAACGGTAACTACAAAAAGAAATACATATGGTATGTTTTTGTCAATGATACCATAATTTGTACGCGTCGCGTAGCGCACACACACTGGTACCGTATTCTACAACTCCATCTAATTGATCCATAGCTGTCAATCAATAGTATATAGATATAGATATTTCAAATTATTAGTTATATATATTACTACATTTACACAGATACATGTCCCTTGTCGCACATAAACTATTTAGGTAACAGTTTTATCTTTTCTTCTAATTGAAATGAAATCTTTTGAAAGATGATAATGTGAAAAATAGAATAATGTGAACGTGGAAAAAGGAAGAAAATAAGTTAAACCAAAAATTTAGCCACCGACATAACGCTCTTTTAGCATTTTTATTTTCTTTTGTTTTCTTCCAACAGTAGAAACGCCTTTTCACCGACCATCCCCTCGTACCTGTGAATGATATCGAGAATTATTTTTTTTCCTTTTTCTTTTTGTTATATTGAAACTTCTTTTTTAAAAATGTTACTTCTTCTTGACTGTGCAACTGGCAAAGATCGGACACGGTTTAATTTGATGCTAATCCTGGCCTCCTGGGAGACATCTCATCAGACATGGGATTCATCAGCGCTATATAAGCATTGAAGGGAAGATTCAACGTTCTCTTATCACGGCCTCAAAACGCGTCAGGTGTGCCAGTTGATGGTGTACGTACAGAATGGCTTTGGAAAAACCTAGCTACTAGTACTAGAGGAGACCTTATCGACCAAATTGAGGACTTAGAACGTGTTGAGGGTTGGTAACTTAACTCAAGGGGGTTGAAAAAAGTATTGTTGCTTGCTTATGTTGGCCAAGGCTGTCTCAGCCTAAATCTCTCATTAACCGATGTCTTTTTAATAAGTTTAAAGTTTTCTGGTTGGTTTTTTGTCTTTTGATTTTCTTTATAATGAAATCTCCTTTTATGCGAAAAAATGTTATCTTTGTATGACTTTGTTGAAGATTCATTCCAGTTTAGCTCAAAATCGATTATACAATGTAAAAAGTATGCAATGATAGGTGCATGCAATTACATGTGTTGAACTAGATAAATGATAGGTGCAGTTTACTTTCTCCAATCTAATCGATGGAGAGAGCTAGCAAGACAAAACACATTAAATGAGAGGTCCTTTGAAAAACTAGAATTCTAGTCAACTCATTCCAATTGGAAAGAGATATAGGGAAGATTAGCATGATCCATAACGTAAAAACTGAGACATCAAATGAGAAAGATTGAAATCAAGAGATAGCAGCAGTAACCTATAACTATAAACCTAAAAAGCTCGAATCTGAATTTATATAGAATATCAGGAAAATTATGGAAATAGTCTCAACGTTATATCAAATTATAAAATAGTCAAAAAATCTCTTTACCATAAATAAACCCTAAATCCCATATATAAACCCTCTCTACCATAAATAATAATAATTAATTGTACACAAAAAAAAAAGAAAAATTAGTTATAGATTCCAATTTTTTTTTAACAAAACATTTAAACTATTCTTTAATTTCCATTTTGGAAAAAAAGTGTTTGGGAAAGTTTAATATGGGCCTTGGCCTTACCAGCCTTAGTAATGTGAGCCCAACACGGCTAAAGAGAAACTACACGTAGTTACGTCTCCGATCAGAATAAACGGCAACCAGTTCTTATCCATTAAACCGGCACAAAGTCCTCTCCTCGTAGACAAGAACTGAAAATATTTTCTCTCTCTCTCCTACCCCGTAATTTCCGTTACTAACCAAACCCAATTTTGGAAATTCAGTAACAGCGCTTTATAAAAGAAAAATTAAAATCTTTTTTTTTTTTTTTTCTTTCTTTTTCACAAACAAAATTCGTCAAAAAAAAAAAAAAAACATTCTTTGGAGGAACACTTCATCTTCTCCGCAACTCTATTAGTTTCTCACGAGCTCTGTTCTGTTTCCTCTCTCCAACAGTCTCACACAAGGTATAAATAAATTTTGCTAACCCTAGAATTGAATTCTCACTGTTCTTGAATTAGGGTTTTTGATCTTTGCGTGTCTGTATTGAATTATTTTTATCCGTAGGTTATGATTGTGCGGTTTTTAGTTGATGTGTTTGGTAATGGGAAAAGGTAGAGTTAAGGCAGTGGAGAAAAGGGTCTTAGATCAGAAACTTAAAGGATCGATCAATGTTCCGTTAGGACCTGTTTATCACCCGACAGAAGATGAATTCAAAGATCCGTTAGAGTATATATACAAGATCAAGGCAGAGGCAGAGGCTTATGGAATTTGCAAGATTGTTCCACCTAGTTCTTGGAAACCTCCTTTTGGTTTGGATTTGGAATCTGTTAAGTTCCCAACAAAGACACAAGAGATTCACCGGTTGCAGTTTCGTCCTGCTTCTTGTAATTCGAAGACGTTTCAGTTGGAGTACAATAGTTTTTTGGAGGAGCATTTAGGTAAGAAGCTGAAGAAGAGAGTTGTATTCGAAGGTGAGGAGTTGGATTTGTGTAAGCTGTTCAATGCGGTGAAGCGGTTTGGTGGTTACGAAAAGGTTGTGAAAGGGAAAAAATGGGGTGAGGTGTATCAGTTTATGAAGTCTGGTGAAAAGATTTCAAAGTGTGCTAAGCATGTCTTGTGTCAGCTATATAAAGAGCATTTGCATGATTTCGAGAATTATCACAGTCGGATGAGTGGGGATGCGTCAAAGGGCTGCAAAAGAAAAACCAATGAACGGAGTAGACGGTGTTCTGAATCTCGGAGCTCAAAGAGAAGAAAGAGAAGTGGTGATGAAAAGAATCCAAAGGTGGAACATGAAGAAGTGGTTGATCAATCATGTGAGCAGTGTAAAAGTGGCAAACACGGCGAAGTGATGCTTTTGTGTGATAGTTGTAATAAAGGTTGGCATATATATTGTCTCTCGCCACCACTGAAGCATATCCCACTAGGGAACTGGTATTGCCTTGAGTGCTTAAACACTGATGAAGAGACTTTTGGGTTTGTTCCTGGTAAATGCTTACCACTTGAAGATTTCAAGCGCGTTGCTGATCGCGCCAAAAGAAAGTGGTTTGGTTCAGGATCAGTGTCTAGGACGCAGATAGAGAAAAAGTTTTGGGAGATAGTAGAAGGGTCAGGTGGTGAGGTTGAAGTTATGTATGGTAATGACTTGGATACTTCTGTTTATGGTAGCGGTTTTCCTAGAATAGGTGATCAAAGACCAGAATCAGTTGAGGCAAATGTATGGGATGAATATTGTAGTAGCCCTTGGAATCTCAATAACATGCCTAAGTTGAAAGGATCTATGCTTCAGGCCATTCGTCATAACATTAATGGTGTTACAGTGCCTTGGCTATATCTTGGAATGCTCTTCTCTTCTTTTTGTTGGCATTTTGAAGACCATTGTTTTTACTCTGTCAATTATCTACACTGGTATGTTTCCTCTACTGTAATTCTCATTTTGTTTCTTTCTGCAACAATTTATCATTCTTCTTAAGCATTTAGAGTACTGCATTCTCGATATCTCGATTCTTGGAAGTCGCAATTTCTCTTCCTCTGTTCCGTATTTTGTCTTGGTCTTAGGGAGAAGATGTATCTAAGAATAACTAGAACTCTCTAATTCATAGAGTCTTTTAATTGCGCCTTTTATCTTGAAAGATTTTGCTACCAACTTATTTTTGATACACACTTCTTCAGGGGAGAGGCAAAATGTTGGTATGGTGTTCCAGGCAGTGCTGCTAGTGCTTTTGAAAAGGTTAGTTTTTTTGTGTGTGCTCTGCTCTTAAAATTGGCTACACAGTGCAGTATAAGTTCTCTCTTATACATTGGAATACATTTTTTCTAGCATACTTGGATACGTGCTTGTTTTCAGAAAAAATGGTTTAGGTGCTTGAGCTGCTCGATTTTTCTGTAGGTCATGCGGAAAACACTTCCCGATCTCTTTGATGCTCAGCCAGATTTGCTTTTTCAACTGGTTACCATGTTGAGTCCGACTGTTTTACAAGAAAATAAAGTCCCAGTCTACACAGTATTACAGGTTTGATATACGAGTATATAGTTCATTGATGAGCTTCTTTCATTGTTAGCATTTTAATTGCAAGTTTGGAAGTTATTTGTGATTATTAGTAACATATTCCCTCTACTTTTGTTCATTGCTAGGAGCCTGGAAACTTCGTGATCACATTTCCAAAATCCTTTCATGCTGGATTCAATTTTGGTACTCCAACTCCTAATTTTAGTTATAGTTGTGACTTGCCTAGTTTTGCGCGTTAACGTGTTCAATTAATTTCATTAGGGAGTTTAGTTACCAATATGTTTGTGCAGTTTATGATATACTACCATATGTTGTCCTTCCAGGTTTAAATTGTGCAGAAGCCGTCAACTTCGCCACTGCTGATTGGCTACCTCATGGTGGTTCTGGGGCAGAGCTGTATCGGCTATACCGGAAACCTTCAGTCATATCTCATGAAGAGCTTCTCTGCGTGGTAGCTAAGGTAAGAGACAATATGAACAGCGTTGAAAAAAAGTTGATATGATAGTCTAGCGAAATGAGTTGTATGCCGATTTACCTCTGGTTGGAAACAAGTCTCTGGTTGGAAAAAAGTCCCATGATTTGTACTGGCTGTTACTAATTTATCTCATTCATTTTATTTCTTTGTCAAATGGTCATACCACATGATGACGGTATTTGCTTATACTGCTTTTATGAGTCCATTTGCTTATACTGCTTTTATGAGTCCATTGAGTTTGTCGGTTTTGTTGATTAATATACTATCTCCATTGCATTCACAAAAGAAGATATAGTTACTACTTGATGGGAGATGAACCACTATTAATTATTCATTGGGTACTAGAGCAATTGTGTATGCTAGCTTCAAGCAACAAATGTAGATATATGTGCAGCTTCAGTGATTGCTTTAACTGTAATCTCTTATAGGAAAACTGCTGCAATAGCGAAGGATCAATACATTTGAAGAAAGAATTGCTCAGAATATACAGCAAGGAAAAAAACTGGAGAGAGCAGCTCTGGAAAAGTGGTATTTTGAGATCTTCTCCTATGCTTGTGCCTGAATGCCCTGATTCTGTGGGCATCGAAGAGGTTTTTTCTTTCTGCAATCAGATATTGTTGGTTTCAGTGTTAAGTTTTTTTCCTACTCATTCTAGTTTGCATAAGCTAATCCTCTGATGTGTGGACTCTTTATAACGGTATTTGTAGGATCCAACATGCATCATCTGCCAGCAATATCTTCATCTTTCTGCTATCGTCTGCAATTGCAGGCCATCTGTTTTTGCATGCTTGGAGGTAAATATTTAATATCCAGCTTTCTAGAGACGAATCCACATCAGGCAGAAGCTACCCTTAAGAATCTAGTTTCTTGATTTTGCTATTTACTTAAGTGTTTATAATTTTGAATTCAGCACTGGAAGCACCTTTGTGAATGTGAACCTACGAAGTTGCGTCTTGTATACCGTTATACCCTTGCCGAGTTGGATAGGATGGTGCAAGAAGTTGAAAAGTTTGGTGGCTGCAAAACGCTAGAAACCAAAAACTCACAAAGGCCGAGTTCAGGCACCAAACGATCTAGTGCTTTGAACAAAAAGGTAAATTTGTACTTAAGGGTTTGTATTAAATAAGTTAGCAGTCTTCCATATGTTATGATAAATATATTAACTGTTGCTGCTTTTTTCTCATACTAGCAGGAGGGAATGCAAGTGAGTCAAGCACGACCAGCTGACAGATGGCTTCTTCGAGCATCGAAGGTTCTTGACCATGCCTTTTCTAGTGTTGAATATGCCACTCTTTTGAAGGAAGCAGAACAGTTTCTTTGGGCTGGATCAGAAATGGACCGTGTAAGTTTTGGGTATCTGTTGGAATGCTTTTTGTATATATGTTTTAGGTAGATTCTGGAAAATAATATTTTCTTGTCACACAGGTACGAGATGTTACAAAAAGTTTGGTCAAAGCAAAGATATGGGCTGAAGCTGTTAGCGACTGTCTTTCAAAAGTCGAAGGTGAAGCCAACAATGATTCAATGAAAGTTCACTTGGAATTTATTGATGAGTTGGTGAGAGTTAACCCCGTTCCTTGCTTTCAGTCTGGTTATCTGAAATTAAAGGTTAGCCATATAGCTGTGATATCCCAGTTCTCCTTTAGATCGTTACTGTTGTTTGCCATCATGTTATTACATTGTTTACACGTTTCCATTTCTGTGTAGGACTATGCTGAAGAGGCTAGAAAATTGTCTGAGAAAATCGATTCAGCTCTGTCAAGTAGCCCAACTGTATGCCACTACAAACTCCAATCTGACTATATCCGGTAAAATCATAATGTTATTATGCATTTTGATTAATGTAACTTGGTTTTTGTTTCTAGATCACCCAGCTGGAGCTATTGCATTCTGAAGTCTCTAGTTCACCAATCTCCTTTAAAAAACATGAGATCTTGTCAAAGAAGATCTCTTCTGCAAAGGTAAACCATTGTATAGATCGACATGTGCATAGTTCTTTTTTCCGCTAGCTTAAAATATCTTAGTAGTCATGTTTTGTGTTTTAAATAAATATTGCCTATTGGTTTAAATTATGATTACATATCGAATAATATGAGACATGTTGATTAATGTCTTTTCTTGAATTTGATAATCTTTCTTCCTCATGGGTCCGCAGATGTTAGCTGAAAGGGCGAGTCTCTGTCTTGCGGACACTAAACCTCCAGGGACTGAAATGGATGCACTTTTCAAGCTTAAGTCAGAGGTGAATATATTGTCCTTATTCTGGAAACGATGATTTTGTTACTTGTTCATGCATTATAATCGTTCTTTTTCCTTTATAGATGTTGGAGCTTCAGGTGCAACTTCCAGAAACAGAAGGGATTCTGGATTTGGTAAAGAAATCAGAATTAGCCCGTGATAAATGTAACAACGTTTTGAGTGGTTCTTTATTTCTCAAGGTTGGCTGTAATTTTGTTCTGTATCTTTCAGTGTGATTAAGAAACCATCTCATTTGTTGAACCCTTCTGAAGTATTTTCTTTTTTCTGCACAGAATGTGGAAGAGGTTCTTCATGAATTCGATAGTTTCAGCGTTAACGTTCCTGAGTTGAACATCCTGCGGCATTGCCATGTTGACACTTTGTCTTGGATTTCACGCTTTAATGATGTAATGACTGATGTTCGTGAAGGCAAGGACCAGCGAAAGCTAATAAAAGACCTGAGTTCCCTTCTAAAGGATGGATCATCGTTAGGCATTAAAGGTATTTCTTTTGTACTTGGACATTCTTTAGGGTGTTTCCACCTATTCTTGCGTTGTAATCCATAGTGACAGGCTGACTGATAGCTTTAACCTATGCCACAGTATCTGAAATAGTTGAAGGACTGCCTCTTGTTGAGGTTGAATTGAAGAAGGCATCTTGCCGGGACAAAGCTCGAACGGTAAATGTTTTCTCTTTCTTTTATTGTCTGACTTGTATCATGATGAAATTGCATTTGTTTTCATGTTCTGAGTGCTTTTTTTTTTTTTTTGTAAATGTAGGTTTATACTGCAAGAAGGTCTCTGAAATTCATCGAGCAGCTGCTCTCGGAAGCTGTTGTGTACGTTGTCCCCGAATATTGATTATAGAATATGTAATGCATTCTACTTTATTTCTATATATGCATGCTAAAATTTTTTATTTCCAGGCTACACATCGATGGGGAAAAGTTATTTGTTGAGATCTCGGGAATTTTGTCAACAGCACGGTGTTGGGAGGAAAGAGCTAGCAGTATCCTTGCCAGTGAAACTCAGATGTACGACCTTAAAGATCTCGTCAGGTAAATATCTTTTGTTCAGGCTTTTAAATTTATTTAGTTCAGCCCATGCTTTGTTTTTTCGTTAAGTATTTTATTCATGAAAATATGTTTGTTTCTAGGACGTCAATCAACATTGATGCGGTTTTGCCTTCTTTGAAAGGCATAGAGAAGACAATCTCGTCGGCTGAAACTTGGCTTCAGAAATCTGAGCCTTTTTTATCAGCCACTTCCTCTGTGGCATCATCTCCATGTTCTGTGCTTGAACTTCCTGTATTAAAGGTTTGTCTGCCTCATGTGCCTGTTTTGGTTTCTGTATTTTTGGTAACTGATGTGATATTTGGAGTATTCAATGCTTTAATTTTTGCAGGACCTAGTTTCTCAGTCTAAATCGCTAAACGTTCAGCTTCAAGAGCCAAGAGTTCTTGAAACATTGTTGCTTAATTGCGAGAGGTGGCAGTGTGATAGTCATCAGATCTTGCAAGAAACTAAAGATTTGTTGGACAATGCGAAGATAGATGATGGCATGCATAGCAATATCCTTCCGAAGATTATGGATTTGATAACCAGAGTGGACTCTGCTAGAGAATCTGGTCTGGCCCTTGGTCTCAATTTCGATGAACTTCCCAAACTTCGAGCTGCTAGTCTAAAACTAGGATGGTGTAGTAAGACCATCACGTTAACCTCTACCTCACCTTCCTCTGAGGTATAATTAGATTTCTGAGTTTTAATTTGACGCTTAGTGTGGTTATGTACCTCCTTTTGATTGCTTAAGTGCGTCTTTAAATGGCAGTTGCTAAAAGATGTAGAAAAGCCCTCGCTACAGCAAATTCAGCGGCACTTAGAAGAGGTATGTTCGGCTAATGTATCATAATCAATAAATACTTTATCATCAGAGGATCTGGTTGATGAGTTTCGGTCATTTTCGTATTGACAGGGACACACACTGGAAATATTACCCGAAGAGTATTACTTAGGCAAGAAACTCATGGAGTTGAAAGACACTGGACTAGAGTGGGCAAAACGAGCTAGAAAGGTACTTGCCAACACTTATGGTTTTTAAGTCAATTGCGTTATCCCTTTGGAATGTTTAACGAAAGCGAGAGCTATTGGTTTGATCTGCAGGTCGTGACGGACTCGGGTGCTCTTGCCTTAGAAGATGTTTTCGAGCTTATTTCTGAGGGTGAAAATTTACCTGTCCATCCAGAGCAGGAACTTCAGGTTAATAATATATGAAATGAATGTTAACAAGCTTAACACATGATAACCGTACCATTATCTAATACTGTTTTGTATCATGGTCGATTGATGCAGGCTTTACGAGCTCGGAGTATGTTACACTGTATTTGTTTAAAGCCATACAACTCAAGATCCATGGTTTCCTGTAATCAATGTGGCGAATGGTATCACACCTATTGTTTAAAACTTCATTGGCGGCCTGAGGCTTTTGTCTGCTCCGCTTGTTGTCCAGTGGCGGAATCCACTCCACAGATTGACCCCGCTAGGTTTGTTACTTGTGCCATACAAGCTTTTACTCTAAACACGTTTGCCACACACTTTCCTTTTTACCTGAATCAGTTTGTTGGATTGATATCTGGTAACAGATCAACGGAGCCAGAGACACAGTCGCGAAACCAAAGACGGACAAAAAAGGTAGCCACTGGTGCTGTAGTTGATGATTTACGGTGGAAAACCCGAAAACGCATCAAACGGACAGCTAAAGGGAGCCCTCAGGTTCATATTCTTCCATGGTTCTTCACTTAAGAACCAACATAATAATCTCTTGAGGGACTGAAATATAGAGCTAATTCATTTATTCAATTTTAGATGATGAGGTTTTTTCTCAAATCTTTTTGTAATGTTTCCATTAGAAAATGGAGAAGTTAACATAAAAGGTATTTGGACTTTGATAATTTGCCAGATTATTGGATCTTTTTTTGTTTTTTAACTAGATCACTGGATCTGTAATTTGTAGTAGTATGTACTAGATAAATTCTAATCACAACTATGTATAGAGAAGATATTAGCTTAAATCTTAAAGCGAAGGCTTTACTTGTAACTTGTTAAAATCTATTGTATCGGTCTACCATTGTTTTTGTATTGTAATTTTTATTCAATTGTAAATTTGATGATTTTCTTTAACATACTTGTATAACCTTTTTAAAATTCTTTCAAATTTCAAAACCAACAAACTCCTACCAAAATCAAACTACCAGCAGCAGCTATTAGAAGAGTTGATTTGGACCAGAAATCAACGGACCACAAATGTGTGAAAGAGAGAGAATCATATCACTCCATCCCCACAAATACATCAGAAGGAAAAAATTCAAAAAAAGCAATAGTTGAGATCACTTTCCTTACAAGAATCACTTTTGATGACATCATGTTTTCACAGACCCACAATCATATCTCTCTCAATATATATATATATATATATGTACATTTGTATGTAGAGATGTGTTGTGAAGTATTAACTAAGGGACCTTTCATAGAAACAGAGCCTTATTGTACCTTTTTCAGACACCATCCTCAAGCTGAAAGCTTCCTTCAACACTCTTCTTCCATTTTTGAATATCTTACATTTATTGTGTCCATCCATATCTTATTAATGTAGTTTTTTATATATAATAGTAAAAGTTATAAAGGAATGGACTATTTATGTGAGCAAACCAATTTTTAAAAATGTCAAGTTCAGTACTGGTCGGCCTCAAATATTTATGTGATTTTCATGAAAATTGCTAATAAGTAAAGAAAGACAAAGTCACATTAAATTTAAGTGAAAAGTTGGCAAAAAGAAGAAGAAGGGAAAGTGAAATTTATTTAGTTTAATGTCAAAAGTCAAAACAATGTTGGTGTTAAAGCGTGAGTGCAACAAGATTGTTGACATTAGACAAACTAAAAAATTTGTAGTCAGAAATTGGATTTGGGACTTGGGAGTAGTAGCAAAACAAATCTAATTAAACCAAAAAAAAACATATCATACTAACTTGACTATTTGGATTTTTTGGTCGGGCCCTTTTAGACGCCGGATATTAAATGCATCATACTAACTTTCAAATTAGGTGCAAAATATATATATATACGTATATATATATTATTTTTTTTTAAATCACTTTCAAAACTTTTGAAAAATAAAAGAATTTAGATAAAAAAAAGTAAAAGGAAAAAAGGGGAATATAAAAATGGGAAAAAAATAAAGTTAGGAGAGAGGGCTCACTGTCCGAAGCAAAGAAAGAAATAGCAAAGTGATTTGGACATGTGAGAGAGAGATATTCAAGTGTGTCCCAATTCACTCTCCTATCCTTTAGTCAACATTAGGACACATCTCTCTTTCATACATCTCTTTTTAAATCAAAGTTTAAAATTGTACAACAACAAAAAAAAAGTTTTGTTTAAAAACAAAGTTTAAAATTGTACAACAACAAAAGAAGTTTTCTTTAAAATCAAAGTTTAAAATTGTACAACAACAAAAAAAAGTTTTGTTTAGAAACAAAGTTTGATTTCGTTTTTTTTTCTTTCCTACATCTGAATTTTGAATTGAAAATTATATGAAATTAAGTCAACACGAGTCTTGCTTCATTCTTTGATATCTCCTACATGGTTGGTTACATGAACTCACCTCTTCTAATAACAATTTAAAGCGAACAAAAAAAACTGACAAAATATCTAGTGAAAATCTCGCAAATAAAAATATAGAAGTCAGATATAGACAAAAAAAATATATACAAATCAATGAATCATGGAAATAATAATTACAAAAATTAAACTTTAAGATTCAATATAAGAAACTTCCAAAACCTAGATAAACTCTAAATTAGTAGTATAATTATCTAAACTAATAAATATTATATATATTATAGATAATAATAAAATATATTTAGATAACTTCTAATTTGTTTGATACGATGTATTAAGTTTTGTTGGCCAAAAAAGATGCATTAAAAAATAATATAATATTAAACTTTTTTTGATATAATAATTTTAAATGTTAAGTAATTTTTTTCTTCTTAGTAATTTAGAGTTTGATAAAGCAAAACTTCAATGGTAAGAGGCTTTACGAGCATAATTTTTTTTTTTTTTTTAAATCAAAGCAAACAATTTATAGATACATGAAAAGCATTTAATATTAATAATGAATATAACATCGATGACTAATAAATTTTTCTTTTCAGTCAGTGATCTAATGGAAACATTAGATTTTGTAATAAGAAAGTTCTAATAATATCCTTTTTGAATTAAAAAAATATTCTTCAACAAACTAATTAAATATTCTAAAAAGTGGAGAAAAAATATTCAATATATATCTTTAACCAAAATTTAATAAACTAAATAAATTATAAGAAATATATAAATAGGAAACAATGGTCGTCACTCTCCTTTCTCTCTTCTTCTTCTGTTGGTCTTCTAACTTTCAGAGTAAGGCCTCTCCAATTCAAAAAGTTCACAAATATTAAAAAGAAAACAAAATTTATAAATCTGTTGTCTCTTCTCCCTGATTTGTCTCTTCTGTCAACTTCCTTTGTCATCTCCTCTGATACACATTGTGTTCTCCATCTCAGAAACCCTAGATTTCTCCATCAAATCTAGCTTTTCTTGTTTCTTGGAGAGAGATTTGCTTTATCTGGTAGAGAACTGTAGCAGTAGGAGAAGCTTTATCTGTTTTCTCAATTCCAAATCTGCAATCGAGTTCTTAGTGATACTCAAGATTTTAACTTCTTTTTTGGTTTTTTTAGGTTTCATAGAAACAATTTTGGATCTTGAAAAGCTGATTGATTACTGGGTAAATTAAGAAACCGCCATTGTTGTTTCTCTTTACTAGGGTTTACGATTTCTTAGGGGAATTAAAGTTTCCTTTTTTAAAAAAATCTCTTGTTTTTTTATTTTTTTACTCTTTAAAGATTTGTAATTTAGGGTTTTTTTTAATGCATGGACGGAAGAGAAGCAATGACATTTCCAGGCTCGCATCCTCAGTACTATCTTCAAAGAGGATCCTTTCCCAATCTTACACCTTCCCAGGTCGCGAGTGGTCTTCACGCGCCACCGCCGCCACCACATCCGGGGTTTAGGCCAATGTCAAACCCTAACATTCATCACCCTCAGGCTAGCAACCCAGGACCTCCTCCTTTCTCCATGGCTGAGCACTCTGATTTTGGGCATAGTATTCACATGGGGATGGGTTCCTCTGCTTCTGCTGCCGAGTTGCAGCCGCCTCTATCACAACCGCCGCCACCGCCTTCGCCACCGGCGGGGACACCGACGGCTAGGAAGAAACGTGGACGACCGAGAAAGTATGCTGCTCCTGATGGACCAGTCTCTCTAGGGCTTTCTCCAATGCCTTGTGTTAGTAGTAATAAGTCCAAGGACTCATCTCCAATGTCTGATGATCCTAATGCACCCAGACCAGCCAGAGCCAGAGGTCGACCTCCTGGAACTGGAAGGAAGCAACGCTTGGCTAATCTTGGTGAGATCTCTTTACTTGGTCAAGTTAAGTTGTTGCTTTAGCTTTGTCGTTACTGCTACTCAATATTGATTGTTAGGTATTAGATTGACTGATCCATGTGTGGAGGTTGATTTAATGTGAGTTGAGATAGAGTAATTGGTTATTCTAATGTGGTTGGCCAACATGGTACAAGACTATAAAATATAATATGTAAAGCTTGGATCCTGCTAGAGCTTCAGATGATTCTATGGCCAGATTAGGTTATTGATGTAGCTCTGTTGTTACTGCTACTCAACATTGATTGTTTGGTATTAATTAATGTTGATATGATTGTTCATTCAATTGAAAACTTTTAACTCTGTTTATTACTTTTAGGTGAGTGGATGAATACATCAGCTGGATATGCTTTTGGACCTCATGTGATCAGCGTTGAAGCAGGAGAAGTAAAACTCTCAAAACTCTTTTGAATCTTACTGATTATGTATGCTTTACATTGTTTCAATTTCATTTTAATTTTCTTGCAGGACATTGTTGCGAAAATTGTGTCATTTTCACAACAAAGACCTCGAGCTCTTTGTATAATGTCAGGCACTGGAACAGTTTCTTCAGTCACTCTGCGTCAACCCGGTTCAACAACACCTCACTTATCATTCAAGGTTTCAAAATCGTTCATTCTGTTAATCGAGAAAATACAAAACCTGGAAAGAGATTTCTAATAGAATCCTTTTTTTCTTGTTTTCCTTAGGGACGTTATGATATTCTAAGTTTAGGTGGATCGTATCTGGTGAATGATGAAGGTGGATCCAAAAGTCGAACAGGCGGGTTGAGTGTCTCTCTTTCTAATGCCGAAGAAGGTCTTGTTTTTGGCGGTGGAATTAGCACGCTTATCGCAGCCAGCCTTGTTCAGGTATAATTTATGCTACCAATTGAAACTTTTCAGTAATTTGATTTCAGTTTTAATATGTAACTGAAAAACTTGTTGGTTACTTTGAAGGTGGTGGCTTGTAGTTTTGTATATGGAGCAAGTGCAAAGTCTTATAATACCAATAACAACAAGACCATCAGACAAGAAAAAGAACCAAATGAAGAGCACAACAATAGCGATATGGAGACCACACCGTGTAGTGCACCAGAAACTGCAGCATCGGCGGGTCAGCAGACGCCACCAAACTTCTCAGCTGCTCAGGGAATGAGCGAATGGCCCGGTTCAGGATCAGGAAGGTCACTTGACGACTCTAGCAGAAACCTACTCACTGATATTGATTTGACTCGCGGATGATTCAAAACAAAAACCATTATTAGTCTCTTAAGCAGCATACATAGTGCTGTACATATCTTTGTTGTTGTAGATGTCTCTCTCTTTGGAATGTTAAAACCAGACATTTCAGGATTTGAGACCAGATCTCTCAGTTCGTTCTAACATTGTTAATGTAACTGAACTCCCTCCTTTCAGGCTATTTAAGAAGATCTTAACTCTTTGTTTTTCTTTGTGTTCACCAACAACTTCACTGAAAGACTTACAAAATTAATTAAAATAGTAAATTTAATCAAATATAAACAAAAATTGCCAAATAATAAATGTTTGGGTATTTTAGTTTTTTTTTTTTTTGTATTAGATGTACAAGATGTTCTTCCAAAAAGATGATAATTAATACATGAAATGCATTAAATATTAATAAATAATATTCTCAGTGACTAATAAATTTCGTTTTCAGTCAGAGAGATGTAATGAGACATTATTAGATTTTTTGTTATAAAATCATTCAAGAAAGTCTATATCCTTTTTTAATAAATAAAAATAAAAATCTCAAACAAAACCAAATTTAATATTCTCAAAAAAAGGGAGAAATAAAAAGAAGACAATAACACAATATTAATTAAAAGAAAATATATAAATAGAAAACAAAGGTCGTCTTCGTCACGCTCCTTTCTCTTCTTCAGTCTCCTTTTTTATTTTTATTTTTTTCTGAGATTTGCTTTCTCTGCTAGAGGAGACTGTAACAGTACGAGGAGCTACTTTCAACTGTTTTGTCTACATACATTTCAAATCTGTAATTGAGTTCTAAGTGAACTCAAGATTTAGCCTTTTTTTTTTTTCTTTCTAGGGTTCATTGAAACAATTTTGGATCTTGAGTTCCTAGCTGAAAAGACCCGACTTTGATTACTGGGTATATTGTAAAATCCCGCCATTGTTGTTTTCTCTTTACTACTTTGGGGATTTAGGGTTTACGATTTCTAGTTGGCAGATAAAAATTCTTGTTTTTTGAGAAAAAGTTTCCTTTTTTAAAATCTCTTAAGAGAGTTGTAATTTAGGGTTTTAAATGCATGGATGGGAGAGAAGCTATGGCATTTCCAGGCTCGCATCCTCAGTACTATCTTCAGAGAGGAGCCTTTACCAATCTTACACCTTCCCAAGTCGCGAGTGGGTTTCACGCGCCGCCGCCACCACCTCCGGGGATGAGGCCAATGTTAAACCCTAACATTCATCACCCTCAGGCTAGTAATCCAGGGCCTCCTTTCTCCATGGCTGAGCAGCAGAGGCACTCTGATTTTGGGCATAGTATTCACATGGGGATGGGTTCTTCTGCGGCGGTGCAGCCGCCTTTGTCGCAGCCTCAGCCACCGCCTGAGACACCGATGGCTAAGAAGAAACGTGGAAGGCCGAGAAAGTATGCTCCTGAGGGACAAGTTTCTTTAGGGCTTTCTCCAATGCCTTGTGTTAGTAAGAAGTCTAAGGACTCTTCTTCACTGTCTGATCCTAATGCACCTAAACGAGCCAGAGGTCGACCTCCTGGAACTGGAAGGAAGCAACGCTTGGCTAATCTTGGTGAGATCTCAAGTTTTTCTCTGTACTTGGTCTAGTTAAGTTGTTGCTTAAGGACATGAGCTTGAATCTTTGTGATTAGGTGAAAGTTTGAATGGTAGAGGCTATGGTTAAGTTATTGTTTTGTTTCTTTAGCTCTGTTGTTATTGCCACTCAACAACAGATGAGTGGTTGGTCTTTAGGATGTGTTTAGTCAACTCAGTATTAGTAGATTTGAACAAATCGACTTCGTGATTCAGATATAGTATCTCTCTTCTACATACATTGAACACGAGCTGGGGTTCTTATGATTAGAGTTAGATTTTGGATGCTAGAAGCTTAAGATGATTCTATGGTCAAATTAGGTTATTCATTTAGCTCTGGTGTTACTGCTACTCAACATTGATTGTTTGGTATTAAGCTGTGAAAGAGTAATTTGACTGATCCCCTCTTGTGTTGAGATAAGTAATTGGTCATTATAATGTCATTTAACTCTGTTAATTACTTTAGGTGAGTGGATGAATACATCAGCTGGATTTGCTTTTGCACCTCATGTCATCAGCGTTGGAGCAGGAGAAGTAAACTCTCAAAACTCCTTTGAATCTTAATGATTTATGCAGCTTTTTAATTTCCTTTTTATACTTTTCTTGTAGGACATTGTCTCGAAAGTTTTGTCATTTTCACAGAAAAGACCTCGGGCTCTTTGTATAATGTCAGGCACTGGAACGGTTTCTTCAGTCACTCTGCGTGAACCCGCTTCAACAGCGCCTTCCTTAACATTCGAGGTTTCAAATCGTTCAATCAGTTAATCGGAAAAAAGAACCAAAACGTGGAAAGCTAAAGATTCTTATCCCTTCTTTGTGTTCTACAGGGACGCTTTGAGATTCTAAGTTTAGGTGGATCTTATCTGGTGAATGAAGAAGGTGGATCCAAAAGTCGAACAGGCGGTTTGAGTGTCTCTCTTTCTGGTATTGAAGGTCATGTTATTGGTGGTGGAATTGGAATGCTTATTGCAGCCAGCCTCGTTCAGGTATTTTGAATCTTAATGGTTGAAAAGTGAATCTAAACATCATATCTAATGATTTGTTTGTGCTGTTTACATGTGTTTGAATGCATCTTTACACAAAAATTATACTCAGTTTTTGGTGCTTTCACCTTGTCAGCGTCCGTTTAACAATTTTTAGTTCAGCTCAGTTTTGGACTAACAAACCAAAACAAAGAAGTAAATGGTTCATTTCTGATACATAATGTTTATTTAGTGTAATTTTTGTTTGGTTGCGTGAAGTTTTGTTTTGGTTGTAATTGTTTGGTATAAAATTTGTGCTACCCGGAATACAAAAGTTTAAAACAATGTTTTGTTTGTTTGGATCTGTTTATATGTAATGTGTCTCTTAAACTGAAAAACTTGTTTGTAATGTTGAAGGTGGTAGCTTGTAGTTTTGTATACGGAGCAAGTGCAAAGGCTTATACTACCAATAACAACAAGACCATCAAACAAGAAAAAGAACCAAAGGAAGAGCAAAACAATAGCGACATGGAGACCACACCAGCTAGTGCACCAGAACCAGAAGCATCGGCGGTGGGTCAGCAGACGCCACAGAACTTCTCAGCTCAGGGAATGAGCGGATGGCCTGGTTCAGGTTCAGGCTCAGGCAGATCACTTGACTCGAGTAGAACCCTACTCACTGATATTGATTTGACTCGTGGATGATTCTAAACAAAAACATTATAGTCTTTCATCCGATCACTACCCTTTAGTCTTGGAAGCAGCAGCAGCATACAGAATGTGAGTGCTGTACATATCTTTGTTGTTGTAGATTTATCTCTCTGGGAATGTTAAAACCAGACATCTAAGGATTTGAGACCAGATCTCTCTCAGTACCTTCTAACATTGTTAAATGTAACAGAACCACCCCCACTTTCAGGCTTTTTAAGCAGATGTTTTAACTATATGTGTGTACTAGTTCCGATTTATTTGCTCTTGTAATGGCTTTATGAGAAGGAAGGTCAAGAAAGATGCGACGATGATTATACTCCCTGCAGAGGGTTGGCATAAATTCTAAGAAAGAAATTGCTAAGAACGTATAGAGAATCTTCTAGACTTCATGGTATTTTTTATCTGACGTCCTTGACTCTATCTGACGTCCTCGAAGGAGTCAAGGAACCATGAAATGTTCTGAAGTCGCAGGAAAAGAGTTGCGCAAGAAAATTCAAAGTAACATAAACAGACAAGAGGCGTTTACTGTGACTTTAAACGAGTTTTCTTCAGACGTCACAAAGCACTCTATTTAAAGGTTTTGTGACCAAAAAAAAAAATCGAGAAATTAAACACGAAGCATGTCTTCTTTGATCTTCCTTTTCATTTTATCCTTCCTCAATACTAGTTTCACAGCTTGTGCTCAAAATCCTGATTTCCTAGCTAGTTTCTGTCCGAACACGACAACTTTCTCAAGAAACAGCACTTACTCCATTAATCTCACAGCTCTTTTGTCTTCTCTCTCTTCCCGCAATGCTTCATACTCCACCGGATTCCAAAATGCTACGGCTGGAGAATCCCCCGACATGATCACCGGTCTTTTCCTTTGCCGGGGAGACCTCTCGCCGGAGGTTTGCCGTAACTGCGTCGTCTTTTCCGTCAACGACACGCTTACTCGTTGTCCTAATGTGAGAGAAGCCGTGCTCTACTACGAAGAGTGTATGCTCAGATACTCTCACCGCAATATCCTATCGACCCCTACACTCAGTCCAGTAGCTTGGAGGACTAACGGCAACAATATGTCATATAGACAAGTAGTCGGGTTCGAAGATACGGTGTCAAATAATCTCAACCGAGCTGCGGTCCGGGCAGCGAATAGTCCTCGAAAGGTCTTTACGTTTAAGACCAATTGGACTGAGTTCCAGAATCTGTCCGGCCTAGTTCAGTGCACACCTGATCTCACGACACAAGAATGTTTGAATTGCTTGCAACTATCCATTAATAGATTGCCTTTTTACAGAATTGGGGTAAGAATTCGTTATCCTAGTTGTTATTCTAGGTACGAGCTTTACCCATTCTACAATGAAACCGCCATTACAACACTACAACTGCCACAGCTGTCCCCGCCTCTCGTGCCATCTCCTCTGCGACCTGGTGAACTATTTCTTCTTCCTCTGTTTTTCTTCTTTCTCTACGTTACCAATAGGGAAAGTTTCTCTTTTTGACTTTTGATTCATCTGCCAGTACTATACCATCTTAAATAAATTGATCTTTGAAACGCAGGGAAAGGTGGGAATCCAAGTGTCTTAGTGGTAGCCATTGTTGTACTTGTTATTTTGGTTGTCCTGCTTCCCATAGCTTGTTATTGTTTCCTTGCAAAGAGGGCAAAGAAGAGATATGACACAGCACCTGCATTTCATGGTAAAGATTCTTCAAGTTATTAATCTTCATTGGAATTTGATTGATGTCATTGATTCTGATTACTAACGACTTTTATTGTGCAACAGGAGATGATATAACAACTGCAGACTCACTGCAGCTCGATTATAGAACAATCCAAACTGCAACAAATGATTTTGCAGAGAGAAATAAGATTGGTCAAGGTGGATTTGGTGAGGTTTACAAGGTATTATTTTACTGTTCGGCTGTTCCTCTTGAGGTTGTCTACTTTTATTGGTGTTGCCTACACATTTAAATAACCAGATGATGCTTTTCTTGATAAAAAATTAAAAACATGTGTAGGGAATATTATCGAATGGGACTGAAGTTGCGGTCAAGAGACTGTCGAAAACTTCAGGACAAGGTGAAACAGAGTTCAAGAACGAGGTTGTTGTTGTGGCAAAGCTTCAGCACAGGAACCTGGTAAGGCTACAAGGATTTTGTCTAGAAGGTGAAGAAAGAATACTGGTCTACGAGTATGTGCGCAACAAAAGCCTTGATTATATCATCTTTGGTCAGTTACAGTGTTTCAACGATTCGTTTACTCATTTCTTGAAAATCAAAGGTTGCATAATATTTTGGAAGCTAACTTGTACTTTATGGATGTGCATAGACCCTGCAAAGAAAAGTCAACTAGACTGGACTCTTCGATTCAAGATCATTGATGGGATTGCTAGAGGAATTCTCTATCTTCATCAAGACTCACGCCTCACGGTCATACACCGTGACCTCAAAGCGAGTAACATTCTCCTTGACGAGGATATGAATCCGAAAATTGCTGATTTTGGAATGGCAAGGATTTTTGGAATGGACCAAACCCAAGAGAAGACAGGCAGAGTAGTTGGTACCCTGTAAGTCTTTCCGGCTCTAGTTGTCATAAGTTGAACATTATATTCTGACAATATACAAATGATTATTTTCTTCTGAATATCAGCGGTTACATGCCTCCTGAATATGTGATGAGTGGACACTTCTCAATGAAATCTGATGTCTATAGCTTTGGAGTGTTAGTTCTTGAGATTATAAGTGGTAGGAGGAATAGCAGCTTTCATGAGAGAGACGTCGCACGTGACTTGGTCACATATGTAAGTTTCAGTATAAGTTATACATGTATTGATTGCTTGCATTGCAAGAACTGATTGATTGATTGATATCCTCTAGGCTTGGAGGCTTTGGAGTAACGGAACAGCGTTAGATCTCGTGGATCCAATCATTGTAGAAGATTGCCAGAAGAATGAAGTGATTCGATGCATCCATATCGGACTCTTATGTGTTCAAGAAGATCCTGTAAAGCGTCCAACCTTGTCAACCATTTTCGTGATGCTCACTAGTAATACTGTGACTTTACCAGTGCCTCAGCAACCAGGGTTTTCCGTTCAGACTAGAAACCAGCTTCATCAATGGAGCACGTCTGTTGACCGTTCGTTGATCACTGATATATATCCTCGTTGAATATGATGTTAACCTCACAACGCTGGAATTATCTTGCTATTATTTATTTTCAATAAAACCCTGGAGTAGGTTTAATCATATGGCTCACAGATTGGATCAGTTTGGTTCATCTAAATTAAAACCAGCTTAACCACCTTTAGTTTTGTTTTGTGAACCTGTCAAGATTTTATTTGGTTCTTTTGTATCTTAGTCAACTTGATTCTATTATGATATGATGATGCTCTGGTGTTTTTTTATCAACCTTAATGGGAGAGCAACATGTTAGGATTTAGGAAACAAAAATAGAGCAAAACATTTCAAATCCAAGGCAATGTCATGGCTCTTTATTAAATGAGAGAGGTTCATCATAATCAAATACAATTTGATTCAACAACAAAACTTCATCATCTCAGGAGATATTCAGAAGCTTCTTTATGTCATGCTGCAGAAGAAAATGAGACAAGAAAGTTAACAGCGAGAGTGAATGAGAGAGCAAGAGAGAGAGAGAGAGAGATAGTTTCGTTACCTCAAGTGTAAGAGGGGAAGTAGTTGGATAATAACGTTCTACGGCTTGACCTTTCCTGTCAACAAGAAACTTAGCAAAGTTCCATTGAATGTCATCACCAAAGATTCCCCATTTGCCTTTCTTCAAGAACTTATACAGAGGAGATTCATTCTCTCCGTTTACTTCAATCTAATACACAACACAACCGGACAGATTCAATTGTTTATTAAAAAAGAACTCACGACATAGAGAATTGTAATGAATTCGTGGAGTGATCGATCTACCACCTTGTTGAAAATGGGGAATTCAGATTTGAAACGAGTACAAACAAAGTCGGTAATCTGGTCAGTAGTTCCCGGTTCCTCGTCACCAAACTGGTTACAAGGAAATGCTAGAATCTCCAGACCTGCAACAAGACAACATCAATCGAGAACTAATCGAGTGGAAGAAACAAGAGACTTACACAGACATTTATTGATAAATCATATATACCTTTGTCTTTGTACTTGCTGTAAAGATCATTTAACTCAGTGTAGTTTGAGTTTGTCATCCCACTGAGACCATCAGAGAAGAGTATAACAAGCAAGACAAGAAAACAAACATTTTAACAGAAGGCGTAAGTAAAAAAAAAAAAAACCAACCAACCATTTGGAAGCAACATTAACAATCAAAAGAACTTTGTCTTTGTATTGACTGAGTTCTAAGCTGTCTCCTTTTGCATCCTGTTGCAATTATTCATCTAAAGACTCAGAGAGGCCAACACAAGAAATCAATCAAAGATCATATAAAACAATCTCCAATCAACAGAAGAAGACAAAGCAATGATCAAACTGACAACATGATCCATCATACTCTAACAGCGCTTATAACCAACAAGACACCTTAAAGTAAAAAACTTTTCTCACTATTATCAGATTGTCTTTAGAACCCTATTCCAAAGGTGTTTCCTTTCAACAAAAAAAAAAAAAGAAAACCCCATTCATTCAAGTTATCAGAGACAAAAGAGAGTGTTACAGAATCGATGATTCAAGTTAGAGCAATTTTAAATCACCTCGATGCTTATCTCGTAAACAGATTCTGGGTACTTCGTCGCCATTGCACTCTAGAAAATTAGAAATGCCAGAGAATCAGAAAGGAGTCAACGAGGAAAGAGACAAGCTGAAGCCGAGAAGCTAAAAAGTAGAGACTTGTGGCAATTATTCGCTTTACACGCGCGGCTAGTGCGCGTGGTGTTTGATATTGAGCCGTTACTTTATTATCTTTATCGTAATAAACTTTTGGGCTTACTGGGCTTATTATGCTAATGGACCATTTTTATACACTTTCAGCATCTATTTTATTTTTGGCAAATAGCCCAAAATATATTTAAAAACTATGTCCCAATAACAGAGTTTATCAACATGTAACTTATATATATTCAAACTGATTAGTAGTATTATAGAAGGAAAGGTGCGTCATTCATATCATTATATATCTTATTTTTTATTTTCGTAATAATTTTTTTGTTTATAACAACAAACTAGCAATTTTTGTCTAGAAGACTAGAACTGCAATTTTCTATTTTATCCTACCACAAACTCAATTCATAAGTCACCCTACCACAACCACGACGGCACCACCTTATAGTTTTTATACAATGAGGCATTTTAAACATTTTGGCAATCATCTTTTGAGGTCAAATCATTTTTTGAAACCTAAAATATTCAAAAAAAAAACGAACTACATATGAAAAATTTGACAATGCGATTCACAAAGAAAACAAAAATTAATTATATAGTTTTTGCAATCTTACGGAGTAAACTATCCATAGTAATATCAAAAGCATCTCGAAACCTCTCAAACTTGGCGTTACTATCTCCATAGACCAAACCAGGCAAAAGCTCATGAACAATGTAACTCCTCATATCCTCTCTTTCCCTTAGTGTCTTTGACATCAACTTCTCGATCACACTCACTTTCTTCACCTTCACGTCTTCTTTGTTTATATACACCGAATATCTCCGGTGATCATCCGGTAAATGCCACGTGTACTGATAATACGCGCTGTACGGATCAAATATCACCGGAATACAACCTAATATGAGGGAATCGAAAATCGATTTCCTTGTCGGACTGTCTCCGGGCGGTTGGAGGCAGAACTCCGAATCTCGGAAAAGGTCGATAACCGTTTCCGGTTTATCGCAGCCTCCGTCGGTACAGTTCAAAAACCGGCATTGGTTTGGAGATGATTTGCATTGGTCAATCAATATTGATCGAATGCTATCAGGCTTACCAGGTCTTGCTCCACCGGCGAAGCTGATTAAGCTCCGACGAGGCTTTCCGATGATCTTGTTTTGCCAGTTGGCGATATCATCGTCGGTTTTAGGATGGAAGTATGTCGGATGAGGTATCGCCACGTCGTTAGCTTCCCATGGGTTACGTTCAATGAGAAGCTTTGTAGGGTTTTTCATTTCTTGCATCTCAAGTAAACTTGACCCCCAAGAAAACTTATTATTCCTCCTAAAATCCCAAGAGATCTTTCCGAGAACAAAAACGTGATCTTTCCCGGCGTTTTTCCTCCATGATTGCTTTGATCCGAGCCATTTAACAACCTCGATCGCCAAAACATCCTTCACATCCTCAGAAACGTTCTTGAAATGCCATCTTAAAACATCGATACCACCATAAAAAGGCACGTAGAAGAGCTTCGCTTTGCTCTCATCATAAACCCTACATGGATGCTTCAAAACTCTAGAGTGAAAGATCGGCTCAAGAGAATACTGATGCGTTTTGAACCAGCCTTTACCGAGAGTCTCAATCAATTCACCAAATGCATCGTTCTTGAAGTAGCTGCAAAAATTAGCCCATGGAACCATATCGGAGCATTCCCCCAACAAGTCTTTGTTGAACTTAGACGGTAAATCGTAAACGTATACCCCTTGTCCTTCGCAAGATCCAGGCTTTTTGCGGTTGCTTCCCATCGATAGCCAAGATCTTTGTACTTGAAGATACTTTTCAACGGCTTTCAGAGCGGTTTCCTCGTCTTCGTCCTTAGATTTGAAATATCTGTATCTTTCTTCGCCGGTTTCTGGATCCCAGTCAATCAACACATCGTGATCAATCTCGTTAACTTTGGATTCAGAATCTTGATCAAGAACGGAATCAAGATTCTCCTCATGGATGGGTTTAGAATCTTGATCAATAACTTCTCCGGTGAAAGTTTCATTCTTTACGACGTTGAGGCTTGTTCCGACGGAAGAATTAGCAGAATCTCTTTCTCCCGAGAACGTTTCATTTTTTGCGAAACCCTTGTCTTCATCTTTACCGAGAACAAGAACATTCTTCTCTTCTTTACTTATTACCACACCTTCACTGACCGGTTTAGTGAAATTGTTGACTGGTACACGTAAAGCGGACTGAGAACCGGCAGTGAGACAATAAAGATCATTGAGCTTCCGAGAAGAGATGCAAATGTGAACTACATTACCGGAGATAACGGTCGTGGAAGTGGACCAAAGATAAATGAAGAAGAGAAAGAGAATCGTGAGAGGTACACGATATAGAATTGATCTGGAGCAAGTACGAGAATCTTTAGGTGTTATCTCGGGTTTCTCGGTTTCGGTTTTTTTGGATGTTCTCGGTCGTCTCTTTGAGACGGAGACAGGCATTTTCTTGTTTGGTTGTATTTTTTGGATTCTACTTTTTTGTGTGTAAGCTTTTGTACATTGCTTTCTACGGACATGCACGCACGTCGTCGCCTAATAATTGTAATATATGATCATTGAGTTTGCACGTCTTGGAACAACAAAAATATAAGTTTTGATTTAGATAATTAAATATATATATACTGTATATATAAATATTTAGATTAATTATAGATGTGTGGTGATATGTAAAACGTGTTAATTGTACATGTGTGTTAGTTTAGCATTCAATGAATCTTGTCTAGAAACTAAGAACAGAGTTCACACAATCTCAAAGAACACCTTTATTAATCTTTAGGAAAAATAACTCAAAAAACCTAAAGCTCTCTCTTCTCTCAATCTCTGTTAATAGGAAGTCACATCTTGACAACTCTATTAATAAGGAACTCTCAACACACAATTCCTAATCTCTAGGAATATATTTCCTTAACTCTCATAACTTCCTAAACTCTTATTTCCAAATCTCTTTTAAACTTGCTTGTGCTTCAAGCTTATCTCAACATTCTCCTCCTTAAGCTTGAAGCTCATTTTCTATGTCTTGAACTCCAATGAACTCCCTCATCTCCTTGAACTTCATTTTTCCCAATGCCTTAGTAAGAATATCTCGCTTTTGTTCAGTCCCGGTACATGCTCAACTTCAACTAGTCCACTCTCCACACATTCTCTAATAAAATGGAACCGCCTCTGAATGTGTTTGCTTCTACCATGGAAGACAGGGTTCTTTGTGAGAGCTATTGCAGACTTATTGTCAATACGAATAATAGCTTTCGCAGCTTCGACTCCTGTAATCTCACTGAGCAGATCTTGCAACCAGATCCCCTGTTTGGTTGCTTCAGTTCCAGCCATAAATTCCGCTTCGCATGATGACATAGCCACTACATCTTGTTTTTGTGAACACCAGGAGATAGGACCATCACCTAGATAGAATATATGGCCTGTCGTACTCCTACCATCATCTGGATCAATGCTAAGACTACTGTCGCTGTAACCAACTAGCCTTGGTACTCTAGAACTTCTTTCAAAGGTCAAGCCAAGAGATGTTGTACCTTTGAGATATCTCAAACATTGTTTCAACACTACACCGTGTGACACTCTTGGACTATGCATATATCTGCTCAACACTCCTACACAGTAGGACAAGTCAGGTCTAGTGTGAAGTAAATACCTAAGACAGCCGATTTTCTTTCTGAAATCTGTAGCATCAATCGCCTTTTCATCCTCGGCTTTTGACAACATAACACCAAACTCCATTGGTATATACTCAGAGTTGCAATCCACCATTCTCGTTTCTTCTAGTATTTTTTGAGCATACCTCCTTTGACTAAGAACAATTCCACTCTCATGTTGAATAACCTCAATTCCAAGATAATAAGTCAGCAGACCAAGATCACTCATTTCAAATTTAGCAGCCATCTCCTCCTTAAATTTGTAAATGATTGACTTGTCTGTTCCTGTGACAAAGAGATCATCAACATAAACTGCAATCACCAAGGTGGAGTCTCGCTCTATCTTCCGATACACAGTTGGCTCCTTTGAACACTTTTTAAACTGTAGCTCCTCAAGAATCTGGTTCAGTTTGTTGTTCCAAGCTCTTGGAGCTTGTCGCAGACCATAAAGAGCTTTATTCAACTTATACACCTTGTCTTCACACCCTTTGATTTCAAAACCTTCAGGTTGAGTGACATAAACCTTCTCTTGGAGTTCTCCGTGAAGAAAGGCTGTTTTAACATCCAGATGATGTATCTCCCACCCATTTGTTGCTGCAAGATTGATGAGAAGTCTTATAGTTTCAATTCTTGCAACAGGAGCAAAAACTTCCTCGAAGTCGATGCCATATTGTTGTACATAACCCTTAGCAACAAGCCGAGCCTTGTACTTGTTGATGCTGCCATCAGAGTTTCTTTTCAATTTGAATACCCATTTGAGTCCAATTGGCTTTATTCCGAGGGGTAAGTCAACCAAGTCCCAAGTATGCAGTTTTTCGATCGACTTAATCTCATCATTGCAGGCATTGAGCCATTTCTCCGATCCTCTAGCTTCAAAGAAACTCCTTGGTTCATTATTAAGACAGAGTAGAAGTGTTTCTCCTTCTTCTTCGGCGAGTAGAACATAGTCTCTGAGATGTTTAGGTGGATTGCTCTGTCTCAAACTTCTTCTTAGCACCGGTTGATTTGTCTCTGCATCAACTCTGTTTTCTGCAGGTTCGAGTTCCGTTAATTCTGGCGTGTGACCATTGTTCTCAGTGTGTTCTCTCGCATCTTCAGTATCGCTATTAGTCTTTTCACCAGTCTCCTGATCATTTCTCACAGCCTCTTGCTCCGACGATATACCATGATTCCCGAACTCACCTAGTGAAATATTGAAGCTTCCATTACCATCTAGCTCTGCATCGTTTTGCTTCCAGTTCCAACCTTTACTTTCATCGAAAATCACATCCCTACTCACGACAACTTTTCTCGTCTGTGGATCATAGAGTCTATATGCTTTCGAGCCTGGTTCTATCCCCAGATGAACTAACATCCTTGATCGATCATCTAATTTTTTCAGCAAATGTTGATCAACTTTTGCGTAACTGATGCAGCCAAAGATTCGTAGATGATCAATGCGAGGTTTCTGTTTCTTAAAAACTTCATATGGGGTCTTGTCTGATAAGGCTCTTGTAGCTATCCTGTTTAGCAAGTAAGTGGAATGTCTCACAGCTTCTCCCCATAGATAATTTGGAACTCTCATATGTTTCAGTATACTTCTTGTCATCTCCATCATTGTTCTGTTTCTTCGTTCTACAACACCATTCTGTTGAGGTGTATATGGAGCAGTAAGGTGTCTCTGGATCCCAGCATTCTCACAATACTCATTGAACTCTTGTGAGACAAACTCACCTCCTCTATCTGTTCTAAACGTCTTGATCCGAGTTCCTGTTTCTGTCTCAACACGGTTCCTGAAAGCTTTAAATTTCTCAAATGCAGAGCTCTTTTCTTTCATCAATGTGATCCACATATAACGTGAGTGATCATCAATAAGAACAAAGATGAAACGATTTCCAGCTGCTGTACTTGGCGTGATAGGTCCACAAAGATCTCCGTGGATCAGTTCTAGAGCAGAAGCTGCTCTATAAGTAGTAGCTTGTGGAAACGTTTGTCTTGTTTGTTTTCCAAGAAGACACGACCTACAGATCTCCTTATCAAACACTAAGTGTGGAAGTCCTTGGACAAGCTCTCTCTGCTTCATGGATTTGATAGTTTCGAAGTTTATGTGTCCAAATCGAGCATGCCAACGGCTGGACTCACTTGCAGATACCAGGTTCAAGGACGCATTGTCATAAAAATCCATACGAATCTTGTAGAGCCTGTTCCGCGACCTTGGAGCTTTAGCAAGCAACTTCCCTTGAGCATCTCTCATTGTTAAAAATCCTCCCCTTAACCGAATATCACATCCTGCTTCAGTTGCTTGACCCAAACTAATAATGTTGCTTTTCAAATCGGGAATGTAATAAACATCCGTCGTTACACGCAACTCTCCATTCATATCAACAAGAGAAATCGATCCTTTTCCTTTTATATCAACTCGAGAATCATCCCCAAACCTCACTTTCCCTGTAACAGACTCATCCATCCTCTCAAAATATCTTTTATCTCCGGTCATATGGTTACTGGCTCCGTTGTCTAGGTACCAGATATTGTCTTCTCTCGTGTTGGTCTCAAACTTACTTGGAATACAACGCTTCTCATTAAGAAAGACAACTTCATGCATCATGAGTTCATCGGCCTCTTGTGTGTTCGCAGTATCGAGAACTTGAGCTTCTTGGAGCTTTAGTAAGCGGTCAGGACAATCATACGCAAAGTGACCTTGTTTGTCACATCGGAAGCAGGTGATGCGAGATGCATCTCTTTGTCCATAACCACGTCCTCTTCCTCGTCCTCTCGAAAAACGACCGCCTCGACCTCTGTTTCGATAGTCGTTTGTATAGTCTCGATTATTATGAGCCTCCTTATGTGTGTCCATATTCGCATACATCAATTTGGATTGATCCTCAAGTGATTCGACTGCATCGACAGAGATCCTTTCTTCATAGGCTTTGAGCCTCCCAATAATATCTCCAAACGTGGTAGTGTTTAGATTCAGCACTTGTTCTAATGAAGCAACTATGTGAATAAATTTCTTGTGTGGGAGACAGTTAAGAAATTTCTTGACCATCTTGGATTCTTCAATAGTCACACCGAGTGCTGCAGATTTTGAGGCTATCTCCGACATCTTGCCTGCAAACTCATCTATTTTCTCTGTATCTTTCATCTGCAGTCGCTCAAAATCAGCCATAAGTGTTTGCAACCGAGCTTCTTTCACACGTTCAGCTCCTACATGTCTTGACTTGATAGCATCCCATATGCTTTTCGCTGTGTCGAGGTCTCCAATCTGCAGAACGAGAGCCTCAGGAATAGACTGAAACAGAAGAGCCATAGCCATATAGTTTTTGTCTTCGTCAGCTGTCTCTGTTTCAGGTTCAATGGCCTCCCAGACTTTGTGAACCTTCAACGCGATCTTCATCTTTAAAGCCCACACCGTATAGTTTGTTGAGTTGAGCATGGGACATTGTATGGATGAAGGTCCGGCTCCTTCTTGTGGCTTGGAGGCAACGATCGCACCTTCTGACATCGCTCCCTAGGATATCGTAACGCTCTGATACCAAATCTAGAAACTAAGAACAGAGTTCACACAATCTCAAAGAACACCTTTATTAATCTTTAGGAAAAATAACTCAAAAAACCTAAAGCTCTCTCTTCTCTCAATCTCTGTTAATAGGAAGTCACATCTTGACAACTCTATTAATAAGGAACTCTCAACACACAATTCCTAATCTCTCTAGGAATATATTTCCTTAACTCTCATAACTTCCTAAACTCTTATTTCCAAATCTCTTTTTAAACTTGCTTGTGCTTCAAGCTTATCTCAACATCTTGTATTGAAATTAATAAGTGTTAGTAGGTAAAAGAACTAAATTGACGTGTCTCCAAGTTTGAATTTAAGATAATGAAAATTACTCTCTCAAAATATGTTCGAATTATATATTCAGTGGTTTATTCAATTAGGTAAATAATCCAATTCGACAATATTTTGTGATATCCTTTGGCGAGCGGTCAGCATTTCTTGTCTCTGCAGGTTCTATCTTTTATCGTTTCTCTCCCTTTTGCATTATTGATTTATTTGGTAATGTGGTTCAAACTTTTCCATTTTACCAACCTTTTTTTATAAATTTTGTTCATAGACTCATAGTCATAAGATATGTACCATTAATATCATATTTACAGCAGAAAAACAATGTAAGAAATTAGCCAAAAGACTCTCGGAAAACAATTTATTTTTTTAAGAATAGCATCTAGCATAAATTTATTAATATATTATGACTCCTTAATTACAAGAACATAACAGACTCTTTGTAATTGAAAAAAGGAAACACATCAGTAAACCTCCCAACGGCTGTGGATAAGTTTCCTTTGAGCGTAAAACACCTAAAACTCTTATATTGTTTGTAATAGACAATATAGATATCTTCTTGATCGGGCGACACAAAAACAATCTCATCCGTATGCGTCTATAAGATTTTATATAATTTATAAAGTAATTGCTAATTACTAGTCGAGACTCAGTTAAAGTATTTATACAATTTCATAAAGTATTTATAAAATTTGATAAGATATTTATAAGTTATTTTGTAAGGTACTTATACAATATTTATAAAGTATTTATAAGATTTTACACACCTATAAAAGTAATTTTTCTATGATTTTATAAACATACATATGTATTTAGGTAAATACATCAGAATTTTAAGGCACTTTTGATTAAATGTTAGAGAGTATATATTTTTTTAAAAATAGTAATAGGTATTTTTGAAAATTTCCCAAAATATATAGAAACCTATGTGTGTGTTTGTGAATCTAAAATTATGAATGACGTTAATGCTATTTTTTTTTTTTGGACAAATACGTTAATGCTATTATATTTATATGATATAAGTCATCCAAATATTTGAAATCTAAGTTAATAAGCTTTTTATAGACGAAAAAGGTTGCAATGGTATCTATATATATTATTTTCAGTTTAAAATATTTTAATGCACCTACAAAAATTTGAGTCATTTTAGCACGATCGAGTTTGACATATGTTTCACCTCAACTCCAACTTCAGACGAAACAAATCCTGAACCAAGCAGGACCGGTTTAACAAAATTGGTGGTCCAAAGCAAAATAATATTTTTGAAATAATGTATTTTTGTTTTAAAAATATTATAATCCAATCAATTTTAGAAATAAATGAAAAAAATAAAAATTAATGTTAGTATGACTTAAAAATAAAAATTATAAATATGTATCGACTTTACAAATCATTAAAAAATATTGTTTAAAGATGAATTATGAGTTTTAATTGTGTTCTCAGAAGATAAACAAAATAGGTTGGTGATCCTAACGTTGCTGATCATAAGCTTGATGGTCCTAAGGACGAGTCATGCCAAAGATGTTTGTCCCACAGATGATCTAGAATCAATTGTCACTTATGCTTACATCTAATATTAGTGAGTTCTTACTAAGTTATGTATCAAATAAGTGTTAGTAAAAATTTGTAATTTTGAATGATTAATAATCTGAGAACACATGTTAAAGCACAGTGAGAACACTTTATAATAGGTTAAGACATTTATAGTTAGGCATTATCTAATGTAGAATGGATTGTAGAAGATAGATAACACAAGATGTGTTTATGTACATTTTTTCCCTAATGCCAGCGAATGAAGCACTGACATGTGTCACTAGAACCTCCAGTCTTGTGCGTGAATGTGAATGTGAATGCTCACCTTGGAAATTTATACTCATAATATGCCACACGTATTTAAGATATTGATAACCCGCTAAGAATTTTTTTTTGGTAAAGGAGGAAAAAATAATCCCTAATCGGATTTCATTTGTGAAAGACAAAATCACAAGAAAAATGCCCTAATATGCTACCTAAATTTTTAAATTATGAACCTTAAAAATCATTTTAGTGTTTGACTGTTTGGTGTATTTTTGATATAAATAGTTTGTCGTGGTAAAACAAACTAGTCAAGGTGTATTTTGGATCGAAAGTTTAGTTTAGTAATGTATTAAGGCACTTCTTTTAAGAAAATTAGATACACTAAAATTTGTGGTTGTGACATGTCATTTTATTTTTAAACATCTTCATTGGCAATAATATATGATTAAATATCTTTGTTCAAATTAATTTGAGAAACTCATTCTAAAAATTCAAAGTAGATGTGACTTAAGAGATTAAGAGAATACATATAAGCGAACAGTCTAATAAAATATCGACTGCAGATCATACTTATTTTCACAGGCAATCTCCTCAAGATCTCGATTACCATAGCCGTAGGAACTAATATAGCTCTGAGCTTCTGAGAGACTCCTTCTCTATCTTTGTTCTGTTGCTGCCAAGCCTAGTTCTCATTATGACGTTTCTTGTTTTCCAGAGCATAGTCCTAATCTTTATTTGTGTCCTCTGCTCTTGCCTTACTCTTGCCTTGAGGAGGCGATTCACCAGAAAAGGAATTATAGTTCACCAAAGCAATTATGGAGGCAAAGTAAATCCATTATTAGTTAATGGACTTTATTTCTAGATGAGGAGTGAAAATTTGCAGTACGGTTTATTGACTCATAAAATATAGTAACCCGTAAAACTCTGTTTAGTTCAGTTTCTAAACTCGCTCCACCTGAATCTCTCGGATCTCCAGATGATCAAGCTTCTTAGGTCGCTTGTAGTTCTTAAGCAAGAGAGAGCAACACACAACACTAACAGAAGAAGCAGCCATTGCAGCACCTGCAATCCATGGAGGCAACCTGAAACGTGTCCACGGGAAAAGCACTCCCGCAGCTATCGGTATACCCATGAGGTTGTACCCGAGAGCCCATACGTAGTTGAGACGAATTCTTGAGAACGTCTTCCTTGAAAGATCAATGGCTGTGATCACATCTTCTAAGTTGCTTTTCATCAGAACTATATCCGCTGCTTCTATGGCAATGTCGGTTCCTGCACCAATTGCCATCCCGACATCCGCTGCCACGAGAGCAGGTGAGTCGTTGATTCCGTCACCCACCATTGCCACAACATGTCCCGCAGCCTGCAAAATTTCTTGATTTTATCAATTCAAATGTTGCAATTGCGATATGAACTCTAGTGTGGAGCTACTAAAGTACCTGTAGTTCCTTGACTTTCTCTGCTTTTTGCTCAGGTTTAGCTTCTGCGATAACAGAGTCGATACCCACTTCTCCAGCAATGGAATTCGCAGTTCCCCAGTTGTCACCAGTTACCATGATGCTTTTGATATTCATGGATTTTAATATGGAGATGGCTTCTCGAGCACTCGGTTTTAAAGGATCCGAAACAGACAAAACTCCAATCAACTCGCTGTTTATGGAGACAAGAATCCCGGTCTGGGCCAGATCTTCAGCATCGACTAGCAACTCTTCAGCTTCGACTGGAATAATAACTCCATGACTAGTCATCAAACTCTTGTTTCCCACCATAATCTCTCTTCCTTTAACGATTGCTTTCACTCCATTTCCAGTGACGGACACAAAATCACGGGCTTCAGGCCACGCAGGGTTCTCTTCGTCATCTCTGAATTTCTTACCATACTCAACAATGGCCTTTGCTAACGGATGCTCACTGTTTACCTGATAAAAGGACAGTGTCATCATAGTGATATTTTTTATGTAGGCCATGAGTTTCAAAAATTTTAACTAGAATTTTTTTATCAATATTCAATGGTTACAAGAGATTACCTCAGTTGCAGCAACAAGTTCATAGAACTCTCGAAGTACCATGTTTTTCAGGAGTTTTGTTTTCACAACCACGGGCTTCCCCATTGTTAGAGTTCCTGTCTTGTCAAAGACAATGCAAGATACCTACACCGTCATGGAAACAGTTAGGGTCCATCATCTTTAAAAGAAACAAAATGGTACAGAAAACCTTAGTCACATACAATATAATAAGTTTACAATGCGGGCTTATAAGCTTAACAAGTTACCACACACTAACCTTGTGTGCTTTTTCTAGGGCTTGGCCACCCTTTATCAGCACACCTTGGGATGCACCGACCCCAGTACCAACCATAACAGCAGTTGGTGTAGCCAGCCCGAGAGCACATGGACAAGCTATGACCATGACAGAGATCCCGAACTGAAGAGCTAGCTCAAAGCTATCCATTGAAGAAGGAATCCAGGATTCAGGGTACCAATGCAGTTTCCCAGCTAAGAACCAGGAAAGCCAAGTTGAGAACGAGAGGAAAATTACCTGCAACATTATAATTCAGTGAGTTTAAAAAGTTACTATGCCTTGAAAAGACTAATCTTTCTGTTTATCAAAATGTCAGATTACTCACCAGAGGAACGAAGAACTTGGAAATCCGATCAGCCAACTTCTGTACTGGAGCTTTCGCTAGCTGCGCAGACTCAACAAGTCGTACAATCTGAGCAAGAGCACTCTCTGAACCAACCCTTGTAACCTTAACATGCAGAACTCCATTCTCGTTCAAAGTGCCTCCTATAACTGTATCACCCTTTCTCTTTGCCACTGGCCTTGCCTCTCCAGTTATCATACTTTCATTCACATGACTTTGTCCCCATATGACATAACCATCTGAAGCTACTTTAGCACCAGGAACGATTTTGATCACGTCATTCTTCTGTATCAGACGACCATCAATCTCTTCTTCACCAGTCGCATTCCCTTCCTCGTCCAAGGACAACAATATCGCAGTGTCAGGTGCCAAGTTCATAAGCTTTGCGATCGCCTGAGATGTTTTTCCTTTAGCCAGAACCTCCAAATATTTTCCCAGTATGATAAACGAAATGAGCATGGCGCTAGTCTCAAAGAAATCTACTCCCTTGAAATCAGGAGAGGTTGCAGCTCTCAGCACTGTATACAACGAATAGAAATAGGCTGCATTTGTTCCCAGAGCAATCAGAACATCCATGTTAGCCGATCCACGGCGCAAAGCCTTGTAAGCGCCAGTATAAAATCTCCAACCGATAACAAACTGGACAGGGGTAGCCAAAACCCACCTTATGATTTCTCCAACGGTCAGCATATTGATGACTTTAAACATCAGCAAATCTTTAATTCCAGGGATATACATAAAAACCATGGCTGTCAAAAACACAGGTACCGTAAAAACCAAACTCCACAGAAACGACCTATAGTACTGCTTAACCTCTCCTTGCTTCTGAGATTCCCTGCCTACCCCTCCTTCGGAAAATATCGTCGCCTTGATCTGACCACTATGACCAAAGACAATAGACTCAATCACCTGAATAAAATTCCTAGGCCCCGTCACATCAGGTCTGTACAATACAGATATCTTATCAGTTCCATGGCTGATCTCAACACTTTGAACCCCAGGAAGTGCTTCAAGAGATCTTTCAATTATCTCCATAGATTCATCAGTAAACTCACCATCAATCTTCAAATCAATCTTGCTCACATCCTCCCCTGTACTTATAAGCACAGCTTCAAACCCAGCATTCTCTATCTCTTCCAATAGTCTATCGTAACTAAGAAGTCTAGGATCATAATGAATCTCAGCTTCCTCAATTGCTAAAGCAACATGAGCTCTCTGTACACCGTTAACAGATTGCAAAACTCGTTCGATCGTTGAAGAACAAGAGGTACAAGTCATACCGTTAATTCTTATCCTGCAAACTTGTCTAGACCTCTCATTCGCCTCGTTTTCAATCAGTGATGCTTCGAATCCAGCATCTTCAATAGTCTCACGAATTGTCTCCACCTATATATATATACAATAATCCAAAATTCCAAATCAAACCTAAATCCCAAATCGATTCAAATTTTGGAGAATCAGAGAATTTCGTATCATAGCTTACATCGACAAGGTTAGGGTAAAACAGAATCTGAGCCCGATTGTTCAACGCATCGATGACAGCTTCGTGGATCCCAGAGAGACGTTTGATAGCTTTCTCAACCGATCCAGCGCAAGCAGAGCAAGTCATCCCCAACACTTGAAAAATCGCCCTAGAAATCTCCTCTTCGATCTCAAACACCGCAGTCTCCGACGACGATCCATCTCCGGCGCCGCCACCGCCGCGAGACCTGGTCAGATGCTTCCGTACCAGAGGGTAACGCTCGCTGAATCTCTCTTTCCGTATGCATGTAAGCGCCAGAAGCTTCGTCGCCATGTGAGCGAGCGAATCTGATTCTTCTCTCAGTCTAATCGAATTTGAATTTGAATTCTCTTTTTTTTTGTAATTAGGTTTTGTGGGAAATGTGTGACTTTGAAATGCTTTAGCTTTTTAAATAAAAACGGGCGAGGGAAAAAGGTAAATGACAAAATTAGTGGGCCGAATCTATAAAATATATAAATTATAGGGTCCTACCGATAAATAATACACTTACGAAACCGCCATTGTTCCTTTTTAATAATCCTCTTAAAGCTTAAACACATTTGACTTTTAAGGTTCGTTAAGATAGTGGGTTGGTTTTTAGTAATTAACAGTGTCATTATTACGACATGGTGAAGTAATCTTTACGTGTTTCTATTTTCGGTTACACATTTTTAATAGTATTTGCGTGCAATTAAATAAAATCTTACTATAATCCTAATACTATCGACGAAAGTTTCCTAATCCATATCCATTTAACCATCTATTATTATACGTGTCTGTCTAGCTAAACTAGTATTTGACGGCACTCAAGTATACTCGTATCTTATTATATAAAGTTGGGTTTTGAAAGTTAGCCATTAACAAGATTTTGACATGTGTCAAGTTATCAATCTCAGATTTTGACATGTGTAAAAGTTAAATTTTAAAAGAAAAATTTGATTACAACAAAAATAAATTATTTTGTTTTAAAAAATATTAATATTGTAAGAAGATAATTATCAAAAATTACAGAATTTAATAAAAATACAAAGTTTTTTAAAATAATTATAAAGAGATTATATATAAATATATATATATATATATTTTTTATAAAATTCGAAATTATAATATTATTTACTTATTAATTTTAAGTTATTAATTATACAAAATATAGAAAAGGGTTTAAGTAAAATATAAAGTTAATTATTAATTTAAGTTTTGTAAATATTCACTTCTATATAAATATAGATCGTCTCATATTTAAATAATTTATTCAAAAATACTTCTTTCAACTTTGTTTAATTAAGAAATTGTTTTTTAATCGGAAGGTAAATTTTTCTTATTTTTTAAACCAAAATTTTCTCCTACTTTCTCCTTTTTCAGTTGGGAATAGGTAAGTAAGATTAATATATTGACCCAAAAAAAATTAATATATGTTTCTTCTTTTCCTAATACTATATTTCAAAATTAATTGTAGAATTTTTAGATTGTTTTATTTAATTTATATTTTCATCTTTGAATTATTTGGAATTCATATATTACAATGCTTATAATTTTCTATTGTTTTTTTAATTATGTCAAATTAATTTTCTTCTAATTTCTCAACCTTGATTGGTTAATCATAAATCCTTTTTTTTTTTTGCAAACATAATTGTTACCATTATTCATTCAATCCTAGAGGGAGATAAGAGTAAAAGCTTATCAACCTAATGGATAGATAAAATAGGCTAATCAAATACAAGCTTACAACAAAAATAGATAGATAGATTAAAAATACATAAATCGTTGTTGATAGATCCATAGGAGCTCAAAGATTGTGACACCATGGTTTGCGGAAAGGTTTAAAAGAATTGATTTGGTCACATATATCACCAAAATACCCTTATTCTTTCGGTCAAGGGTCCTGAGAGAAATTCATGATGGGTGACCATACTGTAAGTGATTGTCGAAACTGTGCGAGTGAGGACAAAACACAGGAAAAGATCATTTGTTGATTTGTAGGATTCGGTAAACAAGTTTTTAAAGCCTCTCATACATAACAAACCTATCATCGTATATGGATGGGTCCACAGGCCGAAAATAGATGTAGGGCCCACTTAGGAAGGCGGGCCCATGGACTGAGAGTAGATATGGGCTCACTAAGCAAGGTGGCGGTTGAGGCATTACAGAGACAGAGGCTACATCATGGTGTGTGAAAGATACTTCCATGAATACATTGGAAAATTTAACATTAGTTACTATTATAAGATTTTGTGACGTTAGAAAAAGGTTTTAACTTTCATAGATTGTCGGACCAAGCCATTTTAAGATAGCAAAAAGACGTGAACATGTTCTCTCCACACAGGAGGAGGGCAGAGCTGAGGTTCTCTCTATGGTGGAGAAGGTTGGACACAAGGTTATCTCTCCAAGGGAAGAAGGTAGAGGAGGTTGGACGCAAGATTATCTCCCCAAGGGAGGAAGGCGGAGCCAAGGCTCTCCCAGTTTCTTTCCATAAGGGATGAGGACAGAGCCGAGGTTTCTGCATGGTGGTCATACATTATTGGGATGATACATCATTGATTAGTATATTATGTAATATGTTTTTTATTCAAAATGTTTTTTGAGCCAATAATTTTAGTAATTAAAAAACTATGCAGAAGTGAAAGTAAAATAGTTGGCTTAATGTGTTCATATAGACATTTTCTAGGTGGTGATAAAAAATATATTTGTAACATAAAGTATATTTCGATGTAAGAAAATACACTTTTAACAGTAACATACATAAAAGATTTGTAAATGGATATAAATCAGTGTATTATAACAAAAATAAAATTTATAAATACGTACAACAAATTTTAATATATTTTTGTTAAATTTAATTTAATTTCTAAAATTTTAAACCCGCACATCGGGCGGGTCCTCATCTAGTTAAATATAACACACGTAAGAGTTTGCATTGCATACTAATATGTTTGAGGTCCAATGCAGTAGTATAACATAAGATTGATAGATCCAAACAATACATTCTTTTCAATCTCTCATAGATTTTCCAAATAATACAGAAAAATCTATCATAAACTCTATGTTCCTTCCTCTCTTCCTTTACAAACACTTTTGAACACTCCCAAAACCACAAAACTAATCAAGATCGTAAGAACACAAACACACTCGCCAAGATCAGAGCCAAAAACAAAAACAAAAAACAATATCAAATGTTGTTGTAATCAGCAGTCGATTGATTTACAGAGTTGAGGGGTTTGATTTTCAGTTAGTTAGTAGTAGCAATCATCATTCCACACTCCTTTCTCCTTCATATATCGTTTCCCATCACGAGTCAAGTGCCAGCTCGGCCCAAGCCAAAGAAGATGATCTAAGCTCTGCAGAAATTGACAGACTAATTTTACTCTCCAACGTCTCGCATAACTCTTGCACTGAGGGCTTCTTGTTATTGTCGTTGTTGTTGGTTGGATCCCTGTTCAAGCATTGGCTCGCCACTTCGCATACCGTCTCAAGATCTTCTTGGTTAAAATGTTTCAGCTCTGGATCCACCAATCCCGCCATTGCCTCTGGCGTTTCAAGGAACTCCTTTGCCTGCACATTTGGTTTATAATTACAATGAAGCTTTTCTTCAAAATGGAGGGAAAAAGGTGAAAAAGAGGAGGCTGTATTGATGTCTAGGGTGAAAACATTAACTCAGTTTCAAGTATTTAGAGAATAGCTTCTTGTTTTCTTACCCATTCAATTAAGAAACCTTTGTCTTTGCAATAAGGAGGTCTTCCACTGACAACTTCCAGCAAAAGAATGCCGAATGCGTAGATATTACCCGACACATCGAGATGTCGGCTCTCCATTCCACTTGGGAGCACACATATCGAACCCTGACTGCTAATATTTCTCAAATTCTTTTCTGATCTCGCGAGAATCGTCTTCCAGCATTCGAAATCAACCAGCTGCATCAGACAAAAAGGCAGAAAAAGAAAACATGTGAGAACCTAAGCTTTGCTTAACTAATTTTATTGCTCGGACAACAAGCTGGTCTCACGTGACTTTACCTTGGGAGTAAAATCTTCAGTGAGATAGATTGCGTTTGAGCTCAACTCAGAGATTGTAAATGGAGGATCAAGTTCCATATGAAGGTACTTGAGACCGCGTGCAATGCCTATAACAATCTTCATCCGTCTTGCCCACGATACTAAAGCCGCTTCCCCATCTGCATCAACGCATTTATCATAATTATGCTATATAGGCAAACCAGTACAGTATGGTGAAACAAAGCTCTGTAGAAGTTAGATTATTTACAGTGGAGGTGCTCATATAGTGTTCCGTTTGATGCATACTCAAAAACAAGCATTCTTGTAAATGGTGAGGTCTCTTTGCAGTATCCAAGTAATTTTGCTGTGTTCTCATGGTTTAATCTAGCCAAATCTGCAACCTGATACAGTGGGGAAATATAGTCGAAACCTCAGGAAAAAAAAAGAGAATTTTCTTAAACATTGTTCTATCCAAGTGACTTGGGAATGATGATAATGTGAGAAGAGCTACCTCTCTCTGGAAATAGAGCTCAAGGTATCCAGTCCAATCTTCTTCTTTTACACAAACAGAGATCACCGCAATCTCAGACCCACCTTTCATTGTTCCTTTATAGATCTGACTATCTGCAGATAAACCAATGATGTTGCTAAAGTCTTCACACGCTACTTCGAGCTCTTGTCTTGTTAATCTTGAAACATCCTTCAGCAATTCGGAATCTGTAGTTTAAACAAAAACAAGGCCACTTCTTTTGAGCTCTTCGCTCCCTGGACTTTGTATTAGAAAGTGGAGAATTCTGGAAAGATTCTAACCTACGTAGACTGTGAACTTTTCCTTTTCACTTGAAGATTTCTTCCAAGGAATGATGATAGATGATCTGTTCTTCCAGCGATGAATTGCTGAGAAAAGTGCAACCAGAACGAGCAAACCAACCATTGACCCTGTGACAATCTCAAGAGCTAGAAGCCATCTAGGTTTTGATGCTTTATGGTGCTTAGCCACCATTTGAGCAGACTGGTGCTTAGGGGGTGCACTCGGGCTTTCATGAGTTTTGACCAGTTGTGTATTACCTGCGATGGGGATCACATTCAGAAAACCATAACTAATCGAACACGTGAATTTGATGAAGTGAAAATTATCCATCTTACACACCACATTGAGAAGGTGGTCGATGCTTAAGATCTTTGTTTTGCATGCAGTTCCCTTGAAAGCTCGTCCTAGTGACCATAAAACGAGAAACTCTCAAGCGAAACCGGAGACTTTGAGAGTTTAGATAGACAGCACAGATGATAAGAATACCTTGGAAGATACTCGAAACATTTTGGAATGTTTCCCACGAAGAAGTTGTATGAAAAGTCAGCTACTTTTAAAGACTTGCACAAACCGGCGATGTTTGCACTTGAATTCGAAGAAAACCTAAATAAATTGAATAAACAAAAGCTTATTAGCATCGTCATCATATACAGAAGTCACACAGTTTTTCGTTTTTGGCTTCTTGAGCTATTAAACTTACACTTTCGACTGATACCCCGATGCTCCAGCAACAAGAAGACTTCCTTGAAGCCTATTCCTGTCAATATGAAGTTCTCTAAGGTACTTCAAGTTACCGAGCTCTGCAGGTAACTTTCCAGTCAAACCATTGGA
Source organism: Camelina hispida (assembly GCA_023657505.1). Lineage (NCBI taxonomy): Eukaryota > Viridiplantae > Streptophyta > Magnoliopsida > Brassicales > Brassicaceae > Camelina > Camelina hispida. Next base: position 44,904,386 of record CP094632.1, on the reverse strand, counting down.
CTGAAGGTTTCTGTAAAATGTGAAACAAAACTGTCATCTCAACTGTGAAGAAGGTAAGAAAGCGTCATTTTGATGGCGAATCTATATTACATTATCTTGATGCTGGACAAGCCCCCAATTTCAGCTGGGATTGGTCCCATCAAATGATTGTTTCCCAAGTCCAAGATCTTGAGATTCTTTAGCTTCCCTATCTCCTTAGGTATTGTCCCAAGTAGAATGTTCCCATGTAGGATTCTACAGAAGCATAGAATGATGTTAACTCCTAAACTCAGTGCATCAAACTACATATTTGTGAACATCTGAGTAAAAGATGAAACCGTACAGTTCCTGCAGGTATGTTATTTGACCCAGTTCCGGCGCAAGAAACCCTTTTATCGATGAAGCCGATATATTTCTACAAGAAAAGAAGATCCACAGGCTAGATAAGCTCAAAGCCAACTTCATCCTAAACCACTCATAAAAGACTGAGAGTGCAGATACTATACAAACAATAAGTATATGCTGAGAAAACAGATGAAATAGATGCTTACATCTTGATAACATGATCTTTAGATGGAGAGCAATTAATGCCGGTCCAATCACAAGGATCTGAATTGGGGTCATTCCAATTAGACATAACTAGCAAAGGGTCCTCATAGATAGCTTCCTTGAATCTTCTTAGAGCTCCAACTAAAGAAACAGAGCAGAAGGATCCATAAATCTCTATTAGATGATTTATATGATCAGACCTTGAATTAAAAAGCTTCAACTTCACAGATTCCACTGATCTTAATCTTTAAAAAGGTACAATTTTTTTTTTTCAGGTTTGATTAAGATTCTACACTAATCCCAACTCTTCCCAAGCTAAGTGAAGAATCTAAAAGGTATGAGCTTTTTTTTTTCTAGCATTATCTTAGTAAACCTAACAGAAAGCGAGAAAACAATTGAAATCTGAGATCTGGGTTTAAGCAAATTAACACAAAAAGTAAAGAGATTTAACAAAGTATAAGTTACCTTCATTAGAGGCAAACCCATCACAAGAAACAAAGAAGAACCCAAGAACAAGAAGTAACAACGAACAAAACTTCGATCTCATCGTCTTTTACGAAAGATTCCTTCAAATTCGTCTCATTAAAAAAGAAGAAGAAGCGGAACCCAGATTCTTCTACAGAGGATCAAAACAAAGTTTCCAGATGAAGAGTCTGGAGAAGAAAGATGAGAACTTTAATGGAGAAGTACTCTGCAGAAATGAGATGTTTTTAAAGCTCAAGAAGAGAGACCAAGATTATTAGCAAAGTAAATGAACGAGAGAGAGACAGAGAGAGTAGCTGAAGAATGGAACAAGGAAATGGTAAAGAGACAGTGGAGAAGATTAATATGATTGATTTAGCAATAAACCTATCTATTGAAACTCATTGAGAAGAAGAAGATAAAAGTAAGGAATTAGCAGAGATGGTGAAGTGTGGGGGAGAGAGAGAGAGAGAGACTTGGATTCAAAGACAGGTTTTTGTTTTTTTTTTTTTTTGTGTTTCCTTGTTGGAGGGGAAAAATTAGCTTTAATTTTTTTTTAATAAAATAAGAGAAAATTTTGTAAAATAGAAAAAGAAAAAAAAAAAGAGGTCTAAATATATTCATATGAAATTAAAATAAAATTAAAATTATTAGAAAGAAAGAATGTTCTCTTTTTCTTTTTACTTTTATTTATTTTATTTTACTTTAGGCGACTTTTTAATATGACTCTGAGTTAATTTCAATTATTCTAAATTTTATGGGTGTTTATTTATAACATGAATATGTTTCAGTTTATATCGATTTTATCTGTTTTTGTATAGCTAAATTATTATATCAGTGGGATTTTAAAAAAAAAAATCTATAAAATATATGTGGCAACTAGCAATAGAGCTTAAAAAATATATATCTATATATATCCAAATCTTTATATATGAGGAATTGATTGTTCTAGTGGCGAATATGTACAACTGTATTTATTTTGCATGAGATTCAATCGTAATATAGATTTTAAAAAAAAAACTATACATTATGTGGTAAACAAATAAATTATAATATTTTAAGAATATAATCATTAATATTTTTAGAAACTGATCTACTCAAAAGCTTTGTTAACATAGACATAAAAAAAAAATGGGACTAGACATAAAAAAAAATGGGACAGATCTTTTTTTTATTAGAGGAGGAGAAGTGTATTAGAATAATGAGAGGGTTCGACATATGAATAAATTGCGTTGGAAGATTCTTAATAACAGAGAAGAGTAATAATATAATAAGATAGTTTGCTAATCATTGATAATAATAGTAAGTAACGCGTTTAATTTAATTTATAAAAAAAAATAAAGGAGAATTTTTATGGTACGGTGTCTACTACTACTACGGTGTGATCTAGAGCTCTGTTAAGCTGTTTGTGGGACATACCGTACTACCGTAGACCGCATCTCTGTGATCAAATAAATATTATATTTTAATCGGACGGTCAACATATAATACAAGAGTATTATAATATACAAATACTTAAATGTATTATTAAAGCCAAAAAGGCAAGGAAATAGAAAGTCTAATTTCATTGTAATAAAATATTACTGTTAAGGCTAATTTTTAGTTTTTGTAAAACATAAAGATTTCAGATAGTAATACGTATTTTTGTTCTAAATTGTAATAAGCTATGTTCCTATATATACTACTACATGAATTATTACTTTTAGTGGGAGAGACAAAATGGTTCATCGAGAGTTACGCCACCAATCGTGCGAGTTTGTGCTTGGAGCGTGTGATGTGAAATTGTGAATCCTCCCCCGCATTTTAGGTTTATTGTTACAACTTAATTTTACGTATATTCGTATATTGCACACAAACAAAACATAGAAGAATAAGCTAAATTTTTTGAAAAGAAAATAAGAACATGGTTATATGACGTTGTGTTGGACTAAAATATCAAATTTCATATCGGATAATTGATTTTTAAATTAAAATTTAGAGAATTTTTCTGAATTGTATCTTGATCATAATCTTAATTAATGCAATGTAAAAATAGTTCAACTCCTTACCCTACTTAGTACGGGGGTTGTTGCTACTTGTTAGACTACTGAGAGGAAAAGAAGGTTTCAAGAGACCAATACAAAGAATTAAGGGTTTGGATCTAGTCAAGAACAACAGGTCATTGAGATTTCTTGTTCAACGCAAGTTAATTAAAGGATGTTAGAAGCTGGTTAATTACCGATGACACATTTATTAAAAATCTTCATCTTCCAAGGATATGAAACAATTCAAGAACAAAACTTATTGATCATCTTGTATTGACTTGAGAATGTTGAAGTTTTGCGGTACATGCATATATTCTTGTGCAAAACAATATCGAATTGCGTGGTAAAATCTTAACACTCAACTTGTAAAAATTAATTTATCTATTTACTCAAATATAAATACTCATTTCTAAGCGAATTAAAATAATCATACTCCAAAAAGAAAAGAAAGAAAAAAACGACCATACGTCCATACCCCAAACAAACATTGTCTTCAAAATTACTCCACAAATTTCTTAGGCTGGAATTTTTTTTTTTTTGTAATATTGAACTTGTGTTTAATAAAATAAATATTTTTACATTGACTCATGAAAAGGATAAAGGAACTATATACTCTTCTTAGAAAGCAAAAGAAGTTCTGAGTCATATAAAAGCTAAAATTTTCATTGAGTTTTTTTTTTGGTTGAAGCATCTCCACTAAGCTTTCTCTAGAAAAAAAAATGTTGTTTCATGGAAATAAATCAAAAATAATGCAAGAATATTAGAGAAAAATATTATGCAAATTAACACAAAAAAGTTGGGAAAATCAAAATGGTCTAAAAGATACGACGCGTAACAACTCTACCAGTTGAATAATTTCGAGAATTAATTGTCAACAAAGTTACACAACATATATTTCCAATGTTTGGTACAAATTGTCATAAACATTTTTAGATGAATCCAACTAACACCCTCGTTTATTTCTAGTACATTCTACGTTTCTTATTACATTTTTTAATAAATCATTTTGTAATAAAAAAAGAATATATATAAATAATGTAATTGGCCTCAAGAGATCGTAACTTCATTAAATTGTACAACAAACAAGAGAATGGGACAAACTAGCCATGCGTGTCCCATTTGTTTCTTTCTATGGTATTTTCGTGTTACATAAATAGGAGTATTTCATATGCGAACGTACACACGTATTGATGATATTTATGTTCAATCAAGTTGTTTTGTTAAAAGTAAAACCATTGTTTTGTTTTTACTTAAAAAGTTTTTTGTATAGTTATGTCTCTTAGACTGTAACTGGCATTTGACAAGGGTTATACTAATGTAAATGATTTCTGGACATCCATTAAATCTCATGTATCATTTATGTTTTGACTGCTTTATGCACTTTAAAACTGGTGTATGGAAATATATTATCATGATATAAAAACGTTGTACCAGGAATATTTTCTAATTATGAATTATATATACAGTTTGGACATGAAGGTTCCCTTGTCGTCAGTCACGCCCAATGCTTACAAGCAAACATTGAGTAGATGTTAAGGGAAATTGATAAGGACCATCATGAATACACAACTTTGTGATGACATCAAATTTAAATAGGCCACTTGTTCAATCATACTTTCTATTCTAAGTATTAATAATAGCTTGTTCCAAAAGATTTAATAATGTATTGTAGCAGCTGAATTTAAAAGACCACTAGTTATCTCGGATTAAGGTTTGCAAACCGGGTATCAATCTTATTAGTGGTTGTTATCTAAACCGGATATGCAAATATTCAATTAAATTGTAAAAGATTTGAATGTATTTTTAACTTTTTATCAATCTTACAGTATTATCAGTTTTTGCATGAGAGAAATCTCAAATATATTCATCACCGCCGTACATGTGAGAGAAAAAAAAACGACATTTAATGAAAATACACATAATATTAAATAATAGCCTAAACACACAAAGAATCAAACACACTTTTTGTTACCGTAGTATATACATTTTTATTTTTTTATTTTCATTACAGTATTTTGACGTTCTATTTTTCATATCATAAGTAATGGGCCTTACTTTTGGGCCTCTTAAGCTTACAGAGTTTTTGACTCGGTAAAAAGAAGAGCTAATTATCGTATTGTTCCAAACGTTCCGTTTGATTTGACTTGTGACAGTAACACAGTAGCGAAATATGAACGTTGTAAAACGGTAACATTTTCTAACGTTTGAAAATATAATATTTTACTGGGAAATATGAACGTTGCGTAACGGTAACATTGGAAATAAAATATTTTACTGGGACATATGAACGTTATGACTCTCTCTATATATACTCCCTTCTTCGCTCTGAAATCTGAGTACTCCTACTCTTACTTGATTTACTTCTTTACAAATTTCAAATACAATCTGTTTTTAAGTCTTTTTAGTTCTGTTCTTACCACTTGAGGAGCTCTCACTCGAAATTCTCTGTCTACACTTCTCATCACCGGAAGAGAAACAAAGAAAAGCATCCACCTTCTCGTACAAGGTAAATACTCTTTGTCTAATTCCTCTAGCTTATTTACCATTAAGTGGTTCTTGACTTCTTGTGTTAGATTGTTTACCTCTTCTTCATCTTTTTTTTTTTTTGTCAAGCCTCTTCTTGATCTTTTTATATATGGAGTTGTTTTGTTGAACACCAAATACAAAATGCTCTGTTTTGAAATCCATTTTACATAATATTGTTGTCATGACTGTAACTATATGTGTGTGTGTGTCTAATGAACTTATTTTGTTGGCTATATAAGTGTCTTATTAGTTTTTTTTTGTTGAACACCAAATACAAAAATGCTCTGTTTTAAAATCCATTTTACATAATATTGTTGTCTTGACTTCAATTATATGCGAGTGTCTAATGAACTGATTTTTTTGGCTATATAAGTGTCTTATTAGTTTTTAATAATCTGATTTATGTTTCTTATAGCTAGATATTATCTGTTGTGTCTAAGAAAACATAGAATGAAGATTTTTTTTTTTTGTTAAATAAAAAACAAAGGAAGAATGGGTTTTGATTAGTAGAATGCCATGCATGTGTTAAAACTTGACAAACGGAGAAAGTTGATTTTAGTAACTAATTTTGCAGATGGGTTGAAGAAAAGACAAAGCCTAGGGACCATGTCCAGCGTTTTAAATCTTCTGCTTTTGTGAAGTTGACAAGAGCCAGCATTCACAGCACTATTTGTATTTCTTACATCCGTGTATGTTGATGTGTGTGTTTAAATGTAAATGTATAGATGTGTATGTATAGGATCTGAATGTATAGATGTATGTGTAGGCAGGATGTGAATGTATAGATGTATGTATAGGATGTAAATATGTTTGCATAGATGTATGTAGGATGTGAATGCATATATATGTATTGATGTATGTGTAGGGTGTGAATGCATAGATGTATGTGTAGGGTGTGAATGCATAGATGTATGTGTAGGCTGCGCGTGACGTGTGTGAGCTTAGAGTGAAGCATCGAATGGTTGCAGCGGTTAGAGCGGATATTTCCATATGTCCAGTTCACAATGGTGCGTTTAGCATGGATTATTTCAATATGTACAGTTTACAGTGGTGCGTTTTTGGAGTTGGTCCGGTCTACCCTATTTTTGGAGTAATCGGGCTAAACTCTTGACGGAATCGGCCGCTCTAACCGCAGTAAGTAAAATTAAAATATGCAAAATTAAAAAAAAATGCCAATTAAAATACCATAAGAAAACTTCAAAAATGCCATGAACAACAATTTGCGTCAATAGATTCGATCCAAAACTTGAGATCGAATTTAGCTACTCTGACCGCAGTCACCATTCAAATCCTTAAATAAAATTAGTCGGTTTTGGCCGCCCCAACCACAGTAAGTAAAATTTGCTAAGTCGCAAAACTCAAATATGCAAAATTTAAAAAAATGTCAATTAAAATGCCATAAGAAAATTTCAAAAATGCCATGATTTACGTTAATGGATTCGATCCAAAACTTGAGACCGAAAAAAGATTCAAATGCTAAGCTCAAAATATAAGTGCACTAATAAGTGTAGAATATTAGTGTAGAATATCAGTTATTTTTTAATTTTACAAATGAATTGGCTGAAACAAAAAAAACTTAGTCAAAAATTTGATCTGTCGAAACTCAAAAAAAAAAAAACAAACTTTGTTTTGCCAAAGCAAAATGTGTCGTAGCAACAAAAAGCAAAAAGTTCGTCAAAATAGTCAAAGCAACCGAAACTTTTTGTTTAGGTAGATTTTCAAAAATAACACCAAAATAAGTGTTTTCTCCAAATTGAGTACAACATTTCTAAAATTCTAAAAATAGCACCAATTAATCTTTCAAAATTAAATTCTAAATTCAAAATACTAAACCTTACATCTCAAAACTATACTCTAAATATGAAATTGGGAACCCAAACCTAAAAAAAAACAAATTCTAAAAATTAATTTTAAATATTTTAATGTGTTAAATTGTGCTATTTTTAAAAATTTATGGAATGTATGCTATAGTTGTCTATAAAACTTGTTTTAATACTATTTTAGGGTACTTCTCTTTTTTTTTTTTCTTTTTACAATTTCAACTTAAATTTTGAGTAATCTAGATAACTAAAAAAAAAACTAGCTCTCATGCAGGAATAATTCATAATAAAAATATAAATATTTACTCGACACGGAAAAAAAACATAAATAATCCATTTTTCAACTCGAGAGCATTTTTAAATTTGTAACCTACATTTCTACAAAAACTCAACAATTACAAGACATAATCAGTTTAAAGACACCAAAAACCATGGTTATATATAAGATTGAACTTTGCATTCGTCAAGTCAGTAAAGATAAATAATTATTAGAAAATTGTTTTGTTTATTAGATTCCATGACACAAGAATGAAATATTCCTCGAATTTATAATCAATGTCCAATAGATAATCCATCTAACAAAAAGTTCCAACTAAATTAAGATTATATCATTTGACTAAACCCTTTTGCCAGTAAGAGTCTTCCCATTTCTCCACTTGCCGGATGAGATTCAATTTCTTCCTATGGAACTTCTCGAGACCATTGGGACTAAAAGGAGGAGGAAGTGAACATGGACCTGAAACGTGAGGCCTACTAACTAAAGAACCCATCATAAACCTCTTATTAACCCCACTAACATCTCCAGAAGGGCACACCATTGCTTCTGTGCATAGCTCAACGCTATCTTTGGGAACTTGAGGCTTGTACTTAAGAAGCTTGGAGTATTCATTCAACAGATGGAACATGTAATCATAAACATTTTCCATTGATAGATCTCTTTTCATGAACTCACTGGCTTCTCTTCCTATCTCTTGTGCCTGCATATATAATAAATCCATGAAATCGTAGGCATAATTAATGACATATGTAAAAACAGATTATAAAAAGATGGGACTTAAAGGGTACCTTTTGAGTGTGATTATTAAGCCAATCAACAGCAAATTTGATGGATCTACATTTATCTTTATCCCTAATGGGCCAATAGTGTTGGAGAGGTTGAAGAGTTCTTGAGAAGAAATCATAGTAATAAGGTTTCACCATCAATGTGACCGAGTCGCATGCTAATATGTATTTCTCACTCACTGACCAAGCATACCCTTCTATATATATCTTGTATCTGCTTAAAGTAAATAGTAATACTCCAATCATTAAATTTTTAGTTTTACGTTAGAAACTCAAATTCATAAATTGGTACTATATATTGAGACAAAAAAAGAAAAAGAAAAAGGACATATAGACAATGGTACTGACCTGTAAGTGCATTGATTTGCTACGTTTGAATTCTCAAATCCTCTTTGTCCTTCTGACATCCAATCCTATATGCATGCATATACACATCAAATTTATATTTTTATATTGCATGGAATGATAAAAATAGACTATATAGAAGCATACAAAAGGGTTCCCTGAATGAAAAATTCTAGACTATATAGAAGCATACCTGAATGAAAATTCTAGCATTCCAATCATGTAGTGATGATAAATTGCAAGTGAGAAGATCTTCTCTTGAAGGAGATGCAACAAAAGGGTTCCCTTTCCAATATGCATAAGCCTCTCTCTCCATAAACTTCTTTTTCTTCTTTCCTTCTCCCATATCTTTCAACACTTTGCTCCATTCCTTTATGTTTATCTCCTGCCTTAACCCACCAAAATTAATTCCTTTTTCTTCAAAAATTCTAATTGCTGTTGATAAAAAAAAATATGTTTAATTTAATATAAAAAGTAATAATGTGGTTTTGGGACTACACTTCATGTTTTGCTGGAAAGATTGAATGATGAAAAGAAAGTTACTTTAGTGAAACACTTAAAGCATAATAAGCATAATTGTAGTGTCACTGAGTGGAGACCATAATAAATTACTTTTTCGACCCTTTAAGTTACTATAATTAATCACTTAACTATACTATAAGTACTCAATATTTTACATTATTAACACAAAATGAATCTATAATTAATTGAAAGAATCCATATGTGGGAATTGGACCCCTAGCAAGAATCAACTTTTCTCCGGCATGTGATCAAGTGGGGACAAGTGTACCTTACCAACCATACACGTTAGCTTCCGACAAAAAAAAGAAAAAAAAAAAAGAAGAGAATGTGATAATAATCTGCTACATACCATCCCCAGAATGACCAATCGGGAAAGACAATATCCACCGTCCATCTATCACCGCAATACCTAAACAACGGAGGTGGCGAATCTTCAACCGTACGATTGAATCTATTATAACCGTCCGATCTGATGACCGGTCGATCATCGCAGTCAAACATGAGATCAACGTCGGGTAACTTCCCTGGATACTTTCTCAGCAGCTGTAGAATACCCCACAGTGTGTACGCGTCTCTAGTCTGTATAGACTTCCTGTAGTTTTCCACGAACACCTTGCCGTTTACGATAACTAACCTGAAATGCGCTGTCGTTTTGCCTCTTTCCACCATTTCTTTTGTTATCCCTGTTTCTCTCCATGGTTTAAGATCCTCGTGAATCCACTTGAAGTAATCAGGACAAAACCGGTTTGATTCGGTTTCGTTTTGATAATAACCGGGTTGAGTTGGTTTTGAGCAAGAACCGGACCGGTTTCGATTCAAGAAACTCGTGCAGTTTAACAAGATTCCGGTTTTCTCCTGCGGTTTCTTCTCCGGTCGATTATATGGTTTTGTCTATATAGTAAACAAAAACTTGTAAAAACAATATTTTTCAGTGAATATTATTAGGCATATAAAATCATGTAATGAAAAGAAAAAAAGATAATTAAAATACCTTGTTAAGAGGTGTTCTTGAACAAGAACCGGACCGGTTTTGATTCAAGAAACTTGTGCAATTTACCAATACTTCGGTTTTCTGCGGTGGTTCTAGCTCCGGTGCCGGTTTAGTTGTTACCAATGACGGTCGATCAAATTCTTTCGTCGTCTGTGACTGTGATATACAAACAATAATTCATTTTTTTTTATAGATTATATAGTATGAATTATATATAGTTATCATGATAATGTAATTATGTAGAGACTAATTTACCTTGTTAAGCCATAGAGAGGAAGTGACGGCAATACCGGTGGCTATAAGGAAGATGAGAAGTGTCAAAGTGGCCACGTGAAGTTTACCGATCACCGGACGGTACGTTTTAAAGTGAGTGATTTGAGAAGTGAGAGCTCTAGGTTTAGAGAACAGAGAGGTCATTCTTATGATTTTTTTTTTCTTTGTTGGAGGAGGATATTAAGGGACTCTTTTTGTCTTCTTTAATTGTTTGTTAATCTCTCTCTCTCTTCCAATTTCTCTTTAACATTTTATTTGTTTTATTTTTTTAACTTTTCCTCCAATCTCTCTTCAATTTCTAAATTTAGTTTTATTTCTAGCTTCAGTTGTCTTGTGGGTTTGAAGAAATGGTGAGGACACGCACGACTGATATTGATGATAGTGGACTTTGTTTTTACTATATTCTTTGGAATTTGAAATTTCAACTTGTAAACTTTAATTACTCGATCGTGTAAATTACGTTATTTCGATGGAGATAGGGTGATATTATGATAGTAGTAATTACCACTACTTTTAAGCTTGATCATAGCTAGGTGGTTGCAAGTGTTTTGCGTAGAAGTAGTTTTCTATTATTACACAGTAATCTATGAAAAGTTTCGAATAACTCTCTAGTGATAAATAGTTATAGACCTGACCATAATCGAGCTTACCTAGCTTCCCTATCTAGGTTATCCAAAAAAAAATCCTTTACATATATACTATACGAGATTATACTATAGACCTACTATCTTTTAAACTGTTATAGATGATGAAAAAATAATTTCAAACGAAAATATTAAATCTTAAGTGGTTTACTTACATATACGCCAAAAATTTCTGATATTTCATAATTCAATTTTTTTTTTTTTTGCGTGAAGATATTTTTAGAGTTCCATTTTACCTCTCTACTCAAGGATCTGGTAATCGTAAATACAAAACCACGTATAAATGTATAATTCGTAAGTGCCAATATGTGCAAAGATTCAAGTAGTCTTTAGCGTATATGTATCAGTGTATCACCGACAAAGATATCTTGAAAAGTCAATATCTTAACCTCTTGCTCGTGGCAATTCTTTTTTTCTTTAAATGAGTTCAAAGTTATTTACGATCAAGATGGGTATTAATACAATATTGTACTATTGTGTAAGAAAATTATTAATAAAAATTGTTAGAAATTATCACAGTTACGTTACATCTATTATCTATATGTAGTATGGGTGCTTGTTATAAGTTTTCACCGTTGTTTCTTAAGGGTTTTTGAACAAATTAACTCCTTAAGGTTATTTCTGTGAATGTAATTGTTATTAATTCTAACGTTCCGACAAGAGTCCCGAGATTTCTCCAAGTAACCAAATAAATAAAGACATCCTTTATCTTATAAAGCACAAGTCACTTGGCAAATAAAAATCTGACACATGGTAATTTAATTAAAATTTAAAAAATAATAAAATTAAATGGAAGAAATAAAGAAAAGTAAATATTTTACGTTTTATATTTTTCTCCATTTATTGTTTTTTAAAATGAAACGTGGGTGGTTTAAAATTACCTTTTAGTGAAAAAACAAAATGCTAAAAAATCCCAAATTTTCTCATCACGATTCCAATATTTTTGAAACTGTTTAATATCTCTATCTATTAATATAAATGACGATGAACTGTTTGCTCTTCATTTCTTGCTCTTACGCATTTTTTTTTCTTTTCTTAAATCATAAATGCAGTTTATAGTTTTCTACAAATTTCTTATCAGTCAAAAGAGCATTCTATCATAATTTATTTCTTTCAAGTATGAAGGTGAAAAGTACTGACAGATTATGTTTATCTTCAAATTGATTTCTCAATCTTTATATAAAATCTCACAGTTTTGGTGAATCGTGACTAACAGTCTCTTCTTTGGTGTGTACAGGTTAAAAATGCCATGAAACCTTTTTTATTATTAAATTTAATAGTTAAAAATATAATCCTAAATGCATTTAGGAAAGAGTAAGGAGCAACAAGTGCTCAAGAAATCTTTCTACACAAAAAAGAATAGAGAACTACACATGTCGTGGAAGAAAAGGTTAGCAACAACTTCCTTAAGCTTTTATAGTTTGGCAACCAAATATTTTTGTTTCGATTTACATATGTAGGTGATATGTAATTAAATGCATTACTCTTTTAAAATTTAAGAGAAAATCCAGTTAGTATATTTTGTTATTATTTGTGTTTCTTCAGTAATTTTCTTAATTTTTATTTGTTTCTGAAAACCAGATATTATTTCTAGAAAAAGAATTAATGAGTTTTCTAAACAAATTTTTTTTATTAATTTGATCTATATATATTTGATTTTTTTTCTGTTCATATATAACTTCGATACATCTAAACTAGCATTGATCAATATCTGTAATCTTTATGAAGCTTCAATAATATCTTATTTTTTCATCTTTTATAATTACAATATATATTACCGTGCGTATGCACGGGTCATAATACTAGTGAGTAAATAAAAGATAAGCATATCATGTTTTTGTCTTTTGTGTTCTTCGCCCAATCAATGCTTTTAAATCCAAACTTTGTAGTAGTAATTGATGAGTTTATCTTTGGATATAATACATCTGACTTATCTTTGGGTTACTCGAAAGTACGAGGTCCGCTAAGCTAGAAAGCCCATAAATTATAATGAATCTCTTACCAAAGGCCCATTATCCTTTTCAAAGAAGCAGAGCGTTGAGTTTATGGGAAACTTGAGGCTCTCGTAAGAAGAAGCTTACAAATGTTCGTATAACACATTATCGGTTGTATATATGATAATATGATATGAAGTATGAACCAAGACCAAGTCATGGGATTTAAATAAGTTTTAAAATTCAAACTTCAAACTTCTGGAAGGCCTTTTTGGTGGTCATCAGTTTCAAAATGACTTATGATCATCATTTGGGATTTATCTGATAATCTCAAGGGTGGTTAAGGGTTCATGGTCGGATTTTATTCTCAAAAGTTATGTGATCCAAATAGGCATATCACTTCATTTGGATCACCAATCACCGGTGGATTAATCTCAGCCATTTTTTTAAAAAATTTCATTCATCACTTGTTTCCTTATAATCTACCTGATTATATTTTTATATTGTTATTATTTAGTTTTATCTTGTTCACCAAATATAAAAATTTATAAGATGAGGCTCTCTGGTACAATGCAATCTAAATTAAACAGCCGAAGGAACAGTAGTTATTCATTATCAACCACAAAAAATGGTACGATGTAACAATTCTAAATTATACAATTGTTGCACTCAGTCACTCACGACAAACAAAATATAATTTTCTAATCGTTAGCTCGCTTTACATTTTATGGACAAAAGTTTGATAGAATTACTTTACATCATTTATTTATGAATGATGGAGTCGGGAGAGACAAAACATGCCTAAACTTAGGGTCTCAGTTTTATTATATAAGGTGTTAAATGTTTCAATTTGCAATGATGTAAAACATTAGGGTCCCAAACTGAATAAGTGTAAATATGCGTGACCTATTTTTTTATAATATTTTACTCTCTGGTAAATTATACGGTCGCGCATGATCCTATTTATTTTATTTTTGATAAATTTGGAGGAAGTTTCTCTCCTTTTATTTTTTAGCCTTTAGGTTTATATTTATACAAGAGATATAACTTGTCTAATAAGTTATTTAGATAACATTAATGGTAAATCTACTTATTTAGCATTAGGAGAATATTACACAAATATTAACTTTCCACTTAACTCGATCTCGTAATCTCCAAGATCTCCTCATACCCTCCCGCAAGCTCATACGTGGTATGAGATTGGACGATCATCATCACATCATTCACGGTCTTCATACTCACTATAGAGTCATCGATGGCGTTATACCTCGCCATAAGGTCATCGATTCGGTGGAGAATGTGTATCTCCATTGATTTCAACATCACAAGTTTAAATCGTTCTTCGAACTTCTTGTTCATGAAGAAACTTGTATAGTGGTCATGGTCAGAATCAAGTTTGTCATCCTCGGATCAGCATCGTATCCATCGGAGTCATCACTTGCCAGTTATCTTCGTGGCCCATCTTGTTCGTAGTAAAAGATGACACCACATGAAGACTCATACTCAAAAACACAATCATGTGCTATTGTGTCCATATCTCTTATGAAAAAGACTAACACATTTTTTTTTTTTTAAACAGTCGAACAAAACCTTTTTTTTTTTTTTTTTTTTTTTAGTTTTTGGAAAAACAAAGCAAAAGAACGAAAATAACTATAAAGGAAATGGGAAAATTCCCAAAAAAAACACCAACTATTTAATATTTGCCAAAAAAAAACATAAACTTTTTTCATTGGCAGAAAAATACACAGACTATTTTTTAGTTGATAAAAAATACACGAACTATTATTTTTTTCCAGTTTCTCTTTGTCTCCGTTACGGCTGTTAACGGTATTGTAACGGCGTTACTATTTTAAAAAAAACTTCCAGAAAAAAACACAAACTATTAATTTGTTGCCAAAAAAATACATGAACTTTTTTTTCTTTGCCTGAAAAATACATAATTTTTTTTTCTTATTTTTCCATTAACAATGTTAGAGATCGTAACTCATAACTTTCTCTGCTCTCTTGAACTTCATTCAAGTTTCACTACTATTTTAGATAACTAAATTCAATAACAAAAATACACAATTAGATTAATCAATTTCCAAATTTCTCAGTTAGTGTTGTTTTTGGATTTATATTAACTTTACAAATTTTGAAAATTCATCAACACTTCTGTAAAATTTTATGAGATCTCCACCTTTGTAAACCTTTGTATACATTTCAAAAAATATTCATCTCTTTAGTTTAGTACTTTTTATGATGCTTATAGCCAGTGTAAATCATCAAATGGGCTGGTGTACGCAAACTTGATCGAGATTGTAGATTATAGCCATTTTGTGGGACATCAACTCTTGTTACCTAACCAGATTCACCATTTATTTTTGCAAAAACAATACTAATTGAGAAATTTAGAAATCGATTAATCTAATTGTGTATTTTTGTTCTTGAATTTTGTTATCATAAATAGTAATGAAAGATTGTATGAAGTTCAAGAGAACAGGGAAAATTATGAGTTATGATCTCTAACATTGTTAGTGGAAAAATAAGAAAAAAAAATTATGTATTTTTTAGGCAAAGAAAAAAAATTCATGTATTTTTCTGGCAAAAAATAAATAGTTTGTGTTTTTTTCTGGAACTTTTTTAAAAAATAGTAACGTCGTTACAATACCGTTAACGGTCGTAACGGAGACGAGGAGAAACTGGAAAAAAATAATAGTTCGTGTATTTTTTATCAACTAAATAATAGTCTGTGTATTTTTCTACCAATGAAAAAAGTTCATGTTTTTTTCTGGCAAATATTAAATAGTTGGTGTTTTTTTTGGGAATTTTCCCTAAAGGAAATCAAGGAAGTATGTTTGATTCCCAAAACAAAGAAAACGAATACGAACAAAGAAACAAAATTCAAACTTTGGAAACAAAAGAAAACTCTAATCCATAGGCATATGATCAAGGCTCTGATACCATGATAAATTTGGAGGAAACTTTAGTAGTAGAATAGTTTCTCTCCTTTTATTCTTTAGCCTTTAGGCTTATATTTATACAAGAGATATAACTTGTCTAACAAGTTCTTTAGATAACATTAATGGTAAATCTATTTATTTAGCATTAGGAGAATATTACACAAATATTAACTTTCCACTTAACTCGATCTCGTAATCTCCAAGATCTCCTCATAATTTTCTTCGTATAAATGTTTGTACATAATGATACGATGAGAAAAGGTTACACAGAATTATATGAGTGCGTCTTTTTTTCTTTTTCTTTAACCGTATGTGGTATAGAAGAAATAAATAATCTACGTATAACAACACTACAGTATTATCAAAAACTGGTGGTCCTAAAACTTCTAAAAGGGTTTGTGGCCTGAAATGAAACGTGTGACCCACTAATAACAAAATGATTAACAATCTTTAATTTCAAAAATTTCAAGGATAACTCAGTTTATTAAAAATGTGTACGTACTTGACTTCGTGAGTCATTCTAAAGATTAATTATCGATTAGAAATTATGTTTGTGGGCTGAATCGATTCCATTGATAAACATAAAAAATGTGATCTTCGTTATTTTTTTTTGTGCCAATGCCATCATAGTCATGCTCGTCGCATCACCTTAATTAACAACTTCATTTTTTGTTTTTTTCTGTTTCTATTGCTTGTAGTAACCAACCATTAGCCCTGCGACTTTAACCCGACCCGAAGCCGCTGACCCGACCCGACCCGAAATTTTCGGGTTTCGGTTCAACCAAATTTAGGGTTCGGTTTTATTCAGATGGATTAAAAATCTAATTCGGTACCCGACCCAAAACCGACCCGACCCGAAACCCGATTTTTTATTTTATTTTTAATAAAAATAAAAATTATACCAAAATATACCATAATTTAACCGGTTTAAACCGGATTTATACCGATTTCAATCAATTTTAAGATTTAAATCGGATAAACCCAAGATCAATTCTCATTCGAACCGACCCGAAACCCGACCCGATCCGAACCGATTTTTTATTCGGTTATGTTCGGTGGATTTTTTGAAAACCCGAATACCCGAATAACCGAAAAAACCGACCCGACCCGACCCGTATACCCGAACTCGCAGGGCTAATTCCTAGATTGTATTCATTTATAGGAAATTTGGAAATTGAGCGTCTATATAGGTTCAGTAGACCGAGTATTTATATTATTACATACTTTACAAAGTACACGTGCTCTATTTTTTTTTTATTTTTTTATTTTTTGCTCTAAATCTTCTAGGCATGGCCGTGATCTCAAATTCATCTTTAAAGAGATAGTAATACTGTCGGAAAAAAGCTAAATGGTTTTAGATCAAATTTTCAAGTTCGAAGACTCCAACTCTTTAAGCTCAAGCTCGTTAACGAGTCACGTGCTCGTCAAGTGAGTGGCTCTTTTTCAGTTGCAACAAAGCAAAGGCAACGATCATGGGATCCGTAGCAAATGTGTTGTTAATATGCAACTTTGATCATCTTTGTAAACGCGTATTTGTGGCTAAGTCAACACTACACTTTCAATCTTGTTTCGCAGTTGCTGTTAGGTAGAATAATATTGTGTTGTGTGAAACTCAATAAATTTATCCATTCAAACCTTCATCAAGCTCCATATGCGAAACAACATATTTCTTAGAAATTTCGCAACAATTTGTTAGGAATATTTTTGTTATATAATTTAATTATCCACCTTATAAATGATATGAAAACAATATTAGGATCATTTGGTAAAAAAAATTGAGAAACAAAAAAGAATACCAATCGAATACTATAGTTTTTTTTTTTAATGTACGGAATACAAAAAAAAAATGTTTTTGGTATAGAGCAATAAGATAATAATAATACTTTTGATGTGAGGCTGAAGCATGACAAATACGGTACATATCAACTTAATATTAATAATCTTTGTGCGATTGTCTTTAGGTTGGTTCATGTTCGTCGCGAGTTTATATGCTAGTTTCTGGATCTTTGGGTTTTGTAAATAGGTTTATGTTTAATGGAATTTTTTTTTTTTTTTGTAAATAGGTTTATGTTTAATGGAAATTTCATTTTTTTTCTTAAAAAACATTAATAAACTAACATTAATAAACTTTATGCTCATGGATAAAATTTCTAAAAATAAATTTTATTTAATACTAATGAGAAACAGTTTGGTTGATAATAAAAATATAAATAGATTTTTGTATAATATTTTTTTTACAAAATTAGAAAGAAAAAACCAAAAGGAACATCTTATAAGAAACTTTATTTTATGACTGGATTAGAAAAGAAAATTTTATTCCTGCTTTAAGTTCTTTAGAAAGACGAATAATAGCAAAAGAAGAAGAATCTCTTATTGAAATGAGAAAAAAACACAATTTGTACGTAGAGGAACTTGCATAAATTAAGGACCTCCGGCAGATAAGTCCACTATCAACATATAATATGTGAAATGCGGTGTTTGTATTTTGTAAATATATCTTTATCTTATTTTTTATGTTTATATTTTTTTTCTCTTTGGAATGAGAATGACATCACGATTAAGCATTGTAGTATATAGAAATAATAATATTCTTAAACACATCAAAACTTAAAGCCCAAAAAAAAAGAAAAAACACAGCAAAACTGAAAACGAGTGTGCTAACGCCCAATTAACGGTAGCAACGTTCTGAGAATAATAATATATTTTTTTAAAAAGATAGGGAGTTTTTATTTTGTTTTATTAAAACATTAACGGAATTTTTATTTCTATATGACATTTGTCGGCTATATGAGAATTTACACCTAATTTCTAATTTTACACGGTTAAAGTTAGTGGCTTAGTGCTAACATGTTTTTATTTCAAAAGCTAAAGTTAGTGCCAGTTTTTATTTCATTTTGTAAGGTAAATAAGTGTACACCTTATTATATACTTTGACATACACATGCATGTGAAAATTAAAGTAATAAAATAGAATTTTTATTGTTTGTAAAAAACATAACAAACATTATGAATAAGAAAACACCTCAATGAAAATTGATATACATTTAGACTTATATATATTACTTTATATCTAACAAAGTCATATTTAGTATAAACAATCATGATGTCAAACATTAAATTAGTCACCATACATGAATCTGGTATTAATTTAGGAGGAAACGAGAAAAATTCAAAGTGATCCAAGTTATTTTTTTTTTATTGGGAGAGATAAGGAAAAAGAAGGCTGATTATATAAATACTAGTCATTGAGGTGTACAAGACTTCTTCAACTTCAACTTCAGTTTCCATATCATTATTATTGTTGTTGAAATATATATATTACCATTTCTCTTCTCTCTGTCATCTTTGTCTCTCTACCAATACCATGGCTAGGGTTTTTCCTCAAGCAGCCATCTCTTCACCGTACATGAGTACGGAGAGAGAGACTTTCACGGTTTGGATGAAATCTCTGGTTTACCAAAATAACGGTTTAACTGTTTACAATTCCAGCGGAGAGATTACGTACCGGGTCGAAACCTACGACAAATCTAGCAATGAAGTCCATATCATGGATCTCCATGGCAACATTCTCTTCACTATCCGCAAAAAGGTATAATCTATCCGGAATTCAATTCGATTTCATTCAATTCTTTTACTTAATTTTGCTTGGTTCATCCCGGTTTAAGCTCCAAAACTACTCGATGTTTGTAGTTTGAAAATTTAGTTGACCATCCAAAAAAGAATGAATCATTTCGAATTCGTTTTTTTTTGAACAAGTAAACTACAAAAAAAAGAGTTAGTTGAAGTATATCTAGCTCAAAGTATACATACATTTCCAAAAATATAAACGGGGTAAGTAAAGTAAGTAACCTTAACTCAACTACGAATATGAATAAATCCATATGTTTTAAAATATATTTGCAGAAATTATGGCTGTTTGGGAGTTGGTATGTGTATAGAGAATGTGGAAGCTATACAAGCACTGAGGAAGTGAAACCTTCTGCTAGAATCAAAAGGTCTCCAATAAGAGATGGAGACTGGGAAGTACGAGATGAGACCAATGAAGTCTTTTGGATTTTAAGATTTGACCCCAAATTTGCTTTTCAGATCATAGACATCAACGGAGATATCATTGCACAAGTAAAATTTCTCAAACTTTTGAAACCAAAAGTTGAATTTGAATGAGTTTATTATAGTTAAGCACGACTTAACCATACAGTTTATATATGTTTCTGTAGGTAAAGCCAAAGCAATCATCAAATGGGATTACATTGGGAGAAGATGTGTTAACTTTGGAAGTGAAACCACGTGTCGATCACTCACTCGTTGTCGCACTTGTCACTGTATATGGATTAATCAAAGGAGTAGTCTAATAACTTTTTGTTTGATTTTTTTATAGAAAAAAAAAATAGTAAATTTTTCCAACCTCTGTTTGTGTTGTGGGAGATGTAAATATTGTTCTTTTTGCGAGCCTTGATTTTTTTAAGCTTCATCCAATTTTTTTTTCTTTCCTAAATATGCAATTATGCAGTACAGAGAAAGAACAACACACAACACTAGTTAGAAACTTAGAACTAACTCAAGTATGACCGTACAAGTTAGCTAAACAAAGTTAGTTATTAGTTCTGCTTCCACTACACCATTAAATCCGAAAACAGACAAGAGTATTATGAAGGAGCTTCATAATAATCAATCAAACCTATAACATCAGTTGAAGTCTGAAATCTTCATGATAGGAGCTTCTCAGTCTTTAAAGACTATTCTTGTCTCAACAAGAGAAAAGATGTGTTTGCATCAACTCTCGTCTGTAACCTAGCAGGAACATAGCAAACAGAATCATTTTATAATAAACAGACATAACAACAACTTCTCAATAAAATAGAAGCAAACACGTCAATTCACCTCACTGCTTGTCTCTGGAGGATGATGAAACTGTTCTAGCAAAGCATATCGAGGAAGCTTTTGTCTAATCTCCCATCATGTAACATATTAGTCACCAAGCCAAAGGTCGAAGCATCTCCAACAAACCCGCAACTCCTCATTTCTTTGATAAGTTCTGCTGATGCGGCTTTGTCACCATCTCTAAGGTGCCCCCTGATCAGCGTATTATACGTACCACTATCTGGGAGAGGCCCATCTTCTTTCATTTTTCTGAACAAGGCATCTGCTTCTTGCATTAAGCTTTTCCTACATAATCCTGAGATCATTGTTGTGTAGGTTACAACATTGGGCTTCAATCCTTTAAGATCGAGGTTACAAAATAAATCCCATGCTTCTCCCACCTTCCCAGCCTTGCACATCCCATCAATCATAGTACTATATACAAAAATATCAAGTTCCATTTCACTCTTTTGCATGTCCTTGAATATGACCAATGCTGTCTCTAGCTTCCCGTTATTACAAAGCCCATCTAATAAGATGTTGTACGTCATAATACTGGCAGGCACACGATCAGAAACCATCTGTTTAAATACCATTTGGGCAGAATCACAGTCGCCAGCCTGAAAAAAACCTTGGATAAGTGTGTTGTAAGTGACTGTGTCGCCAACCAATCCCCTTTGAGACATCTCGTGGAAGAGTTGCATACCTTCTTCTACTCTCTTAGACTTACAGAACCCCTTTATGAGAGTAGTATATGTCACTACATTTGGGAGGCAATCCTTGCTAACCATGAATTCAAACATATGCTTAGCCTTGTCTAGGAGATCGTGCATGCAAAACCCATTGATCAATGAACTGTAAGTGATAACAGCAGGATCCAGAGACCTTTTGATCATCTCCTCGTACAATTTCTCAGCTTCTAGAAGCTTCCCCTCCTTCACAAACGAATCGATCAATGCATTGAACGTAACTACATCGGGGTTGATTTTCCTCTCAATCATATCTCTAAGTAGTTGAGAGGCATCAGTCCATCTTCCGTAATGACAAAGGCAACTAATGAGGGAGGTGTAGGTAACAACATTGGCTCTAATTCCTTTGCTTTCCATTTTGTTGAACAGGTTGAGTGCATCATCCACATGTTTGTATTTGCAAAGACCATCAATGATTGTGTTGTAGATGACTACATTCGCCTCTATTTTCCCTGCTTCCATCTTCTTGAGCAGATTTAAAGCCAAATCAATGTCACCTCTCTTACATAATCCGTTTACCACCACACCGTATGTAACTAGGCTCGGTTGACAACCTTTTTGAACCATTCGATCAACTAAAGCCACAGCTTCGGAAGCTTTGTTGTGGAGAAAAAGGCCATGAATCAGAGTTGTAAATGTAACGGTATTAGGTTGATATCCCATTTCAACCATCTGATCAACCAAAGCTACGGCAT
Source organism: Camelina hispida (assembly GCA_023657505.1). Classification (NCBI taxonomy): domain Eukaryota; kingdom Viridiplantae; phylum Streptophyta; class Magnoliopsida; order Brassicales; family Brassicaceae; genus Camelina; species Camelina hispida. The sequence continues at coordinate 44,882,009 of CP094632.1, read as the reverse complement.
CCCGAATCCTCTTATCGTGACAGAAACCATTAAGAAGAGAAGTAAGCGTGACAATGCTGGGCTCATAACCAAGTTTCATCATCTTCCCCAAAATAGCTAAAGCAAGAGAGAGCTGAGACCGTCGGCAGAAACAGTTTATGAGAATACTGTAAGTATAAAGACTGTGTGAAATCCCCAGCTTTTGCATCTGCTCTCCGAGAGAGATGACAACATCAAACTTATTCATCTTAGCAATGGTACACAACAGTTTACTGAACTCAATGATTGAAGGGCGTGGACGAGACTTGACCATGACACTGAACAACTCAACAGCATCATCTAACTTTATATCACGAAGCCCATATCTCAATATCTCTCTGTAATCATAACTATGACCAGAAAAATCTCTTCGTCCGGAGAAAAGATCAAAGGAAGAAGGAGCGGTTCTAGGATCACCTTTCCCCTGAAGATTCCGGCGAACAAATCTCTTCGCCGTCGATGCAAACGCCAACAATCTCTTCATCTTCAGCTGATTTTGGGTTTCTTCTTCTCCTTCCTACCAAAAAGAAAACACACTACTGACGACTACTCACGAGGAGAGTGTGACTGATTTTTTTTTTTTTTGTTTACCGCCGTTGGATCAATTTTGGTATTTGACGGTCATGATTTCACTTAACATTTCCAATTTTAACAACTCACCGGTTTGGTTTTATCATGTGAATTTTTTTCCTAATTTGAAAGGCTAGCAAATATGAAAAAAGGATTCAGTAAATTAGTGACTTTTTTCGGGTGTAAATTTCACAGTAAAAAAAGCCCTAAAAAAAGAGAAGAGTTTGTATTTATTGGAAGAGAAGAGATAAACCAAAAGTATAATTATTCCCGGTTCAGACTGAATATTGGTTTGCTATTAATTCTTACCAAAAAAAAGGTTGAAACCGGTTCAAGTATCAGTTAAAACTTAAAAATGAAAGACAACCCTTCTTTAAATAATAAATGGTTTATTAATAAGAATATAAGATGAAGAAGAAGAAAATAGTTTTGTCAAATTTCAGTGTTCTTGGGGTTTGATGTTTTTTCCCGGTTTTTCTTGTTAAGGTTTAAGATATTACTCCTGTTTCTATAATCTAATTCAATTGATGACCAAAATATATATATGCAGTAAAGAAAAAGAACATATAACAGCTAAACAAAATTAGTAATTAATTCTGTTTCCACTACACGATCAAATCCGAAACCATTGACAAGAGTGTTTCAAATCACAAAATACTTTTTGCATTATTACGAAAGAGAATTAGAGATATAACATTCAATCAACCTAGTTAAGAAAAAGAAAACCATGAAACGATTTGAACTTACATCAATTGAAGTCTTAAATCTTCATGGTAGGAACGAGCTTCTCAGACTTTGAAGACTATTCTTGTCTCAACAAGTGTGTTTGCATCAACTCTTGTCCGTAACCTAGCAAGAAAAGAACAAATATAATCCAGTCATTTTTTGTAATGATCGGACATTATTACAACAACAACAACTTGTCAATATAATACAAGCAAAAACGTCAATTCACCTCTCTTCTTATCTCTCCAGGATGATGAAACTTATCTCTCCAGGATGATGAAACTGTTTTCAAGAAAGCATATCGAGGAAGCTTTTGTCCAATCTCCCATCATGTAACATATTTGTGAGCAAGCCAAAGGTCGAAGCATCTCCAACAAACCCGCAACTCCTCATTTCTTTGATAAGTTCTGCTGATGCGGTTTCGTCACCATCTCTTAGATGTGCCCTGATCAGCGTATTATAGGTACCACTATCTGGGAGAGGCCCATCTTCTCTCATTTTTCTAAACAAGGCATCTGCTTCTTGCATTAAGCTTTTCCTACATAATCCTGAGATCATTGTTGTGTAGGTTACAACATTGGGCTTCAATCCTTTAAGACCGAGGTTACAAAATAAATCCCATGCTTCTCCCACCTTCCCAGCCTTGCACATCCCATCAATCATAGTAGTATATGTAATGATATTAAGTTCCATTTCACTCTTTTGCATGTCCTTGAATATGACCAATGCTGTCTCTAGCTTCCCATTATTACAAAGCCCATCTAATAAGATGTTGTACGTCATAAGACTGGCAGGCACACGATCAGAAACCATCTGTTTGAATACCATTTGGGCATAATCACAGTCACCATTTTGAAAAAACCCTTGGATAAGTGTGTTGTAAGTGATTGTGTTGCCAACCAATCCCTTTTGAGACATCTCGTGGAAGAGTTGCATACCATCCTTTACCCTTTTACACTTGAAAAATCCATTTATAAGAGTATTATATGTCACTACGTTTGGGAGGCAATCCTTGCTAACCATGAATTCAAACATATGCTTAGCCTTGTCTAGGAGATCGTGCATACAAAACCCATTGATCAATGAACTGAACGTGAAAACATCAGGATCCAGAGACCTTTTGATCATCTCCTCGTACAATTTCTCAGCTTCTAGAAGCTTCCCCTCCTTCACAAACGCATCGATCAATGCATTGAACGTAACTACATTGGGGTTGATTTTCTTTTCAATCATATCTCTAAGTAGTTGAAAGGCATCACTCCATCTACCGTAAGTACAAAGGCAACTAATGAGGGAGGTGTAGGTAACAACATTGGCTCTAATTCCTTTGCTTTCCATTTTGTTGAACAGGTTGAGTGCATCATCCACATGTTTGTATTTGCAAAGAGCATCGACAACTGTGCTGTAGATTACAATATTTGCCTCTATTTTCCCTGCTTCCAACTTGTTGAGCAGACTTAAAGCCAAATCAGTATCACCTCTCTTACATAATCCGTTAACTACCACACCGTAAGTAACTAGACTTGGTTGACAGCCTTTTACAACCATTCGATCAACTAAAGCCACTGCTTCTGAAGCTTTGCTGTGTAGAAAAAGTCCATGGATAAGAGTTGTAAATGTGACAGTATCTGGTTGAAATCCCATTTCCACCATCTGATCAACAAGAGATACAGCATCTGTAATCCTATTCCCGTGACAGAAACCATTGAGAAGAGAAGAAAGCGTGACAACATCGGGCTCATAACCAAGTTTCATCATCTTCCCAAGTGTTGCTAAAGCAAGAGAGAGTTGAGAAGAGCGGCAGAAACAGTTCACGAAAATACTGTAAGTATAGAGATCATGTGAAATCCCCAGCTTCTGCATCTTCTCCCCCAAGGAGATGACAACATCGAACTTTTTCATCTTAGCAATGGCACTCAACAATTTGTTAAACTCAATGATTGAAGGAAAAGGACGAGACTTGACCATGTCACCGAACAACCCAACAGCATCGTCTAGCTTTAAATCACTCAGCCCATTTCTCAATTTCTCTCTGTAATCACCACTCCCACCAGCAAAATCTCTTCGTACCCAGCAAAGATCAAAGGAAGAAGGAGCAAGATTACCTTTCCCCTGATGATTCCGGCGAACATATCTCTTCGCCGTCGATGAAATCGATCTCTGCATCTTATCGATTTGAGCTCCTTCTCAGTCTCAAAGTCTCAACGAACTCTCACTCTCCAAATCGCAAAACCCTATAGCCATCTCTTACACGGAGAGAAACGCTAACCGGTGCGGTTCTGGTTTAGAACCCGGTTTGCATTGTATGTTTCTTTAGTTTTTATGTCATCGATCTCAATTAGTCAATTTCTCTAATTACTTATGGCAGAGATAATTTGGTGATGGCTATTTTTGGTTCCTCCAAATATGTTTTATTATGTATCATTGATATGTCTTACAAAACTGAACTGACTTCATTGTTGGTGGTAACTGAATCTCCAAGAGCAATGGTTTTTGGAATTGAATTTAAAGCAAATAGAGCTATTCACAAGCAAAAGGGATGTTTTCTCATATCATTAGAGTACAATGAATAGAGAGAATCTTGGATTAAAACTTCTTTTGCGATGGTCTGTCTTAGAATCAATGACTTTTTTAAGTTGTCACTTTCAGAAGAACGCCCCAAGACTTTTATGGTCCCATTCAAGCAAAGACGATAACAGCCTCATTATACATTGCAGCAAAGCTGAGATACCACACCTGGATATTACATCAAGCAACCGAATGACCGATACATCCTCGATCTAACCTGAATCAATTGTTGTATTTATCTAGGGGTCAGAGCATATATATAAATAGCCTCCAACCTCCGACAATACTTCAACACCAATATGACTCTCGAGTGAAGTGATATATTTTGGAGGACTAACACGGTTTCGGTGGCTTTATGATTGATATGCTACCATACTGCAATCCCGAAAAGGTAAAAGATTCGAACTTACATATATAGCAAACAACATTTGAAGTCTGAAATTCTCATGATATACGCTTCTATGACTTTGAGAATCATTCTTGTTGTTAACTGGAGAACAACTGTATGCATCAGCTCTTAAGAGCCTCAAACCTAGCAGGAAAATAACAAATAGAATCAGAGAAGTTCCATGAAGCGCAGACATAACATCACACGAAAATTTTCTAATCGAATAGCAGCAAAAACGGCTGCAAGCAAAATTAGTTACTAACTTTGTTCCACAGCAACTTCAAACCCGAAACCAGACAAGCATATTTCAAATCACAATCACAAATTACTTTTTGCATTATGAGGGAGAAGTAAATATATAACAATCAATCAACCTAGTTAAGAAAAAGAAAAAAAATGAAACGATTGGAACTTACATTTAACAAGACTATTCTTGTTAAAGTCTGAAATCTTCATGATAGGAGCTTCTCAGTCTTTGAAGACCATTCTTGTCTCAACAAGAGAAAAAATGTGTTTGCATCAACTCTCGTCTGCAACCTAGCAGGAACATAGCAAACAGAATCATTTTATAATAAACAGACATAACAACAACTTCTCAATAAAATAGAAGCAAACACGTCAATTCACCTCACTGCTTGTCTCTGGAGGATGATGAAACTGTTTTAGGAAAGCATATCAAGGAAGCTTTTGTCTAGTCTCCCATCATGCAACATATTTGTGACCAAGACAATGGTTGAAGCATCTCCAGCAAACCCGCAGCTCCTCATTTCTTTGATGAGTTCAGCTGATGCGGCTTTGTCACCATCTCTAAGCTGTGCCCTGATCAACGTATTATATGCACCGCTATCTGGAAGAGGCCCATCTACTTTCATTTCTCTGAACAAGGCATCCGCTTCTTGCATTAAGCGTTTCCTACATAATCCTGAGATCATTGTAGTGTAGGTTACAACATCAGGCTTCAATCCTTTAAGGCTGAGGCTGCAAAATAAATCCCACCCTTCTTCCACCCTACTAGCCTTGCACATCCCATCAATCATAGTACTATATACACAAATATCAAGTTCCATTTCACTCTTTTGCATATCTCGGAATATGACCAACGCTTTCTCTAGCATCCCATAATTACAAAGTCCACCTAATAAGATGTTGTATGTCGTAATATTGGGATGCACACCATCAGAAACCATCTGTTTGAATACCATTTGGGCATAATTACAGTCACCAGCTTGAAAAAACCCTTGGATAAGTGTGTTGTAAGTGACGGTGTTGCCAATCAATCCTCTTTGAGCCATCCCGCGGAAGAGTTCCATACCCTCTTCTACTCTCTTAGATTTACAAAATCCCTTTATGAGAGTATTATATGTCACTACATCTGGAAAACAGCTTTTGCTAACCATCAAAGCAAACATCTGTCTGGCCTCGTCTAGGCGATTGTGCATGCAAAGTCCGTTGATTAATGAGTTGTAAGTGAAGGTAGTAGGATTGATAGACCTTTGGATCATCTCCTTGTACAACTTCTCAGCCTCTAAAAGCTTGCCCTCTTTCGCAAACGCATCTATCAATGCACTGAAAGTAACTACATTGGGGTTGATTTCCCTCTCAATCATATCACTAAGTAACCGAGAGGCATCACCCCATTTTCCGTAATTACAAAGGCAACTTATGAGGGAGTTGTAGGTAACAACATCCGGTCTAATTCCTTTGTTCACCATTTCTTTGAACAGGTCAAGTGCATCATTTACATGTTTGTATTTGCAAAGAGCATCGATGACTGTGTTGTAGATTACAACATTGGCCTCTAAATTCGCTTTCTCCATCTTCTTGAGCAGATTTAAAGCCAAATCAATATCACCTCTCTTACATAATCCGTTTACCACCACACCATATGTCACTAGGTCCGGTTGACAACCTTTCAAAGCCATCCGTTCAACTAAAGCCACAGCTTGGGAAGCTTTGTTGTGGAGAAAAAGCCCATGAATCAGAGTTGTAAATGTCACCGTCCCGCAAGGATATCCCATTTCCACCATCTGATCAACCAAAGCTACGGCATCCCAAATCCTCTTACTGTGACAGAGACCATTGACAAGAGAAGAAAGCGTAACAATGCTGGGCTCATAACCAAGTTTCATCATCTTCCCAAGCATTGCCAAAGCAAGAGAGAGTTGAGAAGAGCGGCAGAAACAGTTAACGAAAATACTGAAAGTATAGAGATCATGTGCAATTCCCAGATTCTGCATCTTCTCCCCAAAGGAGATGACAACATCAAACTTGTTCATCTTTGCAATGGCACTCAACAGTTTACTGAAGTCAACAATGGAAGGTAAAGGACGAGACTTGACCATGTCATCGAACAGAGCAATAGCATCATCTAACTTAATAATATCATGTAATTTCCCATTTCTACTCAGTTTCTCTCTGTAATCAACATAACTCACACCAGCAGAAGATCGTCTTCCCCAGCGAAAGACAAGAGCAGCTCCAAAATTACCTTTCATCAGAGTATGCTGCTGCAGAACTCTCCTGCCCGCAACCGCAAGCGAGCCCCTCATCCTCTCCGATCGCTTCGGAACAGCAATAATCAAATTGAAGAATCGAACAAGGTAGTAGAGGAGCGAGAGAAAGAGAGAGAAACCCTATACCTGAAGCAGTCGGTTCAATGTTGATTCTATTGCAACCGGTTTCATTAAACCGGTTTTGTCTCAGATTAAAAGACTTTAACCAGTTAAATTATTTTCCTTAAAACTTTGTATTGGGTAAAGAGTACTTACAACAAACGTTAGTTCCAGTTTTGGTGATATAATATTTTTGAATGTTCTTGAATACTCTAGTTAACTCCTCTGATTTTCAGGTTCTTCTCTGCTTCTAGAATCACTAGTTAACTCATCTGGCTTAGTGTTTCTTTGCATCCATTGAATCTAAAGTTTTTTTATTCTTTCCTGAGAAGAAGAAAAAATTGAAATTTTGACCCTTGAGACAAAATTAGTAACTAACTCTGTTTCCACTACACGCTCAAATCCGAAACCAGGCCGGAGCATTTCAAATCACAATCTCAAAATACTTTTGCATTATTATGAAAGAGAAATCAAAGATACAGTCTTGTAAAGATAAAACAATCTATCAACCTAGTTAGGAAAAAAAATAATGAAAAGATTTGAACTTGCAGACAACAAACATCAATCGAAGTCTTAAATCTTCATGATATGAGCTTCTCAGTATTTGAAGACTACTATTCTTGTCTCAACAAAACAACAAGTATGTTTGCGATCAACTCTTGTACGTACCGGTTTACCTAGAAAGAAAATAACAAATTTAATCCAGTCATATTTTATAATGATCGGACAATATTACAACAACAACTTCTCATTTTGATAGAAGCAAAAACGTCAACTCACCTCACTTCTTATGTCTCCAGGATGATTAAACTGTGTTAAGAAAGCATATCGAGGAAGCTTTTGTCTAATCTCCCATCATGTAACATATTAGTCACCAAGCCAAAGGTCGAAGCATCTCCAACAAACCCGCAACTCCTCATTTCGTTGATGAGTTCTGCTGATGCTGCTTTGTCACCATCTCTAAGGCACGCCCTGATCAACGTATTATAGGTACAGTCATTTGGGAGAATCCCATCTTCTTTCATTTTTCTGAACAAGGCATCTGCTTCTTGCATTAAGCTTTTCCTACATAATCCTGAGATCATTGTTGTGTAGGTTACAACATTAGGCTTCAATCCTTTAAGGCTGAGGCTACAAAATAAACCCCACGCTTCTCCCACCCTACCAGCCTTGCACATCCCATCAATCACAGTAGTATATGTAAAAATATTAAGTTCCATTTCACTCTTTTGCATGTCCTTGAATATGACCAATGCTGTCTCTAGCTTCCCGTTACTACAAAGGCCATCTAATAAGATGTTGTACGTCATAAGACTGGCAGGCACACGATCAGAAACCATCTGTTTGAATACCATTTGGGCAGAATCACAGTCGCCAGCCTGAAAAAAACCTTGGATAAGAGTGGTGTAAGTGACTGTGTTGCCAACCAATCCCCTTTGAGACATCTCGTGGAAGAGTTGCATACCATCCTTTACCCTTTTGCACTTGCAAAATCCCTTTATAAGAGTAGTATATGTCACTACGTTTGGTAGACAATCTTTGCTAACCATGAACTCAAACATCTGCTTGGCCTCGTTAAGACGATCGTGCATGCAAAACCCGTTGATCAATGAATTGAACGTGAAAATATCAGGGTCTATGGACCTTTGGATCATCTCCTCGTACAACTTTTCAGCCTCTAAAAGCTTCCCCTCTTTCGCAAACGCATCTATCCATGCATTGAAAGTGACTACATTGGGGTTGATTTTCTTTTCAATCATATCACTCAGGAGGCGAGAGGCATCATTCCAAGTTCCGTAATTACAAAGGCAACTTATGAGGGAGCTGTAGGTAACAACATCGGCTCTAATTCCTTTGATCTCCATTTCGTTGAACAGGTCAATTGCATCATTCACATGCTTGTATTTGCAAAGAGCATCGATGACTGTGTTGTAGATTACAACACCAGGCTTTATTTTCCCTTCATCCATCCTCTTGAGCAATCTTAAAGCCAAATCAGTATCACCTCTCTTACATATTCCGTTTACCACCACACCGTATGTAACTATGTTCGGTTGACAGACTTTCTCAGCCATCCGTTCAACTAAAGCCACTGCCTCGGATGCTTTGTTGTGTAGAAAAAGACCATGGATAAGAGTTGTAAATGTGACAGTATCTGGTTGAAGTCCCATTGCCACCATCCGATCAACAAGAGATACAGCATCTGTAATCCTATTCCCGTGACAGAAACCATTAAGCAGAGAGTTAAGTGTGACAATGCTAGGCTCATAACCGAGTTTCATCATCTTCCCCAAAATAGCTAAAGCAAGATGGAGTTGAGAGGATCGGCAGAAACAGTTAATGAAAATGCTGTAAGTAAAGAGATTATGAGAAATTCCCAAATTCTGCATCTGCTCCCCAAAGGAGATGACAAGATCAAACTTCTTCATCTTAGCAATTGCAGTCAACAATTTACTGAAATAAACAATGGAAGGCAAAGGACGATACTTGACCATCTCACCGAACAAACCAATAGCATCGTCTAACTTAATGTCCTTTAACACATTTCTACTCAACTTCTCTCTGTAAACATCACTAGAAAAAGCTCGTACCCAGAAACTGCAATGGTGGCTAAACGAAGAAGAAGCAGTTCCAAGTTTACCTTTCTGAAGAGCAAATCTCTTTCCCGTCGACGCAATCGCAAACAATCTCCTCATCTTCTCAATCGCTCCGATGATTGAACGAGGGAGAGAGAGAGAGAAACCCTATGATTAAAGCAGTCGGTTCAATACCGATTCGGTTACATCTAGTTTTGTTAAACCGGATATGTCTTTGTTTAGTACTATTATTATTCTTCATTTAATAATTGTCGTAATGACAGATTAAAAAAAGTCTTCGACCAGTTCTATCAATTTCCCTATAATTATTTCATTAACGTATTGAGCAAAGTCGTATTATATTCTGCGAAATTCCAATTGAGTCACTCCGGTCTAGATAAACCGGGTATTGAATTTCTCAGTTGTTTCTCTAATTTTTTTAAGCACGAAACGCAGCGTTTTCTAATATTCTACATGGGCAAAACTCAAATATGCGACCTTTTACATTAGTTTTTTTTCTCAATTTTAAGCCCAAAACGCAGCGTTTTGAAAACTCTACATAGGCAAAACTCAAATATGCGACCTTCAATCTTAAAGCATAAAACACTCAGAACCTAAATCATAGGAGTCAGACGAAGAAATTTACAAAGCATATGCGAGAGAGACCAATCTTTAGAGATTTTTTTTGAAACAGACGACGAAATTATCTATCGCCTCTTGTAAACTAATGACACCTTTCCCAAGCTTCTTATCTGTGAAGGAAGGAAGAACTTAAAACTCATTCGACATGGTTCCATCGCTTGTTGCAGAGTCTTTAAAAAGCATCAGACTTCGCACCCATCATTTTTGCATATCTTTTCAGATTCCTTTAAGAGCATCTAATTCTCATTTAGTTAAAAAATTAGTGTTTACATTACATTGATAGTCTCTGCAAATACCACACCTGGAAATTACATCAATCAGTATATTGGTTGGCATACATTCTCTAGCTAAATCCATTGTTGTTTTATTTACAGAACCAGAGCATCTATATATATATAGCCTCCCACCTCCACCAATAACACCACTATGCATGACGTGACATATTTGCTAGGATATGAACTCGGCGTTATTGGCTTTCTGGATATATATACAGCAAACATCATCTGAAATCTCCATGTAACATGTTGTCATGATAAGAGCTTCTCTGTCTCTGAGGACTATTCTTGTCTCAACAAGACAACAAGAAGTGTGTTTGCATCAATGCTTGTATGTAACCTAGAAAGAAAATAACAATTTTAATCAGTCATATTTTATAGTGATCGGACATTATTACAGCAAGAATTTGTCAATAGAATAGAAGCAAAAACGTCAATTCACCTCACTTCTTATCTCTCCAGGATGATGAAATTGTTTTTAAGAAAGCATATCGAGGAAGCTTTTGTCCAATCTCCCATCATGTAACATATTTGTGACCAAGCCAAAGGTTGAAGCATCTCCAGCAAACCCGCAACTCCTCATTTCTTTGATGAGCTCTGCTGATGCGGCTTTGTCACCATTTCTAAGATGTGCCCTGATCAGCGTATTATAGGTACAGTCATTTGGGAGAATCCCATCTTCTTTCATTTTTCTAAACAAGTCATCCCCTTTGTGCAGTAACCGTTTCTCACAGAACCCTGAGATCATTGTAGTGTAGCATACAACATCAGGCTTCAATCCTTTAAGGCTAAGGCTGCAAAATAAATCCCACGCTTCTCCCACCTTACCAGCCTTGCACATCCCATCAATCATAATATTATATGTGATGATATGAAGTTCTATTCCATTCTTTTTCATATACTCGAATACCACCAATGCTTTCTCTACCATCCCATGATCACAAAGTCCACCTAGCAAAATGGTGTATGTCCTGATATTGGGAGGCACACCATCAGAACCCATCTGTTGGAATACCATTTGGGCATTATCACAATCATCAGCTTGAAAAAACCCTTGGATAAGTGTGTTGTAAGTGACTGTGTTGGCAACCAATCCCCTTTGAGACATCTCGTGGAAGAGTTCCATACCATCCTTTACTCTTTTACACTTGCAAAATCCATTTATAAGAGTATTATATGTCACTACGTTTGGGAGGCAATCCTTGCTAACCATGAGCTCAAACATCTGCTTAGCCTCGTTAAGACGATCGTGCATGCAAAACCCGTTGATCAATGAATTGAACGTGAAAATACTAGGATCTATAGACCTTCTGATCATCTCCTCGTACAATTTCTCAGCCTCTAGAAGCTTCCCCTCTTTTGCAAAGGCATCAATCAATGCATTGAATGTAACTACACTGGGGTTGATTTTTCTCTCAATCATATTGCTTAGTAGTCCAGCAGCATCTGCCCATCTTCCGTAATTACAAAGGCAGCTTATAAGGGAGTTGTAGGTAACAACATCCGGTCTGATTCCTTTGGTCTCCATTTCGTTGAAAAGGTTGAGTGCATCACTCACATGTTTGTATTTGCAAAGAGCATCGATGATCGTGTTGTAGATCACAACATCAGCCTCTATTTTCCCAGTCTCCATCTTCTTGAGCAAACTTAAAGCCAAATCAGTATCACCTCTCTTACAGATTCCGTTTACTACCACACCGTAAGTAACTAGGTCCGGTTGACACCCTTTCTCAGCCATTCGTTCAACTAAATCCACAGCTTCGGATGTTTTGTTGTGGAGAAAGAGGCCATGAATCAAAGTTGTAAATATCACCGTATTGGGTTGATATCCCATTGCCACCATTTGGTCAACCAAAGCTACGGCATCTGAAATCCTATTCCCGCGGCAGAAACCATTGAGAAGAGAAGAAAGCGTGACAATGCTGGGCCCATAGCCGAGTTTCATCATCTTCCCCAAGATAGCTAAAGCAAGAGAGAGCTGAGACCGCCGGCAGAAACAGTTTATGAGAATACTGTAGGTATAGAGATCAAACTTGTTTATTCCCAGATACTGCATCTTCTCCCCCAAGGAGATGACAACATCAAACTTGTTCATCTTTGCAATGGCACTCAACAATCTATTGAAATCAACAATGGAAGGGCGTGGACGAGAGTGTACCATCTCACTGAACAGACCAATAGCATCATCTACCTTGATATCACTCAGCGCATTTCTACTCAATTTCTCTCTATAATCAACACTTCCACTAGCGAAAGCTCGTCGTCCGGAGAAAATATTAAAGGAAGAAGGAGCGGCGGTTCGAGGATTACCTTTCCTCTGAAGATTCCGGCGAACAATTCTCTCCGCCTTGGATGAAATTAGACTCGAAATCGATCTCTGCATTTTGGCTTTCTTCAGCCTACCACAGGAAAATAGATTCTCCGCAGGGAATCGATCTCTCCTTTCTCCGCCTTCGTCCTCGATCTCAGTCTCACTCTGCAAATCGCAAAACCCTCTACACGGAGAGAAGAGAGGTGAACAAGCCGGTGGGGATCTGGTTTAGAACATTATACCGAACCGGTGGGATTGTGGTTTATATATAACTTATTACCAAACCGGGTTACTACGATTGAATTTGAAGTGGTCATTTAATAGTTACATACAGTAGGTGATTAATAATGTCAAGGGAACTTATAACTAAACTAGGATTATACATAGCAAACATCATTTGAAGGCTGAAATTTTCATATGATAGAAGCTTCTCTGACTTTGACAACCATTCTTGTGTTAACAATACAACAAGTGATAGCAGATCTTAACCCAAATCAGTATCTTCTCTCTTACAAATTCGTTTACTACCCACACACCGTAAGTAACTAGGTTCGGTTGACAGCCTTTCATCACCATCCGTTCAACTAAAGCCACCGCTTCTGTGACCTTGTTGTAAAGACAAAGTCCATGAATGAGAGAGTTGAACGTCCATGTATCACGTTTATATCCCATTTCCACCGTTTGTCCAATATATTGGAAAAAAGATGTTCAGCTACACTAAGTATAGCTCAGTACATGACTACACATCCCAACTTTAAAAAAGTATTGTCAACTACACCAAGTAAATGTATTGCATGGTCACATATACCAACTATATGACGACATGTGCTCAACATCACGAACATTTTATTCTGGTACACTAATCCGGCGTTGACCATTGACCGGCGTTGACCAGGTTGACCAACCATTTTTTTTTTTTTTTATTGTGTTAGAAAAAAAAAACTGTTTTATAGAATAATATATGGCCTTTTATTAATTAAAAAAATATCTATATTTATTATAAATAAATATATTATATTTGTAAGTGCATTCAATCTTATAATAGTTTTTTTTTCAATTGTAAAACTTAACTTTAAATAAATTAAAAATCATTAATATATTTTCAGATATTAAAACTTTTATTTTACCATATACCCTACTATATTAATTGAGAAGTACAAATTTGAAACTAACCTTATAATTTGTGCTGCATATGTTATGATTTGAATTTTTAAAGATGAATATATATTACTCAAACTATGAAGAAAACAATGTGTGTTTTAATGTTCCACATCGATGGATTAGTAAAACTAAATTTATGTGGTTGATAAAATTAATAAATTTTATTTTCTCACAATTACAATATTATAATTATTTTAAAATATTTCACAAAATAATTATGCAAATACAACAAATAAACAATATAAAACTGTGTAATATACATCAACAAATTAAAATGCTATAATATTTTAAAGTAATTAGATAAAGGCCCGCCCGATGTACGGGTTTAAAGTTTTGTAAATAAAATAAAATTTAATAAAAATATATTAAAATTTATTTTACATTATTTATAATAAATTTTTTTTTGCTATAATACACTGATTTATATCCTTATACAAATATTTGATGTATGTTACCACTAAAAGTTTATTTTTTACACCTAGTTATTATGTATGTTACAAATATATTATTTATTACTACTTAGAAAATGTCTATATGAACAAATTAAGCCAACTATTATATGCATCTTTACTTTCACTTTTTTATAATTGACATGTGTCAACATCTGAATGATACAATTGACATGTGTCACGATCTTGTTAATTAGTAATTTTGACATCATGCTTTATATAATAAGATTAGTATTTAGAAAGATATATGTTGATTTACCAAAGAATTACAATATGAAGTAAATACTGTCCATATTTTATTTATTATAACATGAATTTTCTGTTTTTAGTTTAAGTTCATTATCTGAAAAACTGTTAATGATTTATTTTCAGTTTTATTTAAGTTTTGAACTTAAAAAAAACTAATTATTATAAGAATGAATGCATTTACAAATGTAAAATATATATTTATAATTTTTTTTGTCAACATATATTTATAATGAATATAGATATTTTGTTAATTAATAAAAAACTATATATTATTCTATAAAACAGTTTTATTTTTTGTTTATAATACTATAATAATAATAATTAAAAAAAAAATGTTGGTCAACCTGGTCAACGTCGGTCAAACATGGTCAACTCCGGATTTTGACAAAAAGTGTACCGGAATAAAATGTTCGTGATGTACATGTCATCATATAGTTGGTATATGTGACCATGCAATACATTTACTTTGTATAGTTGGCAATATATTTTTAAAGTTTGGATGTGTAGCCATGTATTGAGCTATACTTCGTGTAGCTGAACATCTTTTTTCCATTTTTTTTCATCATAGAATTGTATTATTCCCTTAATATGCAGTAAAGAAAAAGAACAACATACAGTATTAGTTATCAACTCTGTTCCACTACACCATCAAATCCGAAACTAGACTAGAGTATTTCAAATCACAATCACAAAATTCTTTTGCATTATTATGAAGGAGAAATAGATATATAACAATCAATCAACCTAATTAAGAAAAAAATATTGGAACTTACAACATCACTTGATGTCTGAGATCTTCAAGATAGGAGCTTCTCTATCTTTGGAGGCTATTCTTGTCTCAACAAGACAACAAGTGTGTTTGCATCAACTCTTGTACGTAACCTAGCAAGAAATAACAAATATAACCATTCATATTTGTATAATGACCTGATATTACAATAACTTTCTTGTTTGAATAGATGCAAAAAAAGTTAATTCACCTCACAGCTTTTCTCTCGAGTATGATGAAACTGTTTTAAGAAAGCATATCGAGGAAGCTTTTGTCCAATCTCCCATCATGTAACATATTTGTGAGCAAGCCAAAGGTCGAAGCATCTCCAACAAACCCGCAACTCCTCATTTCTTTGATGAGTTCTGCTGATGCTGCTTTGTCACCATCTCTTAGATGTGCCCTGATCAGCGTATTATAGGTACCACTATTTGGGAGAATCCCATCTTCTTTCATTTTTCTGAACAATGCATCTGCTTCTTGCATTAAGCTTTTCCTACA
The DNA here is from genome assembly GCA_023657505.1 of Camelina hispida. NCBI lineage: Eukaryota > Viridiplantae > Streptophyta > Magnoliopsida > Brassicales > Brassicaceae > Camelina > Camelina hispida. Next base: position 44,866,194 of record CP094632.1, on the reverse strand, counting down.
TAATCCTGAGATCATTGTTGTGTAGGTTACAACATTGGGCTTCAATCCTTTAAGACCGAGGTTACAAAATAAATCCCACGCTTCTCCCACCTTCCCAGCCTTGCACATCCCATCAATCATAGTAGTATATGTAATAATAGTAAGTTCCATTTTACTCTTTTGCATGTCCTTGAATATTACCAATGCTGTCTCTAGCTTCCCATGATTACAAAGCCCATCTAATAAGATGTTGTATGTCATAATACTGGCAGGCACACGATCAGAAACCATCTGTTTGAATACCATTTGGGCATAATCACAGTCGCCAGCTTGAAAAAACCCTTGGATAAGTGTGTTGTAAGTGATTGTGTTGCCAACCAATCCCATTTGAGACATCTCGCGGAAGAGTTGCATACCATCCTTTACCCTTTTACACTTGCAAAATCCATTTATAAGAGTATTATATGTCACTACGTTTGGGAGGCAATCCTTGCTAACCATCAAAGAAAACATATGCTTGGCCTCGTTAAGACGATCGTGCATGCAAAACCCGTTGATCAATGAATTGAACGTGACGATACTAGGATCTATAGACCTTTTGATCATCTCCTCGTACAATTCCTCAGCCTCTAGAAGCTTCCCCTCCTTCACAAATGCATCGATCAATGCATTGAAAGTGACAACATCAGGGTTGATTTTCCTCTCAATCATATCTCTAAGTAGTTGAGAGGCATCATTCCATCTTCCGTAATTACAAAGGCAGCTTATGAGGGAGTTGTAGGTAACAACATTGGCTCTAATTCCTTTGCTTTCCATTGTGTTGAACAGGTTGAGTGCATCATCCACATGTTTATATTTGCAAAGACTATCAATGACTGTGCTGTAGATTACAACATCAGCTTCTATTTTCCTGAGAAGATTTAAAGCCAAATCAATTTCACCTCTCTTACATAATCCATTGACTACCACACCATAAGTAACCAGAGTTGGTTGACAACCTTTTACAACCATTTGGTCAACTAAAGCCACCGCTTCGGAAGCTTTGTTGCGGAGAAAAAACCCATGAATCAGAGTGTTAAATGTGACGGTATCGGGTTGAAATCCCATTTCCACCATTTGACCAACCAGAGATACAGCATCTGTAATCCTATTCCCGTGACAGAAACCATTGAGCAGAGAGTTAAGTGTGACTATATCGGGATCATGACCAAGTTTCATCATCTTCCCAAGTATTGCTAAAGCAAGAGGGAGCTGAGAGCGGCGGCAGAAACAGTTTATGAGAATATTGTAAGTATAGAGATCATGTGCAATTCCCAGATTCTGCATCTTCTCCCCCAAGGAGATGACAACATCAAACTTGTTCATCTTAGCAATTGTACTCAACAGTTTATTGAATTCAATGATTGAAGGGCGTGGACGAGACTTGACCATGTCACCGAACAACCCAACAGCATCGTCTAGCTTTAAATCACTCAGCCCATTTCTCAATATCTCTCTGTAATCACCACTCCCACTAGCGAAAGCTCGTCGTCCGCAGCAAAGATAAAAGTAAGAAGGAGCAAGATTACCTTTTCCCTGATGATGAACATAACTCTTCGCCGTCGATTCCAATGCCCACGAAACCGATCTCTGCATCGTCTCCGATTCAGCTTCAGCTGCTTTGAGGAGCTCTGCAAATTCTAAAAACCCTATAGACGACGACGACAACTCATCAAACCCAGAGCAAAGAGAAATTGATAAACCGGTGGTAGAGTTCCGGTTTAATTTTTATTGCCAAGCTGGTTTTGCCCGGCTAAGCTGCTAACATTTTTCAATTATTAATAATTTCTTTGAGGGACTCTGTCATAAAAATAAGGAAAAATGTTTGTTAGCTACTTGAAGTATACGCCAACACATAGCCACACATACAAACAATATAAATGTCTTTTTAACTACGTCAACTATTGTCATCACATAAGGACATTCATAAACAACCATAGGTTATGTGTACAACACCATAAACATTCAACTCCGGTGGTTGGTTCGCCGGAATCCGGCGTTGACCAGTGTTGACCGGTATTGACCAGTTTTAACCGGTGTTGACCAATGTTGACCGGCGTTGACCAAAAAAAAATATTCAAAAAAAATATTTTTTTTCTTTTTTCCTAAAAATAATATTTTTTTATGCATCTTTGATATATAAATAAAATGATAAATAATTTGTATAATTTACAAAAACAAAATATAACAACAAAAAGTTATACTACAAAATTTTATGTGTAGTAGATTTTTTTATAAAACTATAACAAATATATACCTTTTCCTTTTAGAAATCATTTTTTGTTTTGTATTTTCAAAGGTGTGAATTTTAAATATATCTTCTTTCTTTTTACTTATTTATAAGATTATGTCATTTGAAATATATCAAAGGCATTGCCAACTATTTCTTTGATTTTACAAGACCAACCTTTAATTTTACAAAATCAACTTTTGTTTTTTTAAGTATCTTCTAGATATATGTCTTTCATGTAAATAAATACAATTTTCATTATTTCCTTCATTTCTTATTCTTATTAAAAATAAAGACATTGCCAAATAGTTGGCAATGTCTTGGATATATTTAAAATGACATAATCTTATAAATGAGTAACAAGAAAGAAGATATATTTAAAATTCTCATCTTTGAAAATATAAAACAAAAAATGATTTCTAAAAGGAAAAGGTATATATTTGTTATAGTTTTATGAAAAAATCTACTACACATAAAATTTTGTAGTATAACTTTTTGTTGTTATATTTTGTTTTTGTAAATTATACAAATCATTTATCATTTTATTTATATATCAAAGATGCATAAAAAAAAAATATTATTTTTAGGAAAAAAGAAACCTAAAAATAATATTTTTTTTTTTGAATATTTTTTTCTGGTCAACGCCGGTCAACATTGATCAACGCCAGTTAAAACTGGTTAATGTCGGTCAACACTGGTCAATGCCGGATTCCGGCGAACCAACCACCGGAGTTGAATGTTTATGGTGTTGTACACATAACCTATGTTTGTTTATGGATGTCATTATGTGATGACAATAGTTGACGTAATTAAGAAGACATTTATATTGTTTGTATATGTGACTATGTGTTAGCGTATACTTCAAGTAGCTAACAAACATTTTTCCTAAAAATAACTTTCATTTTTATTTAATTTTTTAGTTTTTCTGGACAAAAAAACATAAATCAAATTTTCAACACATAAATAATTAACATATTTGACAATTAGCAAAATTTTTTTTTTTAAAAATCATATTCTTGAACTCAATGAAAAGTCATTCTCAAACTTTAATAACAGACAAAATCCAATTCTTTAATTGCAACACAAGGCATCATTTATTCCCATTAAAAAAGGTATATATAAACCACATTCCTAGCTTTTATATATGCATTACTTGGATTGCTTTGCCTTTGTCATCTCCTCTCTTGCTTCCGTTGATAAAAAAAAAAAAAAAGAATGAAGCTAAACGAGTCAAGAAGTGGTGGTGAAACAGAGAAGCACAGGCGACAACAACATTTCGAACACGACCTAAAGAACATGATCTCTTCGTTAACCCACATGGGAGGAGGAGGAGGAGGAGACAAGGCACATGCAGGAACGAGCCAATACGAAGAAGAGGAGGATGGTATTAGAGTCATCACGCTTTCTGGATCAAACCTTGGAGCCACCATGAAGACCGAGCTTGACAACAATCATGCAGACAACCACAAGAATGGAGATCATGAGCTTGATTTTTTGAGCACTTACGTTAATAGCAACTTCCAAGCTGTGAACAATTCGATTATGATAGGGGCCAAGTACGAGACTCATGATCCTGGTGTTCATCTTGACATCTCGGGTGATTTGGAGAAGCCTTCGATGAAGGTACCCTCGAAGAGTTCAAGGGGAAAGAAGGGTAAGACTCCGTCAAAAAGTGACCGTCGAGATCATTCTGAACATACAAATTGAATGGTATCTTAACAGACAAAGCAATTTGATTGGCTTCAGTATGTATTCTCTTTTTTTCTTTTCTTTTTTTTTTAAATTTCTTGTCTTACCTTCTCTAAATAATCAGAGAAGTGGTGCATACTAAAGCACTTTACTTTCTCTTCGAGGTTGTTGTTTTCGCTTGCGCTTATTACTATATAACATGTTCTATATGTAGTTTATTCTTAATATAAATAAGTGTATGAAGCAGGGTGTGGTCGATACAGAGCATGTGTCAATAGCATAACCAATAAAGGTCCAATAATCATTGTAAGGCATTAAGACAGTAATCTTGTAACTCGAATATGGCACAAAAGATTAGACACAAGAAGAACACAGCAAACAATTTCAAAGAGAACGTACAAGCTTCTGCATTGCAAGACAAAGCCACTTTTTGACAGCTTGGGTTTACCTAAACTACTCTGTGTCCTCAGAAGCATGAAAACAGTAATTATCATAAGAAAATGTATGCATCACCCTTAGCCGCAAAGAAGTCTTCACACCTCAAAGTTTGGTCATCATGTCATTTGAAATTGAGATTGGATCACTGAGACATATATATGTACAAAGAGAAGTGACATAATTAAACATCTTTAAAAAATCTAAAATCTTCTTGAAGGGGGCTTCTTTGAGTTCTAACCACTGATCTTCTTGCGGTAACAAGTGTTTGGATCAACTCCTGTCTGAAACCTACATGGACAATATTTAAATCGTCAAATTCATGAAACGCAGGCAAATTAGCAGCAACAAAAAAGTATATGCAGAAAAAAATTGTCATTAAACTAGCAGCAAAAGTTTTGATTTACCACACAACTTCTCTCTCTGAGGATGATTGAACTGTTTAAGAAAGCATGTCCAAAAAGCTTTTGTCCAATCTCTCATCATGTAACATACTAGTGACCAAGCCAAAGGTTGAAGCATCTCCAGCAAACCCGCAACTCTTCATTCCTTTGATGAGTTCTGCTGATCTGGCTGTGTCACCATCTCGAAGATGTGCCCGGATCAGCGTATTATATGTAGAGTCATTTGGGAGAGTCCCATCTTCTTTCATTTTTCTAAACAGAGCATCTGCTTCTTGCTTTAAACCTTTCCCACAAAATCCATCTAGCAAAATGTTGTAGGTCAAAACATTGGGAGGCACACCACTAGAACCCATTAGTTCAAAAACTTCTTGGGCATGATCGTTGTTGCCAGATTGAATAAACCCTTGGATAAGTGTGTTGTAAGTAACGGTGTTGCCCATCAATCCTCTTTGAGACATATCGCCCAAGAGTTTCATTCCCTCCTCTACTCTCTTAGACTTACAAAATCCCTTAATGAGAGTATTATATGTCACTACGTTTGGGAAACAACCTTTGCTAATCATCAAAGCAAACATCTGCTTGGCCTTATTTAGGCGATCATGCATGCAAAACCCATTGATCAATGAATTGTAAGTGGCAGTATCAGGATCTATAGACCTTTGGATCATCTCCTTGTACAACTTTTCAGCCTCTAGAAGCTTCCCCTCTTTCACAAACGCATCGATGGATGCATTGAAACCATTGAGAAGAGAAGAAAGCGTGAGTACACTAGGCTCATGACCGAGTTTGATTATCTTCCCAAGAATAGCTAAAGCAGGAGAGAGTTGAGAGGAGCGGCAGAAACAGTCTACCAAAATACTGTAAGTACAGTGATTATGAGATATTCCCAGCTTTTGCATCTTCTCCCCCAAAGAGATGACAACATCAAACTTATTCATCTTAGCAATAGCACTCAACAGTTTACTGAACTCAAAAATGGAAGGGTAAGGACGAAACTTGGCCATTTTATCGAACACACCAATAGCATCGTCTAAGTTGATATCACGAAGCCCATTTCTCAATATCTCTCTGTAATCATCATCACATGCACTAGAGAAAGCTCGTCTCCAGCAACAAAGAATCAATGAAGGAGGAGGAGCAGTTACAAAATTACCTTGAACATGAACAAATCTCCTCATCGTCGACGCATTCATGATAGATCTCTGCATCGCTGGAGCTGGTAGGACACATTTGAAATTACAGAGTTATTGCAAAACCCTTAAACCCTAAACAGAGAGTCGGACACATTTGAAAACCGGTTTACTTAAGGTTAAGCACTTAATTATTGAACCGGAAACCGGACTAACTTTTTGATGCAACCCGGTTTTGAAATTTATAACAAGGAGAAGATTTGAAAGCTTTACAGAGCTTACCTTTCAAATAATGTTTTATCTAAATTATACAAAAATAACAATTATATGTGGGGGTGTAAAAGCCAATAACATATTTTATGAAGTACATCAAAAAGGTACGAAATCAGAAATGTCTAGAAAAATCAAATATGAAATGTTTAGCTCATTTTTGGGGTTCTTGTTGAAGTCCGTGGCTATGGGCACTTCCGGTCTATGTGCAATGTCCCGGGACGAATGAACAAGTTTACATCTCCTCCAGTTTTGAAACTATAACGATTGGCCAATGGTATATCTGGGATCTGATATCTCTCGAGATTATTGCTGAATGCTGATAGATCTCAATCCATTAGCTTAAACCATTGCTCTTGATATCAGAAATCACTTCTGGTTCTTTCAACAGATCCTTGGATTTCTCATCAAGATCCTATGGAGCATTTCTGTCCACATGAGACACGAAGAGAAGCGGTCACTTCAAAAAATTGAAGGTACTAAGGGTGATATAATGTTAAGACTATAAATTACAAATTTACAGAGTGCACTGGGTACACAAGGATCACACCAAGTACATATCCACAAAAATACAGAGCAACCCAATGTGTCAACGGCAAAACCAATTAAGGTAAGATCCATAAAATGGTGTACAATAGTTAAACTTTTAGCTTGAATATGGTACAAAAATTAAGACATAAGGGGAAGAACATAACCTGAATTTCATAGAGAAGGCAAGGTACAAGCTTCTTCAGCATTGCATGATGAAGCCACTTTGACAACTCAAGTTCCAGACTGAGAGTACCGAAATGGCTCAATAAGCATGAAAAGAGTATTCGTCAAAAGAATATTCACATTTCCAAAATTGAACTTATCATAAACAGAATCTACAAAAACCTGCATTTATATGCAGCACGCGTAGCAGCAAAGAAATCAAATTAGAATATTGGCATGGAAGCTCTGCTGCTAAAGACAAAAATGTGAATAGTCGTCTATTCTATCATGCAGCCTCCAATTGATGATCCTGCAAAGCAAACACACCAAACCAGTCAGAGGAATCTGGAGTTTGAATCTTAAATCTGACTTCGACATTAAATAGCAAATTTCCTCCGACGCTACAGCAGAACCTACAGCCAAAAATAAACAGGACAAAATTGAGTGGAGGACATACCACACTCTTCCACAGATCCTCAAATATTGCCAATGCATTGTGTGCCTCCTTACTACATAAACCGACCAGCATATTGTAAAACGTATTGGTATCAGGACAAACACCACTGGTAATCATCTCCTCGACAATGTCTAGGGCGCCATTAAAATCACCCACTCGATAAAACCCATCAATCAAAGTGCGGTAAGTAATTGAATCACCAACTATTCCTCTTTGGTACATCTCGCAGGCTAGCTCCATCCCATCGTAAACCTTTTCAGCCTTACAATAGCCATTAATGAGTGTGGTAAAGGTCACAACGTTGGGGGAGCACCTCTTGTCAGCCATTGAATCAAACATCTCTTTGGCCTCATCTAGGCGGTTCTGTTTGCAGAGTCCATCAACCATTGAGGTATAGGTAACAGTATTAGGGACTACACCTTTTCTGAGCATCTCCAAGTAAAAATATTCAGCCCTTGAAAAGTTCCCTTCTTTGGCATATGCGCTGATCAATATACTGTAAGTTTGAACATCAGGTTGCAAACCACTGAGGGGGAGACTAGTGAATAAATTCCAGGCCTCGTCCACCTTACTAGCTTTGCACATTCCATGGATCATGATGTTATAAGCACGAATATCAAGGACCATAGTACTCTTTTGCATGGCCTTAAATAATTTCCACGCCTTTTCAGGCTTCCCATTAACACAAAAACCATGCAACACAATGCTATGAGTTACGACATTAGGGCGCAAACCACGAGAAATCATTTCACTGAGAAGGTCTTGAGCAGCATTAAGGTCGCCCACCTGACAGAACCCGTGAATAAGAGTGCTATAAGTAAATATATCAGGAACTAGTCCTCTTCTAGACATCTCACGGAGAAGTTCCATTCCGTCATCTACCATCTTAGCCCTACAGCATCCGTCAATAAGAGTAGTGAAAGTGACTACGTCCGGAGAGCAGCCCTTGGTTTCCATCAAATCAAACATGCGCTTGGCATCATCTAGACGGTTACGCTTGCAAAGCCCACTGATGATTGAACTATAGGTAACTGCATTAGGAATTATATCCCTACGGAGCATCTCCTCGTATAACTCTTGAGCATCAGAGAACTTCCCTTGGTTGACAAAGGCATAAACCAAAGTATTGAAAGTGAAAACGTTAGGATTGATTCTCCTTTCAATCATATCACGCAGAAGTCCCTCAGCATCACTCCATCTACCCGAGATACAACAACAATGTATCATACAACTGTAAGTAATCACATTGGGAAAAATCCTTTTTTCCTGCATTTCACTGAAAAGATTCTGAGCATCGCTGTATTGCCCGTCTTTGCAAAGACGATCAATGATGGCATTATAGATAGCAGTATGGGGTTTGATGTGGCTTTCCTCCATATTCCTAAGCAGATTCAAGGCAGAGTCAGTGTCACCCATCTTACATATTCCATTAACAATAGTTCCGTAAGTTATCCGGTTAGGTTGATGACCTTCTTCCACCATTCGATCAAGCAAAGCCAAGGCTTCAGAAATCTGATCTTGGAGACATAACCCATGGATCAGCGTGTTAAACGTAACAACATCAGGATTGAAACCAAGTTTACTGATCTTTCCCAGTGTGGACAAAGCAAAATACAATTCATGACAGCTGCAGAAACATTTTATCAGAATATTGAAGCTGTAGATATCAACTGAGAGATCATCAGGTAACAACAGTTCCATCTTCTGATAGAGAGAAATCACAACATCGGGACGATTCATTCTGACGATGACACACATAAGCTTATTGAAATCAACAGGCGAATAGAAGGAACGAGATCGAACCATATCATCGAACAATTCAATCGCATTATCTAAGGTTTCGATATAATGAGAAACAGTTCCTAATCTCAAACTCTCTCCTTCGAATGGTATACGCTTTGATGAAACCGTACCTTTCTGGGCGACGCGACGATGAGTGAATCTCGTGCTGCTGCTGCTGATCAATCTAGCTGAAGCACCAACAGAGGATGATGATGATTCAGATCTGAAAACCCTAGCCAACATTCTTTTTTTTTTTTTTTTGTTCGCCTGAATTTTGTTACTCTCTCAAAGTGTGTGTTTCAATTAGACTGGCACAAGAGGAACTGTACGACCGGTTCAATTTGATTGGCTTGTTGACCGGTTGAGATGAATTAAGATTCTATTTGGTTGAAGATTTGGTTCTGAGATTGGGTCTCAATTATCCAATGAAATGAAGAATTTTAACGAGAAGAGCAATGTCCGGTTTAAGAAAACCATTTGTAACCGAATCTAGATTGAACCGAACCGACTGCTCTCGATTATAGGGTTTATTCGATTCTGCGATTTTGCTGTTTTGATCTCTTTACTCTCTCCCACTAGTGGATCGTCTCATTACGAGGAGGGAAGCCATTTTCGAAGCAATCGAAGAGGATGAGGAGATCAGTTGCGATTAAAGGTACTCCTCCTGGAACTGCTCTTTGCGGTTTCCGTTGTTTGGAACGATCTTTTGCTACTACTTGTTATGATTACAGAGAGATGTTGAGTAGAAATAGGCTGAGCGATTTAAAGTTAGACGATGCTGTTGGTTTGTTCAGTGTTATGGTACAGTCTCGTCCACGCCCTTCAATCATTGAGTTCAGTAAACTCTTGAGTGCAATTGCTAAGATGAAGAAGTATGATGTTGTCATCTCTATGGGCGAGAAGATGCAGAATCTGGGAATTTCACACAGTGTCCATACTTACAGTATTCTCATAAACTGTTTTTGCCGGCGGTCTCAGCTCTATCTTGCTTTAGCTATATTGGGGAAGATGATGAAACTCGGGTATGAGTTCAAGCAGATGTTTGAGTTCATGGTTAGCAAGAATTGCCTCCCAAACGTTGTGACATATAATACTCTGATAAAGGGGTTTTGCAAGTGTAAAAGAGTAGATGATGCTATGGAACTCTTCCACGAGATGTCTCAAAGGGGATTGGTTGGCAGCACAGTCACTTACAACACACTTATCCAAGGGTTTTTTCAAAATGGTGACTGTGATTATGCCCAAATGGTATTCAAACAGATGGTTTCTGATCGTGTGCCTGCCAGTATTATGACGTACAACATCTTATTAGATGGGCTTTGTAATAACGGGAAGCTAGAGACAGCATTGGTCATATTCAAGGACATGCAAAAGAGTGAAATGGAACTTACTATCGTCACATATACTACTATGATTGATGGGATGTGCAAGGCTGGGAAGGTGGGAGAAGCATGGGATTTATTTTGTACCCTCGGCATTAAAGGAGTGAAGCCTGATGTTGTAACCTACACAACAATGATCTCAGGATTATGTAGGAAAAGCTTAATGCAAGAAGCAGATGCCTTGTTCAGAAAAATGAAAGAAGATGGGATTCTCCCAAATAGTGGTACCTATAATACGCTGATCAGGGCACATCTAAGAGATGGTGACAAAGCAGCATCAGCAGAACTCATCAAAGAAATGAGGAGTTGCGGGTTTGTTGGAGATGCTTCGACCTTTAGCTTGCTCACAAATATGTTACATGATGGGAGATTGGACAAAAGCTTCCTCGATATGCTTTCTTAAGACAGTTTAATCCTCAAGAGAAGAGGAGTGGTAGAGCATCTGTGCGTTGAATATACATGTTGCTTTGCTTTGTGAATTTCAGAAGATGTCAGACTTGTCATGACCCAACCAAAATAAATACTACACAGTTCTTATGTTATAGTTCTGATGTGCTTTGGATACTACAACTGTTTCTGAACATAAACAGATGAGATTAACTCGACCAAAGACATAAGAAGAACAAGACCTGAATGTCAAATACAAACAACTAAGCTTCAGCATATATAGTCCACTGAAGTAGCCGTGTGAAGTTACAAGAGAGCTTTAGGTGCCAAAACCAAACTCATCTCCTAACAATGGATTACACCTAAAAAGCTGGTCTGACTCTTTCTCTGTTTAATTCTGATTGTTAAAGGCTCCTATTATGAGAGTATTATATGTAATGTCGCCACATTTGGGACGCAACCCTTGCCATGAAGTCAAGCACCAAACAAAGTATGCAGATTACTTGGAAAAAAACAAAGTAATTTACATCTTAAGTTTTTTTTTCTTTTTTTTTCAAAGTGTATATTACAGAAACAAATTATGTAACTGATTGTGAAATCATCAAATATATGAGAACCGGTTTCTGATTATAAACCGTTTAGCTCCTCTTAGCGTTTTTAAGATTACGTACTGTCATTACAAGCTGTTGTCTCTCACCTTCGACTTCAGCAAATCTTAGACTTATCTCTGAGTATCTCTCTCGCATGTCCTTCAGCTCCATCTCCATCGATCCATTAATCTCTCGCAAATACTCCATCTCCGCTACAAGAACTCGGATATCTTCGTTTTCTTGACCATTTAAAGGCTCCTTGTTTTTCATCATCTGTTTCATCAAAGGTAACGAGTTAAACTTTCTAATGTTCAATGTTGTTTAGTTTGCATGAAAATGTTGCTTCTTTATTAACAACCTCGTGGCTCCTTTGATCAAGCTTAGTCTCCAGTTCCTCGATTCTGTTCTTCAAACTCTTTTCCTTTTCGATGAACATATTTGATGAAGATTCAAGAGCAGTTTCCTTCAGTTTGATTTGGCCCTGGATCACAATATTAATCAAAAGCTTATCATATCGACTTGAAGATATCACTACCGAAACGAATACGGAATATTTTAAATGCATATATATACCTCAAGAAGTTTTATTTTATCTTTCATAACCCCAACTTCTTTAGCAGCTCCTACTGAACTTCCTTTAATGTTGTTGTTGCTTCTCTGCGGGGTCTTCGTTAAGTTGTTAATCGCGGTTCTGCTTTCTTTCAGCTTCTTCTCGAGATTAGCCATTGCTTCTTCTTTCTTCTTCAACTCAGTTTTCACTTGTGCCACTTGCTTCTTGTGCTTCTCCATCTCCACGTCATTCTCTGATAAAGAATGTTTTAGATCATTGCACTGAGCTCTTACGGTTTCTAGCTCTGTTTGCAAGAGTGAAATTGATGTCTCCTTTTCATCCTTGACAAGCTTCAATGCTTCCAACTCCTCTGCTACAGACTCTGACTCTTTCCTCATTAGTGAGATCTTGCTCTCTACTTCAACCTTCTTCATTTTCTCTCTCTGTACTGAAGCCTCAGCTTCCATAACCGATTCACTCGTCTTTTCCAATTCAACTCTCAGGTGATCTGCCTGTAACACGAGGCTATCTTTGTCCTTCTTCAGTTTCTCAACCTCCTCCTTCAGCATTGTGATCTCTTGGTTTAAATTTGCAGTAACAACCTCTTCATGCCTCTTCTGATTCTCTATATCATTAGATTTCTCATCAAGATTCTCTAACATTTCCTCCAACTGACTTGTTTTGAAACTCAGCTTTTCAGAAAGCTCATGGAGCTTTGCCTCGTACTCAGCTTGGTTTGCTCGGAGCTCATCATTAGCGTTCTTGATCATTTCTTCTAGTTGACGCTTCTGCATTCGTAACTCGTTAGCTTCTGTCATCGCCTTCATAGCCATTTTCTCATTTGATGTAAACATTGAATCCATCTGCTCAGAGAGTCTCTTGAATTCATCCTGGAGCTTTCCAGCAACACTAGCATTTTTCCACCTCGTCTTCCTTAGAGTTTCTTCGGCTTGGATAGCTCTTTGCTCTTGCTCCACTTTACCTCGCGTAACAACATCGATGTCTGCCTCAAACACCTGAGCCTGTTTGTCCATCTCTTCTTCCAAGGTCTTCATTTGTGTTTCAAGTTCTTTAATCCGGGACAAAGACTCAGAAGACTGCTTCTTCAGCTCAGTTTCAAGACTCTCTACTTGGCTTTCTAGCTCTGTCACATCCACTAGTGAAGATGAACATTCGTATTGCATCTTTAACTGTTCTTGAAGTTGGCTCTGCTCTAGCTTGTATGAGATATCATGATTTTCCTGTTTCAGTATCTCATAATCCAAAGCAAGCTGTTCCATCTGTATCTCAAGCTCATCTTTATCACGTTTATAGATCTCAATCTCATTATACAAATCAGTGATCTTCTGCTCCAAGACGTGTGTATCTTTCGCATCCACGTGTCTCTTCACGAGGTCCTCAAGTGCCTTTCCATCCTCATCTTCCTCTGTCTCACTTCTCATTGATTCTTCAATCTCATCAGAGGTTCTCACTTCCTTACTCTTCTCCTCAAGCATTTCTTCAAGATCTTGAACAGCAAGAATTAACTCGGAGTTTGATTCTTGCGTCTTCTGGAGCTGTAACCGGAGATTGAAATTTCTATCTTTCTCATAATCGAGTTCTTCTCTCGTTTCCTCCAAAAGAATCCATGGATCTCGTCCTTCAAACTGCAACCTGTTCCTCCTCATATTAGTCTCTCCTTGATGCTTGTCAGATACTTTATGTCTCTCGCAGTCTTGTTTTAACGTATCTCTCTCCTGCTTCAAGCTATTCACTTCCCTGAGGAGATCTTGACTTCTTTTAGTCTCTTTAACAATTTGTTTCCTCAGGCTTTGGAGTTCCATCTCAGAAAGATCTGCTTGCCTCGTCAAACCAGCAACCTCGCTTTTAAGCTTCCCTGTTTCATCCTCATCCGAAGAGTTTCTCGTGGTGTCCCTCGCGGTTGTATCATTCGAGCTATTGGTAGAGTCATCAGTGCTGATACCACCATGATCAGAACTTCCTGACCACTCGGATTCTGATACACGAGGCTCTTCAAACAGATTTTTAGCTGAATGAAGATGCTTAGTGGGATGTCTCAAAGGCTTAGCAACTTCTTCAGGAGTATTAGGCTCAATGACACTTCCAGTGCTTGACATTGTACTATCGGATTCAATCGATGCTCTTCGTCTCAGTTCCGCAAACCGAGCAGCTTTACCAAAAGTACCTTCCTACAAAACCAAAGACAGTAGATGTTAATAGAAAATTCAAACTCTCTTGCATTATTACACCAGTCACATTGTTCTTTTAAGCATCTATAATAATCTAAATACCTCATGTGAATCGCTTTTACGAGTTTCATCTCCATCACCAATGCTCAAATGTGACTTCAAATCTTGACCATGTGACATTTTCTCAAGATTCTCACATTCATCCACATCTCTGCAACAACTCAAAAACATAAAAGCCACTTCCATTAAAAATTCCAAAACAATAACTAAAAAGCCAATAGATGAGGAGTCTAGTTTTATGCACCTTTGAGGATCATCAAATTCTAATTGCCTTTGTATAGATACCTAAAAAAATCAGAAGACCATTAATGATAAAACACTCGAAGGTTACAAAACTCTAAAACGAAAAAGGACAAAAAAAACTGAGATCTCTTTAAGATGAAAACAGTGTCTTAATATCTCTGTCAAGAGTCAAGACAAAGGCATTAAAGAGTAAAAAGACGAAAAGAAGAGAGAAGAGAAAAGAAGAAACTAACATGCAACAAAGCTTTTTTAAAGTTTGAGTTGTGTAATGGTAGAGAAACATTGCAAGTCTTAGTCGCATCAACATAATCAGCAAAATCAATTGACGTTTCTCCAACCAAACCACCTCTTGTAGATCCCTGCACACCCACACGCAACAAAAATCACAAAAGAAACATGAGTAACAACCAAATCTTGGAATCTCTATTGAGTGACTCTCACCGGCGTAGTTGATGATACAATGAGATGATAAATTCTCTGATTAACTTTCCCAGTTTTAGCATCTTTGAGAAACTTGACAGTCTCGTAAACCGGGATTTCCCACCTGCAATGTCCATCTTTCACTATAGCTTTCTCTGATCTCGCCGTCGGTTTACCAATATCTCCCGGAATTATAGACAGTACCAATCCCTCTGTATTGAACTGTGACGCCTACGTAAAAATTAAAAATACTAATCACCAAACAAAAGAAAAAGAAAAAGAAAAAAAAAAAACATTTCAAGAAACCACTAATCAAAAATAATGATAGATGATTATTATTATACTCCAACTTGAACAATGTGTTACATACCAAATTGAGATTTCTTGATTTTTAGTAATAGTTTCTCAGGTTTTGCAGTAAGTTTCAAATCTAAGCAAAATACAAATTAAGACTCTCAATGGGAGACGTGAAGAGCGGTGCGGTGCGCACCACTCCACCTACCTACCATTCCTCATTTTGCACAGTCTCCAATATTTAAAAAAATACAGAAAAAAAAAAAGAATGAATCGATGAAGAGAGACAAAACAAAAACTGGAGTTACATTACAACAGTACCTGAGTCGAATGAAACTTCAATCTGAAAACAACTTTGATCCTGTTCTTCTCGTTTCTCCATCTCGCTGACTTAAACATCTCCGCCTCCAGAGTATTATTATATTATTGATCGCCGGAGAAAAGAAGAAAGAAAAAACAGAGTTACTCAACGTCGTGAGCTAGCTAGCCATGAGTCCATGACAACAATGCAGAGGGAACGATCATCACAGAACTGATCCTCCGGGCGAGTTGGCGAGTTCAACTCAGAGACAGAAAGGCGAAGAAGACGCGAACGTTAAGCTGGAGCGGTGGATTTTATATAAATGGGACAAAAGAAAGGAAAAATAGAAAAAGCAAAGTACAGTAAGATCTAAAGAAGAGAGATGAGACGAGATGAGAGAACTAATAAACAATTGTATCAAAATATAAAGTACGAATACGTTTTTGGTAATTAATTTAGTAGTTTTACATTTCCTTCAACTAAATTAAATATTTTTCTGTATCGTATTGGAAACTCTTTACGTTTCAATTTTTGTTTTTGTGACGTATTACAAGATATTAATTACATAATTCATTTATTAGTGTTAGATACTATATTTTGCTAGCATTATTTTGACTAAGATTGTATATCAGTCAATAAGATTCGATTTAAAAAGAAGATCTCTCACTTTACAATTTACATACATCTCTTATAAACTTTATCCGAAAACAGAGTTCTTGTTTAATTTTCATGGTGAGAAACGATAAACAGTGAAATTAATAATTTCGTGAAAAATGGTTGCAACATAATATACTACATGCACATTGTTTGCGAACAACACTATTTTTATTTATCGTTGATAAGTTTTAATTTGTAGTAATGCGAAATAAAAAAAAATAGAAAAATGATTTTCTCTATTAAAATCTGTTATGTATTGTAAGAAAAAAAAATAGACTATTAGTATAAAATTATGAAAGCTTAGATTAAGTCAGATTTTTATACAATTATATTATTAAAAAAAAAATAGACGAACAGATTTGGAAACATGATCTTAATAATTAAAAACTTTGTTTTTGGATTAGGGAACAGTGATCGATACGCAATGTAAATTACATGTCTGTCCTTCCTTTAGTTACTAATACTCGAACCTTTTTATGGGTATTGTAGTCAATAAATGTGAACCAAAGCTTGGTCCCGATGAACTAAAGATAAAAATCATTTTCTGAAAAGTATCAAACGGTCATGTTTGACGTTGATACAATTTCTATTTATCGGATAATTTTGTAAATTAATACTAGTACTTTGAAACATTTACTTACAAATATATATAGCTGAGATCGGGAAAATGATGTTTTAACCAAAACAATCTCTACATTGCGTAGGAAAAGTTATTTCTCGACGAATCAGTAAATGGCCTTATTCTTTACATCAAAGAAAAATATGTGGAAACTTAGATACCATTTTTGAGTATACATTAATTTATCAAAGATCTCTCATGATGTTCTTTTTTATATTTCCGCAATAACTTAACCCATTGTTGTTATAACATCTAATAAACATCTCTATATTTTACTGATGCAATCATAATTATATAGTGATCAAAACCG
Organism: Camelina hispida; assembly: GCA_023657505.1. Taxonomy (NCBI): domain Eukaryota; kingdom Viridiplantae; phylum Streptophyta; class Magnoliopsida; order Brassicales; family Brassicaceae; genus Camelina; species Camelina hispida. The sequence continues at coordinate 44,849,084 of CP094632.1, read as the reverse complement.
ACAATTGTGATGTTAACAGTATAATACGAATATTATTCATACAAAATAGATAGACATTACGCCAAAAACCTATTAGATTAGCCATTATATTATTCTATATTACTTAGTTAATAATATTATCATAATGTTCAGTTCTTTATAAGAGCTCTTCAAAATTCTTTCTCACTCATTTTTTTTATTAAACCAAAGTCTAATTTGATTCAATTCAAGTCCTAGATATTTACTCAATTCTGTACGTGGGTGGGATATGATGTCGTCGTCCGGTCCATGTCGATCTATTTGATTCAATAGGTCATGAAATCATAATTATTAAACATAAAATTTCATTCTCGGACATATAACATGCAAATTCATCATAAGTTCTGGGACATCAAACACCCAGAGAGTTATGAATCTGTGTTGTACAGACGACCCACCTTTGGAAATCAATATTACATATATAATTTTTTTCAGCATAAATACTACTCCATGTTTTTATAATATATATTTAGTTTGATGTTTGTAGCAATCTGTATAGTTTGTAGCTTATATTATAAAGCGAAAAATAAACATTCATCACTTTGTTTTTGTTTTTTCTTTTTTTTTTTCATATATGTAGGTCCATCGAGATTCTGGAAATTTTTAAAAGGTATCCTATGTATTAAACTACTATTATTTGATCCCATTACCAAACTTGTATTATTGTAGAATAGTTTCTTAAAATGAGTTTAAGGTATCAGATGTTAGGATTTCTCGATGACATATAGGACAAATCATACTCATACATTTAACATATTATATCTATGTAACCTTATTCTTATTTCTTTTTTTTTTTTGCTAAATTGCAAATATCATATAAATGAAAAGTTTGGTGTTACATTAGTTACAGCCTACTACGTTGTTTTCTCGGCAAAAAATTAAAAAACAAGAAAACAACACTACATGCTAAAATCATCAGTTAACACTAATGAGGCAGCCATAATCCCATAAGCTTCTGGAAACGCTTCTTGATGGCTCTTGCGAGGATGGAATTCCTGATCTCACGATCAATTTCTTTGAAAAGCACCGATGGCAGCACGTGTGTCAGATTGTGATGCAGGTTGTTTCTCTGTTTCCAGATAGCGTAGATAACAGACTGAACTATCAGCTTGCGGAGAGTAGGCGGTGACCTGTTATTCTTAATCTTCAGCCAAGAGATTAGATCTGACCAAGTGTGGAAGATGAGAGGAGATAGTTCCAACCTTCTACTCACAGCATGCCACAGAAACCTAGCATAGTCACAAGACAAGAACAGATGCTCTCTAGTTTCCAGTTGAGTTGAACAAAGACCACAGGTTGTGTTAATTTGCATACCCCAGCGATGGAGCCGTGATTTGGTAGGTAGACGATCAAGGTTTGTGATCCACATCATGAAAGCTTGTTTGGGCGTTGCCCCTTTAAACCAGACCAGATCTGCCCAGTCCACCACCTCAGCTCTTGGTCGAAGCACGGACCATGTCAGTGGAGCTGAGAAGCCATTGCAATCATTGTTTTCCACTTTCCAGACATAGTCGTCCAACCCCTGCTCCTCACTCGGAATGGTTATTGTTGTTAGGTGAATGTGAAGCCTTAGTGCTTGGTCAGATCTAGGCTCTGCAAGAATCCACCGATCAGAGTTGCCCACATCAGAGACTTTTGCGTTCAGATTAACCCTCAAATCTCTTGGTCCATTACTGCCAATAAACTTGATCAACGGTCCAAATGGTGTCCAATTATCGAACCAGAAACTTGCTGACTTGCCATTGCCAATGTTGCATTTGAGGAATCTCCCAGCCAATTCTCTCAACCTCAGTATACACTTCCAGTTCCATGAGTCGTTTGGTTTTTCAGTTTGGTTCCAAAAGCTCGTTGTGTTGCTAAAGTTGTGATGCTTGTGCCAAGCAACCCAGAGGGATCCGCTAGTAGAGAACAGAAGCCAAATTAATCTTAGGCATAGGGTTTTGTTCCAAACCGCAAATCTCCTTAACCCCAAACCACCTTCAGTTTTTGGCAAGCACACTTGTGACCAAGCCACTTTTACCATGCCTTTCTTTTCTATGCTGCCTGACCAGAGGAAACTTGAACATAGAGCTTCAATCTTTCTAATACAGCCTAGCGGGAGGATGAAGGTAGACATCCAGAAATTAACTGTGCCAGTGATTACGGAGGCGATCAGCAGTCTTCTTCCCGCGAAAGATAAAGCTCGAGCGGCCCAAGAGTTGAATTTTGCTGAAATTTTCTCGAGTAAGGGTGCATATTCTGATAGCTTTAGCTTACGACTCGTCAGAGGGAGACCCAAGTACTTGACAGGCAGAGAACCAACGGGGAATCCATAGCTTGTCAAAGCTTCGGATTCGGTTTGATTCAGGCCTGCGTGATAAAGGTGTGTCTTCTCCCTATTCATATGTAACCCTGACCAGCCTGCAAAATCTTCCAGCGTTTCATATATACCATGCAGAGATGAGCTATTCCCATCGAAAAATATCATTACATCGTCTGCAAACATCAAGTGAGAGATCTCCAACTCTGATGTTTTTGGGTGATAAGAGATATAGCCGGATTGGTACCTTGACTTAAGCAACCCCGAGAACACCTCCATAGTCAACACAAACAGATAAGGAGAAAGAGCATCTCCCTGTCTTAAGCCTTGAGTGTTGGTAAAGAAACCTCCTGTGAGACCATTGACTGAGATGGAGAAGCTAGCCGTAGAGATACACTCTTGTATCCACCGTATGAATCTATCAGGCATATCAACAGCTCTCAAGGTTGATATAACAAAATCCCATCTGACTGAGTCAAAAGCCTTCCGTAGGTCTACTTTGAGCATTGCACTTGCTGGAATGTTCTTCCTATTGTAACCTTGAACGATTTCAGTAGCAAGGAGAACGTTCTCCAGTAAAAGTCGACCAGGCATAAAAGCTGATTGGGCGTGACTGATTATACCAGGTAAGATATTTTTGAGTCGGTCAGCTAGCAACTTGGAGATAACCTTGTAGACTGTATTAAGACAAGAAATTGGCCTGAAATCCGACATTGTGGAGGCGTTGGGGATCTTGGGTATGAGAACCAGGTTTGTGGCGTTCCATTGCTTGAGAAGCTTTCCTGAGCTGAAAAATTCTGTCACTGCTTCTGTTACTTCCGCACCAACTACTGACCAGCAACCACAGAAGAATTCAGAGGTGTAACCATCAGGACCACATGCTTTATTCCTGGGTAGGGAGAAGAAAGCGGCTCTAATTTCCTCATGAGAGAAGGGGGCGTCTAGGCTATGCTTCTGAGCGTCAGTACATTTAAAGGTTAAAATGTTTGAGATATCATCCTGCATGAAACTAGGATGTACCTGCTCACTTCCCAGAAAGTTTTGAAAGTATTCCGTACAGTGGTTGAGAATGTTCTGCTGGCCCTCAATGCGTTCTCCATTTCCATCTAGTAGGTAGTGGATGTGGTTCATTGTTTGGCGGGAAGAGGTCATTTTATGATAATAGGAGGTGTTTAGATCGCCTTCCCTTAACCAAGTAACCCTTGATCTCTGCAGAAAAAAACTCTCCTCCGCTACTGACAGTATATGCCATCGTCTATGCATCTCCCTCTCAATCTCCGCGTTGGGTGAGCTTGGACTGGCTAACAACTGATTCTGAGCTTGGAGCAAATTCTCATGAGCTTCTTGAGTCCTTTTTTCCAAGTCAGAGTAATTTTGCCTGCTGAACTCCCTGATGACTTTCTTCAGTGCTTTCAGCTTTTTTGACACCCTGTACATTGCTGATCCAATAACATTTATAGAGAACCATTCCAAACAGATCAAAGGCAAGAAATCCTGGTTCTTCAAGAGAAAGTTATAGAACTTGAATGGTTGCTTAGTTCTCGGACCTGCAGAGCTGATGATTAGCCCACAACTAGCATGATCGGAGAAGTCCGGTGCACCAAAAACTCCCAGGGAGGTAGGGAAGACCGTGGTCCATTTATCATTTACCAAAATGCGATCTAGCTTCTTCGCCACAGGAGAAGATGTTCTTTTGTTCCACCATGTGTAGGAGTTTCCTCTAAAATTTAGGTCAACTAGAGCTGCGTTGAAAAGTGTATCTCTGAAGGATCTAATAGAACTACCCACACTTAAGCTATCCCGAGAAGAGTGTTCATGAGGGTGGAGAACCTGATTGAAATCACCCAACACAGCCCAAGCTTTCCCCGTACATCTAGTATCCCTAGAAAATGTGGTTATCTCATCCCAGAGGTTCTGCCTAGTAGCTACCTCATTTGATGCATACACAAACGACACCATGATAACCTCCCCACAATCTGGAAGCTTTACTTCGCAACTAACCATCTGAAGCGACTTAGAAATAATTTGAACCTGAACACTTGGATGCCATAGAATCCAAATCTTGCCTAACTCCGAGAATTCGTAATTATTATCAAAAAGCCAACCTGGCAGCAGCTTAGAGATAAACTTATGCTGCTTCAATTGTTTTACATGCGTCTCCACGAGACTACCAAAAAGGGGCTTATTCTTATTTCATAGCTTTTCCTTTTGCATTCCAATTTTATTAAGATCTCTTGTTAGAATTTAGGCGTAACGTATACATATATGTACGCATGCACATTATATTTTTAAGTATGTACAATATATATAGTATGTGTGTGTATAAATAACATGTATGAGCACATCACACGCAAAACACACATATATAAAACCAAGTCGGGTAGTCTCGTAACAAAATGGTGGTTTGGTCGAGTGTTTTTGAAATAAAACTAAACGACTTGAATACGTATATATCCGCCTAACATATACGCCAAAGGTCCAACCCCCATCATATACCAAACATTTATGTTATTATGTACATAATATTAATTAATTGTTTTTGAATTCATTACAGATTACAACATAATTGATTTTCAGTTTGGTAGAAGAACTAGTTAATTTGTCATTTTTTCTGATATATGCATCACGTACGGGGTGATTTCAAATGGACGTATATAAATATAACAAAACCCATTCGCAAAGAACTTTTCTTTTGTTGCTACATTCTAAAAGAACTTAACTGCCAATGTATGTAATTATGTATACCTACTTTGTTGTATTGGCTGTGTATACAAATATAGTAAGAACTTAATGAGTAATTGCAAAATGGCTCTTTGACGGTACATAAAATAAAGTAATGTAGGGTTCTTTGACACCGTGGTTGTTCTGGAGGAGCTTACTTGGCTTTGAAAATTAACCATTGCTTTATCTGTTGTACACACACGTGCCACTCATGCGTGCCCAACTCAGACATCCCCTTTATTCTTTCTTAGCCTTATTATTAGATCGATCATTCATATATATCGATCACTTAATTAGAAGAGATAATTGTATAATGTAGCACTCCAGAAAATACATTTTCCAACAAAATCTGTTTGTTTATATCATCGTAATATTTCTATTTCAAGGTTAAATAAAGTCAAGTCACGTGAAAAAAGAAAATAAAAAAATCACGTAAGCTGTCGCAACCTCCAACCTAACTTCTACAAAGTATAAACTATAAACACCACTTTAATCTGACATCCTAGTTCACAATTTTTTTGACGTCATATTTTCTTTCATCTTTAAAATTTATATGCCTAGAAAATTAGAAAATTTACATTTATGTTCTATTTTTATTTTGTTTTTTGATAAATTTTAATTAGCATTTACTCCATGTTCTTTTGCAGAAAGCAATAAAAGAAAGAATATAGTACCACAACATTACAGATCGAAAAGTATGCAGTCAAAGTCCATGACTTCTTAGTTCTACAATTATTTTGGTGTTAGAAGAAAATTTATATTTTCTACTTTCATTTCCATTAATTATTTCAAGAAACTATATAGATGTATCTTTCATCTTTGCATATATAATGATATAAAGTAGTTAAATTTAGCTTTGAGATCTTAAGTTCTTTAAAAAAACAAAAAATACATCACAGACATTAATGTTTATGGCTCTCAATATAAAGAACAAGAAGCACATGTGTGATGGGGTCACATTCCCAAAGATAATACTCATCAGTCTTCATTAGTTAAAGAAAGTTCTGACGAAAATGGGGAAGCTGTGTGGAGAGTCCCAGAAGCATTAACACACACGATGAATCACAAAACCTCCATTTTTATGAACAAAAATTATTAAATATGAGTTTTTATTTAATATATATTAACAAAATATACCCCCTCTAAAAATGTAACAAAATATCCTAAATTTAACTTTCTAATACTACGGTTTTAAAAGTAGTTAACCTGTTGTATATGCCATGCATATATAAGATCATTCGTGTCAACGAGCTAGTGAGTGTGTTAATTACCTAGATGTTTATGATTCATCTTGCACCATTTTATTTGTCAAATTAGCTTTCGATTAATTAATGGATATATTTTTTTAATTGAATTAAATAGACCAAATCACCAAATTACAATTCAATTTAGAGTTATTTCTTATGAGAAATAGCATTTTCTCAAAAAAGAAAAGAAAAAAAAAAGTTAAGCCGTTCTCTCAGTTTATATTTGACAGATTTGGAGAGATACATTAATCAACTAAGAAGTATGAACCAAAAAAGACGTGGATGTGTTTTTTATTATTACGCCAAGATGCAGATAATGAGCACACTAATTAATACACACATACATATAAATTGCATATTATATATATCGTAAGAATGGTCCTAAACACCTAATTAGTCGTCATGATCTCAACGATAATTATTCATTATCAGCTAATAGATACCCTTTATCCTCCTAAAAATCACCATCATCATTTTCTTTTTTGGTTTTGTATACTAAAAACATGATCAATGTAAAGTGATGCGTATCAGCGTATATATATACACACATGTACAGTCATATTTTCTAAATAATCTCTGTAAAACGTACCTAATTAAACTTGTACTCCTGCTCATATCATATATCATTAGACTCTTTTTTAGGTTTATGATTACGTGATCATTTATTTTTTCTGTGTATGCATATTGCATACGTGATCACGCATGCATGCGTCATGCGTGCTTTCCAACAATTAATAATGCATATTGCATAATAAGCCTGTTTCAAAAGAAAAAAAAAAGAAAAATAAACGAGGAGAAAAAAAAAATGTTAAAATTTGAGGTCAGAGATTGTTCGTCTTTCGATATTTGATTCATTTTCAATTTTTATTATTATCATAAAATTTTGATATCCATAATTTCTAGAGTCAGACTCATATTATTATCCATTTGATTATGGAGTTATATGAATTTGCTATAATCTGTCTTAATCTGAACAATTTTAGTATTAGTCTATAGCAAATTAATATATGCCGACTATCTTATTATATAAAGTTCAATGACAAAAACTCTTATTAACGAGATCGTGACACGTGTCAAAAATATTGATAAGATGTTGACATGTGTCAAATATAAATATAGAAACAAATTTGCTTTTTACTATTTTACTAATCTACATGAATCTTATTATATAAAATTCGATGACAAAATTACTAATTAACAAAATCATGACAAATGTCAATTGTATCATTCATATGTTGACATATGTCAATTATAAAATTTATTAAAATTTTAAAAAAGAAAAATGTAAAAATTCAAAACCTACCATAAAAAGGTTTTCTATAAAACTAAAATAGAGAAAATAAAACCTAATTTTATTTAAAAAAAATAGATATATATATACATATCATAAAATTTGAATTATAATATAATTGATTTATTTTAATTTTAATTTGCTAATTTGGCAAGAAAAAATATTACTTTTTATATAAGATAAAAAAATAATTGTGAAAATATACAATTAATTACTGTTTATCAAAAACTGTAAATACTCACCTTTACATAAAGAAAAGATGGTTGAAGTAAAAAAAAATAGATCGTTTCATATTTTTTTTCACCAATCAAATAATTTATTCAAAAAGAGTGTTATTGTAATATATAAAATAGGATTATGAATATTAATGTATGCGTTTTTTAACTATAAAAATATTAAAGTAAAGAGACATATAATAGATTATTTAATCTTATTATATAAAGTTCAATGACAAAATTTCTTATTAACGAGATCGTGACACATGTCAAAAATATTGATAAGATGCTGACACGAGTCAAAAACAACATAGAAACAAATTTGATTTTTACTGTTTTACCAATCTACATGAATTAAAAACAAATATTGGCAACGTCTTTTTGTTTAAATATGTCAATTTGATTTTTACTATTCTATGTTAATTATTGGCCACATTTCTAGAAAAAAAAAGTTCAGAAAATATTTACCTATCACTATAAGGAAATTGAGTATATCTCTTATTATATAAAGATGTCTACCAAGTCGTATCCCATATCAAATAAAATTTTGTCATATCAAGTTCGATGACAAAATTACTAATTAACGAGATTGTGACACATGTCAAATATATTGATAAGATGTTGACACATGTCAATTTTTTTTTTATAAACGTAATAAGACAGCTTATTATATTTACAGAATTTTACATGTTTATATTTTAAAACATTTATATTCCTAAATCAAAAAGGAAAACTAACAAAATCAATATATTTTCCATTGTATCCTAATTATATTATACATGGTTTCTCAATAAATTTTACATGTGTAACCAAAAATTTAATTCATTAAGCATGTATATTAATCAATAAATAATGAATAACAAAGTTAAAAAGAATAACATAAGTTATTTAACATAATTTTAGTCGGATATAAATTATATTTATCGCTGTAATATAAATTATTGTAAGTAAGTACACAAAACCTTGAAACAATAAATAAATTTAAAAAATCAATACATGATTTGTATAAGTATAGTTTTACATGTTTTATTTTAAAGTTTTAATGCATGTAGTAATATGATAAACCTGAAAGAAAATAGAAAAATGAGTTTGTTAGAATGAATATTTGGTTAATTGATTAAAATTGACAAAAGTATTACTTATAACATAATGACATATAGAAGAATATATTTAGGATATTTTTGGATTTCCAAAAATTTTGTGGATGTTAACTGATTTTTTTACTGATTATTTTTAATGTTAAATTTTAAATACTAACCAATATACATATTATCTCATATTATTTTTGTTATTAAATTTTTTAACTAATCCACAAGAAGTGAATTATGGTTTTACGATGAAATAGATAGTTAGATGTGATTACTAAACTGAATGTCTAACGATGAAATTTATTTTAGATTAAATATATTAAAAAGTTTTCAAATATTAATATGTATTATTTATAAATAAAAAAAAATCATTCAAGAATATTAGTAAATTTTAATGTTTAAATTTATAATTTTAACACATGTATTTTTGTAATGCATATGTCAAAATATAAGATAATTGTAATACAGATTATAAATTACAGGAATAAATCTTTAGTTATTGAGAATTTCTCTGTATCTTTATATATGTTTTTATTTTATAAATTTTACTCACTTTTAAAATTGATTATGATATGAGGTAAAATTAGTACTTATGAGATAACAACATAACAAATATATCTTAAATAATGTTGATGGTGTTTTTTTTGGCAAATTATATTTTGTTAATTTTTATTTATATTTTCAGTTTTTACTAAGATATAGATTTGATATGATGTATTAATTGTGTTTGATATAAAGTATTTAGTTCTATGAATTAAGATGAAATGTGTAATTAAAATTAAAATATGGTCTCTTATGATGATATAAATATTTAAATGGTACTTCCTGTCCTATAAGAGTTTTTGGGTCAAAGTACAAAGATTAATAAATAATAAATATTATGTCATTTATAAAACTTCTACCAATAGAAAATATACTGCATAATTCAAATAGTCATAAATTGTTATATTAATAAAAATTATACATAAAAATTTGAGAAAATATTATAAAACTCTTATATAATGGAACCGAGAGAGTATTAAATGAAATATGAGAGGTTTATATTCAATATTAAAATGTTATAAGATAAAATCTAAAAACATGTATGTTACTATTTAACTATTCTCAATAAATTTTTTAATTTTTATCCGCGTTATTACGCGGGCCTTATCTAGTAATAAGATAAAATGCATGGGCAAAAAAAAGATTATAAGGGAAAAGCAAATATTTAAAAAAACAAAAAAGACAACTCTTTTATCTTTAGGTGATAGCTTGAGAAATAAGATAGGTATAAATATTAATTATAGTCTCGTATGATTTTTTCTTTTTATGTTCGTCGTCTCCCTTTCAACATGTGATCGTACTAGAGAGAGACCGTTTCGCTTTATAAGGTCATGTGATCAATCAACGTATTAATGTACATATAATTTTCTCATTATTTATTCAAAACAAATATATAAGAACATATATGAAGATATTATCCATGTACATTTCATAGTATATAATAACTTAAATTGAATTGAGATTTCCATCAACCGAACTATCTGAATAATCAAATTTTGTTTAGCTGTCATATATAGTCTCTTCGCTGATCACATGAAAGTGAGTCTTTTTCTTTTTTGTTTGCTTTTATGCTTTGACAGTTTTTTGTTTTATAATGTTCAACATTATCCCAGCATCTTCGCATCTTGGAAAAACTAAAGATGTGTAATCTCATCATTTCGTATCAAGAAACTAAAAGAAGGAAACGTGGACACTTTTTACTTTTGTCTAATAATTTGATAAAGAAAACCACATAACAGAGACGGTTATATATAACCCTCACACTAATCTTTTCCCTTAAGATTAGTCTTTTTTTTTAGATATACATATATGAAAAATGAAACAAAAATTGAAACAAAAATTGGTCTCTAGCCATCACACTTCATTTTTCTTGTTCGTTCAGTTGGCACTGAAAAGATTAACCGGGTAGGACCGGTTAAATTAAATTGATCCTGTGGGTGAACCAACAAATTTATCGGTTTAATTATAAAATTCACGGTCGGTTATCAGAAAGAAGAACCCTAAACCAAAGAGAAACGTCTTCTCGGAATCACATCTTCTTACTTACTTTAATCACACTCTCCTCTCCTGGTTCGATTATTTTCAGGTATGTAGTTCAGTTTGTGAATCTGGGTTTTATCCTCTTGTTGTATTCGAGCTTCTGAGATCATTGGTATTATGTAACAACCCTTCTAACTGAATCGCGTTGTTTTTACAATCAGCTCTCTCAACTTCTTTAGATCCACCAGGTCTCTCTCGTTTTACTAATTAGTTTTGTAAAATCTACGCAATGGTCTCTAGCTTTATAGGATCTGCAACTCAAGTTTTGATCTTAGAATCTCTACGACTCGGATTCATATGGTGATCTTACAAAAAAAATTGTGTTTTTCATAACCGATGAATAGTATATGTTCTGTGATGATGACTCCTGTATCTGAACTTATTCTACACAATTCGTTAGCCTTTTTGTTCATAGATTTACTAATCTGCTCTTATGGCTACGTTTTGCTTCAGATACAATGTCTATAAGGAGGCCTCAAATCCCGCGGCTTCTTCTTCAAAACGTCTCTTGTATGAGAAACGCGCAGCAGATTCTAAGACATGTGAACGTATCACTTCATGACGGTGGTGCACTTGTCTTAACAGGAACCAACGGATCCGAATTAGCTTGTTGGAAACATGTCAAGTCTGCTGCTCTGAGGAAGAACTCTATTCGAATTAGCTTGTTGGTTTTGTTAGTTCCTGGATGTTGGTGACAAAGACTAGTTTTAGTCTCTGGCTAGATTTGAGAGATTGAATTGAAATTTCTTTACTTTTTTTCATCGTGAGAGATGGTTCAGCTAATCAACGAGATTGCAGATAGCAGGAAGTTGAGAGGCTTCGTGAGGAAAGAAACAACGTTGCAAAGAAGATGAAAGGGAAGCTGGAGCCATCTGAAGGTGAGAGACTAGTAGAAGAAGGTAAATATGAGGAATCCATTTTGTTTGTCAGTCTGTCTTCTTTACTAGAAGATATAACAGAGTCTTTTCGCCCTCAGGTAAAAGTCTCAAAAAAAGTCTTGTGTCTCTGGAAGAAGACCTCGTGAAGGTTAAAGATGAGCTGCAACATGTAGCACAGTCTATACCCAATATGACTCACCCTGATGTTCCTGTTGGAGGAGAGGATTCATCGGCAGTTAGAAAGGAGGTAGTTATTTTGGTCATACCTCCTTGAGCTGCTACATTGACTTTGTTTTTTTTTGCTGTGAAAGGTCTTTCTAAAAACAATTCATAATTTTCTTTCTAGGTTGGTTGTCGACGTGAGTTTAGTTTTCCAATCAAGGATCATCTTCAGCTTGGGAAGGATCTTGATCTCATTGATTTTGACTCAGCTGCAGAGGTATACTCTATTTCTTATTCATAGATACCAAAGCACACTTTATAGGTTGATGGATCACGGTTGACATCTGCTTAGCTATTGGGAATAGATGTCATCAATAGCCAACTATTCTTCATTACAACATATTGATCATCCTTTTTCTCAGTAAATTATTGCAGAAATGGGAGCATCTATTAATTTGTCTCCATATGTGCAATTAAATATATTCTGTTCAAATTAGTAGAGTTCAGTTAAGTGGGTGAATGATTATCTCCTTCTATAAAGCAATAGATTGATGACCAAATTTTTTCGGTATAAATAATCAAGGAGAGGATTTGACGTAACTTCCTTGTTTATGTACACTCTTGCAGGTTAGTGGTTCGAAATTTTTCTATTTGAAGAATGAAGCAGTTTTATTGGAGATGGCCCTTCTTAATTGGACATTATCACAAGTCATGAAGAAGGGTTATACTCCCCTGACGACCCCTGAAATCGTGAGATCTTCTATCGTTGAGAAATGCGGTTTCCAACCTCGTGGAGATAATACTCAGGTTTCATCACTTGTGTGTTTACTCTGTTTGATAAGTAAACCTTTTTGTTTGTTGTGTTTTTTCTGCCAATGATGTTTCAATTCTTCTGTATAGGTTTATTCTATAGATGGAACTGACCAATGTCTCATTGGTACCGCTGAAATCCCCTTGGGAGGAATCCACATGGACTCTATTCTTCTTGAATCAGCATTACCTTTAAAATATATAGCATTCTCTCATTGCTTCCGTACTGAAGCAGGTGCAGCTGGCGCCGCCACCAAGTAAGTTAGAATAAAGTGTTTGTTCTGTGAAGAGCATGTGTATGTTCTTTTGCTTTTTCTATATACATATATGTCTTACTTAAGACAATCTCAATTCTTACAGAGGTCTTTACCGCGTTCATCAGTTCAGCAAAGCAGAGATGTTCGTCATATGCCGACCTGAAGATAGTGAATTCTTCCACCACGAACTCATTCAGATTGAAGAGGATTTGTTCACTTCTCTAGGATTACACTTCAAGTAAGAAACTACATTTCGAACCTGATCTCTTTTCTCACCAGAGTTTTTGTCTTCCGGATATCTAACTTTATCTTTGCAGAACACTGGATATGGCCACAGCGGATTTAGGCGCTCCAGCTTACCGTAAGTTTGATATTGAAGCATGGATGCCTGGTTTTGGACGATTTGACGAGGTAATTAAACAAACTCTTTGTCGGACCAACATCTTAGTTTCGCCTCTGAGCTTACTGTTCTAACTTATGAACTAGATATCAAGCGCATCGAACTGCACGGATTACCAAAGCCGGAGATTGGGAATACGATACCGCCCATCTGAACCACTTCAGACGGGTCCTAAGAAAGGCAAAGCGAACCTTGCAGCTACTAAGTTTGTGCACACTCTAAACGCAACGGCGTGTGCGGTCCCGAGGATGATGGTGTGTTTGCTGGAGAATTACCAGCAAGAAGATGGATCCGTGGTGATCCCTAAGCCTCTTAGGCCTTTCATGGGAGGCATCGAACTCATCAAACCGAAGCTCAAGTAGTTTTGATGATTAGCTCTTTGCAGTTCTTACTGCTATTCCTCTTGTACTTGAGGTTTGTTCATTTTCACAGGCACAGAGTTTTGTTGTGTTCTTTTTCAATCAAACCATATGTAGTGTAATACATAGATGAGATCAGAGTAATGCAAAAATATGAACGAACTATAGGCATGACAAAGAACAGTACTCACAAGGAGTATAAAGGAGTATAAATCAGAAAAGCTCAATTTTATCTTCGTAAAATCGCAAAGAGCATATAATATGCAGCATGTTATATGATTGTGCAGTTGTGCTTCTGGTTTTGTGAGATATGAAGAAGAAAATCTCAAAAATACGTTATGTTCTTTATTGGTTCATTTGGTTTATGATAAAATACTGTGAGTGTAAAATTAACTTTATTGGTTCATTTAGTTTCAATTGAACCGGTCACTGTGCCAATCCAATTGAACCGGTCGTGGTTTGATGCGCACTCTTTTAAGGGTTTACCCTACACTTACTTACACACAGTCACACAGTCACTCACGCAATCGTTGGCACATTCGTTAAGAGTTTAGGGAGAGAGATAACGAAATCAAGGCGAATCGAAAATGTTGGCTAGGGTTTGTAGTAGATCGGAATCTTCTTTTACTAGTGCTACGGCTTCTGCTTATGCGAGATGGTTCAGTACGAGGTTGGGTAATCGTCGCGGCGCCGCCAAGAAAGGTAGCAAGGTTGAGAAGAGTAAGCCTTCTTTGAGCGGAGGAACATTTGGAGGAGAGAGCTTGAAATTGAGAAATGGGTTTCATTATATCAAAAGCTTAGACGATGCCATTGATTTGTTTGATGAAATGGTTCGATCTCATCCCTTTCCTTCCCCCATTGATTTCAATAAAGTAATTGGTGTCGTTGTGAAGATGGAAAGACCCGATGTTGCGATTTCTCTCTATCAGAAGATGGAGTTGCGCAGGATTCCATTTAATATCTACAGCTTCAATATTTTGATGAAATGTTATTGCAGCTGTCACAAGTTGCCCTTTGCTTTGTCTACGTTTGGAAAGATCACTAAACTTGGTTTCCAGCCTGATGTTGTTACGTTTACCACGCTGCTCCAAGGGTTATGTCTTCAAGATAGGATCTCTGAAGCCGTAGTTTTGTTTGATCATATGGTTGAATCTGGACTAACAACACCTAATGTCGTGACCTTCAGCACACTCATGAACGGTCTTTGTATGGAGGGTCGAGTTCTCGAAGCGATGGATCTGCTTGATCGGATGGTTGAAGAAGGTCTTGAACCTAACGAGGTCACTTACGGAACAATTGTAAATGGAATGTGTAAGATTGGTGACACTGAATCTGCCTTGAATCTACTTAGGAAGATGGAGGAACGCCACATGAAAGCTAATGTTGTAATTTATACTGCCATCATTGATCGCCTTTGCAAAGACGGACATCACAGCGATGCTCAAAATCTTTTCACTGAAATGCTTGAGAAAGGCATTTTTCCCAATGTTCATACCTACAGCTGTATGATCGACGGGTTTTGTAGCTTTGGTAGATGGGGTGATGCTGAAAAATTGTTGCGTGATATGATTGAAAGGCAAATCAATCCTCAAGTTGTAACTTTCAATGCATTGATCAATGCATCTGTCAAAGAAGGGAAGTTCACTGACGCTGAAGAATTATATGAGGAGATGCTCCGTAGGGCTATAATTCCTAATGCGGTCACCTATAGTTCAATCATCGATGGGCTTTGCAAGCGTAACCGTCTCGATGATGCCAAGCTCATGTTTGATTTGATGGCAACCAAGGGCTGCTCTCCGGACGTAGTCACTTATACTACCCTTATTAATGGCTATTGTAAGGCTAAAAGGGTTGACGATGGAGTGGAGATTTTCTACTTGATGCATCGAAGAGGAATAGTTGCTAATACAGTTACTTATAACAGTTTAATTCATGGGTTTTGTCAAATGGGTGATCTTAGTGCTGCCCTTAACATTTTCGAGGAAATGATTTCTAGTGGTGTGGCTCCTGATGACATCACTTTCCGTGGTATGCTGGCCGGCTTATGTCGTAAGAAGGAACAACGAAAGGCAGTGGCAATGTTGGTGGATCTGCATCAGGGTGTGGTATGTCCTCCATTGGCTTTATTTTCCTTTTTCTACAGAGCTACTGAATTTAGAAGTCAAAAATTAATAAGATACACATTCCAAATTATCACTCTCTCATTAGTTTTGTGTGTTTGCTTTGCAGGATCATCAGTTGAAGGATGAATGAAAGAATGGAAGATTCAATGTCATTTTGTTTCTTGCTTGATTGCTTTCGATTCTGATGTTCTACTTACACTTGTTAATTTATTTCATTTGTCGTGTTTGTTTATGTTACTGTTGAAATGAGATATGTTAAATGATGGTCAATTTTACGAAAAAAAAAAATTTGTTGGATACGCCTTCTAATCATTTGTTAAGTTCAGCTTTATACTTTGTTATGATGTCTCTATTGAAGATTGCTTCTGTCGTTCTTTAAGGCTGCTGCTGATATTGTACGTGTCTCTTCGCAAACACATGTAGACTGGACTGGATTGAATGGTTGCAGATTCGGACGATATACATAGCGATACTGCATGATCCCAAAGAACATGTAAAATTGCCATTGAATGAACGCATTTGTGCCATTTCGCATCTGTAATTCCATTTCTACACGCCTACTAACTACTACAATTGAAAGTGTGTGGTTCTGCTTTTATGTTATGAAAAGACACGAAGTCTCAAAAAGTAATGTGATGTTCTGTAATGATGAACTCGATTGTTCATTCATAATGCATTTATGTATTTTTCATGTGGAGGAAAAAAGTTTCAACTTTCAGGCTGGTCACTGGTCAGTTCCATCCTCAAAATTGTTTCAGGTCGATTAAACCATCAGTTAACCAAGTCAATTCTTAATCGCGTCGGTGCGAACCGGGAAATCGCGTTTGAATTTCGATTTGGACCGGGTTTTTTGGAAAAAAACAAAGAGATAACCACAAAAATATCAACCGTAAAACTGAACCGGAAATTGGGAGCCACGCAAAAATAGGGTCGCCTTCTTCTTCTTCTGCTTCCTTCCTTCTCGACAACGTCAATTTGTCATCGGAAGAATCTTCAGTACCGAGAAAGTGAAAAAATGGCGGCAGTCAGAACGATGACGAACATGATTCTACGCGAGTTCATCCATCACCCACTTCTCCTTCAGTCTTCATATACCTTGCTTATACGTCAAGTTTTGTCTCAGGATCTTAATCGAATTTGTATACAACGCTTAGATTCTTTTAGACTCAACACTTAAGAACATACCAATTAAGTCATTAACTCAATACCTGGAGCTTCCTTTAAGTACCTTTTTTGTGAATAATCGGATTATTTTTTTCGTTCACCTACCATAACCCAAACAGTTAATTTGATTTCTTGGAGTGAAAAATATCGATGATATATATTACATATCATATTATATGTATGTAATGTAATATATTGGCTGGACATGTGTGTATATATATTGATCGGATTCGAGCATAAAACTCCCACACCTAACTCAACTCGAAGACATCAAAAGGTAAGTGAAAGGTAATATATCTCTTTTTTTTTTGGGGGGGTGTTCTTCTAAATATTTGAGTAACTAGTTTTTTCTGACTTAATAGTTTTCAATTTGATTAAATCTCTGTAAAAATCTCACAAAAGTACAAAGGAAGAAGAGCAAGAAGAGAAACTCTAACATGGGACAGGATAAACAAGTCAAGAAAGATTCTCCACTATCTGAACAAAGTGCTATAATTTTGGCTTCAAGTCAAAGTATGTTTGTGTGTAATAAGTATATTTATACACTGCAGTAAGGTTTTTCTTCGTTCTAAACTTTTCTATCAGAAAACAAAGAACAATTTTGTGATGAGAAGCATAATGAATTAATTACATATAGATTTGTTCATTAATATTTACGATTACGATAATGTTCAACGATATGGAGTTGGATTGACATATATATGAATGGATTTTTTTTTTTTCATTCAGATTATAAACTTTTCCAACTTATATTGTATGTAGATGAGAAACTTGTTGAGATAGAGAAAGACAAGAGACTTGCGTTGATAGATGCTTGGGAAGAGAACGAGAAGGCAAAAGCTCAAACCAAGTAAGATTTACCAATTAATTACCACTATCATATATATAATCCGTAGTAATTATTGAGGTTAGAACCATTAAGATCAAATTATTTTTGCATTCAAATTAATAACAAATATCTCACAGAAATATTCACGTGAAAATTAAATTCAAAACATATAGAGACATTAGATTTCGCATGTTATACGCGAGACTACCATTTTTGAAATTTACATCACTATATATAAACATTATTTGAATTTTTTTTTTGGTTTTCACGTTAACTATTTATCTACATTTTGTTCTTGGAATAACTATCAAATGACGGAACAGAGCTTACAAAGAACTTTGCTCAATTGAAGCATGGGAGAACAACATGAAGACAGCTCTAGAGTTAGATTTGAAGAAAATGGAGGTACATATAGGAGAACTTTAACCATATATTGATCAATATCTAAACTTTAGAAAACATGGTTAGTTAAGTAAGGTATTTCATATAATATATTCTCCATTAACCAACGCTAAAAAAAAAAAAAAAAAAGCTTATTCAATTGTAAATAATTAAACGTAACACTAAACCCTTAACTACACCTTGTTGTCACGGTGTCACGTCTCGTCTACACACTAAATACACCAACGGTAATTATGAAGTGTTTATTTAATTTTATCAGGAGAATTTAGAAGTGGAGAAAGCTGAATACTCAAAAAAATGCAAGAAAAAGATACCAGAAATTGAGAAGATTGCAGAAGCAAAAAGAGAAAAAATAGAGAAACAAAAGGAGCAAGAGTCTATCAAAGTGGAAAAAATGAGTGAGAAGCTAATCGCAACTCCAAGTGCCTATCCACCCAATACCAAAACCTGTGGATGTTTCTAACACTTTTCTTCTCAATGTAATTGAAAAGAACAAAAAATGAAAATGTATATATGATCTAAAACGAATAACGTAAAAAAAAAAAAATGTATGGAGAACTTTCAAAGCATCAATGTAAATCATTTATTAGAAGTGAATTTTCGTACAAAGCTTAAGTGGTTATGTCGTTGCCTTTATTTTATTTTTAGTGGTTTTGATGCCACGTCAACAGGTTTGGTGGAATCAAACTGGGTCGGGTCGGGTCGAGATTCGGGTTAACGGGTTGACCCAACTGCCCAAATTATTTTCTTATTTTCTTCTCTTCTCTCAGTGCTCTTCACCTAACGCAGATTCTTCTTCTCTACCATAGCCGTCGTTAAAATCAAGGGGAAGATGGTGTCGCCGAAGATCGCTCCGTCGATGTTGTCATCGGATTTTGCTAATCTTGCGGCGGAGGCTAAGAGGATGGTCGATTTGGGCGCCAATTGGCTTCACATGGACATTATGGTAAACCACCTTTAATTGCTTCCTTTCCTTAGATTTTAGTCGATAAAGTTACTTTACTTGGTGATTTAAAGGTTTCACCTTTGATATGAATATGATAAAAGTTCCGTATTTTTGTAACTATCTTTGAAATCAATAAGTTGTGAATCCGGAAATTGAACCAAGATTTATGATTTGTTATAACAAAATTGATTGTCAATCACTATGCCTCATATTGTCTCTCCACTCTCGGATCTTGAGTTAATTTTCTTGATATGTTATTGGAAACACACTAGTATATGATGTGTTGAATGAATGTTGTGGAATTCTAATCTTAAACTTGTATCTCTGCTCTTAGTATGAAACAACCAAGAAGCTGTGTCTTGTTGTTGTTCTGGACTTATATTATGCTACACAACCTTTGCTTGTTTCATACTAATCATTTACATTGTTAATTTCAATTTTGCAGGACGGGTAAATTTTTACTGCTTTAGCTGTGTTATTTGTACTCTAGTATGGATTATGACTTATGAGTATCTGGCCGCTATAATTCTGTGTTACTCGGGCGCAGGCATTTTGTTCCGAATTTAACGATTGGTGCTCCTGTCATCGAGAGTTTGAGAAAGCACACAGAGTAAACTCACTACATCCCTTTTGGATTTAAAAAAAAAAAAATATCTTGACATGTTGTTCAAGTGAGAACTGATGTCCCTACAAACTTTTATCACAGTGCTTATCTTGATTGCCACTTGATGGTGACGAACCCCATGGATTACGTTGAACAGATGGGTAAAGCTGGGGCGTCTGGTTTTACATTCCACATTGAGGTCGCCCAAGGTAATAATAATACTATAGGTAGCTGTGTCCCGCACCTGTCTTATCTTTATGATCTCGACTTGTGTTATTTGTTTATTTTCAGAGAATTGGCAAGAACTTGTGAGGAAGATTAAGGCTGCTGGGATGAGGCCAGGTGTGGCTCTAAATCCTGGAACACCTGTTGAACAAGTTTATCCTCTGGTATTGAAGAATTTTATTCTTCTGTTTTGCATATACCTGTTCCAGATTGTGATCCGGTTTATCATGGCTTGAACCATATATGTATGACAGGTTGAAGGAGCAACTCCGGTTGAAATGGTTCTTGTGATGACTGTGGAGCCTGGATTTGGAGGCCAGAAGTTTATGCCCAACATGATGGACAAGGTTTAAAAAATGGTTCAACTCTGGAGATGTGTTGCTAATGGAAAAAATCCCATGGTAACCTCAGTTTTGATATTATTCTTGGTTTAGGTCCAGACATTGAGGCAGAAGTACCCAACACTTGATATTGAAGTAGATGGCGGCTTAGGCCCTTCGACAATTGACGCAGCGGCTACAGCAGGGGCCAACTGTATCGTTGCAGGGAGTTCAGTGTTCGGAGCTCCACAGCCTGGGGACGTCATAACCCTTCTGCGGGAAAGTGTTGAGAAAGCCTCCTCACCGACCACTTAAGTGGAGTGCCCTGTTTCTAAAATGTTTATTTCGTGAATCTTGATGATGTAGTCTTGGTTCCAAGACCTGTTTGTAGCATATCATTTGAGTTATTTAAGAATACCCTCACTGCCTTATACACAAATCTTTTTCTATATATTTTCTCTTTAAGATTTGTAACCCACAAATCTTGATCGTGCAGTGGGAAGCAGAAGCAGTTGAACCGTTATGATTTTAGAAAGAAAAAATGTAAGAGACTAAACCGGGTTGGACCGGTTAAATTAGATTGATCCTGTGGGTGAGCCAACAAATTTATCGGTTTAATTATAAAACTCACGGTCGGTTATCAGAAAGAAGAACCCTAAACCAAAGAGAATCGTCTCTCTTCTGCAAAAATCGGAATCACATCTTCTTCTTCTTCAATCACACTCTCCTGGTTCGATTTTTTTTTTCAGGTATGTAGTTTAGTTTGTGAATCTGGGTTTTATCCTCTTGTTGTATTCGAGCTTCTGAGATCATTGGTAATAAGTAACCCTTCTAACTGAATCGCGTTGTTTTTACAATCAGCTCTCTCAACTTCTTTAGATCCACCAGGTCTCTCTCGTTTTACTAATTAGTTTTGTAAAATCTACGCAATGGTCTCTAGCTTTATAGGATCTGCAACTCAAGTTTTGATCTTAGAATCTCTACCACTCGGATTCATGTTGTGATCTTACAAAAAAATTGTGTTTTTCATAACCGATGAATAGTATATGTTCTGTGATGATCAGTCTTGTATCTGAGAACTTAAGCTACAGTATCCATTAAAGCTTAGCCTTTTTGTTCATAGATTTACTCATCTGCTCTTATGGCTATGTTTTCTTCAGATACAATGTCTATAAGGAGGCCTCAAATCCCGCGGCTTCTTCTTCAAAACGTCTCTTGTATGAGAAACGCGCAGCAGATTCTAAGACATGTGAACGTATCACTTCATGACGGTGGTGCACTTGTTTTAACAGGAACCAACGGATCAGGTAAATCAACGTTCTTGAGAATGTTAGCTGGATTCTCAAAACCATCTGCTGGAGAAATCCTGTGGAACGGTCACGACATAACTCAATCAGGAATCTTCCAACAGTACAAACTTCAACTCAACTGGATCTCTTTAAAAGACGCCATCAAAGAGAGATTCACAGTACTTGACAATGTCCAATGGTTTGAGCTCCTCGAGAACAAAATCGGCAAAGCACAACCGGCATTGGAGCTAATGGGTTTAGGGAGGTTGGTGAAAGAGAAGTCAAGAATGTTGTCAATGGGTCAGAGGAAAAGGTTGCAACTTGCGAGGCTCCTCGCTATCGACAGACCGATTTGGCTTTTGGACGAACCATCAGTTGCTTTGGATGATGAAGGAGTTAGATTGCTTGAGTATATCATTGCAGAGCATAGGAAAAAGGGAGGGATTGTGATTGTTGCTACTCATCTTCCTATTGACATTGAAGATGCTATGATCTTGAGGCTTCCTCCTAGGTTTCCAAGAAAGATGACTTTGATTGATATGCTTGATCGTGCAGACATTTCTTAGTAGAAGAATCAAAGAGTCTTTTATCTTATATACCTTGTGTTGGTATTCTCAACTCTCAAGCAGCTTTGGTTAAAGCATTTTTGGTAAATCTTAAGTCAAAATTTTATGGAATGTTTTTATGAACTTATCCTAAAATTGATTAACTTAACTATAACAATTAAATATTTGGTTTCTAGTCAAACAGACAAATACATCTATGCTCTACAAAAAAAGTAATACGCATGCTAATTTTAAAATTGCAACAGGTTAAAGAACCAATAGTATAACTTTATGAAAAGACTGAAACACCAAATCGTAGTTGCTCTTAGGATTTGGCACGAGTCAAACGTATACGTTTGTACATTGACCTCTCACTCTTATTTGTTGTTCTTATTCCTATGTCGTGTCGTGTCTGTTCTTAAACCCCATCCATCGATAACTGAAACTAAGCATGAGCTGTTTTTTTTCCTTATACTGACGAAACTACCCTCAAGTCATTTTCGTTCTTCAGTTCTTCTTCTTTTTGATTAGAAGACCCCATGAGAAGTTTAAATTCTCCTCACTGACCCATTTGTTTTCTCTTTCAATCTTTAGCAGAGAACCCTGAACCAAAGTTTTCATCTTTCTCTTTCAATTTGTGTCTTTTTGGAGGGGTCTTTTCAAAGGCAAGAATCTTGAAAACATGGGTATGGGCACAAGCACTTTCGTTATCAGATGGGTCAATCTTCTTACGATGGTGAGCTTAAATCTCTTTCTTCTTGTTCTTCACTTAGTTTATGATCGTCCTTTTGGTTCTCTTCAATGGATTTGGTTTCTCGAATTAGATTCAGGGTTTCCGTACAAGTTATAGGTTATGGCTCTGTCTAGTGAAGATTCTTAGTGAAATTATACTGATTGAGATATGAAAATGTGAAAGCTTAGACCTTTTAATGTTGCCGTCTCTGTAACTTTTTATAGTAATGTCTGTGTGTATCACATTTTCTGGTGAAGCTATTGGCTGTGGCAGTGATAATATTTGGGGTGTGGATGAGTACACATAATGATGGATGCAGAAGGTCACTTACATTTCCAGTCATAGCTCTTGGTGGTTTCATCTTCTTGATGTGAGTTTAGTTTACACTACTTTCAGAATTGACTCCACACAAGAATGGTTCTTTGCTTATTGTTCAGGAAATGTCTATGATCTGATGGGTTTTTTTCCAGATCCATAATCGGGTTTCTTGGAGCTTGCAAGAGAAGTGTAGCGCTTCTTTGGATTGTATCCTTCACTTACCATGTTCTGTTTTCTATTTCTAATGTTGGAAATTTTTTGATTTGGATCTTCCTTGACATGGATGATTCTTCCTTTATAGTATCTTGTTGTGCTCTTGATCGTTTTGATCGCCATTCTTGTCTTTACCGTATTAGCGTAAGTCTCACTCTCCAAAAGATTAATCATGAAGGCTCAGATAGTTGAAGATCTCCTTGAAGAATTCTCTCATTCATTGTTCTCATTTGTGGGGTTTTACAGGTTCATTGTAACAAACAATGGGTCCGGACATACTAACCCTGGTTTAAGGTAAAGTGTACACTCTATTCCTCCATGGTCACATACTTATTCTGATGTATAAATCTTGTATCTTTCTGTCTCTAAATTAGGTACAAGGAGTATAAGCTGAATGATTACAGCTCATGGTTTCTAAAACAGGTATCATAATACATACATTGTGGCAAGAAAGTCTCATTCAAACTAGAATGTTTACTTCCTTTTAGTCTAACTCTAGTCGATGTTTCAGCTTAACAATACTAATAACTGGAAAAGACTAAAGAGTTGTCTTGTTAAATCAGAGCAATGTAGGACACTTTCCAAGAAATATAAGGTCTAGTACCTTTCCTCCAACAAATGCCGTATATTATCGACCTGGATAATCTTTGAAATGTTCTTGATTTTGTTGTTGTTTCAGACTATCAAACAATTGAAATCCGCAGAATTATCTCCGATAGAAGCTGGCTGTTGTAGACCACCATCTGAGTATGTATATATGCATCTTCTTGTTATTTGTTGATGTTTTTTTAATTCACTGCCAAAAATTTTAACTTGTCTCAATTTTTTTATTTTGTTGCAAAGGTGTGGTTACCCTGCAGTGAATGCTTCCTACTATGACTTGAGCTTTCATTCAATAAGTTCTAACAAAGATTGTAAGCTTTACAAGAATTTGAGGACAATCAAGTGCTACAATTGTGATTCTTGCAAGTAGAGCTATCAACTTCCACCCATTTTGTTACAAATGTGTCATTCATTCATTTTCAGATGAGACTAATAATAATAATTCTTTTCAATTTGGTTTAATCACCGCAGAGCTGGAGTAGCTCAGTACATGAAAACCGAGTGGCGACTTGTGGCGATCTTCAATGTGGTTCTGTTTGTTGTCTTGGTAAGATCGTTATAAAACATACACAGAAACACTTTTGTAAATCTTGGAACTGTTCTTATGAGAACTAAACTATTTGTTTTCTCTATTGTTTGATTGAAACACACAACAACAGTCAATGGTTTACTTTGTGGGATGCTGCGCTAGAAGGAATGCTGCTAGTTACCGATCCAAACCTTAGAAAAACGAAGCCCAAGTTGGCCAAGGTTAAAAACATTCTTCACCTGATTCATTCTCCCCAAGTTGCAGAAGAATCTCACTCTATTCTTATGTTGGTGTATGCTTCCAAGAGAGAGACACAAGAGCAACAACAACTTCTCTCTCTTATTCTTTTTTTACTCTGTAATCCTAATCCACATGAGTTGTAGAAACAGTTCAAAACAGAGCAAATGTGATTCTTTTATTCTCCTTTCATCAAACAGAAAAAGAAACATCAAAATCTGAGATATAAAGTATAAACCGGAGTTAAATTTTGGTTAAATTAACCGGTTTCAATTCGAAACCGAGATTTTATAAACATCAAACCGGATATATCCATCTTTCAATTACTGCCTTAAACCCTAAAACCTCAGGGGGAGAATATAATTTCACATTTCCTCTGCAAAAAGAGTCATCGGAAAATGTACTCGTTAATTCTCCGGGAACGATCTGGAGCCTTGACGGGTTCCTTATGGAACCGAATCGTCACCCGAAACATGGGTGGTGGTCCGAGAACCTTCCCAGGAGGACTCAACAAGTGGCAATGGAAACGAATGCACGAGAAGAAAGCTAGAGAGAAAGAGAACAAGCTCTTGGATCAAGAGAAGCAGCTTTACGAATCTCGGATTCGGACCGAGATCCGAGCTAAAATGTGGGGAAATCAAGATTCCGGCGAGAAAACGGCGAAACCGAAGCAGAGTCACGGGCCGATGAGTCCGAAAGAGCATATCAAAACCTTGGCTGATCGGTTTATGAAAGCTGGAGCAGAGGATTTGTGGAATGAAGATGATGGGCCGGTTAAGAAATCGGAAGAAGAAGAAGGGTCGTCGAGATTGTCTCGTAGAGATAATGGAGGAACAGGTTCGAATTCAATTGATTCTAATTTTAATTCGCCAATTGATGTGAGGAAGTTTGTTTCAATGGGTAGTAGTAGGAGAGGCTTTTCGAGTATGAGTAGAGGTAGGTTTAAGAGAAATGAGAGTTCTTGTGATGAAGGAGATGGCTTTGATGCTAAAAAGTTAGATACTTTGAGTCCTTTTTCACCTAAGTTTGCGGGTACCAAGGAGAAAGTGAAGAGCTCGAGGAGTGTTGAAGGAGTTATTAGGAACAAAGGTTTGTTTGGTCGGAGGAAGTTTAGGAAGAATGATAGTTCAACTGAAGAGGATTCTGATGAAGAAGGTGAAGATGGAAAGATGATAGGTTGGATGGATTTGAGGAAGACAGGAAGCAGTGCGTCGTTAGGAAACCACGATATCAAACTGACGAAAAGAGTGAATCGTAATGTCACGGACGAAGAGCTGTATCCTCCGTTAGATATTAATACAGTTAGAGAAGATCTCAGTAAAAGAAGATCTGTGGATAATGTAATGGAGGAAAACCGAGAGCCTCATGACTCGATCTATAGTGGGAAAAGGTATTTTGAAACCCCTTGTCTAAGTAAGGCTTTTGATTTGTTCAAGTATGGATTTTGATAGAGTTTTACTACTTATGTATATGGTTGTTGCAGGTTTGATGAGTCTAATATATCTCCTTTGACTTTAAAGGCGCTTTCTGCGTCTGGCATTGTTAATATGACTAGAGTTCAGTATGCCACTCTCTCTGAGTGCCTCGATGGTACGCATCCTTCTAGCTCTTTTCTGATTTCTCTGCTATGGTTTTAAATTTCCTCATTTGTATCAAAGAATTGGCATTTGACAAAGGAGTATCCTTTATGTTAAAGCAGGTAAAGATGCGTTAGTCAAAGCCAAAACCGGGACGGGAAAAAGCATGGCCTTTTTGGTATTTTACAATCCTTTACTGCAATATCACTTGCCTTAGCTTATGTTGTTTCTTTAGATAACGCTGTTTAAATTGAAAAAACAGCTTCCTGCAATTGAAACAGTTCTGAAAGCTATGAACAACGGTAAAAGTATTCACAAAGTCCCTCCGATATTTGCTCTTATCCTCTGTCCCACAAGAGAACTTGCATGCCAGATCGCTGCAGAGGGCAAGGCTCTGCTCAAATACCACGAGGGTATCGGTGTTCAGACTCTAACTGGAGGTACCCGCTTCAAACTTGATCAGCAACGCCTAGAATCCGAGCCATGCCAGGTTCGACCAACCGTTGTTCTTTGTCTTACAGGAATTGCTTACAATTTCTAGTTGTTGTGGTAAACCTTCTTTTCTTTTCACACTTTGTTACAGATACTAATTGCAACTCCGGGAAGACTCTTGGATCATATAGAGAATAAGTCTGGCTTAACATCACGTTTGATGGCGCTTAAATTGTTTATAGTTGACGAGGCTGATCTTTTGCTAGACCTAGGATTTAGGAGAGATGTCGAAAAAATCATAGATTGTTTGCCTCGTCAAAGACAATCTCTTCTCTTTTCTGCAACCATCCCAAAAGAGGTACAATTGCTAAGTAACTTCACTTTTGTTTTTACCTTTGTGACACATCGAAAACATTGCTTACAGTTGGGTTAAATCAGGTCCGTCGAGTCTCGCAGCTTGTTTTGAAAAGGGATCACTCTTATATCGACACAATCGGTCTTGGTTGTGTAGAGACTCATGATAAGGTAAGAACTTAAGCTCTTCTTTTTGTCTCAAAAGCGTGTTACTTGAATCTTGTTAGTGAATTTCTTGCTTTGGTTTCAGGTGAAGCAATCTTGTATTGTTGCTCCACACGAATCTCATTTCCACTTAGTACATCATCTACTAAAAGAACACATCAGCAAAACGTCTGATTACAAGGTAAAACAAACCTTTGTGAATATATATAAGCGTTCTTAATCTCTCTTTATCTTTGTAATTCTCGTAACTATCCATTTTCAGATAATAGTCTTCTGCTCAACTGGTATGGTAACATCACTGATGTACAGTCTGCTCCGGGAAATGAAATTGAACGTTAGGGAGATTCATGCTAGAAAAGCTCAGCTCCATAGAACACGTGTATCAGACGAGTTTAAAGAATCGAATAGACTGATCCTTGTCACATCTGATGTATCTGCTCGTGGAATGAACTATCCTGATGTTACTTTGGTTATACAGGTAAAGCACACAAGCAAATACTTTTCATGCCAAGGACAACCCTTTTTATGGATATTTTACTTGGTATTGTGTTGTTGATAGGTCGGTATACCAAGTGATAGAGAACAATATATACATCGGCTTGGTAGAACCGGGAGAGAAGGCAAAGGAGGCGAAGGATTGCTTTTGATTGCACCATGGGAGAGATATTTTCTTGATGAGCTCAAAGATTTGCCTCTTGAACCGATTCCGGTTCCGGATCTTGATTCAAGATTTAAACATCAGGTGTGTTTGAAATTTAGTGTTATACACCATAACTAGAGTTTTTTTTTGTTTTATTGCCAACTGACATTGTTTTGTGACCAGGTTGATCAGTCAATGGCTAAGATTGATACAAGTATTAAAGAAGCAGCGTACCATGCTTGGCTCGGTTACTACAACTCAGTTCGAGAAACTGGTAGAGACAAAACTACACTAGCCGAGTTAGCTAACCGGTTTTGCCATTCTATCGGTTTAGAGAAACCTCCGGCTTTGTTTCGAAGAACCGCTGTTAAGATGGGTCTCAAAGGTATTACTGGTATTCCAATCCGAAAATAAACCGACCCGGGTTGGTAATTTAGATGTATCCTCGTGAAGAGAAATGTATCAACACATTTATGATCAAGTCCTGAGGATTTCTGCTTTTATAAGCAAACAAAAGTTTGTATTATTAACAGTTAACTAGACCATAGGCTACCGGAATCAAAGCAACGAAGGATTCTTGAGTTACAAAACCTCTCTGGGAGAGAGAGAGGCAGTGAATAAACATCTCCATCGTCATTAAATATTCTTGTAGTGTCGTATTCTCACTATTCTCCCACTCATAGTCAAAGAGATGTCATAATCTTTCTCCATCATAGTTTTTTGGTTTCCTTAGAGATGATATCTTGTTCTCCAAGCCAGCTGCAGCTAGCCATGATGCTCTGTTGTGGTTAGCATACTTTTTTCGGAGCACCAAGGCAAATGAGTTGATTCGTGTATTTGGTTGATACTGTGCTTTGTGTATTTCAGGAGAAGATGTCAGACATGTCATGAAGTTGACTGATCTGTGATTTGGTTTTTAACCAAAAACGTACCTTATAATTCAATTTGAATGATCGAGCAGACAAATTTCTAGTTCCTTTTGGTTCAAATAAACTGATTTGATTTTGTTTCTTAGGCCATGAATGGATGCAGTTTTTGATTCAGTTTATCGAGTTGGTTTTTAGTTTTTGAATTTTAGATTTTAGTTTTAAATTTTGCTATTAGGTTTTTGACTACACATACGTAAAAATAAATCGAATTGTAATTTATTTTCTACCTATGTCTTCTGCTTATGTTTTGCTCGTTTTTTGCCCAAATTTTCTTTCCATCTTAAATTAGAATGAATCAAATATGAGATAAATACAAAATCATGTTAATGCAATATTGTTTGGAAAATATTTGATCAGATGTAATATGCTTATTACTTTTATGCAGTCTCGTCAATATGATTTATTGTTAATATATTTATGACTTTTTAAATTAAATTGATGTTAATTAAATATATATCAAGTCACATATATTATATTGTATTTTTACAAGCTCTAGTTTCTTTGATGTAATATGCTTATTACTTTTATGCAGTCTCGTCAATATGATTTCTTGTTAATATATTTATGACTTTTTAAATTAAACTCATGTTAATTAAATATATATCAAGTCACATATATTATTATATTATGTATTTTTACAAGCTCTAGTTTCTTTTTATCAAACTTTATTACTGAAAAGACATATGGATACCAAATATTGTTGTTCTTTAATTACTACATATAATAAATATATGAAAACAATACTTTTAACATTTTTAAGAGTAAATTGAAAAGAATTAATAAAAAGGGGAACACATTAAGTCATGTTTTAAGTACTTAGCAAATAGCAATGACATCAATGCTGGAGAGAGAACATTTGATCTTTCTTTGGATCAGCTAGAAGTTTATCGATGATAGCAGGGGTATCGAAAGAGCCAAGAACGAGGGTCATACGATAATAGAAACCCTTCTTCGTGCCTCTTTAGTTATGGAGTTTGGTAAAAGAAAATTAGGGTCTTTGATACAACTACATGATGTGATTCGTGATTTAGCTCTCTGACTACTCAGTGATTGTGAGAAGTCCAAGAACAAGGCTATCGTGCGAGATAAGTTCATATTACATCAAATGCGCGCACTTGATTGGGAAACAGTGACTTGGATGTCACTTTCACTTTCAGGTGTTTCCACTAAAGATATTGATCGAGGTCCTCAATGTCCTAACCTTTCCACTTTGTTTTTATACGGGTTGCCATTTTATGATCGCTCAGAAATAATCTCACAAGATTTCTTTCGACACATGGAGAAATTAGCTGTTATGTTTTGGTGGTGGAGTAACGGTCCCGAAGAATATCCAGACATGTCATGGTTGGTCTCATTAAGGTCTCTATCATTGGAGTGCCAATTCTCGAAGCATCTCCCTTTGAGTTTGCTAGAATTGACAGGACTAATGTACTTGGAATTGAGTTCGACCCGCGAATTGGAGAGTGTGGCTGGCATATCGAAACTGTTGGGACTAAAAGTCTTAAGGCTGAGAGATTGCAGAGCTCCAATAGATATCGGTATAGTGGATTTGCCATATTATATATCCGTTTCTATTTTATTTTTGCAAGCTATATAATAACACTTGCAAACAAGAACTACATATACAAAATTATGAGATAATTTCTTATATAAATACATATAACCTCGAAATTATCAATACATATATAAACTCGTGTTTTCTCTTGCCCAATACTGCGTATAGATCCAATTAAATTGGAATATCTATATAAATTGTTTGCACCAAAAAAAAATCCAATTAAATTAGAATATAAATATATGGCTGACTTTCTACTTTTATAAAATAGTATACATTTTGGCTAACGATTGTCTATAACTTATAAGAAAAACTTATTAGTGTTATAAGAAGAGGTTTAAGGAATTATTCTCTTGTATTATTAATCTATCTCAAGGGATAAAACATATATATAGTGATACAACTTTAGGGTTTTAGGTTATACACCAGATCTACTAATGGGCCGATAATGGGCATCCATACAATACAATATAATCATAACACTCCCCCTTGGATGACCATTATAAAAATGAAGTACTAAATGCGCATGTGAGAGGCTGCCTCGTTAAAAACCTTACCAGAAAAACCCAGTGGGAAAAACCATGGTTAAGGGAAAAAGAGTGCAGCGTGCTTTTACTCCCCCTCTTGAATACATCACTTGAAATCTTCGAGATGACCGATCCAATATGATGAAGTAGCTTCTTAAAAGTAGTGGTTGGAAACGCCTTGGTAAATGGTTCGCCAAATCTTCACTTGAACGAATATGTAGTAAACGTGTATCGCCATTCTTCGCTTGGTCATGGGTCTCGCAAGTGACTCATCTTTATCATTATCTTTGTTTCTCACAATCTCATTAATATATGTCAAAGACTTTGAAGATGATAGTCTTTCACCATTGGAATCATAATATTCCTCTCCAGACATTTATCTTTTGCGTGTTCTTTTGTTGTCTCGTTAAAAAGCTTTCATGGAAAAATCCAATAGGATAAAAACCATGATAAGGAAAAAAGAGTACAACCATGCACATGATCTTATATCTCCCCCTGAAAGCATCATCTTCAGGTTATGCATTATGATCATATATATCATCTTTTCTGAACTGTTATAAACAGAGTTTTAGTATATAAAATACATATGATCATCATATATTCTCTCGGGTCATTGGACTTCAAGTCATTTCCACCTTTTTCATATAGAAGATTCCTTTTCCATTTATTTGAACTTAAAGCTCGAATCTTCTTTTTTCATACAATCTTCCGAACAATAATCTTATACATAGGAGTTATTCATAATCTCCTTGTAAAACTTTCTCTTTCAACTCTTCTTCTTAGTATGGTACTACAAGACCATTTTCTATGTAAGATGATGTAGCATCTTCAGATAACATCTCTTTCATCAGATGTCAAAACTGTAACTTCAAGAAATTTCATGAAATATTTGATCATATACAATCTGATTTCTCCATCTTTCAGGAGTAATATTTCATCATTGATTATTTCTCCATATATTCCTTGGTATAGGAAATCTCTACCGGAGATCAGATAATATTTCATCATCAACATATTTTGCACTTGTTCTTATAGTTTTCTTTTAACAAGAACCACTTGTAAATGCAGAAGAGACAAGAGACACATACAATTTTTCTTTTAACGAGATTCAGCAAATGCCTACATCCTCAAACTTTGTTGAAAATATTTCTTGAACAAAATTACAATTAGTGTTCAATCTCGGATTTGCACAACCCTAAGATATTCACTTAGCTTGTTCCCAATTTATTTTCAACCCACTATGAGATCCCTAAGATCAACAACAATGATCTACAAACAGGATTCTCTCATAGAGATAAACTCTCACTATTTTCTCCTCAAAATGTGTCAAAAGTCTACAAAACTTTTTTTTTTTCGAGAATTATAAAATATTGCTTCTTGCAATATGATCACTTTAAGGGAAATTTTTGGCAGTTTGAAACCTTTTGAATAGACTGAATCAAGTCTTGCTCTTATTGTCAAACTCATAAGGGATCTACATAGTTGCTTCCACCATATGAGAGTGCAATTCTCATGATAAATATCAATTATTTATGAGAATTATTTTACTACTACATGTACTTTATTTCTCATAAAGATCTCCTTATATCCTACTCATTTTACACTTTCAAGTGTAAGGACTACAAGTCCAAATATTATCTCTTTTTAGAGATTTGAATTATTTCATAATAGTTACTTCTTTCAATGATTAACCAATCATTCTTTGTGTACACTTTTCAATAGAACATTTTCTATTAACCATGCGGTTATGATCCTCAGATTTATGCATAACATAATCAACTGCAACACTGCATGCAAACATATTTACGACGTTGATTTGCTTTTTGGTTCCTTTTCTTTCGAGACATGACTCAACTTGTTGAGATTTCTTTTCATTATGATTCTCAGGTACCTGAATCTCTTTCTTACTCATGTCTACATCTCTTCTAGAGATTTTTCATAACTCTTTGCTTCCTCGGTGCCATATTAATTTATGCTCCTTTTCCTTTCCGAGGATGCTTATATTTGGAACCATAAGTCTATCACACTTCATGCGATCTTTAGACTTACTAGCAGTTGATCTTATCCTTCTAGGACATTAATATTAATTGGAGCACAGCTGGTATATGTGTGACTTTGTCACTATCATGGTCAGCAAATGCTTCTTGCATTCTTTTGCTAAACTTTGGAAATAACTTATCTTTTCAATTTCTAGCGCACATTTCAAAGTAAGAGGATCCAGATAATTTATCCCAATATATTTATTTTCCAGCTGTTTATTTTCTCCCCCTCATGTTGGAAGGACTGACTCACTGAAACAATAGACTCAGTCTCTGTATCTTGACCCTCAAATTCTCGAGATATTCAATCATCAAAAGAGATTCATATCCAACATGTTTCCAACATTCTTTCAAATTCCATCTTAATCACTTTGGTGGAGCAACTTAACATGTATAACACATTAGATGGAATATATCTGGTTTCTGACCCAAACCAATTGTATTGGGGAGTACTCATGATAATTCTTTGGCATGATGCGAATTATTTGACATATAGAGTCATTTATGTCAATTACTTGGCATGCTTTCACCACCATTGTCAATTAACCAAATACTCTCGCAAACTTCATGTTGCAATTTAATAACAAACATATATAGTGGATGATCAGTCCACAATATCGCTTTGTACATACCACAAAATTGACATTATCCAAATTCATGGGGTTGGTGAAAACCATATAATCGGCTTGTCTTGTAAAGCAGCACACATAATAAATCACTAAGAAAACTCTTCAGGTTCTCTAGTGAATGTTTTCAGAAATTTCTGATTATTCTTTTGCATCATTATTAAACCGGAATGGCTTAACCGGTCATGCCAAACAGTGATATTTTCATTAAACCTTATGGTTTATTATAAGCATTTTATCTTCTAGATAATGCATGTAATCTCTAAAATACTTTTATTGCCTTGGGTAATACTTATGATTTCAAAGTATTTTCTTTGCTTATTGTCTCAACATGATTACGTTTCAAATCCTCAAGATTTGTTCCTTCATATGAGTGATTAAGCTCATTTTAGGTGTGAACTCTTCTATCTGTTCCATCACCTCTGTATGTGGGATTCATCAATTCTCCCCCTCGAGATGATGACACTTCATGTCTATCAATCTCGATTTGAATCCCACTATGTAATCAATAACATTCTCAAATTGGATTGTGTATTATATCTTAGACCCTTTTGATTTTGAGACTAATTGGGAGACTGTAACACATTTAATATCAAATTGTGTTCCCATAGACAATAGTATATATACTCTTCAAGAGCTTTCAATACTTTTTCTACTACTTCTTAATATTAGTAGAATAGTGGAAATTGTCTCACACTAGTTTCTTTCATCATATATATATATATATATATATATGAGATAAGTACATCTAGTACTTAATATTCACTTCTAGTGGAGAAACTAGTTGATAATTTTATATATCTTATCCATATTTATGGCCACTTTTATATAGCAACTTTCTCATCAATGGTGTGGCTTTTTATTTTATAACATAAAGTTATATTCACTTCAAAGAGTAAATCAAGTCAATAGGATGTGATTCACATCAACATCTCATAATTTACACAGTCACAAATAACAAAATCATAATATTTTTACTATAGGTTGTCTACAAGACAAATATAAATTTGTGACTTTAAAAGTATATATTATTTTAAAGAATTTTAGTCATTTACTTTCTTTAGATTATTTTAAAGAACTAGTGAATTTTATGGTCATATACTTGGACTTAAACCTCCTCATAGAAGTGATGCCAAGAAAATATAAGCAATAATCATTATTTAGTATATTTTCACTTGATTTTCAATTTATTCACCAAAGGTTGGAGACATTGATTTAAAATATTTCATCATGATACTATATCTAATTTTGATTAGATTTAAATTTGTGATTAAAATTCACAAACATTATAAACAGTCATATAAATGAGTGTTAAATAAGGAATAAGTATCATTTATATATATATATATCTATCTATATATATTATTGTTATTATTATTATTTTTAATAACTGTTTTTCTTTCTTTTGTAAAACAATTAAGAAAATAATTTCATGATAAAACTTGGAAATTTCTATAAAATCATGTCACTGAAATCGTAAACAATAAAATCATGATTTAGATGTCTTTTCACCTTAATTCTCTATTGTTGCAAGTACTAATAACTTGGAGTTGACTGTTATAAATTAGTTAGCTAATACATAATTTTTAGTTTAATATGCGCAATACACATACACGTTCCTCGTGTACAATATGCATATATGCATAATTAAGCCAAATGATACTAAATATCAATTGGTCACATAATAAAGTATATTTTGGTGTTTTAATGAAGTTTTAGTTTTAACTGTCAAACTTATAAAATTTGACTGACACAAGAAAATTATACTTAAATGCTTCATCTTATGACAAATATCATAAAACAGAAATACTTATCTCTGTGGTAATGGGTGATCGGAAATCAGAAACGTCATTGAAGTCATTGAAGTTGAGACGCATCAGACCATACATCGGCTGGAGATTTTGGTGAGTAATTATTTCCTCAGTTCTCCATATTAAATCACGTTGCAGTAGTAAACTCTGAACAAATAAACCAAACAACCAAACAATTATATAAATTTAGTTTAGTCTTTATGATCCGCATTTTATAAACTTATAAAGCAGGAGAAGACACTAATAAGTAGACACTCTTAATAGGTTAGAGACTCTAACTTAGAGTAACTAAACAATAGAACTTGAATGTTTGTTTACTAACCAACGAGTTAAACAACCAAATAACAAAAGTAATAAAACAATAAGATTCCAGCAATAAAAGGAACCAACATCCATGACGACGATCTCATGATTATAATTATTTTTTATTTAGTTACGTACTAATATATCATATATTATAAAACATGAACTAATATATTATAGATCTCACAGATCAAAGAGAAGTTACACATGTTTATCGTATACATGTATTATTTAATATAACAAAGCAATGAAATTCTCATCAAGAACAATCGGTTAGTGTTGGTGTCAGAATACGACCCAATAATTTACTAACCGGCTTAAACCAACGGAACAATAAAGAGATCTCATCGAACAATTATCGTTAACAATATACAGATCTCATGGAACAATAATTCATTAAGTATTAAACGATAAAGTATGAGGTTACTTATCTCTATAATAAGCGATAATGGTGAGACGACACTACAACGGCACAGATTTTGTGTGTTTGCTGGTTAGGGGACGTGGAGAAAAAGAAATTCCGGAACGTATGGAAACGACGGCAGAGACGAGAGATGTTCGTAGTTGGAGAGTAGATAAGTCGAAAGCAGTAACGGCTGCTGCTCAACGTCGGCAGTTTTTTTTTTTTTTTTTTTTCAGACGGCTAGGGTTAGAGACTCGTGCTGATAACGTGTTATAAGAAGAGGTTTAAGGAATTATTCTCTTGTATTATTAATCTATCTCAAGGGATAAAACATATATATAGTGATACAACTTTAGGGTTTTAGGTTATACACCAGATCTACTAATGGGCCGATAATGGGCATCCATACAATACAATATAATCATAACAATTAGTATATTATATGTGAACGCGTAATTAATTAGATGTCAAGTTACATAAATAATTATTTCAAGGAGCCAAACTAAAAATAATAATTATATATATATAAAGTAAATTATTTGAAAGTCAACGGTGTGTGATCAAGGAATCGACGGGTCGGAGAGACCCACGCGAGCACTCCACCCGATCAGGGATTACAATACTACCCTTGAATCAAGTTCCCATTTGTGAAAACGTCAATACTCTTCTGTTTCTTAATTTTACCAAACGACACAACGTGCTCCACGATGACGGTGAGGCTCTCTATAGTAAAAAGGAAAAAAGCAAACTCATTACAATTGTTGAAGTTTGATTTACGAAATGAAAACTCTAAAACACCTTACCTAAAATAATGTCACTAATCACATAGAAAAAATTAACAATTGTTGTATAATTAATGCGTTTGAACTTTCTTATAGAGTCAAAGGAGAGGTTAGTTTCGTCTTTACCTAGGATCAAATAAACAATATTTAATTGACTTTGAGAGGAATTTACGTTTGTTTCCTTATCTTACAAGCCCATGTCACGATCCCGTAACTAATATAAATCTTAAGCCTGCTTAACTCATCGACATCAACACAAGACTTGTCAAGAAACCCAAAAATAAATAAATAAAAAACCTCTCACGGTGAGAAAACAAAATGAAAATTTTGAGCCAGAGATTATCGTTTCTAATCGTCATGATCTTTCTTTTCTCCGGGCTCACGTCTTCTTCCGCCAGCCGCAAGCTCCCTACCATGACGGCTACGGAGGAGTTCCAACGATCAAGTTTTGACGGCAAGAGAATGTTATCGAAGGTAAGCGCCGCCAAGAACTATGATCGAATCTACGGAGTTTCGGCCAGATTAGTTCCCCATGGTCCTAACCCGCTTCACAACAAATGATATTATAACATTGTAGTTACAATTTTGTCGCCATTA
The DNA here is from genome assembly GCA_023657505.1 of Camelina hispida. Lineage (NCBI taxonomy): Eukaryota > Viridiplantae > Streptophyta > Magnoliopsida > Brassicales > Brassicaceae > Camelina > Camelina hispida. Next base: position 44,811,437 of record CP094632.1, on the reverse strand, counting down.
TACTGTATTAAATTTGTTTTAGATTTGTTTCCCTCTTGTGTCAACAAATTCTCTTATTTCTGGTTCTTTAGTTTCTTATGTTTTGTAGATAACAAATATATCATAGATTTACGTACAGAGACTTTAGTAACTTTTTTTCATTCATATTTACAGTTATTTAATACGATCTTGAAAATATGTATCAAATGATTCCCTTGTTATATTGATTTGAATTAAGCTGCGTTTGATAACATATTTTGTGTTATATTTGTTATTAGTTAAGGGATGTGATTATCTAAATTTTTGGGTGTTACTCAGTTATAATGTTTTGCCATGTTACTATAGGTTTTTTTGGTTTCGTTTGTTGCAATGAAGTCTATTACTATACGGACGAAATCTATTATTATAAATAAGACGCATTAAATTTGGAATATGCTTCAAAATTTCCAATATAGTATAAGCAAAATATATTGGAACTTTTCTTTGATTCCAAATAAATCGAGGTCAACAATCGTATAAGCAAAACAATAAATAAGTCATCCATCGAACAAACAAACGATAAAATAAGTCAAGATCTATTATCTTGTAAAACAATTCTCATCTTACAATAAGAAATTAAGTGACAATAATTATGAGTTTACGAGTCAACAAAATGGGTAGGCAAGACACGGCACGGCAATGCGTCTGACTCTTTTATAAAAAAAAGAATACTACTTAATATAAACACATCTCCACACAAAATTGACTAAAATCAGAGTTTTCATTATATTTTATCTTTCAAGAAAAGCTCGAGTGTGAAAGAGTTCAAACAAAGATCAGCGCAATCATAATCAGTATTCAGTAGGAAGATAAACAATTTTGACAATTATTACGTTTATGTTTTTATTAACTTATAAGATAGTTTACACAAATATTCAACTGATGCAATCAGTTAATATAAAAAACATAAACAATAATATTAAAAAAAAAAACTTAACAAGCTAACAATGTTTTGATACCAAATAACCATTGATAATTTTCATGTTTTATTTCTTGTTAGTCAATAAGAAAATTACCTCAGTTTTATGGCTAATATTGTCTGACCTTGATAGTTTAAAACCAAAACTTTGGTGTTAATATCGATGATAAAATCTTCTATAAGGACTAACATGCAAAGCTTTTCAGATATTACCGTCACGTGGCTAACACGTGTCCCATCGACAATATTTAATCACTTCTAGAGTTTTGCTTCTTCTGTCGCTCTCAGAGACACACCCCGTGACAAAACCTGATCGCCGGAAAAAAAAACAAAATATCTGTTTTGAGACGACCGAATCTACTCACCGGAGAATGCTACGTCAGCTTCCACAAACTATTACGGCGGACGCAACGCCGGATTGGCTTCCCGTCGGTTGGATTGTTCACACTACAGTTCTAAGACGCGGTCGCCACACTAAGGTATACTCTTTACTCTCTAAATTTGAGAAAAACCCACCTCAAATTTTGAAAACACCAATTTGAGAAATTTTGTGGAGATTTCTTCATTAAATTGAGAAAAAAACCAATCTTTAATTGAGAAAATTCAGGAAAAATCCCACCTTTAATTGTAGATGTAATTGGTTTGTATGCATGGTGATGAAAATTTTTACTTGATTTTGTAGACATACACGCAACTGAGAACAGGGAAAAGTTTGTCAACCAAGGATCAAGTTCTTGATTACATTCAAATGGAGAAGATTCGAGAGAAACGAGAATCCGGAATCGAGAAGAAGAAAGCAACTGTATGTATGATGAGTTCTTTTTACCCAAAGATTCATGTTCTTGAGTACACACTTACAAGTTCTTTGGGTGCGTTTATATAATGTTTCTTTTTCTCTTGTTTCAGTTAAAAGCCTTACAAGATATAGAGACCGCAATGGAAAGGCCTTGGTGGCTTCGGGATGAAAGGCAAGCTGAGTGGAGGATTGGTGGTTCTGTTGGTGGAGTCGCATACAAGGAGGTATCACTGAGATTAATCATTTTGTGCATTTGTTTGTTATTGAGAGTGAAAGATTTGTTCTTTTTTGTGTGTGTGTGTGTAGATGAATGTGAATGCATCAAATGATTTTAGAACCCATTCAAAGGAGACAGTGCTATTGGATGAGAACATTGTGGTATCTGAAGACTCATCAGGTGAAGAATACGAAACCGGGTGTAATGAAATCGTAAGATTCATGAATTTTATTTGAAAGTATAGAATCTTGAAATAGAGGTTGTTATCAGATTATATATATCGGTTTAATCACTTGGTTTAATCCTTCTATTTGTAGTAGCTGGTTTGATATATAATTGTTCTTTTTCAATGTTTTACAAGACGTATGTACTTGATGAGGATGAAGAAGATTTGTCAGAGGGTGAATATGTCGAAAATGTGGAGAATTGCTCCAACATAACCTCTACCCCTGTAAGTGAACTTTTTATCAGGTTTGTTATGTTTCTTCTCGGACATGTATTGATGGGAGTTTTGTGTTTTATTTTATCGGTAGCTACGGACACAGCCAGAAAGAATGAAGAAGTTGGAGTCTCGAGCAAAAACGCAGTGTGTGTTTGAAGGTAAGTAGAGAAAACGAACCAAAGAGTAGTAATATAGAGATGTTTGTTGGTTAGTGAAAACAGATAGTTTTTGTTTGTGCAGATGAGGATATGAGTAGTGACAGTGACACCAATCTTCCAGAAGCTGAAACCTCGAAAGAAGAGAATGGTGTGGGAGAGACTGGATCATTAACTGTTCAAATCAACCTGGACTGTGAACCTACAAGTGATAGTTTGGTAGAGAATAAAAGTGGGATCGAAGGAATAGGAACAAGAAACATTGAGATCATTGACCTAGAGAGTGACTTCATTCACATATGTGACTCATCAAAGGTTGTTGAAGTGAGTCAGGAATCAGGAGATACATGTGAAGAGGCTCTTCAAGCTCAAGTTGCGCATGAACTAGGAGATACAAGTGAAGAGACTCTTAAAGCTCAAGCTGCGGAGAAATCAGGAGTTAAGGGTGAAGAGACTCTGAAAGCTCAAGCTGCGTGGGAAGAACCTGTTGATGAGTGGAGAAGTTCGGTCTTCTTTCCATACAGAGAAGCTCCTTCACATTCTGTACTTGTTTTTGACGATTCTAATGCTAGATCATCTGTAGAAGATCTTAGCAACACTGTTGAGCTTGGTTCAATCCTGCAAGAAAAGAACATCAGTGGCTCTAAAAAGCTGAAGAAGAATACGGAAACATGTTCATCTAAGGAGAACATCAAGAAGAAAGGCATTGAAGCACCAACCAAAAAACTTCAGAGAGGCAAAACACCACCAAGCAAACCCCATGGCAAGAAGGGAAGTTCGAGTGTAAACAAGGACAAAAAAACTGATGATTGGCCTGAACCATGTCCAAACTTCCCATTTGAACCACTCACAAGATCATTGCAAGTAGAGGATGACTCGGTAATCCGCAGGTACTTGGAGCAACAGTTCGCAGCTCCAGGAAGTGCTGAAAGTAATTTACCTTTACCTGATTTCGGATTGCCTAACTTCTCCAACATCCAAATCTCATTGAATGAAGAACCTGCATCCAAGAAAAAGAAGTCTCCTGATCCTCCATGTGTACAGGTCGTAAATTCAAGCTTACCTAGTTGCAGTTCCACAGGTACTAGTATGCTACAAATAGTCGCAGGAAACTAAAGAGACACTGAGACTTGACAAAACTTAAGCTGTTCAAAGACCTTTTGTAAGAAAAATTAGTATGCCCTATATATGTGTATCATATTTACTCTTAAGTTATTTACTCAATGATGTGCCTAAAACTCTTAAAGCTCTCTTAAAACCCTAAAATTCTGATTTTTCCAAAGGTAGCGAAGGTCTCAACTGCTTCTTGTTTTGTCTCTTTTGCTCAACGTCTTGTGCCTCTCATTGTCTCTTTATTGCCATGTGTCTTGTTGGCTGGGAGACTTCTACGTGTTTGTGGCTGGTGTGGGATATTCTATCATTTATGTCTTCTATGAAAAGAAGAAAAGATGTGCCTATCAAATTTTTGGGGTTCTCTATTGTAGTCTCAACATTTTTTAGGGGGGAGGATAATGAGTTAAATTACCAGGAGAACGACACAGACGAACCTTTAAGCGACTATACCAGAGGCGAGAAGAGTCACCTTTTTGTAACTGAGAGTTCTTTTGCCGTGGTATTTGTTGTTGGTGATTTGTCAAAGGTCCAAATTTTACATCACCGCCATGATTTAGTCAACGTGACGTCCACATTGAGCCAGAGTGGATCTTTACAATGGGTAAACAGAGCTGTACGTAACCCACTAGCTGATTTCTGTTACATATCCACTACGTTTAGTTGTTGGAGAGTCATTACTTGCGTACCAAGAAATCTATTAGCATATGGAAATTAAGCCTCATCTTGGCTTGTTTTTCTAACAAGCTTTGGTGCATGGTGGGTAACTAAGCAGATAAAAAATGCGGTTGTCGTTGTGTTTATGTGGAAGTTACTTTATTACAGCTTGGATATGCATGCCCCATGTCTTTCTCACACAAAAATCACAAAGAGAATCATTGAGGAGCTGTTTGGGGATTACCCTCGCTACAAGAAGGGTCACCTTTTAGTTGTTGTGGGTACTTTGGGTGTCGTACTTGCTGCTGCTGATGTGTTAAAGGTGCATATTTTTCTCCACCGCCAGGTCCTTAATGCCAAATATTCATTGTTGGTTCGTTATAATCTGCCTACATGGATAAACAGAGGTGTTCGTAATTCACTTTCACACATTTCCACAAAACTTAGGTACAGGGGTGTCGTTGCTTGTTTAATTAATGGTGGGAAAGAAGATCACATATGTAGTCGATATGATGTCGAAGTCACAGTCGAGGTCACATTGTCGTGGAAAAGCTATCAATTTTGTTAGAGAACGGCACGGTGTTCGTCAGCGGAATTATAATGGTTTTGACTTTTGCAGCCCCAACGAGCAAAGCAGCAAACGATCAGCGGCGTGACATGGTGTTTGATACAGGTGATTTCTTATGCATTTTGTTTGCGAAGGATCGTCTTTCCCCTCGTGCATATATATGACCATGTGTCAATATTTTCACCAAACAAGGATACAAGATCTAAGGAAAAAGAGGCTCTCTTGGCCACTCGGCTTCAAGCAACCTTGGAAGCCACAATTGTTGTCACAACGGCTCTATGTGGAGAACGTCTTAGCAAGTTGCACTTGAAGCGGAAAAAGAAACGTCACAAAGTTCTTAAGCGCAAATATTATGAATTGGTTGACAAAGGATATCTCCAAAGATTTAAGTTTCGAGGTCGAATCTTTCTAGTCTGGAGGGACATCTTCAGCACATCTTCACGTCATTGATCACCACCTCAACGACTTTGTTGTTAAGTCAGGTTAATGGGCCTTAGGTTCATGGGTTTTAAAACCATAGTGTTGTCGTTAAACACTAGATTAGGGTTTTTGTTTTCTTATTTAAGGAGACATAAGTCTTCTTATTCTTATTATGTAATTATCGATTATTGAATAAAAGAGTTTCAAGAGAACTTTGTCTAAAGCCTAGAGAGGAGGACTTTCAACCTAAGAGCTTGTATTCAAGCCCTGCAAGGGAGACTTGCAAAACCATATCGCTCCTTGGAACCGATCTCGACTATATCCTTGTTGCTTCTTCGTCAAGTTACAACGTTCTAAGCAATCCGTTCGTGAATCCGAATTCTCCTGGAGATCTAGCGTTCTCATCCCTTAATTAAGCTTCCCCTCTCTATCAAAACCTATAACAAGAGCCAAATATAGATCAAAACAAAATCATTGGGTTTTCTTTTATTAGTTAGTTGTTCTGCAATGCATGTGTTCAGCATGAGGATCACATTTTAATAACAAGAATCCCTAATAACAAATGGTAAAAGTACGATATTAAATTTATACGGACAAAATACATACTATAATTTTGTATTATTGTCATTACAGGTGATTCGTGATTAAGCCCAAAAAAAACTCAAAAATGAGTGATTCGGAACCAAACCGAATTAATATAGATATGAGTTCTTTTAACTGAAATCCGAACTATCCAAATTAAATCAATCCAAAAACTCAGATGAGAAAATCTTACTCATTAGTAGTATTATTTATAGTATTACAAACTAATCACTTTTTAAAATGTAAAATACCACATCAAAATTAGTCTTTCTATCTAAGATTTGTTACAACTTTTTAAAATGTAAAACTAAAATGCCATATCAAAATTAACAAACACTAGATTATATCTTAAATCAGACCGATAAAAACATTTATAATTTGTATAATTTTAATTCGTGTTAAGCTAAAGTCTAAAATTATTTTTCTAATATGTATCATAGTCCATCATATAAATAGTAGTTTATATATATTAGTAACACACATTAACTCAACACAAACCATATATAATAATACTATATAAGATGCTGAAAACATATTACATATATATAACGAGGAAACGAAATCGGAATTTAATTTTTTGCGTGTGGGTTATTATCTAATCAACTACTATATAAAAAAACTAATGAAAAATAAAATATATACCTTTTTAAAATATTTATATATATCATATATTTGCAATCCAGTGAAAGCCTAAAATGATGAATTGTGTTTACATGTCTTTCTATCTAAGATTTTTTACAACTTATTTGGCGTATGTGTTTTATAATCTAAACATTAGGTAGTTGCAATTAGTTTTCATTTTTATTTATTGGTTATGATGTCAAATATTAATAAAAATAACTGACTACACAATACACATACGTAAAAATAATCGAATTGTAATTTATGTTCTGCTTATGTTTTCCTCGTTTTTTGCCCAAATTGTCATTTAATCTTAAATTAGAATGAATCAAATATGACATAAATGCAAAATCATCTTAATACAATATTGTTTGGAAAATATTTGATCAGATGTAATAATATGCTTATTTCTTTTATGCAATCTGGTCAATATGATTTCTTGTATATATATTTATGACTTTTTAAATTAAACTCATGTTAATTAAATTAGAACAAAGATCTACTGATGAGACTACTCAGTTTGGTTACCACAAAGGAATAAGAGGAGATTGAATTGCATTAGGGAAGATAGCACGACATCGATTGGGTTGTGAATCAAATTTTGAAAAATCGATTTTTGCTTTCGACTGTCCGTTTGTTTCGAAAGAGAGAAAGAAATAAATGTAGGAAAAAAAAACCAAACGTAACCAATGGCCTTTGGATCTACCAGAGAAAAACTAACATTTGCTGCCACCGAGAGAAACCCTAGAAAACTAGTCAAGCAAACATTGAAGATTTGACCAGCCCATTTTTTTTTTTTTCCGTTCCTTACTCATCTTTCTCCTTCATCTTCTTTTAGAAACATTAGCTTCCCCCTCTGACAAAGTCCCTCTGTTTTCCATTTATTATCCTAACCGGTCTGGTTAGGGAAATTTACTATCAAAATCCCACTAAACCATATTTGAACCGATGATACTGGTTTCAATTTTAGCCAAACCAAATTGACCCCAACGTGTTATGTATCCAAAACTCATTTTAAATTTCATGCCTTTTACATAAGACCGATAAAAACATTTATAATTAATATAATTTTAATTCGCGTTAAGCTAAAGTCTAAAATTATTTTTCTAATATGTATCATAGTCCATCATATAAATATTAGTTTATATATATATTAGTAACATACATTAACTCAACACAAACCATATGTAATAATACTATATAAGATGCTGAAAACATATTACATATATATAACTAGGAAACGAAATCGGAATTTAATTTTTTGCGCATGGGTTACTATCTAATCAACTACTATATAAAAAAAACTAATGAAAAATAAAATATGTGTATATATATATATATACGTATCATATATTTGCAATCCAGTGAAAGCCTAAAATGATGAATTGTATTTACATGTCTTTCTATCTAAGATTTGTTACAAATTGTTTGGCGTATGTGTTTTATAATCTAAATATTAGGTAGTTGCAATTATTTTTCATTTTTATTTATTGGTTATGATGTCAAATATTAATAAAAATGATTGACTACACAATACACATACATAAAAATATATCTAATTCTAATTAATTATCTGATTATGTTTTACTTATGTTTTGCTTATGTTTTGCTCGTTTTTTGCTCAAATTTTCTTTCCATCTTAAATTAGAATGAATCAAATATGACATAAATGCAAAATCATGTTAATGCAATATTGTTTGGAAAATATTTGATCAGATGTAATATGCTTATTACTTTTATGCAGTCTTGTCAATATGATTTCTTGTTAATATATTTATGACTTTTTAAATTAAACTCATGTTAATTAAATATATTTCAAGTAACATATATTATATTATGTAACTTTACAAGCTCTAGTTTCTTTTTATCAAAATCTATTACTGAAAAGACATATGGATACCAAATATTGTTGTTCTTTAATTACTACATATAATAAGATATGAAAACAATACTTTTAATTAACATTTTTAAGAGAAAATTGAAAAAAATTAATAGAAATTAACTGAGGACTAGTATGGTGTGGAATGCGCAATTACCAAGGACTAATCTGGTGTGGAATATTAGAAATATGGAAAACTCAGTCTCCTACTGCTGGTTTGTATTTTTGAACTAGATGTTAAGATAGTGGAGGATGTCGTCAGAACCAGCTGCTTTCCCAACCTCACCACTGTTACCAAATCGGAAGTACGCTGCACAAAAGATTTGGGCTGGGTAGTCTATGCAACAAGCCTTGCAACTCTTGACATTCGAGATTCAAGTTTTGAAGAGGTGATAACCAGAGAGCAATTAATCAGTGCATATGCAAAAGACCTGATTCCGTTTGGGAAGCTTAAGACATTGAAATTGCACTTTCTACATAACTAACATTCAAAGCATATGCCAAAGTGCTCTCGAGTTTCCTTTCCTAACAAAGTTGTCCATTCATTTGTGTCCAAAGCTGAAATGGTTTCCATTAAATTCGAAGAGTGTTGCAAACTTGGAAGGATTAGTCCTAAAGCATTCACCCAAGGTATGAATATAAGATATTGAATGGGAGGATGAAGCCACTAAGCAACGTTTCTCATCTTCATGCATTGGAAAGCTATTTAATATGCTCCTCCGCGTCCAATTTGCCTATCTTTTCCTGGTTATATATTCATAGGACGTGTTTCACCAACATTTTTTCCTCTAATATGATTGTTTTAGGATTCTCCGACGTATACATGATTACTGGAATGCAAAGGATCTGTTTGCGAGAAAATTGGAGGCTTGACAATTATCTTTTTGTATTTATATTTTATTTTGTGATTTGTGCCTTTGTTTGGTAAGAAACTTTTCAGTGTTAGCTTGGTTAGTCAGGCTTGTTATAGTTTACCTCAGACGCTTTCCAATGTGCTTTACAGTATCTGTGTTTATTCCCACTACTCTTGATTGCCTCAGCGTGCAGTTTGTGTGCTTTTTAGAGTTTTGTGTGTTTCTACTTTCTACTTCCCATGACCGCTCTTTCCTACTCAGAGTTTTGGGATTTCCCTTCTTTGTGAATTAACCAAAAACAAACAGAATCATAAATTTTCATGTGCGTGTGGGAATTTACACAAGTGAAGTTTTCAACTGTGTACTAGGCTACTAGCATGAAAGCACCGTGACGATCTCAGAATCACATTCCTGCTGAAGCAAAGATAGATGATCCACAAAATCACAAACCGTTGATCACTTCTTGTTTTGGCACAGATTGAGTGGACACTGTTCATCTCTTGAGTCTAAAAAACTTCAGCAGCTGTTGCCAAAGTGAATGAACTTTAGAAGATGCACCAGACACAATCTGAATCCCCTTGAATGTTTTTTTCTTTCTTTTTCTGCTGACAAGCAGTTTGAAATCCTAGCGGTTATGTCCTTTTTCTAGAAACTACTTATCAGCTACTTGTAGATATACCTGTTTACCATGATGGATGCACTTCTTTGCCGTGAAAAACCTCTTAGACAGTCCCTACAATACCCACATTTCAAAATCCTTCGTATCAAGCCACATTTGAATATCCGATCCGTTTCTAAAATCTCAAAAGCTGCGACTCATCTCTAACGTGCTTCCAACACCAAGCTTCTTCCACCAAGAATCCATCACGCTCAGTAACAGTTTGAGTGTGCCAATGCTAGCTCTATACTGAGATTGACTCAGTCCCTCAAATGAAGCTTATTCCTGCTATTCTTACCTATATCTCCCTGAAACAATATGCTCCAGCTGCTACCTTTTGAGAATTCCCATGACCACTAGACTTTGATGACCCTCTCTCTTCCTTTTCTTGTGGAACCTTTCAATATTACAAATTGACCATAATATAACATATCTCATTTCAACAGTAACATAAACAAACACGACAAAATGTCAAATGATTTAAATTAACAAGTGCAAGTGGAACATCAGAATCGAAATCAATCAAGCAAGAAGCAAAATGACACTGAATCTTCCATTTTTTCATTCCTCCTTCAACTGATGATCCTGCAAAGCAAACACACTAAGCTAATCAGAGAGTGTAAATTTGGAATGTGTATCTTAATTTCTGATAGAGAGAAATCGCAACATCGGGTCGTTCCATCCTCACGATGAAACCCATCAGTTTATTGAAATCAATTGCCGAATACAAGGGACCAGATCGAACCATGTAAGCGAACAGATCAATGGCATCATCTAAGCTTTTGATATAATGAAAACCACCTCTCAATTTCAAACTCTCTCCTCCAACTGTTCCTCCGCTCAAAGAAGGCTTACTCTTCTCAACCTTGCTACCTTTCCTCGGGACGCCACGGTGAACCAATCTCGTACTCAACCATCTAGCAGAAGCAGCAGCTGCAATAGCAGAAGAAGATTCCGATCTACTCCAAACCCTAGCCAACATCTTTAGTTTCGCCTGATTTCGTTCTTTCTCGATCTACCCTAACGAGAGACTGAGTGAGAGAATTACAAAACGACGATTGCTTCGCTTCAATTGGAATTGGCACAATAACCGGTTTAATTTAATTGGGTTGGTTCGTTGACCGGTTTAGATGAAACTCATCGTTGACTCAGGAAACAACAACAGAGAAAACAAACAATGCCAAAAACAAGTTTTACAGACTCAAGAAATGAAAAAAAAAAAATGATAATAATCTCCATACCAAAACAAGTTCTTGCTTGACAAGAAAAATCAAAATCCAAGGAGTTTTTGAATCATTAAAAACAATCCCAACACAAGAACATTAATAATGAGAAGAAGTAACTCTCCTCTCTCAACATATATCATTTTCCCAAGATTCAAATCAAAACAGTAGTAAGTAACACACAACGTTGGTGTCTTCTCTTAGTATGATGCTTCAGAGTTTTTCCAACCTCCATAGGACTCCTCTTCAATACCCCTGCTTCGGTTTTCCTAACAAAACACCACACATTTCTCTTCAGATTCAACTACTTAACATTTAAAAAAAAAAAAAAAACCAAAATCAAGGACAATGCAAGATCAAGATGTTTTATATATAATACCGAGGGCTTGAAGGAGAGAGCGACCCAAATCTCGCCTTTGAACTCTTCATCTTTCACCACATTGTATGCAGTTGGTGGGATCTCTCCTTCCAAGAATACTGGCTCCAATGGGATACTGCATTTTCTCAAAACATATATATATGTTCTCACAAATCTATGTCACTAGGAAAAACACCAAGCACAACAAAGAATCTAAAAATTTGAGGAGCTTACGTTGCTTCACCAACCGCATCATCCTCTGTGCCTACATCTTTGTCAAAGATTTTCGCTTTTAACTCTGTTGTTCCTTCAGAGACAGTGAAGATAAATGTCTCATTCCATTCTGGAGTTGTCCCCATTCCTGCAAACAAAAAATTCAATTTTTTTTTCTTCTCAAAATCTTGGAAGTAACACACAAAGAGATCCATTGATCATTGATTGAAAAACGTACCTGTTGCAACACTGCTCTTCTGATCTTGAGTCCGACAAGTGAGTTGCACATAAGGATCCATGTTATCTGTTCACAAATCGATTTCACATATATTCACATCCAGATTTACATGTCCGTAACCATCAATTAAACTAGATGATCATTAGAATAAAATGATTCCGGATTAGCAAAAGATCTTTAGACTAATAGTATGAATCGAAACACTAATCACATGTTTGTAGACACAGATCTTTCCAAGTCAGCAAAATCTGATTGGCACAACTATTCAAAATTGTGAATCTTTTGATCCTAAAGACAAAACATTTAAACACGTACGTACATACATTGACAGATTCAACACATCTGAGACAACCCATCAAACAAAACTCAAAAAAGGGTTCTAAGAATTTCTGATTAAAAAAAAAAATAACTAGATTTTGACGAAAGGAGGGAGGCTTACTCAAAAAATCAGCGTCCTCGAGACCTTTGGCGCTGACAAGAACGATTTCAAGAGTTCCATGAGGCATTTTTTTGGTTGTGATCTTTTTGGCTTTCCTCAGAGAAAATGTGAAGATTCAGATCCCAAGAGAGAGAGAGAGAGATGCGAGGAGGCTTTTGTCTGATTTGTAATAAGAAGATCGTTTTCACCACGACAATATGAACATATATATTGGGAATTTAGAACGTGGCTGTAGCGCGTGGGAGCGTGTAAACTAATGCTCTTTTTTCCTTTATTAGAGTAATTGAAAAATAGTTGTGCTTTTGTTGAAAAAAAATTAGTAATTAATTAGATGATTAAATTCGGGTCAAACTTCACTATTTTCATTATGACATTGTTAACCTTAACTACTAGGTGGGGACCGTGGGGGTGGGACATTAAGGAATTGTGATTTTCTTTACTCAAGGGAAATTAAAAGTTAAATCTCTTAATAAAATTTGATTTATTAAGATTGTTTTCCTCTTCTAACAATATTTATATGTTTTTGATCCTGTGATATTAAATATTTACATGTAGGAAAAGCACTATGACTTTGCTGCTATGCTAATCTAATCATTATGACATAATCTTTTAAAATGGGACATTACCTTTATTGCAATGTAAATAATAAATGTGGCCAAAATAAAACTTTACAAATGTGCAACTAATTTTTATCTTCTTCAATTCTTAATTTTCTTAAATTGATTTGATTTCTTTCTAATAAGAATAAATGGATATAAAGTAAAATTAAAAATATATTCTGATAAAGAAATTATGTGTAAATGTATTTATTATTAGAAATTAAAATATAATAATAATAATATTATAATAGTCAATGTTTTTCATTAAAGTCTTCAAAATAATTTTTAGATACAAAAAGTCTTTTATTTGTTCACTTTTTCTACCGGATTAGTTGAATTGAATCTAACATTCGCCATCTTCTTGATATGTATACAATATTTTGTTTTTTTTGTCAACCACTTCTTTATAATATAATTAAATAAATATTTGACCCCAAAATATGAAATAAATAATACGTTTGTATCTTTAGGATTAGGACAAACAAGCTTCTGAATAATGATGTACGCTAAAGTAAATTGGGGGAATAAACATAGCAATATATCTTCTAATTGAATACTATATTCGTTGATAGTAATTAGAGCTATACAAACAACAACTTGACGCATGGCGATGAAAAGAGATTAAAAATAAGCTGATGTCTTATTGGCGTAATATGATTTGTAAACATAAAATCACTGATAGAATGGTTTAAAATAGCATAAAGTTAGTAGTTTTTGTGCTTCGAACCAACATCAATAAAGCCATACCTTAAAATCAATCTGCAGAAAAAAAATCAATATCCATGAAACAAAACAGAGACGTTAGAATTGAAAACAAAACAGAACTAATCAAATCAATATATTGTCTCTTCATATTTGTTGTAGGATCTTTATCACTTTTGACAGCAAACATAAGTACAGTTCTACTAAACGACAGACCTAATTACGTTCCACTAACCAAAAACTTTATTCTCCAATATGTGTTTCTTGCACAAAAGGCAATCAGTCTAAACACTTCTTTAGGTAAAAGAGTAGAACAATTCATGAATCCAGAGAAGTAAATATTACCTTCGAGTTCATTGATAGTAATGGACTGGATCATCAATATGCCTCTTGAAATAAGCAGCAAGCTTATCAAGATCCCCAAACACTCTTTTCCTGAACTTGAATCCCTTTGGGTATAAACCAATGTACTCGTGGTGTGGATTTGCGGATCGTATATAAGACAGTATGAAGCTCCCTGGATGTTCATGAGATACACCAAAACTGTAGACTACCATTTTCGGATTTTCACCCTTCTGAACCCGAAGAATATCATCTATTTCCGACTTTGTCCCAGTCTGAAATTTACGGTAGTTGATCATTGTCATAAGATGAGTTACCAAAGGATCAACATACCTATCCATTACCTGAAATTATTAAAACATATTAAGTATTTTCACTTATATCAAAACTGAAATATATTAGAGTATATAGAGACGAACCTCATCCAGATCCTCGAAGGTTTCATTCCCAATTTTCAATGTTTTACCAATACGTTGTAAGCTCACTATGTCCTTTCCCTCCTTGTCACCTTCGATTATCTCCTTGTTAGCATACACGTTATCAAAAATCTTGATCATCAAAGTCAGATGATTCAGTCCTCGTGAGCTTGGACGAACAATGCTTTCTCCAATATTCTTATCAGACAAATACTCTGCTGCTTGCTCAGCAGTGATGTTCTGAAACCGAGGATGAACAATCATCCGAGACTTAAACTGTTTCTTTTCTTTAGAAACTTTCTCGTTCTCTACTAGGACATTGTTCGGTTCCTCCTCGTGGTAATACTCATCGACATCCTCGAGATTCCTGTTCTTTCTCATTTCGCTTTCTTTGCAGACGAGGAGCACACGATACCTATTCTTTTGAATTAATCTGATCTTGCAAGTAACTATATCGCCTTCACACAGTTTGTTCGTCAAGTCAACAATATCTCTACCATTATCTGAGTAATCTTCCTTCAATAGAATCCCAGGTAATCCACAATCTAATGCACATATGGCTTTACCACTTGTCACTTTCTTAACAGTGGCCTGCACAATTCTCCCTTCACTAATAGTTTCTTTTGTTTCACCCGACAATAAATAAAACACTTCATCTGCATCAACCTCTTTAAACGGACTCCGCCAATCCTGAAAACCACAGCTTAGTTCTCTCATGATAAGACTATAAGTTTCCTTCTTATTCTCTTGGTTCTTGCTTCTCAAATACTCATGAAGAACAATTCTTCTCAAAGAAGCTGGCTGATCTCTCACATGCTCTATCGCCATCTCTATCGCATCATCCTCCCCACCTCTTACGATACCATCATGAGCATAAACATCTTTCGCCAATTCCTGCGCAGGACCGTATGACTCTGGATGTATTCTAGTATCATCCAACAGATCAATAAACTGGCTGCTATTACAAGCTGATCCGCTCCTACGAATCCTCAAGAAACCAGCTGCATTTACAAATACTTTTTTACCAATCCCATGATTTATCAGTTCCTTTCGGACAAATACTGAACCAGCTCTAACAAGAGACTTCTGCAAAGATGAAGCTTTCCTAGGGCCAAACCCTGAAACAAACTGTAAAGGAGAAAAAAGCCATTCATGGCTCGCAGCCAGATTAATGTCGATTCCAACTTGATTCGTTACGTCAACCATAACTTGTTCAACCATCTCATACTTCTCATCTGGATCAAGAAAGTCCTGCAAAGAATGAAGCTTCCAAGACAAAATATCTTTACATGGACCGCATAAAGTTGAGATCATTGCTAATGGATTCTGGAGATAACGTCCAAGAGCAACTGCACGTTTCACAATCCCTGGCTGTTGAGGTAGCTCTTCACTTGAGATTCTAGAGTTTTCGTATAGCCTAGGAAGAGACTCATCCGCATAAACCACTGCAATATTACGAAACCCGTCATTAATTACATCAGACGCTAGTTCTTCCACGATTTCGAATATTACGTCATAAATCTTATCCTTCAGACGTAAACAACTCATATTTACAGCTCCTAAAGCCACAACATCCGGTTGATGTTCTGTTATAAACTTTGAAAGACGATCTTGCTCCTTCTTTTTACGTTGTTGGTCATTTACATCTGGAAGTCGCAATGCCAAGGATCCCGCGTAAAGCACATCAAGAAGCTCTCCCGATGAATCCAGCATCACAAATGTAGTCTCTGGATTTCCAGGTCCCCAACAACACGCCAAGACCCTTGGCACAGCTTCCTTATCATCCCTTTGGTATGGCCCTGAAGACACTTTGTTCCATAAAACCTGTCCATACTCCGAAAGCAACCGAGTCTTAGCTCTGCTAGTTAGCAAGGATCTTGCTTCTTTCTCCATCGACGGCAAAAGAAAACCGCGAACCGCATCTTCCAATATCAGTTTCCTCTGCTCATTCCAGATTTGAGCATACTTACTAACACCAACACTTAGATAGTGTTCACTGAATTCACTAACTATCCTATTCATATGCTTCTCCGGGAGCTTTAAAGTTACTTGAAGAAGCTTCTCCTCTTCTGCTTTCTGAATGAGAAGCCATTGTGCACCTTCAAACTTCCTCAAAGGCTTTTCCCGTAACCACTTAACCGTAGAGAACCGATGGAAAGAATCTATAACCACATTCCCATCTGGTGTTGGACTTGTTGAGACTACTGCATTCTCCATATAAATCCCTCGAACATACTTTTTGATCAATACCTCACAGCTTATCTCGACCGCAGCCACATGTCTTGCGACTTTAAGTACAGCTTGAGGATCTTCAAACATTGCACACACATAATTCAATGCCATCTCCTCTGGTGTTTCCTTTGCATCTTCAAGATCATCAACAAGAACTTTCTCAAGAGACAACGCGGGTCCCAACTGCTCAGCGCTATAACCAAACTTGTTTGCAAATTCCCGGATCCCAAATTTGCTGCAGATGTTATATTGTGATTTCCTATTAGGCCTCTTGTACTGTCCTTCTTCATCGATCTCACGATGAGGAAAATGCAAGTTGAACTTTGAGTCTACATCATCCACTTCTCTCTCTGTATCAGCCGCTTCAAGGGACTTGATAACAGATTCAAAAAGACTCTTTTTCAGATCAGACCTGCAGGTTTCTTCTTCAAAACGTTTTGTATAGTAACTGAACAAAGCAGTTTTTCGTTTCCGCAGAAGAAGCCACTTTCTATCCAAATCTTGAATCATCCACAAGACTTTATGCCACTTGGTCTCAAGCTTCTTATCACCATGATCAGAACTGTCCAATATACTCCGACACTGCTCCTTCCGGTACATAGCTATAAACGGTATCTCTAGCTTCTGCACATGATACAGCTCCAAAAATCTAACAATATCATCTTTGTTCACCAAACACAGACCTTGTTCTTGAACCAACCGAGCATAAATCCAATGACTCTCTTCTTCAATGCTACTTTCATCCACGGGAGCGACTCCAAAGGCTTCTTCAGATATCTGCATTCTCTCAGGAACATCAAGCTTCCTAATTTCATCATCTCTCTCTGTCATATACTTCTCAGAGAGAACCATTGGTTCAAACTCATCTTCTAGGTTTCTTTCGACCTTTTCGTTATACGCCAAATCCTTTCTCCTAAGTTTCAACAGTTCTTCAGGATCACCAAACAGATCATTAGCGTACCGTAAAGCGTTCGAATCCGTTCCTTGCTTAAATTTATTTCTCTTCCTCACTTTATGACTATCTTCATCTACAATGAACTGACTCAAATCATCATCATCATCATCGTTGATGTTAATCTCTTCCTCTGTAGATTTCTTCAAACGTTTATACTTCTTTCTTTCGAAATTGACGTTGTTGTCTTCTAGAAGAAGGTAATCATCTTCGTGAAGGCTAAAGTCTTCGTCTTTTTTCTTCCTTCCATTTCCACTCTTTTTCTCACGACATGACCTCTCTTCTTCTTCTTCGTCTTCTCCATCATCAGAACTATTCACTAGAAACCCATCTCCGTAATCAAACTGATCATCTTCATCATCGTCTTCTTCATCGTCGTTGTCTCGCTTCTCCACTGGATCGTCATCAATCTGTGGCTCTGTATCAAAAACAGAGTCGAATCTTCAGGGAAAAAAAAAAGATTAAAAAAAAATAACAGAGAATTAGGGATTCAAAAGCAGAGCTCTTTATGTACCATCGTTGATCCTTTCCATGATTAGGCTAAGAGATTAGCTGTGAAGGTGGAGACTAACCCTAAATACTCTGCGATCGTAAAAGTGGTAGCAATTTGGTTCTGAATTTGGGGAAAGTGGTAACAATTTGCTTTCGTGGTTTTTTAGGGTTCACAAAAGCATATTAAGAGGCTATTAACTGTAGTTTCCAAATATTTCTTCTTACTTTCTCTAAAATATATGATTTCTATTTAGCTAACAAAAGTTAAATGGTTGGGTACTATTAATTTGTTATATTGAATTATTGTAGTTAATTAACCTCCTAGAAAGACAAAAAAAGTTAGAATTATATTGAGCATTCTTTTGATTAAAAAGTACAGTACATTATAAATTTATAACACTTAAACTTTATGAAACTAAAGTATTACAAATATCTAAATAAATTTGGCACAATATTTTATATAAACTTTTATTGATACATGATGTTGCCAAAAAATCTTTTAATTTAAGGCTAGTTATTGGAAGTTTATAAAGTTTGAAAACTGAAGTCACATAGAGTTTGTACATAGAGATTAGACAAAGAAGTGTCTTGAATTTTCAAACATCTTACTTTTTGAAATCACATTCAACAAAATTAGTTATTGGTATAAGTATTTCACTTAGATATAAAATCACATTCGACACAATTAAGTTTTGGTATGAAATATTACTTTCTGAGGAATTCGTGAAGAAGTATGGCAGGGTAGACCTCAATATAGATAGTGTTCAGTGATTAGCTAAAACAGTTTCTGCATTTTATAATGTTGGACCAAAAAGACATCATCATATGCGCAAGTGTCACAAACTTCCTAGATATAATCCCATAAATATAAGCATTTCCACTAGAAAACCAAAAAACAATATATGTTTTTTTTGTCATCTTTGTTGATTTTTTTGATAGTGATGTAAGTTTTTAAACCCTCTATTTTCACATGCAGCGTTTTGAAAAGCGTGGTCAATAAAAAATGCAAAACGTGTTGTCTTCATCAAGAATGCTAGATTGCGAAACACTGGTTTACTGAAGAAACGAGACACGCGCGGTTCCCTTGTGCAATAGACGACACGGTTACTATATACTGTTCGTGCAGTGAAACTTTTCTGTCTTAGTTACAATTCTAGTTTTTGTTTTAAGAAGAAAAAAAAAATCTAATCATTTGAATTTGAGATATTTGATAACGGGAATATTAAAATTTGAGCATCATCAGAGTTTCGCCCTTTAATTATACATCTTGTCATCGTCTTCTTTTGTATACATGCTTCTTTTAATGTTCAGTTCGTTTCAGAATGTCTTGTCTACCTAGCTGACTAGCTCTCGTTATATAACTAGACACGGTCAACTATATATTATCACATCGGTGCTTGCGTGTCACACCACCGAACCAGTATTATACACTAGGTAGCTCCTCTGTTAATCTGAGGATATCAATCAAAAGACAAAGAAACATTCACCAAGGAGAAAAACAAACTTTAGAAACAAGAATCATAGGAAATCAACAAAAAGGAAAAGATTCATGAAAGTAAAAAAGATGTATCTTTCATATACCTTGGTTTCTTGGCACCTTCTTTCTCCGCAGCTTCAATGGAGTGAACTGCCAAAACAATCCAAAACAAGTATAGCACAATATCAATTACAACCAATTTCAAATTGAGCTCAACAGAAAAGAGGTTGATCACACAAATCATACTCTAAATCATAAGCTAAACTAAAATACTTGGTGGAAAAGAAAAGAGTACCTTTTGTCTCAGGTTTCAGATTGCAGGAGATGTACTTGGGCGGTTCATGATAAAAATAGCAGACTTTAGCTCGGAATCCTCTTGGCTGATCATAGGAAGGATCCTTACCTTCAAAGGTAATGAAGTACATTACGGCAGTAGTAGCAGTGGTGTAAAGATTGGCTTTGATAACCTTGACAAATCCATATCTTGTATTCTGTAGTATAGACAAATGTGAAAACATCCCATCCACAAGTAAGTACAACATCTCATACTAACGTGTACATAATGAGAATTACTTAAAAGAAGAAACATATATAAGACTATAGTTTTGACCTCTCTTTCATTGTAACCCTCGAGGGCACCACGAGACAGCCTGTCCATTAACTCTCTGGAGGTTTCTGGTTCCATGACGAAATCGTTTTCATTGAAATCAAGAGGCAGGTAATTAAAAATGCAGCGGAACTGCTTGAAATCAATGTCGAAACCCTACAAAACACAAGATGATACCCAAGAATAAAACACTAGATTACCAAATTAAGAATAGACAAATGAACATCATCAAAAAATTTAGTTTCTCAAAGAGATCACCTGTGTCTCCGTGACTTGTTTTGTCATGAGGCGTAACTCTTCGTCAGGCGTGAGATGATCAGGTCCTTCATCCTCACTGCGTCTTATACACGGAACAAACGCATACTCAGGAACAGATCCAGCCTCATACTTTATATATGGAGATACGTCTTCAGTAGTCCAATCTGAGACCAGACATCGAAATTTAGGATTTGATCCGTCGATATATTCTTAAATCTAGACTTGGATTCGTACCTGGAAAATCATCCGCCATCGCTCTGTATGTTGATACCATAAACGAAACCCTAACTTTGAAGTTAAGAAACTAGCGTTAATTGCATTGGAGTTCCTCTATTCTAATGTTTCTATTCTTTGTATTTTTTCCTCAGAAGTTTTTAATTCGACACTCACACCCCTCTAAATTGGTCAATGGAGCATAGTGATGATTAATTTTTGTAGATAACAACTTATCTCTACGAATTGGTTAAATTATGTAAAACTGCCAGGTCAATAGGCAAACGAAAATAGTTACAACGCCACTTTTTTTTTTTTTTTTTTTCAACATTGCTTCATTATGGGCCACAACTGGCCGGCCCATTAGCCAAATTCCTACATACGTAGGAGCCGGGACTCGATCCCGGGTGTGATGGTGCCTTCTACAAATGGACTTATCTCCTGCCACTGCACTAAGGTCACTTCACGTTACAACGCCACTTTGATTGAGAAAAATAAGCATTGAAAAAAGCAAAAATCATAACATCTTTAAAACAAAGGGAAAAAAAAAAAAAAAAAAAGCACCTTTCATCAAATAAACTAGTAGTATTATAGCCTTTTTTGGGTTCAAAACAACATACCAGGTTGCATACATATAGAAGAAAACATCCACGAAAGAGAGATTTCCATAGGCATATTATCCTCATTACGCCAATTTGACTAGAAAAGTTCAATAATATCTCACGTTCAGTCAACTTAACTTTCTCATATTATTTATTACAAAGAACAATTGTGCCATAAGACTATGTACATTGGTTTTTTTTTTTTTTTTTTTTTCAACGTACATTGGTTTTTTTTTAACACCCTACTTTTTACTTTTTAACACTCTACATCATCATCTCTTTCCTCCACTTAATAATTCAACATCCATTCAATTTTTATCATCTACAATGGTTTTGTTTAATAAAGTTTAACACCTTACTTTATTTATTTTATTATTTTATTTTTATATGTTCAAATAGAATGAAACAAATCTCTATTTATAGAGTATGAAAAATAATAAATTTTGATGTAAAGCAAAATAAAATGAAAATTTGATTACTATAAAATAAATGATATCAAATAGTTAGGATGAAATTAAAAGTATAAAGAATTTTTAACAACCAATAATAATGCATCATGTGTCCTAGTTGTCTCCATTTTTGTTTATTCAACATGTTGAAAGAATTCAACATGGTTTAATCCACATAGATTTTTTTTCATTTTTCAACAGTTGAATTTATAATTCAACACCCCCATTGTACATAGTCTAATATCTAACACTCCAAACACTATTTTCGCACAGCCATTGTATAATACATACATAAGCTTCCTATGCCAATCTGCAAAAATGATGAACGGGAATAGAACATATTCAAAGAGATTCAAGAGTAAATAACCAAGTAAAGAACAATAAAGGAAGAGATGTATCAGAGTAAACGACTGGTATATGTACCTTTTTGTGTCTTGGCAGTTCCAACGCATTTGACTGACAAAAAACAATCAAATTATACCATTACAAAGGAGTCAAAATGAAACATATAATAGGATCATCATACAAAAAAAACTGGCCTAATTAATGATCTATATATAGAGATGATTACTTAAGCGCATTGAGAAAGAAGAGAGATTGTAAAATACCATTTTGTTTGGGTTTAGGTCTGGTTAATATGTATTGATCGTCATCCTTATAATAGTAGTATACACTAGTTTGGAAGAGCTTCGGCAGGTTGTCGTAAGGATCTCTAACCTCAAAGGTGATGAAAAGCATTAAACCAGAACACATGTAATAATTGGCTTTGACAATATTGAGAAATTCATATTCCGTAAACTGTGTTACAAAACAACAAAACCAACATTTTGGTCAGCATAGATATCAAACTAACTAGTTTATCTATAAACAAGGGCAAAGAAAGATTATTCATTTAGTGCAACTTATTAATAGGTTGAATAATTATTCATCAAATTTTTTACCATTTGAGATGCATAAGTTAGAAAACTTATTCAACCCATTCAACCAAAAAATTGGAGAAATGAACAAATTATAAAGGAAATTTGTTCAACTCTTTCATCTCCTATTTAGTGGATGAATGAGTTGAATGCTATTCAGCTAATTTTATTCAACTCATATTTTTCAACTCGTTCATCCCTAATTTCAACTTTTTGGGTTGAACGGGCTGAATAGTTTTTTTCAACCTCTTCAACCTTTTACAATGCAAATGGTGAAAACTGGTTGAATAATTTTTTTTCAACATGTTCAATCTCTTCAACCATGCAACCATTTGCACCCACATTATCTTAATTTCCTTGTATTTGTTGTATGATTTCCCATTAATTGTACACAAGTCCCTTTAGTTTCTCTTTCGTTTATAATTTGGCCTCATAGTTGTAGTTGTACACTAATTTATTTGGCCGGGCCTCTCAACATACTCACATAAGCTGGTTTTTACTAATTTACTGCTCAAGGTTATATAATAAGTCATAAGGCTATGTCGATTAATCAACTCTTATTAGTTTTTGTTTGATTATAATCACACTCTTGAGGATGTTTTGATTTATTTTATTTTATTTATTGTCATCCGAGGATGCTTTGATTTTAAGTTTTTATTTTTTGGATTTTTTTGCTTGAGTTGATAGTTTTGTTGTTTACAACACCGAGAGCGAGAGCGGATGAGACGAAGCTAATGAGGATTGTTGGATCAAAGTCCAAAAAACCTCAATCCCGTTTAAAAGAAAGACGTGTGTGACAGTAAGCGCGTAGACAACATCACGTGTCTAGTCTACTCAGTATGTGATTTCTTTACATTGCACCAACAGAGATAGAGAAGGGGAGATAGAGACGCTGTTTCATGTAGGATGTAGCTACAGCTACTGTCCCATGTAGTACGAGAATAATAATGATGAGAGGTACACATGTCGCCTCTCGATTAAAACTCCACTTGAATTTGTTTTTTCTCTTTTAAAATTTCTACTATAACTCATGGATCTGCTTAATCTTCATTAAAGCGAACCACAATATGCGTTTTTGTTGTCGTATTTGTTTCCGGAGATGATCCTCCTAAAGAAACAACATCTAGAAAAGACCGAAGCTAAACAACATAGTAATAATTTTGCATAATAAGAATGATGAGTTAACATTTGCCTAAGCATCGATCGCCGGTGATGAGTATTAAGGAGTAATCAAAGGGATATGATTTCATTAGAATCTCTATTTATGTCACCTGTATATTCTCAATAACTTCTGTCTAATACCCTAGTCTCTCTGTATAATATGTATATATATATATATACTGTGAATGAATAAGAACATCCTTTGACATAACATTCATAATGAGTTGACATTTGTTAAATTTATGAAAAAGACTAATTAATTCGTAAATCTAGGTGTTTAAGTATAAATTTGATGTCATATGTATATAGAAAATATAAACAAGTTTGACTAGGTGTATGATAAATTTGACTAGATGTATAAGTATAAGTATAAACTACAACGTTAATTAGTTGGTCAGATGAATATATCGACCGAAGATACAAAACACACACAAATAAACGAAGCTAGGTAACATAAATAAATTTGAATATGCTTGTGATTATTGTCATGCTTAAGTTCATATAGGTTTAGGCGAATAAAAAAAAATGGCCTTTGTTATTAAGAAAATGTTAAAATGATATATATATATATATATATACTAGATGGTTACTATGCAGTATATAGATGATATGTATTTTTAATTAATATATATATATATATATATATATATATATATTATTTGATACATTGAATATAGTTTACAATAAATTCTATATAAATATAATTTGTAGGTGTGATTGTTTATATAGGACTGCAAATTAATCATTTTTTGGTTTTTTGAAATGTTGAATAGATATTAAAAAAAAAGCAAAATATATGTAAAATATATTTAAAATATAAACAAAACATAAATAAAATATTTTACGTAACACATAAAATAGACTCTCATATATCATACCATCTATGTTTTTATTAGCATGACATTTTTTTTTTCAGTTTTACATAAAAACTAAAATTTGATGACAATTGGATAATATCTATATGAAAAAAGCTGATCATACATGGTCCAATTTTATTGATAATGAAATAGGTGGGTTCATCTCGCTCTGAGTATACTAAGGTACAAAATGTGTGTTTTATGTGCACTTCTATATTACTATATATATATGTTGTTTCTATAGGATATTCGAAAGGGATGTAAAAAGCAATTGAATCAACATAAGGAATACTACATTTATAACTCGATGAATTAATTTTTATTTTATTTGGGATTTATTTAATATATAATAATAGAAATTCTCGTAGTGGGTAATATATTAATATTTTGTTAATATAAATTTATTTTTTGATTGACAGCATATTGTTAGAACATTTCATCAAGTCGAATGGTTTTATCCTATTTATACATCCACGGAATATCAAAGTCACTCCTACCACTTTCAGCTCGACATATGTTCCTTGGTGTCGAGGGAAAAATCCTGACGGATCGCTTAAAGACACAGCTTCCGACAGAGTTAACTACTTTGAATTTCAAAATTCATACGGTCTTGACTTGGGAAATAATGGATTTGGAAAATTGATTCGAAAGAGTAGCCGAAAGAAGGAAGAACCATCTCTGATCAATGCTTATATATATATATATATATATATATATTCAAAGGTACGTATAACCTATATAATATAGTTACTTGGTTATATGTAATATGAATTTGTACCGTCTACAAAATATCTAAGTAGGTAACTCGGTTTTGGTTAATTTTTATGCAGCTTGACTAAATCCAAGGCAGATAGATAGAGTCCATATAAATATAGACTAGAATTATTCCATTCTTTTTTTATAAAAAAAAACACCTTACTTTATTATAAAAGTGTATTAGTATTACAAGCATTGTATCAACCAGTGTAGCAAAGTATCAAATGTGTGATATTTTGAAATCATATTTTTTTTTGTCGTATTTATTTCATGCATTTACTAACGTTTTTATTTTAAGGGAATTAATAATACTCCAACAAAAAAAAAAAAGCGAGGTTTCTGAGACTATGGTTTCTGTTTTTTGTGTCATCAATCCACTTTCACAATTGTCTGTCATAATGAATTAGTGTGTGAATTTAGGGGTTCGATATTGATTTCTCGAAGTTCCGATGTCTGTTCAACTACCATCTTGTTGATCCCGATGATTACGATTTCCGTGAAAATCAACAGGAAACCAACGGGGAGTTCATGAAGACGCTTTCTCAAGAATCCCTTTAGCGCTACAACAAAGAATTGGTTAGAACTGAATAATCAATTTATGTTCTTTTTTTTTTGTTGTATACAACATCTCAACTAAATGGGTTCGTTCCTCTTACTAGGGTACGGAATTTGAATTTCACGAGGTTGTCAAAGCCAATTTTCACGGATGTTGTGGATATATGTTTCTCATAACGTTTCAAGTGATTGACCCGTCTGATGATAACCGGGAAAAAACCTTCCAAGCTAGGATCCGTTACACTTCACATAGCCCGGCTGAATTCGTCTTTTGTAGGCCAAAACCGGATCCAGAGGGTAATCTTTTCTATTCCAACTATTTTTTCTACAGATTTTTTAATACTTTGGGATCATAGCAAAAGCATAATTAAGTGGTTAACATCTGTTTTGTATATATTTTTTTGGCAGTTGACTGATTCCGATCGAAGAACAACATGTCAAAGGTATATGTTGTTATAAAAGACTTTAACGCTCGTGTGGATCATTCACATCACTTTACGTTAACGTTGGATTGTGGATAACTATATATATTTATATTGATTTCTTTTGTTCATTGATTCTAGCAGATTGACGTAAAAGCTCTAGTTAATTTATCAAAAAAATATATATATATTTGGATATTGATAAACTGCATGATATCTATTGAATTTTTTTTTTTTTTTTCAATCATCTATTGAATATTTTTTTTTTTTTTTTTGAATATTTAAATACTCTATGTTGGGGAAATGGCCAACAATGAAAGAAGTATAATTTAATGGCAGACCTATACGTACGAGGTTTGCCGCCACTCGAAGACAAGACAAACTAACGATATCATGTTTAGGACGAGTCATGGGTTTATTGGGAAAACAAATTTTACTGTATAGTGGTCAGGATCGGTCATGCATGGGTTTATCATAAACCGAATATACTTAGCCCTCCTATCGTTCTAAAGCTTGCGATAGTTGTTTACTTAGTACAATCGATAACAATTATAGATCTGGATCTTAATTGATTTCCTTATATGTATTTTGATGTCTAAAGTTAAAAAATCTGCAAACAAAAGGTTAATAAGAATTACAAACTTTATGGAGGAGTGGAAAGAAAGTTTCCAACTTCATAAAACTTGACAATTTGTTTTTGATGGAAGCGAAGACATTTGAAAAATAGCAATAAAAAGAATTTCGTATTCCATTAGCTATGCATAATAAGTTTCAAATTCTCTTATGAGACTAGCTAACATATTTCAGATTCATATTAATTTTTCTGTCGTGTCATATTTTGGAGTATCGTCAATTTAATGCAATTTTTACTAGCATTGTTTGTTACATATTTTGAATTAAGATTTTTCCATAAGAGCTTTCGATTCGTGTGTTAGTTTGACGAACCTAAAAAGTATGAGATCAAAAACGAAGTATAAAGTAATAAAAAGGACTTGCATTATATAAAAATATATATATATAAATAAATAAAAAGGGACTTGAGTAAAGAAGAGGAACGCAACTAAAATCTCTTTCAACAAGACCGAACAGCAAAACAAAGTTAGGGTTTTGCCATTTCTTCTTCAACGCGAGAAGAGGCAAGCATGGGTGAATCATTCGAAGGTTTTGGTTTCTCTAAACTCCTAAGGGTTTGTATATATATACTCTCGACCAATCGAATTAAACTCCCTTTGTTTTTGAATTAGTTATCCCAGGGTGGACATCGTGGGTCGAAGATGCATATTTGCTATGTACACCTGAAGATCCTGAGTGCTTGAAGCATCACTACATTACACGAACCGAGAAAGACGAGCCTCAATACACAGTAGATGAAGAAATTGCCATGATGAACGAACAAATCGAGAAGAGCGAGGTTTTTGAAACTATATGGTTCTTTTTGTTTTATATTACAATATACTTTCAAAATTGTCATATTGAATTGATGTCTGAACTAGGGGTTCGATATTGATTTCTCGCTGTTCCGGTGTCTGTTCAACTACCATCTTGTTGATCCTAATGATACTGACTTCGTTGAGGAGCCAGAAACTACTAAGGATCTAATGAAGAGGCTTTCTCAAGAATCCCTTAAGCGCTACAATGAAGAGGAGGTCATATATCTAATTTATGCTCTTCATATATGATCTAGATGTTGTTGTACACACACACACACATATATATATATATAGATATGAATGGTTCGTTTGTTTTGAAACAGGGCACGGGGTTCGAATTTGTCAAGTTTGTGAAAGCCAATTTTCACTATAGCTCGGGGTTCATGTTTCTCATAACGTTTCAAGTGTTGGATCCGTCTGATGACGAAGAAAAACTCTTCCAAGCTAGGGTTCGTTACTCTTCTCGTTTCCCGGCTCAATACGTCTTTTGTAGGCCTAAACCCGATCCAGAAGGTACTCTTTTCTTTTCCAACTCTTAAAACTTATGGCGATCAATAGCAAAAGCATAAGTGATTCATTGTGGAGTACTGTATTTGCCTCTTTCTCTTCGTTTAAAGATGTGAAATTGTATATTTTGTTTTTCTTTTCTTTTGAAATATTTGGTTATTATCTTTGTCTCCTGTCATTTATTTTGTGATTTTTGATTATTTTGGCAGTGGACTGTGATGAAATTTCCGAGGAAGATGTCAAAGGCGCATGATATATCTATATATATAAAGTGTACTTTTCTCACTTCTGGTGCTGCCACGTCATCACATCTATCAATTAACTAAGGCTATTTTTTGAAGCCCAATTTTAAAAGACAACCCAGTAAGTAATTTTTATTTCTTTCTTTAATATTGAGTTTAAAGCCCATTACGAGTCCATCTGTATTACACGTTTAATATGTTCTTCGAATAAAACCCTTTTTCAGATAGCTCTACTCCGCCGCTGTTAATGTGCGACCTCAACCGTCCCCCCATCTTGATTCCGCCGTTAATCAAGCCTTTTGGCATTGCCTCAGTTCTGTCACCTCAAACGTCCCTCATCTTCTTCATTATTTCTTTACTCGCTTATCCTTCAAACCTTTCACTATCTCCATCGGATCGTCTTCCTCTAAAATGGTAATTCAAGTCTTTCAATGCTCTCTCATTCAATTGAAGCCCCAATACTTTTTCTTCAATGGGTGCAAGGTGAAGTCCTATATAATGTCCTCTCCAACTTCATGCCTCTCACAATTTCCTTACTCTCTGAATTTTATCTTCACTTACATGGATTTCACGGTCGTTTCTTTCGCAAATCTCAAAGCTAGCCGCCTACACCAGCGGATCGTTGGGAGATTGCTTCGTCACTGGCCTGCCCGCAACGTCAAAAAAGGAGGCCAACTAATGGGAGTAGATTTCCTGCTAATAGATCAAAAGGTTGTATCCATCTCAAATACATTTACTATATTTCCCGTTTACTATATTGTGTTCATCTCTTAAAAGTAAAACTTTCATAATTAAACGCTCATGAGTTCGTTTTCTTTTGAAAAAGAAATAGCCAACTTTTCTATATGATGTACAGGGCGTCCGTCTTCTACTTTTCAATATGATGTAGATTAACGGTGTTGTTATTTTATTCTATTATTAATTTATAGAGAGAATAGAAGAGTTTCGGAGTTTGCAAAGGCGAAAGCAGAAGCAGAGCTGTTCAAGGCGAAGGAGATAGTAAAGGAGCTTATTTTAAGGATAGAGGAGCCGAATCAAAGGTTAAAGTCTTGATTTTTTTATACTGAAGCTGTGAGAGAATTAGAGGATGTGAAGCAAGAACTGAGTAAGTTGAAGCTTGATATAGCCTATGTTTCGAGAGAGAACGCTGTGGTAGAGAAAGAAGTAATGGAGTTAGGTATCAAAATGGAGGAGAATTTGAAGTTGTTAGAGAGTCTTAAGTTAGAGGTCGATACTTCGAACGAAGACCATGTTTTGGTTGAATTGGCGAAGATAGAGGCTTTGAAGGAATGCAAAGAAGTTGAGGAGCAGAGAGATAGAAAACAAAAGGAAGTGTCTGAGTCATTAGATAAACGGAAGACGAGAATAAAGGAAATGATGAGAGATTGAGAGATCAAAGAACATTGAGAGTGAGTTATGTGAGACTTTATCAGATATTGAGATGTTAGAGATGCAGTTGAAGCTCGTCAAGGAGATGGAGAGGAAGATTCAGAGGAATGATAGTATGTCGAGATCGAAAAACCGTGGTTTTGAAAGAGGGAAAAATGTTTTGTCGGTTAAAGAGATTACAAAGCAACAAAAGCAAAGAAGGAGGAGCTCGCTTCGATTAACACGGAGCTCTTTTGTTTGGTAAATACAATGGATACATTGAATCAAGAACTTGACCAAGCCAAACAAGAAACAACACGGTTTGAGAAGACGATACAAAAGGATGATGTAATGATTGAGAGACTCAATTCGAAGCTTCTTATTGTGAATGATCAGTTAGAAGCAGTATCTGCAGCTGAAGAAAGAATCAGTTCTCTTGCTGACAATTTAACTACTTCAGTTGAGAAGCTAAAAAAATGATAAAGAAGCTGCAAAGAAAGAGGAGCTTGAGCTAAAAGAAGAAGCAACGGTCATCAAGAGTGAAGTATAGAACACATAAATAGGAATTGGTAAAAAGGAGAAAGAGTTGCTTTCAAAGTTAGATGAGCTTGAGAAAGCTTAGCACACAGAGGCTTTAGCTCTCGAGAAGCTCAAGTCTATGGCAGAGAAGACAATGGAAACACGGGAAATGGAATCTCAGAGAAGTTCAATCTCAAGATTTGAGTACGAGTATTTGAGTGGACAAGCTTGTCACGCGAAAGAAACTGCAGAGAAGAAAGTGGAAGCTGCAATGGCGTGGGTTGAAGCACTCAAGGGTGGAAGAGTGGGAGTGGGAAAAAAATGGTGGAAGAAGAAAGGGCATCATTCAGGATGCATAGGTCGCTATCTATAAAGAGACTGGTCCAAAATGAGATTCAAAAGCTCAAGCAGAAGTCAGAATACTATGGCGTGATCAGGTCTCCTAAACCTATAAGAAAATCGCTTCAAAGTCACAAAGACAAAGGTTTGATCAACTCTCCTAGACCGGTAAGAAAATCGGCAAGGCTGAGCGGGAATTTCACTCCGGTTCAGGGAGGGAAGTCGAGAAGATACTCATCAGGGAACAGAGCGACTCCAACGTTCTTTGTAATCAAGAAGAGGAAGAAAGTTCTTTGTTGTCGTAACTGAGTTTTGTTTTGCTTGCATTTTAAAGTTTCACATACATTGTTTGTAATTGTAATGTATAGCTTGTAATCGGTTTATTGTTTTGAATTTTATTGTATTTATGTATATTTAAGTTGTATATGAATAACGATAAGTGATATCATTTGTTTTAGTAATTTGAATGGTTTAAACTAGAACCAAAAATGTTTTAGTAAGTTGGATAATACGTTTTTGAGCGTAATCATCTCTCTCAAATGGGCAAAGTTCAGCTTCCATATTATATAAGGACCAAACATTTTTGCCACTAGCCGAGCCGACCACAAATTTGGTATAACCTTTTCGTATAACAGAAAGAAAAAAAAATACAAATCAAAAGTAAATAAAACTAAAACCTAATCTAATTATAATGAATCATAATAGTATAATATTAATAATAATAAACCAGAAGTAACGACTAAAGCAAAAAAAAAATTTAACTTCTAATTCTATATTTTATGTTCGATTCCCGCTATCAGCCCAAATATAAATGGATTAAAAAAGATAAAAAATTTGGTATAGTTGACCGGGAAATATAGTAATTTTTTCCTCGGATCCCAAAAGACACATATTAATACAAAAAAAGATCATCATGATTTAAATAAATTTTAAATTTCTAAAATACACAACATAATATAAACTTGAAAAAAAAAATACCCAAGAAAAACAACAAAAGAACAAAAAATAATATACGAACAACCAAACCACATGGAAAAAAATAAAAAAACAAACAAAATAACAAACTAACAAAACAACCAAAATAAAGACAATTTCATCAAACTTTTCGCGCGTAGCGCGGATCAAATGCTAGTCGATTTATATATAAGAGTTTTTCCTTCGATTCGATGGATCATTTACGTTACGGTGACGTTGGAAACTTGGATTGATATATACTGACAAACTGTAGATGTGCCTTTAAACATTTGATGGTGACAGAAGTAAAGGATGGCTTCAAAAACATTACTCAAAGAAAATATGGTGCAATCTCCGGTTAAGTAGGCCTCCTATATTTCCTAATTTCACATGAGAAAATATTATAATCCCATCCAACCCAATGTTGAAACAAGGGCAATCCATTGTTTTGTAGTATTGTGATCAAGACCGGTCAAGATTTTTTTTAAACCCAAATTTATAAATATAATTCTTATTGTTTGACACGTTTTTATGAAGATTTTACAAAGATGATTACGCCACTGGTGTTGGTGTAACATGTGCTAGGTTCGCCTACCGTAGACCATTAAAATAAAAAAAATAGCCGTAGACATTTTCGAAAAAAAGGGAATTTCTCAGCATAAAATGATTTGAGAAACAGATAAATCCAACCAAAAAGCTTTCTCCAAGAAAAAGGAAAAAAAAAGACAAAAAATGAAGAACCCCAAACCAAAAAATAGTTAATGGTGGACCTATATACGAGGTTTGCCAATGGAAAGTAGTAGTGTCCCCAAAGAGATTCGGATTTCTCCGAGGAGAATGTTGGGCCGGCCAACCTTAAAAAAGACATGGTTTCTTTCTGTCATGTTCCACTTTTTTTTTTGTTTTCTAATTTAATACATAATTCTTTTTTTCTAATTTAATAAAAAAAAAATTCTTCACTTTGATTAATTCGATGGTTGTTTACTTATCCGTATTGTTATAAAAACACTACGTTAACTTAAAATGTAAGGTCATCACACGACCAGACAATAAAAGAAATTGTAATCAGAGATATTTAGAAGGGAAATTGTTTTGGGTAGTAGTTGAACGAAACTAA
This sequence comes from Camelina hispida, assembly GCA_023657505.1. Lineage (NCBI taxonomy): Eukaryota > Viridiplantae > Streptophyta > Magnoliopsida > Brassicales > Brassicaceae > Camelina > Camelina hispida. The sequence continues at coordinate 44,778,585 of CP094632.1, read as the reverse complement.
AAGTATAGAGCCAAAAAAGACAGATAAAAAAAGAGGGGGTTTGAGTGAAATAAATGAGATATTATAAAGAGAGTTTCAAACAAAGGGAACGAAACTCTAAAATCACTTTCCCCAAAAAAAAAAAAAAGAGTTAGGGTTCTTCTTTCTACTCAACGCGATGGGTGAATTTGGAGAAGGTACGATTCGAATTTCGTTTTATGTAACGTTAAAAACTTTATAATTTTATACTCTTTCCCTTATCGACTCCAGTTACAATTTTACAACCTCGTCGTAGGCTGGGTCAAGTTGCTCGAACCGGCGTTTTTGCTGTGGAAACCTACAGACTCTGACTACGAGAGACCTTCATACATGACTCGGACCGAGAAAGATAAGCCTGAGCTCACACCGGAGCAAGAACTTGCAATAATGACCAAAGAAGTCAACGACAGCGATGTATGGTTTTTCGTATATATATCAGGTTTACAATTCTGTGGGTTTGATTTGGTTTTGTTTTTTATGCAGGGGTTTGATATAGATTTCGGATCTTTCCGCTGCGTTTTCAACTACCATCCTGCGATTCTCCATTCATATGGATTCAGTGACGATGAGACAGAAACCCTTGAGGATTTACTCAAGAGGCTTGCTCAGGGATCCCTTACTGACCACAATGGCAAATGTGTGAGAGCACTAGCTACTAGTCTTTTTGCCTTTTACGCTTTCAAATTCAATTGGCTTAGCTTATTTATGAATGTTGTTTTGTTTTTCTCAAAACAGGGCACAAATTTTGAGTTTGTCAAAATTGTTAAAGCCAATTATCACTTTGCTGCTGCGATCATGTATCTCATAACGTTTCAAGTTAAGGATCCTTATGATGACAATATTAAACTCTTCCAAACGAGGGTACTTCACGCTGACGGTATCAGGACTGAGTATGTCTTTTGCAGGCCCCAACCCAATCAACGACGTATGATAAGAAGCTATTCTTTTTTTTTTTTTCATTGAATTCATTATCCATGATAATCTTCCTCTATCACCATGTGATGAGAGCTCCCATTTATTTTTGTTTCTTGAGATTTTATATTATTTGGTTTGTTTCTATAGTTGAATGCATTGGGATCAAGAAAGATGTGGAGAAAGTTGTTAAGAGAGATCTTGAGCAAGTTGTCAAGAGAGATGTCCCGAAAGATGTCAAAAAACAAAAGTAAGTGAGGAAACATCTATACCTACATGGGATCTTTAGGAATCGTAGACAATGAGAAATGTTTCCGTGTATTGCTTAGAATGACTTACAAGTCTTTTATAGACTACATAGGAGATCTTAGAAAATTTAATTACAATCAATTTACAATTACAAACATATCAACTATTTTTTAACTGAATCACATCTTGTTAAGTAATTGCCGAAGCAATAACTCAGTGCCTAGATGGAACTGATTCTGTTAATATTCTCCCGCAAGTTGGAGCATGCACATCTTGATTTGAGAAAAAAAAAAGTATTGATATGTGAAACAGATTAAGGATGGTTGAATGAGATAATTAATTATTTATTATGCTCGACAAATTCAGCCAAAATACCTTTTCCAGAAAGAAAAAAGAAAAAATAAATAAAGAACCCCACCAAAAAAAAAGTAGTTAATGGTGGACCTATACGAGGTTTTGCGCCAGTGGGAAGTAGTCCCCATAGAGATTCGGATTTCTCCGAGAAGAATGTTTGGGCCAGCTAACCTTAAAAAAGACATATGCTTTCTGTCATGTTCCACTTATTTTTGTTTTTTCATTTAATAATTTTATTAATATATTTTAGATACTACTAGTATACATGATAAAATTGATAATGATACTATTAAGTAGTTTAACTCCATATTAATCAGATGGTTGTTTTTACTTATCCGCAATGTTAACAGTTATAAAACTCTATGTGAACGTAAAATGTAAGGTTATCAGACGACCAGACAATAAAGAAATTTAATCAGAGAACATAATCAGAGATATTCAGAACAGAGCTTTCGATTGGGTAGTAATTGAACGACACTAAACGTATAGAGCCAAAAGACAAAGATTAAAAATAATAGGGACTTGAGTTAAATAAATGAGATTATTATTATAAGAGAGTTTTAGTACAAGGGGGAACGAAAAAAAAAGAGTTAGGGTTCTTCTTTCTACTCAACGCGATGGGTGAATTCGGAGGAGGTACGGTTCCAATTTCGTTTTATGTAAATTTTAAATCTTTATAGTTTTTACTCTTGCCACTAACGATTCCAATTACAATTACAATGTCGTGGCAGGCTGGGTCAAGTTGCTCGAACCAGCGTATTTGCTGTGGAAACCTACGGACTCTGACTACGAGAGACCTCCATACATGACTCGGACCGAGAAAGATAAGCCTGAGCTCACACCAGATCAAGAACTTGCATTAATGACCAAAGAAGTCAATGACAGCGATGTATGGTTTTGTTTTTTTTTTTTTATATATATCATCATCAACTTTACTAGAATTGTGTGAAATTTGATTTGGTTTTGTAGGGGTTTGATATCGATTTCAGACCTTTCAGCTGTGTTTTCAACTATCATCCAGCGATTCTCCATTCATGTGAATTCAGTGACGATGAGACAGAAACCTGTGAGGATTTACTCAAGAGACTTGCTCAGGGATCACTTAATGACCACAATGGCAAATGTGTGAGTGAGAGAGATCTCACTTGTCTACTCTTTTGCCATATGTTTTCAAATTCAGCTGGCTTATTTATGATTGTTGTTTTGTTTTTATCAAAACAGGGCACAAATTTTGAGTTTGTCAAAATTGTTAAAGCCAATTATCACTTTGCTGCTGCGATTATGTACCTCATAACATTTCAAGTTAAGGATCCTTATGATGACAAGATTAAACTCTTCCAAACAAGGGTACTTCACGCTGACAATATCAGGACTGAGTATGTCTTCTGCAGGCCCCAACCCAATCAAGGAGGTATATATATATTAAGCTTGCCTCTTTCACCATGTTAGTAGGATTTGTCATGTTTACTTCTTTATTTCGTGAGATTTATAGTATTTTGGATTTGTTTTGATAGTGGAATGCATTGGGATTATAAAGGATGTGTATTATAAAGATGTCAAGAAACAAAGGTATATTCGAAAAGATCTTAACTACTTTGATGTCTTGTATGGATGGTTTTCTTAAAAGTGATTGTCTTCTTTTTAGAGATTGGAGTAGGAGCTTTTATATATACCCACAAGGTGTGAGAAGCAAGATATGATCCGATCCGTTGTTTTTTTTAAAGCTGTAAACGTAGAGGTATTTAAGTGTAGCTGGATACAAAAATAGGGAACGTATAGTGTTAAATCGAAAAAAAAAAATAACCAAATTAAAGTGTATTGGATTGGAACAAACTAGTCTTTTCTAGACTTTGGCTGAAAGATTTGTAATTATTTAAAGTTCCAAAACAGTTACAAAAGGTTTTATAAATTAAGAAAAAGGGAATTACAAAATTTATTTTGTGGGAATCTAAGACACTTAATTTGGTTTTGGTATTTGATTAGTGATGAGATATCTAAATTCATAGAATCTTTTATCGTATTTTTTACTCAGTGGAATCTTTAATGACGTTGTTAATTATACTGGAATAAAAAAGATATCAGAACAGAGCTTTCGATTGGATTGAGTTGTAAATTCCTAAAGGAAACTATAAAGTATGTACATGTAAATTCCCTGAGGGGGAATTAATTTATAGATAAAAATTATGAGGCAAAAACCAAAGAGCAAGAAAGTTAGAGGGACCTGAATGTAACGGGTGAATAGATTATTAAAATCACTTTCCCGAAAAACAAATTAGGGTTGTTCAAAACGCTGCTTGAGCGATGCTGCGTGAACAATTTGCAGGTACGAATCCAACTTGGTTTCTCTAAAAATTTCGGATTTCTGAAAAATTCTGTACTGATCGATGTGATCAATGTTGTGATTCTGATTACGTTTGCAAGGTTGGACTTGGTGGCTCGAGGATGCATATTTGCTATTTACACCTGATGACCCTGACTGGTTGAGACCTTACTATATCACCCGAACCGAGGAAGAGGAGCCTCGGCTCACACCAGACCAAGAAACTGATCTGATGAACGAACAAATCGAAGCTAGCGAGGTTTTGTTTTTTTTTTTAAACTTTTGGTTTTATGTTATCGATACAGCTTTAATAAAAAAATAAGAGTTGATTAATGGATCTTTAGGGGTTTGATATCGATTTTACAAAGTTCCGCTGCCTTTTCAACTACCATCCTGTTGATTTCGATGATGATGAATTCGTCGAGGAGCCAGAAACCAATTTGGATTTGCTCAAGAGGCTGGCTCAGAGATCCATTGATAACTACAATCAACAACATGTGAGAGAACTGAGCACTATTCTCACTATTAATTGATGCTTATGCTTTTTTTGTGTGTGTTTGTGGTCTCCCATTTTACAGTCAATTAAATTGAAATTCAAACAGGAGACAGAATATGAATTTACCAAGGTTCTCTATGCCAATTTCCACATGTCTGCTGGAGTAATGTTTCTCATTACATTCCAAGTGAAGGATCCTGCTAATTACCTGACTAAAGACTTCCAAGCTAGGATTCGCTACTCTTTCGTCGATGAGAGCAACTTTGTCTTCTGCCGGCCTAAACTTGATCAAGAAGGTACTCTTTTCTTTCGTCGATGAGAGCAACTTTGTCGTTCCTTGAGATTAATTCTAGATTGGTTTGCCAGGTTCGACCGGCGAAGATGACGTTGGAGTGGCCGAGAAAGATGTCAAGAAACCAAGGTATACTATTATTTAGGAATACAAACCTGGATGCATCTTTTCCTTAATTTTTTTGTTTGTGTGAGAATCTGGATCTTTGATATTCACAGACTGGACTAGGAGCAATAATGTATATGAAATTAGTTACACGCCGATGCATTTGTGAAGATTTTTAAAGATGTCATGGCATTTGATATGAAGAATTGAAGATACCAAAATTCCATATGTTTTTTTTTTTTTTTTAATTTTTTTTATGTATTGTTGATCCATAAATATTTTTGTTTACACTGAATTTTGGCTTTTTTATTCATGCGATAGTTGTTTGACGGACGATCCATGCAATAAAAGAAATATTATAAACCCCCTAATCACTATATCCTGATAATAATGATTGTGTATAACAAAGTAATTTTACAAAAAGTTGTTATAGATTAATATTATAAGAAAATTGACTAACACTTTGCATGAAAATTTGTAATCAAATTATAATTTTAATCTATACAGTTTCCAAAAAAAAAGGGTGAAAAAATTAGAAACAGAACAATAAAGGGAATACCGTATTTCATATTTTCATTGGTTATGAGACTAGTTCATAGACTTCAAATAAATACTTCTCTTTTGTCGTATTATAGTTTTTGGAGTATAATAAATACACTTTTTACTAACGATGTTAATTTATAAAAAAGATTTTTCCAAAAAATTAAAAAGAGTTTTCGATTGGGTGGTAGTTGAACGAAACTAAAAGAATGAGGGGAAAAGACAAAAATAAGGAAATAAAAAGGGTGTTGAGTAAAAAAAAAAAAAAAAAAGTGGAATCGGATATTAATATTGAAAGAGAGTTCCAGATATTAATCGGATATTAATATTGATAGAAGTTGCCTTCACCAAAGCAAAGCGAAGAGAGGAAAAAAAAAAGTTAGGGTTTTGTTCATCACTGCTTTTTGACGCAAGGCGATTTGTGAGAGGAGGAGAGGCATGGGTGAATCATTCGAAGGTATATGAATCCAATTTTGTTTCTCTAATCCCTTGATTGAGTTTTGTAGACACTACCGATGATCAATCGATTTTAAACTCCCTTTTTTGTTGTTTCAGGGTGGACTTCGTGGGTCGAAGATGCATATTTGCTATGTACACCTGAAGATCCTGAATGCTTGAATCATCACTACATCACACGAACCGAGAAAGACGAGCCTCAGAACCGAGAAAGATGAACGCACAAATCGAAGCTAGCGAGGTTTTTTTATTATTATTATAGATAATTGTTTTCGTTTTAACTAATAAGCTATCAATCCAATTTCAAAATTGTCTGTGTGAATTTAGGGGTTCGATATTGATTTCTCCAAGTTCCGATGTCTGTTCAACTACCATCTTGTTGATCCTGATGATTACGATTTCCTTAAGGATCAACAAGAAACCAACGGCGAGTTCATGAAGAGGCTTTCTCATGAATCCCTTAACCGCTACAATATCGAATCGGTGAGAACTGAAATTATCCAATTTATGCATGTTCTTTTTTGTACACAACAACAACTCCAAACTGAATTGTTCCTTTTTTTTTTTTGTTACTAGTGTACGAAATTGGAGTTTCTCGAGGTTGTGAAAGCCAATTTTCACGGATCTTGTGGATATATGTTTCTCATCACGTTTCAAGTGTTTGATCCGTCTGATGACCAGGAAAAAACCTTCCAAGCTAGGATCCGTTACACTTCACACAGCCCGACTCAATTCGTCTTTTGTAGGCCGAAACCTGATTCACTAGGTACCAAAAACAAAAGTTAATTGTTTCTTTTGATATTATTTTCTTTCATAGCAAAAGCATAAGTAGTTTCATTGTGTTGCCTGTTTCTCGTGGTTAATAATCTCTTGTTTCTAGACATTTTTTTTTACATTATTTGGATTGTTTTGGCAGTGGGTTCTGATGACACTTCAGAGGAAGATGTCAAAGGTATATGATTTTATCCATCTGTAATAAGAGCCTTTACTTTTGATGGATTATTTACTTTAGTTGACATTGGCATCTTGGATTAATTTTTCTTTTTACCCATGATACTTGCAGGTTGACGTATGAGCTTTTAAATCCCCAGAGCTAGCTGAGATGTGAGAAATGTAATTTTCTGTAATCAAATTCAAGCGGATCCATTAATTATAGAGATTAAAGAATACAAATCCATTGATTTTAAAACGTCGACTCCCTCTCATTTAATCGACCAACCTTAAAAATTGTTAGGGTCAATCTACACCATTCCTGTATTAATCTGCATCTACCACTTTTTAGGCTTGGAGAGTTACATTTGGTATGACCTTTGTGTGTATGATGAGCTTTGTCTTGTCTTCCATACTAGCCAGAAAACATGTTGATAGACAAATACGAGAATAAATTTTGTGATTTTGCCTAAAAAATGTGTAATCATATTTGAGTTTTAATCTCTAATGTTAAAGTCATTTATTTTACTAAAATTTTATAAAGGAAAAAGGAGAAATTACTTCAACTTCATAAAGCTGAAACATTTTTCTTGTTGCAACGAAAAGAATGTCTCTTTTCATTATTGATGCGACTCATACATTTTAAATTCATATTATTTTTTGTCGTATTATGATTTTGAAGTATTTAATGCCTTTTTCGAATATTCTGAGTTGAAATAAGATTTCAGACAAAGCTTACGATTGGGTGACTGTTGAACAAAACTCAAAGTATGAGGCCAGAAAAAAAAGATAAGGAAATAAAAGGGACTTGAGTATAATAAAAGGGACTTGAGTATAATAAATAGAATATTATTTCTTCTGTTCCAATTTATAAGATCTTTTAGGCTTTTTCTATTTGTTTTATTTTATAAGATTTTCCAAATTTCTATGTATTTTTAATATTAGTTTAATAGTTTTTGAGTATTTAAACTCTGCAGTATTTTTTTCTATTAGTTGAATTTTATGAAATGATAGAACATTTATTGTTTCTTAATCTTTGTGCTTTTATTAATTAAAAACTCTTATATAATGGAACAAATGGGTGAATTTGTGATTTAACATTACTCTACTTTCATACATCTGTACTTAGCGATATTTGTGATTCGTGACGAGACCGATGGGTGAATTTGAAGGTACGATTCAAAGTTTTCATATCTTTATCTAAAGTTTACACTGATTTGTGTAAAGTAAGGTCCGATCGATTCCGGTTACACATTTATGTCTCAGGCTGGGTTACGTGGCTTGAACCAGCGGTTTTGCTGTGGAAACCTGGGGGTCATGGCTACGAGAGACCTTCATACATGACTCGGACTGAGAAAGATGAGCCTAAGTTCACACCGGAGGAAGAACTAGAAATAATGACCAAAGAAGTCAATGAAAGCGATGTATATATGTCCCTTAATCTATGGTTTATTATGATAATAATAATAATAATATTAATCAACTTTGTGACATTGAGGTTTAATTTGATATGCATATGCAGGGGTTTGATATAGATTTCAGGTCCTTCCGCTGCGTTTTCAACTACCATCCTGCGATTCTTGATTCGCATAAGTTCGTTGATGAATCAGAAACCACTGAGGATTTACTCAAGAGACTCGCTCAGAAATCACTTGATGACCGTAATAAACAAAATGTGAGGAACTAGTTTTTTTATAAGCCTTTGATCAATATGCTAATTTATGTTTTGAAAAACAGGACACAAGATTTGAGTTTATCAAGATTGTTAAAGCCAATTATCACTTTGCTGCTGCGATTATGTTTCTCATAACCTTTCAAGTTAAGGATCCTTATGATGACAAGATTAAACTCTTCCAAACAAGGGTACTTCACGCTAACAATATCATGACTCAGTATGTCTTCTGCAGGCCCAAACCCAATCAACGAGGTATATAAGGAACTTACGTTGTTTTATGTTTCCATCTAGCCAGCGTGATAGTTTCTATGAATTCGTTGTGGAAGATAATTGTGCTATATATATTTCTCACCATATTAGATGGATTTAGGCTGTGAGCTACCATCAATTTTATTTATTTTTGGTCGAAAGTGGTTGTTTCTGAGATTTATACTATTTGGTTTGGTTTTTATAGTGGAATGCATTGGGACTGTCAAGAAAGTTGTTGAGAAAGATGTCGACAAAGATGTAGTAGCAAAAGGTAATGTGTATATGTGAATCATGTTTGTATAATATTACACAAAAGTTTAAGTCCATGTGAGTGAGTGTGAGGAGAGCCTCTCAATCCAATTATTAGAGATATGTTTCCGCAAACCACTTTAGAGTTTAGACTGATATCAACAAGAGAGATGAAGCTTCTTCTTTTTCACCATGTGACCTTTTTGTAGTTGAAAGTGGCTGCTTCTTCAAGATTTATACTATATGGTTCGTTTTTAGAGTGGAATGCATTGGGATCAAGAAAAAGCTCTTACGTTGATGTAAGATTCTTGTATGGTTGATATCGCGTTGATTTTTTTTTTTTTTGTTTTCTCTTTACAGATTGGAGTAGGAGTTTTTATATATAAGAGAACCGAGAGATGCTCCACTGTTATTATGTATGAATATGTTACTATGGGAGTGCTAGGGAATTAACTTCTTTGTAAAGTTGTTGTGCTGTGTTATGTTCTAGTTATTTCCCACATTTATTGACCAAGAATATTTCATTTATCTGAATCACATATTTATACATAAAAGAAATGGAACCTATTCCCCTTTTTATTGTACCACACAAACTAAACTGAACCAAATTAACTTAAAATTGGGCTTAATTTAGCTTGTATCATGCTTTGTAAGTTTGTATTATGCCCATTTTAATTGGGCTTTTAAATGAAAGAAAGGAATGGCCGACCAAAAAAAAAAAAAAAAACTGAACCAAATTTCACCTAATATTATATGTACATGTGTTTATGATTAGGGCCGGCTAAGTAAGATATGGAACCGAGTTTATTAACAGCATAATCATCAGTTATTTTTAGTGGGTAAGATAATAAAAAAATATAAAAATAATTAAAAGTTGAGGAGAGAAAGACACAATGTCTATGCCCAAATTTCCAGAGACATACCGAGACCCTCTTTTATTATAATCCATAAGCTGATTGGTTGATGTTTTTAAAACAAACAAAATTTAATTAAACAATATTATTGTATTAAAATATTTTTTGAGAATCCATTTTCAAAGGATTACTGATGGTGATGCTCTAAGACTATTCTTTGCTTCTACTATTTTTAAAAAATCTTTTTTGGTTACTATTCTTTATTATTCATATACCGTATAATTAGAGTTTTATTTTTTGGGATGATTTATTGATTAAAGTACATTTGTTTCCTTCCTCACATTGATCGAGAATGCTTGCGTTTTTGAGCTAAAATCTCATAACACTCCACACAATAGCTCAGTGGTTGCGAGCTCCATGCGCACGCGCGCGCGCTTAGGGTTCGAATCCCACTAGTTGCGGTACAACTGATACAACTATGGTGCAACTGGTACAACTAGTTTTTACACCTTACTAGTATTATACCATGCGAGATTATTAACTTTCTGTTTAACTGTGGGTGAAGGCAAGTTTGACATCTGACATAAAGTGGTCCGATACATAGAACACACATAGGTCAGGGAAAATTTTTGCCAAGAGAAAGAGAACCATTTGTAAACAAATGCCAAGAGAAAGGAGAAAAATGTGGGAAAAAGTTATTCTAAAAAATTTCGATAATGTTATTTTTGTCTCTAGAATTATAAATTAATTTAATCTTGTCTGATAGATTAAACTTTTTCCCACATCTTTTGTGTAAATTAATTTATAATTACTTTTTGCTTAGAATTAAAGAAGTTGAAAATATTAAGTTAAATAAAATTGGACTAAATATTATTTAACACATTCATCTCCAAAATAGTGGATGAACAAGTTGAATAAGTTGGAAAAAATTATTCTAACCAACTTTCACCATTTGAATGGAAGAAATTGAAGAAGTCGAAAAAAACTATCCAACACATTTAACTTAAAAAGTTGTAAAAATAAACTATTTCGACAGCAAAAATGTTCAACTTGTTCATCCACTATTTGGAGATGAATGAGTTGAATAATATTCAGCCCAATTTCTTCGACTTAATATATTAATCTCTTCAATTTTAAGTATATTTAATTTAATATTTTCAACTTCTTCAATATTTCAAATTTTTAAGTTTGAATGAGTTTTTTTCAACTTCTTCAACATTTTCCATTCAAATGGTGAAAGTTGGTTGAAATTTTTTTTCCAATTCCTTCAAACTTTTGAATTGTCCAACCATTGCACATAAAGAGATAACAAAAACAAAAGAAAAGGAAAAAGTGAGAGAACATGAACCACTTCACAAAGATTTGGTCTTTTCACTGTGTAAATGATTGGATTGATCACTGAAACCATGAAAGTTTTTCTTTTTGGGGTTTTTAACCTTTAAGTTAAAAGATCTGACCTTTGGGTTTTTTTTTTTAATCTATGAAGAAATCAAATATATTGTATTACTACTTTCTTGAGGTTTCTCATAAAAGGAAATGAAGATTTTGGGAGTTTTGTTTTGTTTATAAAATTGTTTTCTGGTTACATATATATCTTTTCTTAAGGTTGTTACCATTAGTTGGTGATTATAGTTAAATCTTTCCATTAGTTGGTGATTGAGCAAGACAATGAAGGTTTGTACAAATCTAGTTCTTTATTAGTCTGATTTTTTAGGAGGCTTTCCATTAGTTGTTGATTGGATCATTTTAGGAGGCTTTATGCCACTGATGCCTCGTATGATTTGCTTTGTAATTGGTTACGAACCTCGTTCCTTTGAGGTACTTAAATTTTGGATTCTAGTTGTCTCTAAAGAAGACTCAGAGTTCAGTGGGGTTTCTAATTTTTTTCATTCTATTTGCACAGTTGCGTCTCGATGAACACTACAAGTAGCTCGACAAAGTAATATGGAATCCGATAATGAGAACCACCCATCTTTGATATGGTGTCGCTAAAACATGTTCAGTGCCTTCACGCGCAGGCGGTGGTAATGGACGTTGACGGTGATAAGGAAGTTATTCAGAAACTTAGCCTTATGTACATCAATGTGATAGTAAGTGGGTGGATTATTTTTGCATTTTATATGTATTTAAGTACCCTTCATCCTATTAATTAGTTGTTGTGTGTGCACGCTTCAGAGTCCAGCCGTTGAAGTATTGGTGCAAGAAGCTAGGGTCAGTATTTGGCGATGATCGATCTTCCATAGTAACACTTAGAGCGATGAGAAAAGCCCTTGTATCTTTGACCAAAATTTTGTTCTCCAATCTTGAATCATTTTAGATGGCCAAGCCAAGGGATGTTTAACAACTCTCACAAATTCTTATACCTCCGATGCAATGTAAGACATATTGTAATCAAACGATAGGATTTGATCGGGCTGAGAGTATGTATATATAAAGCCCTAAAGTCTAACGAAACTCGAATCGTACCTACAAATTCACCCATCGCTCTAGTCAACAATGAAATATTATCTTAACGTTGATGAATCATGAGCCCTAACTTCGGGAACTCTCTCTTGTTTATTTTACCCAAAGTCCCTGTTATTTCTTGATCCTTTGCCTTTTGGCCTCGTACTTTTAGATTTTTGTTTATATTACACTCACCGCAATACATTATTAATAAGTACCAAACGATTGTCGTCGCATCACGCGCATAAATAAGTGAATTTTCTGTTCTGAAATATTAAAACAGAGGAGGTCTTGAACTAAGCTGGTAATCAAATAATAAGTGTAGAGGGAAAAAAGAACTATTAAGTATTCACACGCTTGTTACTTAGGAGGTTATACGTACGCAGTCACCAATTCGTTTATCTAAAGAGTCAAGAAGACATGCTAATACTCAAGCCATGGAATTGTTTACAAAATAGCTGTTGACTAAGTCTAAGGCATGAGAACAACTAAAAAAGCTTTTAAACAAATGACAAGCCAATAATAATAATAACTCATCTTATTTAGTTTAGAAACTCTAAATCCTTGTTGGCAAAAAAAAAAAAAAAAAGATTATCTTAATCCCAATTATCTTAAAAATTTAGGAAACTAAAATCAATTTACATTTTTTTAAAAACAAAAAATAAAGTTTAAAAAAATACCCTCTTTTCCCTCTAATCTTGGTGGATTTGGTCATGATTCGTTATCCACAAATCCCAAAAATAGCAAATGAATCATCATCTCTTTCTTGTTCATAACAAGATCTTTTTATTTGGTCAAAAAGGTATGTAAAAACAACTTTTTTCCTCTCTCCTTAGTTATTATATAAAACCCCTCACGAGTTTAATTCCAAAGGATCAAACAACACACGGATCATCTCATCTCATCTCATCTCATCTCCTTCAAGACAGCCAAAAAGCTTTCTCTTTCCTTAAATTTCACTTTTGCGGCGTCCTTCTTATCCACTCACAAGAAAGCAACAGATCAATAACTCCCAGATTAACCCAAGAAAATAAAGACTCCAACTTTGTCCTCTCTCTCTCTCTCTCCTTCTCCTTGATTTTGCTCAACAAGTTCTTTTAAATAGTGAAGAAAAGCTTCGATTTTTGGGGAAGTGGGTTCGTTTTGAAAAAAAAAATGGGGTCTTCTGTGGAGCAGAACATTTTGGTGACTGGTGGTGCTGGTTTCATTGGAACACACACTGTTGTTCAGCTTCTGAATCAGGGTTTTAAGGTTACCATCATTGATAATCTTGATAACTCTGTTGTTGAAGCTGTTCATAGGGTTAGAGAGCTTGTTGGTCCTGATCTCTCTACCAAGCTTGAATTCAATCTGGTCAGTACTCTTAAGAAAAAAAGCTTCGATTTTTAATATCACTTTTAGGAATTGAGATTCACAAGAAAAGTTCAAGATTTTGCTCTGTTTTCCCATGGATTCTTAATATAGTAATATATGTGGCTTGTGAGTTTGTTTGGAAGTTATATGAAGATTTTGGATGTTTTTGATTAATTATTGCAGGGTGATCTAAGAAACAAAGGGGACATTGAGAAACTCTTTTCCAATCAGAGGTATTGTGACAAATTTTTTAAGTTGAAGTTATGCAATTTTATATTCAGAATTGATTTAATATTCTACTTGTGATTCTTTGTGAGGGGTAAACAGATTTGATGCTGTGATTCACTTTGCTGGTCTTAAAGCTGTGGGAGAAAGTGTTGGAAACCCTCGTCGTTACTTTGATAATAACTTAGTTGGAACCATCAACCTGTATGAGACCATGGCAAAATACAACTGCAAAATGGTAAAGATCAGAATCCTTCACTTTTGAATATGTGTTTCTTTTTCTAGTTTAGTTTACCAAATTTGTTCTGACTCTGGAGTTATTTATACACAGATGGTCTTTTCATCCTCTGCAACAGTTTATGGCCAACCTGAAATAGTCCCATGTGAGGAAGACTTTGAGTTACAGGCTATGAATCCTTATGGTCGTACTAAGGTACCTCATCTAGTCTGTTTTGAGTCCATAATTTTCGAAAGTTATATCATTTGTTACTGAGATCTTGATAAGCAAATGATCTGTTTGTGTAGCTGTTTCTTGAAGAAATAGCTAGAGACATTCACACTGCTGAACCAGAATGGAAGATCATTCTTCTGAGGTACTTCAATCCGGTTGGAGCTCACGAGAGCGGAAGAATTGGAGAAGATCCAAAAGGCATACCGAATAACCTCATGCCTTATATCCAACAAGTGGCGGTTGGACGTCTACCTGAACTCAATGTATATGGACATGACTATCCCACTAAGGATGGTAGCGCGGTACAATATCGATAACACCATTCCTTTATTCGCAAATTTGGTGTGGGTGTCTGATGTGATTGGATTGATAAGCTAACATACACTACTTGCAGGTCAGAGACTACATTCATGTGATGGATTTAGCAGATGGCCATGTTGCTGCATTAAACAAGCTATTTTCAGACTCAAAGATTGGTAAACTCTATAAGACTGTTTGAAGGGTTTGGTTTGGTGGACTCAGTCTAATATTTTGTATGTTTTGGTGTGTCATCTTAATCTTAGGCTGTACTGCTTATAATCTTGGGACTGGTCAAGGAACCTCTGTCTTAGAAATGGTTTCAGCTTTCGAAAAAGCTTCTGGCAAGGTAAAAGTTTCTCTTCTTTCCCTGTCTCTCATTTCCGTAATTGCAGTCTGGTGCGGATGAGACTGAAGATTTGCTATCAGGAAAATGCTATTAACAAACATGCATGTTTTTACTGCAGAAAATACCTATGAAGCTATGTCCAAGAAGAGCTGGAGATGCAACAGCTGTATATGCTTCAACTGCAAAAGCTGAGAAAGAGCTTGGATGGAAGTAAGTCTTCAGTTTCAGTTTAAATCATTTTCAGTTTCGGATATGAACTTGAATAAGTTACTTTCTGTGGAATCTTCATGCTCATAGATATATAACAAAGCTGTTAAGTGAATATGGGTTTAATGAATTTTGACATGAACTTCAAGAACCATAACTTGAATAAGAGGTTTATCACTCTTTCTTTGTGAGTTGACAAGGGACTGATGAATCATTGTGATATGTTTTTTGTTGTAACAGGGCAAAATATGGAGTGGATGAGATGTGCAGAGATCAATGGAACTGGGCAAATAAGAATCCATGGGGTTTCCAGAAGAAGCATTGATATTTTCTTTTTAAAACTTTTCCTTTTCTTTTCACCACTCTCTAATAAAGAAAAAATATATATATAGATGGTTCTTTTTATATTGCCTACATCTATCTCTTTCTCTCTTCAAAAAAAGAAAAGGTTGTATCGAACGTATCCTCTTTCGGTTAATAAGAAAAAAAAAAAAAATATCAATTGTAATATTTGAGTTATATATTCTGAATGCTCATGTTAACAACAAACGGGGAAGCAAGCACCTTTGTTTCTCTAAATCTAAATCAGATATGCAAGTTCATGTTAAGATTTTTTGTTCAATGGAACAGCTTAATTGTACATTTGGACGAACTTCTCGGAATCATAAGGAGATCCGCCATGATCTGAATTAGCTTTGCGTCATCTCTTCTTGGCTTAAGATGAACTTCCAAAAGTAAAAGACACGGCAGTTTCTCCAACATGTGTTTTATTTGCACAATCTTGCCTCTGTCTCCTTTAAACTCTGTTATCTTTAAGACCTCAATATAGCAGGAAGATAGGAATGAATACTCCTTCAACTTCAAGCATTGGCAAACAGATTCCTCATCATCCAAACGATCATTATCCTTATAGTGCACACTTCCCTTGATGGTGAGAGCCTTTAGGTTTGGAGATTTCTTTAGGAGAACTTGCAAACCGTTCCAACAGATGTTTCCTTCAGCTGGGAATGATAAATGAAATAGGGTTTCGTACAAATTCTTCCACCTCTTTGAGAGAAGTGCCGTGAACGCCGCCTCTTTCGCCGAAAAAAAGGACCCGATGTGGCAAATAATCTCGTCTGGTAGGTTGCTGATCCTATCCATGCTTGCTTTCGTAAACCCTAGAGAGAGTACACTAGTCTGCAAAAAAAAAACTCTCTTCTAATCTTCAAAACCCTAGTCCCCTTCGCTAAGTAACCTCGGCCCTTCTTTGTAATGTAATCGAGAACCATCATTCCCCACCACGCCCTATATATATATATATAGATTGATTTATTGTCCTAAATTGATTTGAACTCTGGATTTTGACCCCAAAACAAAACCCAAAATAAAAACAAGATTTTCTTTGGACCGGTTTTCGAGCAAACCGACCACTAGCCTTTTTCAACTAAAACAGAGTTTCTTCTGAATTGGTTTGATTTGCAACATTAATAAACCAAACCGAATTAGATAAAGAAAAGTATCATGTACGAAAGATGCAAAACAAATAACTCTAGTTCTCATGTCAACAAACAGGAACCACCCACTACGTCTGAAGATCTACTACAACAAGTTCATATTGTGAGTGAGGCAAACAGACTCTATAGTTTGCTTAATCGAACTTGACCTCGACTTTGCATTTGGATGAAGCTCTCGGAAGCATTAAGAGATCCGCCAAGATCTGTAGCTTTTGTTCATCACTTGTTGCCTGAACATGAACTTCCAACAGCACCAGACACTGCAAACTCTCCAAGACATGCTTTATTTGCACCATTTCTCCAATCCTTCCTCTGAAGTCGGTTATCTTTAGGATCTCAACAGGGCAGGTCAAAAAGAAAGAATAATCCTCCAAGCATCCGCAAACAGATTTTAAATCCTGATTGCTTTGATAAGCATAGTGTAAATCCTGAAAAAAAGAATGTTATATTATGAGTTATACCACCTATAGCAGTTTTGATTATATGGTTTGTTCAATGAACTTTTAGGGGGCTTTTGGTCGTACCTGAATGGTCAGAGTCTTCAGATTTGGAGATCTCTTAACAAAAACTTTTAGAGCATCCCAACAGATATCTGCTTGAGTTGGCATATATAAACTAGACATGTTTTCAAACACTGTGGCGGTTTCACTGCTAACCCCCATCAGCTGGAACAGAGTAATATAAAAGCCAACAAGTTCAGTCATCAAAATGAAATATATGGCACAACAAAACTTTAGTAAACATTCCAATGTCTATTTGTCGAATGGTTCCCTAAGCTTTACTATTAGTAAAAATGATGATGAATGGTTCCCTAAGCTTTACTATAAGTTAAGCTGCAAAGAGTGAAAAAGAGTAAGGAAAGATCGAGTAGAGAACACTTGCCAGCGCCGTGTCAATACAGTCTAAGCGCAGAATCTGAACATTTTTCAAACCCTTGAACAGATTCGTTGGATCGGTATTATTCCGAATAGTCATGAGATTAAATTGGAGCTTCGCTTCAACAAGGGAGTCGAGATTAACAACTGGAAACTCGTCATGAATATAATCATCGTACTCTAAGTAGGCAAGACTGGGAGTATCAAAACTAATTCTCTTAAACTCATAGCCTTGATAACCTTCTTCTTCTGCATATGTACGCCTTATAGTAAGTCTCTTAAGGATCTGATTATACACAGTGTGAGACCAATTCCAACGTTCACAGTTGAATCCATCTATGACTAACTCCTCAAGCACAGGGCAAGCAGAAAGAAGCCTTGTAAACGCACAACCACCACCAGTATCATCGAACCGAACTGAATCAAGAAGGAGAGTCTTGAGAGAAGGAAGCAAAGCATTACTAAGGAGAATGTCATCAATAACAAAACCAGACCCTAGTTTCAGTTTCACAACGCTCTTGCAAGTGAAGATCTCAGAAGGCAGTGAGTAATCTCCTTGAACGTTGATATCCAGTTCAAGATCCAAGACACCACACTTGAACACATCGCGTAAACAATCGTTGACAGTACTATACTGAGCAAATTCCAAAGACTGCAGCTTTAGAGAGAAACTCCTCAAACGGTGAATGGCACCTCGAGGCGATACTAATTGATCAGTGAAATCTTTGAGACTTGCAATAGTACTAACGGCAGACGAAGAGGAAGAACCACCAAAAACAGCACTCGGTATGACGGTAAGCAGTTTCGCCCATTTCTTGGAGGTATACTTCAAGCACGCAGCCTCTTTTGCCGATAGGAGGGAGATTACATGACGACAAAGATCATCTGGTAAATTACTGATCCTATCCATACTTTTTCGCCAACCCTTTTCACAACCAAGAAAACCTCAATCTCTAATGCAACCCTTCAGCGACTCGAAGCAGATACACAGAAATACTCGCAATGCAGAAACAAGAACACCGAAGCGTATCCGAGAGAGCCCTGAAGCAGAACTGAATCTTCAAAGAGAACTTGACGAAGAACTAAAACATACCAAAAGGTTCCAATTTTTCTATCAAATTTGCTCTGTAATTATTTTATACTGTATGCTGGGATACGATAGTTTGTGAACCAATCAACCTGCGACAGCTGTAATCATTCCCTCCGAATCCAAATTCCGGTTTACTTTTCTAATTATTTGGTATAAGATAAAAACAGCTTTTCATAACAAGCAACAAACAGTACATGCATATAACAAGCAATGTTAAAACTACAAATTTGATCAAATGTCGAACCCCTTTTTTTCCTTGGGTTCCCTCAGCTGGCTAATGATACAGATATTCGCATATTTGCAAGTTTTTGAATCTTCTTCTGTTCTAGACTTCCTCGTCTGCACCTTCGTAGTTGCCACTCTTGAGGATGTTGTATTTGCAAAGAGGACAAGTAGCATTGATGTAAAGCCATTTGTCCACGCAACCACAATGAAAATGGTGGCCACATGGAAGTTCTCTTAGCTCTGTCTCGTCTTCATAAGCTGACAGACATATGCAACATTCCTGTAGATTCACAAAAGCATCCAGTTTTATTCATCAATATCCAATCAGAGTCTAGCCATAACATGACATAACACGATATACAGAGGTTCACAGGTTACTAATAGAAAGTTGAGTGATTTTGGGTGTTACTTACTGCATCCTCATGAGGAAGAGTGTGTTCAACGGGTGAATCTGTACCACATTCAGTCATCACTCCTCCTGAATCACCTTGTTCTTGTTCCTCATCAACAGCGTGTTTCACAGAATCACCAACCTTTCGGAATTTGAATTTAGTTAGTTGGTCAATGTCTTCTTTCGAAGCTCCTTCCTGCATTTTTCAACAGATTCTCAGTGGAACAAATCCAACTTTCTTGGGAGGTAAAAAAGGCAAAAGAAACAGGTTATGAGATTAGTTACCTGTTCTGCTACAGCGTATAGAACTGCAATGATGCAAGGCAAGCAGCAGCAAACAGCAATGCCAATAACACAAGCCAATGCAACGCAGAAAACCACGAAGAACACATCGAAACCTAGGAAGACTATGCACAACCTATACAAAACAACAAAGCCATTCAAACAAAAGAACTTGAACACTTGAAACACTCAAGAGAATCTAAGAAAGAAAGTTAACAACAAACCAATAAAGCTGAGGAGATCCTTGTGCTAACTCTTGGCCACCAGAAGATACCCAATAGAATCCAATAACCCACCATACAAATGAGATCATCGTATTTGCAGATTCTAGATGCTTAGCAAAACTGGTTACATAAAAACACAGCTTTAGCCAAAATTCACATCACATACAAGACAAAAGATAACACAATCACTAAAGCTTAAAACCAACAAAACCTGTTGTTTTCGTTCTCTAATTGTCCTAGCTCCAAGTAACGATCTTCAGAGTTTCTATTCAAACCCAAAACTTCTTCTTCCTCCATAGAAGAAGATGAAGAAGAAGAACGAGATCTCGGAATCCTATCTCTTCTTCTCCTCCTATTCCTCCTACGATACTCAACACAAACACAAACCATATGCATCATACATTGCAACCCATACCCTATAATCCAAACCCTAAGAGGCATATTAGGCTTCTCATCGCTGCTAAGTACCAAAACAGCAGCAGCAACAGCGACGAAAGCAAGATTCCAAACGAAATCCAAAACCACTACAGGCTTAGAATAAGCCCAATCGCTTTGCCTCTCTTCAAGCTGCTCAGCCGCTGCTTCACGAACAAGCATCGATGGTTCTCTCATCATCATCCTCCCGCTACTTGCATGTCTTAGTAACCTCGCCGCTTCTCTTAACCCTTGTCTCCTCACCGATCTCCTTCCTCCTCCGTCGGTTAAAATCAAAGGCGTTGCTTCCGTCGTCGTCTCTGTTGACATAGCTTCTTTCTCTTCACAAAAGTCTCTTCCTTTCTTGTAAAATTGATTTTGAATTGATGAAATTGAAGAAGCTTTACGCCATTAAAAAGGGGAAATTTTTAATCTCAGAGACAAATTCGGATTTGTTAGGGTTTCGATTCGGACACAGAGAGAGAAAGAGAAAGAGGATGAGTCGGACAAATCGGAAAACGTGATGTTTGAAAATTGAAAAATACGAAAAATCAATTTGTAATATTCAATGTTTCCTCTAATGACAACCAGAGAAATAAGCGGGACTTTTATGTAATATCCAGTATCGTTAGTGGCTTTTTGAAATTACACTCACTTGGTCCAATTTGGACCGTCCAAATTATAAGGGTGGACAAAAAATACGGGAACCATACCAACCGAACCGAATTCAACCGAAACTTATAACATAATCGAATCAACTGAAATTTTCTTTAAAAATGATTAAATTTTACTGAATATAAATACGTTCAGATATACTTAAAATGTACAAATCTAAGGATTATTTTTGTTTGAATTATATTTATTAATCCAAAACCAAATCAGACTGAAATCTAAACAAAACCAGACTCAAATCTAAACCAAACCGAATCAAAATACAGATTTGATATCAAAACAACCGAACCGAACCGAATCTCCACCGTCTCAGAATTCGTATGCTTTACTGGAAAAAAAGACAAAAATTCGTGACAGATATGTAATATCGAGTATTTAATTTGATGGCGTGGGCTATATAATGAAAATTAACATACTTTGGTACATAATTCGTATTCTTGTCTTTTTATAGGCCCTTGAATGCAAAAATAATTGTAGAAGACTAACAAAAAAACCCTTAATTGGATTGGAGTGTCACTGCAGCAATTTTCCCTCCAAATCAGAAAAGAATCTCACCGGATCGGAGAAAAATGGCGGCTTCGTCTTCAACCTCTTCCGGCGTGGAAAGCGAGAAACCATGGGTAGAGAAATACAGGCCGAGCAAAGTAGTCGATATCGTTGGTAACGAAGACGCCGTCTCTAGACTTCAAGTCATCGCTCGCGACGGGAACATGCCTAATCTCATCCTTGCCGTGAGCTTTTTACTCTTCTCTTCTCTTAGTAGTTGCTTTAAATCTTTCTATTGTGGCACTCTGTGATTTCAATTCAGTGACTTGTCAATTTTAGGGCATTGGGTTTTGTCTCTTGGTGTTAGATTTGAGGATTAAAAGGTTTGTCAATTTTAGGGTTTTGCTTGATGAAATTGTATTGATGGGTTTGATTCCTTGGTGGATGTTCACTGGATTGCAACAATCACCAAAGGTTCTGATAGATGATTTTGTATTATTTTGTTGTTATATCCTCTCAGGGTCCTCCTGGAACAGGTAAAACCACAAGCATTTTGGCTCTTGCTCACGAGCTTCTTGGCAAGAATTATAAGGAGGCTGTTCTGGAGTTGAATGCATCTGATGATAGGTATGTACATGTACTCATATGTGAGGTCAATGTTTTTTACATATGGCATGTTGTTCTGTCTTCATTCATTGTTTGGTTTAAACATCTTCTGTGTGGGTATTGTATTTTGTTATGGCTGTTGTAGGGGTATTGATGTTGTAAGGAACAAAATTAAGATGTTTGCGCAGAAGAAAGTCACACTTCCTCCAGGGCGTCATAAGGTTGTCATTCTTGATGAAGCTGACAGGTTAGTTCTGCTAAGTTTTGTGGCTTTTACTTCAGTCTTTTTTTTTTCTCAAACTGAACTTTTCTGATTCAGTTCTTCTTCTTTCTGTTTTTGGTTTGTAAAATTAGTATGACATCTGGAGCACAACAAGCATTGAGGAGAACGATTGAAATCTATTCAAACTCTACGCGGTTTGCACTTGCTTGCAACACATCAGCCAAGATTATTGAGCCCATTCAGAGTAGATGTGCCTTAGTTCGGTTCTCTAGATTATCTGATCAGCAGATACTAGGCCGTCTCATGATTGTGGTTCAAGCAGAGAATGTATCGATTTGCCACTTTTCTATCATTCGACATGTTTATTTACTGCAGTTTTGTAACATATTCTGATTACCTGTGCTTTTCATTCTCCCTAGGTTCCTTATGTACCTGAAGGCCTCGAGGCGATTATTTTTACAGCTGATGGTGACATGAGGCAAGCTCTGAACAACTTGCAAGCCACTAATAGCGGGTTTCGTCTCGTCAACCAAGAAAACGTCTTTAAGGTTCGATACAAAACCTTAATTAACCTAGCTGATGAAACCACACATTGGTTTCATATCATCATATCAAATGATATCTCCACTTATTTCCTCTCAGGTCTGTGACCAGCCTCACCCACTTCATGTCAAGAACATTGTTCGTAACGTGTTGGAAAGTAAGTTTGACGATGCTTGTCACGGCTTAAAGCAGCTCTACGATCTGGGATACTCTCCAACAGACATTATCACAACGCTTTTCCGTATAATAAAGAATTACGATATGGCTGAGTATCTGAAACTTGAGTTCATGAAGGTCTACATCTGATTCTCTCCTTAACATCTCAAAACATCCCAACTCTGCCTTCTTCGTCTAATAACACCAATGATTATCTTGCAGGAAACTGGATTTGCGCATATGAGAATCTGCGATGGAGTTGGATCATATCTTCAACTATGTGGTCTTCTGGCTAAACTAGCCATTGTTCGTGAAACAGCGAAAGCACCTTAAGCTAGGTAACTTCCACTCATCTCTAGTGATGAAGCAGTGGCCGGTTTATGTTTAATCCAATTTGGTGTGCTCTCTGTTGTTTGATAATTCAGATAGATGTTTGAATTGCTTGTGAATGTTTCTGGATATTATTATCTTTGAGTCTTAATCCTAACCATTTTGGTAGTTTGATATCACAACACACAACAAGAAAAGCTCCTCAAGTTTCACTCACTTTATTTATAGATGTAAAAATACCTTGCCAGGTATTTGGACGATATATATTCATCACATTGACGAGATATTGACCTTGGTTGTTCTTGAGTTAATGAATGTTCGACAAAAGAATAAAATGAATATTCAACAAACAACCACGTTAGAATGACATATATAGTAGTGGTCCATGCTGTATTATTTCTATGTTTTCAGGGAAGAACTTGTAAATACTAGCTATGTATAAAGTGAGAGTGGCCGATTTTATCCGGCTAGTTACATTCATTCTAAAGTTAATTGAAGCATACTTGTGATATAGTTTAGCTGTTGGATAATTCCAGAGCTTGAGAAAGCCATTTCAAGAATAAAAAGATTCTAGAAATAGAAGTAGGAATCACAAATAAGTAAGTTGTCCAAATCAATTTGCTTAATCCTAATAGAATACGGAGTAGCTTAGTTCTATAAATATAAGGGTCTATAAAGAGTTGTTTGAGAGAGAGATTTAATTTTTGAGAGAGTTTTCTAAATCTAATAAGAAAAAGTGTCATTCTATTTTCAAGTTCTTGATATTAGATTAGCTTTAGCAGCAGGCAACAACACATACACATTCAATGCACGTGTAACGAAAGCGAAATCCATATTTAATACAGTGGACCAATATGAATAGTCAGTTTGGTATGAGTTAATGAATGTTCAAAAAAAAAAAAAATGAATGTTTAACAAACAACCACGTTAGAATGACATAGTAGTGGTCCATGCTGTATTATTTCTATGTTTTCTAGATTTTGATTGCTTGTGAATGATTTTGATCACGTTATTTGCTTGTTGTGGCCCATTTTGGTATTTTGATATCACAAATAATTATAAGCACTGTAGCTTTTATTGAAACTGGTTATCATTTAAGATTCCTTTTCTGGCAATTATAGACGCCAACCTATTTGTGTAGTTCGATAAGACTATACGAATAGGCATGACATATGATTTCGCAACGAATAAAACCCGAATCAAAGGCTAGAGTCTCGATCTGGGGAAGTGACCTCTCCTTACCACCTGAGCATAGTGTTAACATAACCATGTCCACAGCATACACAATATTAGAAGAGTCGTTGATCTTTGGTTCCACCGGTGTAATCATGTCGACTAGTATCACTTTGCCATTTTCCGAGAGACTAGCCCAACAACTTTTTAGAATCTTTACACAATCTTCGTCGTTCCAATCGTGTAGTATCCACTGTCATTAACTTATGTAGTTAATATATATGGTTGGTTCCAATCGTGTAGTATATATTGATATTATGTGCAATACATAGAACTTACTTTCATGAAGATGGCATCTCCTTTTGGAATTTCTTTAAACATATCTCCTGAAACATGCTCCACTCCTATATAAATAGCCCATTTTATAAGTAAATTAGATACTCCCTCCGTTTCAAAATATAAGATGTTTTGAAGAAGTTTGTTGTTTCATAATATATGATATTTTCAGATTTCAATGTAACTTTTAGATTAGTTTAGTATTTTATATTATGTATTATTGTTTCTGATTGGTTGAACTTGTTAAAAGTAAAGACTTCTTAATGTGCGTGTTTTGCTTAAAACATCCTATATTTTAAAACCGAGGGAGTAATAAATATCAAAAAAATTTTAAGCAATTTCAAGTACAACTTGTTGATTTTATCAGTTAATATAGTATTGTACCTGGATAAAGAGGAGCATGAGCTAAAACCTTGGCTATGTCAAAATTGATGCCTTTGATATGAGGATACTTGGAAGTCACTAAACCTATACCGGTTCCGACTCCTCCTCCCACATCCACTAAAGTTTTAACATCTTCGAATCCCTTGTACACTTCTAGTACTCTATTCATTATTATGATAGAAGCGTCTGACATTGCCCTGTTAAAAATCTCACCGAATCGTTCGTTTGAATCAATGTATTCAAAAATTTTCATGCCGTGGGCGGAGGTAAATGCATCCGTTCCTTCTAATATCATATTTTTGAGATGTTCCCTACGACGTACAAATAAATATATAATTAATAAACTTTTTGCAAACTTATTTTATATAGACTTAGAAGGTTTATTAAAACGGGGTAATGAAGGTTAATGTAATTCATAATCAAGTAGTTGTTTGTGAATAATGAAGTAGTACGACGTACCAAGTCTTGAAATAGGCTTCGCTATTGGCTACCATGAAGAGAGATGCAAGAGAACCCGAGCCACCGCCACGGTTCAAGAAAAACATGCAAACCGGTTCAGCAGCATAAACTCTCTCGGGTTTTCTGGTTTGACCGTTTTTACCAGTTTCAACCATACGGCACTTAAGGATTGAGTGACTAACAAGTAAAGCCAGCATCCTGTCCAACAAAACCGGTGCCTCCGGGTTGGTGGGTTTGGTAGGGAGACGAAGCGCAATCTCAGAAGACGAGAGCCACATGCCTTCATCTACAGCAGCGATCGTGTCGAAGACGCCAAGCTCCAAGGCTGTTTTGAAAACCATGGGAAAGGCCATAGTGTACAAGATCTTATCCGCTTGTAAGCTCACTGTTTCTTCGTCAAATTGCTGATTTTCTTTGATTAGACCCAATTTAGAAGAAGTGGTTAAGGGATCTTGAAGATGGTTTGCCATTGTTGTTGTTTGTTAAAAATTTGAGGAAGATAGATTATAACAAAGATATAGAGATGGTAAGAAGGTAAAGCTGAACGTTGTCGTTCACACTTGCTGCCATTTTATAGGGAGAAGCTGGGAAGCTGTGTTCACAAGATTATGCCTAAATTTAGAAACACATAGACATTCAATGCACGTATAACGAAAGCGAAATCAATATTTAATACAATGGACAAATATGAATGGTCAGTTTGGTATGAGTTAATGAATGTTAAAAAAAAAAACAATAAATGAATGTTCAACAAACAACCACGTTAGAATGTCATATATTATATAGTAGTGGTTCATGCTGTATTATTTCTATGTTTTTTAGTTTTTGATTGCTTGTGATTGTTTCTGAACATTATATTTGAATCTTAATCGTAACCGTTCGCCATTTATTTATTTTCTTGTGTAACTTGCAGTGCCTATATATATGCCATTTAAATTGCGATATTTTTTTTTTCAAATTGGAGAGAATAAACAGCTTTATTCAGATGGCTATTATTATATAAACTACACACAAGGGGAAAAAACCATTATAAACGTAAACAAAACTCATGAATATGTGAAATACAAGGTAAAATAGTTTACTGAGATAAAACAAGGTATATATGGAGGTTATATAGAGAGTCTCAGGTATATTCTGGAACCTATTTGTGTAATTCGATAACACTATACGAATAGGCATGGCATATGATTTCACACCGAATAAAACCCGAACCAAAGGCTAGAGTCTCGATCTGGGGAAATGACCTCTCCTGACCACCTGAGCATAGTGTTAACATATACATGTCCATACCAAATACAATTTTAGAAGAAGTGTCGTTGATCTTTGGTTCCACCGGCGTAAGCATCTCGACTAGTATCACTTTTCCTTTTTCTGGAAGACTTGTCCAACAGTTTCTTAGAATCTTTAGGCAATCTTCGTCGTTCCAATCATGTAGTATCCACTGCCATTAGTTTATGTAGTTAGTATATTGTTGACAATGGGATCTTATATATCTTTGGCTTTTCCTTATAAAAGAAGTGGTTATACATTATGAACTTACTTTCATGATGATGGCATCTCCTTTTGGAATTTCCTTAAACATATCTCCTGAAACATGCTCCACTCCTATATATAACTCATTTTTAGTAAATCTGAGAAAGATAAATTATATTATTTATTTTTAAAAAATTAGCAATTTCAAGTACAATTTTGCTGACTTTATGAGTTAGTATAGTGTACCTGGATAAAGAGGAGCTTCGGTTAAAACCTTGGCTACGTCAAAATTGATGCCCTTAATATGAGGATACTTGGAAGTCACTAAACCAATGACGTGTCCAAATCCTCCTCCCACATCCACTAAAGTTTTTACATCTTCGAATCCCTTGTACATTTCTATAACTCTATTCATGGTCAGGGTGGAAACTTCTGACATTGCCTGGTTAAACATCTCACCGAATTGTTGGTTTGAACCAATGTATTCAAAGAGTCGCATGCCATGAGCAGAGGTGAATGCATCCGTTCCTTCTAATATCATGTCCTTGAGATTTATCCTACAAAAAAAAAATTGATTTTTTTTGCAAACTGGTTTTACTCGTTCATTAAAACGGGGTAATGAAAAAGGTTAATGCAAGTTATTTGGCTTGTTTGTGAATAATGAAGTAGTACGTACCAAGTCTTGAAATAGACTTCGGTTAGGCCTATCGTGAACAGAGTCGCAAGAGAACCCGAGCCGCCGCCACGGTTCAAAAAAAACATGCAAACCGGTTCAGCAGCATAAACTCTCTCGGGTTTTCGGGGTTGGCCGTTTTCTCCCGTCTCAACCATACGGTGCTTTAAGATGGAGTGACTAACAAGTAAAGCCAGCATCCGGTCCAACAAAACCGGTGCCTGCGGGTTGGTGGGTTTGGTTGGGAGACGAAGCGCTATCTCAGAAGACGAGAGCCACACGCCTTCATCTACAGCAGCAATCGTGTCGATGACGCCAAGCTCCAAGGCGGCTTTGAAAATCATGGGGAAGGAGACAGTGTACAAGATCTTCTCCGCTTTCAAGCTCACTGTTTCTTCGTCAAATTGTTGTTCTTCTTTGATTAGACCCGGTTTAAGGGAAGTGGTTAAGGGATCTTGAAGATGGTTTGCCATTGTTGAAAATTTGAGAAAGATAGGTAGCAATGCTGCAAAGATATAGAGTGTGTAAGAGAAAGCTGAACGTTGTCGTTCACTCTTGCTGCCATTTTATAGGGAGAAGCCTCGAAGATGTGTCTAGAAGATTATGCCGAGATATTTATTTGCATGAGGATTAATAAAATCATGCATAACCATCATTTGTCAAAGAAAATTAAACTAATGTCTAGATTTTTTTCCATCGACTAATTATGAATAAGAATCTTTATTTTAGTTACGATAATATGATATGAGAAATTTCCTTGAACATGCTGAACAAGTCTTACAGCACGTATTATATCATAAATTATCAAAACACAATATTCTCGTGTATTTACTTTTGAAAAAGAATCGTTATTTTACAATTCTTAGTTTGCAACATAAGAATAATGTCCCAAGCATTTTTTACGAACCCAAAAATCATAATCGTTGTATCGCTGTTCTATTTTTTTTTTTTGGTTCACAGAAGGCCGTGTAACTATGTAAAATGCAAAATAATAAACGAAAAAAACGACTAATAATTTTTTGTATTCGTCAAACGAAAATAGTATATTTTTCAATAGAAAAAGGCATGGAATTATTATTTTCAACAGAAAATAGTGGAATAATAATTTTCAACAGAAAAAGTAGTGGAGTTATAATTTTCAATCGAAAGAAAAGCCACGAAATTAATTTTCAATAGAAAAAAGTCTTGGAATTATAATTGTCTACCGAGGTGTGCATGACTGAAGAGAAAGACAATGACATTCCAAAATTGTCGTGGTAGAAAATTCAGCCACCAATTGCAAACGTAAGTTGATGAATGAGGAGGATTTGCTCAAGAGCTCTTAACCTGGCATGTTCCTTATTGTTCTATTGCAAAAGACAAAAATTAAAGAAGCCCGGGGATAAAACTCTTGGAATGTGGGACTTTATTATATGATGGAAATAATTACGCTTTTGGTAGAAACCTAATTACATGTGCTATAGATGGGCTTGTAGACATGAATTACATGAGCTTATCATCATGTGTGCCTTAACAATATATGTAGTGTCTCCACATTGAGGAGACTAGCTATAGTCTTATTATTTTTGACTTCTAGAAACATCGTATCTATTTGTGTAATTCGATAACATAATATGAATAGGCAAGACAAATGACTTCACAACGAAGGAAACCTGACTGAAAGGCTAAACTCTCGAATTGCGGAAGAGACCTCTCCTTACCACCTGAGCAATGTGTTAACATCACGATGTCCACCGCTAACACAACGTTAGAATAAGAGTCGTTGCTCTTTGGTGTTTTTGGGGTAATCATCTCAACTATTATCACTTTTCCTTTCTTGGGAAGACTTCTCCAGCAATTTTTCAGAATCTTTACACAGTCTTCATCAGTCCAGTCATGTAGTATCCACTGAATATATAATTTGTATATCCATTTTATTTTATTGTTAGTACATATATCGTTGACCATATGAAATTATATATCTATGAATGATAAATTAATAGAATATACATAGAGGAACTTACTTTCATGAAGATGGCATCTCCTTTTGGAATTTCTGTAAACATATCTCCTGAGACATTCTCCACTCCTAGTATAACAATTTAAAGAGATATAGTTATCAAAACGTACGAGCACTTCAAAATACAACTTGTTATTATACCTGGATAAAGAGGAGCATGGACTAAAGCCGAGGCTAGATCGAAATTGATGCCTTTAAGATGAGGATACTTGGAAGTGATTAGACTCATGTTGGTTCCATGTCCTCCTCCCACGTCCACCAAAGTATTCACATCTTCAAATCCTCTGTAAACTTCTAAAACCTTCTTCACGATCATTATGGAAGCTTCCGACATTACCTGGTTAAACATCTCAGAGAACCGTTCGTCCGAACCTATGTATTCGAAAATTTTCATGCCATGAGCAGAGCTGAATGCATCTTTTCCTTCTAATATCAAATCCTTGAGATGTGTCCTGTAAAATTAATCCATTTTTCATTAATGATACGTATGAATAATAGTATAACATTTTGTTGTTCACCGGTTCAATTAGTAGTATACGTACATGGTTTTAAAACAGAGTTGGCTTTGGAGTAACATGAACAGAGGGGCGAAAGAACCGGAGCCATCTCCCCGGTTCAAGAAAAACTTGCAAACCGGTTCAGCTGCGTAGACCCTCTCCATCTTTTCACTTCTACCATTCTTTCCGGTTTCCACCATACGGTACTTCAAGATTGCGTGGCTCGCTAGTAAAACCAGCATCCGGTCCAGCAAAACCGGTGCCTCCGGATTGGTGGGCTTGGTTGGGAGACCGAGCGCGATCTCGGAAGAGGAGAGCCACACACCATCATCTACGGAAGCAATCATGTCAATGACGCCAAGCTCCAAAGCGGCTTTGAAAACCATGGCGAATGGCATGACGTATAAGATCCTCTCCGCTTGCAAGCTCACTTCGTCAAATTGTTGTGTTTCTTTGGTTAAACAAGTGGTTAAGTGATCTTGAAGATGGCCGTTTGCCATATTGTTTTTTTTTTGCTGGTGGAAAACTTGAGAAAGGTAGAAAACAAAGGTATTAGATTGTAAGATAAAGTTGGTTTCGATTTGTTTCGTTACGATGTAATATATAGATTTAGAGTCTTTCATCATGTTTAGTCTAGTTGGTGTTTACGACTTTTGACGGGTTGCTTTCGTCCACACTCCACACTCAACAACTAAAAATACTTTCAGTTAGGTATGCAAAGGTAAGGTACGAAATTGAAACCAATATTAATGAAGTGGACAAACAAGACTAGTAAGTACTGTGGTATGTGTTGATGAATGTTTGACTAACGAGTAACAACCTAATTAATTGTTTTTATTAATAAACTCTAACATAGGTAACCCAAATTATCCATGTGGTGAACCGAGTTGGTTCAACGTTCATTTATAGCACTTTATAGTTTATACGGAGATTGATATAACTGTACAAATTAAATATTTAAACATAAACCGATTGCTGTTTGTTTCTAACCAATTTTGTATTTTTATATCAAACAAAAATTAGATAAAAAATGAAAAAAATTATTAGCAATGTAGTTTCCGTGCAATCATTGGAGATTAATTTTCTCGCAATTATATACTCTAATCATGTGCTCTTGTGTTTAATATATTAATAAAAATCGAAATGGTCGACACTTTTTATTGGATTTATGTAGTGTTTATCCCCGGATAAACAATTAATAAAAAATAAAATAAATAAATAATAAGTTAAATAACAAAGGTAACCCAAATTATCCATGCGGTAAGCGAAGCTTGGTTCAACGTTCACACACATAATCACTTTATAGTTTATACGGAGATCCCATACAATATAACGGTACAAATTAATATATTTTTTCAATTTTTGTTGTCAATTTTTTTTATATGAATGTAAAATTATCTTTAAACAAAAACTATGTTAATCAATGCAATAGTTTTTTGAGAGTTTTGAGATTAAATAAGAGCAATACACAAAGCTTAAATGCATCATTTTTGTTGTCAATTTATAAATAGAAGATATAAATATGTGTTTGTCTGAATAGATTAGTATTAATTCAGGATCAATTTTAGTGTATTTGTATACAAACTTACAATAAAAATAGCTTAATGGATAATATTTATGTTGGGTGTGTATCCTTAATAAAGTTGAAACCGCGTGGAACATTTTGTCTTATTTTTGGATTGTAATTTATAAATATCTATATATTGTTTTTTCACCATTATTGATAATTATTTTTTTTTTCTAATGAGATGTCACAAAACCATGCACATGAATTTATACAATGTATCCATCTCATGGGGATCCCAGTATTAGTATAATACATATACATATCGTTTTTTATTCAGGAATCAGGACAACATAGTTATGAGTTATGACTTATGACTTATGATATTGATCGTCGTTTAATAAAAAATTCAACTCATATAATTGTATTAAATTAAATAATCTAGAATAAGGTATGCTTATCGAAAAGATGACGTATGGTTGATATAGTAATACAAAGAGACTAGACAAATTTTGTTTAAGTTTTATTTTCAAATCGCTTTTAAGCTTAATAAAATTGCTTAAAGTTTTAAATTGATTGTACTATTGTTGATCAATCTGACATTTGATTAGCCCTTTGCGTTTTGTTATTAATAACTACTATTTGTTTTTATTGAAACTCAAATTATATTTAACTAAAAAATACTTAATAATTCTCTGAAGGTTTTGAAAAATTGTTTTAATAGGGGTAGATTTTAGTCCACAAATTTTCTTATGAAATAATATATGAAAATCTATTGTCATAGTATTCCACAATAAAATAAAAATAAAAATTTTGTGGTATTATCAATTATAAAATTAAAATTTTAATGGTATGTATCCAATAAAGTTGAAACCGCGTGAACCAAACAAATTAATTTCTTATCTTTTTAAATTCTAAATTTGTAACCATCCATTTGGTCCCACTTTAAAATGCATGGACAAGCTGCGGTTATTCATTTTTTTCTAATGAAATGTCACAAACCCAAAGTGTAACATGAATTTAAACAATATATCCATTTCATGGGGATCCCAATATAATCGTAATAAATAA
This sequence comes from Camelina hispida, assembly GCA_023657505.1. Lineage (NCBI taxonomy): Eukaryota > Viridiplantae > Streptophyta > Magnoliopsida > Brassicales > Brassicaceae > Camelina > Camelina hispida. The sequence continues at coordinate 44,745,977 of CP094632.1, read as the reverse complement.
ACCTAATCCTCATTTGTAAACTCAAAACTAACATATAATTTCGTTTTAATTGATCTTATGATATTATCGTCGTTTAATAAAAACTAAACCAAACTCATATTTAACTTTGTAATTAAATTAAATTTAATTTATTTGGTATGCTTAATTTAAAAGATTATTTTTAAATGATTAGATACAATAATACAAAGAGAGTAAGACCAGCTGGGGACTAGACAAGTTTTTTCATAATATATATACAAATTTACACTACTATAAAACGCGTTTACGTTTTTAGAACTAACAAATATTTAAATCATAAATAAATAATAAAACCCCTAGAGATATACTGTACTAAATTTCAGATATAACTGTATTTAAAACCAAGTAAAGACTGAATACTAGTAATAGTATTGTACAAATCGCAGGTCTGGGAGTTGTTTTATACTCAAAATAGAAACTTGCAAAACCTAAAAGGAGAAGGAGGAGTTGGGCCAGCTGGCACCACCGCCTAACTCGCCATTGACACACCACCAAAGCTCTGTTTTAATTTACTTTATTTTCTCTACACACATCGATAAAGATTAAGATAGATAAACACACACAGACCTAATAAAGTTTTTTTAATTGCACTCACTTTTTCACATCAATTCAACGGTTAAAAGATCCAAAAAAAAAGAAAAAAAACGTTTTTTGTTTTTTGTTCCTTTAAAGGTTACAACTTTAACCCTAAATTACTGATACTCTGTCTCAGTCTTCTTCTTCTTCTTCCTTCTAATTCATCTTCTTCCTCTCTTTCTTCTAAGCTACTTCTCCCTGAATTTCGTATTTGATCCGTTTAATCTAAGTTTCGATAATTTTTATATAACACCTGAGATTTTGTGATAAGAGAAACAGAGAGGAAAACAGAGTAAATAATGGCGAACAGAGATGTGGAGAGAGGAGGGAAGAGAAACAGAGGAGCTAATAACAACAACTATTTCTACGATGAGTCTTCCGGCGAAACTCATTGGACTTCGTGGCTCATTCCGGCGATTGTAGTTGCGAATCTCGCCGTCTTTGTCGCTGTGATGTTTGTTAATGATTGTCCTAAGAAAATCACAGGAGCTAACAAAGAGTGTGTTGCTAAGTTCCTCAGAAGGTTCTCGTTTCAGCCACTTAAAGAGAATCCTCTCTTTGGTCCTTCTTCTTCAACGTAAGTTTACTTTAAAAAGCTCCAGATTCAAGTTTGGTCTTCTGGGTATCTCAAAAGTCTCAATTTTGTAATTCGCAGTTGGGTTTGATTTCTCTAATTGAGCTCAAAGTTTTCGTTTTTATTCAGTAATTGTGGTTGAAGCTTGAGATTCTTGAATTCGTGAATCTGATTTACTTTCTGGGTACCCCGAAAGTCTCAAATTTTTGTTTGTTTTTAAATTTGCAATTGAGTTTGATCTGTAGTGTCTGTAATGTCTTCGACAATGAGCTCGAGAGCTTGTGAGGGTTTCTCAAAGTTTCCATTTTTCCATTCGTAATTATGTATTTAGCCTGGCTAGAATTTGTCGGTTGATATCCTAATTGAAGACTTCTCTGTTCTAGATTTGGACTAATCAACTTATGGATCAAATTGAAGTTGTTTAGGTTTCATTGTCAAATTGTTCTGTGAATGTCTCTTGTGATAGTTAATTTGTGGTTCCTTGTTTGCTTGGTGGTTGATTTGGTTTTACTCTGGATTCTTGTTTTAGATTGGAGAAAATGGGAGCATTGGAATGGAGGAAAGTAGTACATGAACATCAAGGATGGAGACTTCTCACTTGTATGTGGCTTCACGCTGGGATCATTCATCTTCTTACAAATATGTTGAGTTTGATTTTCATCGGTATCCGCCTTGAGCAGCAATTTGGCTTCAGTAAGTCTTTTTGCCTTTGCCAATGAAAGTTATAGATCAATTTTGTGATCACCAACTGAAAGAATTTTATCTTTATCACGGCCGTGTGTAGTAAGAGTTGGCCTTATCTACTTAGTATCGGGTCTCGGTGGAAGCATACTTTCATCGCTTTTCCTTCAAGAAAGTATCTCTGTTGGTGCCTCGGGCGCGCTCTTCGGACTTCTTGGAGCAATGTTATCTGAACTTCTCACCAATTGGACTATCTATGCCAACAAGGTACTTGTGTCCCTTGCACTAGACCAGCCTTTACCGGAAATTTTGCATTTTGTACATATAGACTAGGCGATTCGGTTTCGTTTGGTTTGAAGCTTTTGAATCGGTTCTTTAGATTCAAAAAAGCAATCTAAACACATTTTTGTTCGGTTTTGGTTTTGGTCTAAGTATATAGGTTCAGGTTTGGTTTATATATGCCCTCTCTTAACAGTTTTTATTTGCAGGCAGCTGCTCTGATCACTCTGCTATTCATCATTGCAATCAACTTAGCACTTGGCATGCTTCCTCGGGTTGACAATTTCGCACACATTGGAGGGTTTTTAACCGGATTCTGCCTCGGGTTTGTCCTCCTTGTCCGACCACAGTACGGTTGGGAAGCTTCCCGCACCAACACTGCGCGAAACAAACGCAAGTATAGCATGTACCAGTACGTGCTGTTCATAGTTGCAGCGGTTGTACTTGTGGTTGGGTTAACTGTTGGATTAGTGATGTTGTTCAAAGGAGAGAATGGGAACAAACATTGCAAATGGTGTCATTACCTCAGCTGTTTCCCAACTTCTAAATGGACATGCTAATCACCATCATCATCGCCATCATCATAATCATATACAGTATAAGCTTTTATATGTGATCTTTGTTAACATTTAATATCTTTGATCTCTCTAGCCTTTGATTACTTTATATATGTACATTACAAAATTCGTCTTGTGTAAAAAAAAAAAAGGGATAGAAACAAAAGAGTGTATTATTATTACATTTGAAAACCATACTTCTCAAAACTGTCTTAAGTACATAATTTGTATTATTGGATTAAAGGCATTTTATCTCACCCAATGTTTCATTATAGAAATTGATTTGCTCAAGTTTGATTAACAATTTTATTACAGGGAAAACATGAGCTTAAATTGGAAATAAATTCCTTTAATTTGGTTAATAGTACACACATTTTGTATTATGTATTTTAGGTCTTGTAGATTGTTCTTCCTTTTTGCTTCAATCTATCTTTCTCTAGATATCTATCTTTCTTCTTGAGTTTAACATGATAACCATTTGGAAATTGCAATCCAGGACTTCGACGTATATTTCCTCTACTGATCTCCTCCCATCTGATGATATCCAAGAAACAAACTTACCAATATCAGTAAGCGTAACTCTCTCTCAAATCGCAAAAAAGAGTTGTACCCCTCTACTGAACCTGTATTTTGTGACCAAGCTATGAAGGAAAACTGCCATTTGGAGTTTGCTGAAGTCAGTTCCAATACAGAATCTCATTCCACCCCCAAACGCCATGAATGTCTTTGATGCATTTGTATATTTTGATCCCTGTAATATTTCACCAGTTTGATTTAGTTTTGTTTAGAAAACCTTTTCAGGTTACTTAGAGTAAAAGTCATATATATGTATGTAGAAGATTTTGGTGAACTCACTTCCCATCTAGATGGATTGAAGACAAAACAGCTTGCAGAGTTGTATTGTATTTGTAATAAGCTGTCCCCGGGATGTTGATAGGGAAGGAGATCAAACCATCAATGAACGCAGCAAAGCAATCTCTTAGATTGTCTGAGGACTTGTCTGCATTAAGGCCCATCAACTTCTTCGTGGTGAGATCCAATATCAACTACTAAAAAGAAACTTAATTAGGAAAGTTCGAAACAGAGAAGTGGAAATTATGTTACTTGAGACTTACGCTTGCCGTTGAATCTTTCAGCTCAATTGAGTTTTGGGTTGACCAAAGCTCCAACTTCTTACAAACATTTTGTTCAATTTCAGGAAGCATCTTCTTGCGACTTTCATGGCCAAAAAGACTCAAGATCATGTGCTTGAGGTACTTATATACAAACCCATGTAATGTTGCCAGATTCTGATTTCCAAAGATCTTAGTGAAAGTATCCGGATACCAATTCTTGAAACATCGACCTTCTTGGTTGAGTACAAAATAACTAAAATCAGGGTCTGTTGCTACAATAACTGGTATCCCCACAAAGCTGGTCTTGAATATTGGCCCATACCTACGCGTAAGTCAAAAAATTGTAAAAGGATTTCACTTCTGTTTTCATAAATATATATTGACAAATACTCACTTTGCAAGAAAAAAGAATATACCCACTTTATAACCCTCTCTTTGATAAAAGGTTGGATGTCTGAATTTGTGTAAGGTTTGAAGAAAGAAATCGTCTCACCAAGAAGCGGTAAACCCATAGAACCCGGTGGAAGCTTCCCTCTGCATTTGGGGTTCCTCCATTTGTAAACCCAAGTTGTGATGCTTGTTACAAGTAGAGAAACCCAAATACAAAATGCCCACAACATCACTCCAAAAAGTATAAATATAAACTATCTTTCTTTTCTTTTTCTTTTTTCGGTTAAAGAACTAACTAAGAAATATCTTGAAAGAGAAGATAAGCTAAATTGTTGCATGTTTCTACAACCTTATGATGACTCCTTTATATAGAGAGGCAAGTCCTTACTCCTTATCGAATCTTTTTATGAACACAAGGTTTATTATTGGTATTATTGGTATAAGAGCATCCATGTTAAGTAGAAGGTGATCAAGAATCAGATTCTCCGGATGATCACACTAAGGGAAATTAAGTAAAGAGAAGACTTTTAATGGTTATTTGTTTCTCCTTAAAACTACACAGTCATAAAATTAAACACGCAAAAGTTTGATGTAGCAAAATTTAACGGCAAAATAGCCTTTGGGCTGTGAAAATTCCCGATCTGATGCTTAAGTGTGACACAGTATAATTTTCTAGTTAAGAACTTAGAAGAATCTGAAATTCCATCGTTTTTTACTCAATTTTGATATTTAATTTAAAGTTTCAATTTGAGTTATATACTATCTTTAGAGTGTTTTTGGATATTTTTGTGTCATAATAAAATTTGTATAAAATATGAAATTATATAGGCCAACGAGAAAAATATAAAACTAATGAGAAAATTATATTATTTTTTTAGAAAATATAATAATTCAAGCAGTCAAACTAGTGTTGTGTTCCAATTTTTGAACATAAAATAATTCAAGCAAGCAGCATTGCCTGTAGTTTCTTCTTTCTTGTAGCTTCTCTTAGACCATCATTAGTGGAGTAACCCACCATAGTTACTCTTATATTAATTAATTATATAAATAATCATAAATTAAGTAAAGTAACTCTATAAGAACTTAAGCAAAATCACCCTATTACTAGAGAACCCCAAAGAAGGTTACTCAAACATTTAAATAATAACTTTTTAATTTGTGTTTATTAATTATAAAACTTTAATTATTTAAAATGACAAAGCAATTATTTAATTTGTTATTATTACATAAAACTTTGGAATATTAAACATATTTTACAAATTTTAGAATATTAACAAAATTCTGGAAACAATTATTTCAATTACTTATATTACATAAAAAATAAAACAAAAATATTTTACATAATTTGGAAATATAAAACATATTTTACAAAATCAAAAAACAATTACAACATAAGTGATCATTATTTGTTGAGTCGAAATTTGGACAACAATCTTGAAACCAAGCCTATCAATTACTTGATGAGTCGAAATTTGAGAAAAACATCTCATAAGATGAAATTTGAGAAAAACTTCTGCACCTAGAATTAAGAAAACACAGGTTATCAAGATGAGTATACCAAAACACAGGTTTAGATGTAGTTATTTCCACAAAAGACAAAACTAAAGGCATAGACTGATTTTGACCATTACACATGTTACAAACAACGCCTTAGTAAATCCCCAGATACCCACACTGAGAAAAAATCTCATACCACACCTTGAGATCATCTATACCATTATAAAGAACATATTACAAAGACGAGAAAAACATCCTTGTCCATGTGACTTGGTCTTTAAACTCATAACCTGGATACAAGACCTATGTGTAACTTGTTTGATAGACCTATGTGTAACTTGTTTGATAGACCTATGTGATTCCCATTATTCATAACATTGCTTTAGAGCAGCAACAAAAAGATACATGACTATTTTCTACTTTAAACAAAACTACAACTACCACATAGACAACATGACCTTCTTCGTTACAACTAACTACACACAATACAACTAAACATTGCCAATTCACATATCTAGCAAAGGAGGACAAGAACTTATCCAATACTGGTGAAATAACAAAGCAATAACAAAGCAGTATCTGATTTCTATTTAGGATATGATCAAGATGCATGACCAACTGTCTAAGGAAGAAACGCTTACAGGATGGGTAGCTCCCACAGAATGCTTCATTGCTTCACCAATAGCCTTGTTTACAAGAGCAAAACAAGGATGACCGTCTGCATCCTTCACCCGAGTGCTGTACTTCTCATCTTTGTACCAGTGCTGCGCATTCGTAAAGGAAGCAACTATCAAATATATTAATTGAAATTCTTCCAACAACAACCACTAAGAAATACACATAAACTATCAAATATACAAATACAAAAACATTCTACTCTTAATAAGAACAACAGACTAATCTCATAAATAAAAAGAAAGTTTCGATTACAACCACAAACCCATATAACGAAACTATCAAACATATCTAATCTCAACCAAAACTATCAGACAATAACCGGTTGATTAAACTAACTCATAATCAATTGAACATCAAACTAATCTCATAATCAATTTAACAACAGAATAATCTCATACATGCAATAGATCGGAATTGAATCAACATACATGCAATAGATCGGAATTGAGAAGACGAACCCTCTGCCATCGTTGTCTCACCAGAAACCCTCTACCATCGTTGTCTCACCAAAATAAGCCTCCGCCGTCGTTTGCCATGAGAACTGAACCGTCGTATCTGACGGTTACGCCGATCTGGAAGCCGTCACCTTCGGGTAACCAACTAACAACCCCTTTACGCCAGAAAATTCAATGGATTCGACGTGAATCCATTGATTTCATCAACAATCGCCGTTTCTATCGCCTTCAGAAACAAGAGAGAAGGGAGAGAGATAGTCGGGAAGAAAAAGAAAAAGAAATGAGAAAAATAAAAAAAATCCCAGTTTTATATTTAACTATCAACCACTAATTTAACGCCACGTCTCGTTCTTATGTCATTGCTCGGAATGCTTCCGAGTTCCGACAGTAACGATACTCGGCAAAATGGATCCATTATGGGTTTTTTAATATTTCTTTGGGCCCCAAATACAAAAGCAACCCAGTGAGAAACGTCCGGTAATCATGCTCTTATTATTAATATAGTAATGAGAAAAAGAAGAAGTGAAACGTGTCCCGTTTGAAAGACTTAGAATTGTTTCACACCTAATTTTAGATACCCAAATCGGAAAACTACCGATACTAATGTTCTTAGTTTGTCGGTTTTGCAATAATTTATAAACATATTAATATTTTGAAAAAAAAAAAAAACATATTAAAATATGTGTATTATACTATTATATGAAACTTTGTCGGGGTAAAGAAATAAACAAGAAGCAGTGATTGTTTGACAAAAAAAAAAAAAAAAAAACAAGAAGCAGTGATTAAGTTTCAAACCATTCTATATTCAGGTATGTAAACACTTGAAAACTATTATATCGGTGAAGTATTCGATAATCGATACTCAAAAGTTAAAAATGATATCGGTAGACATATTTCGTGGTTATACACGAAATAAATGTTTAATGTAGTCATGTAGAATACTGTACACACAACAAAATGATGACTGATATATTCAAAAACTTTGGATCAAGTTTTTTGTTTTGTTTTTTATTTTAATGTAAGTTGTTTATGAGGTTACTCGACAGCCATGAAATATAATGATTGAAGATTTTTTTGGAAAATATTCAAATTGTTTTTTCTTAGTACAGGATGAAGCTTTTAGTTAAGAGTTCTAAATTGTACTTTCATTCAGTGAAATTTGATAAGGTTTTCCATATCTAATACAAACTTTTTTTTTTTTTTATTATTACCAAAAAGTTCGGTGTCGAGGTCTGTAATCTCTTCAGGGCTCGGGGAAGACCAGGTGAAAACTGAAAACCCCTAGCCAAATAGAAATGACTAACAATTTTACGTTTAAAGGGAGTCGATCCCTGGCCTGGACTTGCAGGACAACTTTAATTGGGTTATAGACTTATAGTCCAAGTTCTGCGAGATTGGTATTGATATTTGTTGTGCGGGTGGTTTTGGCTATGTTTATTTAGAAAATCTGATTACTTGAGTAGTGAAACACGTGGTTGTTCAAAAAGAAAAAATAAATAAATAAAAGAGTAGTGAAATACGTTTTCTGATTTGTGAGTGTAAGATAATTCACGCAACTAAATTTATACTTTTGGAGTACAATTTATTGATAAATTTATACAATAAAATTAAAATTATATATATATGTATAATGTACATTATTGAGCTATAATCCAAGTTAGGAGGGTGATTTTTTGTATATTTTAGTTTGAAAAATTATACTCACTCGAGTAGTGATTCACGTTTTCTGTTTTGTAAGTATGTACTAGGCCTGGGCGTTCGGAAGAAACCGAAAGAACCGAACCGAAAGAACCGATTTTTTCGGTTCTCGGCACCGAACGTGAATGAGGGAGTAAACCGATCGGCGAAATTTTCAGGGGATTTCGGTTTATGATTCGGTTCGGTTCGGCAGGCTATAACCGATCGGTTATTCGGTTTCTGTTCTACATCACTTCATCTCCTTTTTCACCTGTCAGTTTCTGTGTATTTTGTAGAAGGAGAAGTGCGGCCGCCATTAATCTTTTCACGATCGATTAGGTTAGATGACTTGCATCTTTAATTTGTTTTCAACTTGGGCTTAATTATTTTGTACTAAGCCCAAAAGAAATCTGACGGGCTTATGTTTTTAATAAGTCAACAATAAAAATATATGGCCCACTAATGTTGTTTACTCAGTCCAAATGACATTTTTCCTCTTGAAACCTAAGATTCTTTCGACGCTACCTCAAATAATATTTTGCTAGTCGCCGAACGGCTCACTCTGTGAATATCGCCACCACTTTGTCGTCGGAAACTGAGGCTTATTCCATTGTATCAACTCAAAAACATATTCGTTTGCTAGATTACAGTAAGTTTTCTTACTTATCATCAATTTTTGAGTTTCGCTCTTGAATTTGATTTGGGGTTGTATTATTTATTTATTTGATTTCTCATGTAGATTATAGCGAAAAAAGCGAGCTTTTCCCCTTTGATTTCGCCTGTTTTAAAGTGTTGCATATCTATGTTGACAGATCTCGCCGGAATACTCATCGGACAAGGAGATATAACGATAGCACGTCGTTGCCGTTGCTGTTACCGTCACCCTCGAAGCCTCGCCGTCAGCCACTTCGTCAAAACCCTAGTTTGTTAATGGATATGGGCTTGAAACTGTAATTATGTAATAGGATTGGTTTTGTAATTGAGATTGTTATTGGGTTTTTTATCTACATTTGAGCTCATTATCTGTATTTTGGTCTAATTCGGTTTAAATAAACCGAATTAGAAAAAAATTCGGTTTAGTTCGGAATAGATTTCAAAGCTGATAACCGACCCGAATAAACCGATTACCGATTAAACCGAACCGAATTTTAATTCGGTTCAATTCGGCACAATTTTTAGATAACCGAAAACTTAAAAAACCGAATAAACCGAACCGATTAAACCGAATAAACCGATTGCCCAGGCCTAGTATGTACTAACGTCTTCCGATTTGTGAGAATAAAATAACTCAAGCAACTAAATTAGTACTTTATAATACAACTTGTTGATATTAAATTACAAAACTACAAACTTAGTTTTTCTTTGACTTTTTGTATAATATTTTACAACCGATAAACTAATTTCTCGATAAATTAATGTATATTTGATTTTACATATCTGTTTTGGGCTGATAATTTAATAAATATATTAGTAATTCTATAATTTAAGAAAACACTGCTTGTAGTCTTCAATTTTCATAGATGTTATAGTGTATATTATTTTATAGACATTATCAAAATAGACATAAATAACTATAGCAAAAAATCTTGTTAATCGTTTTCTCTCATCAATGGTGATTTCCCCAAAGCAATTATCTCCAGCAAACTTTTCCATCTTAAGTCTTAACAATTGTTCCCGGCCGTCGCCGATTTATCTAGCTTCAGTCGGTTTATTAACATTTTTGCATACAAAAGAAGTTTCTATTTGTTTGTAGTTTAGTTATTTTTTTAAACAAAACCGAATTGAAATCAAAACAAATATCAAGGTTAGGCAAACGGCAAACCGAACCAAAACCAATTATGATTTATGAAGTATGGATGGTTTTATATGATCTGCATTGATATTATGAAATTTGATTAGCGTCTCCTGTGTGTCCTGACTTCATAATAGATGATAGATAATAAAACTGGTTTTGTTACACTAGCAATAACAATTTTTTGAAGGGAAACACATAAGCTTAAACTGGAAATAAATTCCCTTAATTTGGTTACACAACTACACACTTTTTTTTATTATGCATGCATCTTAGGTCTTGTAGATTGTTCATCCTTTGCTTCAATCTAACTTTCTCTAGATCTCTTTCTTCTTGAGTTTAACATGATAGCCATTTGGAAATTGCAATCCAGGACTTCGACGTATGTTTCCTCCACTGATCTCCTCCCATCTGATGGAAATCCAAGAAACAAAATTACAAATATCGGTATCACTTATACAATTCTCTTTAAATGAAAAAAAAAAAAAAAAAAAGGTAGCCTTATATATTAAACCTGTATTTTGTGACCAAGCTATGAAGGAAAACTGCCATTTGGAGTTTGCTGAAGTCAGTTCCGATACAGAATCTCATTCCGCCACCAAACGCCATGAATGTCTTTGATGCATTTGTATATTTTGATCCCTGTACATTTACCAGTTTGATTTAGTTTTGTTTTGAAATTTTTTTAAGGTTACTTGGTATACAAGGTATATATAAATGTAGAAGATTTTGGTGAACTCACTTCCCATCTAGATGGATTGAAGACAAGTGGATCTTCATACAAGTCTGGATTCAAATGTATAGCTGGAGGACATACCATCACTGTCCAACCGGCTGGTATTAGATAACCTGCAACCATTTTTACAAAGTGATTAATTTATATACAGAACAACTGATATAAATTTTTTTGTGTTGTTGCTTTGTTGATCATACCTTCATATTCGGTATCTACCAAGGCTTTTCTGAAGATTCCGATAGCTAAATTCGCTAGTCTCGCTGTTTCGTTTATGAACTGCATATAATATAACACTTAATTAGATGAGAATTCCGATTATAATCTACCTTAATGAATTCTTATAATCAACCTGAAATGTGTAAGTCATTGATTTGTATTCTTTCCATGTAAGTCCAGAGTCAGCATCTTCACGGTCTCTCAGAATTGCCTCATGCTCTTCCTGATTAATATTCAAAGCTTTTTAGGTTTTGGTAATTATCAGCTTAATTATTTAGAGAAATGAGTTTTTCATTTTACTGACCGTTAGACGTTTTAGAATTGAAGGGTCATCTGAGAGGAACTTGATGGCTAAAGTTAATGAATAAGATGTTGTCTCGAAGCTGGTGAAAATCAACACAAACATCAAGTCTAGTGCAATTTCTTCTGTCAGAAGTGTCCCTTTTTTCTTGAGCTCTTCAATGACATAATCGAAGAAATCACTTGGATTCTCCCTTGGATTCTCACGCCTCTCCTGAAGCATATTCCTCAACATTTTCATTGCCCTTTCCCTACCCTGAATCAGTCACCAATTTTAAGCATGAGTACTATGAATTGCTTTACAAAATTTAAAAAAAAAAAAAAAAAAAAACGAATTAAACACCATGACTTGTGGCTTAAGTAATAACCTTTAGGCACTTGTGATAAGCTGTCCCCGGGATGTTTAAAGGGAAGGAGATTAAACCATCATTGAATGCAGCAAAGCAATCTCTTAGATTGTCTGAGGACTTGTCTGAATTAAGGCCCATCAATTTTTTCGTGGTGAGATCCAATATCAACTGATAAAAAGAAAGAGATATATATGTAGCAATTCAGAAACTTAGGAATATGTTCTAGAGAGAGAAGTGGAAATTGTATTACTTGAAACTTACGCTTGCCGTTGAACCTTTCAGCTCAATTGAGTTTTGAGTTGACCAAAGCTCTAACTTCTTACAAACATTTTGTTCAATTTCAGGAAGCATCTTCTTGCGACTTTCATGGCCAAAAAGACTCAAGATCATGTGCTTGAGGTATTTATATACGAACCCATGTAATGTTGCCAGATTCTGCTTTCCAAAGAGCTTAGTGAAAGTATCTGGATACCAATTCTTGAAACATTGACCTTCTTGGTTGAGCACAAAATAACTAAAATCAGGGTCTGTTGCTACAATAACTGGTATCCCCACAAAACTGGTCTTGAATATTGGCCCATACCTACACGTAAGTCATAAGGATTTCACTTCAATTTTTATATTTACAAATACAATACAACTCTGCAAGAAAGAAGTAAATATACTCACTTTATAACCCTCTCTTTGATAAAAGGTTGGATGTCTGAATTTGTGTAAGGTTTGAAGAAAGAAATCGTCTCACCAAGAAGCGGTAAGCCCATTGAACCTGGTGGAAGCTTCCCTCTGCATTTAGGGTTCCTCCATTTGTAAACCCAAAACCAAGTCGTGATGCATGTCACAAGTAGAGAAACCCAAATGCCCAATTCCCACAACATATCACTCTAAGAGAATTGAAATTATGTTTTTTTTTTTTGTTTGTTAAAGGACTAACTATGATATTCAAACAAAAAAGGGCTAACTATGAAATATCTTTAAAGAGAAGATAAACTAAATTGTTGTAGGTTTCGACAACCTTATGATGACTCTTTATATAGAGACTAGAGAGGCAAGTCCTTACATGCATGGATCTTACTAGATAATAAATTCATTAATACTGCAAATATAACACTTGACCATTGTTTTATTTTATTTTTTTTGGTCAAACACACTTTAACTGAAAATATCACACCATGATTTCATGGTAGCTCTAGAGGGGAAAATTTTACAAATATAATTTCAGAAAATAACAATCAAGATGCCGATTATTATTCGAAACCACAATGGCTTTTTTTTTCTTTTGGGTGAAAAACACAATGGCTTTATAATATACGTGTATGTATTAATATATATGTATTTTAAATGTTTTAAAAACAATGAAATGATTGAATACTTTTTTATCTAAAACAGAGGGTAAGGTGTAATTCTTATGGGTGTTAGATTAATGATTTGGACACTTAATTAATCATTGTTACATGTTAGTAACTTAGTGTGGAAACAAAAGTATTGGGATTGAACTGTACAAAACTTTTTCACGTCTTTCACGTTTCAAAACATGATTCCGGGAGTACATATCATATGTCTACTGAATAGTAGAATTTTGACGTTTTAAAACTTTTTTTAACTATTCATTTGTAGATTGCTTTGGTTCTGTTGGTCAATTTGACATAACAATCAAGTCCATTATACTACTTTTAGCATTTTACCCTAATTAAAATAAATAAATCATTTTACCGTAGTTTTCAAAAATGTTTTAAAGATGATGTCATCATAATTACTCATTTATATGATCAAACTAAAAGTTGCAAGTTTTTTGTTTAATCCATTTCAAATCTTGTTGCATTTTATATAAAAGGACGGGGTTTTTTGTTTGAATATTTACATTCCATTCAAAAAAAACAATAAATTAATGAAAATATACTCAAAATTTTTGGATATTTTTTTTTTGGTTTTGATGTAAGTTGTTTATGAGGTTACTCTGCAACCATGAAATGTGCAATGTTTGAAGAAGGTTTTGGAAAAAGACTTAGAGCATCATTAGTGGAGAACGGTTCACGTTCCTCAAAAAAAAAAAAAATTAATATATAACAAATCAGAAATCGACACGTGTAAGAAAAGGTAAAGGAACGTTTATTCCCCTGGTACTTTGAGCACCGTTCTCTTACATCTCTCTCCTTCTTATATTTTTTTATTAGCTTCTACTAAGAGAATTTAAGGGGAAGGAATCCCCAGTAATCATGATCTTAGACCATGAATGTTTGTAGTTTTTAATTGGTTTTTAGTTTTTGGTTTTTATTTTTTATTTTTGTTATTGATTTTTGGTAAAGATTTTAGTTTTTGCATCATCTTGAATGGTAACTTTTTTAGTTTTTTGATTTTTATATAATTATTTTTTAAACAACTTTTTAATTATTATACTTAAATTTTTAATTATTGTTTTGGGTCTAAATTCTTTTTAAAGGCCTTGAATGGCTGCAGATTTTGAACCAGTTTTTGATTTTGCAAAAACAAGTTAATTAGCCATTCATGATTCCAAAAAAATAGATTTCCTAAAAATTAGGAAAACCAGATTTTTAGTTTTTTTTTTTTAGAAACCCACAAAATTTGGCTTTGGATTCTATGAACAAATAAAAAAATCACTTAGAGAAACCAAAATGCAAAATGCCCACAATATATCACTCTTAAGAGAATTGAAATATTGTATGTTTCTGATTTGCTGCTTTAATTCTAAATATGGAATATTTTTCTTATTTTTTTGTTAAAGGACTAACTATGAAAATATCTTTAAAGAGAAGATATGCTAAATTGTTGCATGTTACGACAACCTTATGATGACTCCTTTGATAGAGACTAAAGAGGCAAGTCCTTACATGTATCTTACTGCATATAACACGGGGCCATTGATTTTATATTTTGGTCAAACACACGTTAACTAAAAATATCACACCATAATTGGTAATGGTAGCCCAAATAGCGAAAGAGTTTACAAATTGAATTTCAAAAAAATAATAATCAAGAAGATGCCTATTACAAACTAGATTCTCTCATACTTATATACAAACTTTAATCTGAGTTATAATCCAATTCTAAGAGATTTGTATTTCTTGATCCTACCCAAAGGGTTCAGACCGGATTGTAAGATATTTGTTACGTGGGTGATTTTGGATATGCTTGTTTACAAAAAACAAAATAGGTTAATTTCCAAAAAAAGAAGTCGATATGCATTCGATATAAATAATAGGTTTTTAGGTTTAGTCATTTGCTATGGAGTGATTCTCGTTGAATCTCTACTAATCTCTAAGTTGATTTTATCAATATAAACACTAAACAACTACTGTATTATGCATATAATATTTTTCTGAGTTTATTTATGTGTGATCTATGCACAAGTGTCAAATTTGTAAGCGCACAGGCACATCATATATTTTTGGAGTTGGAGGAACTTTTATTTATTATTCCATCTGTCACAAAGATTGATGTTTTAACATTTTCACACATATTAAGAAAAATTTTAGTTTTTATTTATAAATTAATTTATAATTACTTTTTGGTAGAGAGGGAAAATATAAACCAATAACAATTTAAAAATTTAAATATTTTCAATGATTACTTCTTGAAATTTACAAAACATCAATCTTTGTGAGACAAAAAAATATTCCAAAACATCAATATTTATGAGACAGAAGAAGTAGTATATAACATACTCCCTCTGTCTCACAAAGATTGATGTTTTGAGATATTTTTTGTCTCACAAAAATTGATGTTTTGTAAACTTCAATAAGTAATCATTGAAAATATTTAAATCTTTGAATTGTTATTGGTTTATATTTTCTCTCTCTACCAAAAAGTAATTATAAATTAGTTTACAAATAAAAAGTAAAATTATTCTTAATATGTGTGATACTGTTAAAACATCAATCTTTGTGAGACAGAGAGAGTACTATATTGAGTAATAGTCCAAGTTGTAATATTGATATCTGTAACGTGGGTGAGATTGTATTGTTATTAATATCTGTAGTGTGGGTGGGTGGGTTTGTATTATATTATCGAGTAATAGTCCAAGTTGTAAGAGGTTGCTATTATCACTCGTTGACCAAAAGTATATATATAATCACTCAAGTAGTTAAACAAGTTTCTCGTTTAGAATATAATAAAATAACTCAAGCAACTAAGTTTGAATTTTTACTATAAACTACTATCTCCGTTTTAAAATATAGGATATTTTAGTGGAAACATACATATTAAAAATAGTTATTTTTAAAAAGTTTAACCAATCATAAACTAAATCTGCATAATAAAAAATATAAATTTAATCTAAAAGTTGCATAGAAAATTGGAAACATCCTATATTATGAAACAAAAATAGTTCTCATAAACATCCTATATTATGAAACGGAGGGAATACAAACTTAGTTTTTGTTGACCGGATGTGTGATAATGATAAATAATATCTCGAAAATCAATATAACTTTTTGGTTTTGACAATTCATTTTGAAACCAGTTAATATATGAATAAAGTAACAAAATATTATATAATCTTGAAATTATTCATTTATAGAAGTTTTATTGTATTTCTTTTTTGTATTCTTTTGCATCCATAGAAAATGCTGCTATTGGTAGGAGTGGGGATAAAACTGAAAAAAAAAAAAAAAAAAAAAAAAAAAAACCGAATTGAACTTAATCGAAATAGTTAAACCGAATCGAAATTTATTTCTGAACCAAGTGCCTTCATTATTCTAATATCCGAATAATTGAAATCAGACCGAAACCCGCGGTTTTTGTGTAATCAAACTGAACTCAAACAAGTAAACTAAAAAGTCCTTATAATTTATAGTATTTCAAAATCATAACTGTATCAGAACAACATGAATAACTAACTAAAATTAGGCAAACCGAACCAAAGCCAATTCTGAAGTATAAATGGTTTTATATGATTTCTGTTATATGATTTGGTAAGTATAAACCGGAAAGCCCACCCCTAACTATTGCATTGTTGTCATTTTAAAAATAAATAAATACATACCAAACAGTAAACCGAATTGCATACCCTTACAGTTACAAGTCGTCTGAGTATAGTTTCAATTTTTAAGAAACTAAACTGGATTTCAAACAGTTCCGTATGGTTTTAATGTATGTGAAACCGAAGGAATCAAACCGAAACCAAACAATAAACCTGATTGTCCACCCCTACGATAAAGCGAAAGACCAAAAACTCTCTTCTCTTTACGTGTAATAGAAAAGTGGCGCAATGACCTCTAATGGCTTAGCTCTTGACTTCTCCATGGTTCGAGCTAGATCTTCTCAGCGCCCTGTCATGGTTTAGCATTGCGCTTACGCTCTCAACCACAAAAACGATCTGTAAAACCCCACAGAAACCCATAAGCTACATCGTTTATAAATAAAAAAATCTGATAATCTCATCATCTCCTGGTTGGTATCTAATCTAGACTTCAATCACTGAATAGAATAATGGACTTAGGTTTATATTATACCTGAAAGCACGCATAGCCAATAGCGTTTCCAAAGTAGAAATTTGCGTTTCCTGTACCCTGTAGTGAGAAATTACAAGTAGTCATGATCTTCGGAACATTTTCTTGCAACTGTTGTGAAAAGTTGGGTTATAGATTTAAGTTGAGCTTACCCGCCATATCCAGAGATTGTGCATCACAGGGCTGAGGAGAGAAATCCCAAGATATCCACAGAAGAGGAAAAACGAGAACTTCATATCTATGCAAAACAAACGACAAGAGTTTATATGCAAAGCAAAGGCTAAACAATGCGAAGTAGAATATGAAGTATTTGCTTTTTTACCTACTAACTCATTGACAAACAATGCCCATAAGCTCAAGTATAAAGCAGAATCTCCAACCTAGGAGGTTCAGTCAAAATGATTTAACTCACTCATTGTTAACATTCTTTAGTACAATTCCTCAAAAAAAAACAAAAACATAATATCTAGTTAACAGTGAAATCAAGTACTTACTGAAGGGTAAGATTTAAGAATCGAGGAGATCGCTAAGTATACGAAAGCCAGGAAGCAGGGCCTATGTTTCAACCGTATGGCTAAGGGGAGTAACATAAACAGAACATTTACGTGGAAAACTATCAGGAAAAAGTTTCTGAAGAAGTCGAAGACTTCTGCAAAGAAGTACCTGAAAGTGAGATTTAAAACGAATAATATATTAGAAGGGATTTTTTATCCACCACTGATGATATGACTTTATGATACTTACCAAAAGACTCCAATATTTGGTGAAAGATCTTCAATACTGAGAATGAAACCATACGTCCTATAACAGGTGGCAAAGATACACAAACGTCAAAAACGCCTAACGTTCTATTATAATGCAAGTTCATATATAAAAATTATATAAACTGGTATCTAACTTTGTTCAATATATGGCTAACAGAGACTAATCCTATAGCGGTATGAATTAAATTTCAATGTTACGGGTACCTCTTGAACATTTCCTCAACCCCACCATATTTATTTAGTGATAAGGCGCATAAAACCAACACATAAAGCGACCACAGAAGTACCCAGAAGAAGAAGTGCATAACTGTTTTCCATAAGAACGGAAGGTGTGTAGTTTGTTTCGACTTGGCTTGCTTAGAAACAGTAGAGGTTGAACTCTTCTCATTTTCTACACTTCTGGTCTGAAGGAACAATTTTATAGGAGGAGCATCCAAACCATATCCCAATAGAATAATCATCTGTGGGAAATACACAAAAGCAATTATAATCTGTTTAATTTGAGAAATCTGTTTAATTTGAGAACCGTGAAATACATAAAACAAGAAATGATACATACTGGTATTGCAAGAGTTGCAGGGTAAAGAGATAAATGTGTGGCCATGACGAAGCCAAATGCAGCCAGAGGAACTCGTCCTGCATGGGTAGAAAACATCGGTTATAGAATGTCAAGAAACGATTGAAAATATCTTCAATATGCAAGTATATCATCTTCTTACGAGTAACTGCTCCAAAAAGCGCCAGTATGACGGCCAGGTTTTCAATTGGAGAAGTTGATAAACCCACGCAAGAAACTATCGTAAATGGATTCCACAAATACACAAGAGCAGCAATATCACCACAAGGTAGGATCACTGAGAAGACAACGAAAAAGGGAGAGATCAATCTTTGCCTTCAAGTAAATAGTTAGAATTACTCTCTACTCCAATCTCAATGCGCAGAAAGTAACTAAAACTGTAAAAATAAGATAGATGATACATTGAATTAAAAAATGACTTAACTTTACCTTTATCCCTTGATGACTTAAGAAAGCCAAGTAGCCTCGCATTCAATCCATAAGCCATCTGGAGTTTCTGACCAATACCTCGAAGAAGCATTGCACTTAATATATCTGCAATAACAAAGACCAAGCTGTATCCAAGAGAATGTTGGTATCAAAGACATGACTTTTTTAAGTTCTGTAAAACATTGAAAGATCATCTCTTTTCCATATTCACATCTCTTGTCCCCATAGCGGAACAGCTTATCAAGATCTATTACACTCACAATCTAATCCTACCCCAAGATTTTGAACTAGCTCAAATCTGAGAATCAAGAAACAACATATGATCACAGAGTTGAAGGGACATCGAAAAGTACCTGCACAGGAGATGACTTGGTTGCCCTTTAATCCTGCAAAAACCCAAACTTGTTATCGAATCAACCTCAAAAGGAACAAAAATCATGTCTTGATATGGTTCAAGCTCAACAAATCACAAAACCTAATAATCGAAAATCGATTAAATTCACTACCTCTGAACCGTGAGAGGTCCAAGAACCGAGAGCAGCAATGGTGAGCCATGATACATTGATCCTGCTCAAATCACAAGTAAAAAAATCTCAGCTTCCAATAGCTTTTAGAATCCAAAATTACAGAGGATCAAAATCTTAAAGATAGACCTGCGTATGGTGACATCGATGCCTGCTTCAACCAATAACCTTCAGCAACTGAAAGTTTCAAAGACAAAACGAAGAAATGTGAGCTGAATTCGAAATCTTAGTGAGTGAGTGAGAGAGAGAGAGAGAGAGAGATAGTTAGAGTCAATACGGCGGCGAATGCTGGTGAGAGGAGTAGAGACCTCCGGACGTGAAGAGAGATTGAGATTTCCCGGGAAGGAGATCAAGATTAATCGGAAAACTACGGAAGCTGAGGCCCAAATCCAGAATCGGCATGGCTTCTTATTCTGCTCTTCCGCCATTTCTCTCCGTCGTCTTTTCTTCTTCTTCTCTCTCTCTCTCTCCGGCGAGTGAAGAGAGACGACTCAGACCAAAACGACGCCGTATCGTTTTTTTGGCTTTACGGAAGGGTCACCAATCTGGTTAACTGTTTGGTTCAGGTTCGATCGGTTTTATGATTCGGTCTGATTTTGGTTAGCTTAATGTATTTCTTCTATTTCTGTTCTGTTTTTCATTTTTTGTTCAAAACATTTTTTCAATCTATAATATAATTCTTCCAAGAATTGCATGCATCATATAATATTTTATTTAATGTATTTCGGTTTTGGTTTTAGCTTGATGCACTTCTTTATTTCGGTTTGATATATTTCTGTTTCGATTTGGTTTGATGTATTTCGGTTTCGTTTACTCTTCCATGTAAAATAAATTAATAATCATTTTTCATACATTATGATTTCTTAAAAAAATCTCCATTAAAAAAAATAAACTATCGAAATTTTAATGCGATATATGTATCTCTTGGTTCGTTCCTTGCTTTCTTCCTTACTTCTTCATCTCTTGCTCTTTTTTGCGCTTTAGCTTCTTTTATTGCTTTTTCTCTTGCTTTTTTCTTTCTTTTGCATCAACTATCGCTTTCCGCATTACGTTCAATGCAACTTTTGATTTTTCCCAAACATCAACTGCCATCTCATCGATCGCATCTAGGTTTCGAAGAAAATTTAACTCTGAATTTGTGTTCCGTAGAACTTGTAAGCAATATGCAATGTGTCTTGTTGTATTGATGATATTCCCCAAATGTGAGATGATCTGATTAGTAACGGTTAAGAATGCTTCATCTGCCAAATCCAAGTTAATGGCTTTCATGTAAGCTGTATGAAAATAGTCTATATCCGTCCTTGCTTTATTAGCTTTAGAGTTTATCTCCATAAATAAATTTTCCATATAAAAAAGAAAAAAAATAAGTTAGTATATTTTATACTTTTTACTAATAAGAATAAGATCAAGCTAGAGAGAACTGTGATGATGCATAAGTGATTCATTACACACCCTTATGTACACATATATAACACTTGATTAGCAAGTTCAACAAATATATCAAAATGTATTCATCATAATCAATTTCCCAAAAGTTTTAGAAAAGCAGATTCCAAGATCTACAAAATTGAAACATTTTATATAGCTGATAATCACCATTCACAGATTGTGATATAATGTTTGCCTGTGTTGAGAAGATTTTTCAAGACAATCAATCTGTCACCTTTAAAGTTTTTAATACTTTTTTAACTCCATAATTTTTTCCATTAAATTTGTATAAACAAATTATTTATGGATATTCATATTAAAGAAAAAAGTAAAATCAAGATAAATATAGATAAAATACTTATGTAAACACATTAAGGCAAATTTTTCATATGTTAAACCCAAAAAGTTCAAATATTAATAAATGAAAACAAAAAGATCTTTATCTTAAGATGTCTAGATTAAAAATAAAAGTCATGAATTCTTATTCATTACCATTTGATTCTAAAATATATATCTCTAAAATTCTTCAAATAAATTTCAGTTCATTTTTTGTTTAAATATTTCGTTTGGTGTTCGGTTTACCTCTCCGGCAAAGGAGAATGGGTACTTATTCTTGATGGTAACCTTATTCAATCCCCGACAATCAATGCAAAATCTGAAGCTACATCTTTCTTTTTCACAAATAGCATTGGTGCTCTCCACGGTGAACTACTCAGCCGAATGAATAAAGTAAGATCTTCCAACTGACTCTTCAATTCTGCAGGTGCCAGACGGCAAGGTGCGCGTGATACAGGTGTCGTTCCAGGCTCTAGTTCAATAGTGAAGGCATCTCCTCTGCTTGATGGCGGTCTTTTTAAAGACTCAAAGACGTCTGCCATAATGGGAATATGGGGATAGCCGGAGGGGTAAACCGGTCTTTATAAAAAGCCCATTAAGTTCGTTAATAAAGCCCATTAGTTTTCTTTACTTATCACAGATTGCAAATAAAGCCCATTCGTTAAATATTTCTCTGTTATTTTTCTCCCTCTCTGTTTCACTCTCTTCCCAAGATTGAGGAAGAAGAAATCTTTCGCTGGTTCATCAATGGCGAGTCTTGATTCACTGATGATCCTTACCTTCGCGAGAATCACCCGCACTGACGAAGAATATGCTGCTCAGAAACTCCTGGTTCGTTTCTCTATTTCTCCTCGATCATCGATTGTTCTTTAATTAGGTGTTTTTGGGGATTTACGGAATCGGAGCTTTCTTTCGATTGTTCTTTAATTAGGGTTTTGGAGATTTACGGAACCGGATTTTTCTCTCAATTGGGGTTTTCTGGGATTTACGGAATCTTTCTTTCGATTGTTCTTTAATTAGGGGTTTTGGGGTTTTACGGTATTGGAGTTTTTTCTCAATTGGGGTTTTCTGGGATTTACGGAATCGGAGCTTTTTTTCAATTGGGTTAACGTAACTGAGTCCAAGATTTCTGATTTCTGTGAGTTTTTATTGTATTTGGTTTTTGTGATCAGCAAAGTGGAGGGAATCTCAATGCAGCTCTTGATGCGCATTACCGTTTAGAAGATTGTGCAAACATGTAATCATCTTTTAACACTTTTGAAGCTTTCTTGATACTTGTATATCTTTAAGATCATCTCTTTATGTTTTTGAAATCTTTGTTTATTTGTTTCATCTTGGCTAGTGCGAGTGGATGTTCTAGTCCAGAGTCTGAAGAAGAGTCGATTCCACCAGAACTAAAGGCAATACGGTTTGAGGAGAAGAAACAGCCAGCTAAGTTTTTTGGACATGAGCCATTTGAACGCTCTGGCCATACACCAAGAGTTCTCCCCTGCAACACTTTGCTTCACGACATTGATGATCTTGAAGAAGGAATGAAGGTGACACGTCTAGAGGAACATGCAGCTGAGTTTTTGGATATGAGCCATTTGCACGTCATGTACCACCCATCCACACTTCGCTACACGCCATCAATGATCTTGAAAAGGGAATAAAGGTATTATGCTATGAGGAAAAAAAGATAGTTGAGTTTTTGGAGTTATGGTTAAGAGATTCTACCGAGTATAACTCCATAGTATCTAAGCAAAGTGTCTTGTGCAATGGGATTGCTATAGGGAGGACAAGACGCTCTTGCTGTACATAGAAAGTCTCACCTACAAGATCCCTACCTTGCTCATGCTATCTCTCTGTCCTTGGAGGTTTGTTGGTCTTTTCTCTAGCCGTCCGTTTTGTGTTTACTTTGTTCATATCTAACTCGAAATATCGCAGACAGCAGAGAAAGAAAGACAGTTGCGTGAGAAAGCTAGTAGGATTGGAGAACTAAGATCTGAAGGTTATGAGGGATCCAATGTAGAGCAACGGCAGATGAGATATTCAAGTAGTGGGTATGATGAAAATACTGTCTTTTTTCACTCGTGTCTTTTAGAGTAATGATTTTTTGTTTTTGCTACCATGCAAAGCTTCACACTCTTAGGTTGTGTTTCGTTGCATGTTAATCTAGTGTGGAAGCAAGAAACACATCTTACCACAGTAAACCCGATGATGAAGATAGCATGTCTAGAGGTTTTCCTGCTGCTGCGCGTCTGATCAATGCTTCTCACACGCCTTTGCCTTCAGTAGACGCTCAGCGCCGGATGTGGGAGAAGCAGGTTGGTTATTTGAAAAAACCTGGATTCTAATGTTAATTTCAACTCAATTCAGTACTCACCGTTGAAGAACAGAACTCAAGTGTTTATGTTTCTCTTTTTTTTGTGTGGTCATTAAGGAACTTGAGAAGCAATTGACTGAAAAAGAAGCATCATTGCCTCCAGAATCAGCCATGGATGATGAAAATACCGCCACCCATTGTCATACGTATGCCAAGTGGAAACCGCCTTGCCTGCCGGTTCATGAAATCCCACAATCTTCAGGTACTTTTTTATGCGTTTCTGTTCTCCTGTTAACATCACAGTATGCTTATAATGGTTTTCAACTGCAGGCGCTTTTGGACTTCATTGACGTTAGTAGATTGATCAAGCCTAATACTTACAGATTGGTACCTTCACTGAACCATATACTTCTGTTTTTTTTTACCACCAGTTGATTGAAACTCCATTACTAATGTCATGTGGTTATAACAGGTGAAACCATTCCCACGACAGACATTTGGTGCAGAACAAAGCTGCTTGACATTGCAGGAGATTGGCCTAGTAAACAAACAAGAGGCTTCGTTTTTGGAAATCATCTAGTTTCTTTCTAACACATAGCTTTCACTTTCACTGTAAAAATCTAGTATATTCTTTAAACAAAATCATTTACGTTTTTTTTTCTGTGTGTGTTGTTGTATATACTAACGTTGTTACAATGTAAGCATTAAAAGTTAGAATAGACTAGAAACTACCCATTTTTTGTTAACTCAATTTGTACACAAGTTTCAATGAAACTGATTTTTTGTTTTTGTTACGTTACATGAATATCGGGCTTTTTTTAAGGTTTCTATTTTTTATAGACGTTACAAAAGATGATAAACTTCAAAAAACATTACAATATTTGTTTATCAATTTATCCAAAAAATGTTAATTGGATAATTTGAATTAATTTTTGTTCATAATTTATGGGAAAATACTTTCTGTAGAAAAAAAAACAGTATATGTAAATTATTGGTAAAAATAAAAGAATATAAAAAGATAAGTGAATCTGAAAAAAAGTAATAAAAAACCATTAAGAAAATCAATTTTACTAACAGAGAAAGAATAGTAAAACATATTCACAAAAACTGACAATATTTACTAATGACAGATAAAATTTAATACCCAAAATAGTTATAAGGTTATACAATGATGTATTTTTTTTTTTTAATGAGAACATGTCATAGACTAAAAGTAATAATAATTTCTTGTTGACAAAAAAACAACAAATATAATAATAATGCCTTGTTGTCTAAAAAAAAATACTACATTATTATAATAATGTCTTTTTACGTGTGTGAGTATATAGAATTAAAAAAAAAAAAGAAAAGAAAAAAGTCGTAATTGGCTTTCCCAATCAAAACTCATTGATGTCCGTACACACCCAACACTCTTCTTCCTCTCTCCCAACGGTCATATTTCTCCGACAATTTACAAACGGTCACTAGAGCCCCCCTCACCTTATTTTCCTACCGTTAGATTCTAAAGATCCAACGGCTCAGATAGATTGAGATCCCTCGTGTACCCACTCACTCACTCTGCCCAACCTCTCTTAAAACAAAAAAAAAAAACAATTTACTGTAAAAAGAAAAGTTGGCAACTTCAATTCTCGAAGACCCAACAAGAAAACAAAAAAAAAAGTTCTCTCAAGTATGGTATTTGTAGAAGCTGTATAGTACCCCTTTACCACCCTGTAGAGAGTTTAGTGAGAGAGAGAGAGAAACCAAAAGTGAGTGGGTGAGAGAGTGAGAGAGAGAGAGAAACAGAGAGAAGAAAGGAACAATCTTTGAGAGTGTTTTGGATCTGGAGTTCTTGAGAGGTTTCTGGATGTTTTGAAAGATCTTCTTTTTGATTTGGCAAACCGGGAATGGCGAACCGGAATGGTGAACCGAGACTATCAAGTCTGTTCATCCAGCAACTTCGAGGTCGTTCTTCAGTAGTAGTCTCTGTTCGTGATGATGTGAACTCGTTGGTCGTCATTATCATCTAAATGAGATTTAGTTTTTTATAAAAAGTTAAGGAATCCGATGATTGTTTTATGGTAGATTGATTTCAAGAAAAAAGTTTTTTTTTTAGATTAGTTCTGATCATTCTTTCATTCTTTCTTGAATATATAGAGATTCGTTTTGGGGTTGGGGTATTCAAATTCAATTCATTCTTCAAATTTTTTTTGCATATTTAAGTCACAATTCATTATTAGGATTCACTTTGATTTCATTAAAAAACCCAAAAAAAGGATCTTGATTTTTGAATCTTTGTTCATCGGATTCCATTTTTTAAAACATCAAATTGTTGTTTGTGCAAAAACACACACACACACACTTAGACCATCTCTTGGGTTGGGCAGATTTTGGTAGAGGATGTTGGCAGGTTGTTCAAGTTCATCATTATTGTCACCGACTCGAAGATTGAGGAGTGAAGCAGTAGCAGCAACATCAGCAACAGTTTCAGCACATTTTCCCATGAACACACAGAGATTGGACTTACCATGCAGTAGTAGCTTCACTCGCAAGGAAACTCCTTCAACCCGACCACTTGGACGAAGCATCTCACTCGACAACACCAACAACAACAACAACACCAAGCCGATCGAGCGCAAGAACAGTGGTTGTTCGCTTAAGCAGAACATAAAGCTTCCACCTTTGGCGACAACAAGAGGAAACGGAGAAGGGTTTTCTTGGAACAACGACAACAACAACAGAGGGAAGAAGAGTTTGAAGAGATTGGCGGAGGAGGAAGACGAGACTTGTTTAAGTAGAGCAAAGAGGACGAAATGCGAAAACGAAGGTGGTTTCTGGTTCGATCATTTTACTGGACAGAATACTTCTACTCCAACATTACCATTTTCTTTGACATGTTCAGGTGATGGTGATGATGAAGGAAAGGTTTGCTTTGTGCCTAGTGAAGTCATCTCTCAGCCTTTACCTAGTAATCCAAACTGGGTTGATTCGGTGATCACTGAGTTAGCTGGTATAGGAGATAAAGATGCTGAGAGTAGCCGTCCTGCAGCGGTTAAGGAAGCTTCTGGATCATCAACAAGTGCATCATCAGAGAGTCAGAGCTTAACCCATAGAGGAGGAGTACCAGAGCCAACAAATGGATCAAGGAACCCTTACACACACCGAGGAGGCAGCACAGAGGAAAGGGCCAGCGGAAACATCAACAACAATCATAGGAACGATCTACAGAGAGACTTCGAGCTTGTTAATCTCCTCACTGGGAGTTTAGAAGCGATCAGATCGAGGAACATAGCGGCGATTAACCATTTCATTGCGAGAACTAGTGACCTTGCTTCTCCTAGAGGAAGAACACCAATGACTCGTCTTATAGCTTACTACATTGAAGCTTTGGCACTAAGAGTTGCTCGTATGTGGCCTCACATCTTCCACATCGCACCACCTCGTGAATTTGACAGAACAGTTGAGGATGAGTCAGGAAACGCGTTGAGGTTCTTGAATCAAGTAACACCAATTCCAAAGTTCATTCATTTCACAGCCAACGAGATGTTACTCAGAGCATTTGAAGGCAAAGAGAGAGTTCACATTATCGATTTCGACATCAAGCAAGGCTTACAATGGCCTAGCTTCTTCCAAAGCTTAGCTTCAAGAACAAATCCACCACACCATGTTCGGATCACTGGCATCGGAGAATCAAAACTCGAGCTAAACGAAACCGGAGATCGTCTCCATGGATTTGCAGAGGCAATGAATCTTCAGTTCGAGTTTCATCCTGTAGTTGATAGACTCGAAGACGTTAGGCTATGGATGCTACACGTCAAAGAAGGTGAATCAGTAGCTGTAAACTGTGTTATGCAGATGCACAAGACGCTATACGATGGAACTGGAGGAGCGATTAGAGACTTTTTGGGTTTAATCAGAAGCACAAACCCAATAGCTCTTGTTTTAGCTGAACAAGAAGCAGAACACAACTCAGAGCAACTCGAGACAAGAGTTTGTAACTCGTTAAAGTACTATTCAGCGATGTTCGATGCGATTCACACGAACCTTGCTACGGATAGCTTAATCAGAGTCAAAATCGAGGAGATGTTGTTTGGGAGAGAGATCAGAAACATTGTTGCGTGTGAAGGAAGTCATAGGCAAGAGAGGCATGTTGGTTTTCGTCATTGGAAGAGGATGTTGGAGCAGTTAGGGTTTCGGAGTCTTGGAGTCTCGGAGAGAGAGGTTTTGCAGAGCAAGATGTTGCTTAGGATGTACGGATCTGGCAATGAAGGGTTTTTCAATGTGGAGAGGAGCGATGAAGACGGCGACGGAGGTGAAGGCGGAAGCAGCGGTGGAGTTACTTTACGGTGGTCGGAGCAGCCACTTTATACGATCTCAGCTTGGACTATCGGGAGTTAGGGTTTTTTTCAAAAAAAAATTATACATTTTAGGGTTTTAAAGACTTTAGAAAAAATGGGGAAAATTGTTTTTTTTTTAAAAAGAAAATAGGGGGAAAATTGATTTTATTCTTTCATTCATTTCTTGGGTGGGTAGGTATTTAAATTCTTTTATTGAAATTTGTAAGGATTAGAAGAAATATTTTGTATTAGTTTGAAATCTTTTACATTGTAACTGGGAAGGCTTTTCAATGTTCTTTAAATCAACAATAAAGTGAATTTTTTCATATATCTATTGCAAATCTATAAAATTCAGTGATATTTTACTTTGGTAATTTTGTTTTAAGGAAAATTTTCTTTAGAACTGAAGCAACAAAAGTATGTTTAAAAAAATAAAATCTATCAGTGTGAATGTTCATATGGGCCTTGTAAGTGAGCCAAGCCCATCACTTTCTAGTAAATCTCATATCTCTAACTCTTGGTTTGATTATTATGTCTTGGTTTGATTATGTCTTATGCCCCTTTTGGTATTATATACTAAAAAAAATATCCATTATACTTTAAATTTATTTAAGATAATGAATTAATGACTAACATTTTTTATAAGAAAAACAGATAAGTACAATTTTAATTTTAATCTATATATATATATAGAGAGATATAAGATATATATATATATCTTATATCTAAGATATAGATATAAGATATATATATATATATATATATATATCTTATATCTAAAAACTATTTTTATCAATATAAGTATTGAACATAATAGATTGTTGTTAAAAATATAGATATAATTATTATGACTATATTTAGTGTATATATATATAAACTACTAATGACTTCAAATCAATCACTACTCAACAGATTTTTTTTTTTTTGTTTACAATTCAATTGTGTAGATATCAATCTAATTGGTATAATTACCCATAGTATCTTTTTGAGTAATTTTTCTTTTTAGTTTAGACGCACGGTAGTATTTGTCGAGTAATAGTGATTTCAAATCAATCACCATTAACAGATTTGATTAAAACTTGTTTTTGTGGTGAAAACTAAATCAATTTGTAAAATAAAACTTAAGAAAATAAGAAGTTTGCTCAAATCCTAACCGCAAAAAGGTACAATTTATTTTAGTGATAAAAAAGGTACCAACTTGAACATAGTTTTATGCAATAAGAAAAAAAACAAAGGACAAGTTGCACGGTTTTGTCTCCTACGTACTCCTTCTTTGTGTTCCGCCGATCATGTCATTATCATTCATCTTATTTATTTAATTTTACAGTTGTTTTCTGATGTTTATGATGTCACTTCTGTAATATTTTTGTCGTCTAAGCTCGAGTCTTATCGCTTGGTGTGTCACTATCCAAAATAGAAACAAGGGAAAACAACAACACGAACAAATAACAACACGAATCGCGGTATCGTTAAGTTTTTCAACTAGTGATATTTTCTTACGTATAAATTTATCAATTGGTGTATAGAAAAGGCTTACGGAGAACCATACAATGAGGTTGGTCGGAAAGTAGTTCACTATTGAGTGGTGATCACATTTCAGATTATATGTGTGGTCGGTAAAACATTCAATTAACCTCAAAAAAATAAAACTCAATTTTTTTTTTTTTTGTGTGCACAAGTATAAAACTCAATCAATTAATTAGATATTTATTAACTAGATATAGTTTCCCAAAATAAAAGATATAAATTAGAACTATTTTGTCGTTATATACAAGAAAGAAAATGTTATTCGTTAGAGAAATATGTATGTACATTTTCTAAATGAAAAGAAAATAGTACTATGAATAATCATATCTGAAAGACACATAATTGTTGTATAGTCATTATCAATCAAAGAATCGACAATTAATGGAGATAGAGATTTTTACGTGTTCGAAACTTGGAATATACCACACACGAGGAGTCGAGGACCTGATGAGGGCATTAATATCTCTACCAAACTCATTTTCGTGCCGAATGAAAAAACATATACCAATTTATATCAAAAGAAAAAACATAGATATTCAATTTCGTCAAAAGTATCTTACCTAAAAACTAGTACTAGAAAGTTCTTGTTTCTTTTGGGTCACAAGTCGAAAATTCTAAAACAATTGCACGTACTCACAATCATGAGTCGAAAAAACTGTATGTACGATTTTGTTCGTTTATAAAGGTTTGTAACTGTGTGCGACTAACAAAGGAACTAAGATTGTACTATAACAGTATCAGTCGAATTTGAACATCTAGTATCTATATATTGGAGTTGGACGATCAAACCTGTAATCATCACTCAGTAAAAATGTTGATTTTCGTACGCTTACAAATATCCCTCATATTTAGGATAAGTTTCTTAAATTGTGTCGGCTAGAACAGGATATTTTAATTATGAATTTTAATAGAATACCTAGTACCTACGTGTGTGTAGCCTATCCAAAATACCGAAAAGACTGTATATTGTATAGTTAATTAGAACTTAGAAGAAGAGCATGGGATCATCATACATTATTGAAAAGGATTGCACATGACATCACTTCATAAACAGTGGATTCCATCTTCCCAATCATATTTTGAACAATTTAAGTTTATTACTATTATTTTAGTTTTATTTTTGAGCTATATAAAAAAAAAAATCCATGGTTGCGGTTGGTTGCTTATTCATTCCGTAACCTTTCGGCCAAAAACATTGCATCAGAAGAGATTTTAAAGATTATGATTCTATATATAGCAGCAATTTTTATTGTCTTTTTTTCATTTTGGGTGGTCAACAATAACATGGATGATTCGAACCAAATTCCTAAAACAAATCTATTAGTTTTGACTGTTATGTAAAAATAATACTTGGTGTTCAACAGCAAGTAAAACCTAAGAATATTTTTTAAGTAGTTATAATATGTAACCACCGTTTTATTAAACAATATGCATTTTACATGTTACTATATAGTTAGTAAACAAAATCCATATATTAAGAAAAATGATAAACTATATAATACCATAAGCTTGACCATGCAACTTTTAAGAAAAACATTAACCATCAAATAGTCTCAGTAGCTGCCTGGAATCTATGGCACTCTAGCTGAATAAAAACTCAGCATCCTATTCTTTACTAGCTTTCCATCACTTTTATTCCACAAGCAGCCAATATTGAGCTTACAAAATTTGCTTTATCAGTTTATAATGTTGAAAACATCGCCTTAATTAATCGAAGTATATGTGTTTTTGGTTCATATGCCCTAACCCAACCTCAAACAAACCTATAAAAATAATAATTGGAAAATACGATCTAAGATACGTATGGGTCTAAATTTGCATCGTCACGAACA
The DNA here is from genome assembly GCA_023657505.1 of Camelina hispida. Classification (NCBI taxonomy): domain Eukaryota; kingdom Viridiplantae; phylum Streptophyta; class Magnoliopsida; order Brassicales; family Brassicaceae; genus Camelina; species Camelina hispida. The sequence continues at coordinate 44,714,583 of CP094632.1, read as the reverse complement.
AGTCCATCCACGTCCGCGACACGTACATTCAAACGTGCCATGTTTTCCACTTCTCAGCAGCATCCACGTAAACGTTCCCCATCTAATAATATCTATCTACGCGTAATTGGTCGTATTATCTACTGTATTTTTAAATTCAATGTATCCATGGAGCCTGTTTTGTTTCTTTTGTTCTCTATTTAATCATTCAATATTTCTATTTTCGACTTGTCAAGCTAGCCTAGATGTAAAATAATTGTCCCGTCATATGATTTTACGAGTTATCACGATGAGTGATAACTTATCACACATAACCGAATAAAATATCTGGTCGACAGAGAGAAAAAGAAATATCTGGTCGACAGAATGAAAATTTTTGTCACATGACACGATGCATTCTCACTATTCATTACGAAGTATCATATTACAAATATCTTTATAATAATAATATATGTTTTATGTCCGATGACATGAGGCTTAATGGTTGTGGAATATATATGTTTAGTTGAAATAATTGCAACTTTCGGCGATAACCAGGAGATGGCGTTGTTTTATTTGTTTAACATTCTCTATGTCAAATTGACCCATTTTTTTCTAATAGGGTCCGGAGACTATTATTTATATATAGACTTCAATTCGTCCGAGATTATAACCAAAACGAGAAAGAGTAAAAAATGGCAAATCAAACCAACAGAGATGCCAGCTAAGAGCACAATGTATGAGTTTTGTCTTTGTCTGCACTGCTGACAGTACTTATTAGTGCTTTTGCTTGGATTCTTTGCCCAACCAATTAGAAAACAATGATTCTCTAATTCGTGCTTACGTTCCAACCATAAATTTTCCTGTCCGTTCTTATATTCATAAAACATTATCATTGTACGTACGAAGATGATGAATATACATTATTAGAAAGTTCGAAAAACTAACCACCCCAATTCGTTAGCCTTTACACGTTTTTGTTATGTACTTATGTGTGTCTCACAGATGCAGTATTGTTGACACTGATCGTTCGTTCTAATGTTACATTATTATGGTTTAAGTAACAAAAAAAAGAAGGAGTTTCTGAATAACACAAATACATTGACTAATATTGATATATATGTTCAATTCAAATTCTTGGTTCTTTAGTCTTTTACATATACCACTATTACTTTAGACTATTATAGTGGTATATATATACGTACTCAAGAAAAAAATCGAAATGACTTGGCACGCGCCATGACCCTTGACCGTCGATCAAATAAGACTTGGACGCGTTTGTTACCAACTTACCATACATATCCTTCTTTAGTCTTTCTATCGTTTGTTTTTATAATTTGTTTTGATTCAGCGTATCTGAGGTACCTTACTCTGAAATACATACATGTGTCTCAAATCAAATTATACTTTTGATATACAAGTCGGCCAAATTCTTATAGAAATTATTATTTTGTAAGAATTAGAGATTAGAATAATAATAATAATAATTTTTTTTTTGTCAAACAATAATAATAATAATTTAAGATGTAATATTAGTGAAGTTTTATCAGCTACACTTATTGTTATTGTAAAATAGTAAATTTATAAACACACCAACTTTTAATATAAACAATAAATGAGGACCACGTCATTTACATTACACTTGATCTCTATGAATGATATTTAACCCCAAAAGAAAGAAAAAAATCTAAGAAAGATTTATTTTACAAATCTCTTGCAAGGTTCGACTAAAAATGTGATAATTTCAGCTATATGAAATCACGGTGATATTAATTATATGAAATCACGTGATTTTAGCTATATTAAAATCATGGTGCTTTCCACAAATGACTTCTGCATTTTCAAAACAAATTCACATGTTAAATAATCATTCACCTTCCTTTTATGTTTCTTATAAATAACTAGTTTACTTTTTCAGTAAATTTTATTATCTGCAGATTACGGTAAAAAAATCTTATCTTATCGAAACACGTTTCCATAAACAATCACATTGTATTATGAAATCTTGTAGGGATTTTCTGTATTGCACAATATTATCATTAATCATTAATCATCATCTTATAAATTTATTGCATTCTCATCATATTGAAAGATACTTTTCTTCCATGGGATGTTTTGTACTCGGTTATAATTATATGAAGGATTTAGAAATATTTTCCACATTTTATTATAAAAAATTTTTAAAAATTGTAAGATTGTATTAAATAATGTATGCAAAATAATACAATATATACAAGACAATTTTGATGTATATATATATAAGATAATAATAATTATTATTTATCAGAATATCTTGTATAATATGTGTGAATACCAAACATATAAAAATTAAAATATATTACACTTAAATAATATACGTAATCACGAGTTAGTGGAACGCATTGGGAACAAAAACTCTTGCATGAAAGTTTCGTGTAGAGTTTTTATGCTACACGAATCTCGTCAATATATCCGTCGTCAATATATCCGTTGGCAAAAGTACTATCTCACGACATACATGTGAAAGTTTTGTATTGTTATGATTTAAAACATTCGTTACATTATTTATTTTATTAATAAATAATGATTCTAGTTAAACTTTTTATTCATTTTAAAGGCAAAATATGCTTAAACTGGATTGAGTTTTAGATATTATATTGAATAAAATAAAAATAGAAATTACAAGGCACTTGGTTAAATAATATTATATTTATACATTTTTTTAAGACTGTAGCATGATACTCGTGTGAAGTTTATATAGTCAAAGATCTAAATATTTATACGTTACAAAAAAGTTTCAGATAAGTTTTTATACATGTTTGATTTCATTGTATCGATTTTAATTTTAATTTTATATATTCAACATTATAGAAAAAGATATATTAAATTCTATAATACAATATTAATGAACTACAAATTAGAAAACAAATTGGCCACTAAGGTTTACCCTTTGACATATTTACATAAATTTATTATTTTTATTAAGTACAAATTACAAAATATATATATAGATCTATATTCAAATGCTTAGTCATTTCATTAGTTGGATAAAAACGAATTGGTTATACTTGTCTTATAATTGTATATCTAATTCTTACAAAACCAACTCATAGATTACAAACATTTGGATGTCGAAGACCAATACTTTTTCTAATTTAGGATAAATAATAAATAGATAAAACAATATCCAACAGATTCATTTCATACTACAACAAAAAAAAAATTGACAAGGTTAAGCAATAAAACTGCAACGATTTTAGCACATAGATAATAAAAAACAGCCAGAATAAAATAAAATAAAATAAATCAACTTTTCAAATTTCTAGTAGTATAATTTTATTTAATTTAACTATTAATTTAATAGATATTCGAGAGTTTTGAAGCATATATATAAACAGACATATCCCCTCCCATTTGCGTCACCGTCCATAAATCAGAATCCTGACACCATTTGTGTCTGTCACCACCAAACCCTTCTTTTCTTCTCCATTCTTTTTTTTCCTTCTTCTTCTTCTTTGCTTTGTTTCTGAGTTACGATTTTTGATTTCTTCGTTATCAAAGAAGAAAACCCAAAAGGAAAGTTTCCAAATTTCAGAAGATTTCTCTGTTTTTTTTCTTGTTCGAAACAGCTTCTTTGATTCTTCAATCAAATCACAAAAGGGTTTTGAGATAACCCCCGTCAATGGGTGCAGGGTTCTCTCTGTTTCACAAAAACTTATCGTCTTGTTATGGAGATCGAGATCTGACCAAGCCTGGTTTAGGAGATTTGCCTGAAAGTTGCGTGGCGTTGATCCTCCAGAATTTGGATCCGGTTGAGATCTGCAGATTCTCGAAGCTAAACAGAGCTTTTCATGGCGCCTCTTGGGCTGATTTCGTCTGGGAATCGAAACTTCCTCCTGATTATAGATTGATTCTCGAGAAAATTCTCGGTGGTTTCCCGGAAAATCTGAGTAAAAGAGACATCTTTACTTTTCTCTCTCGAGTTAATTCATTCGACGAAGGCAACAAGGTTCGTCCTTTTTCTTAGATTTCTTTGGCTTCAAGTTAAATTTTTTAGGGTTCTTCATAAAAAAAAAATTGGGGATTTTTTTTTAACTGATTCTTGTTAACGGTATTAGGAAATTAGAGAAGAAATTTCATGTTTTTGATTCGATTTGTTTTGATGTTTTCTGCAGAAAGCTTGGGTTGATAAACGAACCGGTGGGCTCTGTTTATGCATATCGGCTAAAGGGTTATCGATAACCGGAATTGATGATCGGAGATACTGGAGTCATCTTCCGAATGATGAATCTCGGTGAGTTTTTGTTTCTTACCCAAAAAAAACAGTTTATTTTCATTAGATCCGATGATGTTTTCATGCACAGTTTGTGCAAAGTTTTGTAATTTTCCTCTGTTTTCTTGTTAGATTCGTTGGTTCAATTAGTGTATGATGTTTGCTATGATTGAAAAAGGCTGACATTGTTGGTTGAATTAAGGTTGTTAATGGATACAAATCCTAACTTAAAACCTAATGTTTGTGATGCTATAGTTTTCAGATGTGATTTAGTTTTTTTTTGTTGTTTCTTCTGTTCAAAGTTTTGATCTTTCCTCTGTTTTGTTGATTTATGTTTGCTATGATTGTTAAGTGTATTGGATACAAATCTCAACTTTTGACTAATGTTTTTGCGTTACTTTGAATCTTGATTTTGACGATATCCTTTTTGTTGTTGATTCCTGCAGATTCTCTTCGGTAGCATATGTTCAACAAATCTGGTGGTTTCAAGTTGATGGAGAAATTGATTTCCCATTCCCAGCTGGAACGTACAGTGTTTTCTTCAGGCTTCATCTAGGCAAACCAGGGAAGCGGTTTGGTTGGAGGGTTTGTGACACAGAACAGGTTCATGGCTGGAACATTAAACCGGTTCGGTTTCAACTCTCAACTGAAGATGGACAACATTCTTCATCCCAATGCATGTTAACAGAAGCAGGGAACTGGAGTCATCACCATGCTGGAGACTTTGTGGTCAGTAAAACAAAAAATTCGTCGACGAAGATTAAGTTCTCGATGACTCAGATTGATTGCACGCATACTAAAGGCGGGCTGTGTCTAGATTCTGTAGTTGTGTATCCGAGCTCGTGTAAGGACCGGTTGATGCAGGTTTAAGTTGCAAACTGGAGTTTGGTGTTAGGTGTAGAGGTTTTAAAAAGCTGTTCTTTTTGTAGTTTTTTTTAAACCTCTTGTAGAAATCTTTGGGGGCGTAAATTAGAAAACTCAATGTAAAGAGAAAAAAAAAGAAAAGAAAAAAAGAGAGGGTAAAATATTAAGTACTACCAGTTTAGGCTCTTTGTTTCATTGTTTAGGTCCAAATGTAAAACTTTTTTTGAGTTTGAAGTTGAAAGAGTTTATATTTATTATAACTAGCTTATGACAATTCTACTATTGAAAGGTTGTGTGGGAAGTGAAACGCAGCGTGTTGTGCTGATTCCGTTGAACCGTGTCGGAGATAAGATAAGCGTACTTGTCTGAAAGATTCTGGCTGTTCCAACGTAAACAATTAACCTCTTCTTTAATTTGATAGCTAAGAGCGAGGAGTACTCTCATAAATACTCTTGGGTTTGGGCCCCAAAATATTAATAAAAACTTATTTTTGAGTCCATTAGAGTGAGAATCGGTTCTGTCGGAAGCAGTCCGAGTAACCCTAAGAGAACGCTACGTGGCGTTTCCTGAGTGGTTGATTCAGAAATATAAAATAGAATTTTTTTTTTTCTCTCATTTCTTTTTCCCTTTCTTCCCGACTCTTTCTCTCTCATCTCTCTCTTTCTCCTTCGGAGATAAAACATGCGATTTCTTGAGAAATCGGAGAAATCAATGGATTCATGTCGAATCCATTAAATTTTCCGGCATAAAATGGTGGTTTGTTGCTCAGTCGGAGGCGATGGCTTGCAGATCTGTGTAACGGTGAGATACGACGGTTCAGTTCTCAGATCCAATCGACGGTTCGGTTCTCAGCTCCAATCAATTGATGTTATCTTCGCCCAAACGACGACGGCAGACAAACGACGGCGGTGTAACGGTGAGATACGAATGTTCCTGTTCTCAATTCTGATTTATTGATGGGATTATTGTGATGTTAGGGTTTCGGATTTTTTTCGAAATATGTTTAATATTCTTTTGATTAGTATGAGAATACTAAAATGCTGATAACTTTTGTCTGCCGTCGATGATATACATCTGAGTCAAGTATATATTTACGATTCTTTTGATTTAAGTTCTCCCCCTTAGAGAACAAAGCAAATAGTAGCTCTTGTTGCTATAAAGAGTCTTAATAATGCATCTATAGCTATTGAGATTTTGGTTAAGTAACGTTTCATGCCTTCACACCTTTTTAATTTATGTATAGGAATTAATATTCAGTTACATATCTTTGATCCTCCTCTGAGAATTTATTTGTCATTCTCCCTTTTCTACAGGGTGGCATGTCTAATGAAATGTACAATACCATTGCCCGTGTAACAGATGGGATTTATGAAGGTAACTTCCTATATTATGTTCAGAATTTACTACTGAATGTCTACTCATTCTTATCATTCTGAAGAATCTTAAGCCGAAAAATGTTTTGTGATGGCCACAGGCATTGCTATTGGTGGGGATGTGTTTCCCGGCTCCACATTATCTGACCATATCTTGCGATTTAATAACATCCCACAGGTATATTAATCTCGACTTAAATTTTCTTGCCCCACTGGGATATGATATCCTCAAGCCTAATATTTTAACTCCAAAGTTTTGTTTTCATTTTTAAATTCTAATTGAGATCATATGGAAACTGCTATGAAGCACTATATGAGTCTATAATAACTTATATCCCACGGTTGAGCCACTTTTAGTGTAATAACATATTTGCTCTTTTAAAATCATATTTGTGGCTGGTAATCGATAACTGTCTACAGATTTTTTTTATATGTAAAATATATGATTTAAATTTTCGAAATATAATAAGCTCTTGTTGTCGAAGGAACACTTATTTAAATTCTTTTGAGAAACAAATTTTAATTCTTTTGAGAATTTTTTTTGTGTTTTGTTTGTATAAGTAGTGATTACTATTGATATAAATGTCATGTTATATGCGAGGTGAAATGGAATTGGATTTTGGAGTGATAATCATGAAGTGGTGACAGCGGGTTGGATTCTCTTATTTAAAAAGGTATGGTTGTTGTAGCTTTCACATGTTGTTGATAGATATTGTTTGCGGTTGTGTGTTGGGATGAGTTATTAGATTTGAGATGAGGTTGAGTGTTATGTTTGCTTTGTGTTTTGTATAAATTATTGTGTGAAAAGGTATGGTCTTGTAGTTTGCATAAGTCATGAAGCGTTTGTTGTTGTCTTATTTGATAAGTGTTTGAGTGTGAGTTTCGGTTTGAGTTTGAGTTTCATGAAGTGTTATAGTGTTATGTTTGCTTTGTAATTTAATTGGTTGTGTCTTTAAGTAAGATTAGGTACTTGTCGAATCAGTAATTGATGAATGCTTCAACATCAAACTTATTGGTTGATGTTATAGGGTTCGTAGGTTGTTTTAATGTGGTTGTTGTAGTGTAGGTAAAAACTTAATGTTGAAAACCTAAACCCACTTGTTTTAAAAGTAAACTTCAATGTAAACTTAAAAGTACAACTAAAAGTAAAACCTAACCAGCTAACATTGAGCTCAATATTAACCCCCAATGTTAAGCTAACAAAAACCTCTACAAACCCTTTTCATTTCACATCTCTTTCACTAAACCCGAAATGGATCCAACAAACCTTACTCGCATTCCACAACAAACATGTTTTGTTGATCTTATGAATTCTCAAAATGATTCCTTCTCTTCTCAGCCTGTCCCCTTTTCCTCCACCTTCTCTTCTCAGCCTGTCCATTTAAACTCTAACTTCTCTTCTCAGCCTGTCCATTTTAACCCTAACTTCTCTTCTCAGCCACTTCACTTTAGCCCGGCACAAGAGTCTGAAGATGAGATCGATTTAACAGTTGATGAGAATGAAGAAGATGGAGGAAGAGGAAGTAGAAAGCGGTGGACTGCAGAGGAGGATATCAACCTGATAAGCGCTTGGTTGAATACAAGCAAGGAAGGATCCAGTTGTAAGTAATGAGCAGCGGCGTCAAAGTTTCTGGAAGAGGGTTGCTGACTACTACAAAGCAAACGATGGCTCATCTGGTTCAATAGCAAGAGGGCCTTCACAATGTAAGGCTAGGTGGAACAAGATTAACCACCTAGTCAATAAGTTTGTGGGATGTTATGCACAAGCGAGTTCAAGGAGAAAGAGTGGAGAATCTGAAGATGATGTATTGAGATTGGCTTATGAGTTGTTTAAGAACGACATGGACAAGCCATTTCTGCTAGTACATTGCTGGAGGGAATTGAAACATGATCAGAAATGGCTCACAGAGGAGTGTAACCATAAGCGGTTGAAACTCGCTTCAGATGTAGCAGGAGCATCCTCACCCGGAGAGTGCAAGGATGGATCCGAGATGAGACCTCCAGGGGTTAAAGCTGCTAAGAAAAAAGGGAAGAAACCGGTTGTTAGTATAGATGTAGAGGATGGGTCTGTGGTTAAGTTGGATAAGATAATAGCAATGAAGGATAAAGAACAAGCGGAAGACCTACAGCGGAAGACCTCCAACGATTACTGAATATTGGAGAACATCGCGGTTTCCCCGGAATGATAGGGAGCATAGATTGTATGCATTGGGAGTGGAAGAATTGTCCCACTGCATGGAAAGGACAATATACACGTGGATCTGGTAAACCGTCAATCGTACTAGAAGCTGTGGCATCACAAGATTTATGGATTTGGCACGCATTTTTTGGACCACCGGGTTCGTTAAATGATATCAACGTCTTGGACCGCTCCCCGGTGTTTGATGATATCCTAGAGGGCCGAGCTCCGAGAGTTAGATACGTTGTCAATGGACGGCAATACAAAATGGCGTACTACCTCACGGACGGTATCTATCCCAAATGGGCAACTTTCATCCAATCTATTACACTTCCACGTGGTCGAAAAGCAAAACTATTTGCTCAATGGCAAGAAGGATGTCGTAAAGATGTAGAGCGTGCATTTGGAGTCTTGCAAGCTCGATTTGCAATCGTGAAGAATCCCGCACTTTTTTGGGATAAAGGAAAAATAGGAAAAATAATGAGAGCATCTATCATCCTGCATAACATGATAGTGGAAGACGAACGACATGACTACAATTTCTACGATCCAACAGAATTCCATCATGGAGAAGGAAGCGGAAGTTCTCATGTGGATTTATCATATTCTACAGATACGCCAACAAATCTACATAATATGATGGGCATTCGAAATGATGTTCATGATACAGAAATGCATAATCTTTTGCAAAAAGACTTGATTGAGCATATCTGGCAAAAATTTGGTGCAACCGCACAATAAATTTTATTCCAAATTCTGTTTAATATGTTTAATATTTTGAATTTTATAAAATATTTAACTCTTCCGGATTTTGTAAAATATGTTTAAGTTTGTAAAATATTGTTTTCTATTTTATGTAATATACAAAATTTAAATAATTGTTTTATCATTTTAGATAATTAAAGTTTGATAATTAATAATCTAAAATTAAAAAATTATTATTTAAATGTTTGAGTAACTTCTTTGAGGTTCTCTAGTAATAGGATATTTTTGCTTTGGTTCTCTTAGAGTTACTTAACTTAATTTATAATTATTTATATAATTTATTAATGTGAGAGTAACCATAGTGGGTTACTCCACTAATGATGGTCTAATGAATCTGTTAAATGGAATAATCTTATTGGTTCAGTGAGAGGTTTTTAAATAACCAGATTTGAGTGAACCGACATTGAACCGGCTCAAAATTATTCGGATGATTTGTAAAACCAATTCATGAATCAAATTTAACAATTCCCCCAAATCGGAGATTTCTCTAGGGTTCTAATTCGAAGGAGAGATTCATTTCGGAAGCAAATTTATTGGGAGAAGAAGATGAGGAGGAGATGGGTTGCGATTACGGGGAAGAGATTTGTGCATCAGCTTAATCTGGTTAAAGGTACTGCTTCTCTTTTCTCCGGACGAGCTTTTTCTGGTCATAGAGAGATATTGAGAAATGGGATGAGTGATCTGAAGTTAGACGATGCAATTAGGTTGTTCGGGGACATGGTCAAGTCTCGTCCCTTACCTTCCATTGTTGATTTCAGTAAATTGTTGAGTGCTATTGCCAAAATGAAAAAGTTCGATGTTGTCATCTCTATGGGAGAGCAGATGCAAAAGCTGGGGATTTCACAGTCTCTATACATACAGTGTTCTCATAAACTGTTTCTGCCGCTCTTCTCAACTCTCTCTTGCTTTAGGTCTTCTTGGGAAGATGATAAAACTCGGCTATGAGCCCAATGTTGTCACACTTTCTTCTCTGCTCAATGGTTTCTGTCACGGGAATAGGATTTCAGATGCGGTAGCTTTGGTTGATCAGATGGTGGAAAAGGGAAATCAACCTAATGCCGTTACATTTAACACTCTGATTCATGGCCTTTTTCTTCACAACAGAGCTTCAGAAGCTGTGGCTGTAGTTGACCGGATGGTTGCGAAAGGCTGTCAACCAGATCTGCATACTTATGGTACGGTAGCTAATGGATTATGTAAGAGAGGTGACATTGATTTGGCTTTAAATTTGCTCAAGAAGATGGAACAAGGTAAAATAGAGGCTGATGTTGTAATCTACAACACAGTCATTGATGGACTTTGCAAGCACAGACATGTGGATGATGCTATTGACCTATTCAACGAAATGGAGACCAAAGGCATTAGAGCCAATGTTGTCACCTACAGCTCCCTCATAAGCTGCCTTTGTAATTACGGAAGATGGAGCGATGCCTCTCGATTACTTACTGATATGATTGAGAAGAAAATCAACCCTGATGTGGTCACCTTCAATGCTTTGATCGATGCCTTCGTAAAAGAAGGGAAGCTTCTAGAGGCGGAAAAGTTGTACGAGGAGATGATCCGAAGATCATTACATCCTGATATTTTCACTTACAATTCATTGATCAATGGGTTTTGTATGCATGATCTCCTAGACAAGGCTAAGCAGATGTTTGAGTTCATGGTTACCAAGGATTGTCTACCTGACGTAGTGACATACAGCACTCTTATAAAGGGATTTTGCAAGTGCAAAAGGGTAAAGGATGGTATGCAACTCTTCCACGAGATGTCTCAAAGGGGATTGGTTGGCGACACAGTCACTTACACCACTCTTATCAAAGGGTTTTTTCAGGCTGGCGACTGTGATTCTGCCCAAATGCTATTCAAACAGATGGTTTCTGATCGTGTGCCTGCCAGTCTTATGACGTACAACATCTTATTAGATGGGCTTTGTAATAACGGGAAGCTAGAAACAGCATTGGTCATATTCAAGGACATGCAAAAGAGTAAAATGGAACTTAATATCGTCACATTTAATATTATGATTGAAGGGATGTGCAAGGCTGGGAATGTGGAAGATGGGTGGGATCTATTTTGTACCCTCAGCCATAAAAGAATGAAGCCTGATGTTGTAACCTACACTTCAATGATCTCAGGCTTGTGTAATAAACGCCGACTACAAGAAGCAGAAGCGTTGTTTAGGGAAATGAAAGAAGATGGACCTTTGCCAAATGACCGTACTTATAATACGCTTATCAGGGCACATCTTAGAGATGGTGACAAAGCCGCATCAGCAGAACTCATCAAAGAAATGAGGAGTTGCGGGTTTGTTGGAGATGCTTCAACCTTTGGCTTGGTCACTAATATGTTACATGATGGGAGATTAGACAAAAGCTTCCTCGATATGCTTTCTTAACACAGTTTCATCATCGTCAGGAAAAGAAGAGCGGTAGAGCAATACTCTTTCGTTCAAAGCAACTCTGTGACTGTGAGGTGAGTCGAGTTTAAATTGTTTTTCTCGTGATTACTTCTTGACGCAGTTTACGTCTTTGTTGTTTCCCTGATAATAATGTTGGAAACACACTGGATGACCAGTAATGAGAGTGTGCAATATGTCAAAAGATGTCTACTTTATAAGAAAGCAAAAGATTGTTATTCGATTCTTCTGCAAGTTTTCAGATTCTTTTATAGCCATACCAACGGAGTGTAACGTTTATATTTTATATATTTTGGTATTGATTTTAAAATTAGCCATAGCCACATATTAAAATGTTGTTTGAGGCTTATAAATTATCCACTATATATTAATAGAGAAGCACTCTTGAAAAATGATTTGTTGTTGTCTCGAAGCCTGAGACATCCATATCTTAAAAATAATTAATCATAATTACATCCATGTCATTACAGATTTACATAAAAATTCATTAAATAAACTAAACTATTTGTAGTCATTTAATTTGAAACTATATTATACTTCTTTAAAAACAACAAATTAATTTATTTTGAAAATTTAATACTTATTCATGTTTTATTAAAATAAATATCATACAAATTTTTTCACCGCAATTAAAATAAATGTAAGTTTAAATAATTTAAAAAAAAAATTATTTACATATTTTAATTTATACAAACAAATATCAAATCCTAAAAACAATTATTTAAATTGATTTATGAACCTGTTTCATAATTTTTGGCGAGCATCTTTATTTTCCTGATTCCCTTTTTTTTTTTGTAACTATACACAGTTGTACAAAGCAAATACCAAAGAATAAAGATCGATAAAAGTACTAAACCGGCTTTAGATTTACTAAACCGGCTTCAAGAGTTTGCGAAGAAACCTAATAATCACTCTCACTTGAAGCAAACAAAAAATTGGAGAAGATGAAGTTTGCGATTTCGATTACGGCTAAGAGATTCGCTCATCGGAGTCTTCTTCTTGTGGATAAAGGTAATCCTGCAACTGTGTCTCCTTCGTTTTCCCTTTCCGGTGTCTGTCGAGGTTTCTCTGGTACCACGACGAGTACTACTAGTTATGATTACAGAGAGAAATTGAGTAGATATGTGTTACGTGATTTGAAGCTAAACGATGCTGTTGATCTGTTCAGTGAGATGGTCAAGTCTCGTCCCTTACCTTCCATTGTTGATTTCAGTAAATTGTTGAGTGCTATTGCCAAAATGAAGAAGTATATTGTTGTCATCTCCTTGGGGGAGAAGATGCAGAAGCTGGGGATTTCACACAGTCTTTATACATACAGTATTCTCATAAACTGTTTCTGCCGCTCTTCTCAACTCTCTCTTGCTTTAGCTATTTTGGGGAAGATGATGAAACTCGGTTATGAGCCCGATATTGTCACGCTTAACTCGCTGCTCAATGGTTTTTGTCACGGGAATAGGATTTGGGATGCCGTAGCTTTGGTTGATCAGATGGTGGCAATGGGTTATCAACCTGATACCTTCACATTCAACACTCTAATCCATGGCCTTTTCCTTCACAACAGAGCTTCAGAAGCTGTGGCTTTAGTTGACAGAATGGTTGTAAAAGGTTGTCAACCAGATCTGTTTACTTATGGTGTGGTGGTTAATGGATTATATAAGAGAGGTGATACCGATTTGGCTTTAACTTTGCTCAAGAAGATGGAGAAAGGGCTAATAGAGGCGAATGTAGTCATCTACAGCACAGTCATTGATGGTCTTTGCAAATACAAACAAGTGGACGATGCTCTTCAACGAAATGGAAAGCAAAGGCACAAGACCAGATGTTTATTCATACAACTCCCTCATAAGCTGCCTTTGTAATTACGGAAGATGGAGTGATGCCTCTAGATTACTTAGAGATATGATTGAGAAGAAAATCAACCCTGATGTGGTCACCTTCAATGCATTGATCGATGCGTTTGTAAAAGAAGGGAAGCTTCTAGAGGCGGAAAAGTTGTACGAGGAGATGATCCGAAGATCATTAGATCCTGATATTTTCACTTACAATTCATTGATCAATGGGTTTTGTATGCACGATCGACTTGACGAGGCTAAGCATATGTTTGAGTTCATGGTTACCAAGGATTGCCTCCCAAACGTAGTGACATATAGTACTCTTGTAAAGGGATTTTGCAAGTGTAAAAGGGTAGATGATGCTATGGGACTCTTCCACGAGATGTCTCAAAGGGGATTGATTGGAGACACAGTCACTTACACCACTCTTATCCAAGGGTTTTTTCAGGATGGCGACTCTGAATATGCCCAAATGGTATTCAAACAGATGGTTTATGATGGTGTCCCTGCCAGTCTTATGACGTACAACATCTTATTAGATGGGCTTTGTAGGAAGGGGAAGCTAGAGAAGGCATTGGTGGTATTCGAGTATATGCAAAAGAGTAAACTGGAACTTGATATTTTTACATATACTACTATGATTGATGGGATGTGCAAGGCTGGTAGGGTGGGAGAAGCGTGGGATTTATTTCGTAGCCTCAGCCTCAAAGGAGTGAAACCTAATGTTGTAACCTACAATACCATGATCGCAGGCTTGTGTAGTAAACGCTTACTACAGGAAGCAGATACCTTGTTCAACAAAATGAAAGATAATGGGCCTCTTCCAGATAGCGGTACGTATAATACACTGATCAGGGCGCGCCTTAGAGATGGTGACAAAGCTGCGTCAGTAGAACTCATTAAAAAAATGAGGAGTCGGGGGTTTGCTGGAGATGCTTCAACCATTGGCTTGGTGACCAATATGTTACATGAAGGGAGATTGGACAAAAGCTTTCTCGATATGCTTTCCTAAATCAGTTGGGCAAAGTAGAAACAAGTTCTTGATAGGTTACAACCACAACATCAGTAATGCAAGTCTTGAATAGGATTTTAAACTTCAAAAGGCGTCTGATAAATGTAAAAAGGAGAAAGAACTAGGAAGACAAAGAAAGCAACTTTATTTGAAACAAGCTCAAGGAGATTATTTTATATGTACAGTACAGTTTAAGTAGAACAAAGAAATTAGAAAACATTAATGAGACTTTTTATTCGAAAGCAAAAAAAAAGCCAAATCTTGTTCGACTCTTAAGAAAGTTTTCAGATTCCCTTTGGAGCCACACCAACGGAGTTCAAGGTCTCTGCATTTCGAGGCCTTTGCACACATAAACAAAAGACAGATTTGAGTTTTTCTAGTGAGTTTTTACAAAACTAGTTATATGTCATCTATTCAATTATATAATATATAGTTATAGAAAGAAAAGAAAAAAATTGAAGAGAGGTGATGTTTAAAACATACGTGGTGTATGGGTTAGGTCGGGTGGGATCAGATAAGATTGCCTTAGACTTATCTTGAATCTGACCTACTTTACGTAGCCAAGACTTGTTGATGAATTTGTCAGCGGAGGAAACACAATTCTCTGGATCATCGACCTCAGCTACAGCCGCTCTTCTGTTCTTTCTTGTACTGATTGCCGGAGCATGCACAAGCTGCTGCTTCAGGCTATGTCCGGCCATTAGCACCGTTAAACCAACAAAACCTCCTATTATAGCCACTGGTGCAAAATCTCCCGTTACAGAGAACCTATATTGAAACATAAAAAAACACTCCATACTGATCAAACTAAAAACGATTATGGAGTCAACCGCCTATTACATACTCTATACGAGACAAATGTAAATACTGAAACTGAAACAATATATTTAGTATTTCTTATTTACTTGTTATATGTTTGTTTGGCGCCATCGGCGACTGTGGTTGCGAAACGACGAGAGCCACCAATTTGGTTTCCGACCGGTCGCAATTGGCTCTAAAAATACAAAAACAATAATAAACATGTTCAAAATGTAAATATGATTAACATTAACTACATTAGAATGGTCAAGAAAACAAAACTTACGGTAATTCTGAAAGCCATCTCGGTGAAAATTAATTTGCTGAGGAGACTTAAGAAGCTTCAAGAGAAAGATTTTGATTATAGTAAAACCAAAAAAAAAAAAAAAGAGAAAGATTGATTTATATACAAAGTGAGGACGAGACTATTTAGGATCTTTGTAACCAAAAATGGAGAAAAATTCAAATGGCATCTTATATTTAGCCATGCTGCAGACATTAAACCTTATCCATTGATTGAGTTTTCTTTATTTTTATAAAATGTTAAAGACTATTTAGGATCTTTGTAATATTTAAACACCAATAAAAAAATGTATCTAATTTCTAGGTTGGTAATATATATATGGAAGAAAAAAAAACTATATAGCGTAACGTTGTGTTCGGCATATCTCAAACACTGATAGTTTTTAACGGATCGGATGCGTGGATGATATGCTCTCAAGGTTTTCAAAAAACTTGGAAAACACAAAACATTTTGTTGGATTGATCGCTATGGTGTGTGTCTCGCAAGTCGCATATATTTATTACATCTCACAAAAAACATTATGAGAAGATACATCTGCTGAGAAATTAATTAACAAAATCAAAACATACAGTACTAAAGAGCCAAACACTCGTTTGCTTTTTAAGAGACACCAGAAACTCTTATTAAAAACCAATAAAACAATAAAAGAAAAAAGGAAAGAGACTACTGTCGTTCAAACTCTTCAAACTGGAGATGTTTTTAAGTTTTTTTTAAAATTTGTCAGCTTCTTATTAGTTATATAATCACATAATAAATAAATATTAAAATAATAATTTTATATATTTGAGAGACGGTGGAGAGACTCTCCCATTGTGATGGCCTAATTAGTTATTTAGGCATGCACATCATTGCTTCTGTTCTTCCTTTTGCATGTCTCACTGTTCACACAACCGCTCACGCATGCGCTTAACCATTTCGGATCCCCTGGCTCTGTTATCATCGCAAAATTCCCAAAAAAAAAAATGATGGGTTTAGTTAAATATTAAATAGATAAATATTACGTATATATATATATATTAAGTTTTCGTGTTTGAAAAGATAATTTATTAGATTCACAACCACAACATGTAATATCAGTAGTTTTAACACACAAAAAAAATATACGTATGAGCTAGACATTTAAACCGTTCAAGAAAAGGAGTAAGCTAGTTTATACACATAGATCAATCCATAAGTAATATTTACTTACTTGAGTTTTTGCCACGGTGGCACTGATAAATCATACAATCAAGAATACAAATTGCTTCTTCTGTGGTTCGCTTTGGTGAGGCTGCATGAGATACTGAATAAACATCAGAATCTAGTGAAGGAGAAGGAGAGTGATGGTGATGATTTGCGTGAACCAGAATGTTCTCCATTCCCATTAGTACCATCATCACCATCATTAACATGGCTACACTCTTTGTGTTCATCATTTTTTCCTCAGAGACTTAAGGGTTAAAGAGAAAGATTTGATTACGGTAAAACCAAAAAGAAAAAAAAAAAAAGAAGAAGAGAAAGATTGATTTATATATATACGCAGTGATGAGGATGAGACTAATTACTATTTAGGATCAAGACTATTTACTATTTACTATTTAGGATCAAGACTATTTACTATTCACTATTTACTATTTACTATTTTGTAACTAAGAATGGAGAAAAATTCAAATGGCATCTTATATTTAGTCATGCAGACATTAAACCTCTCATCCATTGATTGAATTTCCTTTTTTTCTAGAAAAAAAATACCAAAGGCTAACAATATATAAACACCAAATAAGAAAAAAGAAAAAGAAAAAAAATCTTCTTTTAATTAATTTTTTAATTGAGAAAAATGAATGAAATTTTTTTTTTCATCCCATTCCACCCTATTCTAATTTTCCCCACTAAACATATATATAAAACAATTAGCTCAACTAAAAAAAAGAGATGAACAAATTGAAGAGGAATGAAATATTACTGTCAATTTATTCCAGTAACATTTTTTAATCTTTATTCTTTTAATAACTACCATATTATATATTTTGGACGAAAACAAATAATGCTGTTTAAAAATAAAAGCTGTGAAAAAGAATTCACACAAATCTTTGTACGTACACGCAGCATTTTAATAAACAGTTTTTAGCGGAGCTCTCAACTGTCTCTTAGTTTATGCGATTTTCACAAAATGATGAAACTTGGTTTTACTATTAAGCGGACCATATATATTTATTTTGTTGGATCATGAATTCATGATCGTTATGGTGTGTGCCTCGCAATGTTTGGACATTTTGTTAGGTGGGCGTGATTTTTGTGACAATTGGGAGCTACCTAGAGAAAAAACATTGCGTTACATTTTCTAATAACTAATTATATGAATTCTTCTTCGTTGCATTTTCTAGTTTTTCAAAAAAAAAAAAGTAAATTAATCAAAACTTTAAACTTATTTGGTGATACACTAAATTTGTTGAGATCTATACGATGCTCTTGTTTAAAGAAAAATATCAATAGTTATTACTTATTATTATATATCCCTTATATTTTTATTATATGTCTCACGAAAACATTATGAAATGATATTATAGAAGCCAAACAATCATTTGTTCTTTAGTAATGTTAGACATAAATATCATCGCTTGTGTTGTTCCTTTTGCATTTCTCCGAACATTCTTTAATGCATGAGCCGAACTTGTCCCAATCGTCTGTTGTCATCGCAAATTGCCAAGAACAAAATCAAAAAAAAAAAAAAAAAAAAAAAAAAATCATTAGTTATACTTATATCCAAAAATTTATAAATTTTAATATGAAATATCTAATAATATTAAATTTTCGTGTTTGAAAGTATATTTTATTAGATTCACAACTACAACTTGTAATATCAATGGGTTTAACACAAAAACATACGTATGAGCCAAACATTTAAACTGTTCAAATGATTAAGCTAGTTAATACACATAGATCAATCCATAATTAATATGTAAGAGTAACCAACTTACTTGACTTTATGCCTTGGAGAAGGCATTGATGAATAGAACCAAGTACGCAATATATTTCTTTTCCTGCTGAAACGGGTGAAGGAAAAGGAGAAGGAGAGTCATAATCGGGTGAAGGAGAAGGAGAGTCAGAATCTGGTGAAGGAGGAGAAGAGTCAGAATCTGGTAAAGGAGAAGGAGAAGGGGAGTCAGAATCTGGTGAAGGAGATGGAGAAGGAGAATGATGACGATGACGATGATGATGATGACGAGCGTGAACCAAAACGTTCTCCATTCCCATTAGTACCATCAACACCATCATCAACATGGCTACACTCTTCGTATTCATCATTTCTTTTTTTCTTTTCTTAAAGACTTATCTTTAGTAATTGTACAAGATTTTTGTGTGTGGATTGTGAATGTTGATGTTTAATTGCTTGGTTTATGTGTGTTTATATAGGAAGATGTGTTTGAGTTTGTAGATGGAGATAAGAATTATCAAGGTAAAATGTCAAATTATAGTATAAGATTTTAGGTGATATGCTACATGTATATAGAATAATATTTAATTACACAGATATGGTCTACTATGATATAATTAGTGAAGCTTAAATTATTTCTTGTGATGATTTGAAAAGTATTATGACTTTTCTATACAAGATAGTTTACTCAATCATGTAGTTTTAATATTTTACAGATATTCCTCAAAATGACATGAATTTGAGTTATATTATGAACTAATATTAAAATTCCTAAATATTTAGTTTTGGCATTTCTAAAGCAATAAGAAATAAATCAATCTTTATTTAATTGGTTATAATATTTGTAAATAATATTTTATAGTTTTAAAATTTAATGTCTATTTTTTTCAAGAAAATATTCATGTTATTACTTCAAATAACCATCTCCATATAACACTTGTAATTCAAATGTAAATTGATAATTTGGTCATTCCAGGAAAAAAAAAAAAAAAGACATCCAAAGTTATTAAATATGGAGATGCTAATCATACGGTGGTGGGCTAATGGTTCTCATCTGGTTGAAAAAGTTATCTTGTTGGTACAGGCCAGAAATCAATTATCCCCAAATACATAATTATTACTCATTTACTATGTAGTCACATGGATATGGGCTCTTGCTTACGGCCCATTTTGAATACCCAAAAAGATAATCTATCCGTGGGCTTGCACCTTCTCCAAGGGTTAGTCTCGGGTTCCTCGGTAGACCTGGGAATTTACCCTGAATTATAAAAAAATATATATATATATATTGGAGGTGCTCGAATTATGGCTAATGTAAAAGAAACGATGTTATTTGATAACTGAATAATTATAATTTTTGGAAACATTATAAAACATAAATACTACTCAATTTTCTTGTAACTTTTTTAAGCTACATAAGTTTTATCAAATTGTAATCATTGTAAACTTGTTTATTCAGCACAAAAATTCTCAATTGTAAAATGTAAATTGTGGGTAAGATCATAAATGAGATCGACCTACAAGATAAGGGTGTTTTTGTTTTTCGATATGTCCAAGAACAATAGAACAATCTTATTATATAAACCTTGGTTCTCAAAGTTAGTAACTCACCAGATCGTGACACGTGTTAATTTTAACGATCAGAGATCAAAGTTTAAAACTCACTAGATCATGACACGTGTCAATTTTAACGATTAGAGATCAAAGTTAGTCACTCATCAGATCGTGACACATGTCAATTTTAAAAAGTTAGTAACTGACCAGATCATGACATGTGTTAATTTTAACGATTAGATATCAAAGTTAAATACTCACCAGATTATGACACATGTCAATTTTAACGATTAGAGATCAAAGATAATAACTCATCATATCGTGACATATGTCAATTTTAATGATCAAAAATCACAGTTAAAGTTAGTCACTCATCAGATCGTGACACATGTCAATTTTAAAAAGTTAGTAACTGACCAGATCATGACATGTGTTAATTTTAACGATTAGAGATCAAAGTTAAATACTCACCAGATTATGACACATGTCAATTTTAACGATTAGAGATCAAAGATAATAACTCATCATATCGTGACATATGTCAATTTTAATGATCAAAAATCACAGTTTTCAAGTTTGGTAAAACAAATCATAATATAATTGTAATCTTATTATATTAAAAACAAAACAACTAATATAAATAGGACAAGCCACATGCAGGGAAACTTGCACGTGTGGTTCTGGCCGGGAGCCAGTCCTTTTTGAATCCCTCTCTTTTCTTCATGCTGTGAAGAAATTTTCCCTATCCCCTGACTATGTGCCATCCATATCAAATTTTTACTGTTACAAAAATTCTCAACCACTACATGGTAAAATAAATATACTATGTGCCATCCATATTTGGTCGTAATTATACTATATAACCTAGCACATTAAATTTTATGTTTTTGTTTGCACAAAAAAAAATTATTTATGGTTAGCCAATTTCGGACACTGAGTACTACAACAAGATTCGTGAAAGCACATGCGAAGAAAACGAAAATCATGGAGAACCGATAGGCATTCTTAGGAAAAAAGCTTGAACTAATCTTTTTATTATATTAAAAATCTTATTATATAAAGTGGGTTTTCAAATTAGCCACATGTCAAGTATACTGATGAAATGTTGACACGTGTCACAAATTATTATTTTTTAAAACAGCTAATTAAAAAAACATTAAATCTAAAAAAATTTACATGTTTATCTTAAAAAAATTCTAAATCAACAAGGAAAATTAACAAAACTAATATATTTTTCATTGTAAGCTAATTATGTTATACGTGTTTTCTCAATAAGATTTTGACATGTATAAACAAAAAAGTAATTCACTAAGCATGTATATTATTAGTAATAAATTATGTCAAAATAATAAGTTGAGAATTAGTTGAGAACAATTAATAAATTATCTCCTCTCCAGGATATCGTCGCCCTACTTTTGATTCAGGTAAAAATAAGTTGAGAATTTATGATTCGAGAATATTTGAGACGAGGTCATAACTTTAAGTTGTTTTGGTACAATTAGATACTTCTGAAGAGTAAATATGTCGTTGATCCTTAACGTGATTATGACATATGTCATGTTTTGGATTGTATATAAAGTTTCTATTTTGTATATCTGAATTATCTAAGACTTATATATACCATCATGATTATAATTTTCAAATTTTTATTTTTATTATATTATATTAAGTTTCTTTCAATTTCTCAATTTTATTGGGTTAGTCATAAAATCATTGTAATTGAGTAGATAATTTTCACCAGTTGTTCAGCCAATATATTTGGAGTAAAAAAAAACTTCATGGTTAAAGAAATTATGTCACAAAACAATTTTAGTAATTATAAGAACTATAATTATGCCAAAATGAAAGTAAAGCAACATAAATTTTGTTTAATTTGTTTAGAAGACATTTTATAGGTGTTGATAAAGAGCATACTTTAACAATAAAATGTTTGGCTATAAAAACATATTTTTAATGGTAAAACATAGAGTAAAATTGTATGTGGTTAATTATTATATGTTGCTTTGATGAATTTGTTGCATGTAAAATATTTTGTGAATAAGTTGTGAAACGTTTTTGAAATTTGATAATAATAATATTTGTAATGATGAATATTTGGCAAAAGTTTTAGTGGGATATAATTTAGCTTTCATTATGATAATAATTGTTATAATCTATTAAAAATATAGACATATAAATAAATGTATGAAGGTAAATACAAATATTTTCTAACTTCAATTATTTATATATTTACTTTAGAAAAAAAAATTTCTTTATATATTTTTGAAAAATTATTTTAGATTTGGGATTTATTTTTTCAAACAATTTTTAAACCCGCACATTGTGCGGGCCCTTATCTAGTGTTAGTTATAAACATTGAATGAAGAAAAAAAAAACATTGAGGGTATTATCGTAACTTCACATATACCTTCTGGTCAACAAGATCGAAACCAAAACCCCCACACGAACTACAAAAAGAGAGACCTACAAAGACAAAGAGATTCGATTTGATTCATATGTTCTCGTCATCGTCGTCGTCGTCGTCTTCGTCATAGCTCAGTCCGAGTTTGAAACACCAAAAAATCCACAATCTTCACTTCACCATGGGATCGCTCGACATGGATTCCATGGCGGCCTCGATCGGCGTCTCCGTCGCAGTCCTCCGGTTCCTCCTCTGTTTCGTCGCGACGATCCCAGTCTCCTTCTTATGGCGATTCGTACCGAGTCGACTCGGTAAACACATCTACGCAGCTGCGTCTGGTGCTTTCCTCTCTTATCTCTCCTTTGGCTTCTCCTCGAATCTTCACTTCCTTGTCCCGATGACGATTGGTTACGCTTCAATGGCGATTTATCGACCCTTGTCTGGATTCATCACTTTCTTCCTTGGTTTCTCTTATCTCATTGGCTGGTAAAAAAAGTTTCAAACTTTAAAGCTTTTTGGTTTCTAAATCTTGCTCCTTTTTATGATCGTAAGTTTTGTTTTTTTTATGTATGTAGTCATGTGTTTTATATGAGTGGTGATGCTTGGAAAGAAGGTGGAATTGACTCTACTGGTAACTCTCTTTTTCCTCAATTTGATTCCAAATTTGTATGATTTGAAGGTTTATTATTAGGGTGTTGTATAAAGTTTATATCTTTGTGGAAGAACCATATTCAATTCAGATTGTGATTACAGTTTTGGAATCTTTGATTTTGTAATAATTAGTGGAAACTAGAAGCTGAAAGTTTTTGGTTGTGATGAATGTATGTATGTGTGTTAGGAGCTTTGATGGTGTTAACGCTGAAAGTGATTTCGTGTTCGATAAATTACAACGATGGAGTGTTGAAAGAAGAAGGTCTACGTGAGGCTCAGAAGAAGAACCGTTTGATTGGGATGCCTTCTTTAATTGAGTACTTTGGTTATTGCCTTTGTTGTGGAAGCCATTTCGCTGGCCCTGTTTTCGAAATGAAAGATTATCTTGAATGGACTGAAGAGAAAGGAGTAAGCTTTTGTTCTTTCTCTCTCTCTCTCAGTCCTTATCGAAAAAAGTGCGGTTCTTGATTTATGGAGTGACTGGAGTCTGTTTGTTTGTGTGTGAATTTCAGATTTGGGGTGTTTCTGAAAAAGGGAAGCGACCATCACCTTTTGGAGCAATGATTCGAGCTATATTTCAAGCTGCCATTTGTATGGCTTTATATCTCTACTTAGTACCTCAGTTTCCGTTAACTCGGTTTACTGAACCAGTGTACCAAGAATGGGGATTCTGGAAGAGACTTGGCTATCAATACATGGCGGGTTTCACTGCTCGTTGGAAGTATTACTTCATATGGTCTATTTCAGAGGCTTCCATTATTATCTCCGGTTTGGGTTTCAGTGGTTGGGCTGATGAAACGCAAACAAAGGCGAAATGGGACCGTGCCAAGAATGTTGATATTTTGGGGGTTGAGCTTGCCAAGAGTGCGGTTCAGATTCCACTTTACTGGAACATACAAGTCAGCACGTGGCTCCGTCACTGTAAGTTGCATATGAGGAGATCGTAGAGATTGCCATATTGTGTATAAGCCTTTAACCGTTTGTGTGCTTTTTTGACGCAGATGTATATGAGAGAATTGTGAAACCAGGGAAGAAAGCAGGTTTCTTCCAGTTGCTAGCTACGCAAACCGTCAGTGCTGTCTGGCATGTTAGTGCTCTTTCTTTTTGTGCATAAAGATCCATTCTTTTTGTGCCAATGAAAGTAATCAAATACTTGTTCTTTTTGCAGGGACTGTATCCTGGATACATTATATTCTTTGTGCAATCAGCATTGATGATCGACGGTTCGAAAGGTAAGATACTCACTCGCCTTCATCTTTCAATAATGTTCTCTTCTGTTTTGGTTCAGTTTGGTAAATTGGTAATCTAAAAACTTCTCCTTTTGCATTGAACAGCTATTTACCGATGGCAACAAGCAATCCCTGCGAAAATGGCAACGCTGAGAAACGTTTTGGTTCTCATCAATTTCCTCTACACAGTAGTGGTTCTCAATTACTCATCAGTCGGATTCATGGTAACCAAACAAAACTCTTCCCTCAGTTTTTTTTCACTTTATCTTGTAACTGTTTGCTCATTTTTTGTGTGTGTAAATTTCAGGTTTTAAGCTTACACGAAACAATTGTTGCCTTCAAGAGTGTATATTACATTGGAACAGTTATACCTATCCTTGTGCTTCTTCTCAGCTACTTAGTTCCTGTGAAGCCTGTAAGACCAAAGACAAGAAAAGAAGAATAATGTTGTCTTTATAAATCAGCAAGTTTTTTTTTCTTTCTTGGTTTTGTTTTTCTTTCTTACCGTTTATGTATAACAGGAAAAATTAAGATCTAATTTAATTATTCTCTTCCCAATCTTTGACCAAAACTCTGATTTGCTTTCCTCGAAATTTGATTTATGTTTCTTGATTAAACCAAAATGGTACTTCATCCGTTTCCCACAAATTAAGAAAAGTTTGAATTATTCATGTTTGCCCCTATTTAATAAGTAATTAATGATTTAAGTTCAATAAAAATAGCTTTGGGTTTAGGGGTAAAAAATAAAATTTATCATTAGAACATTCATTGGAAATGTAAAATGACATTATTTGTGAAGGAAATGTAAAATGACATTATTTGTGAAACAAAAAAAATTCTCTAAAATGACACTCTTTGTGAAACGGAAGAAGTACCAAATATCGACTTAGTAATCAATCTAGAATCCTAAAAAGAGTGTCAAATATGAATCACATTACTAAATTCTTGTAACAAAAACTATATTCCATTTTATAGAATAGTTTTTGGGTTATTTGGTCGGTCACCAAATTATTTGACATGTTTAGCCAATTTGAACACAGAAAAGTGTGCGTATATGATTAGGTGCCATCCGCTAGGTCTCGTCTAACAGGTTTTAGAACATAGATATTGGTATGATTTAATCAAATTATAAATCATATCATATCTACACTTAAAACTACATAACATTATGGTCTTCCGAATGATATAATACATCAATGAGCATTGGTTGGATATCATTAATCCAAAATAAGATCGAACCATTAGTAAACTAAATAAAATTCATGAGTGATTAATTAACTGCATGGAAAAGTTATAATGAGATATGAAGAACCAACAAAGAAGAAAAGAGAGACCGTGTCGGCCATATGCAACACCACTTTTCTTTCTTTAACTTTTAGTCAACAAAGCCATAACAACTTAATATTAGCAATTATCGATTTACTTGTTCTTTTGTTGTTGACAAAAGAATTTTTTCAAAGTTTTCTGCTCGTTCCAAGAATCAAAGTCCATGCTAATAAATCGAAATTTCGGCTATATCTTTTTATACAGTCAATCAATGAGCTCGAAAAAAAAAAACAAATCTAACATTTTTCTGTCATGTATATAAGACGTACGAAAAAGAAAGTGGAATTTTAAAGTTTCGAATAATTACTTCGCACGTAAAAAGACAAAAAGTACAAAACGACTGTATTTCTAAAGACTAAAGTAGTCAAGATCAACAAACATATATCGTTCATTTGAAACAAGATAGTTAGAAACTTGGAATATTTGTAATTAAATGAACGTGTCATGCGGTAGGACTAGGCGTTTGGGTATCCATTCAGGTTTGGGATCAGATTTTTTTGGTGTTTAGGAATGTAAACCCATTCAAGTATTTTATATATACTCTCTCTTCCAACTAGTACTATGTTATACTACTATTCTACTAGAATTCTTATACTCATGGTAGTAGCCGGGTTCGTCTTTCCAAACGCCTTTTTTTTTTTTTTTATCCCTCTTAATCTTCAAACTACATTCATACTTATTATAGAACGTACCTGTCATGATACGCATGACGTCACATCGGCACGTCTCATCCCATCATTCACATGCATGCTTTTTCTAGGTATAGTCCCGTACGTAAGATGAAACTTGAAAGGATACGCAGATGAGGCTGGCTGCTGGCACGAGAGATCAATTCCTCGGAGGGTTCCTCCTCCTTGTCTACATGTCACAAGCTAAGTTATTGATACATGATGAACGAAATTTACTTTCCCCTCAAACCATTTGTATTTTGTATTGGAAACAATCCAATTTTAATGCTTTTGTTTTTTTGCTACTTCATATATTCCATTGTTTAATTATTTGTCGCATATATAGTTCATAAAAATAACTGGAAGTACAAATTTATAGTAATCTACTAAATTTGTTCCAATAGGGTATGTAATGATGAAACCCGTGAGTCTACGGACAGACAAACTAGCAAAACCCACTTGCCAACAAGTTCTTAGCAAACCAGAAATCAAATCACATATTGTGGAATGTCAAATTGATTTGATTACTATCTTATAGAAAATTATTATTTTAAAATAGACTTCGATACTAGATTCAATGTATTATTCACAGATTTGATGTAATAATTTTCTTTTTCTATTTAAAAGAGAAACAACTTTTACGCCAACGATGACTTGGATCTTAGAATTTAGGTAAGTACGGACGGAGACAAATAAAATTGGCTACACAAATTGTCACCGTTTCATGTCGACTTCACCAATATTCACACTCAACAAATAAATCAACCAGAAGAAATTTCTATAGACTCTATAATAATCTCGTACATAAAGCACAATGTACACATACATAAAATAACGAACTATATATAGCCAACTATTTTTCAAAATAATATCACCACAAACAAACAATAGCAAAATGAAAATTAAATTTTCATAGATTCTCTTATCTCCCATCAATTCATAGATAGAGAATAAGAACTTATATTATGTCCATTGAGTTAATTTACAGTATAGAAAGATTTGATTATTAGTCATATGGTAAAACTAAAAGTAAGGCTCGTCATATAGAGTGGACAAAAAATACAATTGGTAACCCAAAAAAAAAAGATTAAAAATTGGCTGCTATTGGAGTATTTTGGAATGATAAGTGAATGGACCCCAGCAATATCGAGAAAGATATGTGTTGTCTCCTCTCTATCAAGATAGATAACAAAACACAAATGCATAAATATTGCTCTTTCCTTATCGATCTTCTGAACAATAATACTATAATAAGCACAAATGCATAAACATTGCTCTTTCCTTATCGATCTTCTGAACAATAATACTATAGTAGTATGATGCCAAAAGAAGAAATTTTAAATATACTTATAATAGTTGTAGTCTCATGTCCTCTGCTTTTCTTTTGTTAAAAATTTGAAATTATAATGTAGAAAATGATGAGGCTTGACATAAAAGAATTAGTACTATACTACGATTATACTATAATAACCTTCTGGACAATTAATATATTAATACTATAATAGTTGTGGCGTGTCTTGTTCCTCTCTTTATAGCTTTAACAATATTGTTAATTCGTCTTGTGTCGTGTACGGACTTTGTATTGTTACTACAATAGTCTCTAACCCATTAGTGTTGGTGGAGGAGATAGTGTTAGTGTAGTGTAGGCTAACTTAACTTGACTTTAAGTCGAAGGTTTGAGTTCAGTTGTTACTGCTGTAATACTATTTTCGGTTCCAACACAAAAAAAAAAATGATAGGTAACAGTAGCATGTTATTATTGATAATCTAGAACTATACATGGGTGTTAAAGTTATCTTATCTATTTCTTTTTTTTTTTTTGAAAAACGCTTAATATTTATATAACAAATACAATTTAGTATGTGCAGCATATAAAAAAATTATTGTCCGAAAGAAAAATGTTAAGAGTTCAACACAATTTTCTTCTTTCTAGATGAACTATTGTCCGGACAACAAATTTTGTTTATTTCCAAAAGTGTGTTTGAACATTCTAGGAAAACTCTCTTCTTTTCTTCCATCTTTAATCGCATTCTCTAAAAGTGCTAAAACTAACAGTCTTATTTAAACAACGTCACCAATCGAATGATCTTAGAAAACATTCCAAAACCAGAGAAACACACTCTTTTGAACTCTATGCAAGTAATGAATGAAATTAGAAAAGAATGAATCACGTAACGCCATTGTTAGTCTTGTTGGTCAATCCATTCTTCAACGACCTTAGAGGAAATTTAAGAATTTGGTGAAAACAACAATGTTAATCCGGTGACATATCGACACTTATCAATGCTGGTCCCACAGTGTAAAAAATGGTACAAACATTCAATTATAAGAGACAAGACGAGTGAATTTTTGTAGCTTTTATGAGTAAAAAACGTATTTTTATTGGTTAAAAAAAACATCTTTGGACATTTTACCAAGCCAAGTAAAACCATGACCCATTTTCCAAAACCCTAAAAGCATTAACATAATGGTATTAGTAAGT
Source organism: Camelina hispida (assembly GCA_023657505.1). NCBI lineage: Eukaryota > Viridiplantae > Streptophyta > Magnoliopsida > Brassicales > Brassicaceae > Camelina > Camelina hispida. The sequence goes on along the minus strand of CP094632.1, from coordinate 44,685,605 downwards.
AGACATTTTAGTGTAAATTACAAATTCATAAAACAAACATTTCATTTAGAACTTTTAGTGATAGACATCATTAAAAGAAACTGCCGCCACAGCACACATCCTCTACTTCCTTATTTTAATTAACTATGAACGAACATTCAAACAAGCGACCGTTTCGAAGATGTCAAAATAGCTTATTTCTTTATTTTAAAATATATTTTTCTTTATTTATTTTATATTTTTATATTTTATATATTGCCTTCTTGTTTTTTTTTTTTCTTTACTTATTTACTTACTAAGTTCCATTTTAGTCAATCAACTGTTACTCACAACCACTGGTCAACCATTTATAGTCAAACCGGTTTCTTTATAACGAACGATAAACTTATAACTGTACAAGAAATTATATTGCGTTAGTGACAAGGATTAGAGATATTTAAGAAGAAAAAAACAAAGAAAAAGGACGTCTCGATGATTCAATGCCAGCATCAGAGTTAGTTAATTAAGTACTGTTGAGAAATATCAAATTTAACTATTGATTTTTTTGTTTTATTCGAAACCATGACACTGCTTTAGCGTCAGATACGATGACCTGAGCGAGCATTATATGCAAAATCATACGATCTCTCTTTTTCTTTACTTATTTTTGTCAGCAATCTATCCGTCTAGTATGTATGTTTGCGTGTATAAGTTGAAAAACTATGCTACTCGAAGTATGATTCCACTCATACACTCATTTAGGCATAGTCATCCATTACTTACAATAGAATTTCGAACGAAAATATGCCAAACAATTATAAGAAAATTATGATGCGGGCAGTTCTAATAGTGACCAAATATATATATATGTTATTAGACTTGCACCATATAATATAATATTATAGTTAGTATAGTCCGATTTTCTTTCAGAACGTAAGTTTTATTTTCTAAGCAAAAATGGATTTTGTTTGTACGTCAGCAATTCATACAATCGGAAACATATATAAAAAAAATTCTATGTTATTTTCTAGAAAAAAATATGTTACTGTATATAGTAAAATACAAAAAAAAAAAAAAAAGAGAATAACCTATTTGGTACTTTTTATGTTTCTAATTCATGAAACCTTACTTATTTAAGACTTTAGTATATGCCTAAACATCTCTGTACAAGAAAGCTTTTTATCAACACAGACACTACATATCGAAGGAAATGAAAAACTAATCAGGTACTTCAAACTTCACTCCAAACAAATTAAAATCCCACTAAAAGTCGTCTCTCTTGTCTCTGGTTTATTGTCCTGCTTCCCAAAACCAAAAACCTATTTTGCTTGACGAACTTTTTTTTTTTTAATTGTATAATATGCATAAAAACAATTGCAAATTTCATAGTTAATTTAATATGAGTATATCTGGGACCATTTAGTTCTATACAAAAAAAAACAATGTCACTTATAAATATCTTGATCCATCAAGATATGCACATTTCTGGATTTCTAAGAACAAGAGAGCATATAAAAGGAGTTTCTAACATCACAATTTCATCTATCATATATGAAAATTAGGATTATATACATAAAGTTGTTTCATATAAAACATAAGAGACAATCACAAGATAAAATGGGTAGATAGTTCATCATCAAGAAACATAAAAACCCTAATCAAAAATCAAGAACACTTCATCATCAGAGCCCTAATTCAAGAACACTCCAAAAACAAAATGTGACTTAAATGTTCAAAAAGATCTATCTTCTTGAATCATAAAAAGTGGGAAAACATACGATTATTTAGCAAATCATCTCAACAATCATCAAGAGAAAGCAACAAAAGATGACTCGCGTAAATGTGAACAAAAGGATCATCCAACAAGAAATTGAACTGATATATCAGTCGATCAATAGTAACTCCACAAGCTCTCTCCATCAGAATTCTCTGGCGAATCATCTGACGGAGGAGATCCCATCCACGGTGGAGCCACCATCATACCCTTGGCCATATCCGCTAGCAAACCAGGCATGTTTAAAAGCTCTTCTTCGTCCACAAAGTGCTGCGTATTTGAAGATCCGGCCACATCACAAGCTTCCTCTTCCTTCTCTTCACCTCCCTTCACGGCCGCTGCACCCGTACCAGCACCCCTAGCCGCACCCCTAGCAGCAGCAGCCGCGGCCGCAGCGCATCTGATATGAGCTGCGGAAGAAGAAAGGGGAATGGGGTAAGATCCCACGGAATCCGGGAAGTTCAAGACGGTGTCTCGGCCTTTAAGAGCTAACGCCGCCACGTCATAGGCTGCGGCAGCCATCTCCGGCGTCGGATAAGTCCCGAGCCAGACACGTGTCGTCTTCTTAGGCTCTCGGATCTCGGAGACCCATTTACCGCTCCGGCAACGGATACCTCGGTAAAGAGGATGCTTTTTCCGGCGAGAGATGTCGGCGTCAGTGGACATCAAAGTGTTGATACCATGACCACTTGTAGTAGAAGAAGGAGCCGCAAAAGAAACAGTAGTGGTAGTAGTAGCAGCAGCAGAAGTGATACTATCAAGTGGACAAGGGTTTTCACACGTGGCAGAGTCAGAGACGCTGTCACCACACGTACGAACTGGCAAAATAGTAACTGACGATGAAGAAGAAGCTTGGCTTATAGCTTTAGGTTCACTGATTTGATTTTTAGGGTCAGCCATATATATATATATATATATATATATACACTATGTGAATTTATGTGTCTGTTTTGTTATCTAATAATAATAATATAAATGTAAAATTATATAGAGAGATAAATAAGTAGAAAACGAGAAATGGATTAGAAACGAATTAGGGTTTTTTTTAGTGATCAGATATAGAAATTAAGGTTGTTAAATTGGAGTATATATGAGATGAGAGAGTGCGTGGTTATTGCGTGGGGTTTCCCTAAAGTGTGTTTTGTTTGTGTTTGTGTTTGTGTTTGTGTTTGGTGGGGATATTATTTTTGTACTAGCTAGCTGTAAGAAATTAAGTAAATTTTATAATTTGTTGTTTGTTTGCTTCTATAAATTAATTCAGAATTTTTTATTTTTTTTTCGTATAGTCAATGAAAATGTCGGATACAGACATATATATATGTGGTGCGGCGACAAAAACAATCACAAACTTATTTTGATTTTGAGTGACCAAAAAGAAAAATCAGACTTTCATTGAAAATAAAAGATTAAGGATACAAGATTTAGTTTTATTCATGTTAGTTCATTTCCTATACTTTGCGACGGATTATAAACGAGATGATTACATACTTACATGATACAAAATTGTTTATTGAAATTTACATAATAAGATATATATCTACATGAAAATGAAGTGAAATATATTACGTAGGCTTTTTTACCAACAACAACAACAACAAAGAAAGATACTTACGTAGGCTTTAAGAAAATCTGATTCTGGATCCTAGAATGAGGCCCAATAGCTTCATATTCATTTGAGTCAGTTTTTTTTTTGTACACTTTTCTCCATATATAAAGCTTACTCGAAGTTAAGATCTGTTTTGTATTACAGAAGCAGCTGTGTTGGATTACTCGCACTAATTAGAGACATTCGTGAAAGAAATGAGTTCACTTGCTACTGTATCGACCATTTCATGAATTGAACGCAAAATACATGAGCTTAGATATATCTGAATCCAAAAGTTAGGTTTAGGCCCAATAGCCAATATTTATTTGGACATGTTATATTTTGATAGGTTCGCTTCGAAATTTGATTAATACTGTTAAATATAATAAACTATTTACTTAATTAATTAAACGTCTAAACCGATAAAACCAATTTGATTCAGAATATCCGACGAAGGTTCATGTGCGCCTAGACCAATTTCTTGAACCTTGGTCTATAGTGTTTTCACATTACATGGGATGGCTTATACGTTAGAACCTAATTAAATGAGTTTTAGTTTTTTACAATAAAGTTTGATCAATATGACAGTAGTTGACAACTATGTTTTGTAAATTTATACAAGAAATAAACAATATACAACCAACATATAAAGTACAAAGGTTAAAGACTAAAGATTTAAAATGTGCGTGAAGCAGACGCGCAAGTAACACTCACTTAACACTTTAACAGTATTAAGCATTTACTTCCCAACCAAAAACTGATTGGGATAAAATCCATGTCCTGATGACCCCGCCGTGTCTGCTTTCTATAACTTACTGTCATACATCATTATCATATAATTTGTTTTTTCGTCTTTTTCGGAGGAAAAACAAAATCGCATTAGAAAAATATATCGTTGCTTTATCATATTTTCAATAGAAATATAAAATAACATAAACATAAGATAATTTTCTCATTTTCCAAAAACGTTGTGACCTATTCCAAAAAAAAAAATTCATGAGTCGTTTCCCCCCAATACACTCATTTATGAATGCAAATATCATTTGCACACTCACATAGTCAGATGGCGCAACTACGAAGTTAAACATTTGGTTCCTGAAAAAAAAAAATAGGAGACATTATTCATGCAGGTCACTTCTTTTGCCATAAGTATATATGTTAGATCATATATATATAACGTTTTCCAAATATGAACTTTATTTAGTTTTTCTTCAGATGTTATGTTATCTGTTTCTTAAAAAAAAATCCACATATTTGATGGATATATTAGCTAGCTATAGGTTAAGTTCACATTTTACTTGCTAAAATGCCAACTATTTTCAGTTAATGCTTCTCACAAACAAAGAATCCATGATAAAAAAAAAAACATAGGAGATTAGAACTTTGCATGGACGGTAAAAGCTTACACAAAAAAAAAAAAAAATCAAGCAGTGCAATGGGCAGTAGTTGGAAGAAGCCGAAGCGAGCGGTGGACGTGGGAGCAATGTCTAGGCTCTTCCTTTGCATTTTAATCTTGAAAAAACTACAACTATGTTGTCTTACTCAGTTACTCTCTCCCTATGGACTATGTTTTTTCAATCAACGTACGTCAAACCCCTTCTCTCTCGCTATAAACTTTGTAAAAAAAACTATATATGACGTTCGATATGTCTGGTAATGATCACGACTCGTAAGTTGTAATCCGTTCCGTTAGTGTTGGACAATAGGATGTTCTAACATACATATTGTAGTTCACGTACGTTTTAAAACATAAAAATCAAAGGATTTTCAAACTAACAAATTAATTTTAGATTTAGTTTATAACTTGATAAAATATCAATTTAACAACAATATAAAAATAACATCTGAATAAAAAATTTTAAGACAAACAAATACATATCTTAAAAATCTGAACTACTAAGACTTTGAATGGAATGATATAAAAAAAGCAGATCATCTTTTAATGCAGTTCTTTTATCACTAAATCACCATTCAAAAAAATTTGTACTTTTAAAAGATAGTGCAGATGAACAGTGTACCGTACATATTTTTAATATATTTTTACGGTAAATGCAATAGAAATACATGCAGATCTAATCTATAGTTTTTTCATTATTAGTTCTGTAACACCACCGTATAACTTGGAAGCTGGTGAGTATTGCAATGAGATTTGACTTGATAGACCTGTCAATGAGTCTGGGAGAGCTGAAAAGTCGCGTAAAGCTCATCACGGTGGTGCTTACGGCTAATACGTTCACGCCATAAATGGTAAAAGCGTCTTCAAAACTAATTTTTAACATTGGACAATAATCTAAAGAAAACGAAGATGAATGAATGTACAGTGCAAAAATGTTACCCCCACGGAAACCCCACGTGATCACTACAGATACTTATAAAAGGCCACGTGCTTCAAATTCACTCAATCCAAACAACTTAAAAAAATCAGTTTTACGAGCTTAGAAATTGTCCTTCAAATTGAGCTGACCACCTTTTTCATAATTTTGATGGATTTTAAATTCTAAACCCATACGTTTCTATGGTTATTAATGTTAGCTTCTACTTCCAGTACTAATATTTTGAGGGATAATTACAAAAAGCAAATTCTTAATTAAAGTGATGTATAAAAAATAAATTCAAATTGTGTTTTTTTTTTCAATTTTTTTGGATCGACATTTCTTCGAAGTTTTTTTTTTAATAAGTATTTTACAATTCTAGGAGGTCGTACTATATATAACACATAAAAAGGTTTGCTGAAAATAATTCGTTATAAATTCTTATCAAATACTACTATATGATTCAGAGTCGGTGTAAAAATCACAAAAATTATTATAGTCCCTGTTCAGTTTTTTTAAAATAGGTTTTAGTTACATATAAAATTTGTTTAAAAAAAATTTTTGGACCTTTAAATACATACTATAAATTTATTATAGTCTCAATGCAAATGTACTTGTTGCAGTTCTATGGTTAAAAATGTTAACGGATTGACTAAAACATATAAAGACGTCATAATTTGCCAGCATGGCATTGGCGCAACAGTAAAAAGAAGATCATAATCATTCATTCACACCATGTCTTACGCGCGTCCGGTTCGTACTTAGTGGGTCACACTACCGTTGCCTATAAAATCTCACTTCACTTCACTCTTCTTCTTCACTTCACTACCTTAAAAACAAGAAAAACAGAGCAACCTCCTCAGAAAACACACAAAGCTTCCTTTCACTTCGATTTCAAGTACCAATTTAGGAAAACAATTTCAAGGTAACTTCAGCTTTTCTTATTACTACATTTTACTATTGTGTTGATATTCCCAATTCTCTGTTTTTTTTTTTTTTTTGGCATTTTACTCTGTTTATAGTTTAGGCTTTCCACTAAAATAAAGCTTGAATTCAGTTCAAATTTTACGAACCCATTAAGATGATTCATGTAAATTCAGGTTTTTAAATTCGGAATCTGTCGAAATTTTGAATTTTTTATGCTTTTTGCTTTACTTACTCTGCATTTTACTCTGTTTTAAACTGAAGCAGAGCTTGAATTGAGTTTTACTATTTAAAACCCAATACGATGAAATTTGTTGGAAAATATTAAGTTTTTAACAGATTTTCTAATTTATAAACTTCGAAATTTTGGATCTTTCTGTTTTCAGTTTTACTTATCAAACATTTTTACTCTGTTTCATCTGAACCAGGTCGGAGATGGAAAGAGACGGTAACATCGTGGTGGCGGAGATGAAGCCGAAGAAACGTGCAGGACGACGTATCTTCAAAGAGACACGTCACCCAATCTACAGAGGCGTCCGGCGTAGGGACGGCGACAAATGGGTCTGCGAAGTCCGCGAACCGATCAACCAGCGCCGAGTCTGGCTCGGAACTTATCCCGTAGCGGAGATGGCTGCGCGTGCTCACGACGTGGCGGTTCTTGCCTTACGCGGGAGATCCGCGTGTTTGAATTTCTCCGACTCTGCCTGGCGGTTGCCGGTGCCGGAATCCACCGATCCGGATACGATAAGGCGCACGGCGGCCGAAGCGGCGGAGATGTTTAGGCCGCCGGAGTTTAGTACGGGAATCACTGTTTTGCCCTCGTCCGGTGAGTTTGAAACGTCGGAAGGAGAAGGAGTCGCTGGAATGATGATGAGGCTCGCGGAGGAGCCGTTGATGTCGCCGCCGAGATCGTACATTGATATGAATACGAGTGTGTGCGATGAAGAAGAAATGTGTTACGAAGAATTGTCACTTTGGAGTTACTAAAAGACCAAAAACAAAAATACGTATTCTTCGATACGTACATGTAATGTATTAGACTTCTGAAGGAGATAGAAGGTTCTAAAGATTCTTGGAATCTTTTGGTGTTGTGTGTTTATTTTTGTTTTCGTGTGAGGCAAGTCTTTGTAATGTGGTTTGCTTTGCTATTTCGTATATGATGCAAAATAAAATGGGCGTAATGATAGGTCCAGCCTATGTTGTATTTGTATGTAAGTTTATTTTCTTGGTTCACCTAGTAGTATGTAATGTGTAGAATGTTTATTAATTACATTATAAAATAAAATAAAAAGACCAAACCTCACAAGCCAAATTATGTATTATCAATGGGCTTTGAAAATTGATAAGGCCCGTAACGTTATAAGACTTGGCGTTGTTGTCTTTTTCTTATTTCTGGTTTATTAACTATCGAGAAAATATGTATTTCTTCCATTTTTTCTCTGTTACTTCCATCGGTTCCTTCTGATTGTTTGTTTGCTATTTTCAGCATTCCTCTGCTATGTGGGAGTCTTTCAATAATATTCTTTTAGAGCAAATGAAATGGCAAACCCGAAAATAAACTTTCAAATAAAAAAAGCTGTTTTCTAACAGACAAAAATTATGTATGTATATATTATGTTGACCAAAGGTGTACTACTAGTTCACAACAACAAGACGTATCGTGTTGACGTCAGTATATTAAATTAATAAAATCCATCATTTTGGTAACAAAAACCTCAAAAGAAAATCATAAACGCAAAACAAATCCTAAAAACTAAGAAAATAGAACTCGGTTTCTATCAGTAGTACACTAGTACTAGTAGCTAAAAAAAGTTTAGTCGATAGATAGGCTTTGATCATGCATTACATATTATTTTGATTTTTGTTAGAAAAAAAACTTATTGAGTAGTATATAAGTATATTATTATATCTAACATGCGAAACGTCTCATTCCCAAAGTTACGATTGATTATAAATGTATCTTTTTATTTTCTCTTCTTTTTCTGTTGTTGTCAGTGACTATGATCCAATGGTCACAAATTGATCATTACACCAAAAACAAACATAGTCTTATTAGTAGAGCTTATTATAAAATTAAAGTATTCAACTCCGGCTATGATATTTTTATTAAATAAACTTTCACGAAAAAACTCATTTGCAGAAAGCAATTACCCCTATAAAGCAACTTTTTAAAGAATATATAGCTTTACAGGCATATATATTAACTTTATTTTGTTTGCTTTTTACTAAGATTTCGTATGTATGTAATAGACTAAAGACATGTGACAGTGTCGTTTTTTTCATTCACGCAACCACGCTTTGACTAACTAGATTCTAGATTGAACCGGATCCAGTAAAGCTAGTTCTATATGAGTACCTGTATATATGTAATGGATTCAACATAGAATATTTTGAAACAGTACTAGTATAAGCTAACTCTTTTTGTCGCAAACAAATTGAATAATCAACTACAACACGAATGGGTGGATCATTACTTGTCTTCTTTCAAGTAATACCCATATATTTAAATCTTGTTTAATTAGTGCAAAAACATCTTTATTTATTCATTTTCACATCGGCAGACCAATTTTTAAAGCCAAGTACCTTTTTTTATGCGGCGTTTTGGCAAAACCGTAAAAGCAATCCTTTATGTATCGTAGTAGTAGTAGTAGGACCATCAAGTTAACTTTTATTGCCAAGGGCACGACCCGAGTGGCTATTTTATTATATCAGTTGATGCCCAATTAGCATTATTCTTTACTACTAAATTAATTGTTTTGTGTTTGACACTGCTTTAACACAATTTTTCTAGAATTGGGTTAATTAGGTGAACTCTCCAATTGAATATAATACTGGTCCAATTGAATATAACACTGCTTTAACACAATTTTTCTAGAATTGGGTTAAAGCAGTGTTATATTCAATTGGACCAGTATTATATTCAATTGGAGAGTTCACCTAATTAACCAAAATAAAAAGAAAATACAATATCACAATTTTTATGAATATTTGGGAAGAATTTCTGATTTGGGAAGATAATTATAGGAAATACTAATAACTTTTTGAAAACTCTTCTCTAACACAATATATGTCATATTTCCTCTCTTCCTTATTAACACAATTTTTCTAGAAGTTTTGTTTTTTGTTTTTAATGTATTTTTTTTTTCAAATTATCCATATATATTTTATTTGTTATTGATGATCAATGTTAAATATTAAAGAAAGTAATTAAATATTATTATATTACTATTGCTTTAGAGTTACAGAAAATTGTTAATCGCAATAATGTTATCAGCTTTTAATATGTTTTCTTGATATGTGTGAAATTTTTTAAAATTAAACTAATGAGGATTTGAAAGAGAAATAGATTATCAAATATTTATTTGTATTTCGAAAAAAATAGATTTTGAAAATTACATCACATAAAAATTCAAAAAGTATATTTAAATACTAGAATGTGAGATAATTATAGATAATAAAGACATTTCAGTTTAATAAATTTATATTATTAATCTTAATGAGATGTGAGAAGAAACCAGAGATGATTAAGAGATGTGATAACTCATGTATATTTTTTTCTTTTATTTCTTACCAGTAAAGTAATTTAAGTATTTTATTTATCATTATAATATTTGTATATAAAATATGTCATTAATATTTTAATTCATATCATTAATTTATAATTCTATATTTTTGAGTCTAAAAAAACATCTAACACTCTCTAAGTTTCATGAGCCCCTTATATATATATATATATATATATATATATATTTGTTAGTGTCCCTCTATATGGGTTTCTTTATTAATGTTAATATGATTAAGAGAACTTCAATAAAATTATTTTTTATCTTTAATGAGACATGGAAAGAAACTGAGATGATTGAGAGATGTGATAACTGATGTACTCCCTCTGTATCATAATAGTTGATTTTCTAAAAAAAAATTTTGTATCACAAAGATTGATTTTCTGTATTCTTTTACTAATTAATGCTAAGAAATTGTAGTTTTCAAGAATCATTGATTAAGAATTTAAATTTTAATGAATTACTATTGGTTGATAGTTATAAAAATATATTTTTATAAATAAAATGCATTTATAGCTAAACATTCAATGTTTTTCTTAATTTGTGTGAAACTCCTAAAACATCATATATTTTGATATAGAGGGAGTATATTTTTTTATCTTTTTCTCTTACCAATAAAGTATTTAAGATTTTTGTACTTATCATTATGATATTTACTCTCTCTCTTTGACAAAGAGTGTCAAAATAACATTTTACCTTGTTATAAAAAGAGTGTCATTTATATATTTAATACTCCCTCCGTTTCAAAATATAGGATGTTTTAGAGAAGTTTGTTGTTTTATAATATAAGATGTTTTCAAATTTCAATGCAACTTTTAGATTAGTTTAGTATTTTATATTATGTAGTATTGTTTATGATTAGTTGAACTTGTTAAAAGTAAAATCTTCTTAATCTGCGTGTTTTGCTTAAAACATCATATATTTTGAAACGGAGGGAGTACATTTTAAAGATTAATTCTCTTTTTCTATCCCTTATATTTGAGTTTATTAATTAGAAAATAATATTTTTAGTATATTTAATTATAAATGCAAAATATAAATTACATAGTTTTCTTAATTCGTGTGAATTATGTCAAATGATTTTTTTTTTGTGATACAGAATGAGTATATATGAGACATGTTACTATTATTTTAATTCATATAATAAATTTCTAGTTATGTTATATTTACATTTTTAATTCAATGACAACATCTAACACTCTCAAAAATTCATAAAGCAACCCCAGTTGTTTCACCTTTGCCAATTCCAGGATTTTCTGGAGATACCCCAAAGGAATCAGGTATCTTATCCCATACCTCTTCGGTCCTGAGAGGTCCCACGCTAGTTGGAGAGTCCAGTAAATCGTCTAAATCTGTGAAATCCACCAGTTCAGCTGGTGTCTCTGCAGCTGAACCAGACTCATCAGATGTCGTGTCAAGTGAATATAGCGACTCTGAGGTTTCTGTTCACTCAGAGGAGTATGATGATCTTCAGTTCACGAAGGTGGTGTCGCAAAGGCAACGCAAGCGTGAGCGAGGCAAAGGCCTCCACTAATCCCCTCCTTCAATGAGTGTAGATATTTTTTGTTGGAATGTCCGAGGCTTTAATAAGCTATCCCATCGTACCGGATTTAAGAAATGGCTTCGAAGAAATAAGCCACTTTTTAGTAGTCTAGTAGAGACTCATGTTCAACAGCAAAAGTGCTCAAAGCTCCTCGGCAGTGTAGCACCGGGCTGGTTGCATGATAATAACTATGATTTTTCGGCTTCTGGGAGGATTTGGGTCCTCTGGCATCCCAGTGTCAAAGCCTCTGTTTTGTCCAAATCCCACCAAATGGTCACTTGTGAAGCTCAACTTCCTGGCTCCGCCCTTACAATGGTGGTTTCTTTTGTCTATGCCTCAAACGACGAGGCAGAGCGAGGTCTCCTCTGGGACGAGATTCTCTCACTTTCTAGGGACCCGGGGATTCATGGTAAATCCTGGTCAGTCCTAGGCGACTTTAATCAAATTCTGAACCCTTCAGAGCACTCTACTTCAGATGGTTTCTCAATGGACAGACCTTGTAGGGACTTCAGAGATTGCCTTTTCAGCGCCTCTCTCCATGATCTCACTTTTAGAGGCTGTCTGTTCACCTGGTGGAATAAAAGAAGAGAAGAACCCATCGCCAAGAAATTAGACAGAGTTCTAGTAAATGATCTATGGTCTGCTACTTACCCTCTTTCTTTTGGTCTCTTTACTGAACCGGATTTTTCTGATCATGCGTGCTCTACAATAACCCTCTCCACGCCTAAGCACACCCACAAAAGGGCTTTCAAACTGTACAATTACCTTCTGCAGGACACTGCTTTCATTGATCTCATCCGTGAACAGTGGTTCTCTTTCAATCTTGTGGGTTCTGATATGTATCGAGTTTCTCAAAAGCTCCGCGGCCTAAAGAAGCCTATCCGTGATTTTAGCAGATCAAATTACTCTGGGATTGAGAAAAGGGTTATCGAAGCACATGAGCAAGTTATTCAGAGTCAGAATCAGATGCTAAACTCGCCTTCTTCTCAAGCAGCAGCCCAGCTCCTACATGATGAATGCAGATGGCAATTCCTGGTCTCCGCAGAGGAAAAGTTTTTCAGACAGCGGTCAAGTGTCACTTGGTTGAGAGATGGAGACTGCAACTCCTGCTATTTCCACAAAATGGCAAACTCTCGCCAAGCCATAAACCATATTCACTTCCTAGAGAATGAGTCTGGTGTAAAGTTTGACTCTCCCGAGGGTATCCAGGAAATCTGTAGGGATTATTTCACTGGTTTGCTTGGTGGTCCTGTCTCTCCTCCGTTATTTACTCAGGATGACATCACCTCCTTGCTTGGCTTCCGCTGTTCGGAGGATCAACAGGCTATGTTTTCCAAGGACTTTTCTTCAGAAGAGATTAAAGAGGCTTTTTGCTCCCTCCCTAAAAATAAGACAAGCGGACCTGACGGTTATCCGGTGGAGTTCTTCACTCATTGCTGGAGTATTGTCGGAGGAGAAGTTCTAGCTGCAATCAAAGAGTTTTTTTCTTCAGGGAAGCTCCTCAAACAGTGGAACGCCACTAACCTGGTTTTAATCCCCAAGATCGCAAATCCCTCTAAGCCCTCAGAGTTCAGACCTATTTCCTGCCTCAATACCCTTTACAAGGTCATCTCAAAGCTCCTGGCCAACAGACTAAAGTTACTTCTGCCTGACGTCATTTCCCCTTACCAAACCGCTTTTATCAAGGGTCGTAGCCTGTCAGTAAATGTTTTGCTTGCTACGGAGATTGTCCATGGTTACAACAGGGCAGGCATAACCCCTCGTGGTATGCTCAAAGTGGACCTCCGCAAAGCTTTTGATTCGATTAGATGGGATTTCGTCATCTCCACTCTTCGTGCAATTAACCTCCCAGATAAGTTTATAAAGTGGATTGAGGAATGTCTCACCTCCCCGACTTTCTCCATAGCTATAAATGGAGCCACCGGAGGTTTCTTCAAAAGTACCAGAGGCCTCAGACAGGGCGATCCCCTCTCCCCATACCTCTTTGACCTAGCTATGGAAGTTTTCTCAAAGCTCCTCTCCTCTCGGTACTCTTCAGGTTACATCTTCTATCATCCCAAAACATCAGAGCTGAATCTTTCACATTTGATGTTTGCGGATGATGTTATGATTTTCTTTGATGGAGGGAGCTCTTCTCTTCACGGTATAAATGAGACTTTGGATGATTTTGCTGGTTGGTCTGGTTTAACGATGAATCGGGACAAGACAGAGCTTTTTCTGGCGGGTGTGGATGATATAGAAAGAGCTGCAATATCGAACTATGGTTTCCCTCAGGCCACTCTGCCCATAAGATATTTGGGGCTTCCTCTTATGTGCAGGAAATTAAAGATAACTGAGTATGCCCCCCTGTTGGATAAACTCAAGTGTAGATTCAATCATTGGACCACCAAAGCTCTTTCTTTTGCAGGAAGGCTTCAATTGCTAGCTTCTGTTATCTCTGGTACGGTGGTTTTTTGGATATCCACTTTCAAGCTCCCAAGGGGATGTATCCGGGAAATCGAATCCTTGTGCTCTAGATTCCTGTGGTCTGGTGGCATTGAGAATCATCGAAAGGCAAAAGTGTCTTGGGCCCAGGTTTGTCTCCCGAAGGCTGAAGGGGGACTAGGTCTCAGGCGTTTTACTGAGTGGAACTTAACCCTGAACTTGAAGTTTATCTGGCTTCTTTTCGCAAATAACTCTTCTCTGTGGGTTTCTTGGCATCGTTTACACCACTTTCCCTCAGGGCTTTCAGGTCGTTTGTCTGAGTTTTGGTTCATCAAGGAGAGCGCCACTGATACTTGGAACTGGCGCTGTCTCTTGCGGCTGAGACCCTTTGCGCAGAGATTCTTATCAATCACCCTTGGTAATGGCCGTTCTGCAAGTTTCTGGCATGACTCTTGGACACCTTTGGGGCCTCTACTTGAGGTGTTTGGTGTAGAGGGCCCTAGACATCTAAGGATTCCCCTCTCTGCTTCGGTTGCTGAGGCTACAAACGGTGCCACCTGGATTCTCCCTTCTCCTCGATCGCAACAAGCTCTCGACCTCCATGCCTTCCTTACCACTGTTCCACTCCCTCTGCAAGCTCACACTGATGACTTATATGGTTGGTCTGTGAACGGTACTGTGACTAACAGCTTCTCTTCTTCGTTGACTTGGGAGGCTATAAGACAAACCGATTCCCCTAAACCTTGGTCAAGCCTCATCTGGTTTAAGGGTGCTACACCGAGGAACTCCTTCCACTTTTGGGTTGCTCACCTCGATAGACTGCCCACAAGATCTCGTTTGCTTGCCTGGGGTATGCATAACTCCCCCCTTTGCTGTTTATGCTCTCAAAGTGTGGAAACAAGGGATCATCTGCTCCTTTTCTGCAACTTCAGTGACTATATCTGGCGAGCCATCAAACTCAGACCGGGTCTCCCACCAACTAATTTCCGTAACTGGGAAAGCTTGCTGGACTGGCTCAGATTAAGTACTGCTTCCTCTCCCTCTGCGCTTCGAAAGCTGGTAGCTCAGGCAGCAGTTTATGCAATTTGGAAACAGAGAAACAACATCCTTCATAATTCTCAAGCCATTCCTCCGTCTACCATCTTCAAATCAATTGACCGAGAAATCATTAACACCACCATTGCCAAAGGCCATAAGAAGAGCTTCAAGAAGTTTTTCACTCTCTGGGTCCGTTGACTCGTGTCTAGGTTATCTGGCTATTAATTGAGTATTGTTGCTTCCTTGTTTTTTAAGCTTTTTTGCCAAGGGACCAATATATTGGTAATCCCCTATGTAAATCCAAATTTTTCATCTTAATGATATTTACTCGCTTAGCAAAAAAAAAAAAAAAAAAAAATTCATAAATCCCCCTATTAGAGTTTTTTTTGGTTAAACGTTGATATGGTTGAGAATGAGATAGCTTCAACAAAACAAGCTCGATAGACCATCATATAATATAGCATTGTACAAAATATAATCCAATTGCCATAACACAATCATAAAGGAACCGATTCCAACGGCCACATCATCAAGGCTTGCCAGATGAACATGATTTATTGTTGGCTCATGTTTTAGAGTTTATATAGCTTTTAGTTCTAACGTATGAATGTTTAACAGAAATACTTATGTCATGCATCAAATAAACATATTTTTAAGGATATTATATATATATATATATAATTACTATAGAACTAACTGGTCATAAATTGTGATACACCAGGTAATCGTTAAATGGTGTTATGTGATAACATATAATTAGTGGATTGATAAAAAAATAATTGAGTGTGATTGAATAACATTGCTTGTAAAATCTTTATATCACAGTATCATTTTTTTTTAATAACATTGCTTGTAAAAAATTAAACTTAACCATTGTTTGCGAAATGAGATGTCATAAACAAACGAATGCATGATGTGTTATGTATGGGTGTGTCAAGTCACATCAACTGCGTAAAGAAAGCAAATAAACATTTTTTTTTGTCAACTTTAGATGTGTTTTAGGGCCTTTTCATCATATCTATATTTCTAAATGTCATCATCTTTCAGCCTGTGTTCCTTAAAAAATATTTGGAAAATATTAAGATTTTTCTCATTTCTCATAAACAAAATTAAATAACAAAAAAATTCGAGCTTTCTTAGCAATTAAGTGGAAGCATTCGATCCATATCAGCAGATTCAAGTTTTTTTTTTTTTTTTTTTTTTTTTTGTTAAGAAAAACAGATTCAAGTTTTCTGAGTTGTGAAAACATTACAAGAATGATGTCCTTATAGATTGTGAATATAGTAAAATCTAGACTATCTAGTGCATATTTAGTCACAGAGAGAGATAGATATTTGATAGGGATTATTAGGGAACAAAATATACAGTGAGTCAGAAACATATACAATAATCATTTTATAGTGAAACCAAGAATCTTTAATCTCATCACTATCACAAGTTGGAATTAAAAAAAAAAGAGAAAAAATATATTGAAACTGAAAATAAGAAAGTACCTCCTGCAAATATCAGAACATGAGATTCTAGTGGGAAATTATAGGTTGCTTTACAAAAAGCAGACCCTTGGTGTTCTTTTTTTTTTTCCACAATTTTCGAAAACAAAAACATTTACTAGTACTATAGTTTACTTATTTCTTTCACGATTTAGTTGTTTTTGTAGTAACTTCTTATTCTATCCAACATTAGTTATCTAACATAATGATACTAAATTGTACTTAAATATTGACACATTAGGAAAATTGTACACAATTCTTTTTGCGAATTGATAAATATACCTTAGAAGTTGACAAATTAGGGAGAAAAATAAAGGAATAAAAGAATTATAAAACAACGAATATATGTATGTATACCAACTGTCGATTCATGTTGATGGTTGATCAGGTTCCAATGCCAAAAGAAAGAAACTGAGCGTAGAAATTACGCATCTTGATTTGTATTGTGACTTTTCTAAACTAAGATGTATATATGAATGAAATAAAGATTGAATTGTTTGTTTTACTACAATTTTCTTTTAGTTCTATGATTTTTTTTATATAAAATTTAAATATGGCTCTATAGCCAATTAGAACTCAAACAAAATTTAGTAAAGAAAACGACGATTTCTTGCATGCGCACACCATATTTAATGAGAGTACATGCATGAGAAGAAGGAGAGTTTGTAGCTTTTCATGATTCGTTCTATTGAAGTCGCCGTGTTATAATCAACAAATCCAGAGACTCGTGCGTGAATTGTGGAAGACAAAAAATGATTCTTGTTTTTAACGTAAACCAAACGTTTTAATGCATGCAAAATGCAAAAGAAGTAACGTATAAATTATGCGGTTAAGAAATAATTGCAATATTATATGACTAAAAGAAAGAGAATATTGTATTTTTTTTTGGCTTATAAGTTTGTGAAGAAAGAAAAAGAGAAGAAGTAAAAAAGAAAGTTTGATGAGTTTACAATCGTACCCTCTTTGACTGCTGTCGTCACACTTCGCTTCTTCTTTGCCTTTTGTACGGTTCTTTAAAGATGAGTTTCAGGAGAAAGCTGTATTGAGAGAACGAATCAAACCTTCTTTTCAAAATTGTATATTAATATTACAAAACTTGTTTTAAACAATTTGCTTTGAAAATTATTTTTAAAAAGAAACTGCTAATTGCAGAAACTGGCATTATCATATGATTCATTTCATCGTGACGAAAAATTTATTACTATGTTCTTATTTGTAGTAGTCTAGTCAGGTGAGGTGGGCCTACATTATGGGTCACCAAGTTCTCAACTTTAATAGTTTTTTTTTTAATATGTTTTTCTTTACAATTTTTTTTTTTATATTTTAATTTTAGCCTTGTTTACACACTTATTATTCTAATAACATTATTTATCAAATATATAAGTATATTTTTCAATTTTTTAAAGTTATTAATCAACTCTTTTAACATCTAACTCCTAAATCCTGTAAATATTTACGAATGGAAATAACAAACTTATGTTTTTTCGAAAAAAACAAAAGTGTAAGAACGAAAACATTTTTTAAATTTTATTTTTTCTCGTAGAAAATAATGATGTACAAACAAAAATAACGAACTTTTGATTGGATGTTGAAAATAAAGATGTACGAACGAAAATAACAAACCTTTGTTTTATCTCACATAAAATAATGATCTATAAACGAAATTAACGAACTTTTGTTTTGTATGAAAAATATAATAAATCTACAGAGTGACCTTTATGTAAACAAAAATTTCATTCACATAAACATATATCTTATGGGGTGCACAAAAAAAAAAAAAAAAAAACATATATCTTATGTTGTTGTATACTTTGACACAAACTCCGACAAATCTTATGAAAATTAACCCATTTGATTTTAATAATATATATATTTTGACAAATACATTTCATTAATAGAGTTATAAGATAAACTGTCTTAACGACTAATTAAACTTAAGTAAGTATTAACAAAAAAAAATAACAAATTTAGCAAAAATTTTATGTAAAAACTAATATAATTTTTTTTTTATATATCTCGATTCACATTAGCACCAATGAAATTTGTAAATTTTAAGTAACTTAAAGATTATTACTCTATATATTTGTTGTAATAATACTACTTATAAACATAAGAAGAAATCATAAAAGTTACTATATATTACAGTTATGAACTAAAACCCAGAGCTATAATAGAGTTTTTCTTTGACAAAATGGAAATGAATTTAATACTACAACATTATTACAATTTTAAAAAGTAATTGTTGCTTGTCGTCTTAAAAAACTAGTCCTAATTGTAAAAACTAATA
Organism: Camelina hispida; assembly: GCA_023657505.1. Taxonomy (NCBI): domain Eukaryota; kingdom Viridiplantae; phylum Streptophyta; class Magnoliopsida; order Brassicales; family Brassicaceae; genus Camelina; species Camelina hispida. The sequence continues at coordinate 44,666,707 of CP094632.1, read as the reverse complement.
CAGCTAATAAATTTGCTTCAGGAAGGTTTTATTCAAATTTTGCTTTTCTTCCTAGTTTCAGAGTTTATACAAATAAGGTAATCATTCTCAAAAAAAACAAAAAAAAATCATAAATCAATTATAGATTTAAAATAATAATAAACCGAGTAAGTAAAAGGTAAAGTGTAAAGTACTGTAAAGTAGGTAAATAGAGCTACAAGTCAAGGGGTAGTTTAGGTATTTCAGACGCTATCTATCGTCTTCTTTTTTTTTTTTTTTTGTTACTTCTCAAATTCCAAAGAAGGACTCAATTGGACTTTATAGGTAGAAGAGTTTCCTTCGTTTTCTCTGCTTTCTCACTTTTTCCCGTTTCCTTTGGGAATACAAACGGCGGCTTCTCAAAAGCCTCCGATTTCGATTTTTTTTCTTTCCTTTTCTCTCTTCTTCTCAGAGGTTTTTTTTTTTTCTTTTTTTTTGGGTTTCTTCTTTTCTCCGGGGTTCTTCCGTCGGAATCAGAAACCGTGAAGGTTTTTTTTATCAGTGCACTGTTTCAATTGGATCATTTGCTACGAAGTGAGATCCTCTGTTCGACGAAACAAGTAACTAACTACATTGTTCTTTTTCTCAATCCTCTTCTGGGTTTGCTTTCGTTTTTTACCTTTTTCGGTAAATTTTGTTTTTTTTTTTTCTCTTTGAGTTTTCTTGATTGATTACTCTCTCTGATTCCTTTTCTTGTTTTTTTTCTTTTTGGGTTCTTTTGGTTGATCGTTGTGTTTTTTCTAAAAGCTTGTAGATTTTGTATGATTGTGAATAGTTAAGTTCCTTGTTCTATGCATGTTCTTATGAGAAATCTTTGTTTTTAAGAGATCGTCTCAATGCGAGAGAAGGGTTTTTTGTAAGGCCTTAGAAGTTGTAAAAAGGGTTTTTGTCCTTTTTGTTCTTGGCAGTGACTTTTTTTTTTTTTTTGGTCCATGAATAATGTGTGTTCAAAGTTTGAACCTTTTTATTCTATTTTATATGTGCGTGTGTGTTCTACAATTTTTTTTTTTTTGTTCTTTAGGTTTGAGTTAGTATGTTTCTATGTCTGAACATGTTTTGGGTGTTCATGGATTAGATTCTATCAGTAATTCAATTTCTAATCTATGTTTCTTCAACTTGTTTTTTGATAGGGGCCAGTCACAGAGACAGAGTGTGGTAACACTTTTGTCCATTAACAAAAGTTGTCCTGTTTCTCTTTCGTCAAATATTTGACCAGAGAGAGAGAGTTGTTTGGTTTGTGTGGTCTGGTCTGTGAAAAAGCTAAAGATTGGTTTTTGTTTCATATTTTTGCACCATTAGATTGATGACTAGAGAGTGTACATATATTAAAAACTGATCCTTCTGACGATTTCTCTCCTTTTATGAACCCAAGAACTTGTAGCCAGCGACACACAATCTATCAGTGAGATTTTAGCTTATGAGTTTAAATCTTTCTTAAGGTGTAGTTTTGCTCTGATTTTGTTTGTTTGGTTTGTGTTAGATTCTGTTTGTATTCAATCAGTGAATCTAATAAGCTGTATTAAGCTATAAAAGTAAATGTAAACTTTTTAATGATATGTGTTCGAAGTTTAAAAAACCTTTTGTGTCTAATTCTCAGTGGTCAATATGTCAGATAGAGTTGTTTGGTTTATGTCTGGCTGATGAAATGCTTAAGATTGGTTTTGTTTCATATCCTGCACATTGGAGATTTTGATCACTGAAGGTTGTACTGATGTTTTCACTATAGTATCTTGATTGGCCGTATTGATGATTTCTCTTCTTGTAGGAGACGCTTCAATATGGACAACGATTGCGAGGAGCTTCAGGTCCCCATTGCAACTCTAACCTCAATAGGTTTTAGGATTTCAAATAACAATGATCGAGTAAGTGTTTTCCTTTGTTAATCTTCGTGATTTGTTTTCGAGTAGATTGAGCATATATTAAATGTAATGGCACTTTGTTATAGGAGAAAATGTCTGTTATACCGGTCGAATCAGCGAGTCAGGTTACTGATTCTCGGCTAGGGCTACCAAATCCGGATGCTATCTGCAGAACCTGTGGCAGCAAAGATCGAAAAGTTTGCGAAGGTATCGTAAAAAATCTGGTTTTGGCGATATTGTTGTTGCATCTCTTGCCTCATATATGTTCAGTTCATTGAATATGCTTCTTCTTCTTTCTGTTTAGGGCATTTTGGGGTTGTACATTTCCAGTATCCGATAATTAACCCGTACTTCCTCAAGGAGATAGCTGCATTGCTCAACAAAATCTGCCCTGGCTGTAAATACATTCATAAAAAGCAGTTTCAGGTTCAAGAGTCTTTCCAAATCCTTTTATTCTGTGTTTTTGGAACTACATTATACTAATGTCGCCTTTGTTTGTTGTTACAGATTACAGAAGACCAACCTGATAGATGTAGATATTGCACTGTAAGAGTAGTTTGATCGCAACTAATTTTTCTCAAGTTAAAAAACTTTGTTCTTACTCTCTAATTTTATGTTTTTGTTTATATGTTTCAGTCGAATACAGGTTATCCTCTAATGAAGTTTAGGGTAACTACTAAAGAAGTCTTCAGGAGATCCGGAATCGTTGTTGAAGTGAACGAAGAGTCTGTGATGAAACTCAAGAAACGGGGAGTGTCAACATTGCCATCTGACTATTGGAGTTTTTTGCCAAAAGACCCCAATATTGACGAGAGCTGTCTGAAAGAAACCAAACGTATTCTAACGCATGCACAGGTATATCATAATAGTGAAATGTATAACTTCAGAGATTTGATAAAATTTTCTTACTATATATAGTTTTCTGAAATTTTCACTTTTTTGTTTTGCAGGCTTATACTCTGTTATCTGGGATTGATCAGAGGCTCATCAAGAAGGACATCCCCATGTTCGACTCTCTAAGTATGGCATCTCTTCCTGTTACACCAAACGCTTACCGTGTAACCGAAATAGTCCATCAGTTTAACGGAGCTCGACTAATCTTTGTACGTTAACATGCTTTTCTTTGTAACTTGTTTGCAAGTCACTCCATGGTATGCTTTTTCTCTTACTACTTTTCGGGTTTTTTTGCTACAAATTCATAGGATGAGCGGAGTCGAATCTACAAGAAACTAATCGGCTTCCAGGGAAACACACTTGATTTGAGTTCTCGTGTGATCGAATGCATGCAATACTCCAGAGTAAGCAGTAGTTTTCTGATTGATTTAAACTCTTGTTTCTGTTCATCTGTGAAGGTTTTAGTCATTCTAGTTTCTTTTTTTTCACACAGCTCTTTTCGGAGAATGTGTCTTCGAGTCAAGATTCAGCAAATCCATACCAAAAGAAATCAGACACTCCTACACTATGCGGTCTAAGGTTCATGAAAGACGTGCTGCTTGGTAAAAGAAGTGATCATTCATTCAGGACAGTAGTAGTTGGTGATCCTTCCTTGAAGCTTCACGAGATTGGCATACCCCAGACGATAGCAGAAAGGCTTCAAGTATCAGAGAATCTTAACGAATGGAACAAGGAACGGATTGTCGCTTACGTTTTCCACAGACTGTTCGTGTTACGTAGAGAGGTGCTTGTGAGAAGAGGAGATATCTTGGTGGCTATTCGACAAATCGACGACCTTCAAGCTGGAGACAAAATTTTCAGGCCTTTAATGGATGGAGACACGGTGCTTATGAACAGACCGCCTTCGATTCATCAGCATTCGCTTATTGCAATGTCTGTTAGAATCCTCCCTACGATCTCTGTTGTCTCCTTGAATCCTATCTGCTGTTTGCCGTTTCGTGGTGATTTTGATGGAGATTGTCTTCACGGTTACATTCCTCAGTCTATTCAAGCTAAGGTCGAGCTTGATGAGCTTGTTGCTTTGGATAAGCAGCTTATTAACCGACAGAATGGTCGGAATTTGCTTTCTTTAGGACAAGACAGCATGACGGCAGCTTATCTGGTTAATGTTGAGAAAAACTGTTATCTGAATCGAGCTCAGATCCAGCAGCTTCAAATGTACTGTCCATTTCAGCCTCCTCCGCCTGCGATAATCCAAGCTTCTCCTTCTAGCAGTGAGCCTCAATGGACGGGAATGCAGCTTTTTGGGATGCTGTTTCCTCCCGGGTTTGACTACACTTACCCTCTGAATAATGTGGTTGTGAGTAATGGAGAGCTTTTGTCTTCCTCTGAAGGATCAGCTTGGCTCAGGGATGTAGAAGGGAATTTTATCCAGGGATTGCTTAAACATGACCAAGGGAAAGTTCTTGAAATCATCCATTCCGCTCAAGAAATGTTATCTCAGTGGCTGCTGATGCGCGGGTTGAGTGTGTCCTTGGCGGATTTGTACCTTTCCTCTGATCAGCAGTCTCGTAAAAACTTGACTGAAGAGATTAGATACGGATTGCTGGAAGCTGAACAAGTCTGTAACAAGCAACAGCTAATGGTTGAATCTTGGAGAGACCTTCTTGCAGATAATGGAGAGGATGAGGAAGAGGATGCAGTTGGGGATTTGGCTCGGTTCTGCTATGATAGACAAAAATCAGCTAGATTAAGCAAGATTGCAGTTAGTGCTTTTAAGGATGCTTACAGAGATGTTCAGGCACTGGCGTATAGGTATGGCGACCAATCCAACTCTTTCTTGATCATGTCGAAAGCTGGTAGCAAAGGGAATATTGGGAAGCTGGTTCAGCACAGTATGTGTATCGGTCTGCAGAATTCTGCAGTTGCTTTGTCCTTTGGGTTTCCACGCAAGCTGACTTGTGCTTCTTGGAACGACCCTAACAGTCCACTTCGTGGTGCAAAGGGCGAAGACAAAACCGCTACTGAGTCATACGTACCTTATGGTGTCATTGAGAACTCGTTTCTAACGGGTCTGAATCCGTTGGAATCTTTTGTTCATTCAGTTACAAGTCGTGACAGCTCATTCAGCGGTAATGCTGATCTCCCAGGGACACTGAGCAGAAGATTAATGTTTTTCATGAGGGACATATACGCTGCTTATGATGGTACAGTGAGAAACTCTTTCGGGAACCAGGTAGTCCAGTTTACTTATGAGACTGATGGTCCCGTTGAAGAAATCACCGGTGAAGCACTTGGTTCACTCTCTGCTTGTGCATTATCTGAGGCAGCGTACAGCGCGCTGGACCAGCCAGTCAGCCTTCTTGAAACTTCGCCGCTTCTGAATCTTAAGGTCTTCTTCTTCTTCATCTTCTCTTCTTGATTTATTTACACTTTTTCTCTTACATTTCTCTAAGTAGCCTTCAATCTCTTTCTACAGAATACCTTGGAATGTGGATCAAAGAAAGGTCAACGAGAACAGACTGTGTCTTTGTATTTGTCTGAAACCCTTTCAAAGAAAAAGCACGGGTTTGAATACGGGGCACTGGAGATCAAGAACCACTTGGAGAAACTTAGTTTCTCAGAGATCGTTTCAACATCTATGATAATGTTGGTAACTTCAACTGATTTTTTTATGAATCTTTTTGGTTAAAATAATCTCTTAGCAAATGTTTATGGTCTTCTATGGTTCATAGATTCTCTCCAAGTACTAACACGGAAGTACCATTAAGCCCGTGGGTCTGCCATTTTCACATCTCCGAGGTACAAACTCATACACACATAAAAAGTATATGATTATGAACAGATTCTAATGAACCTCTTCTTTAATTTCACAGAAAGTACTAAAGCAGAAACAGCTGATCGCAGAATCTGTTGTTTCCTCATTAAACGAGCAGTACAAGAGCAGGATCAGAGAACTGAAGCTTGATCTAGCTGATTTGGATATACAAAGCATGTAAGAACATCCCTGAAATCGTAGCAGACATGTTTTATATAGCTTTAATGTCTTTATTAGACACTGATTTGTTATACATTTATGTGTTGTGGATTAGAAACCACTGCTCTTCAGACGATAAGGCGATGAAGGATGATAGCTTTTGCATTACGGTGACTGTAATCGAAGCCTCAAAGCACTCCTCTTTGGAACTTGATGCTATTCGTCTCGTTTTGATCCCTTTTCTTCTTGACTCTCCTGTCAAAGGTAAAATTGGATGAATAAAAAGACAAGCAAGCTGAACAGTACTTGTTTTGTTATTATTGTTCTTATGAGTTCCTTCATCTGTTTTTGCAGGTTACCAAGAGATTAAAAAGGTGGATGTTTTATGGACCGACCGTCCAAAAGCTCCAAAAAGGAACGGGAATCATGTGGCAGGTGAGCTTTACTTGAGGGTTACAATGTACGGAGATCGGGGAAAACGAAACTGTTGGAGCGCTCTCTTAGAAACCTGTCTTCCCATCATGGATATGATTGACTGGAGCCGAAGCCATCCTGATAATATCCGACAATGCTGCTCGGTTTTTGGAATAGACGCTGGACGGAACATTTTCGTAGCAGTCAGTATTGGTTTCTTTAACAATTTCTTTGCTTTCTTGGTCTCGCTGCTTCTATAGTTTTAAGTGTTTTTATTTTGTGGCTGCAGAATTTGGAGTCTGCGGTGTCAGATACCGGTAAGACTATACTAAGAGAACATCTGCTTCTCGCAGCTGATAGTCTCTCTATTACCGGAGAATTTGTGGCATTAAACGCCAAAGGTTGGAGTAAACAAAGACAAGCTGAGTCCACTCCTGCACCTTTTACTCAAGCATGCTTCTCGGTATGTTTCTAATTCCCAAGTTAACGGCCATTTTTTTTTTTTTTGTTATACCAAGCTTATACTTAGTGCTTGCTTAATCTCTCTACAGAGTCCAAGTCAATGCTTTCTCAAAGCTGCTAAGGAAGGTGTCATAGACCAGCTTCAAGGGTCTCTCGACGCCTTAGCTTGGGGAAAAGTTCCTGGTTTTGGAACTGGAGATCAGTTCGAAATCATCATTTCGCCAAAGGTTAAATAACTTTACTTTTTAATCCGTTTTGATCACCACTTCAATGGTCTAATGAGTGTCTTTATGCATGCATCAGGTTCATGGGTTTACTACACCGGTAGATGTGTATGAAGTTCTGAGTAGCACACCTCTAAAGACAGTGACAAAGCTTGCAACAAGCTCTGCGCCCAAATCAGACAGATTCACAGTCCAGCCATTAAACATGCTTGATACCGAATTCCCCAAAGCTTTCAAGGCACTCAATGGGAAAGGGATTTCTCTGTCACAGCTTAAAACGATGTTTACATGGGACGACATTGAGAATCTTTCCCGGTCACTGAAACTCATACTCTACAAGTAAGTCGAAAAAACAACCTCAGTGTCAATGTTTTGATATATTCCTTTTGCCTGCTGCAATTTATAACATGTGTTGTTTTTGTCAGCTACGAAATCAATGCTCCGTTGAGTGAGAGAGATGAGACATTTGTCAGCATGGTTTTGTGCTTCCACCCCAACATGGCTGAGAAAATCGGACCAGGCTTCCAAGGAATCCGGGTAAATCATATGAAAAAAAGAAAGAAAAAACTCAGACAATCCTTGAAAACATAAAAGATCCTGACCCGGTTTCTTTGTGCAGGTCGCTAATTCGAAGCACGGAGATTCCCGTTGCTTTGAGGTTGTAAGAATAGACGAGACAACAGAAGACTTTTCGTACCACAAGTGTGTCTTAGGAGCAACAAAGATCATTGCACCAGGGAAAATGAACTTCTACAAGTCAAAGTATCTTAAGAATGGTAAAGTCCAGCACCGGTAAACCGTAAAATAAAGACTTGTCTTTATGTCGATATATATATAATTTCGAACAATGTAGGAAAAAAGATATGTGTAAGTGTGTCTGAAATGTGATTAGATAGATAGATGTAGGGGAAAAGCCTTTTGCCTTTGCTCTAAGCTTCTTTTTGCTCCTTTCACTATGTAATACCTTTGCCTTTTTGGATCTAAAAAGGCTTAAAGGTTAATTACTTAGTGGAAGCAGCAACGAGAAGCTGGCAAAGGAGGCTTCTGTTCTGTTTCTGTTTCTATTTCTGTTTCTGTTATTGTAAACCATGAAAATTTCCGGTTGACTATGAAAATATCCGGTTATGTTTCTGTTCTATCTTTATCCGGTTTAGATCGGTCTTCATAAAATTGCTTTATGATCCTCTTATTACATCATCTTGGTTCTTATACATTTTGTTCTTTCTTTACCCGGCTTAGATCGGTTATCATGCAATTCACTAATGAGTCCTGTAAGGTATGACATCTTCTGTTTCTCTTATGAGAGATTGAGAGATTGAGAGTTGAAAACTTATTTTGCTTTATCAAACCTTATTTGTTTCTTTGGTTATGCTTTGTTTTGTCCTGGTTAAGACTTCGTATCAAGATCCCTAAAAGACGCAAAACATGTGGTTGTCTACTTTCTTTCTTTCTGGTTTCAAACATGTGGTTGTTAATTGTTACAACTCTTTTCTTTATCTTTATTGATAATAATTGACGATCGGTTTATATATATTCTGACTATATATTGTACATTGTACTCATTGTAAACGTTCACTCTATGTTGATTATAAAATTCTCTTAAAATATTAACGGCTATTCGTTATTTAATATATATAGAATTACTTTCTCTAGTTTTTTTGAACCAATCAATCAGCAGATTAATACAAAAATAACCAAAAGTCATTGGTCCGGTTATATCATATATGAATGCACTAAAACATCGTCTCGAAAGATATAGAAGTTTTGTTTTTGAGGTAGTATATATTGATCTCAAGTACCTATTAAATCACCTTGTAATCAAACCACCTATAACTTTAATATTTTTGTAAATCATTATAGCAATAAAACTATATATCCATATTTTTGAGAGGAAGTAGCACCAAACAAATAAAAGATCGATTTAGATTCTTCTTGATATCGTCTTTAGCTTCTAGAGAATTGCATGTCATCTTCTCATACTCTCTTACACAGGTCCACAAGACCACAACTGCACTTGCTTTGGTTTTATCTTTAGCTATTTATTTTTTATTTTTTATTATTTTCCGGCCATTTATAATTTATACTACATGGCAATGGATTCAAAAGTAGAGTTTGGTGTCAAAGACACATGTCGTGAACTCATAATGCCACTAAACACACACACTAGCTTATAGGCTTCTAGTCATAAAGCGTTTTCTTCAATTCTGCATCTTCAGAGAAGAAAACCTTAGCAAATCAAAAGATAAGATTTAATTATGGTGACCACTAAAATGTAGACGCGTAATAATGAGTGCAGCCTTAGCAATTTATGCTTTATACTAAGTTATTTAATACTATATTCCTATTAAATCAAGAAAAATCTGACACCATGCAAAGTTATATATACATGTATATTCTGTAGAAATTATAAGAGTCGTAAAAGCACTTTAATGTTCTGCGGCTTAGATTAGTAATATCAAATTAACAAAGGATTCAAACTCTATAGTTAGTAGTTAGTACTGATATTAGATTAATACTCCTATGTTCTTAAAACTTCTATGTCGTTCTGCTGCTAAAATAAGTTAAACTATATCAGAATATACTATCAGAACTTTGAATATACTGTATTACAATATCTACAAAATATGTGTAGTGTATCACATATGGTAATAAAAATATTATTCTTTACACGTTTTTTTTTAATACAATAATTGGGTTAATAGAATATTTACGAGTGTTATTTTGGTCCTCTATTAGAAAATGAGTATCACGTTGGACCACTGATCCATGATAGATAAAAATACTATATAGTATATTGTAGGTAAACTCATACAAAATGAGTTTAATATATATTTATGTGGCTGCATAACAATAATACAAGTTTTATGTTTATTCTCGGAAAGTTTTATGTCCAAAACAAGTTATCTCATATATTTTGTCCTCACTACTAATGGTTATATTAAAAAAGCAACAATATGAAAAATAATATCTGCCACCTAATTATTTAAATATTCCAACTAAAATTGTGTCGTTTTATGTATAATAAAAAAATTGAATACGGACATAATGAGAGTCCATGACAAAAGATGAAGACAAATTGAATACGGCCATACGGGACACATCTACACTATACATGACTCCATGCCTATTCATTTATATCATTTCATACAACATCAAATCGAAGAAGAAGATGTTTATCAAATATTTTATTTCTATATTTCCTTTTCAATTTCGGATTATATGCTTGCTTAATTAAATCATATGATCTTCAATAACGACAGAGAATATCAGGAACAACGTTATATATTAATTACTTTTTTTTTCCATAAGAGGCCGACTTAAAATAATTTTATTTTCACTTTAGACCCCGAAATTGCATATAATTACATAAAAGCCCTCATTATTAAAAACATGAAAATTTAAGGACACTTTCTGCAGCCACGATTTGATGTTCAAGTTTTTTTTTTTTGTCCTCAATGATTGGGTCCATCTGAGTAAATGCTTAATGCGATTTTGATGAAATCACATTACAACTCTCCTTATAAGATTCTGCGATCTACCCCATGATCAATTAGTCCCCAGACTCTCTCCAAGATTCTCTCTTTATTTTTTTTTTTTTTTCTTATCGTTCTGGGTTCTTTTGGGTCTACACAAAAATCGAAGCTTTTCTTCTGGGGTTTGTGTTTCTCTTTCTCAGTTCTTTTTCGTTGTATTGTATAAACTCATAAAAGAACAATCTTTTGATCCAGATTTGTTGTTTTTTTTTTTTTTTTTCAGGTTTGTCACGTTGATGGTCATCTATATCTCAAAATCAGGACAATAAAGTTTGGATTTTTCCAATCAATTTCAGGTATTGCATCTGTGTTCTGTTTTTGTTTTGTTTGATTTGCTCAGAGAGAATGAAAAAGTTGACAAGAGAAGAGAGAATCTAAGGTTGGATGCGACTCCATGTTAGAAAAAGTTTAAAACTTTTTTTGGCGTTTTTTATATGTTTGCTATGAGGTGTGGAGTTTTTCTTTTTCTTTAAACAGGGCAAACCCAATTTGGCCTACTAAAAGCAAGTTGGCTGCTTTAGAAATACATTTATCATTGACTCCACTAAGATCTAATATTTATACTTTTAATATTTATTATTTTTTTGTGTAGTAGGCCTTCCTTAATGCTAAGCTCGTGTGTTCTGATCTCTTAAGCTGCACTATTTTAATCCTTTTGTTTTTTTTTTTCCAGAGATTTCATCTGTATAAGATCTCTCAAGGAAACATCAGCATTTTGTATTCAAGAAGAACCAGAAGAAGAACAAGAGGAGAGACCAGAGGTAAAAAAAAAAAAACATTTATGAGTTTTTTTTAAACTAAGATCTTTGTTTTGGCTTATGTGCTGAGAACAAAAGGATCGTGGTGAATTGAAATGCAAGAGTTTAAAAGTAAGAAAATGAGCTGAGTTTTTGATTGTTTCTTCAAATTTTTTCGATTTGATTTGATTTGGTATTTTTAATGTCCTCAGTGATTGATTTCTGCGTGAGCGTCTCATTCTAAACACATGGCTGCTTATTGAGATATAGCCAGCCATGTTTAGCCGCTGACTTTCTTATAAATGTGTATTTTTTTTATATAGAAAGTGTAACTTGGAAATTTTCTTGATTTGGTTTCTATAACTGTAATTTGTAATTGTGCTTGAGCACTACCAGATTACTTAGCAAATTCACTATCCATTTGAGATTTATTCCTTTTAAATGCTTTATGATTTCTTCGTGCTTGAGTCAAATTGGTTTTTTGTTGTTGTTGTTGTTGTCCTTGACTCTTTCTTTCACTTCCTCAAGCTGGTTCGCGTAACTCCTTTGAATCTAACTTGTGTTTATGCCTCTTGAATCTATTTGTATAGTTTTCTTTGTGACTTGTGCTTTCCTTGAGATTGTTTTGTGTAGTGATGAGGTTGAGTTTATAATATTTTGGTTAGCTCCATTTGGTAAGGCTTGTTGTGGATTGATTTGTATATCTTAAGTCTTCAGGAGCTTTTGAATGTGTCAAGAATGTTTTTGGAAATGTTCTCTTTCTCTCCTTTCCATTTTGGGATTTGATGACTGTCCATGAATGCTATATTGACTTTGGATGATATTATTTTGTATTTGTATTTAATTCATTTTCCGTATGCCACAAAGGCACAAACCCATTCTCTGTTTGGTTTGTCAAAGTTGACAAAAAATACAAAATCTATATATAAGTGGTATCAGGGTGTTCTAATTTTCGACATTCTTCTCAGGCTCTTATCTAAACTTTTTGCTCTGCTGCTCTATGCGATAAAAAGATGGTGGCGTTTGGAAAATATTTGCAGCGGAAACAAATTGAAGAATGGAGAGGGTATGCATTTTCTTACGACATCTCAGGTTTAGCCTCATCTTAATTTATCTTGTGATAAAAAATGATAATTTGATGGTTTCCCTTGTAGCTATTACATCAATTACAAATTGATGAAGAAGAAAGTGAAGCAATATGCTGAACAAATCCAAGGCGGATCTCAACATCCTCGCCATGTTCTCAAAGATTTCTCAAGGATGCTCGATACTCAGGTATGTTACGTCAAGATGATTTTATTCGAATACTACTCTCACTGAGTTGTTATTGTCCGTGCATCTCTGAGGTTTTGTTTCTGTTTATTAGATGAAACGTTTAGATGTTGTTAACCATTGTAATGATCACATGGAACTCCTTTATAGTGTTAAAATTGTTCGAGATATTGAAAGTGATTCATCGTTTTGTAGATTGAGACAACTGTCCTTTTCATGTTGGAACAACAAGGGTTGCTCGCAGGGCGATTAGCCATATTGAGGGAAACTCATGATTCTATACTTGAGCAGCCTGACATATCAAAAATTGTTGAGCTACGAGAATCATACAGAGACGTTGGACGAGACCTTCTTCAGCTTCTGAAATTCGTTGAGCTTAACGCCATTGGTCTGCGCAAGATACTTAAGAAATTTGACAAACGGTTTGGCTATAGATTCGCTGATTATTACGTGAAGACCCGCGCTAATCATCCTTACTCTCAGCTTCAACAAGTCTTTAAGCATGTGGTAAATTAACTTTTTCTTACTACTCTTTCACTGTTTCATCTATAGGCTCTTCTTGTTAGGGATCTGAAATTTGTTCTGTGTATGGAAAATTTATAGGGTGTAGGAGCTGTTGTTGGGGCTATTTCACGCAATCTTCATGAGCTTCAAGAAAATGAAGGAAGCTTTTATTCAATTTATGACCAACCCGTTCTTCCTCTTCAGGTACTACATTTAAAATATATATAAATTCAGATTCCTCTATTTAGCTCTTTTTGTTTATCCTAATTCATGCCTTGAACACTGCAGGATCCAGTGGTTGAGGCAATAAAAACCGCAGTAGACAAGCTAACGCACTCGACAAATTTCCTTAACTTCTTGGCACAACATGCTCTCATCATGCAAGATGAGTTGGTGACTCCTTCAGAGGAAGCAATCGATGAGCGGGCTTACCATTTTAATTCGTTACTCCTGAATCTAGGAAATACATTTTTGTACATGGTCAACACTTATATCATCGTCCCTACAGCAGATGACTATTCGATGAGCCTTGGTGCTGCTGCAACGGTTTGCGGTGTTGTCATTGGATCTATGGCTATCGCTCAAGTATTCTCATCAGTTTATTTCAGCGCTTGGTCCAACAAATCTTACTTCAAACCTCTTGTGTTTAGCAGCATTGCGCTCTTTATTGGAAACTTAATGTATGCGTTGGCTTATGATGCCAATTCTATAGCGCTTCTCTTACTCGGCCGTGTCTGTTGTGGGTAAGTTAAAACATTTTCCTGTGAATCGTGTGAAAGAGTAAATCTTTTCTACAACTAACTATAACCCTTTAAATATGCAGGTTGGGATCAGCAAGAGCTGTGAACCGGAGATATATTAGTGATTGTGTGCCTTTGAGAATCCGAATGCAGGCATCAGCAGGTTTTGTGAGTGCTAGTGCACTTGGAATGGCTTGTGGTCCCGCGCTTGCTGGTTTACTCCAAATCAAATTCAAGTTCTACAAGTTAACATTTAATCAGTCTACTTTGCCTGGGTGGGTTATGGCTGTGGCCTGGCTTTTCTATTTGGTATGGCTATGCATATCATTTAAAGAGCCATTGCGTGACACAGAGGATGAAGAAAAAACCAATCCAAACGAAACAACATCAAGTAATCTGCTTTTGAAAGATTATTGATAGTAAAAGCTGTTCCTTTTTTTATTGTAACAAAAGCTAACATTGGATTCTTGGTTGATGCAGTGACAGATAGAGTTGAAAGTAGCAGAGTCGAGGAAGGTCTACGAAAGCCCTTGCTGATTACTTCAGGAATCAAACCAGAAGATGAAGAGGACTGCAATGAAAGCGAAGAATCTCAAGAAGATTCTCACAAACCTGCAAATTCTTTCAGATCAGCTTACCAACTTCTTACTCCATCTGTTAAGGTACCATCATCAGTTTTCGAAAAATACATAATTTTGATAGACATGATTCGCGACTGAAATCTTTGTCGTGCGGTTTTGGTCGTCAGGTTCAACTGTTAATCTACTTCATGCTCAAGTACGCAATGGAAATACTACTGTCAGAGTCTAGTGTCATTACTTCATACTACTTTAGTTGGTCAACAAGCTCTGTTGCCATCTTCCTAGCCTGCCTTGGTCTCACGGTGCTGCCAATCAACATATTGGTTGGAAGTTACATCAGTAATATGTTTGAAGACAGGTAATCTTGGAATCCCGAGCTCAAACCAAACCAAATATATAATTCTTTGATCTAAAAAGCTTGATGATCATGTTTTGTATACCTAATGAGTGAATTCAAAACTTTGATATTTATTTTGGTGATGATTTGCAATGTCTCTCTCACAGGCAAATCCTTTTAACATCTGAGATCATCGTCTTCTTTGGGATTCTCTTCAGTTTCAACCTGTTTGTTCCATACACTGTACCACAATATGTGATCTCAGGTCTCGTTATGTTCGTAGCTGCTGAAGTACTCGAAGGTATAATAACTAAACAAACCTCTGTTTTTTGCTTTAAAAAACCAACCTAGATGTAATGGCTTTTTTGGTTTCTTTAGGTGTGAATCTGTCGTTGTTATCGCGAGTAATGTCGTCGAGGCTATCGAAAGGAACATACAACGGAGGTTTGCTGTCGACAGAAGCTGGAACGTTGGCTCGGGTTGTGGCGGATGTAACCATAACATTGGGAGGATACTTGGGACGAGGCCATCTCTTGAATGCTACTCTTCTACCATCACTTGTCATCTGCATTGGCTCCATTGTTGCTACTTGTTGTACTTATAACTCTCTCTATTGATTTTGGAGTTTTGCTACCAATTTTCTAAAATAGAATAAGAAACAGTGTGTATGATCATCCTCTCTTTATTTGATTATATTTGTCGTCACCAATGTTCCAATTCATATGGGTGTATATGTGACCTAATAGGTATGTCAACTCGTTATATATACGGGGAATACATAATCCTCTATTTGTTAGAAACATGGTTCCAGTATTGTGAGATTTCATCTAAATTATTGTTGTAATAAATTTTGGTTTGAGTTCTGTATCCAAGTTCCATATTGCCAGTTTATTCTTCTTCACTACTCTTTTGTAATGGATCCTCTATTGTTCTGATTCATCTTATTGTGAGTTTGGGTGAAGTTCACATTCGACATTCCACCCGTAAGTTCGTAACATTTGCTTAACAATTTAGAAAAATATGGCACATGTTAAGTATGTAACCTAAATGGATGTAACAAAAACAATATGCTCAATAATCAATATATATATATATATATATATATACTACATTCATGCATACCTATCTTGTCTCCTAGAATTTACACAACTTGCGCTCATTGATCTAATCATCATATTACACCAGGTCACCAGCAAACAACTAAGTCTAGCTTTATGTAGGCAGTTCCGGTTTATGTTATCGTTGATGTTCCGGTTCCAGTTACTTGTTAATGTTGTCTCGATTTTGCTTTTGTCTTGTTGATGTCTCTCAGTTCTAATTATTGATAAATGTTTGTTTGATATTGAGCTGTGGTTTTTATCTGTAGTTCGAACATATCCAAACATGTTCAGCTTCAGTTCAAGTGTCTATACGGCTATACCATGTACGGCCAGATTATTCAACCTCAAGTAAGTTGACCAAAACAACTGGAGTTGCTCTTTAGCTGTCATTAAATCCTAAGTTTGTATCTAACAAAATAAAAGAAATAGCATATCCAAAGATTTAGTTGGTGGAAGAAGGAAGATACATTTAGATTCAAAAGAAAAGAAGGAAGATACATTGCATTGATCATTTCATAGGATAGCTGGCGTACGCCCAACTCTGCATGAAGAGGAGGTAGATAGTCTATGAATTTTATTTTTTTCGACCCAATTGAACAAAGTTTTCCCCAAAGAGGAGGGACGTCCAACAAAACAAGCTAAGAGTTCCTCCAAAGAATCCATCAACCAAACAAACATACCGCAAGCATATATGGTTTTTGGTATGCCTAGCCGCCGTCCCGGACGAGAAATAATTGAATCAACACAAAAATCAATATAATGGGCACAAAATTGGAATATGAAAGAGGATTGTACTATGCATCATGCATGTCCTGCTAATAATGGAGAATCCTTCCATCGTTTACATTTGTAAGTTGTAACAAAACCATTTAAGAAAACAAATATTTGCGAAATGCGTTTCTATAAATTATAAAATTATTTGGAATATCTCTTATCGTTGGCTTCATGGTGTAGTGGTAAAACGTATAATGATTCTAAACATAGTGAACTGCTAAATTACTCTTAGCTAGTCGAGACACACGATAAAGTACTCTAAATCTTTGCGTTCATAATTTTCTTCAACTCCTATTCTACTGTTCTGTGTTCTTTTAATAATATTCACGTCAATCTTGTCTTTTGGTTTAACAAATTTTCAATCTCGATTCAATGAAACTTAAGTCACTTTTTCGAATCTTGGTAAAATGTTAAAAACGCAACAATAAATAAATTTTCTTTAATAAAAGAATTCTTATTATTGTAAGATTTGATCATATATTTTAGGTTTTTTTGAGTGTCATATAACAGACAGTGTATTAGATAATCATAAGTGACTGGATAATCGAAATATACATAAGAAAAAAAAATGCAATTATATAAGGGAAAACAACGTTCTCATAACGTGGGAAGACAGATATATATTCCCCATCTATTTTATTTCTCTGAATTTAGAGTCTATAAAGTAGCAAGATTAATATTCGAATTCATTTGTTTTTCAATTCTAAAAATAGTTTTATTTTGGACTGAAAAGCTATTCTTGTTCATTTTAAAGTTAACCATGCATGGCATAACCAGAGAATATCCAACGGCATATGCTATTGGTCTATTTGGCACAACATCTAATACCATGTATATACTGTATAATAATTGAATAGAGAGAACACAATAATTTCTTTAACATTTTGGAACTTAATCTTAATTATTTCTAACGTACAGTACAGTACTGTGTTAGATCAAACCGAAAAATTATAAACCTATTTCGTTTAAAAAAATATATATACAGTACATACACAAACCGTAACCAAAATTAAACCGAACCAAACCAAAAAACATAGATTTCAACTGTTTAAATATATATTTCTACTAAAATAAAACAGAATATAAAATGAAACCAAATTGTATCAAACTAGACCGAATAACAAAAATGTGAAACCAATGAAACTGGATTCACTGCACCTTTTAAATAATGAATTTGCAGTAATTTACTAATTTTCTCACCATTCATATCTCTTTATTGTTTTTAATATTCTCACCTCATGTAAGAGAAAAAAAAGCTGCAAAAATAGATTTCCAGCTTATAAAGAGACATCATGGAAAAATCTAATATTCCTTGTCGAAAATTCCTTATCTATATTTTTAATATGTATATGTGCTCAACCACATATATATAACACACGCACGACTTCATGGATCTTATAGAGATGAAGAGAAACATGTAAGCTCACTAGTTCTAGGGCGTTTCTCCATTGGCAGGTCCCTTCCATCACATATCGATTTGTTTATGATCTGCCAAAGGAGAGTTGCCCTGAAACTGGTTCAGCTTAATTAAGATTTAATTAAACACGTGAACGAGAGCAGTAAGTCAGTAACCAAAGGTAATGTAATCTCTCTCTCTATCTTTTTTTTTTTAAACACATGATTTGTAATTTCTTTTAGAATGATTAATTCAATAGATCTAGATCCGAGTTAGAGTACACAATGTTATGTTCGAGGCAAAAAAAATCGCTTACCTCTAGATAGACACCATTTAAAAAATCTATGACAAAAATTGGATTTAGCTAATGGTCGACTAAACATTTTTAATCTTCCTATAAAAAAAGTTATCATTAATCGATCATTGCATTCGTTTCTGCTTGTCATATTTTGAAAAGAGACTTATATATGTATATATTTCGTATGAGTTTTTTTTTTTATATATATTACGTATGTGTTACCATTTAATGCCTTCAAGTCATAAGAAACTGACATGGTATATAGATAAGCCACATGATCACATCATAGAGGGTGAACTCTTATCATAGCAATGCAGAGTGTATGGTACGAAAGACCTTAATTAGGAATGATAAATTCCAAAAATTTGGTGGATCTCATTAATATAGTAACGGTCTTCAATTTTGAGGGTTTTAACTGGATACGCGATTTACGCCGATGAAACTGAGGTTCGAGGAAGCGACATTTCAGGTGGATACCAAAAACGATGAATGTTACGTTGCAGCTGGTCTTTTAGCCAATGCTGCAATTCCTAGAAATGTTCTACTTGTTTAAATCGATTCATTTCTCAATTGTAATTCATACAAGCTATCTTGTTTCAGCATATATATGTATATCTCAATGAAAAATATCGCTTTGACTTTGACATCGTAATTATGGTGATGGTGCAAGAACAAAAATTGGAGAATGTGATGTGGTGTGACATGTGGGTTTTGCTTTTAGTTCTTTAACTAGTTTGTAGGTTAATAAGTTTTTTTCCTTGTCTTTTATGTAGTTATGTAGGTTAATGTAATTAGGGTTTGTCATTTTAGTAAATAACAACTTTTACTTATGAAAATCACTAGTGGGTTATCTATATAGACAAAGAAGGCAGATGATAATTGATGTATAATGCTATAATTAGTGATTAATCAACAAAGATTAAAAACAGAGGAAATAAATAACGCAAAATAGTACATTTTTATTTGTAATCAAAAAGGTTTATTTTTAACAATACAACAACATTGGGAAGAAGAAAACAAAAATAAAAATACAAAAAAACACAACAATTTTTTTCAGCCTCTAAACCCAAAAAGGATACATCTTTTAAAAACCCAAACTTTTTTTGTTTTTCTTGATGGGGGGTTTAGAACTGTTTACCTTACAAAAAAAAACCCTTTTTATAATATACCATATCAAGCTTTAACTTCAGTCTTCTTGTTAGGCTCAAACACGAACTTGATCAGAGACTCTTTGATAGACATCAACTCAGGGAACTCAGTCTTCAACTTAGTCGCATCGAGCTCGTTGTTACTCCTTGGAGCGACAATCACTTTAGCTTGTTCCTCCAATGTGAAGTTCTTCCAAGTAAAACTCGGGTCAATGTAGTCTCTGTACATCTCCAAGATCTCGTTGTGACTCACGACACCCGGGTTAGTGAAGTTGTAGATCCCTGTCAAGTTCCTCTTAGCCATCTCGATCGATATCGGGAGAAGCTCGTCGAGGATTGTCATCGAGTTAGGTATGTCCACAACTTTCTCATACCTAGCAATCTTCGTGATGAAGTTTCTCGGGTTCGTTAGATCCGAAGAGATGGGCATTCTCACTCTTAGCGTGCATACATTCTCATAGTTCTTGAGCAGCTCCTCCACCTATATATATATATTGTTTTACCACCAACACCAACATCAAAACCAAGCTATGATAAAAAAACAAAAAAAAACTCAAGAGTTCATCTGCAACATTCTGAAAGCTATTATAAGTGTGGAGAAAGATCCCACATTGCACATTGAAAGATGTGATGGGACTTAAATAATATATAAAGGATTAAAACCACTTATTGCGAATTGGTTTTGAGTTGGAAGCCACGATAAAATCCGAATTTAACACAAACATTTCAAACCTCCTAAGCAGCAAATCAGATCTAAATTAGCACAAAATCTTGAAAATTCCAAGTCAAATGAACCTACCTCTCACAAATTTAATCTAACAAATCTCAGAGTTTGGGATCGAATCTGAAGTAATTAATAAATAAAAGGATTGAAAATGTAAATAAATAAAGCTTCTCTCACCATAGCTTTGGTTTTAGAGTAGAAAGATCCGGTGAAGTTGGGAGTATCCTCTTCCTTGAATCCGATACCGGACCCGAGAGTATGACCCGAATCATACTCAAATATACAACCGGTAGCGTAATTGATAAGAACGAGTCCTTTCTCTCTGCAGATATCGGCGAGGGTTAGGGTTCCGGCGACATTCGTACGGATCGTCTCGACTTTGTGAGATTCGCACCAGTCGACATTAGGACGACCGGTGACTCCAGCGGCGTTGAAGACGTGGCTAGGTTTCACTGATTCGATGTCGGCGACGATCGATTGACGATCTTGTAGACGACCTGAGCCGTAAGTGTATGAGATCCCTTGAGATTCACAGAGCTTGCCGAGTAAACCACCGATCCATCCGGTTCGACCGTAGATTAGGAAGTTGAATGAGGAGGTTGATGATGATCCGTTTGCGTCTGCTACAACCATTTTTTTGTGTCGGTGATCGGAAAATAAGTCGCCGGAGAGATAAAAAGAGAGAGAGAGAGAGAGAGATGTGTGTGTGATGGATCTGATCTGAAGGAGGAGAAGAGAGAAATAGAGAGAGACGTTTTTTGTGTGTTTGGGTGATGGGTGTTTGTTTGTTGCTTCGTTTTATCCCAATTTTTCGGGGAGACAATGAACTTTTTAGTTTTTTTGCTTTCTAACCACCCAAGTTTTCTTATTTGAGATTTATGACCCATTTGAGTGATTAAAAACATTTTTAGTGAAATTGTTAATTTTAGATTAATTAGCATAAATGTGAATATCCATAAATAATTTTTCATTTTTTAAAATTTCACTATATTTGACTTATTTTGTTATACCACCTTTTATAATTATTAGTGCAATATTTTCTTATTAAATAATACCATAACAACACCCAAAATTTAATTTTTAAATATTCTGGAATAATACCTTAGTTCTAATTTTAAATTCCATTTTATTTGGCAAATTTATAAGTTTTATTGTACTACTGCGTATCCCATCTATTTTTATAAACTTTTTAACATTAATTTCCGTAGTTCTCATAGTTATAATAGATCATATTATTAAAAAAGAAAAGTAAAAAGAAAAACATGACTTTCAGGCAAAAATGAAACTCGTACAAATATTACTATTTTTTTTTTAATTTTGGGTTTTCTAAATTCCAGACCTTAATTGATTACTGTGTTTATTAGTACTTATTATTACTATTGCCTTTGTAAAAATGTGGGGGGCGTAGACGTATTTTTCCGAATCTTGAGGTAGTGGATTAATATTTACCTTAAATTATTGTTTGTAGTGGTTTGTGTTTTAAAAAATAGTTAATTGTTGTCCGAATTTTAGACAGAGATCTGTGAAGGTGGTGGATTGAGAAATTGTTAATTAACACAAATAGATTCGACTACCACTACTAGATTGGAGCCTTTGAGGTGCGCATTTTATTTATTTAATCCATTACAATCTAAACTAAAAAGAATCTAATTTAAATTAAGTTTTAACTAAAATTTTAAAATACACTATATTATATAGTATGAAAGAACAAATTAAAAGGCCAACTTAGCAATATATAGAATCGTCAACGAGTTGACAACCTTTGATATATAGCATTATTTGAATAAATTTTGATACATTCCAATTAGAAAAAAATAGTACCAAATACGGTGGTGGTCATGAATAAATATTTAAGAAGTTTCTATATTATTGTAACTGAATTGACATTCTAATGAGGTTTAAGTGTTTAACCAAAGATCTAAAATCTATATATACAACATTGATATATCAACCACATAGTAAAAACTCTTACAAAACCCTGAGTCCTTAAATATCATTACACGTTACTGAAAATATATAACACCTAAATTCATTCGATTAACTAACTAGTCGGTAGAACTTTATTTGTCAACCATTGATTAGTATACTATAATTTTATTGTGAAAGACTAATAATGCATTATTTGGGGTTTGCCAGGAAGTTATGTATTACTATATATTATGAACAGATCGGATCTTCTGTCTGAATCGTAGTGGACAAATGATGGGGGCATGTAGTCACTTTTCTAAGATCCATTTCTCAATCTCGAGAGCTTTTTATTTTCTTTTGTTCACCTTATACCATTCCTTAATATACATATATATTTCTCGATCGGTACAATTATGTTTGTAAAACCATTTGGTTTTGCCGACAAAAAAAAAAAAAAGCATTTTGTTTAAAGGGTTTTCATGAAAATATTAAGTCATCGTCACACAAATCACATGATAATATCAAATAAAGAACTATAAAGTATCCGTTGTTAAGTTTTTGAGACTTTGAATACCAATAATTTAAACTAAAAGTCATACGTAACAATTTTTATGGACGACTTCGTTCACATATGATGGGTCCCAAATATATGGATATGACATATTTGTGATTACAAATTTACAATATAGTAGTACTAATCAATCACTCAAAACACAAATCGTATGGTTGTTGGGGAATTTGATAAAGCTAAAGTGAGTACAAGATATTATAATAATGACACCTCGATATTATCATCAGTAACATGAATTACGTATGTATATATACTCATGCATGATTAAGCAATGCAATTAGTATGAAAATGTAGAGGTAATTAGTAAAGAAGAAATTAGTGTTTGCGCTTGGACTTCAAGGAAGTGAGTGAGTGAGAGTTGTTGTGCCAATTCCTCTTGCGTTGGTTAATGAACCAATTGTTGATTTGCTTCAACTGGAGTCCTGTCTCCTCCACCAATTTTGCCTTGTCATCTTCCTGTTCAAATTACAGTTTTGTGGTTGTTCATTACATGATTTATTGCAATTCTCAATCTCGATATACTGTTTTATGATTTATGTTGATGCATTTAAGCATTTTAAGAAGGAAAACAAAACCAAAAAAAATGCATGGATTTGAGTGTAGACCCAAATATGTTTGATGCTTCGTAAAATTATAAAAGGAAGGTACTCACAGTAGGGTAAGGCCACTTGCAATGTTGTTGCCACCAGTTTTTCAAGACAGTGGTTGTGTCTCCTGGCAGTTTCCCAGCCCTTCTTTTCCTCATTATCTCTTCTCTTACATCTTCAATTCTCGATTTAAAACCCTTATCCGAAAATTAAAACAAATTTCATTACAAAAAAATATAGTAACATGAACGTACATTTTTTGACCTTTTTCAGTTTACCTGTTTGAGTTCGAGTTTAAGTTCTTGTCTCACTCTTTCCATAAGAGATCTTTCCGATTCAGTCGGTAGCAACGGACCAAATCCCGTCATATCGTGGCCACCGCTAAAATCAACTCCTGAGTTATCCGACGAGAAGTCCATCTGAAGATCGTCCTCGTCCTCTGACATCGTCGCACCAGACCCTTCTCCTAACGTTGCTCCTACGGGAGGGAATAGACAAAAGTTTCACATAATGTTGTTACTCCAAAACTACAAGATCTACACGGATCAATCCCAAGCCCAAACGTAGAATAGATCCCAAAAGGCCCTTTACATTACAAATCCGCATGTATGTATATTATCCTACGTTTCACGTGGAGTTCCATATCTTATTTTTTTATTATTATGTAAGCATATAATATATTCTCCATCATCATCTCCCAACACATTACATTTAATATATTTCATAGTTGTCATATCTGGTATGATCAACGAGAACCTTTAGATGCATTCCTCTATTATATTTTAAAAATCTCTTAATTCTAACATAATTTTTAAAAAAGAATTATAGTTATATCTTGTAGTACTTTCTAATTTTGAGTAGAGTACATTCTAAATCTATGAGGTGTTTATATTATTATCATGAAGCTATGTTAAAAAAAAAAGGATCAAAAAGCAAGAAAGAACCTGTCAGAGAGTGAAGATTGTTCTCAATTTCACGGCAAGCCATAACAGCTTCGACGGCATGAACCCTCACATGCTGTTGCAGCTGTTCTTTGAAGCTACACAACACCATTACATATTGTGCCTGTTTCCAAATTAACTTTTTATTATTATTATATTTTATACCCTCACATTTTAAATAATTATTCAATTCATTTAAAATTTAATTAACAATTCCTCATATGTGTATACACCACATAAAAATATGTGCTTCTGGTGTGGTGTGTTTTTGAGCGGTTAGTTCGATCATTATATAGTCCTATTTTCTACCTAATTTAAATAAATTTAAATGAAGTCGAATCTTTTTAGGGAAATTCGCAAGCTAATTCCAAAATTATGGTTGCAATGTCAATTCGACTATAATGCAAATTTTAGTTTGGTGTAGTAAGAAATCAATCGCCGACGTAGTCAACCCAACATGATTAACCTAAGTTTAAATATAATTTCAATATAATTAAAAAATGACATTTAACATTGACTCACTCTATGTGAATTTAGCACCTAACTATATTTACACAAATTAAGATATATTTCATAGAAATTGTCTATGTGTTTGTTTCATACATTTGAACATTGTATGAAAATACATAGATTCCCATGAAAGTTTACCACAATTACTTCTTACACGATAAAATTCACACAAAAAAAAAACCACTAAATTAGTGGAAGAAAAAAGAATTACTTAAAATATAATTAATTTCATTCATAGTTAATCCACTAAAAAGATGATAATGTTTTACATCTTGGACGTTTAAATTCACTACGAACTTGTTATTTTTAAAAATCCGAAAAAATCATTGAAAAGTATAATTTGTTTGAAACTTCACGAGGTTGTGCAGTGAACATGACATCCTTCATTGTTAGTCCACAAAAAATTATTTCAAAAGAAACATAATATAGTAAATTTAATTAATCAAACAAGATTAAGTTTATAGAAAACAAGTTTAATTATTTTATATTCAAACGTACCAAGAAATTGTCGAGCTCGTGACGATCATGATGGGAGTATCCAACGGCGGTGGAAGCATAAGAACGGAGAAGATGATGAGATTGAGAAAGCTGAGCTTCAATGATCGGAAGCTGATCGATCGGAGTAGCTACTCTTAGACACGCCACGTGTGCTGCTAATAATTGTTCATACATCGGATGTGTAGCTATCTCACCTTTCATCTGTCTATTCTGCTCCGCCATGGCCGCGGCGTCTCCATCTCCGCCTACGGTGGCTCCGATCATACCTAGTGCCGCTTCTTGCATATTCTTGACTCAAGAATAGGGTGAGAGATATGTTTCTTTGTCTGAGAACCCTAATTATCTTCAAGCCGATTTGGTTCCTATGATTAGAGAAATAGAGAGAGAGAATGATCAGACAAAACCAACGTATATAAACTATAAAGCTGTTTTGATTTCTTTCCCCTTTATCTATTTTGTCACTCCTTTTATTTTTCTTCTAAAAATATATACTTTTTTTTTTGTCTTATTTATATATACATAGTACATATTTTATATAAAAAAAAATAGACACCGGACTGGTTCGGCCATAACCATATACATTTTTCAAAAGATTTATAATTTGGTATAATTTATTAACGTATAGTATACTTTAAGTGACACTAAAATATTAGTGTATATAAATTAATAATAATACTAAATATATATATATACATAAAGTTATGACAAACGCTAGTTATCAGAAACATACTTCGATTTACGTTTTGAAATCATTCTGAAATAACCACTAACTAATTCTTCTTTCGTAAGCTATAATTATTCTATAGATCAAACTATATACACAGAAAATATAATAACGTAAACAATAATCGTATATATATATAGTTTTGTCATGTACATGTTAGTGAAAAGACTCAAATTAATCTAAAATAAAACAAACGCACATACGTATGTAGATTGTTCTATATGGAGATTGTTATCTTTACAACTAGTCTAAATTTGATTTAGTTTAAGATAACCAAGTTATCTGAAAACAAATTGCATAACCAAGTTATCTGAAAAAAAATTTGTAAAATCTTTTCTATATATTAATACTGCGATTGCATTTGCTTAATCCAGAACTAGACTATCTGAGTTTTACTGTTTTAAGGTTATGTGACTAATTAAGAAATGTTGCATCAAAGCTGTATCACATGATTGATTATTTCATATTTTAAATGAATAGATAATGATATTTGTTATGCTATTAAATAGTATTATTAATTAGGTGTTACTATTTGTTAAGTGGGTGTTAGAGGATTAGGTGTGTCTACCGGTCCTGTCGTTAAAGGTGGGAAGATATTTTTTCTTTCCCTCATTCTTTTTCAAAATTTTCAACTAATTTTTAAGTTCAAGTTGTTGAATCACTTATTAGGTCTTAAATCATTGTCACGGCAAGAAAAAATAAAGTGCTTTTCATTTTACATTTGATATCCATATATACATATACAAGTATTTATGAATTTTTGTACAGCACGTTATTAACGTGCAATTTTTCATGACTTTACGTCAAGGTATATCAGCATATTGTGGAACCAAAGTACCAAACATAGTAGCAGTTTTTTTTTCTTTGCTTTTTTTTTGTGTCAAAGTTTTCTAAATACCTCATCGGGTGTTGATTTAGATAAAAAATCGGAAAACTAAACATACAAAATACGTTTTGCTTGGTCGGTGAAATATTGACTATTAGAATTTAGAAAAGAAATATTGACTATTAAAAATTGCTCACTTTCCATTGTGCAATTGATTTTGAAATACTACTAGTCTACAGTTTTAGATCAAATTGAAATGGCACCTGTTTATATATGGTTGATGAACGTTCATGTAGCAAAAAAGTTTTATCTTTACTTTCGGACCTACCAAAGACGCAAGTTTTGGTCACTTTTATTTTCATTTTTTTTGGTCCATCACTCACTTGGGAAAGTGGAATAAAAATTTCAGATTCCTATGCTGTAAAGATCGCCTTCACCAAAAGGAAACAGTTCAATTTTTCATTTATGTTCGAGTGTACAAATTTTAAAAAAAATTGGAAAACTAAAAATAAATAGTGACTGAAATATTCGACTATTAAGAAAAGAAATATTGACTATTAAACATTGCTCACTTTCCTATTGTGCAATTGTAACTATATGAAACTACTAGTCTACAGTTTTAGATAAATTGTGAAATGTCACGCAATTGTTTATAATATGATGTTGATGATAAAACGTTTCATGTAGCTAATTTCAGATTCAGACGTAAAATATTAAAGGCAGTTTTATCTTTACTTTCGGACCTACTAAAGTAAATATACGCAATTTTCTTTTGGTCACTTTTATTTTCATTTTCTTTTTGGTCCATCACTCACTTGGGAAAGTGGAAAAAAAAATTTCGAATAGATTCCTATGCAAATAATTTTTAAAAATAAAAATTAGAAAATAAATAAAGATACACGTATTCACCATACATTTAAAAATTTCAATTTTTCATATTATCTTATTTGTTGTGTAAAGCTTGTTTACAAATCCCCTTCTGTTTTACGCAATGAAATAAAAATATTCGCTTTTATAGAAAAATGAAAGCAAATAAAAGAAAAGACTTTACATGAGATTAGAGTTGTTCTTAAACAAAATTAATATAAAAGATGCTCTTTATTTACCAAATTGTCTTCTATTAAGCCTAAGATTTAAGACATTTAATATCTTAAACAGTTTGTGGTCCCTTTTCTATGAAAACTACTTGTCAACTTATAATAATGAAACCATTAATCAAAAAAAAATATGAGATAATATAGATGACACTGATTTCACGATCCCATTCTCAACTTGTTTCTTATGAATGGGCCAAATAATGTTTTATGTTTGAACATATATAACAATTCTCATTGGGGTACATTTCTCACAGCCCAAACACTTTGCAAATGTGTTCGTAATTGTTTTACTTTAATATTTAATTGCATAAAACGTTTCCACGGTAACTCATACAGAAAAATATATAATTTTGTTAATTTTCCTCATTCACCGTACGTATAAGTAAATATACAATGATAATGTTTTTTAATAACTTGACTTAAAATGTATTTTTGCTAATTTGATTTTCTTTAGAACTAAGAGTAAGTGACTTATCCACGAAGAAATATATATATTTTTCAGTGGCGGACTCGATTTAGAGATAATGATGACAATTAAACCATTAACTGTTAAATATATATAAAAATTACACTAAATTAAATTAATTTAGTGGCAAAATGGTTTCAGATTCGCCCAAAAATTTGTTGAGGTCAGGGGTTCGACTCTCATGTATGAAGAATTGCCCCCACTATTATTTTATGCTGGGTCCGCCCCTGATATGTATGTCACAAAACTCCCAACAAAATATATTTTAAATTAAATTTAAACGTTTTTTACAATAGGAAAAAATGTATAATATACGTAAAAAAAAATCCACAAAAAACGGAATCAAACGTAAATATAATTAATTAATTAGGAACACATTCATGTTCCATGTAACCCGGGGAAGTCCTTGTAGCAGAAGCAACAAAAGCCCTAGAATGCCCCACCATTGACACTACTCTAAGAGCTTCTTCTTCATAAGCTTTTCTCTCCATTTCTTCCCTTTTTGCCCTTCTCCTCCTCTTCTTCGCCGTCACCACCGCAGCTGCCACCACCATCCCTAAAAGCACCACCCCCACCGTCACGGACCCAACAAGCCCACCAACAACCTTTCTCCACCGTCCGATCTTCTCCTTCTTCATCTCTTTCTCTCCCCCACCGTTCGATTTTGGATCATCTTTCACCACTAAACCAAAATGTGCGTTGGTTTTAACGGCGCACACAAACGGCTTCACTTCTCCGGCAAACGTTACTCTACCGTCGAGCTCGAAAGTAGCGCACATTGGCTTGTCCAAAAACGTTCTCCCTACCGTCGACGGTCCAGATACGTTCCCGAAATCAACCGTGGACGGTTCTTTAGCATCGGCAAGGAGGAGACTTATCTGATACGA
Organism: Camelina hispida; assembly: GCA_023657505.1. NCBI lineage: Eukaryota > Viridiplantae > Streptophyta > Magnoliopsida > Brassicales > Brassicaceae > Camelina > Camelina hispida. The sequence goes on along the minus strand of CP094632.1, from coordinate 44,637,700 downwards.
GCTGCTCACATTATTTCCTAAAACAACGTCGTTTAAAGCGTTGTAAGCTAAGAGCCCTAGAACCGGAGAAACCAGTTTATAACCGGAGAGATCATAGTTTTCGTAATATATATCAGACCAGTTTGATCCCAAGCTTTGTCTCACAACCAAAAGCCGTTCACCGCACGGCTCAAGAATTGCTCCAACGCCAATATGGAACTCTTCAATTTGAGCTCCGTATCGCCGGAGACTCCCACATCGGAACCTAACTGCGTCAAGTTTTATGTCGGAGTAGTTAGATGGGAGATGAACACGTTGGTTAACGCCGGTCTTGATCGAGTAATGTTGGTTCTTGAAGAAGTTGAGAGTGTAGTCTCTTAGGATGAGATCGAGAAGCCTTGAGGATTCGTTGAGAACTTCTTGAATAGTAGTAGTAGTAGTAGAAGTCGAACACTCGAGATGAGAGGGAAGGAATAGGAATAATACGATTATTATTAGTTGAAGAGAGGGAAAATAGAGTGTTCTTACTGCCATTTTCGATATTGGTGGAGTTATTCACGTTTGAGTGTTGTGGTGAGAAGATGAGAAGAAGAAGTGTAGAGGAAGAGTCGATCATGAGAAATGAGTTTCTTTTTTGGAGAGCTCGGTGAAGGCTTTGGATTGAAGGGACATGTTTGCTTTTGTTTGATTAATATCTTTAAGTATATATATATATATATATGTATATTTCATCTTCAACAAAGAAAAATACTATATATGCATATTTTATGCTATAAAATGTCTTTGGGGTATGAAACTAAAGTCGGCGTGAGATTCTTTTGAGTAAAGTGTACGTCTATATATAAACATTGGTGAAAAAGTCATTAGGGTGCGATAGAGAGTATTTCATTGTTTATATTAGAGGAAATGCAAAATAAAAGTAACACATCATCTATACAATAAAGCTTTAGAAATATTTTTCTATTTTAAAAATGGTGACGTTTTAATGTTTTCTGTAACTCTTGAACTTGAATTAGCAAAGTCATTTTCTTATCAGAAGAAAAAAATAAAAAAAAAATACAAATGATCTCATGATGGGATTCCCATCAATAATTTTGATGCTAAAATAAAGATGAAGAACACAAGCAAAATTAAACACACACAAAAATCAACAATTATTCCTCAACCAATGATGAATATACAAGAATTAACGACTACCATATAATCAAAGGGAGTTATTAATTAAAAAAATATCAATCTCTCGATTGATCTGCCTCAAGAACAAGTAGCAAAACCGTTAATTCAAATAACCGGTTTTTCGGTATTGAATATGATGACCTAAATCAGTAGAAATTAGCCTTGCTCTGGTAGGTCTTACCGGCACTCCAGCTAGCCGGAGCAGCATTCCAAGCGTAAATGGTCTGACGAGTGGTGTAAGAGGTAAGACGGAACGAGAGAGACTGACCATATAGAGAAGAGAAAGCTTGGTACGAAGCTCCCCAATTATGGCTCATGTTGATCCAGCCTGTGCGGCTACCTTTAACGGCCATGGTCTTGATGTCACCTGCACCACCAACGTTCATCACGTACACAAGTAGCCAATACCCATTTCCTTCAAATTTGAACCTTATTCCTCCGCTCCTCCTACATGCCACTCTGTATATATGTAGAATTATCAATATATATATATACTAGTAGTCATTCCGTGCTACGCACGGATTTAGTTTACATTGTTCTTGGATATTGTTTTTATGGTTTTGGAGATTTTTAGTTAAGAAAATATTAAGTAAATAAAAATATTATTTGAGATTTGAGATATGAGGATTAGTAAAATATGTATCTTTCTATTTATAAGAAAAATTGTAGTTAAGAGCATATGGAAAATTTATTATTTAATTGGATAATAAACACAATAATTTTTATATCAATTTCTATCTATTAGTTTAATGTAATTTATACTTCCTCCGGTTTTTTACTTGTCGTTAAAGGTTTTCTCACACAAATAAAAAAAAATTATTAAATTGTCTGTTTTATTAATATATTTTATAAATATTTCATTGGTCAGAACATTAAAACAGAACGGATAAAACTGGAATACTCACCAAACAATTTCATTGAAAATGTAAAACGATAACTAAATTAAAACAGAGAGAAATTTCATTGTTATAGGAGTCAGATAAACTATGTGAGAGTTATAGATATGCAATCATTACATATTAATACATTTTCTTATATATGTAATATTTCTAAATGTTATTATTAATCATTCATTACAACTATAAATATTATGAAAGTTACAAACATGAGAGTTAGTACAAAATATGGGATTGATGAGATGGAAGAGAAAAGTTAATAAAAAATGTGTCGGTTTATAAAAATACATTATTGTGAATTAATAACTAAAATTGTCTATTTTTAAATATATATTCAAGAGTTATATATTATAAATATAGATCTATGAAAGGGCATCTTAGCTAATCAAATCATGAATTTTAATATATATTCACTTCTCTCTTTAAACAGAAATATATACAATTATCCCTTTATCACAAAAAATATATTCAATTCTCATTTAGTTATTTAGAAATTATATATTAAAATATAATTTAGTTTATTTTAAATGGATTAAAAATGAAATGAAATAATGTAATATCAAGATCATGTGAATTATTTATATTATAGTGTGAAAATAAAACAGCCAATTATTACTTGACATTATCCTATACAACCAAATATATATATATATATATATATATATATATTATAATCTTATATCCTTAAACTATTTGATAATCAAATTATTTGTTAAGAGAAAATTTATTATTTAAATTCAATTGAATAAATTTGTTATACTAAAAATTTAAAGAAACAAAATGACACTTGTGAAAGAAGACAGCATCAAATGACAATATTTTGGAGCTTGCTAAAAAAAAGACTTTACTTTATTATTAGATGATATAATATAGTAAGGTTTCTTTTTAACTCTTACTCTGAGAATCTGACATCCAGAATCATTATATATTAAAATTCTTTTAAAATCAAATACACCTATAATTATTTATTATATTTTCTAATTGTTTTAAAATGATTGCATCAAAAGATGAACAACGTAAAAATAATTGACATTTTTGGAAAAAATACTCAAAACTTAGTAAGATAATATGTCTTCTAAAGTTAGGAACTTCCCAAAAACGGATGATCTGAACAACGATACTGTTTTTACTGGTGTTTTGTTGTTTTTGGAGATTGAATCGAGGATAAAATAGAATGTAAATGTTGTAGGTTTCACAATAGTCTGAAAGAGGATGTGTTTGTATGGTAATAAATTGTTTTTAGAAAACCAAACTTTATAGAATGTTTGAGCTTTTAAGAGAGAGAAGGAATTGAAATCAAATTAATGATCATAAATTCGCAAGTGTTTCAAGATAATAAGTCAAAAATGAGAAGTAATATAAACAAAAATGAAAATTGAGGAAAATAGTGGGTAGAAATAAGGCAATGCATAAAATGATGGTATCATTTCAAATCAAAACATAACTGATTATGTTCATAATTTATTCTGAAATTCATAACATGAAAACTTATAAATTTTATGTAATTCAAAAATACCATGATGCTTGAAATAATAAGTGTGAATTGAACAACATAGTTATAGAATTAGATTAAAAACATCTCACAAAATTACTTAATTTTCCAGAAAGTAAGCTCAAAAATTTAATTTTACATAAACAATTTTTGATAAACTAATTTACTTAAATAACATCATCCCACCATCTTACTTAAATTTGATTCCGATTGTGTGTGCAAAAATTATATAAGATTCAAAAACATAAATTAAACCCAAAATTTCAAACCTATACAATTAAATGTTGGTTTAGTTCCGAGATGAAACCAACCACACATTGATACAAGATGGCTTTAGATTCATGGAGGCTGCATATGGTTTCTGATTAAAGAAGTGAGGAATGAAATGTTGATTTTTTTTTTGTTGGTTTTTACGGACCTGTAGTTAATGTCCAAACTATAGTTAATTAGGTCCAAACAAAAAAATACATGTGAGAAAAATAGTAAGCCAAGTGTCATCTCCTTAGCAAAGTTAAAAAACCTTCTCATATTATATAAGATTTTCGTTAAATAGTTAAGATAAATTATATTTTCTTTTTTGGAAAATAAAAAACTAATAAGTAGTCTAAAAAGAAAAATGTAAGATCTTACTTAATTATTTTGATAGATAATTTTATGTCGTCCTAAATATTAATTTTATTGTCATCATCTAAAAGTAATAGTTAAAAAAGTAGTTTTACATATGATAAGTCAATTTTAAAATAATTTATTAAAACGATATCACAAATAAATATCTTATACTATAAGTTTAACCAGTTTTTATTAAAATATCATGAAAAGAAAAGTGTGTTAAATTTAATATATATTTTTTATTTTCTATATATTGTCTCTATTTCTAATCATTTTAATATAAATAGTATAATTAACAATAAATTAATTTTTGAAGTTATTGTTTTCTGTTATATCATAGGGTGATAAAGCAATTATGTTATGATACCATTATGTTTTTTTAGTACATATGTTTTAAAGACAGTCAAACTGTAATTTATAAATTACTATTAAATACAAATTTGAGTTGTCTTCAATACAATATATATGATTATTGAATATAATGTGAGTTTTTTATATATTAGAAAATCTTTTATATATTTAAAGTAGTCTATCACAAATTAATTTGGTTTCAGTTTTTACTTTGAAATGTATGAAACCATTTTATAGTAATAAGACAATTATTTACAACAAAGGTAATTAATTTTTGTATGTTCGTTAAATAATTAAGATAAATTAATTAATTTATAGTTTGGTTTTTTTGGAAAAATAACTGACAAGTATTCTTAGAAAAAAAAGTGTAAGACCTTACTTGGATAGATTAATTATGTTGTCTTATATATTAATTTTATTTTCATATATAAAAGTAATAGTTAACAACAAATAATTTTATAATATGATAAATCAATTTTAAAATAATTTATTGAAATGATTTCACAAAAAAAATATCTTAAAAAGTCTAACTAACTTTTTATAAAATTCATGAAAATAAAAGTGTGTCAAATTTAATATAAATATGTTTTTCTTCTATAAATTGTCTCTATTTCTAATCATTTTAAAATAAATAGTATAATTAACAATAAATTAATTTTGAAACTACTGATTTTTTTTCTTGGGGGAGATAAAACAATTATGTTATGATACCACTGTTTTTAGTACATATGCTTTAAAGACAGTCAACTTGTAACTTATATAATACTATTAAGTACAATTTTGAGTTGTGTCTTTAATAGATTAAATATGATTATTGAATATAATATGATATATATATATATATATATATTAGAAAATCTTCTATACTTTTAAATTAGTCTATCATAAATAAATTTGGTTTCAGTTTTTACTTTAAAAGTATGAAACCATTTTCTATTTTTATTTGGTTTGAATTTGTTTATATTTTTTAGTTGGGTTGATCAATTTTTTTTTTCAGGTTCTATGGTGTATGATTTCATTATGAAATATATTAGATACTAAAACTAAATAAAGGAAGGAATATATTTTTGTAACAATGTTGAAAAAAAATTCAAAAAGCAAACTATACAACAATCATCTTTTTTTAACAAACTATACACCACATAAGATACAAATAAAATAAATTCAAATAAAAAAATAGAATGTTAAATTTAAAATTAATGAAAATGACATGTGTCACAAAAGTAGAGTGCCAAATGTCACATTGTTAGCCAAAGTTAGAAAAAACCTTCTCTTATTATATAAGATACGTATCATACTCTATAGCATGTGCAAATTAATGTGCATTCGAACATAATCTCATTAATTTACAAATATTTGAATATAGATATATTAAATTTAATTCCTATGATTAGATAAACCATTGTTTATAGGTTTTCTGTCTATTTTTTTCTATAAAACATTAGTCCTTGTATACACACATCTCTTTCAAAAAAAGTTGAAACTGTAATTAATATACACACTATTTAGTTTACGTATCTATATTGGTCCAGCGGATATTACCTGCGGTATGAGACGGGGACGATTCCAGCCTTCCAATTAGCGATCTTCATGAAAGCTGGTTTAGCCAAATCAAAGTGGACTCGTGGCGGATTACACCATCCACCATTGTTGGAGGCTTGGCCATAATTTGGTGGACATATGTTGGTCGCTGTCACCACGGTGGCTGGTGAACCGTAGTAGCAGTTAGGCGACGACACACACCTTACCTGGAAACATTGACCGCATGCGTAACCGTCGTTGAACAGTGCTGTGCTCAACGCAGTGGTGGCTACGCCGTAGCCACTGTTCCATAGATTACCATATCCACAAGCCCCACCTGATCAATGTATATCATGGCCATGTTAAAAAATTGTCAATACATTTTAATTAATGTTCTTCAAAAGATCCATGTATTATATATAAGCAAGCCATTATTGTTTCTTCGCGTTTGTATTTTTATGTTACGACGAAAAAATAACATGCAGTGGAGTCCATAGTCGAGTCATATATTGTGTTCTATATATACAATAGATTGTAGAAGTATATGAACTTTACCCATAGTTGCGCTGGCGGTCTCGTCACCGTAAAAAGTTGCTGAGGCCGTACGCCATGGGGTCCCGGCATATGCGGCCATTGATGTTCCGATCATGGCCATCATCGATATAATAACCAAGCACTTGCCATACAATTTTTGATCCATTTCTTACTCTGTTTTATTGAGGGCTCCTACTATATTATTGTTTTGTCTCTGAAAAGCCAAGTCTTACTATTGCATAAGATCTCATATATATAACGAAACATTGGCTTTAGTTTTTTTTCCTACTAAATTGAAAGGCAAAAAAAAAAAAAAATGTTGGTCTCAACGTGAGAGACACTAAGAAAGAAGACTATGAACAAGTAAGCAATGGACGTGCGTTCATGTTTGTTTTGGTCTGCGCCTCCCTTTACATTCTAATTATTTTAGTTTGTTTTACTTTCTAATGTGTTCATTTTTTTTTGTTATTAGTCAAAGCTATAACAAAGGGGTTAGGTGGATACCATATCATTTTATTTATGATATCTGGAAGATTAATGAAATTGTTTTTTTTTTTTGTGTGGCATTAAGGAGATTGTTATTGGTATATAGATATATATTGTTAAAACTTCAAAATACAGACTACGAAAGAGAATATACTATGTTTTGACACCACGTATCATGTTCGGACAAAAGACAATGACTACTAATACATACTTCTGTCGACATTCTCATAAAACTTAAAATCTATTGCATGATTTTTATTTCTGATATAATCTATTGTAGATCTAAAAATATATATTTTTGATATATTAACTTAAAGTGAACGAAAATATCAACATGCTAACTAAATTAACATTTTTATAATTTTAACTATTTTTTTTTTTTTTTTGTTTTCCAACAAATTTCACTAATTTTTTCGACAATAACTATGGCATATGTAAGAAACGAAAAATGATTTCTACAAGACTTACAAATGTTATAACACTTTAGACTCTGTACACACTTTCAACCTGCATGTGTTAGCCTTGGGGTTTATAGTAACCACGACATTAGTATAGTAGCTTACTAGAGCTTTCGTCCATTTGGGACATAAGATTTTGTTACACGTTTGGTAAGATCCCAAGTTTTATTTGTGTCGAATTCTAAAATTCGAGACTTCATTTTGTCAATGATACAATTACTTATCTTTGTATTGGTATTCCACACACCACTCCCCGTCCCCTTCAAAATGATTTTCTAGATTTGAGTTTTAAAATTTATGATAAGAACACATCCGAAGAACTAAGAAATAAAACCGTCCGATTTAATTAATTTTTAGTAGCAGACATGTTAGTATGGAAGAATGAAGATTATTCCAAATATTACTTTTTTTTTTGAGCAAAACATTATTCCAAATTTTCTAAATCACACTTCTATTTGGTCAGTTAAAGAGGTACTATGCTTTCATTCCATTAAATTTTTTAGTAAAATAAGATATTTAATAATTATATTTATTTTGAGACGGTAAAAGTCCAGATTACAATTACTTATATAAAAAATCTATTTTAAATGACATGTTAGGTAAATCTCTAATCGGAACTATTTTCTTGTTAGCTTCTATCTCCTGGTCCAATAATTTATTTTGTTAATGCTAGTGTCACTTTTTTGTGTGTGTGCCAATTTAGTATTTTCACTCACACAAAATAAGTTATAGATTAAATATAGTTTGGTAACAAAAAAAAATGTTATAGATTAATTGCTCAATCTGGGAGCTATATGAATACACTTAAAAATATTTCAAAAAATACTTTTAAAGAGAATTCTAAAATAAATTTAACAACAAGTTAGATATTTAATTATAACTCAAACAGAAAAATATGTTGACGTTTGAGCAAAAGATTATTCTGTTTGAATTATCTGTTTGGAATAATCTTTTGGGATGCCAAAAAAAACAGTGAATGCCAAGAAAAACAAGCATTAAGTAATATTAACTCTAAGCACTCACAGTAAGCGGACACACTTAGCAAACTCAAACAATATTTTCTTTCAAAAAAAAAAAAAAAACTCAAACAATATAAAGTATACATTAAAAACTCCAAATTTCAAATCACGAAAAAGTTATTTTTTATATTAAGTTTTTTCTTTTTGTCTTTCTGAAACGTAACTTTTTATCATCTTGTGTATGCTACATCATATTCACTATTTTATCTCTGAGCTCCAAAGTATTGATCTGTTTGCTATCCTCCACCTGAAAATTTGAAACCATAGTATTGATTATACGCAAAATGGAAAAATGAGAACTTCATATATAGCTCATAGAGTAGTGATTTTTATTCACTACGGCCAACTCCAAATTCGTTGTGTAGTTTATAAGAATATAAATATGTGAACTATGGAAAAATTTATAAGAGATAAGTATATTATAGGAACTTGTTTTTTTTTTTTTGTTGCATATTAAGGAAAAATAACATAGCAATTCGTTTGTTAGAAAATCAAGCCAGGAAATGGTCAAACACTACTAATTGTTGTATAAAAGTGAATAATATTTTATTTATTTTAAGTTAATAATAATAATGTTAATGATCGACCGAATACTAATTTCCTAAAAGTATGTTCATCAATTTTTTTAGAAATGTGGTTTTAATTATATACATTATTAGAAACTATGATAAACCAACGTAACTGTTAACATTATAATTTATAGCATATATACTTTTTTCTAAATGTAGTAATGGATTTTACCTGAGTAACAATGGTGTGCATGAATTTCTGTTGCAGTCTAGTTGAAAGGCAACTAACTATACCGAGCCTTTGTTCTTGAGCCAATATTTGAAGAACACTCGAGAGACAAGACTTGTTTCGTCCGAGGCAACAACTTATGATGATCTCAACACCAACCAAACAAGGTGTGACCATAACTGTAAAGTGTTTGTCTCCTACACATGAGCAGCCTAATGAAAATGTTGATGTTGTTGACGATGATAAACTACTGGTACATTCCTCTGTAGATGGAAGAGTCGTATTTGTGCCCGGTATAGATTTCTTAATCCGGTTTCTCTTTTCGTTGAGTTCTTTGTTCTTGTTTTGTAAGTCTTTGATGTACTTCACTGCCTGAAAGATGTGATCTGATGTCGAGCGTTTACCCTGTCATATATGAACTGGTACGGTCATTTGTCTTACAAAAACTAAGGTTATACACACATATTCCATTTCAATTCAAAAGACAACTAAATAACTCGAGTTCGAACATATAAAAAATATTCTTTCTTGATTAAACATGTAATTAAAGGACTATATACAGATAAATATAGAATAGTTCTTAAGCATATCAAATAAAATATATCCTAGATGAGTTACCTGGATATACTGAAATGGCAAAAGAGATCTTAGACTTTTGAAAAGAGATGAAACTTCTTGTCTTCTTTGCCTTTCAATGTCTCTATGCTTCATCTTCTTGCTTTCTCGAACATCATCATCATCATTTTTGTTGGCTTCACTCACGCCATATGTATCACACAAACTTCGTTTCTTCTTGCTTCCACCAATTTTGTTTGCGATCGGATCGCAAACATCTTGGTTTTGGTTTGATACAAACGAAGAAAGAAGGAAAGAATCAGAAAATAGTAATCCATCTTCGTAGGTTGAATCAAGCATAAACATTGAAGGAACGAAATCCATTAGAACTTGATGAACTCTATTAGTACTTTTTTGGTTTGGTTTGTTATTATAATTGTAGTGTTGTGACTTTCTGACTTCTTGTGAGTCTCTTTATACTTGTCTCCAAGATTTGTTTGTTCTTCCTATTTAATTGGACAGATCACAGATGTGATGACAGGTTTAGTGATCAATCTCGAAGAAATTAAAATCACCATAAGTTACGAGTAGTTGGGATTAAATTAATGGTAATAAATAATACTACTACTAGTATTAAATTAAACTTTGGTGCTGTTCATTTAGTGGCCATTTAATAATCACGTCAAATGGGAATGGGAACATGTGTTTTAAATGTGCTTGAACATAATACATCTCACCTTCATTACACGTACGTACCACCTAAAATTTTCAACTCGAATTAAATTCAGTTTCACAATATCTCAGGTTAGGAAAATTCCAGATGTTTTACGTTTAAACATTTTGTTTAATTCATATATAAAGAGATATCTACGTATAAATTATGCAAAACTTAGATGATTTATTCATATATGTTCTTTATATATTACAAGATAATTGCTTGTAGTAAAGTTCTGCTAAAAGCCATACATAAATTCAGTAGATATTTGATACTCAATTCTAAGCTCACGTATTTTGTAGAAAATGTCGACATATTTTAAATTTCGTCATTGATGAGTTCATGTGTTCAATTCATCTAAAGAGATTTAATTATTGACTGACTCTTCATCACTTGAATAAATTTTCTGAGAAACATTTAATTACATAAATGTTATCTATACAAAATTAAAGTTTTTTTGGTCAGGAAAAAGACTTTACATAGCTAGAGTTAAGCAGCTCGTGCGTGCATGCAGCATAGTTGGACCAAACTGTATATATATATATATATATATATATATATATATATTTTGTTAAATTTTTTGTATTTTTATATTTTTGGACCAAATATTTACTGTTTTGGTCCTTTTGGACGAAGATTTAAGATTATCTTTCTTTTAAAGTTATTAGAGGCCGATCATATTAATTGATTTGCGTCAATTATTAGATGATCATCTCTTCAATTCATTTATTTTGTGTAGTTATGACAAGGATTAATTGTCCAGTTTTTTTTTCCCCCACAGCTGGTTGAATGATTCACAAGATTGAAATGTATTTATTGTATACTTTAAGGTGTAGTACTTAATTACAGTTTTTTTTTTTTTGTTCTCAACTAGACTTGATTAACTCATTTTACGAATCTGAATAAATTTCACTACATATAGAGATTTCTATGAAAATGTGTTTAATTACAATAAAATAAGTACTACTTTTTTTTGGATTTTGATAGTTGTCGTTCTAGATTTTTTTTTTTTTTCTATATCACTTTTTGTTATGTGTTTACGATGCAGTTTTATGAATCAATTTTTTAATTTTATTCTTAATTTTTAGCTTATTAATTACATACAGTACATCAAATAAAATAGTGTATTAATAAAGAGTAAAACAGAAAATGTAATGGTTTTTTTTTGATATTTGTGAAATTTTCAAGTAATATAAAACAGAGAAAATATCAGCGATTATGGTTATCAGACTTATTGTTAAACAAGCCATCGAATGTGTTTAGTCGGTAGAAATAATTAATGTGATAGTGTGGTTGAATTGTTGAACTTGGACTAAGAAAACACAATACATAGAGAAAAAAACAATACAGTACTGTATTTTGTAAAGGTTTATTTAGTGCAAGTGAAAAGAAGATTAAGAAAGGTTTGCGTATTAAATTAGTACTAGTGACACGCAATAATTAAGGAGTGTAAATTGCAGATGATAACGTGGACACTGAAACAGCCATTGAATGGTTTGCAATAATTGTTAGTGATGAAGTAAATATTTTGTAATTAATATATTAAATGTGGTCATGATTAGGTCTGACATTTTGGTAAATGGGGTCCCTTTAATTACATGTCCAATTTGATCTTCATGCACCTGCAGAGTCATAGATTTATTTTGTAGGTGATGACGAATTAATGATATGCTTATCTGATCATTAAGATGGTTTTAAGTTTTAGTAACTTTTAATATTGATAAATTAAATGATCTAATAATACTGGTTAGGGTGTCCATTTGGATCTTCATGCACCTACAGAATCACAGATTTGTAGGTGATGACGAATTAATGATTAGTATATATGATCATTATGAATTTATGATTGGTTTAAATACGACACATCATATTTGGGTTCACATCTAAGCTTGGTTCTTCAAACCGGTCCACTTTGATATTTGTCGTTCCACTACATAACTGATACTATATATAGCCCATTTTGTATTGGACTGTGGATCGAATGGACTAGTTAGCCCAACAAATTTATGATAATTTGATTCTATCGTCGTTTCCCACACATATCAGAGGCAGGGAGAATTGTAAGGGAAAAGTCAAACTGAGACGGTTTACTAAAATGCAAGGTTTTAATTTATACTATTATAGTCACTTTATAGTCACTCGACATATTCAAACTCATAATGAAAAATACTTACTACAGTACTATACAACTCTGATCTGCCATATACCAAAATTTATACCTAAGTATAGTAACAAGAGGCAAGTGAAGAAAACGAGAGAGTGAGTATTTTTTTTCAAAATCCTAAACTGATCAAAATGATGAAACTTCCACCGTCTTTCCAAAAAAAGGATGATACTACATTAATCCAAAAAGAGGAACCAGAACATCATTACAAGTTACAAACGTTGTTTCTAAGCTTAACCTCAAATCGCTAAGACCGATCCGACCGCAGCAGAGCCTAAACAGAACATGGAAACTGCGGAAGCAAGCAATTTTTACCCTACACTACATAGAAACAGAAACTACTACAACTAAAAGTACAACAAACAGAGCCAGAAATAAAGAAGAGAGAGAGAGCCTTACATGAAAGTTGTTCTCTTTCTGTTCCCTACCTGATCTTTTTTTCTTAACTCAATCAACCACAATTGCTTTTCGACGTTTTGTTTTGGTTGAAGCTTTAACTTTACTTTGCTTCACATTTTTCTTCCTTTTTGTTCCATTCATCAGCCAATCATCATCATCATCATCATCGTCTTCACTAAGATCCGAATCTATGTATGAATCATCATCAACATCTTCATCGTCATAATAATATACCTTTGGAGATGGTTTTTTGGGTGCTGATTTGGGTAAATCACTGACTGGAATTTTAGACTGTAAGCCACTGACTGGGACTTTAGTAACTTCTGAGAATCCTACTGGATAGAAACCCCAACAGCAATAGTAGCTATCTTCTTCGGTAACTGGCGGTGGTGAAGGAACCTTCACCGCTTGGTAAGCTCTCCTGCAGCTCTTAGTTTGGCATTTAAGCACGCTTTCCTCGTAAACGACGGGATACTCATAAAGCACGTAGCAGTATGGACAAGTCGTCCAGAAACTCAGAACCTCCGGCTCGGAATCTGGTCTTGCAGCCCCGGTCTCTGGAGTATGTTCTGTAGGTTGGGTTTGGTTAAAAACACGAGTTGGCTGAGCAGGCGGTGGTGGAGATGGGATAGTAGAGGCTGCTGGAACCGGAGAGGGAGTAGTAGAGACTGGAGGTGGCTCGAATGATTGAGTTGAATCGAAGACAGGAGGCAGTGGAGAGAGAGAACTAGAGGCTGCAGGTGGCTGAGAGGGACGGGTTGACTGAAATGCCGGTGATGGCTGAGACACTGGCAACGGCTTAGAGGTTGTGGGTGGCTGAGATACTGGCATTTGCTTAGAGGTATTGGGTGGCTGTGATGTTGGGAACGGCTTAGAGGCTGGTGGTGGCTGAGACATAGAGAATGGCTTAGAGGTTGTGGTAGGCTGAGATACTGGCATTGGCTTAGATGGCTGTGATATTGGGAATGGCTTAGAGGCTGGTGGTGGCTGAGATACCGGGATTGCCTTGGAGGTCGGAGGTGGCTGAGATATAGGAAATTGCTTAGAGGGTGGTGGTGATTGAGATGCTAGGAAAGGTCTAGCAGTCGATAATGGTTGAGACATGGAGATTGGTTTAGAGTTTGGTGCTGGCTGGGACACCGGGAATGGGTTAGAGGTAGGTAGTGGCTGAGACATAGGGAATGGCATAGACTTTGATGATGACTGAGACACGGGGAACTGGTTAGACTTTTGTAATGACTGAGAAACCGGCAAAGGCTTAGACTTTAGTGATGAGTGAGAGACAGGGAACGGATTAGAGGTCTGTGGTGACTGAGACATAGGGAATGGCTTAGAGGTCGATGGAGGCTGAGACATAGGGAATGGCTTAGAGGTCGATGGAGGCTGAGAGATTGGGAATGGCGGATGTGGTTTAGAAACTGGCTGCGGTTTAGAGACTGCATGTGACTGAATCGAGCGAGTTGGCTGAGAAGCATGAGGTGAGTCTGAAACAGAAGGAAGCAGCGAGAGATGAGCAGCTTCACTAGACCTACTAGATGACTGATACTGCCTAGCTGGCTCATTGGACTGCCACGGGGCAGAATCAGAATGGTGTACAGAGTCAGATGTTGGAGTAGGCTTAGATGAAGCCCATGTCAAATCAGTGGAAGGAGTCCTATGAGAAGAAGATCTACTAGGCGGTCGGTCCGGCTCAGCAAAACGACGACTAGACTGAACCCTCGTATCAGTTGCATTGTTCAAATTAATCAACCTCTCTTCCTCCTCTTCTAGTGGTCTTTTCCAATCACTAGTTTGCTCTTGACCAAACTGTTGCCTCCAAGATGCTTGTTGTTGCTCCTGCAATAACTGCTGATCAAACTGAGACCTTTGTTGTTGCTGTTGCTGTACAGGCTGAGCAAAATGTGGTTGATGAAGCTGAAATGGTAACTGCTGGTTCTGAAACGACAACGTTTGGTTCTGATGCTGAGGCGATTGCGATTGAGGAGGAGGAGGAGGAGGGGATTGATTGAAAAGCTGAAACCCTAATTGACCGAGGTTCCCAAATTGACTCAGATGCAGTTCCCTATCATACAATGCCTTTCTAGAAGGATCAGAGAGAACATACCAAGCATCAGAGATCAACCTAAAAGCTTGCTCAGAGTACGGGAACCGATTCCGACCCGGGTTAAGCAACACGGCGAGTCTGCTGTACTGAGTCGCGACGAGTTCAGGGTTGTGAGTCAGACGAACGAGACGGAGCACGGCGTACCAGTCGGGAAGTTCGGAGGCTGTTCCTCTGATTCTTGATTCTCCGGCGATTAAAGTATCGGCGACGGCGAGGATTAGTTCGGCGTGGTCTACGAGTGAGTGATCGGCTTCGCATGCGCGGATCGCATAGGTTTTTGAACCGTTTAAGTCTCCGCTTAAGAGTAGCTTCTCTGCTTGAGCTAACATACGTTCAGCGTCTCCTCCTCCTCCTCCGCCGCCACCACCATGGCTCATCATTTTACACAGTCGGATCGGCGACTTTTTCTCCGCCAAAGGGAGAGAGAGAGAGAGAGGTTTGATTAGTTTACTCAGTGGACGGAGAAGTGAAATATATTAATTTTGGATTTTGTATACCTTAAATTTAGATAATTAATTATTGTTTCTAACTAATTTAGTTAATTAAGTAATTAGTAGATGACTAAATTTAAGGACTCAAATTTGGTTAAAAAAAAAAAAGGGGTTAAAGAAAGAAATTACCTTAAGTAGGTGAAGAAGATGAACTGGTTTTTTCTATATTGTACCTTTTATTTTCCTTTCTTAATATTGTGTGTGTGTTACATTAAGTAGATGACTAAATTTTGTATGCAAATATTTTATCTAAACAATTTATCCGTGTATCTTGTGTATTTCCATGAATGGGCAGGTTGAAAATTCTTTGATTTAATTAAATGTTGATTAGGTAATAACTAAATTTGATTTGAAATTGACATTTTTTTAAAAAGTGAAAAAAAATTGACTAAAGGTCCGAATGGTAATTGCGGATTTAGTAGTGCGGGACAAAAAAATTCGCTAGTGCGGTACGGTTTAACTGCGGTACGTGCGGGACAAATGTATTTGCGGGACAAATGCTGTTATTCCAAAATAAGCGATACAAAATAATGTTTGATTGGTGAAAAACAATTGACAGTGCGGATTTCATATTATTTTATTAATAACTAGTATAAGTATATATTTTCATTTGTTTTGTATTAATAAATATATATATTTTAATTTCTGAATTTAAATACCAAAAGTTATTTAAAATTAATTTTTATATACATATTTATTATTGAATCAGTTACTAGTTCAATCATAAAAAAGTACAACACAAAAAAAAAACCATTATCAAGTTCATTGAATTACAAATCTATTCATAATATCAATCTTTAGGATCCGAATGGTAACAACATATTTGGCTAATAAGCTATTGATTGTTTGCTTTATATAATGAAATCTCATTTGTTAGTTATTTGCTTAGACATAATTAAATTACATAACTACACATTTAAGCTCATAGTTTTGATCTAATCATATATATGAAAGTTGCCAACTCTCTCCATATGAGTGCCACATCATCACACCAGAAAATGACATGTGTCTTTTTCCATTTTCTTTTTATATTAATCAAATTAATTGAAGGAAAATCAAAAGACACTCTTAACTAAATTAAGTGAATGAAAAAAAATTTTCATTAATCTCACACTTAACTAATTATTCATAACTAATTTCTTTTTGGGGCCTACATACTAATTATCATATGTATATGACCTTCTCTCATATGTAAGTAAGTAACATTGACATGGAGACGTTAGACGTACTAATAAATTCAAGACATGACACACTCTCATATATGCAAAGTGAGAGATCTAAGAGTGTTTACTGAAATGACTTCTTAGTTTTAGCTTTCTTTTTCTCTTTCATATGAAAACTCATGAAGCAAATAAGTAATTATAGTTATACATATGTTGTTTAAATTATGTCAATCCAGGTTTTAATCAAGAGCCTACCATGATGCATGTAGTTCTAATACTAGAACATGAGAGAATATATGGAATATGAATTTATTTTTTAAGAATCAAGTTAAGCAAGTTTGAAGCATTAACCATATACAGTAAAACCTCTATAAATTAATACTCTATAAATTAATAAATTTTGCTAATCCCAAGTTGGGCCAGTGTTAAAAATAACAAAATTCGATAAAATAATAAGATAATAATTTTTTTTGAAGTTCTCTTGTAAAATATGGTCCCAATAATATCATAAATTAATAATCATGTAATTTTCATATATATATATATATACTGATATAAATGTATGCTTTATAATTTTGATTTTTTCCAAGACCTCATATATAAACAATTGTTATGTTGTATTTTCAAACTATATTGATATAAAATACAATATAATATGTCATAAAAATAGCTAATTTTTTTAAAGAGTTTTCAAAATTTTAGATATGCATCATTTTCATTTTGACAGTTTTATAAGCTATTAAAATACGAAAATTAATATTAGTATCCATAAATTTAAATTTATGTATGTCATATGTATAATTAATATTGTTTATAATATTTTCCTATGTTACACAGATATATACTCATACACAATCTAATTGTACATTCTAGTGTTTGTTATTTGCTTTCAATTGATATCTTTATAAAATAACATATGTTTTTTTTTTAGCCTTTGCTATATTGTAAGAAATGAATCATTCTTCGAGGAGAAAAAAAAAATCTAATTAAATAATTTGTGTCCATTTCCATACTGCATTTAGTATAGTTGAACGACTATATTATTTCAGTGATATTCAGTAGCCACAATTTTAACGTCTTCAAATGTCAAGTTCTCTTAGCCGAAATCAAATAGAATCAAAACCGATCCGAACGCTCCCGAAATATATGGTAATAAAAGGTATTATAGGTTGTGGTTTTAATTTTTTTTTACCGTAAACGTTAATACTTTTCTAAACTCATTTTTTCTGTTTACTAAAATTAGCAAATAATATGTGGTCATCAGATTAGTATATTTTATCCTTCTTCGTAACTCTTCGATGTTTGTTTCTTTTCCTTTTTCCAAAAATAAAAATAAAAGCTCACTATATATATAGCAGTATGATGATTATACAATACAATAATAAAACATTCCATCCAAAAAAAAAGAAAAAGAAAGAGTGGAATTAAGAAAGAAAGATAAGAAAAATGGCCAAGACTGAAAGTATGCTTCTTCGCTTGATCATTTTTGTGATGATCTTCACGTTGACGATAATAACAGGTCATAAACATAATATGAGTCTCAGATATGTTTTGATTATTTGTTTACCTTTATACATATATATATATATATATTGCCATTGTTAAATGCAAGAAAGAAAAGAAAAGAAAACAAAAATCCAAACCCAAATTTCTTTTGAATGAAAATGAAAGAGTATGTTCTATATTCAAACCTAATTAAACAAAACTAAAATATTTATTTAAATAATCCTTTTCATATTTTTAATATTTTCTAACTTGTTGACTTAACACGATTTCAGGAATATCAAAACTAGAGGCTAAAAATCTAAAAGATTGTCGCACACGTATTCTTTATAACGAGACGTACTGTAAAGATATGCACGAAGAAAAAAAACCCAAAATATGTGAAGCATTGTGTAGGTCAAACAGGTATAAATTCGGAAGTTGTATAAATACAGACGCACGCAACGCCACGAAACTTAATTGTCAATGCCGTTGCAAATGAGCTACTGCAAAGCCTTTGCTATTGGTGAGTGTTAGTATACGCGATCAAACAAAAGATGACCCTGTTGGAAGTGCATGGGATCATTGCTCATGTCTTTTTATGTTTATATCATTATACGCAATATATTTGTTTATGTTTGTTGTTGTTTTGTTCTAATGGCAGCTTTGGCTTTGTATGAGCCATTTGCTTTAAGTAATCGTTGCACAAATGTTTCTATTTTTTTTTTTGTGAAGAATTGATGAAATCATCATATTTATTTGGGATATTACCCAGAATAATACATAAATGTTGCTATATTACTACTATATCAACACATCCATATTCCATCTTTCCTAAAACAACACTCAGGCACATGACCTTTATTAACCTTGATTTGTTTGTTATATTTACAAGAGATGATGCCATTTACAATTAATTTTGAGAAAAAAAAAAAAAAAACTATAACAAACTAAAATGTCTTTCGCTGTTTGATCTATTTGATTGTGATAAATACTAAATCAAGTTCTGCACGTGAACGGCTTTAAAATCCGAAATCGATAAACATCTTTTGTCTTGTGAGATTGATTTTTTTTTTTTTTTTTTTGGACAAACACATGATTTCATTCATTCAAATCAAATCAAGGTACAAGGAGGAGATTCAAAGATCCCAAAGTTTAAAGAGTTACAAGAGTAGGTATTCCCCAATACCATAAACAAGAAAATAAAAAATTTCGAGGTGAACACCATGAGAGCTGTGAAGCAAATGCAGTGAAGCAAATAGAGACATGAGAGATCATGGATACTCGAAAGATCATCAACGAGTGAAACGATGGATGACAGAATTGTCAAGGTCAAAAGACGTGTAGACGTTGTAGGGATTCAAGGCCAAGACGCTCGTCAAGACGAGGTACACTAGAAGTGCAGTGGCAGAGATTCCGGGGACCATGGTTGTAGGGTCCAAGGTAGGATGGTGTAGAGCCCAGGTCAGAAGGTATCTTCCGTTGGACCAAAGGCAGTCTTCAAACCATAGGGTCCGAGAGCTGGAGGAGGTACTGAAGTAGAGTGGCTTGAAGTCGTCGAGTGAGTAAATTGGGGAGCAGGGCGATAGACCATAAGACTTTATGCCAATACAAACAGATCTTCCAAGGAAAACTAAAACCATATGCCAATGATAAAGGTCAAACTGTAACAATACAGGTGGGTTCTCTCTCACTTGGGGCCCTTGGCCAAGGAGATTAAGAAATCCACACAAAGCATGTAGCCAGTAAGACCAAAGAAAATGCAGAGTAGGCTTGATCGCTTTAGTGTTGGACAACACGGACAGGGTTTGTTTGAAAGGGGGTGGGTGAAGTTTAGGTTCCAAGCTCTTGAGGGTATAAAACGTATCCCATAAGAGGTTAAAAAGCACATAAGTGGGATCAGGAACCGGGTATGTGAAACAAGGGCTGAAGAAGCTTCGGTAATCACCGCTCTTTAGCGACATGATCATAATGCCGAACTTCTTCAAGCCTTTCACAACATGAGTATGAATCCTAGATGTTTCACTAGGCAAGGTTCTCATAGACATAAGAGTTTGGCACAAACAACCTTTCGATGTGAAGCTTATAAACTCATAATCCGTAAAGCTGGGTGAAACTAATGGCAGGGTTCTCAAAAACTGTTTGTATAACCATAGTAACCAAGGTATGTTATGAGCTATTTGCAGTCTTCGGACAAAAGCTTTCAGGGAACACAACCTATGTTGGCTAAGGGTAGACAAAGGGTGATTAAGAGCAGACCTGTTCTTTAGAGAATGAAAATCTGGATCACCAGTTGTACGGCGGTAACAGGGAGAAGAGTCGGGGACCACTCTCGGAGGAAAACGCAACGATGTAGAACTCATCATTATCCGTCGCCGTCGTCTTTGTCGCGCAAGACTCGGGTGGTGAGGAAGGAGGAGATTCTAGAGGCGGGTCGAAATCCGGATCTGGGCAATGAGGAACAGGGGGACTCAGAAACTCCCGGCGGACAGGCTGATAGTGTCGCAAAGGGTAGAGATTGTCGATCTCCACCTTCGTCTAGCTTTGGAGAAGAACACGCCTTTGTCACCGTTTGGGTTCTTTGGTAAGGGTTTTTAGCGAGTAAACAAGATCTAAAAAAGGGGAAAAAAGAATTAGAGATCGAGGTAGAGGGAGAGTAGAAGCTTGAAAGAGAAGCGGTAATCGAGATTTCCCGACGCCGGCGAGCAGAAAGCCCACCGGCGTCGGAGGAGGAAGGTTGAAACGGCGCCTCGATGTTCGTGCCTGGGAGAGAAAATTAGGGCGACCAAACTAAGTCTTACTTATTGTTTGTGAGATTGATTAAAGTCAAGATTTTGTTACCGGCGAAGCTGCTTTCAATCAATGGTCGGGTTTGGGTTCGTCATCATGTCGGATCCTGATAATAATATTTGAATTTTCATCATATATCAAACAAATTAAACACCATATCCGTCAATTCGATTTCATTAGATCCAATATAAAAAGAAAAGAAAAAAACCTTAGAAGAAGATCGGAGGTGAGATGAAGTCCCAAATGTTGTAGATTTCGCCGAGGGAAGAAAAAGAAAATTTTTTCCCCCTTTTTTGTTTCCAGCCAATCACCAATTGACACGACAAAGATCCTTAATAATTCTAAAACATCTAATCTAATAACGATCGATCCTAAAGCATAATTGGACTATTTAGATTATATTTAATCTGTTTTTATTACCAAACTACTCACTAAAATAGCTCAATGGAGACGGGCTGCAAAACTATGGAGAGAATCTATGTAAAGTTAGCTGATCATGTTATTCCTTTTCAGATATTTGTGTTATGTAAATATAACCAGTAAATTTATTCCATGATCAATCTCCCAGTAAATTAAGCAACAACAAGAATTTGTAGTTCAATAATTTAATGAGTAACCACCAACCACATAGTCGAATGAACTTGAGAGATTTGAGTTTTACAAAGATAGATTTTTGTTCGAAAACGAGACGTTATAAAACTTAGAATCCTTTGTCGAATTCTGGAAGTAAGTTATTACCGACCGTTCATGGTCGACATGGTCCTTTGACAAACGCTGTAAGATTCATCATCTAGATGTTCCCTCGAGGATGAACTAGTGTCACCGGGGGATTTAGGCATATCGATATCAACTGTTTCACTTTCTAGCATGAGAACCACCAACCACATAGTCGGTCTGTCTTGTGCAAGTTGTTGAACGCACAAGAGACCAATCTGTATGCACCTTAGAACTTGATCTGGTCGAAATTCTGATGAAGATGTAATGGCCGGATCGACGATCTCTAGCCCCTTTCCTTCGCTCCAGTTCCTCCATATCTGTGTGTAAAAAAAATGGTAATTAAATTATATATATAAGTGTTTATTTTTAGAAACGACAAATTAAAAGGTAGAAATTTGGTTGTTAATTATAAGCTTACGTAGCTTAGAAGAGTTTCTCCGTCGTTCAGGGCAGGGAACCTACTGTTTCTCTTTCCACTGAGAATCTCAAGAAGCAAGACCCCAAAGCTGAAAACATCGTATTTCACAGAGTATATATTGTCTCTCATGTATTCGGGCGGCATGTAACCACTGCATGCATAACGATATATTTAGCTCTCACAATTTAAGAAAATAATGAATGAAGATACGGTGGTAGTATAGTTTGCTTACAAAGTTCCGGCCCCGCCCGTGGCAATAGCTTCTGTCTCGTCCCTTGCCAGTGTCTTTGCCATCCCAAAATCGGAGATCTTTGGGATCATGTCTACACCAAGCAAGATATTGCTTGGTTTCAGGTCAAGGTGGATTATCTTGAATCGGGAATCTTGGTGAAGGTATGAAAGCCCTCGAGCAATACCAATGGCAATGTTGAATCTCTTTTGCCAGTTTAAAGAAGAGCTTCGGGTTGTGTCTATGAAAAAGATCAAAACCAAGTCAAATGTACAGATATATACCTTAACTCTTGAACTATATATATATATATATAAATATATAGCTTCCGAGAAAAGAGAGGCTCGCACTATACTAACCGAAAATGCACGAGTTGAGTCCTAGGTTTTCAAGGTGCTCATATACTAGGATCCTCTCGTTTTCGTCAGAGAAAAAACCAATGAGTCGGATGATGTTTATATGCTGAACTAGCCCAATGAGTCTCACCTCGTTGTCAAAGTTTTCGATCCCCCCAGGTGTCATACTAATAATCCTCTTGACAGCAACCTCTAACCCGTTAAGTAACCGACCCTGTTAGTGTCACCACATCTCTCGTTAAAAAAAACACAATCTGAATCTAGCCAATGGTCAGAGTGCCTTTTACAATGAATAGAGTAAGATGATCATGAATACATACCTTGTAAACGTTACCAAAACCACCTTCTCCAATCTTGTTGGAGTCAGAGAAGAAGTTGGTGGCTTGGGAAATGACTTCAAAATCCATGGCTTTTGATTGCCATTCCTCGGTTATGCTTACCATCTCCATGGTTGGATTTTCACGTTGACACACTGTTTTTCGTTATGAGACATGAACACAAAAACAAATAAAAAATTAGTGTCTACGATCGAACAAGATGTATATTGAAAAAGAATATTATATAAGAAGATTTTAACAGAGAATAAAAAAAAAAAATACCAATTGTTCTTGCCATCATCTTTCTTATTCTTTTGAATAAGAGAAGCACGATGAAGATGAGAAGCAGGATGAAGATGGCTCCTCCAGCAATCAACCCGATGGTGGTTTCACTCATATTCTTATTTCCTTGTTGAATAGAGTAATTATTAATTAAGGCATATATCGTGTTTTAAAAAATTGTATAAATCTCTAACTTTAATTATTAGAATATTTGTTAAAGATTGAGATCTCTTATACCTAATCATTAATATAGTTTCCTAAAATATTTAAATTTATTATTTATACTGAATATAATTTCATAAAATATAGGATATATTATTTTTGTAGTTAATATAGCTTCCTAAAATACTGGAATAATTTGAATCAAATTTAACACATGACGACTAACTGGATTTAGAAAACTATAAATGTTTAATATTTAATTTAGAAAACTATTTAGAAAACTTAATATTTTTGAAATTAATTATTTATGGGTTATTACCATATCCAAAATTAGATTTGAAATCTATGTATCTATCGTTTAACCAATTATGAAAAGATTTAATCATTTATTTTTTTTAAAACGGTTACCATTAGTTTAGGTTTTTTTTTTTTTTTTTTTTTTTTTTTTTTTAATTATGTAAGTAAATGGGTCTGTTTGGCAACATGTATATATGTTATGTTTTTGTCTTTTTTTTTTTTTTATGCCTAAATGTACTCCCCAACAATTAATAGTATGGATATCTAGACGACTTATTATTATTTGTAGAAAAATATATAACTAACCGAAATCTGCAGGCACGGCTATCTTTATATATAGATCTTGCCCCTTGTCGCCGCCATTGTAACTGCGAACATCAACTAACGGCTCAGTATCTAACCACATCATGCAATCTGACATGCCATTTTGCGTGTCCACGTTTGCAAACGCCGTACAAGTGCAATCTCTGAGGCATCTATACTTGCACTTTTCGAATCCCATATTGATCGTGTGGATCATTTGCTTTCCAAACTCTGGAAGCTTCATATTTCTCATCTTCGCAAACTCTTTCTCAAGGCAACTCAGTTTTGTCTTTCTCACGCAATGATCTCCAGAATGATGGTCATTTCTTGGCTCAAATTCTTTGATACAGTTACACATGGGGTTAAGGTTTACTATGTCGCAGAACTTATTATCACCACCGCAGAAATTGTACAGATCACAATCCTCCTCAACTCGAGAAGTCCAGTCCACTTCCCATTTTCCTCTCCAGACGAGGAGCCGCAGGTCTCCATTTTCCTCAATTCTTAACATTGCAGGGAACGTGGAAGGTACCGTTTTGATCGGAAAGATACGTGTCGCGTAAATTCCATTGTCAAGAAGAATGAAACCTTCTTGAAGATTTGTGATCATGTATGTGTAGGCTCCACTTGACGGATCTTGTGAGCTGTTCCAGGATTTTATGCTTGTGTCATGAAATATCATTCCAGGGAGTAAAGTGTCTGTGGGAGAATCAAAGCTCTGCCACAATAACAACCCATTTGGATCTTTTACCACGAAATTGCCGTCATCGAGAAGCTCTGCCACCACCAAGGATTCCTTATTGACAAGGTTCCCCAAGTTTTCCTTCCATACAAAACTGAGACTATCGAAGAGGACCAGCTCCGAATTTGAGATGTTGAAGATTCCAGTGGGACTGGAGAGAGGATCGTCTCTATTAGCAACCCAAACTACTTTGCTTGGGAATTTTTTAAACCAAATTCCTAGATACCAACGATTCTGTTCCGGAACCCTGGATCTGAAGAGACCCATCTCAAACAGCTTACTAGGAGACACGAGTGTCTCATTGTTCTCTGAGAACCTCAGAGATATGGAACACGACGAAAAAGGCATACTACCAAGCAAAAGCAAAAGAAACAAGGCAGACTGATGCATATGTATGTATAACTTATACTCAACTCTAGGCCAATCAACGAAATGTCCTCCTTGGATACTTCTGTTGTCATCTCCTCCTCCGGCATTTCCGTTTGTGAGCATCGTGATCTCCTCTGTTTCTGGAAACACAAATACCCGAATCATCATCAGATATTTTTTTTTTTTACTAACAGAGATATCAAACTCGAACTATTGAGATTACACATAAGAAAAAAAAAAAAAAAAAAAAAGAAATTTGTGGGAGTCTCTGTTCTCTCTACTGTATCTTCCATTTACAATGACAGATACAAAAAAAAAAAAAAAAAAAGTAGTAACCTCTTTGGTTGGAGCAATTCTTGAATTTTTCTTCTTTTTCTTCTTGGTCTCTAGCTTTATTTCTCTTCTCTCCTTCAAGGGCTTTCTTTCTCTTCTCTCCTTCAAGGGTTTTCTTTCTCTTCTCTCTCAAAGTAGGCAGCAGACCGAAGAGACAACACTCGTGAAGTGTTTTTTTTATAGGACTTTTTCTTCTTTTACAGGTTTTGACTTTCTAAGTGGGATCAGAATGCTGTCCCTGTTTTTATAGGTTTGTTAAAAACATTGGGTCACCTAGTGGGTTTTACTTTTCTTTTCTTAATGGGCTTTACTCTTGTGTGTTTTACTAGGCCTCGTTCATTTCGACTCTTGGGGTTTTTTTGGTTCGTTACTTATAAAGCAAGCAATTGTAACTTTTGCCTCTTCTAGTTCTAATATATATACCAGATTTTAACCTACGGTATACCGCAGGTATATAATTTTTGTTATTATTTATATTTTATGTTGTATCTATTTGTTAAATATTAGATGTTTTGTAAATAAAAGCATAACTAAATTTTCTAATTGTTGTGCGGTTAAATATTTATATTATTTTTTTAACCCACAATATACTTCATGACCATTTGTTTTGTTTAGTGTTTGAGATTCTATTTTGATTTTTAATTATTACAACATAAATAAGAGATCTAAATACATAATCAGTAATTTATACGCTGTGATTACACATTTTTCCTAAAGAATTAACTATTTTATACAATCTAAGTTAAATCAAATTGATTTTATGTCAAATATTCTAATATTAGTAGTGTTGGTAAATAATTAAATTTAACTCATGTTAACACCAATTTAATAATATTTAATTAATACCAACATGTCCTCTTTATAACTCATCTACTATATAACCACATTATATAGTATTTTAGACTTTTTAATTTTACATATTTATTATAATTAAAAAAATTATTAAGTTTATATATGTTAATTATAATTTTTAAATAAATGTCAATCAAAGCTTTTTTTAACGTTAAGAATCAAAACTCAAAGGTTTTGGAAAACAAAATGGAATCAAATTGTTGTTTTCTTTGTTTGCGAAGGATTCAGAATTTCAGATATAGAAAATATCTTCAACACACAACATAATGTGTGATTAAATATATGATAGTTTCTATTTCTATATTGACTGCTGTTATTTTTTTTAGTTGGAATGAAATGAAAGATATTTAGGAAACAAAATCTGAAGTAATGTTAGTTTTGGAAAAAATTTAGGAGTTAATGTTGTAAATAATTTTTTAAATAAACAAAACTAAAAGGGCACAACACAAAATGTATTTCAAAAATGTTAATATAGATATGCACCAAACTTAAGTTTATCCAAAAAAATATATTAAATATAAATTTTATTATTAGAGTAAAGAACGTTTGATTTCACGAAAATATGTAAAAGTTTAACCACAACAATTGTAAAAGTTTAACCACAGCAATTGTAAAAGTTTGTGAAAGAGCAGGTATAATAGTGGTTAAACCAAAATATGTAATATATAATTGTGAAAATATTTAAATTTTTATAAAAAGGTAGAAAAACACCAAAAAATATGTATGTGAATTTTACATGATTTATAATTACTAAATAATTATTCTAATATTAAATAAATAAAATTTATAGTGAAACAAATATATTATTCATATTAGAATAGAAAATAAGAAAATAATTAAAAAAAAAAAAAAAAGATCCGCATGCTTTTATGTGGGTCGAATATTTGTATATTAATTTTTCCCTTTGGTAGATTTTTTTGGTTGGTCGTAAATGTGTACAAATGCAATGCCTAATATATACCACATGAAAAATAACAATATTCTTATAACAGAATCTCAGAGATGACGAAGAATAAGAGAGAGAGACGTTGAGCTAAGAGAGGGATTGAAAAATATCTTTGTATTCTCATTGATGAGCTTCATGTACAAGCTGTATACTATATACAACATTTAAGACTATAGTTTTAGTTAATAATGACTTAACATATACTTTAAAACCATTTTGTTAAAAAAAAAAAAAAAAAACTTTAAAACCATATGCATATAACCCAAGTATCAAATACACTTACTCCTAATAAAAACATGTTAAACTTCTTTCAACATAGATATATACTCATACACAATCTAATTGTACACTCTAGTGTTTTGTTATTTGCTTTCAATTGACATCTTTATAAAATAACATATGTTTTTTTTAGCTTTTTGCTATATTGTAAGAAATGAATCATTCTTCGAGGAGAAAAAAAAATCTAATTAAACAATTTGTGTCCATTTCCATACTGCATTTAGTATAGTTGAACGACTATATTATTTCAGTGATATTCAGTAGCCACAATTTTAATGTCTTAAAATGTCAAGTTCTCTTCGCCGAATCCGAACGCTCCCGAGATATATGGTAATAAAAGGTATTATAGGTTGTGGTTTTAATTTTTTTTTTACCGTAAACGTTAATACTTTTCTAAACTCATATTTTCTGTTTACTAAAATTAGCAAATAATATGTGGTCATCAGATTAGTATATTTTATCCTTCTTCGTAACTCTTCGATGTTTAAGGACAATGTTTCTTTTCCTTTTCCCAAAAATAAAAATAAAAGCTCACTATATATATAGCAGTCTGATGATTATACAATACAATAATAAAACATTCCATCCAAAAAAAAAAAAAAATAAAGAGTGGAATTAAGAAAGAAAGATAAGAAAAATGGCCAAGACTGAAAGTATGCTTCTTCGCTTGATCACTTTTGTGATGATCTTCACGTTGACGATAATAACAGGTCATAAACATAATATGAGTCTCAGATATGTTTTGATTATTTGTTTACCTTTATACATATATATATATATATATATATATATATATTGCCATTGTTAAATGCAAGAAAGAAAAGAAAAGAAAACAAAAATCCAAACCCAAATTTCTTTTGAATGAAAATGACAGAGTATGTTCTATATTCAAACCTAATTAACCAAAACTAAAATATTTATTTAAATAATCCATTTCATATTTTTAATATTTTCTAACTTGTTGACTTAACACGATTTCAGGAATATCAAAACTAGAGGCTAAAAATCTAAAAGATTGTCGCACACATACTATTAAGAATGATGTGCAGTTATGTAAAGATATGCACGAAGCAAAGAAACCTCCCGATGACCAAAAAAAGAAAGAAGATAAAATGCCCAAAACATGTGAATTAATATGTAGGCTATCCGGGTTTAAATTCGGAAGTTGTATAAATACAGACGCACGTAACGCCACGAAACTTAATTGTCAATGCCGCAATTGCAAATGAGCTACGTACTGCAAAGCGTTTGCTATTGGTGAGTGTTAGTATACGCGATAAACCAAAAGATGACCCTGTTGGAAGTGCATGGGATCATTTCTCATGTCTTTTATGTTTATGCAATATATTTGTTTATGTTAGTTGTTGTTTTGTTCCAATGGCAGCTTTGGCTTTGTATGAGCCATTTGCTTTAAGTAATCGTTGCACAAATGTTTCTGTTTTTCTTTGAATAATTGATGAAGTTATCATATTTATTTGGGAAATTACCTAGAATAGTACATAAATTACCGTCTGCAAATCAATCAAATCAATTTATATTTGTAATGATTATATTGTAGACTTTTTTTCTCTTCTCTCCTTAAAGGGTTTTCTTTCTCTTATTTCTCAAAGTAGGCAGCAGACCAGAGAGACAACACTCGTGAAGTGTTTTTTTTATAGGACTTTTTCTTTTTTTATAGGTTTTGACTTTCTAAGAGCATTTGCATCGGTGAAGGACAATATTTGGTCCTTCAATTATTTTATTCTTATTTTAAGAGTTTCTTAAGTTTGGTATGAGCATTGGTGTTTTTCACAATTTGTCCTCTGGAAAAAAAATAGTATTTTTAATTTAAAAAAATAATTATTTAAATAAATAAGTAAAAACATATTAAAGTTTTAATTTAAATAAAACATATAACATTGACATTGAAAACATAAGAAAATTATAAAGTTAGAAAAACTTGAAAAAAAAACAAAATATACAATTAAAATATGAAAGATAAAAAAACATAAACCATACAGACATGAAAGATAAAAACATAGAATTTTTTTAATTAATCTTCATTATTTGGAAGATGTCCAAAGTTAGTCCAAATATATTAATGTGGTTTAAAAAAAAAATACATTAATGTGGTTTATTCAGTTGTTTTTAATATATTTTATTTTGTACATATATGAAAACTATTAATCCTTATCTTTGACAAAATCAATATAGGAATTACTTTATTTTTAATAGAAATCAGAAAACCAAAGCGGTCAATGCAAGAGGGTCGGTTTGTTCTTTTTCTTCCCGGTACGCTTTTCTCCAACGCCGTAGCAACGAGATTCTGATTCAACGCATCCCACTAAGCTACTCCTCCTCTTTTCGATCAACCCACCCGTCGTTATAAACATTGATCGAGCGATTTCGATATTAAGGAATCGCGAGATGCCAATCCGAATTCAACATCAAGCAGCTTCTTTGGATTTTCGCGGTTTCATCTTTTGTTTCATCTTCTTCTTCTTCAGCTCGTTCCCTGGTATAAATCTGATTAAGCTTCTATTTCAAACAACACAAACATCTCACACGCAAACACGTATAACCAAGGACGGAGAGAAAAAACGTCCCCTATAAAGCTTAAACGTCCCCTATAAAACGGAGATAAAGAAACGTTCTTTCGATATATGTCGAATTTAGATTTAAATTAAATCATTTAATTGCATCGGACAAACCATTCATACGCTGCTGATGCAAATGCTCTAAGTGGGATCAGAATGCTATTTTTATAGGTTTGTTAAAAACATTGGGTCACTTAGTGGGTTTTACTTTTCGTTTCTTAATGGGTTTTACTCTTGTGTTTTACTTGGCCTCGTTCATTTCGACTCTTGAGGTCTTTTGGATTCGTTACTTATAAAGCAAGCAATTGTAACTTTTACCTCTTCTAATATATATATATATGCACCAAATTCAAGTTTATCCAAAAAATATATATTAAAAATATTAATTTTATTATTAGGGTAAAGAACGTTTGATTTCACGAAAATATATAAAAGTTTAACCACAGCAATTGTAAAAGTTTGCGAAAGCCAGGTATAATAGTGGTTAAACCAATATATGTATTATATAATTGTGAAATATTTAAATATTTATAAAAAGGTTCAAAAACACGAAAAAATATATCTATGAATTTTACATGATTTATAATTACTAAATAATTATTCAAATATTAAATAAACAAAAATTTTAGTGAAACAAATATATTATTCATATTAGAATATAAAATAAGAGAATGATTATTTTTTTTTTAAAACAAGATCTGCATGCTTTTGTGTGGATCGAATATTTGTATATTAATTTTTCCTTTTGGTCGATTTTTTTGGTTGGTCGTAAATGTGTACAAATGCAATGCTTAATATATACCACATGAAACTAACAAAATTCTTGTAACAGAATCTCAGAGATGACGTTGAGCTAAAGAGAGAGACATTGAGCTGAAGAGAGAGTTTGAAAAATATCTTTGTATTCTCACTAATGAACTTCATGTACAAGCTGTATACTATATACAACATCTAAGACTATAGTTTAAGTTAATAATGACTTAACCTATACTTTAAAACCATATAACCCAAGTATCAAATACACTTATAGTCATGATAAAAACATGTTAAACTTCTTTCAACATAGATATATACTCATACACAATCTAATTGTACAGGCTAATGTTTGTTTGTATATGCTTTCAATTAATATCTTTATAAAATAACATATGTTTTTTTAGCTTTTTGCTATAGTGTAAGAAATAAATCATTTTTCGAGGAGAAAAAAAAAATCTGATTAAATAATTTGTGTCCATTTCCATACTGCATTCAATATAGTTGAACGACTATATCATTTCAGTGATATTCAGTAGCCACGATCTTAACGTCTTCAAATGTCATGTTCTTTTAGCCGAGACCAAATAGAATTGAAACGAAACTAATACGAACGCTCCCGAAATATATGGTGATAAAAGGTATTATAGGTTGTGGTTTAATTTTTTTTTACTGTAAACGTTAATACTTTTCCAAACTCATTCTATTTACTAAAATTAGCAAATAGTATGTGGTCATCAGTTTAGTATACTTATCCTTCTTCGTAACTCTTCGATATGCATGTTTTAAGGACAATGTTTCTTTTTCTTTTTCCAAAAATAAAAATAAAAGCTCACTATACATATATAGCAGTCTGATGATTATACAATACAATAATAAAACATTCCATCCAAAAAGAGAAAAAGAAGGAGTGGAATAAAGGAAGAAAGGTAAGAAAAATGGCCAAGATTGAAAGTATGCTTCTTCGCTTGATCACTTTTGCGATGATCTTCACGTTGACGATAATAACAGGTCATAAACATAAATATGAGTCTCAGATATGTTTCGATTATTTGTTTACCCTTTAAAATATATATATATATATATATATATATATATATATATATATATAGTCATTCTTAAATGCAAGAAAGAAAAGAAAAAGAAAAAAAATCCGAACCCAAATTTCTTTTGAATGAAAATGACAGAGTATGTTATATATTCAAATCTAAACAAAACTAGAATATTTATTTAAGTAATCCATATCATATTTTTAATATTTTGACTTAATACGATTTCAGGAATATCAAAACTAGAGGCTAAAAATCAAAAAGATTGTCGCACAGTTAATATTCCTAATAAGCAATTCTGTAAAGATATAAACATAACATCCGTTGACCCAAAAAAAAACTCCAAATTATGTGAAGTAGTGTGTACCTCTGTGGCAACATATAAATTCGGAAGCTGTGTAAGAGACGCACGCAACGCCAGGTTATTTACTTGTCAATGCCGCGATTGCAAATGAGCTACACTGCAAAGCCTTTGCGTTACAAAATTATTACTAGTGATTATTGAATAAATGATGAGTGTTAGTATACGCGATCAAACAAAAGATGACCCTGTTGGAAGTGCATGTTACGTTTATGCAATATATTTGTTTATGTTTGTTGTTGTTTTGTTCCAATGGCAGCTTTGGCTTTGTATGAGCCATTTGCTTTAAGTAATCGATCGTTGCACAAATGTTTTTTTTTTTTCTTTTTTTGAAGAATTTATGAAGTTATCATATTTATTTAGGAAATTACCCAGAATAATACATAAATGTTGCTATATTACTACTATATCAATTATCAACACATCCATATTCCATCTTTCCTAAAACAACACTTAAAAAAGTCATGCAAATGACCTTTATTAACCTTGATTTGTTTGTTATATTTACAAGAGATGCCAAAAACTACTTATAACATAAAATGTCTTTCGCTGTTTGATCTATTTGAATGTGATAAATACTAAATCAAGTTCTGTACGTGAACGGCTTTAAATATAAAGGCACCATCGGATCGGCAAGGGTATAGTGATCGAAGCACCTCTGAGTCAAATACCCACCACGAGGCGAGGCACATACGATAAATCTCCGCATTGAAATGCGTTGGTCTTATTGTCACCGACAGCTCCAAAATCCAAAATCGATAACATCTTTTGTTTTGTGAGATTGATTTGGTTATGTTTTCTCTTCTCAACAAAATAAAGAAAAGAGAAAATTATCTCCATGAACAGTGACATACTTAGTTAAGAATGCCATTTTCCCTAAAAACTTTTCTCGGCTGCCACAACTCCTTTTTCAATTGACAAATTTATCCTCCAAAAATACTGAATAACTAGGATTTATCCCGTGGTATACTACGGGACAAATATCTTTTTACTTTTTATTTATAAATTTTATGATTTTGTGTTATAAAATGATTGATTTCTTTGTTCTTTGAAAGAACTATAAGTACTATATGTGTATTTTAGTATAATAAAATTTAGATTTACTAAAATAATGTATGAGTAAAATACATAATAAATATGTAAATATATTTATATTTTTAAGACTTAATACAACTCATTACCCAAATTATGTTAGTTAAATTTATTGAAAATATTGATGGTATTAACAAAATAAATAATGACAATTTAACCATTGCTTAACCCGTTAAATCAGATAACCCCGTTTTATGATAGTTTAAACTTTCTATATGTATATGCTGTATATATATTCGATTTTATTACTGAGAAAAACTGACTAAAAAAACAAAAAAGACAATAGGTAGTAAATGTTAAAATAAAATAAATAAAAGAAATAGAATTTATACAAAATTTATTCATAATTCCGTTAGCAACATGAAAATATCAAAGATCTATTCAATAAATATCCCCCACAAGGTACACAACAATCTCTATCTCTCATCACTATACCAAAAAGTATTCAAGTTTATTAAATCGCCAATTTGTTCAAAAAAAAAAAAATACAGTCTATCAAACTCACTTTTAATCTCTTAATATTAAAGCTTGTTGGATTGTTGTTCAACTTTAGCATTTGCATCTCCTATTATTAATTTAACGATTTGGCCAAGCACATCTACAAAAAAGAAACAAAATTATTTAGTTTATAGTATAGCAAAAATAGTAATCTATATGTATATTACTATTGTAGATGCCAGTATAATTAGTGTACACGAATCTTACCATTGGGCATTTTAGGTATCTCTATTCACACGTTATTTATAGTTTTTTTTGTTGATGATAGAATTTGATGTGATATTGAATTGAATATTTAGTATGTAGATAAAGAATATTCCATGAAAGTGTGGTGTAGGTGTACTAATTAATTTCTATTACTGTATTTTAGCAATTTTATGAATATTCAATAGAGAATAGATAGATATTATTTTGATTTAGTGGCATTATGCCATTATGTTAGCACTGAATCGTCATTTTTTTCTTCCTTATTTATATAAACCATACCATAACCGGATTTATAGCTCAGAAAAATATAATTGTTATATGGTTTTGTAGATTCCGATTGAATACCCTGCAAATCTTGAATTCATATCTTCCCTTATTTATAAAAGGCACATTAAAAACCAAAGATTACTATTAACAGGTTTCCTTATTTGTAGACCGAGTTTAAATTTCTCATTTAATGTGAATTTTTCATTGCATTGTTTTACAAAAAAAATAATATGGTATCAAAAGAGAAGATTAAGAAAGATCCGGAAATATAATTTGGGTTATACATTCCGATTTTGACCCGATCCGTGGAGAATGTTTAGAGAGGATCCGATTAGTGTAATCATGTTAGATTAAAAAAAAAAACCCGACCCGAGTAAAAGAAAAAAGTGGCACAAATTTAAACTCCAAAATGTTAAGATAGATCCATACGATTTTGTTTAGAGAATATCCATGCGATTTTGTTTAATTAGGATTTGATTTATGTAATCCAATAATTATGAATATACGGATCGATTCTGATTAATATAGGTATAACTACTTACCAAATTGATTGTGAACTTTCGATATTTTAGGAATGTTGCAAATTGTATATTAGCTATATTTTAGGGAAGATCCGATTTTCAAAAGCGGATTAAATGTTTTAAAATAACCCGACCTGTTTGTAATTTGTATGCTTTTCTGCACAAGGGTGTTTGTGCTGGACATATGTTTCGCTGTATAAGTTTGTCTATCGTCTGCTGTATGTATTCATGTCTGCTTGTGGTCCGATGGACATGTGTTTCGCTGTATGTTTGGTCTATCGGCTTCTGTATGATTTAACAGAAGCCTACTTACCTATCTGTCTATCTCAATTTGTGGTCAATCAAAATTCAACTTTTTCTTTTGTACCACAACCAACAACCTTATGAGGCAGACATGTATGTTTGTTGTCTTTCAGCTTTTTGTCGACAGGCGTTTGTTTGTACTTTTAATGCTTTTCTGCTAACCAGTGTTGTGATGGACATGTGTTTCACTGTATGAGTTTGTCTATCGACTACTGTATGATTCTCTGTCAACTTGTGTTCCGATGGACTTGTGTTTTGTTGTATAATTTTGTCTATCGGCTTCTGTACTAACCGGTGTTGTGATGGAAATGTCACTGTATGAGTTTGTCTATCGACTACTGTATGATTCTCTGTCAACTTGTGTTCCGATGGACTTGTTTTCCGATAGACTTGTGTTTCGTTGTATAATTTTGTCTATCGGCTTCTGTACTAATCGGTGCTGTGATGGACATATGTTTCACTGTATGAGTTTGTCTATCGACTACTGTATGATTTTCTGTCAACATGTGTTTTGATGGACTTGTTTTCCGATGGACTTGTGTTTCGTTGTATAATTTTGTTTATCGGCTTTTGTCACATCGGCATTAATGTCTCCTCTCCACTCTACTAATTTCTGCCCCATTTGGATTCTCATGCGTGCGTGTTATTGTGTTTGTAGACAAAGGGCAATTTCGTAATCTCTTACGTAATGGTCCCTACAAAACTGGCAATTTGAACAAGTAACGAAAAAACTGGCATTTTCGATAAGTTTTAAGGGGAAAATGGCATTCTTTATAAAAATCCCATAAGTATATAGAGATATATACTCATACACAATCTAATTGTACACCCTAGTGTATGTTATATGCTTTCAATTGATATCTTTATAAAATAATATATATATATTTTTTTCTTTAAAAAACTAATATATGTTTTTTTTTAGCTTTTTGCTATATTGTAAGAAATGAATCACTGAGAAAAAAGGAAAAAAACTAATTAAATAATTTGTGTCTATTTCCATACTGCATTCAGTATAGTTGAACGACTATATTATTTTCAGTAGCCACGATTTTGACGTCTTCAAATGGCATGTTCTCTTTGGAACGATCTCGCTATAGTTGAACGACTATATTATTTCAGTGATATCCATTTCCATACTGCATTCAATATAGTTGAACGACTATATTATTTGAGTGCTCTTAGCCGAAATCAAATAGAAACGAAGCGAAACCGATCCGAACGCTCCTGAAGTATATGGTGATAAAAAGTATTATAGGTTGTGGTTTAAAATTTTTTATAGGTTGTGGTTTAAATTTTTTTTACCGTAAACATTAAGGGGGTGGTATTAGTTTGAGATTTATGAAGATTTTTGAAGAGTTCAACAAAATCATTAAAAATGAATAAGTGAAAGATTGTTAAAGATTGCTAGAGATTTTTGTTGATTAGTTTTATAAAATCTTGTAAAGTCTTCCAAACAATCCCTGTATTTTTATGATACTTTCCATGACTTTATTTTGTAAAGAAAATGTTTAAAATCATGAACCAATAACATAATAATTGAACTCATTAACAATCCTAGATTCTTTTGTTTTAACTGAATAACACAAAACTTTTAATGACTTTATAAAAGTCTGAATTCAATAACTCATATTTCTTATGATTTTAAATGACTTTTTACAAATCACAAACTAATAACACTAAACTTTAACAGAGTTTAACAAAATCTTGATCTAATAACAACAGATTCTACATAACATTTAAAATCTTTAAAACTCTATTCAAATCTTAAACCAATAACCCCCACTAATACTTTTCTAAACTCATGTTTTCTATTTACTAAAATTAGCAAATAATATGTGGTCATCAGATTAGTATACTTTAATTTATCCTTCTTCGTAAGTCTTCAATATGCATGTTTTAAGGACAATGTTTCTTTTCCTTTTTCCAAAAATAAAAATAAAAGCTCACTATATATATAGCAGTCTGATGATTATACAATACAATAATAAAACATTCCATCCAAAAAAAGAAAAAGAAACAGTGGAATTAAGGAAGAAAGATAAGAAAAATGGCCAAGATTGAAAGTATGCTTCTTCGCTTGATCACTTTTGTGATGATCTTCACGTTGACGATAATAACAGGTCATAAACATAATATGTGAGTCTCAGATATGTTTCGATTATTTGTTTACCCTTTTAAATATATATATATATATATATATATATATATTTTTGCCATTGTTAAATGCAAGAAAGAAAAGAAAAAAAAAAAAAAAAAATCCAAACCCAAATTTCTTTTGAATGAAAATGACAGAGTATGTTATATATTCAAACCTAAACAAAACTGAAATATTTATTTAAGTAATCCATTTCATATTTTTTATATTTTCTAACTTGTTGACTTAACATTTCAGGAATATCAAAACTAGAGGCTAAAAATCTAAAAGATTGTCGCACACTTAATATTCCGGCTCGTATGTTGGTTTGTGAACAACTCGTTGACGAAAAAAAAAAGATAATAATAAATCCCAAAATGTGTGAACAAATGTGTGGGTTATCGGCGTTTAAATTCGGAAGCTGTATACGCAACGCCACGAAACTTCATTGTCAATGCCGCAATTGCAAATGAGCTACGTACTGCAAAGCCTTTGCTATTGGTGAGTGTTAGTATACGCGATCAACCAAAAGATGACCCTGTTGGAAGTGCATGAGATCATTTCTCATGTCTTTCATGTTTATGCAATATATTTGTTTATGTTTGTTGTTGTTTTGTTCCAGTGGCAGCTTTGGCTTTGTATGAGCTGTTTGCTTTAAGTAATCATTGCACATATGTTTCTATTTTTTTTTTGAAGAATTGATGAAATCATCATATTTATTTGGGAAATTACCCAGAATAATAAATAAATGTTGCTATATTACTATATCAACACATCCATATTCCATCTTTACTAAAACAACACTTAAAAAGTTTTGCAAATGACCTTTATTAACCTTGATTTGTTTGTTATAATTACAAGAGATTTTTTTTGTTAAAGGATTTTCTTGAATTCTAACGTGTTTACAAAGGAGCCTAGATAACCAATCTACTAATAAGGTACAGAAAATATAGGGGAGGCTAGCCTTAACTAGAGAGAGAAACAATAGCAGAAGAGTACAGAGGAGGGGGAAAGAAAAAGAGATAACGATGCCAACTTCCCAGATGGTGAGTCACACTAGTGCCTAACCCAACATAGATTTTCTAATTTTGTAATTGAATTATTAGATACATGCATAAACAACTTTTTTTGAGAAATTTAAGCATTCTACAATTTTTGTCTAAAACATCAAAAAAATATATTTTAAATGAAAGTTTGATCTAAATATGCATATTTTATAACAAAGAGTTTTGTGGTTGAAGAAATTTTACATTCATTCAAAAAAAAAAAAACTTAAGTATTTGAATATATATTCCTACTTAAGCTTCTCAATTAAATACTTTTAAACACTAACATTTTATTTTATCAATAATTACAGCTTGACTAACTCTTTAATAGATATAATTAAGATATACATATTCCTTGCATATTAGCTCTTCAATTTTTTGAATATAACTCTTGAATTTGTTTCTTAGTAAAAATTTCATTTCGTATTCTTTTTGACAACTTCTAAATATTAGAATATGAAAACCAACAGTCATGAATATATTAAACTATCTTCATTTTTGTCTCTGTATTTTTCTAACCCAACATTCTATAGTTTTATTCAAATATCTTCCAGTTGATAGTTAACAAAACTTCAATCTTCTTTCTATATAAAATTGTATTTCTGTAGGGACAAACTTTCATGAATTTCTCTACAATATCAACATGGTTTACGCCAAAAGAAAGAAGTGTCGCTTTGATTCACTCTCGATGCCCTTTTTTTCTTTTGGTGATGCATCTATTTTCTTGGACATGTTCAAAAGCTTTCTAAATTTTTTATATAAGTATTGAAAATGTTTGTGATATAAAAAGAATGAAATACATGAAAGATGATTCATATTACTTTAAGTTTAAGACTGTTTGTTTTTAATGAGGATAGACAGGTGGCACTCTCTCCACTGCTGACGTGTCACTCAAATAGAGAGAGTTGGCCATTTTTCATAGTATAGATTCTTGGGGGCTGCATATGTTTCTGATTAAAGAAGGGAGGAAGGAAATGTAGATGGTTATTTTTTTTTGGTTTTATGGGCTTGTAATTAATTAGGTCTAAACTATAGAATTAGGTCCAAAAAAAAAACATGTGTTAGGAACATAATAAATCAAATGTCATCTCCTTAACAAAAATTGAGAAAAACCTTCTTTCTCATATTATATAAGATAGCAGTCTGATGATTATAACAATGCAATCAAATAACATTCCATTCAAAAAAAAAAAAAAAAAAAAAAAACAGGAAGAGTAGAATTAAAGAAGAAAGATAAGAAAAATGGCCAAGATTGAAAATCTGCTTCTTAGATCACTTTTCCAGACATCAAACTTGTTTCAAAGGAGATGGTAGAGAGTTTAAAAATAAACTGTTTTTCGAGAATATTTGCTGTGTAAATTTGTCTGCCACAAATTTTTTAAGAGATTGTGGAGAGATTTTTTTTTTTAAAAAACTCATTTTTATTTTTATGATATTTTATTGATTTTAGTAATCTTATTAATTTGGTAGAGATTTAGAGTGATTTAAATTAAATAAATATAACTATAATGGTAAAATACAAAATATATTTCAAAAATATTAATATATTTGAGGGAGCATATGATCTGAATTAATCTATGGGAAACTTGCAAAATTGGACTTTTAACTTGAGTCAATTGCAATTTTAGACACCTCTTTTTCTCTCTCCAACATTTGCCACTTTCTCCCTATTAAATCCTTGGTCATTCATTGTATTCACGAAAATGCCATTATTTCTGATTTATTTGAATTTCTTGCGAAAATATTTATTACATCCATATCCTCATCTTCTTCTTTTATTTACGGTTGTGCCACCACCATCAATTTTCTAACAACCATGAACAACCAAATTTGAAGCTCTTAAAGCTTCAACAACCTGAATTTGTAAGCTTAAATAACACCCAATGGTATGAGAACTTCATTTTCTTCCATCTCCTCTCCATTTTAATCCAAGAAAATTTGCAAGTGCATTTATCTTGTTATATGTCATGATTCTTGGATAGTGATTAAATTGGTGTTGGTTTCTTCCATGGTGACTAAAGACGACGTTCTTGGTGCTTGTCATTGCGAAACAACCACCGATAAGGTTATTTTCCGGTAGATTTCATGATTTTCCTTGATTTTTTTGCGAAAGTAGACTTCATTTGTTAGTCTAACCGTCATAATATCATGTAAAGTCTACTCTGTGGTCAATTTTGCAATTAAAATTTTATCGAGTTTCGAGCCCGTAGACTGCAATTTCAGTCTCCTTAATTTTAATTGAAAACAAAAAAATATGGTTCAGACTGCATTATAATCTTTCCGTCATATACTTCATTTGCAGTCTACTAAGGTGTATTTTTGCAGTTGACCAAATTCTTAACTTTTTAGTTATGACTGCCGGATGAAGTCTTCTTACGATAATAAACGAGTAGACTTCTATAGTGACTATTTTTGGCATTGACCAAAATATTTAAGCATTGACCGTAATAATATTATATTAAAATAATTAGTTGAATGCAAAAGAAGTCTACTTATTAAAAAATTCAAATGTTGGTCAACCACAAAAATGACCACGGCAGACTGCAAACGAAATCATCATTATTGTAGATTTTGTACAAAGTCTACTTGACGAAAGTCAAACTTGGTCAATTGCAAAACTAACCACGACGAAGTTTACTTTTTCTTGTTGACGGATAGTTGAAGTCTACATAGTAGACAGAAGTCTATTGTAAAGTCAATAGGTTGGTCAATTGCAAAAATAATCAGAATCGACTATAACTGAAGTTAACCAGTTGAACTTTCCATTGAAGTCTACCAAGTTTTATCTATTTAATTGCAAAACTAACCAAAAAATTAACAAAGGAAGACTACAAAAGAAGTCAACCGGTTATGGTAGACTTCGTTCGCAGTCTGCTTTGTTAAATTGTAATTGCAAAAATATACCGCAAGAAATAGACTTCATTTGAATTTATCCTCGTATAGTCTTTTTAAAGAATCAATAGCACAAAACCTTAAAGCTTGAACAAAGAATCCTTCATTTGTTAATGTTTAGAAAATCTTCTCAAAACTAAACACAAGCTCTGTTTTTCCTTATGATCATACATCCTTCTTATGATCTATATTTATAGGGTTCTAGTCTTCCTTTTCTAAAACCTACTAACTTCCTTTTTAGTTTAGTATTACAACTTTCCTTTTCTAAGTAGATTCCTAATTCCTTTAAGGAAATCTATTCTATAACATTCTAGAAGCTTAACCAACATTTACCCCCTTAAGCTTCAAGTTGTTCTTCATGAGATCTTGAACTCCGATCATCTCTCTCATTTCAGAAAACTTGTTCTTCGCCAAGGCTTTGGTAAGAATGTCTGCACGCTGCTCTTCTCCAGGTACATGCTCCACTTCAAGTAGTCC
Source organism: Camelina hispida (assembly GCA_023657505.1). NCBI lineage: Eukaryota > Viridiplantae > Streptophyta > Magnoliopsida > Brassicales > Brassicaceae > Camelina > Camelina hispida. Next base: position 44,595,800 of record CP094632.1, on the reverse strand, counting down.
ATTCTCCACACACTCACAAATGAAATGGAAACTTTTGTGAATGTGTTTACTCCTTTTGTGAAAAACTGGGTTCTTCGTAAGTCCTATGGCCAACTCATTGTCAATGCGGATCATAGTCTTCTCATACTTTTTCCCGGTGATCTCACTTAGCAAATCTTGAATCCATATAGCTTGCTTTGCTGCTTCCGTTGCTGCAATGAACTCTGCTTCACATGAAGACAAAACAACTATCTCCTGTTTTTGTGAACACCAAGTTATAGGAGCTCCTCCAAGATAAAACACATGACCTGTGGTGCTTCTTCCGTCATCAGGATCCGTGTTGTGACTACTATCACTATAGCCTATAATGTGTGGTGCTCCTCTCTTGTATGAGACTCCATAGCTCACTGTTCCTCTCAAATACCTTAGGATCTGTTTCAGTACAATGCCATGTGATTTTCTTGGATTATGCATGTACCTGCTCAAAATCCCTACTGAGAAAGCAAGATCCGGTCGAGTATGTAACAAATATCTCAAGCATCCAATCCTTCTTCGATACTTGGTTGCGTCAATCTCTGGTTCATCAAGTCCTTTTGACAATTTCAATCCGAACTCCATTGGTATTAGCGTCGAGTTACAAGAGCCTAAACCAGCTTCCTTAAGGATTCGACGAGCATAGGCTTCTTGCTTGATTTCTATTCCGTTGATTCCTTGACTAACTTCAATACCAAGATAGTAAGTAAGCTTACCAAGGTCACTCATCTCGAACTTAGTAGACATTCCAGCCTTAAACTCCATGATGATCTCTAGTGTACTTCCTGTGACAAAAAGATCATCAACATACACGGCCACGATCAAAATCTTAGTTCCTTCTTCCTTGCGATACACAGAACTTTCTTTCTGGCACTTGTTAAACTTCATGCTCTTAAGAATTTGATTGAGTTTTGTGTTCCATGCGCGAGGAGCTTGACGTAGTCCATAAAGAGCTTTCTTGAGTTTGAAAACCTTGTGTTCTTCTCCCTTCTTTTCAAACCCTTCAGGTTGTGAAACATAAACATCCTCTGTTAGTTCACCATGTAAGAAAGCGGTCTTAACGTCGAGATGATGGATTTCCCATCCATGTGAAGCTGCTAAACCAATCAATATTCTAATTGTTTCGAGTCTTGCAACCGGTGCAAAAACCTCATCAAAGTCAATCCCTTCTCTTTGTGCATATCCTTTAGCAACAAGTCTAGCTTTGAACTTGTTGATTGTTCCATCAGCATTCCTTTTGATCTTAAAAACCCACTTAAGACCAATTACTTTAACACCAAATGGTTTCTCACCTAGATCCCATGTATTGTTTTTGTTAATCGAGTCGATCTCTTCTTGACAAGCCTTTGTCCATTCGACTGATTCTTTTGCTTCATGATAACTTATAGGTTCATCATTTAGCGACAGGAGGAGCATTTCACATTCTAGATCAGCTAGAAAAACGTAGTCAGCAAGATAACTAGGAGGGTTGTGTTGTCGACTGGATCTTCTAACCGGAACTGGCTCTGTTTCGACATTTTCATGATCCTGCACTTCCTCTTCTTCTGCAGTTTCTTGATCTTCTGTGGGTTGAGAACTGTTGTCAGTGAATGGTCCTTGTCCACCGTCTATAGTTTCTCCCCATGTCATTCGAAACATCCCTGGTTGATCTCCTTCGTTGTCTGCTCCCTTCCAAGTCCAAGATTCCTTCTCATTAAACACCACATCACGACTAACCACCACTCTTCTCGTTGTTGGGTTGTAAATTCGATATGCCTTAGTTCCTGGTTCTATGCCGAGATGGACAAGTGTTTGTGATCGATCATCAAGCTTCTTTAGATGCTCAGCTTCTACCTTTGCATAAGCAATGAAACCAAAGATCCTAAGATGCTCGATACTCGGCTTTCTTTCTCTAAGGCATTCATATGGAGTTTGATTCTTTAGAGCTCGAGTAGGAACTCTATTGATCAAGTATGTTGAATGTCTTACAGCTTCTCCCCACAAATAATTTGGAACATTCATTGCCTTAAGAATGCTCTGAGTCATCTCCATCAATGTCCGGTTTCTCCTCTCAACTATTCCATTTTGTTGAGGTGTGTAGGGTGCTGTAAGATGCCTTTTGATTCCATTTGTATTACAAAAATCTTGGAAGTCTCTTGATGTAAACTCTCCACCTCTGTCTGTGCGTAGAGTTACAATCTTCTTGTCACATTCCCTCTCGACAAGTGCTTTAAACGATTGGAACTTCTCAAAGGCAACACTCGTGAAGTGTTTTTTTTATAGGACTTTTTCTTCTTTTACAGGTTTTGACTTTCTAAGTGGGATCAGAATGCTATTTTTATAGGTTTGGTAAAAACATTGGGTCACTTAGTGGGTTTTACTTTTCGTTTCTTAATGGGCTTTACTCTTGTGTTTTACTTGGCCTCGTTCATTTCGACTCTTGGGGTTTTTTGGATTCGTTACTTATTAAGCAAGCAATCGTAAGACTATCCTCATTGATAGTGTTTCTTAGTTGTTTCTTAAGGTATTTATAATAATAAAAAGGAGATAAGAAACTTTGTTAAGAGAAAAGGAAAATTTTGTTGATTATTGGTAGAACCAATTTTAACTTCTGCCTCTTCTAATATATATATATACACCAAATTCAAGTTTATTCAAAAACTATATATTAAAAATATTAATTTTATTATTAGGGTAAAGAACGTTTGATTTCACGAAAATACATAAAAGTTTAACCACAGCAATTCTAAAAGTTTGCGAAAGCCAGGTATAATAGTGGTTAACCAAAATATGTATTATATAATTGTGAAATATTTAAATATTTATAAAAAGGTACAAAAACACCAAAAATATTTCTATGAATTTTTACATGATTTATAATTACTAAATAATTATTCAAATATTAAACAATCAAAAAATTTAGTGAAACAAATATATTCCTTACGTTTCAAAATATAGGATGTTTTAAGCAAAACACGCAGATTAAGAAGACTTTACTTTTAACAAGTTCAACCAATCAGAAACAATACTGCATAATATAAAATATTAAACTAATCTAAAAGTTGCATTGAAATTTGAAAAAATAATATATTATGAAATAACAAACTTCTCTAAAACATCTTATATTTTGAAACGGATGGAGTATTATTCATATTAGAATATAAAATAAGAGAATGATTATTTTTTTTTAAAATAAGATCTGCATGCTTTTGTGTAGGTCGAATAGATGTATATTAATTTTTCCTTTTGGTCGATTTTTTTGGTTGGTCGTAAATGTGTACAAATGCAATGCCTAATATATACCACATGAGACTAACAAGATTCTTGTAACAGAATCTTAGAGATTCTTGGGTCTATTTGGTCTTGACCATACATGACCATAAAATGTATGTGTCCAATTGGTCATGCCCATTTGGACATGGACAGCCCACTTGACATCCCTAGTTGAACTGAAAAGAGAGAGACATTGAGCTGAAGAGAGAGTTTGGAAAATATCTTTGTATTCTCACTAATGAACTTCATGTACAAGCTGTATACTATATACAACATCTAAGACTATAGTTTAAGTTAATAATGACTTAACCTATACTTTAAAACCATATAACCCAAGTATCAAATACACTTATACTCATGATAAAAACATGTTAAACTTCTTTCAACATAGATATATACTCATACACAATCTAATTGTACACGCTAGTGTTTGTTATATGCTTTCAATATCTTTATAAAATAACATATGTTTTTTTAGCTTTTTGCCATAGTGTAAGAAATAAATCATTTTTCGAGGAGAAAAAAAAAATCTGATTAAATAATTTGTGTCCATTTCCATACTGCATTCAATATAGTTGAACGACTATATCATTTCAGTGATATTCAGTAGCCACGATCTTAACGTCTTCAAATGTCATGTTCTTTTAGCCGAGACCAAATAGAATCGAAACGAAACTAATACGAACGCTCCCGAAATATATGGTGATAAAAGGTATTATAGGTTGTGGTTTAATTTTTTTTACTGTAAACGTTAATACTTTTCCAAACTCATTCTATTTACTAAAATTAGCAAATAGTATGTGGTCATCAGTTTAGTATACTTTATCCTTCTTCGTAACTCTTCGATATGCATGTTTTAAGGACAATGTTTCTTTTCTTTTTCCAAAAATAAAAATAAAAGCTCACTATACATATATAGCAGTCTGATGATTATACAATACAATAATAAAACATTCCATCCAAAAAGAGAAAAAGAAAGAGTGGAATAAAGGAAGAAAGGTAAGAAAAATGGCCAAGATTGAAAGTATGCTTCTTCGCTTGATCACTTTTGCGATGATCTTCACGTTGACGATAATAACAGGTCATAAACATAAATATGAGTCTCAGATATGTTTCGATTATTTGTTTACCCTTTTAAAATATATATATATATATATATATATATATAGTCATTCTTAAATGCAAGAAAGAAAAGAAAAAAAAAATCCAAACCCAAATTTCTTTTGAATGAAAATGACAGAGTATGTTCTATATTCAAACCTAAACAAAACTAGAATATTTATTTCAGTAATCCATATCATATTTTTAATATTTTCTAACTTGTTGACTTAACACGATTTCAGGAATATCAAAACTAGAGGCTAAAAATCTAAAAGATTGTCGCACAGTTAATGTTCCTAATAAGCACTTCTGTAAAGATATAAACATAACATCCGTTGACCCAAAAAAAAACTCCAAATTATGTGAAATTGGGTGTACCTCTGTGGCAAACTATAAATTCGGAAGCTGTGTAAGAGACGCACGCAACGCCACGTTATTTACTTGTCAATGCCGCAATTGCAAATGAGCTACACTGCAAAGCCTTTCCGTAACAAAATTATTACTAGTGATTATTGAATAAATGATGAGTGTTAGTATACGCGATCAAACAAAAGATGACCCTGTTGGAAGTGCATGTTATGTTTATGCAATATATTTGTTTATGTTTGTTGTTGTTTTGTTCTAATGGCAGCTTTGGCTTTGTATGAGCCATTTGCTTCAAGTAATCGATAGTTGCACAAATGTTTTTTTTTCTTTTTTTGAATAATTGATGAAGTTATCATATTTATTTGGGAAATTACCCAGAATAGTACATAAATGTTGCTATATTACTACTATATCAATTATCAACACATCCATATTCCATCTTTACTAAAACAACACTTAAAAAAGTTTTGCAAATGACCTTTACTAACCTCGATTTGTTTGTTATATTTACAAGAGATGCCATTTACAATTAATTTTGAGAGAGAAAAAAAACTATAATCTAAATGTCAAATAGACAAATACCCACCACGAGGCGAGGCACATACGGAAACGTTCCATCAATAAATCGCCGCATCGAATACGTTGGTCTTATTGTCACATACCCAAACCAGTTTCGATGTTGTCTCTTCCCAACAAGATAAAGAAAAAACTTTTTTTTTTACCTTGCTTAAAGTTAAGATTTTTAATGCTCTTTTTGAGTACTGGTTTTGCAGAAACTGGTTTTCTTAATACTTTTCCTGTTTACACACAAATCTCTTCTTCAAGTGCCTTTAAACATTAAACTACAAGTTTGATCACTTTCCGGACATCAAACTTGTTTCAAAGGAGATGGTAGAGAGTTTAAAAAGAAACTGTTTTTTGAGCATTTTTGCTGTGTAAATTTGTCTACGTTGATGAAAAAAAAAATTGTGTGCGTCAAATTTTTTAAGAGATTGTAGAGAGTTTAAAAAAAAAAAAAACTCATTTTCATTTTTATGATATTTTGTTGATTTTAGTAATCTTATTGATTTGGTAAAGAGATTTAGAGTGATTTAAATTAAATAAATATAACTACAATGGTAAAATACAAAATATATTTCAAAAATGTTAATATATATGTGGGAGCATATGATCTGAATATTAATTTATCGATAACACGAGAATCCATGCGGAAAATTCGATTTCAAAGGTGAAGTGAACTTAGTGCAGTGGCAGGAGGTAAGTCTATTTGTAGAAGGCACCATCACATCCGGGATTGAGTCCCGGCTCCTACAAATGTAGGAATTTGGCTAATGGGCCGGCCAGTTGTGGCCCAATGGTTGACAAAAAAAAAAAAAAAAAATCTATTTCAAAGGAGAAGTAAGATATGCAATATTTGGCCAAGCTAATCGGGTGTCGAAGGCTGAAAAAGTGTGGATAGAAATCTAAGTAAAATTAGCTGAATGGTTTTCCTTTTAAATATTTGTGTTACGTAAATAAAACCACACACAGTATTTATTGATTAATCAAAGGAGATTAATTAAAGCTTGTAAGAGTTTTTTTTTCTTCTTCTATTTCTTGTTGATGCTGAGGATTTTGTCCCGAAGAAGCCTTCTCATGATTTTACCAGAGAGAGATTTGGGAATAGAATCCACAAAATGGACAGCTCGGACCTTCTTGTAATGAGCCACATTTGCTGCAACAAAGTTGAGAATGTCTTCTTCCTTCTCTGTAGCTTTCGGATTTATCACCACGCAAGCCGCCGGGATCTCCCCGGCTTCCTCGTCCGGTAACCTTTTCATTTCATAATTGATTAATTCATGTTTTTTTTTTCTAATTTAAAAAAATATACTCCCTCCGTTTCAAAATATAGGATGTTTTAAGCAAAGCACGCAGATTAAAAAGTTTTTACTTTTAACAAGTTCAACCAATCAGAAACAATACTGCATAATATAAAATATTAATCTAAAAGTTGCATTGAAATTTGAAAGCATCCTATATTATAAAACAAAAAACTTTTCCAAAACATCCTATATTTTGAAATGGAGGGAGTATTAATTAGTTTCAAGAAATCAGTAGGGCTATATACACTCACGGCACGACGGCAACGTCTTCAACGGATGGGTGAGTGAGTAGTATGGCTTCAAGCTCGGCCGGAGCAACCTACCCGAATAATAACACCAAAACTTTGAAAAACCAATATGAACCAAATAAATTTGGCATATATATATATATAACATTCTCCAAAACGAATGAATATCAAAACTTACCTGAAAACCTTTGTATTTAATAAGTTCTTTGATACGATCAACGATGAAGATATCTCCATCATCATCAATGTAACCTATATCTCCTGTGTGAAGCCAACCTTGTTCATCAATTGTCTTCTCAGTTTCTTCCTTGTTCATGAAGTAACCTTGCATTACACATTGGCTTCTCACACAGAGCTCACCGGAAGTGTTCTTCGGGAGTGACCGGCCGGTTTCAGGATCTATGAACTTCACCTCGAGATTCGGAAGTATGAAGCCGACCGAGTTTCGTTTCGCGATCCCTTGTCCTTTAGCTGGATCTCCGTGAGTTAACGTAATGCAACTATGCTCCGTTAATCCATAAGCCTATATAATTAATGTGAAACAACGGTTCAGTTCCATATATAGAAGTTAATAACAAACATAGAAGTCTTGTAATAATACTTTTACCTCTTGGACTTGGACGTTAGGAAACTTGGCTTCGAAGGCAGTGAGAAGCTCAGGAGCTAAGGGAGCAGCAGCAGTCATAACAGATTGAAGTTTAAGCTTCGAAAGATCAAACTCATCAACGATCGGATTCTTAACAAGGTTCAATATAATCGGCGGAACAATGGGCGCAAACGAAACCTGATGCGCGATCAAAGCATTCAAGAAAATCCTTAAATCGTACCGACTCATTGCAACAACTTTGCCTTTATTCTTCATCGTAGCACAACATATCCCAACGATACCGTAAATGTGAAAGAAGGGGATCAAACCAAGCGTCACGATCTGACCGATCATTTCAGACCTGACACTGAAGAGAGTGGAGCAAAGATTGGCTATGAGATTGCGATGCGTGAGCATTACTCCTTTTTGCAATCCTGTTGTGCCTGAAGAGAATGGAAGTGCACAGAGATCTGTCTGAAGAATCTCTTCTTTGTCGTTATCTCCGGATCTGTCTCCTGCTTCTAGAAGATCTTTCCAGTTTACTGCTCCTTCGATCTTCTCTTCACCTAACACTATCACCGGTAAACCTAGTGTTTTCACCTGTCCAAATTCCAAAATAAGTACATGATTACCGAAACTATAATAACTCTGAAGAAATTGGAAATTATTATATAGACTAATAAATAACATAATTTAATCTGATCATTAAGAAGAATCTATTTATATATATAATTGATTAGAATTAGGTGTCTATTATACTTATGACATGGTTATTAATCAAAATCAAATTTCAAACCAAAAACCAAATCGACATTATACCACATCAAAACTGAAATTAATCGAAGTTGGTTTGTTGATTTATTTCAATCTGGTTTCTAGTCTATACCATATACCAAACCGAACCAACCCGAATTCATGTTTAATTTACCTTTTCATAATTAGTTGCATCAGTGATGATTCCTTTGGCACCGGAAGATTCAACTTGCTTCTTGATCTCGGAGACAAGAGCCGTCGGATTAGCGCCGGAGAAGACTCCACCGGCAGACATAATGCCAAGGGCAATAATCCCATACTCAGCGACGTTTGGTAGAACCACAACCATTACTTGACCTTTCCTTAGTCCGAGAGAAGTCAACGATTTGGCAAGCCTCTTCGTGTCCCTCACTACATCACCGTACGTCACCGCTTTTCCCGTCACCGCCTCTACAAACGCCACGTTCTCGGTGTATTCCTCAACTCCTTGGAGCACAAATTCAGGCTTTTTCACATATATAGACATTAGTAAATAGTAATAAGTTTTCATTAGTATATAAATGGAATCTGACCCAAAAAAAAAACTATACGAAACTTGAAACGAAAAAGAATGTACGATTAGTCTTAAGTATGGAATGCACAAAATATAGAAAGTGGATACCAGTGTAAGCTTTTCAGGAATGGGCACAGATGGATACAGACTGCGGAAAATGTATTCATTGTCTCCTTGCTTTGTACCCTCCATTTTTTAACGTTTCAAATTTTGATTTTATGTGTTACGAAAGAGTGAATATATATATATAGGAGAATGGCTTCTTGTTCATGTCATGTAATGTGTGTGAAAACCAATATTGGTACGTAATATAAGAGAGGATGATATAGGTTTTGACTCTATTGTAGGTAGAGTTTTGTTGAGTCATGTAAATGCTGTGAAAATATGTGAAAAAAAATTAATGAGTCACTTCTTATACTAGATTACGGATTGTAATTCCCCACCTTCTTTTTATATATGCAGATGAGTAAATATGTAACTTTTATGATCGATCACACACACACAAAGTTACATACTAGTATTATTTTATATTTTACTCATCTGCATATATAAAATATTACTTTTAAAAATGAGATAAACGGCGCAATCATAACTTAAATAAAAAATTGTGTCCATTTCAAGAGTCGTAAACTTCTCTCTCTCAAGAACATATAAATATAGTTAGAACTTGCGTAGCAAGAAACAGACATGTGTACAACACGTATCCTTAATTAGAATATTAAGAATCTTTAAGTTTATATTATACAAAGTATATACCTTGAGCTTGCAAGTTTTACAATAACTTCACACAACAGACTTATTCCACTCACTGTCTCAGCATAATTCATGGTATTTTCCCGGAAAGCTACTCTTAAATTCGATTTTTGTTTTCCCTGGAAAGTTACTCTTTTATTGATATAGATAGAGCCCAAATGAAGAAGCTCAACATTATAATAATCAATGGCATGGAGATGATCTGGAGAAGAATTGTTTCAACATTCATGCTCTTTTTCTTCTTGAGATATTTCAACAATCCTCCAAATCCTCTTCTTATTTTCCTTTTCCTCTGTTTGGTTCTTTTCTTGCTTGTCATAGATCGTAATCGCTCTGTTTACGAAGAAAACGAAGATTCCTGTGTTTTGTACACTTTTGAAGAAGACAGTATGCTTGATGGTGAAATCATAGACAAGAACAGAGACTGTTGTAATCTCACAAGGTATTACTATGATGATAGTTTTGGTTATTATGATGGTTATCACGAAGTTGATGATGATGGTTGTATATGGAATGATGATGAGGATTGTAGGCAATGGAATCAAGATGGTGGTGATGATGGTGTTGAAAACCATGATGATGATCATCATCGTTCCCCTGGTGGTGATGATGATGATACCTTGACGAGCAGGATCGAAGATTACATTGCAAACGTTTACAATGGATGGAGAGAAGAGAAACGAACAGAGAAACTGTTTGTTTGATTTTTTCAATAACTCTGTTTTTTTTCTCTCTCTGTACATACGAAGAAATTATTGTGACGTGTACATAAAATTTGGTGTGCCTTTATTGATCAATCAGTTGTAATTGTATTAACCTGTTACTTTTAATCAGTACTAGAAAAGCCACAGCTTCGGAAGCTTTGTTGTGGAGAAAAAAGTCAAAAAACCCATGAATCAACCCAAATATTTTGAACACAGGAAAAATATCAGACCGCAAGCCAAAAGTTTTTACGAAATTGTGGGTTGTTGTTACTTGTTAGTATATCAACCAACAGTAGAAGTTGTAGTTTTTGAAAAGGAACAAACCCTGATGGCTTCAGATACATCTTTTGCGAACTCGTATTAATTACATACTCATCTTCCCAAGTATGGCTGGACTCACTATTGTCCGAAAAAATCTTCAACCTGCAACATAGGGTTTTCCAACATTTTGTCTGGTTTTAAATCATCTGTCATCGCACCTTCTGTCCCCTCGTTTGGCTGAGCAGAAGAAAACATGTTATCATTATTAAGACTATTCAAGCCGAAAGTTGTAAGCTAAATTACAATGATAACATGTTTCTCCTATAAGCGATGAGCCCCCAATGCGTTAAAGATTCTAAAGGAGAATATCTTACGTTTTTACCTAAGCAATGTTGTCCACATCCCTCAAAGTGTCCTATGTCACCCCAGCCATAGAATAGATCATTGCTTTCTTTGTCTCCATTGTCGAAAAAGTTGAGATTATTTTTCAGCATCCGGAATGTTGTTGAGGGAATAAATTATACACTCCATCATGTGTTATGGCGGAATTGTCACACAACATAGTTTTCAACCACATCTGCGTTGCCACCAGTGAAAACCATGATCCTCCCTCCAATGTCATATCCTGAACATCTTTGCCTGAAACCGTAGAGGCACACCACTGTTTTTATTAGACCATGAATTTCTTCCTAACATATCGCCCTCCCTCTTGATAAAAGTATTACACTTTAAACGGTTTGTTCCGCTACCCATATCTTCATTTCTTCGTTTCTTCCTGCTACTGACTAGAACTGGAAACTGACCTCCATCCTCATACACCGAGTCTGGCACTTTACCATCATCACTCCAATATGCTATTCATTCGGAATATAATCATCAACTAGCTGGAAAAAAAGGGGAAAAAAAACTTCAGCTACCAATTAACATATTAGGAAGTTGAAGACCAAAAAACAAAGCTAGGGAAGCATCAAACCAACTATTATATAAGATAGAAACCCCAAGCCTAATACACATCCAAGTCGTAGCGGTTAACAAGAAGTAAAATATGAGATAGCAGCATTGTCCTTCAATATTTTGAAATGATCTTTAACCCACAACAGCAATTTCCACGGGAACATACGAGAAGAGCAACAACAAAACTCTCATAGAGGTCATACAAACAAATCACCAAAAGAAAAACAGAGAAATGATAAGACACTCGACAACATAATAAACACATATCATTGTGACTCAACTCACCTCATCAATATACTAGCCCGACATTCCTCCCTCTTTAATCACCACTAAAACCATGGACATTATCCCGAAGAGTCATCTCTATTGCAAAACATGTAACTCCAACTACTAGTACAGCTTCTGGATAAGAAACATAAGATATTAAACAGCTGGAAGAAAGTTCCATCTCCTACAAGATCCCCAATTGTAGACCAGCAATTTATCCATCTTAATGAGGGTATAGTAATGAGCTTATTTTTACAGAAATCTACAATTATTTCAATCTATCAAGTGGCAATCACCAATTTGTGAGCTTTTTTATTTTTTTTCATCTCCTACAAGATCCCCAAAACACTTGTAAAACATACGCTAAGCAGATAACAATATGTAAAAAAAGCTTTGCAGTTCACAAGAAATTTACACCAAAAAACAGTTTTCCATCAGTAAACTGACACGAATAAGCTCCATTTGGCATTACAGTTCCAAATATGAGGAGAGCTTTGGGAAGCAGAGGCATGGTGAGAAACGAAACAAAACCCTCCTTCGAGCCACAAAATCTATTCGAAATCTGAAATCTTCTTGAAGGGTGTGGATCAACTCTTGTTGTTTGCAACCTAACTAGGAATTAACAAAGAACAGTATCAGTCATGTTCATAAAGCTTAGACACAACAACATGAGAACATTAAAGACTCCACCAAAAAGAAGTAACCAATAGAAAGATAAAATAAAATTCTGATTCACCACAAAGACGTCTATATCCACATGTAACGTGAGAATATAATGACTGTTTAGAAGTAACCAACAGACAAGCAACATGAAAAATTAATCAACCTCAGGATGGCTTAAGAAAGCATTTCCAAGAAGCTTTTGTCCAATCTCCCATCAAACAGCATATCTGTGACCAAGCCAAAAGTTGAAGCATCTCCAACAAACCCGCAACTCCTCATTTCTCTGATGAGTTCAGCTGATGCTGCTTTGTCACCATCTCTAAGAGACGCCCTGATCAGCGTATTATAAGTACCGCTATTTGGAAGAGGTCCGTCTTCTTTCATTTTATTGAACAAGGCACCTGCTTCCACCTTTAAACCTTTCCTACAAAATCCTGAGATCATTGTAGTATAGGTTACAACGTTAGGCTTCACTCCTTTAACGTTGAGGCTACAAAATAGATCCCACCCATCTTCCACCTTCCCAGCCTTGCACATCCCTTCAATCATAATATTATATGTATATATATCAAGTTCCAATTTACTCTTTTGCATATACTCGAATACCACCAATGCTTTCTCTAGCTTCATGTGATTACAAAGTCCAACTAACAAAATGTTGTATGTCATGAGATTGGGAGGCACACCATCATTATTCATCTGTTTGAATACCATTTGGGCCTTTTCACAATCATCAGCTTGAAAAAATCCTTGGATAAGAGTTGTGTAAGTGACTGTGTTGCCAACCAACCCTCTCTGAGACATCTCACGGAAGACTTCCATAGCATCATCTACCCTTTTACACTTGCAAAATCCCTTTATAAGGGTACTGTATGTCACTACGTCTGGTAGACAATCTTTGCTAACCATCAAAGAAAACATCTGCTTAGCCTCGTTTAGACGATCGTGCATGCAAAACCCGTTGATCAATGAACTGAACGTGTAAATATTAGGATCTATAGACCGTTTGATCATCTCCTCGTACAATTTCTCAGCTTCTAGAAGCTTCCCCTCCTTCACAAACGCATCGATCAATGCGCTGAAAGTGACTACATCAGGGTTGATTTTCCTGTCAATCATATCTCTAAGTAGTTGAGAGGCATCAATCCATCTTCCGTAATTACAAAGGCAACTTATGAGGGAGTTGTAGGTAACAACATTAGGTCTAATTCCTTTCTTCTCCATTTCGTTGAACAGGTTGAGAGCATCATCCAAATGTTTGTATTTGCAAAGACTATCAATGATTGTGCTGTAGATTACAACATCAGCCTCTATTTTCCCATTCTCCATCTTCTTGAGCAGAGTTAAAGCCAAATCAATATCACCAGTCTTACAGAGTCCATTAATTACCACACCATAAGTAACGAGACTCGGCTTACAACCTCTTTGAACCATTCGGTCAACTAAAGCCACAGCTTCAGAAGCTTTGTTGTGGAGAAAAAGGCCATGAATCAGAGTTGTAAATGTAACTGTATTAGGTTGATATCCCATTTCCGCCATCTGATCAACCAAAGCTACGGCATCCCAAATCCTATTCCCATGACAGAAACCATTAAGAAGCGAAGAAAGCGTGACAACATCGGGCTCATAGCCGAGTTTCATCATCTTCCCCAAAACAGCTAAAGCAAGAGAGAGCTGAGACCGCCGGCAAAAACTGTTAATCAGAATGCTGTAACTGTAGAGATTATGTGAAATTCCCAAATTTTGCATCTGCTCGCCAAGAGAGATGACAACATCGTACTTCTTCATCTTAGCAATAGCACTCAACAGTTTACTGAAATCAATGATTGAAGGGCGTGGACGAGACTGTACCATAACACTGAACAACTCAACAGCATCATCTAACTTTAAATCACTCAGCCGATTTCTACTCAATCTCTCTCTGTAATCATAACTATGACCAGAAAAAGCTCGTCCCGAGCAACAAAAACCGCAAAGAGCAGGAGCCGAACCTGTTATCACCCGGGTATGCCGATGAAGAAGTCTCTTCCCCGTAATCGCAACCGAGCTCTTCATCCTCTTCGATTTCAAAAATGGCTGATACTAGAGAGTGAAGTAACAGCAAAATTGCGGAATCGTTTAAGCCCTATAATCGAGAGCAGTCGGTTCAATGCCGATTCGGTTACAGCTGGTTTTCTTAAACCGGCCATCTCTCTTTCAATTTGTATTATTAATTTTGGTTTCGTTTTAACAATTGACCCAATTTCATAACAAAAATCTTCAACAAATTCAATTGAATCACTCACTCCGGTCTAGATAACCGGAGATTGAATTCCTCAGTCACCACCTTACTCAGCGTTTTAAAAATTCTTCATACTCAAAACTCAAATACAACAAGTACTGGAAGCTAATTGTTTGAAACGTTCAGGTCTTTGTTCTGAGTAGATATATAATCTCATAGGAGCCTAGCCAAATCAGACAATTCTCTCTCTCTCTCTCTCTAACCATTTTTTTTTTTTTTTTTGAACAAAGTCTCTCTAACCAATCTATCTTCCAAATCTACATTGGAAAAGCGTCATTAATTAAGCTGAGCTTGATCTACAGAATTCTACAGCAATGTATGGTTGCCTTTTTCAACTCACAGATTCTACCTGCGAGTAGATAACAGATGTACAAAGCATATGAGAGACCAATCTTTAAAGATTTGGAAACAAGCAAAGAAATGATCTCTTATTCTTGTAAAAGAAACAAGAAGCATTTCAGAAAAAGAAAAAAGAAAAAAACCTATCGGAGACCACTATGAATCTATGATCAAACCTAACAACATTCATTTATATTTCTATTAGAAACAGATTCAGAAACTTTTTGTGTACAGGAAACAACATACTGTACGTACTTGATTAAGAAAGCATATCGAGAAAGCTTTTGTCCAATCTCCCATCATGCAACATATTAGTGACCAAGCCAAAAGTTGAAGCACCTCCAGCAAACCCGCAACTCCTCATTTCTTTGATGAGTTCTGCTGATGCGGTTTCGTCACCATCTCTAAGATGTGCCCTGATTAACATATTATATGTACCGCTATCTGGAAGAGGCCCATCTACTTTCATTTCTCTGAACAAGGCATCTGCTTCCTCTAATAGGCGTTTACTACACAAGCCTGACATCATTGTAGTATAGGTTACAACGTTAGGCTTCACTCCTTTAACGTTGAGGCTACAAAATAGATCCCACCCATCTTCCACCTTCCCAGCCTTGCACATTCCTTCAATCATAATATTATATGTGACGATATCAAGTTCCATTTCACTCTTTTGCATATACTCGAAGATCACCAATGCCTTCTCTAGCTTCCCGTTTTTACAAAGTCCATCTAACAAAATGTTGTAAGTCACGATACTGGGAGGCACACCATCATATTCCATCTTTTTGAATACCATTTGGGCATTATCACAATCATCAGCTTGGAAAAATCCTTGGATAAGAGTGGTGTAAGTGACTGTGTTGCCAACCAATCCTCTTTGAGACATGTCGCTGAAGATCCCCATAGCATCATCTACCCTTTTACACTTGCAAAATCCCTTTATAAGAGTAGTATATGTCACTACGTTTGGTAGACAATCCTTGCTAACCATCAAAGCAAACATATGCTTGGCCTCGTTTAGACGATCGTGCATGCAAAACCCGTTGATCAATGAATTGAACGTGACAATATTAGGATCTATAGACCTTTTGATCATCTCCTCGTACAATTTCTCAGCCTCTGGAAGCTTCCCCTCCTTCACAAACGCATCGATCAATGCATTGAAGGTGACCACATCAGAGTTGATTTTCTTCTCAATCATATCAGTAAGTAATCGAGAGACATCACTCCATCGTCCGTAATTACAAAGGCAGCTTATGAGGGAGTTGTAGGTAACAACATTGGCTCTAATTCCTTTCTTCTCCATTTCGTTGAACAGGTCGAGTGCATCATCCAAATGTTTGTATTTGCAGAGACCATCAATGACTGTGTTGTAGATTATAACATCAGCCTCTAAATTTCCTTGTTCCATTTTCTTGAGAAGATGTAAAGCCAAATCAATGTCACCTCTCTTACATAATCCATTTACTACCACACCATAAGTAACTTGGTTGGGTTGACAGCCTTTCTCAGCCATTCGGTCAACTAAAGCCACAGCTTCAGAAGCTTTGTTGTGGAGGAAAAGTCCATGGATAAGAGTTGTAAATGTAACGGTATTAGGTTGATATCCCATTTCCACCATCTGATCAACCAAAGCAACGGCATCTGAAATCCTTTTACCATGACAGAAACCATTAAGAAGCGAAGAAAGCGTGACAACATCGGGCTCATAGCCGAGTTTCATCATCTTCCCCAAAACAGCTAAAGCAAGAGAGAGCTGAGAAGAGCGGCAGAAACAGTTTATGAGAATACTGTATGTATAGAGACTGTGTGAAATCCCCAGTTTCTGCATCTTCTCCCCCAAGGAGATGACAACATCGAACTTCTTCATCTTAGCAATGGCACTCAACAATTTGTTAAACTCAATGATTGAAGGAAAAGGACGAGACTTGACCATGTCCCCGAACAACCCAATTGCATCGTCTAACTTCAAATCCTGTAATTTCCCATTTCGTCTACTAAATATCTCTCTGTAATCAGAAAAAGATCGTCTCCAACAAACAGCAGGAACGCTTCCAGGATTACCTCTCGCCAGAGTAAGCCGATGAATATAATAACTCTTGCCCGTCATCGAAATCGCAATCGATCTCCTCATCCTCTTGACTGCTTCGAAAATGGCTCTCCAGAATGATTCTCTTGCAAACTTGCAACTGAGTGAAGTTGTGAACACTGCACAGAACCGAATCAACCCTATAATCGGTTCAATGTCGATTCGGTTATAGCTGGTTTTCTTTAACCGGTATACTTTACTTTTATTGTCACCATTAGGCATAAAACGCGGCGTTCTCATTACCACAACAACAACAACTCCATCATATCTCTGACCTCCTAAATGATGAGAGATAGCACAACAAAGGCTTCCATAATATAAAGCATAAAATACTCAACAGTGTGTCTCCATTGTGAATAACTGAATATCACAAAAAGTTGTAAAATAACAAGAAGCTAATGAAATTGGTTTCAATGCTTTTGTCTGAAACGTTCAGGTCTTAAAACTCTTTAAGTCTAATGAAAAAAATTGATCTCATTCCTGCACACACTTAATCGTTTACAAACATGGTATGGTTCATCACAGATTTCACACAAATCCTTTGTTGATCTCTGTCGCACTATATTAAGATCCCAAGAAGTTAAAACCGATCAATTCGTCTTTGCGTAAGAGTTTTGGTCCCTGAACTTGATGACGGCACTATGAATCATCTCCTCTGCTTGCGGCTTCACAAACATACAAGTAGTGTCCAGTTTCAGTACTTGAATTATAAACTTCTGTGAAGGAGGCAACGAATTGTTCAAATGTGCAATGAACTGCGCCATGGGAACATCGCTGCCAAGAAAATCCAAAAAAAAAAACACCAAGGAATTGGCATCAACGCAAGATAAAGTGATTTCAATATTAACAAGAGAAGGTAAAATGTACCATGAGATGAAGACTCCTTTGATTGAGTTAACCATTGTAAAAAAAAAAATTGAAGCAAAAGAAGCTGAAACAAGAGCACAATTCATCAACATAACAAATCTTGAATCCACCAAAACTGCATTCAAGAAAGTGACTAGAAAACTGCAGTTAACATATATGATTTTATCAAACCTCAGAACAACGCTCGAAACAGTGTGTGCTTTTGACAGTAATCTTAACTCAAAAATTAACAACAATTTACAATACTAATTAACAGTGTGCTTAACCCTGATTTCGATTTTACACTGTTGTTCTGACTCTAAAGATCCAAACCCTAATGCTATAGAATTGGACTTCACGAGACAATAATAATAAATAAATAAAAAAAACTCATACGAACTATAAGATTCAACAGTAACAACAAATCTTTGCAAATTACATTAAATTCACCCACAAATCCACACGAAAGCATGATCAATAGATGATTTGGGGTTTTCTTTTCTAGTCGTCAACCATTATATAGGGTTTAAGGAAGAAATCAAGAATAAGAGATTCAGAATCCAACGAAGACCTTCACAAATTTCGATTTCGGAGGAATCAAAATCTAGAGAAAGAACTCACCACGAGGATGATCAAGGGAGAAAAATATCCTTCTGGTGTCACCACAATCGAAGAAATTACCAATTTATTTAAATACTAAAAATTCCCTAACAAATAGTATATTAATTTTGCAGCTAAAATAAAAGGTAAACCTCTGAATAAGTTAGAAGGTTTCGATATGGTTTCACCACAAAGATCCAACAATCTAATGGACTATAAATCTGGTTTAGAGAAAACCTCTCTCTAGTCCACTAACATACAAAACCTTCCTTCTCATATCACACTGTTGTCTCTTCAAGCTCAGTGTCAAGTAGCAAGAGAGGGGGTTTGAACAAACCGAGCGATATATCTTCAAGCACGGTTCATTCCTCGTAAACATCAAGTGTTGAATAGATTAACCTATATAAAAAAAAAAAAAGAAGTTTGCAACATAAGTTTTCACTGGTTTTGGTACGATTGAAGCAAAGAAGAGAGTGAGAGAGCTTTTTCTTACCAGAAGATAGTGAGAAAGAGAGTGAGGACTATGTAAGCGAGCTTGAAGAGTCGTTTCTTCTTTTCCCAATCGAGCAAGTTGAAGATCTCTGTGACGTCTATCAAATGCTGTTTTCTCGAGTAACTTCACACAAAACAAAAAAAAAAAAGAATGATATGTACTCATTAATCAAAACCACCTTGACATTGGGATGTTAAACTTTCTCCAAAATTATAGAGAGACTCACAGATGGAAGTTGTAGTAGAGATAAGGAACACAGAGGAGTGCCATGAACCAATGACCCGTAAAAAGGTAGAATACGCATAAAAATCCTTGAAGGATGGATTCTGGTATTACCACAAAGTTTATTCTTGATGCAGAGTCGTAAGGGTTGATGTAATCAAACTCGAGATCCGCTAAGCTAATAAGCTGCAAAATCAAAGAAATATTACATAGATAAGCACACATTATCGTTACATAATGTGTACTTCAGTTTCAGCATATCACAAGCAAAGCACAAGAACATAGACCTATGATCAATTTCTATTACAGATAATCAAAATCTAAGCACAAAACAGTACAGATCAACTTTTTACTAAACAAGAGCTCATTAATTCAAGAAACATTATGAAGTAGACTCTTATACCCATGAGCAGACACTCCTACAAAGACTTGTTGGATTGATTTAAAATTGAGAAGACAACATCTAGAGATTTCAGTTCATACATATCAAGAATCAATTACAGAATTCAAAGAAACAAAAAAATTGTAACTTTGACAGATTAACTAGTTATATATATACAGAAAACCCTAAAGTTACTAACTTTATCACATTCCCAAAACTCGAAACCAATTCTTTATGATTGAAAGAACACAAAACCCTAAATTTAGTTCAATTCAATACTTGAATAAGCCTAAGTAAGCAGAGTTTATTCAAATACAACAAACAAGAAGACGCGATGGAACCAAAGTATACACTTTTAGGGTTTTTTTTTGGGTTGTTGTCCATAAGTGGGAATCAGATCGAACCTGATAGACGATGAGTCCGACAAGAGTGATAAGGATGACGAATGAAATAATCCATGTCAAGACCTCTCCCATGCTTTCCTCCTCCTCCTCGGCTCCTCCTGGCTCCCGACAACTAATTTACCTCGGATTGATTTCGTTGTGTTCTTCTTGGCTTTTAAGCTTCTGGGTATCTAAGATCCAATGAGGAAACAGAGATATGTTTACTGTCGGAGAATCAAGTCAGTTCAGTGTATATATATATATATATCATCAATCTCTGTGTTCGAGATTCTTGATCGGAACTAGTGTTGAAGAAAGTACGCTACTTCTGCCTTTTTGACAATTATGTTTTGTCGAACCGATAAAAATCAATTCCCGGTTCTCACCGGTTCTATGATATAATTGTACCGGGTATTTAACTATTTAAGCCCCATTGGTCAAATACATTTAGCCCAATTAAAAAAGACTGAAGAGTTACTTTTAAAAAAAAAAAAAAAAATTTACTGAATGTGGAACCCAGAGAGCTCCTTCAATCATGTGATTGATAAAATCCAGCTTTTTGATGTTTCTAATTTCTTTTTTTCTAACAATTTTTTTTTTAACACTTGTTTTTTGTTTTAGTTATGTTTCATTTCATGTTTCAAATAATTGGCCTAATTGTTGAACCCCAAAAAAGAATAAAAATTAATAATTTGCCTAATTCTATTACCACTTTAAAACTTGTTTTAGTTAATTTATTCTACTTTAAAAAAAAAAGGGAAACAGAATATGAATTTTACTAGTTTGGTAGTGTACCTTTTTTTTTTCAACACTTTGGTAGTTTACCTTTATCTCACTTTTTTCCTAATATTTTATATACAGTTTTTTATACCGCAAGTTATTAAACTTTCAATTTGATATCTTAAAAACAAAACAAAAAAAACAGTGTCATTTTTTTTGTTAAAATTCACAATCATTAATCTCATGGCTCAAAACTCACTAGTCATTCCCAACCAATGTTATTTCTTTGTTAGTCATTTTAACTACTCCATTTTAATCGTTGCACAAAAAAAAAATGTTACTAAAAGAAAAATGAAACAAAAATTGTGTTCTTTTAAGTGTAGAATACATAAATATTGCTTACTTCTTTTGTGTTTATTATTAGAATACTATTTGCCGTCAAAATGAATGAACTATCCAAGTTCATAATAACAATAATTTATTCCAAACATGTGCTTTTGTGACATATATATATATATATCCATCTTTTTGTTGTTTGTATTGATCAGCTCTACAACAAAAACGTAGTGGAGTGGTTGGCATAGAGAATTCCTAATACACAAGCTTGTAAATGAAGCAAATTCAAATCTAAACTGGTTTGAATTACAACTTAAAATAGTTCGTGTCAAATTGTACATATATAGAGAGAGTATAACTAAGAAACATAAATGATTAAACTGTAAAAACGAAATAGAGAACTTATGCTTTTGTTACTAAATTTGCTACAATCCAACTTACCTTCAAGATAGTCACGTAAAGTTTATTTTTTATTTTTTTTTTGGTATCAACAATATTCATTTGGTTACTTTGTATAATACCAGTAGTAGTATTTACTTTTTAGTAACCATAGTTTTGTTAAAGTGGGAATAATTTATGGAAAAACAAAAGTTTCTTTTTGGTATACACAAAATGTAACTACTACCCCATGCCTTCGATGTGACTTTTGTAAGGACAAAATCATGCGAGTTACGAGAGTCAAATTTGGTTAGTGTTTCTTGTCTACTTTTTTACTCTTTTTCTTCGTTTTAAAAATATTTGTGTTATCCTTCTTCATTTGTTTGTTAGCTAATCCTTACAAGAAGTTAAAAACTAGTTTTCATTTTTAATACGATTATTAAATTACGCTATTAAAAGTTTGAGAATTCTGGCACAAACTGAGTTGCCATATCCTGCGAGGGGAATTTGAGAAAAGAGTAGGACTTCTCTCTCTCACGTGAGACAAATCTTCACCTTTGTTTTGTTTATTTTCTTTTCTTATTAGCAATAAAGAAGGAATTAATTAAACGTCCAAATGATTGGTTAAACGCCCATTTAATCTTTAAAACAATCTAACGATACAACTCTTACCAGATAACCTCCGGCTTCTTGCGGATGATATGTAACAAACACACATAAGAAAAGATAATTCTCAAATTAAGGACCATTCATCTTTTAATTATTTTGGGCTGGTCTATTTATTAGTATAGTACTATTTTAAAAAAAAACAAATTCTTACAAAATTATCGTATAATCTCATAAGTACATTATACGATCGTACACAAGAAAGGTGGGAGACAGTTGTGACGTGTGGCTATACTGACATTAAGACAATGACCAATTAAATCTTGACTCCTACTAATTCTCCACTTGTATACTTTAACTATTGTTATATTTATTTTGACGATTTTTCTTTTTCTTTTATATCTCCCAACTGTATATATATCTTTTTCTATAAAGAGATTAAATTGTTTAACTGTTTTTTGGGTGTTATCATGTTTTTAAAAAATTGAATAAGTAATTTATGAATAGAGTTTTTTATTTGGCAAAACTATAAATATAAGTATATATAAAACAGATGTGCAATTTAATTTTTAAATTTTCGGGTCTACCAAAGTTAAGTATATAGGGATGGTCTAGTAGAATAGACTGATGATCTCCACTAATTGTAGAAAAAAAATACATATAGATATGACCCAAACATTCTTTCATTTTATAACCCTACGTAATATTTTATATCTTACGTCGAAAACATTTGATTTCATTTCTTTTAGAGAGGCTGACATTTGATTAAGATAGCTCAATCTTATTGCCTTGATAATCAAAGATATATAAGGATACCGACAGATAGATAAGTTAAATATTGGATATTGACTTGATTTTCAGGGATCCAATGACAATATTGCAATACGAAGAAATAAAAAGTGAATATATATAAAACCATATGTTTTCTTTTAACCTTGTAGATTGACTACCTGCAAACATTTGTAATGGTAAAAAGGTTGAAATGTCTATGGAACTTGGAGATTAGTCTAGTTTTAGGTATAGGGCTTCCCGATACATACGTGTATTTTTGATGAAATCACACCAAATAAAAACTCAATACTACCAAAATAACAAGAATCAATATCCAAACTAAATAATGAAAACTGTGCATAACTGCATCCGTCATTATTTTAATATCCTGGTACCTAGGATGTATCCTGTAGAAACAGATTCACATATATTTGATCCTATATTTATTTGATAACACCAACTGATTATATTAAATACGCATAAATGAATAGAAAGAACACTATGTTCTGCTCTGCTCCAGTAAGAATTTAAGATAAGTATTTGTATCAATTACATTCTTTTATAATTTGCATACCTATTTACAAAATCCCACAACAGAAATACACACATAAATGTAACATACATAAATAGAGTAAATAGGTAATTAGGTATAAATAATAAAAAAGTGGATTCATACCTTTTTCTTGTTAAGCCAAGTAAATAACTTATCAAGGAAAAAAAGGTAGGAGTAAAAAAGAACAACTAGAGAAAAACATGAAATGAGTGTTGTAACGACCATGAGACTCATGGATACCACACAAGACAGTTAAAAAATAGTAAAGGTCGTTGTGAAAAAAAGGATAGGGTAAAAAGTAAACTATTTCGGTATAAAAGGTAAGAAATTTAAAAATAGCAAAATAACCTCAGGTTCCCAGAACATTCATAATGGCTAATGGGCAAAACAAACGTTACGAAAAAAGAAAAACAACGTTAATTTATTTATCTTTTTTGCTGTCAACGACATTTGTCACCTCGCTAAAAGAGGTTCTTAATATGCTCACCAATTTTTAAAATTACAAAATCAGAGAAAGTCTCTCTACGATTAAACAAAAGATATTGACAATCAAGAAATTGTTTATATTCCTATAAGGAAAGTGATACTCAAGATTCAAGAAAATGAAAAGATCGTAGTAAAACATATTGTGACTATTTCTTTGTATTTATCATTATCAATAATAATTACTAGCTAGCATTTAGCAGTAACAGAACTAGTAAAATAAAGTCTTCTTTAAAAATTCAGTATGATAAAATAGTTTGTTTTCCAGTTATAAATACTCTGATAGAGTAGTAAATTGAAGTATACAATTATTGTCAACAAAAATTGAAAGTAGTGTTTCTATTTTGAAACATGCATTATACTACTTCGAGCAGAAACAAATTGTAATGGGTGAGTAAATGTTTTTATTATTGCACCAATTATTATATTCAATAAATGTATTTTTTTTGTTGTCACATGTAATAATTTTTTTTTTACTGGATTCTGAAAATAAATAAGTCAGGTAATTTACTAAGGAATGTCCTTTTGGTCAACAACTCTCATCTCTCTCTCTCTACAGTCCCTATAGAAACAAATTAAATTCCTAGGTTGCCCTTTTATGCCCACATTCTGAATATATCCCACATAGACAACAAGACACATATGGAAAACCCCACTCATCATTTTTTTTTGTTTTTTTTTCCTTCCCCTTTTTTTTTTTTTACAATCATACAATAAATATATTTACAAATCTTTTTTTCTTTCACTCATTTATTAACACTTTCACACAATTTATCAACTTTAAAAAATCATTAAATGATTTAGTACTAAGTTTGTGAGCTGCTTTTTTGCTTGTGTCATGAATGGTTTTCCTCTCTAAATAGTGTATTTTAATTAAATTCATATGGGTGGTTAGTTCATAACACGAACCATCCAAATATTACCAAATTTGATTACGTGGAATAGTTGATACTATATTATAATATGAAACGAAAAAAAAAAACATTAAATTTAAGGAAAAAAAGAGGAAACAGACGAAGACCTCTTCCACACAAGAACCCAACAATTCACTCCCAAAAAAAAATATATATAAAAAATTATGAAAGCAGGAGACATCCAAAAATATTATTTTTCAAAAAAAAAAAAAAAAACTGAACAAAAGTGATTTTATTTTTAATAAATATAAAATTAAAAGGTGTTACAAATTATATAGTATATATTAAAAAAAATAGCTTTAAGGAGAGAGAGTGAGGAACACGTACCAATGAGAGTGAAGTGAGAGAGTCGAACAACCAATGCTTTGTTTCCGTTCTCGTACGACGTGGGACTCTGGTCTGGTCTGGTCTGGTCTCTCACCCCTTTCTTCTTCTTCTTCTTCTTGTTCCTATCAAACGTTTCATTCAATGTTTTTACTCCACGCGTTTACCTCTTGCGCGTGAGATTCACTTCTCTCTCCCTTATTTTTTCTTCTTCTTCTCCCTCTCTCTCTCTCTACTGTCTCTTTCTTTCTTCTTCTCCCTTTTGAAAATTTCTCAGTCTCTTCAAAATAAAAATAAAATAAAAAAACTAAAGAAACGATCAGTGTGAGAAGAGCAGAGCAGAGCAGAGAGAAAGAAAAAAAGTATTTCTTTAAAGAGGTTGAAACCAAAGAAAAGAGAAAGTTTTTATTTTTGTTTCTAATGTTCTGTTTCTGGTCTTTCGTCATGAGAAATCGCCGGAGTTATCTCCGTCCGCCGGCGGACTTTGAAATAGTACGAGAAAACTAACAATCAACTAAACCCTTCTCAGAAAAAAACACAAATTTTTCCTTCTTTTCAATTTCCATTTTCCGGGAAAATTTTCCAAGAATCCGAGATAATTTCTTCAAATTCCTTAAAAGTTTCGTTACTTTCACCTTAATTCGTTCAGATTTTTTTTGTTTTTAAGTTTTTTTTTTTTTGTTTTCTCGACTTTACAATGGCGACGACTACAACAAACGCAACAACGGCGACACAACAACAGCAAACGCAAACGCAATCGCCATCACAGCAACCGCAGCCATTACCGTCGGCGGAAGAGTTAGCAACAAAGGCGTTACAAAAGCGTTACGAAGGTTTAATGATGGTTAGAACAAAAGCAGTTAAAGGCAAAGGCGCGTGGTATTGGACTCATCTTGAACCAATCTTACTTCACAACACCGACACTGGTTTCCCTAAAGCCGTTAAGCTCCGTTGCTCTCTCTGCGACGCCGTTTTCTCTGCTTCAAACCCTTCACGTACCGCTTCTGAGCATCTCAAACGTGGGACTTGTCCCAATTTCAACTCTTTACCTAAACCAATCTCCACTATCTCTCCTCCTCCTCCTCTTCCTCCTCCGCCGCAGACCACCACGTCTTCTTCTCACCGGAAACGTAGCTCCTCCGCTGTGGAACCTCTGAATCATCATCATCATCATCACCACCATCATCAAGGGTCTTATAATGTGACGCCTCTCAGTGTCGTTGATCCTTCGAGATTCTGCGGGCAGTTTCCGGTAACGCAGCAGCCGCATTTGATGCTTTCCGGTGGAAAAGACGATTTGGGTCCTTTAGCTATGCTTGAAGATAGTGTGAAGAAGCTCAAGAGTCCTAAAACTTCGCAGACTCAGAATCTAAGTAAAGCTCAGATAGATTCTGCGTTAGATTCTCTCTCTGATTGGGTTTTTGAATCTTGTGGCTCTGTTTCTTTATCTGGTCTTGAGCATCCAAAGCTTAGAGCTTTTCTGACGCAAGTTGGTTTACCGATCATCTCGAGGAGAGATTTCGTTACCGGGAGGTTGGATTTGAAGTACGAGGACTCGAGAGCAGAGGCTGATTCGAGAATCCACGACGCAATGTTCTTTCAGATCGCTTCTGATGGGTGGAAATCCGAAAACTCCGGCGAGAGTTTGGTGAATTTGATCGTGAATTTGCCTAACGGGACGAGTTTGTACAGAAGAGCTGTGTTTGTGAACGGAGCTGTGGCGTCTAACTACGCAGAGGAGGTTTTGTGGGAGACGGTGAAGGGTATTTGTGGTAATTCACCTCATAGGTGTGTTGGGATTGTTTCGGATAGGTTTATGAGTAAAGCGTTGAGGAATCTTGAGAGCCAACATCAGTGGTTGGTGAATCTCTCTTGTCAGTTTCAAAGTTTCAACAGTTTGATTCAAGATTTCGTGAAAGAGCTTCCTTTGTTCAAATCCGTCTCTCAAAGCTGCTCGAGGCTTGTCAATTTCGTCAACAGCACGGCGCAGGTTCGAAACGCGGTTTGTAAGTATCAGTTGCAAGAGCAAGGAGAGACTAGGATGCTGCATTTGCCTTTGGACAGTTCCTTGTATGAGCCATTGTATAATCTCCTTGAGGATGTGCTTAGTTCCGCTAGAGCGATTCAGCTGGTGATGCATGATGATGCTTGTAAAGCTCTTCTAATGGAGGATCATATGGCTAGAGAGGTTGGTGAAATGGTTGGGGATGTTGGGTTTTGGAATGAGGTAGAGGCGGTTTATTCGCTTTTGAAGCTCGTTAAAGAAATGGCTCGGAGGATAGAGGAAGAGAGGCCTTTGGTAGGGCAATGTTTACCCCTTTGGGATGAGCTCAGAGCGAAGATAAAAGATTGGTATGCAAAGTTTAATGTAGTTGAAGAGAGGCAAGTGGAGAAGATCGTTGAGAGAAGGTTCAAGAAGAGTTATCACCCGGCTTGGGCTGCAGCGTTTATACTTGATCCGCTTTACTTGATAAGAGACAGCAGCGGGAAGTATCTTCCTCCATTCAAATGCTTGTCGCCAGAACAAGAGAAAGATGTTGATAAGTTAATAACAAGGCTTGTGTCTAGAGACGAAGCACATATCGCTATGATGGAACTGATGAAATGGAGAACCGAAGGGCTTGATCCGGTTTATGCTAGGGCGGTCCAAATGAAAGAGAGGGATCCTGTTTCGGGTAAAATGAGGATAGCTAATCCACAAAGCAGTAGACTTGTTTGGGAAACTTATCTTAGTGAGTTCAGGTCATTGGGGAGAGTTGCGGTTAGGCTTATTTTTCTCCACGCTACTTCTTGTGGGTTCAAATGCAACTCCTCTGTTTTGAGATGGGTAAATTCGCACGGGAGGTCACGTACGGCTGTGGATCGAGCTCAAAAGCTGATCTTTATATCAGCCAATTCTAAGTTCGAAAGGAGAGATTTCTCTAACGAGGAAGAGAGAGATGCAGAGCTGCTAGCTATGGCGAATGGTGAAGATGATGTGCTAAACGATGTTCTCATCGATACATCCTCTGTGTGACTTGTTAATTCATTTTTACTTCTTTTATTTACTTCTGGTTAGTTCTCTCCGGCTTACCCTTTTTTAGTAGTTTTTTTCACTAGAACTTGGCCATTTTGTAGGATTGCTTGAATTCATTTTTTTTACCTTTTTTTTTTACTACCCTTAATTCAATTTGTACTTGGCTAATGGCTCCTTTAGGAGGTGAGAAAGAGAGCCATATTATTGTATTTCATTTAGCCTATTTTCGATCATAATTTAGGCGAATTTTGCCGTGTCTTTTTTTCGAACTTAAGCAATGATCTTGAGACTGGTTTTGTAATTCATGAATACAAGTGACTCTCTTTGTAAAGTTAGTGTCCATGTTTCTGCAAGCATCAATAGCAATGAAATCTAATGTGAAAGGTCAAGCTTCTACTTCGGTTTCTTCTCTTGTAGTGATCATCAATTTACTGGTTCAAAAGGTCCAAGGTTGTAGTTAAGAACATTAATGGCATCTACAGAAGATTCAACGACAGCTTCATCTTCTCTATTGTACATTGTAATGATCTCTTTTGTTTCTGTTCTTCTTTTGTTCTTTTTTCATTTAACGTAAATATTCTTAATCATGACTCAAAACTATGTCTATTCCATTTCAAGAAATTTATTTCTTTTTGTACATTTTTTCACATTCTTGCTTCATCATAACATGTTAGTCTCTATTGATGTCGACGATGAAAGATGTAGACCTTTCTGTCACCCAAGAACTGAACCGGGTTTTTGGGTTTTCGCTTTCACCTCAACTATGATTATGATTACCTATCTATCTAACTATCAATCTATCCGAGTGTTTTTCTTGAAATCTTTTCTCAAAAAATGTGGATCCCCACAAAGGAAAGCACATTTAGTGGGAGGTTCTTGCATCAAAATCATAGCTTTTTGATGGTTATATTGAAGGTGTGTGAAAGTAAAACTGTTAGAAGTGGAACAACAATCTTAAAACTTCTTTAACAGAAAAAAAAACAATCTTAAAACTTTAAACACAAAATCCAAAAACTCTATCTTATTATTTTTTCTTGAGGATTACAAAAAATTGATTTGATTTTCGTAGATTAATCCACAAGATTCGATTCTTGTAGATTTTGTAACATTAGTTGTCTTCTTGTGTGTTTACCCATGATTTGTACTGTGAATGGTAAAAACAAGGTTAAATCTCTCGTACCTTTTGCCCAAACTCATGATTTGTACTATATGTTTTTTTTTTCTTTGTAACAAAAATCAAATCTTTTTGGTGCAAACCCATGAATGATTTTTACACTCTTCTAAATAATATGGTAGTAAAAGAAAAAAAAGTCAAGAACTGCGGTTCGTTTTAGTTGTTGTATATCTTTTGATATGAAAATCTAACCTCCATAACATTCATCATAGCTTTTATCAAATAGTACTGACCTTTGAAATTTTTAGTGGTAAAATATATCATAAATGGACAGACTGGACAGCTAAAGTGAAATTACACAAATTAAGTAACAACAGAACCACCAACAAATCAAATTATAATACTGAAAAAAGTTTAGGAAAAAAAAAAAACACATTCATTTTGGATGGTGTTTTGCCAGACAAATAGATAAATCTAAGTACTCTCTCTCTCTTCTGTGTGACAAATTGACAATGCCTTGTCATCAAACCATTTTCTTACATTCTACATTATATACATCAAGTTGAAAATAATTGTTATTGAGTGCAAAGAAATTGGTTTGCTTTTAAAATTATTCATCAAGGAATCATTTTAACTTACCTAAAGGAGGGGTAAAAATCACCAAAAAGTATATATATATCAATAATTATACCCCACAAACAGCATATTATAATGACAAAGAATACACTTTATTTGTGTTTTGATAACTTTATACTTGATTGGTATTAGATTCATCTTACCCACCTCCATTAGCTGTTGATCTCAAGAAAATTCAAAACTCATACTACATAAAAATAAAGTTTGACTTAAAAGCAAATTGTCTCTGTTTTATTACAAATACATTTATATTAAAAACTTATATCTAATACTATTTTATGTCTTTTAGTTTTCTAAAACATTTAATTTATATTCTAAAACCATTAAAATTTATAAGTATTAACAAGAAAAAGTTAATTGATCAAGAATTAACAGTTGAATATAAATAAAAAAGCATGAACATAAGCACAAAGAAAGTCTGGTTTTTGACAAATCTTTAAGTGAAACTTGTAATATATGTGTATTTCTCACTTTCATCCTTTAAAAATGGAGATATAGACACTTACATGAAAATGTTTTTTTTTTAAAACTTACATGAAAATGTATAAGCAAATGTTTCCTTAGAAAAATAAGTATTACACTATTGATATAAAAAACAAAAATATTTTACATCATATCATCGTAATTAATCAAAAATTCTGACGTTAACTAAAGAAAAAAAAATTACTTTTGAATTTTGTCTGCAATATTGTTTTCAAAACATTAACGTTACCGACTTAATTAATACATTTATGACATTAAAATCAGTAAGTATTGAGTTAAAATAATTTTTATAAAAATGCGTAGACGCCAAAACAAGAAGTGAAAAAAGTTACAGTACGACCTAAAAAAGTAGTTGGAATTATTGATTTGGTATTTTGGTGGTAAGACAGAATTTCCTGTCGGCAAATGCTGACTTCTCACCAAATCTCAATCTCTCTCTCTAATTATTTGAATATGTTTTTCAAAAAAATAGATTTAAAATTTATTTGATTTTGGTGTAAAAAGTTTTTTAAAAGTTAAAAAGAGAAAATTATAATGATATGGTAGAGGACAATCTCTCTCTTTTTTTTTTTTTAATACACGAGAATCTCGTCCTCTCCCAATGCTTCCTCATCATTATACAAAAAAATTACAAACTTCCTCCATTTGAAAAGAAAAATAATAATAATAAAAGAATAAAGTAGATTCGTTTTTCTCTCACATGTTTTCATTAAAATTTTAAGATCTACTTCATTATATTAATTTTTTTTAATATACTTGAATCGTTCATCTGGCTAAATTTCAACAGCTAATGAGATTTGCTTAAAATAGTAATTGCTTCATATGATTATGATAAGTAGAAAAACATGTAAAAATTATTGGCTACCAATATAATCAATCTCTGATTACAGGTTACATATCTATATAAGTTTTGTTTGGCATTGTAAATTGTTCACATGATCACTGTTCATCAGATTAAATAGTGGCATACTATATACAGTTTCATTACGTCGATGATTACACTAATGGCCTTGACATGTGGCACGATTACTAGATATCATTGCTCTCGTGTGTGAGTATATATTTACAAAGAGATTATTCATATTTTAACTTATAAACCTGAATAAAATCGAGTCAAACATAGTATATAGAGGATAAATAACGAAGACAAATGTCCCTAAATTTACACAAAACCGGATAAAATCCAATTTTTTAACTGTGGTTATTTGTTTCTGTATAATAACATAAGAAAAGTAATGAAGTACTCCCTACGTTTCATAATATAGGATGTTTAGACAAGTACTTTTGTTTCATAATATAGGATGTTTCCAACTTTCTATGTAACTTTTAGATTAATTTTATATTTTTTATTATGCAGTCTTGTTTATGATTGGTTAAACTTTTTAAAAGTAACTATTTATTAATATGCGTATTTTAACTAAAATATCCTATATTTTGAAACGGAGGAAGTATAATTAAGGGATTAATGTAAATAAACTAGTACACGTGGCGAGGGACTAGCAGATGATAGGTTCCCAACGTACGTATAAGAATACTGTAGGTAAAACGGCGTCGCAGAGCTGACAAGTTCTTCTGTCTAATGGCACGTGCGGTCAGAAGGCTCTCTCTGAATAACGACGCCAAGAATCTCAATTAATAGTTTAACTAGAATATATTCCGTGCTTAAAGTAGGTATCAACATTTAAAAAAAAAATTATAATTTAATAATAAAAATTATTGTTTTATTTTTTTAAAAAAAATTATTTTGTTTGAGATCATATTTATTTTAAATTTTTATGTAAATCTATTAGTCTATTTGAATACTAATTATTTTAGAATATCATAGTATTTTATTTTTGACGTATTATTACAGTTTTATATTATTTGTTTGTTGTATTTGCATCATTATTTTGTGTAATATAAAATAGTAATTTTAATATTATAATTGTAAGCAAATAAAAATTATTAATTTATCATTTATATAAATTTAGTTTTACCAACTGCCAATGTGGAAATTAAAACACACATTTTCATACAATAAGTAATATATCTTCGTTTAAAAAAATTCAAATCACAACATATGCAGAAAAATATGTATTTTAAATTATAGGTATTATATGAAAATTTCAAACAATTTGTAAATAAAATAAAATAAAGATGATAGGAGAATCATAATTTGATAACTTAACAAAATCTTCGAATTTAGTTATAAAAATAATTGTATTATATATTTGGATATAAAATCTTAGTTTTAAAATTCTGATTGGTTTATATATTTTTTTAAAATAATTAGTAATTTCGTCCATAATTTATTTGAGAGTGAAAATATTTTTTTAGATTTTTTTTAGATTTTTAAATATTTGATCTGTGAGTATTTTTTATTTTTAATTAATTATATTTATTTAGATTAGTTAATTAAGCTTAATTAAAATTTTCTAATGGCAATTGAATGTAATTTTTTACACATTTTAAGGTTAGTTTCATATTTGTACTTCTCAATTGATATAGTAGGATACTACTATTTTGCATTGTATATATATGTTTTGGAATGAGTCAGAGATGAGATAATTTATTAATAGGTAACGCAATAGAATAGAGTTGTTCTCCCTAGTATTAACTTTTTTTTTTTTTTTTGTAATATATAAACTGGGTGTAGTGGTGATTTTAATTGATGATACAGCTACAACAAAGGTTTTGTTTGTTGTTGTTTTATTTATAAATGTTGTTGATCTTGGTCTACGAACTACAGTTCTAAAATTAGTCGAATGTTATTGATGAACTAATTAGAATAATTTTCATTTTTAAAAACTATTTAATATACTATATCAGGTTTGGAAAAAAATAAAATTAGACAGATGTTTTTACGTATATAATATCGGGTTTTCGTAGGAGTCCAAATTGTTACTTCATGTTTTAGACTTTTGATAATACAGTATATATTTTAAATTGTAGAAATAGAACTATATAATATATTTTTTGAAAAGAGAACCATTATTACTTAGAGGAAGTTGATATGAAATACGTGATGATAAAAAGAGATTGTGTCTATTTTGAATTATGACTTTGAGTAATATTATAAACCTAGATTTTCTTATGGAGCATGTGATGAAATTATTTCCTCTAGGTTTCCTTGTTTGTACGCAAATCATGAATCAACACTATAAATTATATATTTTTTAAAAACACTACAGGATAAATGAATGTATTTTTAATAAAATAATTATAATCCCATTAACAACATAGAACTTGGGTTAATCAATCATCACATTTTTTTTTTTTTCTTTTGATAACGAAGAGCTTATAGTTCTTACACATACAAAAAAAAAAAAAACACAAGAGTGACATATTTAGCTTACTTAGAGTTCAATATATAATTTTATAAACATATAGTAACTATGCATCTATATAAAAATAAAAAAACGTGTTGTGAAGTTTCTGAGAATCTACTCTATTCCACAATTGGAATGTTTATTATAAATCACGTTCATCACTTTTATGGAAGATTTTCTAGTTTGACAATTAATACTGTATATGAGTTCAAGACTTCAAGTTAGCTAGCTTAAAAAAAAAAGAGAGTTACTGCTCCACAAGGACATAAACCAATTGACACATGATTTTTCCACCCAACATATATTACTGTTTTCTAACCATAGTTTACCTGCGTTAGCACATCATTCAGAAGACTTATAGAAAGAACAAAAAGGTAAAGTAATAAACTGTCCAGAGTATGTAGACTAAATGACTATACAAGCAAGAGTTGGATATATACATTTCATGAAACAATATCAGATAGTTGAATAATATGTTGACTATACAACCATGTAGATCAGAAAAAGCTAGCTTTCATATCTTCGTGAAATCACAAAGAGCAAAAATATTTATTTTTGTAACAATTCAATCAAACCATATGTAATAGTAATACATAGATGAGATCAGAGTTATGCAAAAATATGAACGAACTATAGGCATGACAAAGAACAGTACTCACAAGGAGTATAAAATCAGAAAAGCTCAATATTATCTTCAAAAGAGCATTAATATGCCTGTGCAGTTGTGTTTCTGGTTTGTGAGATCTGAAGAAGAAAATCTCAAAAATATTGTTGTCATGTTCTTTATTGGTTCATTTGGTTTATGATAAAGAGAGAATTAACTTGATTGGTTCATTTAGTTTCAATTGAACCGGTCACTGTGCCAATCCAATTGAACCGGTCGTGGTTTGATGCTCACTCTTTTAAGGGTTTACCCTACACACAGTCACTCAGTCACTCACGCAATCGTTGGCACATTCGTTAAGAGTTTAGGGAGAGAGAGAACGAAATCAAGGCGAATCGAAAATGCTGGCTAGGGTTTGTAGTAGATCGGAATCTTCTTTTGCTACTGTTTCTGCGAGATTGTTGTTCAGTACGAGCTTGGTTCATCATCGTCGCGGCGGCAAGAAAAGTAGTAAGGTTGAGAAGAGTAAGCCTTCTTTGAGCGGAGGAACGTTTGGAGGAGAGAGTTTGAAATTGAGGAGTGGGTCTCATTATATCAAAAGCTTAGACGATGCCATTGATCTGTTTGATGATATGGTTCGATCTCATCATCCCTTTCATTCCCCAATTGATTTCAATAAAGTAATTGGTGTCGTCGTAAGGATGGAACGACCCGATGTTGCGATTTCTCTCTATCAGAAGATGGAGTTGCGCAGGATTCCATTTAATATCTACAGCTTCAATATTTTGATGAAATGTTTCTGCGACTGTCACAAGTTGCCCTTTGCTTTATCTACGTTTGGAAAGATCACTAAACTTGGCTTTCATCCTGATGTTGTTACGTTTAGCACACTGCTCCACGGGTTATGTCTTCAAGATAGGATCTCTGAAGCCGTAGTTTTGTTTGATCATATGGTTGAAACAAGATTAACACCCGATGTCGTGACCTTCAACATACTCACGAACGGTCTTTGTATGGAGGGTCGAGTTCTCGAAGCAGTGGCTCTGCTTGATCGGATGGTTGAAGAAGGTCATCAACCTGACGAGATTACTTACGGAACAATTGTAAACGGATTGTGTAAGATGGGTGACACTGTGTCCGCCTTGAATCTGCTTAGGAAGATGGAGCAAACCCACACCAAACCCGGTGTTGTAATCTATACAGCCATCATCGATCGTCTTTGCAAAGACGGGCACCACAACCATGGTCAACATCTTTTCACTAAAATGCATGAGAAAGGAATTATGCCAGATGTTCTCACCTTCAACTGTATGATAGACGGGTTTTGTAGTTCTGGTAGATGGAGTGATGCCGAAAGATTGTTGCGTGATATGATTGAAAGGCAAATCAATCCTGATGTTGTAACTTTCAATGCATTGATCAATGCATTTGTCAAAGAAGGAAAGGTTTCTGAGGCTGAAGAATTATACAGTGAGATGCTTCAAAGGGATATATCTCCTAATACAATCACATATAATTCACTAATCGATGGATTTTGCAAGCACAGTCGTCTAGATGATGCGAAGCACATGTTTTATTTGATGGTTAGCAAGGGCTGTTCTCCCAACGTAATTACTATAAATACTCTCATAGATGGATGCTGTAGGGCTAAGAGGTTAGATGCTGGAATGAAACTTCTCCATGAGATGTCTAAAAGAGGCTTAGTTCCTGATACAGCTTCTTACACTACTCTTATTCACGGTTTCTGTCAAGTTGGGGATCTTAATGCTGCTCAAGACCTTTTCCAGGAGATGATTTCTCATGGTGTGTCCCCTAATATCGTGACTTGTGGCAGTTTGCTGGATGGTTTCTGCAATGATAGGAAAATAGATAAGGCATTGAAATTGTTTGAGGTTATGCAGAAGAGTAAGATGGATCTTAACACTGCTATATATAACATCATCATCCATGGAATGTGCAAAAGTAGTAAGGTAGACGAAGCATGGGATTTGTTCAATAGTCTCCCCCTCAATGGTGTGGAACCTGATGTTCAAACGTATAATATAATGATCAGCTCATTTGTCAATGAAGGGAAATTTTCAAGGGCTGAAGAATTATATGCTGAGATGTTCCGAAAAGGTGTAGTCCTTAATACTTTCATCTATACCTCAATGGTTGATGGGTTATGCAAGCAGAACCGCCTAGATGAAGCTAGACAGATGTTTGATTCCATGGCTAGCAAGGGCTGCTCCCCAAGCTTAGTGACTTTTAATACACTCATTAATGGCTACTGTAAGGCAAGAAGGGTCGATGACGGATTGGAGCTTTTTTGCGAGATGTATCGAAGAGGAATAGTTGCTAACACAATTACTTACAACACTTTGATTCATGGGTTTTGTCAAGTGGGTGATCTTAATGGCGCCCTTGACATTTTCCAGAAGATGGTTTCTAGTGGTGTATGTCCTGATACCATTACTTACAACACTTTGATTCATGGGTTTTGTCAAGTGGGTTATCTTAATGGCGCCCGTGACATTTTCCAGGA
Source organism: Camelina hispida (assembly GCA_023657505.1). NCBI lineage: Eukaryota > Viridiplantae > Streptophyta > Magnoliopsida > Brassicales > Brassicaceae > Camelina > Camelina hispida. The sequence goes on along the minus strand of CP094632.1, from coordinate 44,559,057 downwards.
GATGGTTTCTAGTGGTGTGTGTCCTCCTGATACTATTACTTTCCACGGTATGCTGACAGGTTTATTTAGTAAGGAGGAACTACAGAAAGCAAAGGAAATGTTGGAGGATCTGCAAAAGAGTGTGCCTGGTATGGTCATCTACTCATTTTTATCCAGTCTATTTATTTTTTTCTTCTGGGTTTTTGAGGCGAATGTATATATATACAGCTTTTGCTGCAGAGCTTCTGCTGTAACATCTTGGAAAGTTTGCAACTGATCAAAGTTTGTAACATCTTGGGAAGTTTGTAAATTTTAAGATAGAGATGCCAGATTAACCGTCTCTGATTAGCTTGGTGTGTTTGCTTTGCACTTTGCAGGATCATCAATTGAAGGATGAGTGAAAGAATTGGAAGAGTCAATGCCATCTTCTATAATTCCACATTTCTACACGCCTAATAGCTTCTGCTTTTAATTAGTTCAGGAAAAGAAACAAAATATCAAAGAGTAATGTGATGTTCTGTAATGATGAACTATAAAAGAAGTTTTCAACTTTCAGAGGCTGGTCACACTGCTCTGTTCCATCCTCAAAAATAGTTTCAGTGTTCGACACTGGTCGATTAAAACCGTATCAATTTAACCAAGTCAATTCATAATCGTGTCGATACGAACCGGGAGATCACGTTTGAATTTTGATTTGGACCGGAATGTTTTAACAAGACAAAGAGATAACCACAAAATAATTACGGTTTTTATTAACCGGAAAACTGAACCGGAAATTGGGAGCCACGCAAAATTAGGGTCGCCTTCTTCTTCTTCTTCTTCTTCTCCATTCTTCTCGACGTCATCGGAGGAATCTTCAAGTACCGAGAAAGTGAAAAAATGACGGCAGTCAGAACGATGACGAACATGATTCTACGCGAGTTCATCCATCATCCACTTCTCCTTCACTCTTCATCGAAATCGTGTCAATCGCTTTTGCCATGTCTCCGTCTCACTCCCCGAATCGTTCCAATCCACTCTATTTCCCGGTTCGGATCCATCCGTTGTGCGGCGGCGTCGACCTCCGGTGGAAGCGGTGGTGATCGGAAAGTTTCTTCACGGTTGTCACAGGTTCAACAGATGCTTCATGAAGCAGAGGAAAGAGCTAATTCCGCTGGGAATGAACCTACTCCTCAAATCACTCTAGGTTAAAGCTTTTTTCTTTAAAGTCATTAGAGCCAAATGATTCATCTGTATACATTAAACTCAAATTAAATCGCTTTATCTGATTGCAACAAGAAAGGGAAGGTTTCAGTTTTGTAGTAGCTTGGTGAAAAGCTAATGGATTCTAGAGTTATGTTTTCTTGAGAAGTTTGATTTTGTATGTTCGTTTTGGTATTTTTGCAGACAATGTTACACTTAACTTTGCTAGAAGCGGTGGTCCTGGAGGCCAGAATGTGAACAAATGTGTGTGTGACCTTTTTCTTTTACAGTTCTCTGCATTGTGGTTTTAGGATTACTTGGTTTGGATTTATCAATGCTTATGATTTTACTTCTTATGTTCATTTTCAGTGAATACCAAAGTTGATATGCGCTTCAATGTGAAAAACGCCTACTGGCTAAGTGACAGGATCAGACAGAAAATCTTACTGACGGTTTGTTATCTCTACTGTTTTTTCCATGGAGCAAGTACATATACAATTGTGAAACTGTTATTTGGATCTTGATGTTGTTCGAGTATTTTAGCTGCTTGTTTGTTTCTATGCGTCTGTGTAAATAGCTATTGTTGTTTGTGAACAGGAGAAGAATAGGATCAACAAGGACGGTGAACTTGTGATATCTTCAACCAAAACCAGAACGCAGAAGTCAGTAACCTAATAATCTTCTCTTTCCTATTCCACTTTCAAGAAATTATCCCTTTCTGACTGTATGTTATCTGCAGAGGCAACATCGACGATGCACTTGAAAAACTACAGGTAATACCAACTGACTCTATTGAAATAGTGCGGGTGTTGGTCATGGTGTGTTTTGTTCTATATAAAGCTGAGATGTTTTGGTTTAATCATATAACTGAACAGGCGATAATTGATGCGGCTTCATATGTTCCACCTCCACCATCAGAAGAACAGAAGAAGAAAATTGTGAAGATGTCAGTTTTCAACCTAAACCAAATCCTCTTTTTGTTATAATTCCATCTTTTTCACTCAATCCTCTTCGAATCTTGACGCTGTAAATTCTGACATTTTCAGGGCTGCGAAGGCTGACAATAAACGACTTAAAAGCAAGAAAGTTCTTTCGGACAAGAAATCTGCGAGAAGAAGCCGTGGTAGTTACGATGATTAAACTTAAACCATACAATGGAGTCCAGGTTGATTCTAAAGCTTTTTAACTTAGATGATTATGTCATTTTCTTGGAATTTAATGTAACGCAAGAACAGTCAAAATCTTCCAATAAGAATTGCAGTATATTGGATTTTTATGTACAAACCACACTCTTAATACAAATGATGAACACAAAAAAAGTATCAAACATAACACTCCACGCCTTTTTTTTCTTCTTACTTTCGAATTACATGTTCTTCTCCTGATCTTTGATCAATATGCTTGATCCATTTTCTTTTATTGTTGTTATCACTCTTCCCAGAGCTTCTTGCTGCGGCAACATGAGCGATTTCTAGACCACCAGAAACCGGAAGTGTAACCGTTCTCACAACTTTCCTGTCACTAAACGCTTTTGTCCAACTGAAACACGAAGTGCTTCTTCGGTAACCGCTTCTGCAGACCACTACCGCTCCTCTGCTTCCAAACGCAGCGTTTCTCAAAACGTTTGCTGCGAAATCCTTCTGATCCCAGTCAACTACCAAGAAATCAATCGCTTGTAGCATCTGCATCGTGTGCTCCAACTCTTCTTCTTCCTCGTTCATAATGATCGTCTCCGGCAACTTTGAGCAAGACTGTTCTGTCATGGCTTGAAGATAAGCAGTTTGTGATCTTGCGTTTGGTACGATACAAATGTGTCTTGCGTTTGTGTGTTGACTCGCTACGTTTAAGCCAATGCTTATGGCTATGGTTTCTCCTTCTGACCATGTTTCCACAATTAGAGTCGCGTTCCATCCCGCCGCCATCGCTGCCACTAGCTCCGCTGCTCCCGGTGTTCCAAGATTCTCACACTACACAAAAATAATTCAAAAAAAAATCAAAACAACAAGACAGAACGTGTAAAGATCGAATCCTCGTTCTTTTATATAATTTACACACATCAAATCCTTTTGTCCTGAAATCTCAAACTATAAGACGTGCAAAGATCAAAACATTTTTTTTTTGTCTTCAAATCTCTGATGGTACAAAACAATTGTCAAACTTAGACAATTGGCTTTTTGAGACATGTCCTAAAAGATCGAAAGAAGCTCTATAACTTCGTGAAACAGTAAAGATTTTTCTTTCTTCTTTAGGAAATTTATAATTTGGAAAACGTTACAAAAGTCTTGGCGGTTCATGAACGGAATAATATATGATGAACTTACCGATTTAACAGTGTCGATGTAAGCCTTTGATGCAGTTTCTGGTGACCAAATCAATTTCATCTTCTTTTCCTGCTTGTTCTTTGTTTGTTTTGTTTTCTAACGTCTTCGTTGGGTCAGAGATAGAGTCTAGCGTAAAACCTCCAAACGATGTTTCTGCTTTTATAAACAACAACATGAGATGAGAACAGATATACGAAAAGTCTTGCGTTTAGATATTTTATTCATTTTTTAGGGGACAAAAGTGTTTGCGCGTAACAGTCGTCGACATTACTCCTTATACTTTTGGGTTTTTTTCGTTTTGGCACATATATTATGGAAACTTACAACTTACCACAAATAAAACCCTACTTTAAGCCTTTTCTCAAAGAAAGAAAAAAACAAAACCAACTCATGGTGATATAGTGGTTTATTTTGAGATCAAATTTGAGTATTTCGTTGTGGTTTTGACGATGATAACAGTGGAACGATTCAAACGTTAATCCTTATCATTTTATGAGTTAGTTCGAATCGTTCCACTTCCACTGTTATCAATCTTTGTATTACAATCTAAATGAATTTTCACAATAGTTTGTAATTGATGTTGGTTAATATACTGTTTCATATTTTTTGTATTTGAAAATGTGATGTTATTTATTATTAAAAATATTCATCAAAATTTTACATTTTTTTCGTATATTTGAAAAATAAAAATGCTCTATATCTCTCTCATAAACATGCCAAACATACATAATTTAAGAACATGAAAAGCGGTAACTAAAACTTTGTGTTCCATTATGAATAAATATATACCCGAAAACATAATCCAACTAAAAATCTGAATTGTTTTATAAAAGGCAAGTAATAAATAAATTAATAGATAAAACTTATATCAAGCAAAAAAAAATAAATCTAGTATCAAAGCTTTAATTTGACTTGTGTTAAGTGGAACACAAAATAATTGACACAGAATGGAAGATAAGATAAGGGGTTGAATCTGTAAAACACAATAAAACGAGGGATCCATAACTAATTTATCCCAAAGATGATTTATTCTCTGTTTCTTTTCCTGAAGATATATGTTGGCTTTGTTAGATCATCGTTGACATTAACTTTATATGTCCAGGAGAATCCGACGTGTGAGAGTTTTGGATTTGGATTATAACGAGATTAAACTACATAATCTTTTTAATTAGTAAGTCCGAACCGGCTTAACTATATATTATATATTTAACAAACACAATTTTATATGAAAATGTCCATTGTTTTGGTACAAATAGATAGATACTAACTATCTTTGATTGAATTGACTCGGTACTATGTATATTAGTATTTATAGAATATATTCCACGTACTAAACAGGTTGTTGGTGATTATTCTTCTTAGTTTTTGTTTCTTATACTATAAATTAGATGTTAATTAGTCGAATTAAGTTAATGATATTTCCACCACCCACGTCCTTTGATAAAACCAAAAATCAGACCGATTCTTCCGTTAATGGTTTTAGTCTTTTAGACATATTTTGGATTTGGTCGGCAACTAGTTTTGGACATTTATATGCTAAAGAATGTTTTGAAGAAAAAGAAGAGAATCAATAAAGTTGATTGTATTCATACACAACGTATAAAACATGTGTATAAGCATTTAAGTTTTGATAAGTGAAAAAAAAAAAAGTGTGGTAAGGTAATACTCAAATTCGAATACAGCATCATACTAAACGAAACGTCACATATATATTCAATAATCGGTCGGTTTAATATTTTAACAAAATTACGAATTGGAAAATCTGATAGCACGTTACGTTTGAAGTAATCTTACAATATATGAGAGATGTATATCTATCATACGTGTACATGATATAGTAGTATACATACAAGCAACGGGATCGATTTGTATAATATATAATATGAACTATATATGTGATATATATTTCTTTTTGTTAAAGGAACTTCAATATGAACTATATGAAATACGTGCACATATTACAAACACACAAAATAAGAAGTCAAAAACAGCTGTTCTACTTGGTCAGTTGGTCGTATAACTACATATTGTTGGTGTAAGATGTTGCATTCCCATTAGATGCATAATGAGATATTAATGTTTTTTTTGTTAGGTGGAGATGTTTTCATTTTGATATTTTCTGATCTTACACGATACTTCTGATAGAGCAAATAGAACAAGGTTCGATGTTTGGTTCTTCTTTAACCATTATAATTTAAAAAAATTTGTCTATGACTTAAATGGCATGTGGCGTGGACATATATGATGTAATTATGAATTGTGAATTTAATAAATCAGTGACCATGCTAGAAAATATGATGTTACTTTGAAAAGTAAACTAGTTTATCATTTTAGCTTTTTGGTTACTATGCGTTTTTGTTATGGGTTTCGTCTCTAGGCCCATTGGACTTGTTACAAACGATTCTTTTTTTAGCCTAGGTGTCGGCAAGTGTCAACTCATTCACAACGGTAATATATTTGAGACTCAAAATTTACAACGGTAAGAAAATATAGACGTTAGAAAAGTAGCCGTTGTAAGAACTAATCCAAGCTGTCTATATAAGTGATTCTTGCCCACAACACTACTTCCCACAACATTTCCTACTTCTTCTTCTTCAACATTTCCTACTTACCATTCTCGTAGATTCTGAAAGCAAATGCTTCTCTTTTTCATATGTAAGAGCAAAGAAAAAAACGAGAGAGAGAGAGAGAGAGAGAGAGAGAGAGAGAGAGAGAGAGAGAGAGAGAGCAAAGTTTCTCGTAGTCAAACTCGGCTTTAATTGGTAAGATGTTTCTCTATTTACTAAGTTCTATTTTTTTATTTTATCTTCCTCTCACTAAAAGTATCGTCAGTTTTAAATTTCTACGCACAACAGTTGTTTAATATTGTCTTAATTCTGTTTTGCATGTTCTCGTGTAAGGAAATAACCAGAAGCCTAAGGTGTCTTTGATAAAAGAATCCAGAGGAGGATTCAGACTTTTGCTATTAAGTTTGGTAAGAATCTAATGTTTCTCTCCTTTTTTTGTTTAAGAAACCATCCATTTATGAATCATCTTAATCTAAGGTTCATATTAATTGTAACTGAAACTTGTTCATTTTTGAGAACGGAAAGGTCTTAATTGTGAAAGATAGAGATGTTGTTGTAGTAATTCATGTCATTTTAATTTGTTTCAAATTATCTTTGAGAAAATTTCTGACATTCTTAAAACAACAATTACCGCAGGTAGAGAAAGAAGATCGAATGATATGTAGCTGTCAAGAGACGCGATTAACGATTCACGACAACAACCTTTGACGGGGTTAAACCTTGCACACTTCCCGGGCCAGAGGATCTTCTTGTTGACAAATCCATATACATCATCGCCATGATTTAAGGTAATGATGTTCTTTCATCTCTCTTCTTATGACCATTGCTCTGTTAAAAGGCCTTATGTAATGCTTAAAATTTAGTGAGTTAGGTTGTTAGATTTCATAGGTTAACTCTTTGATCCATCAACGGCTCGTACGTTATATGTTTGTTAGCTATTTTTTGAATGCTGGTTTGATTTTTAAATTGATCCAGACTCCTCAAAGCCTGCAAAAATGTACTTTTATATTATTATATTAGACGGCTACAAATAAATAGTAGTATTTTTTACTTTTATAAAAACATTTCTGTCTTGAACATTAAAGTACAAATTGTTGCAGAAAATATGAAGACACTTTGTTGACATTTCTCCTCTGAAAAAGTGTGGCACTTTTGAACTCTTCGATTTTTATATTCACTCAGGTTTTGGTATTTTTCTCTCTTTAGATGTTAACTTTCTTAAACGCTCATTCTCGTACTTCTTCTTACCATACACTTCATACTCGTATATAGTTGTTTTCTCCAACAAATTTACTCACTTATCTTTCCCCATGCTTAAACGGTTCACTTAAAGATCCTTTCTTACACTTATCTTTATACTACATTTGATCGATTAGACTCACTTTATTAGATCCTTAGCTACTCTTGTTGGCTTGCTTAAATCATTACACACATATTCATATAATTTTCATATATGCTTATTCCCTTGGATTTTAAGTAGATTCGCAGGCCTATTTGCTTCATATTTGTTTTCTCCAACAATTTATACTCTTATCCATGCTTAACACGGTTGAAGATCACTTATCTTTTAGCTACTCATCTTTTAGCTACTTTTGATTAGATAGACTTTTGATTAGATAGACTGATTAGACTTTTAACAACACACTTATCTTTTAGCTACTCATGTTGCATAATCACATTACTCATATAAATTTGTTCACTTGTTAATAATACACTTGTACTAAAGGCGGACCAATCCGCAGTACCACCATTCCAAACCAGTATGCACTACTATTCTATACAATAAAACTCCATACTAATCGGTATTTACTCCTTAAAACTTCCATACCAACTCCATACCAAAAATGAAAGTTGAACCTGAGTGCTTTATTCTCATTTACTTTTGAAAAATGTGTATACCCACAAAATAAAAAATCACAGAAGAGATCGAGGTTGTAGCATAGTTGACCTTACTAGATTTTATGGATACGATTCACTTTGAAGAAGCTGTTTCTACATTGATCTGGGGAAAAGGAATGAACCGAACCGAACGTGATCTTCTTCTTTCATGTCCTGTGTATGGGGTTGGGCAAGCATAATAAGGGGAGCAAGCGTAATAACATCTTTTTCCCAAGACAATAGATTTTAATTTGTAATTCTATTTTTTTTTTTGAACGTTATGGGAATCTAAATAATAGATTTTGATTTGTAATTTTAAAAACATCTTGTAGTAGTTATTATTATTAATTATGATAAAAATATTTTTAATTTGTTTATTCTATACTATACTGTCCATTCCACTCCATAATAAAATGTTAGTGGACACTATCTAGTATGGAGTATATTGAGCAACCATTGCCTAGATTTTTTTTTTTGAGAAAGTGAAATTACAATGGTCATTAGATTTTTTCAACTATCTCTGCAACATATATATGCAACGTACGGAGATTGCAAGACACGAGACCACAACAAACAGCTCTACGTGCAACAAAACTCTTTTTAACTTTCCGATAAGCCATCATTAATTTGCAATAACTTGTGTAGAAAAAAATAAAATAAAAGCGTTCATCGATTATTTTGTACTCCCTCCATTTTAATTTAATTGTCGTTCTGGAACTTAATTTTTGTTTCATAATATTTGTCGTTTTAGATTTTCAATGCAGATGTTTGGTGAATATTTCTGCTGTTTTAAAGTTTTAACCAATCAAAAAATTATGAAATATATTAATAAAGGTCAAAACAGAAAATTTATTAGTTTTCTTAATTTGTGTGCAAAAACCTTAAACGACAATTAAAAAAAAAATCAGAGGGAGTATTAGATTCGAACCCGTACATAATTTGAATGTTTTGATATTTGGTTTAGTTTCAATTAAGAATAAACATAAATGAATGATGATAATTATTATTAGTAATGAAGACAAGTACATAAGATGACAATAAGGAAAAGTAATCTCGTTCCTAAATATGACCAAAACTAAATCATAACCATAATTTGGATATACAGCTTTAACCGTAATCTTTAACCATAAATATTATACTCCTTCCGTTTTATATTACTTGTCATTTTAGAGATAAATTTTTATTTCCTAATAGTTGTCGTTTTAGATTTTCAATGCAAATGTTTAGTAAAACTTCTACTTCTATCCAATTTTATTAATGTTTTGACCAATAAAAAAATTAGAAAATATATTAAAAAAAAGATAAAACATAAAATTTAATAGCTTTCTTAATCTGTGTAAAACAAACTTAAACGACAACTAATAAAAAAGAGAGAGTGTATATACTTATTTTGTCTTTTGTCTAAATTTAAAACAGTACAAGAGTTATAGAAGGAAACTAGCAAATGGGCCAGACCCATCATCTAACACATATTGCATTTAAACGTCGTCGTCGTTATCACTATTCCTTTCACAGCTAAAACGGCGATACACTTTGGTTGTAGACTCCGTGCGTCACTCGCATTGTCCACACCACACAACAGAGAGTAAGAGCCATGTCAACAGATACTAAAGAAACCCGACCCGAATCTAAACCCGAATACCCGGAAACCCAACCTAACGTGGATCTACCCGCTGAAGAACACCCTCCTCTCGGAAAGCTTACCGCCGACGAAGAAAATGTTTCCGATGCTTCTGTGACGGAGACTGACCTCTCGCTCTCCCCGAGTCAATCAGAGCAAAACCTTGAAGAAGAAGAAGAAGAAGACGGCCAAAACTCACTCGATGACCAATCGCCGTTACCGGAGCTTCAACCTCAGCCTCTTCTTCCTCCTCCTCCTCCACCACCTCCTCCAATAATAGAATCTCTCGGTGAGGAAGAATCTTCCGATCTGGTCACGGAGCAACAATCTCAAAACCCTAACGCGCCGGAGCCTAATAATCCTAGGGCAAGAAAACGACGCCGTAGAAAGCGTTTCTTCACTGAGGTAAACTCGAACCCAGCTTTCTCAAGAAACCGCCGCACTAGCGTCGGCAAAGAGGTTGATTCCGAAGCCCTAATCGCAATGTCGGTAGGGTTTCCGGTTAATTCGCTCACGGAGGAAGAAATCGAAGCCAATGTGGTTTCCATCATCGGAGGTAAAGATCAGGCGAACTACATCGTCGTAAGGAATCACATCATCGCTCTGTGGCGATCTAATGTATCGAATTGGCTTACGCGAGATCATGCGCTTGAGTCTATACGTGCTGAACACAAAACCTTGGTTCATACGGCTTATAGTTTCCTTCTTGAGCATGGTTACATTAATTTCGGGCTTGCTCCGGTTATCAAAGAGGCGAAACTAAGGTCTTTTGATGGCGTTGAGCCGCCTAACGTTGTGGTTGTTGGAGCTGGTTTAGCTGGTTTGGTTGCTGCTAGACAGTTGTTGTCAATGGGGTTTAGGGTATTGGTTCTTGAAGGTAGAGATAGACCAGGTGGGAGGGTTAAGACTCGGAAGATGAAAGGTGGTGATGGTGTTGTTGAGGCAATGGCTGATGTTGGTGGAAGTGTTCTCACTGGGATTAATGGGAATCCGCTTGGTGTTTTGGCTAGGCAGCTTGGTTTGCCTCTTCATAAGGTTAGAGATATTTGTCCTTTGTATCTCCCTAGTGGGGAGCTTGTTGATGTTGGTGTTGATTCTAAGATTGAGGCATCGTTTAATAAGTTGTTAGATAGGGTTTGTAAGCTTAGACAGTCGATGATAGAGGAGAATAAATCAGTAGATGTGCCGTTAGGAGAAGCGCTTGAGACGTTTCGATTGGTTTATGGGGTTGCCGAGGATCAGCAAGAGAGAATGCTTTTAGATTGGCATTTAGCTAACTTGGAATATGCAAATGCTACATTGTTGGGGAATCTTTCAATGGCGTATTGGGATCAAGATGATCCGTATGAGATGGGTGGTGATCATTGTTTTATTCCAGGTGGGAATGAGATATTTGTACATGCTTTGGCGGAGAATCTTCCAGTTTTCTATGGGAACACTGTCGAGAGCATCAGATATGGAAGCAATGGGGTTTTGGTTTATGCTGGGGACAAGGAGTTCCACTGTGATATGGCTCTTTGCACAGTTCCGCTAGGTGTTCTGAAGAAAGGCGCGATTGAGTTTCATCCCGAGCTTCCTCAGAAGAAGAAGGAAGCAATCCAGAGACTGGGGTACGGATTGTTGAACAAAGTAGCGATGTTGTTTCCACATAACTTTTGGGGTGAAGAGATTGATACTTTTGGGCGATTAACCGAAGATTCGACCACAAGAGGAGAGTTCTTCTTGTTTTACAGCTACTCTTCAGTCTCCGGTGGACCATTACTTGTAGCACTTGTAGCTGGAGATGCTGCTGAAAGATTCGAGACATTGTCGCCTACTGATTCCGTTAAACGGGTCTTGCAGATACTACGCGGAATATATCACCCGAAAGGAATCGTTGTTCCTGATCCTGTTCAAGCCCTGTGTTCCAGATGGGGCCAAGACAAGTTTTCATATGGTTCTTACTCGTATGTTGCGGTCGGATCATCAGGAGATGATTACGACATTTTAGCTGAGAGTGTCGGTGACGGAAGAGTGTTCTTTGCAGGTGAAGCTACTAACAGACAATATCCAGCTACAATGCACGGAGCCTTCTTGAGTGGGATGAGAGAAGCAGCAAACATACTTAGAGTTGCTAGAAGAAGAATATCATCGTTGGCTTCAAATCTTAACCAGACCAGCATCGACAAAGAAGAAGAAGAGGCAGACGAAGAAGAGGACAGCTGCTTGGAACATTTATTCGAGACACCCGATCTGTCATTCGGGAATTTCTCGGTGTTGTTTACTCCGAATTCGGATGAACCTGAATCCATGTCATTGTTGAGAGTGAGGGTCCAAACGGAGAAACTCGAATTGGGTGTTTGGTTTTACGGCTTAGTGACAAGGAAGCAAGCGGTTGAGCTTAGTGAGTTGGAGGGAGATGAGTTGAGAAATGAGTACTTGCGTGAAAAGTTAGGGTTTATTCTCGTGGAAAGGAAGAGTCTTTCTCAAGAAGGGGAATCGATGATCTCTTCGCTCAAAGCTGCCAGATTGAATCGACAGATCTTTGATTAGTAGTTAAATGGTTTAGATTATATTGTATTCAGCTTCTTTACCTCTTCTTCTTGTAAAATTGCTGTTCTAATCGTTTTTTTATACTTTTTGAAGAAAAAAAATTGGAAAACAAAGCTTTGTTATTTGACATGTGACATGTATAATTTAACAAAATCCTTATAAACTATATTCTAAATTTAACATAGTTATTCCACGCTTAAAAAAAAATTTTAAACCTTGAAAATCAATATTTGTGTTTGTAGTATTTTTGCATATCCAAAAATTTTGTCAGTATTTAAGGCAACAAATTTTGAAAATGTGGTATCTTTTACCCATCAACATCAAATCTTAGTATAATTTGTGTTGGAATAAGTTTATATTGTTTGGTTTTTCCTATTTGTACTTGGAATCAGTTTTATTTTCTTTTGAGCTAATTTGTGTGGTTCTACTTGAAATGAGTTTAATCTTGTATAGATTGTCTGATTTGCTTGGGTATTTAGTATTTACCGATCGGTGAACTAATGCTCCTTAGGTGCTCTTAGTGTAATTTGTGTTGGAATCAATTTATATTGTTTGATTTTTCCTATTTCTACTTAGAATCAGTTTGTATCTCTTCTTTAAATCCCTCTTATGTTCTTACTGTTATTTGAGTTTATTGTTATCTTTGTTTTGTTTTTGTTCTCTAAAAAATGTACTCTATTAGATTAAAATGACATCCACCATATCAACATTTTAGTTATCTATTTTTTTTTAAGTAATAGATACGCTTCTAGTCTATTTATAAAGTTTGTTAAGTAAAGTTTTACAATGATATAGTCAATCGCTAGTGCAGATAAAGTTCACAAATGCATACAAAACCATTCGTTTTCAAATAATGGTAAAAAGGAAAAATAAAATAAAAACCTAATCTAACCCAAATAAAACATGATCGTACATATAAATTTACTACTAATTTTTTTTGTTTGTTTATTAGTATAAAACATGAGCATTGCCACTAATAGTATTTCATTTAAATTAAATTTAAAATTCCATCAGTTCCATTATTTCATTCCATTCAGAAATAATTGTGAAAATTTTCATCTAGAATCCAAAATCTTAAGTATTTCTTACCAATCAGAAAAGCAAAACAATAAGGATTTCTGAGACCTTATTAAGTATTTACCAATCCTAGTCTGTCTAAACAATAAGTCAAAAAGCAAAACAATCCAAAATTCTAATTAATCGGACACTCCAAAACGACGTCGTCTTGTCTGTCTCTCTCACCTTCACATTAAAAAAAAACGTTACAACACTCGTCGTCAGGACTAAAAGAGGATTTGATTTGATTTCTCCACAAGAGATCCGACCCGAACCGGAAAACCCAGAAGAACCGAATCGAAGATGGGAAAGGATGGTTTGAGCGACGACCAAGTCTCATCAATGAAGGAAGCGTTCACGCTCTTCGACGCAGACGGCGACGGCAAAATCGCGCCGTCGGAGCTCGGAATCTTGATGCGATCACTCGGCGGCAATCCAACAGAATCACAACTCAAATCGATCACAGCTACCGAGAATCTATCCTCTCCGTTCGATTTCAATCGATTTCTCGATCTAATGGCGAAACATCTGACAACAGAGCCGTTCGATCGCCAGCTTCGTGATGCCTTCAAGGTACTCGACAAGGAAGGTACTGGATTCGTAGCTGTAGCGGATCTGAGGCATATACTTACTAGTATCGGTGAGAAGTTGCAGCCGAGTGAGTTTGATGAGTGGATCAAAGAGGTTGATGATGTTGGATCTGATGGTAAGATCCGTTATGAGGATTTTATTGCTAGGATGGTTGCTAAGTGAGTGAGAGAGAGAGAGAGAGAGATCTAAATCCCTAATTTGAAATTATAACATTACTCTCTTCTCTTTTGTTTGATTTAAATGTGATGACTTGAACGGATCTTAGGGTTTGTTTCTGAAATGTTGATTTGTTAAATGTAATTTGGGAGTGTTTGGTGTTAGATTATATTCCACAGAATTGATAAATCTCTTTTCTTCTTAATGAGTCTGATAATTTAATTGAGTTGGATTAAGCTTTGTGAGAATGTTAGACATGTTCATTGGTGATTGAACACCTTAGCCTTCATGTTCTGCATCAAATCGTTGCTCTTTTGTCTTGTTCATTACTACTTGGTTTGGTGGAACTTAGTAGGATTGCTTGGGAACTTGGGATATTTGGTATTAGAGATCTTGCGTTTGGTCTTCAGCTTTGTTAATTTAAAACACCATTGGAATGAATGGTCTAATCATGTGAAGATGTGCTTGTTGGGTTTCAAATGAAAAGGATCATAAACTTGATGAAACACAGATTATTAGGAAGTAAGAGTCTATCTTTTTCTTCTCTTTTTATCTCTTTTTTCTTCAAATTTTAAGCAACAAGTGTCTAGACATTATGTTGCAATGAGGTTTGTGGGTTCTAGTCGTGGTGGTTAGTGGTTCGGGTTGAGCTCGTTAAGGTTTGTTTAGGTGAAATGCCGATAGGATGAGGTGGGTTAATTTTGTTTCAAGGTAGACGATGAGTTTTAATAACCGTTTAAGTAACTTATCTCTGTTATAGCATCAGAGGGTTTATATTTTTCGCGTTTTCAATAGGTGGGATTGTACAATGCAAATTGTTTTGGTTTGGGTTAAGGATACAGGACTGGGTGGAACTTGGAACCCCATTGAGGGCAGGGTGATTTGTAAACGATTAGAAGTTGGTAGAGCTACAAAGTTCAAAACATTAGAGACAAGACAAGCATAGGAAAATGAGCTGAATGTAAAATATGGGAATCGAGGAAAGTGAGATCTCGAGGTGTATTTTACAAAAAGATAGACACTTGTAATAAGGGAACCAATGTGAGCAAGTGGGAGGACACATGGTATCATATTGAGAGAGATTAATACCACCAAATGACTGAGATAATCGACCAGTGTGGCCAGTTAAATTGAACCGAATGGAACCAAACCAAACCAAATTTGGTTTTGGTTAATGGATTGAAGGTTATCCATGGATATGGTTGGATACATTGGTTATCCGAATCAAATCGAACTCATATTAAAAATATGTTTTAGGCTAGGATTGATTTGTAAACTTATGAAGACTACAACGTCAAATTGTCAATAGAATTCAATTTAGATAAGGTAATAGAAATTATACTAAAAACCAAACCAATATCATATATATAGACCAAAACACCAAAATATTTAAATAAACCAAATATCGAAAGTAGATATATCGTTAAATTATAATCAAATTTATTTAAATAATATTTTAAAAAAGATTACAGTTTTGGATACCAATGAACCGAAAACAAGTGGGAGGACACATGGTATCGAATTGAGAGAGATAATAATACCACCAAATGACTGAGATAATCGAACCAGAGTGGGTCTCAAATTTTCATTTTGGTTTTACATCATTTTTTTTTTCATATATGGACAACGCAACCGTAAGTTTATACTACAACCAAAAAAGAAAAGTAAAGACAAGGGACAAGAGTCAGTTTTTCAATCGTAACATTGTGCGGTGGCTAGCCTACTTATTTGTAGGCTCTAGCTATCACTATCTATGGTTCTACATCCACTCATCCTGTTTCTAGGTCCACACCCATAAATGGAAAAGAAAAAGTAGTGAATCATAAATTTATGAATATGTAGAAACATATTTTTTTCTCCTTGTTAAAGAAAAGTTATAATGATATTTCGTAATATATAAAGTGTATTAAATTAATCATCAAAGAGTTACATTAGTATGTGTATTTTAATTTTATTAATCGGAATAATATAATTACAGTAAAACCTCTATAAATTAATAAAGTAGGGACCATGAAATTTTATTAATTTATAAAGGTTTTAATTTATCGATAAATTAATAATTATTAATCTATAGAGAGATTTTCCTGTTTTGGTAAAAAAATATTGAAAATAAGATTTAATCTTTATAACTAATTTATTTATAAAATCAATTACAATGAAAATAACAATTATCATGTTTTGAAGATAGCAATCAAAAATTTTTATATGGTAAAAGTATTAAAAAATAAATTTTAATAAAGATTAATGTGTAGATATATATATATATATAATTATTAATTTATATTATTGATGGAACCATATATTTATAAAAGTTTCAAAAAAATATTATTTTATTATATTATCGAATATTGTCGAAGATTATACTAGTCCTAATTTGGGATGGAAAAATTTATTAATTTATAGTGATTATTAATTTACCGAGTATTAATTTATAGAAGTTCTGTCGTAAATGGTAGGTGTTAGTGATACCTAGGTGTCATACTGTCGTAGACTCATAAAACAAGTTTAAGTTAGATAGTGTGCATCATCGAATTGAACTCGGAAAAACAAACAAACTTAGTTAGTAATTTAGAAGGAAGATACTTTATTGCATAGAATAAGTTAAACCAATCTACTGGTCCTATAAATCTCCACGTTTTAGTTTAAACTTTCAAGAATTAGATACCGTTTTGATTAAATGGATAAACTCTTTATATTATTGATAGACCTAACTCATCTCCCAAAAGCTAAATTAAGAAAAACATATTAATTCTTCCAACGTGGGACTAACAATCTGACCATCTGAATTAATAAATAAGAAAACAAAAAGAAAGATATATAGAGATGCAAATTATCAAACGCAATCTACTTTTAAAATATTAATTTGGTAAACTCTATACATCATCACATGGTTAGAGCCAATTAATTTGGTAAACTCTATACATCATCACATGGTTAGAGCCAATATATAAATGATGAACAATATTTGGGTGAATCTCTTCTCAGATAAGAAAATAAAATATGTATACATTATTATAAAATTATAAACTTAAATTATTTGTAAACCCAAACCGATATATAATTTTATTGTAATTGTAAAATTTAAATTTTAATCATCTTATTTGTAAATCCAAACCGACATATAAATTCGTCATAATTGTAAAATCTAAATCCTAACTATCTCATTTGTAAACCCAAACCGACATATAATTTTGTTCTAATTGTAAAATCTAAACCCTAACCATTTCATTTGTAAATCCAAACCGACATATAATTTCGTTCTGATTATAAAATCTAAACTCTAACCACTCCATTTATAAACTCAAACCGAAATATAATTTTGTTTTAATTGAAAAATCTAAACCCTAACCACCTCATTTGTAAACCAAACCGACATATAATTTTGTTTTAATTGTAAATCTAAACCCTAACTACCTCATTTGTAAACCAAAACCGACATATAATTTTGTTTTAATTATAAAATCTAAACCTTAATTCTCATTTATAAATCCAAACCGATATATAATCTTGTTTAAATGTGAAATATAAACCAAGTAGATATTTAACTTTACTTAAATAAAAATATAATGAATTTGTTTGTTTTCTAATTTATTTTTTAAATGAAATATTAAATAGAACATTTTGATTGGTTGAAAGGGGAGGGTTGAATACAAATGTTCTTTTTTTCATAAATGATTTCACAGATGCGATCGTACTTAGACTCATGAATATAAACAACTTGACAAGAATTTTATTACGTTGACAAACTCTAGCTTAGAATATAGTTTCGTGTTGTGTATATATATACTGGTGAAGTTCTGATCTAACCAAAAAATGAAACGATCACATAGTCGAACCAAACTTAAGGTTTTTTCTCTGTGTGTTTAAATTAGTTTTCTAGCATTTGTAAATGACATCAACATTTTATAAAACAAATAGCCTAAACCATTTGCATGGTTAGAATAAATTAGTAATATATCTCGTAGATGCGATCAAACGTAGAACTGTTAAAAAGCCTTAATAATTGTTTATTTCTTATTAACATTGTTGTTTAATTGGACTAAGTAAACTATATAATTTTTTCTGTTTTCTCAGCTTTTATAAGTAACTGTATTGAGAATAGTCAGAAGCTCTCACTCAAACGATGGCTGAACCATCTTTTGCTCGTCTCTCTCTCTTGTTCTTTGGGTTTCTCCTTATCTTCGCCACATACTCTTGGGTCTTTGGACCCGATTCAGGCTTCTTGTTTGGTACCCGAGTCGGAAAAACTCTAGGGTCGGATCCTAGGGTTCGCGTTAATCACTCTACCGAAAAGCCTCGCCATCCACTTGATCCACTAACGGTGAGAGAAATCGAGAGAGTTCGAACCATACTCTCGGGTTATGACCCGGGTTTCGGTTCCGGTTCGGCTACGGTTCACTCAATGGCTCTCGATGAGCCGGAGAAGAGACGTGTCGTCAAGTGGAAGAAGGGAAACAAGCTTCCATCACGAAGAGCTGCGGTGGTAGCGTATTGGGGTGGTCAAGCACATGAGATAACGGTGGATCTTGATTCGGGTCGGGTCGTTTCTGATTTGGTTAACCGGACTTCAGGGTACCCGATTCTCACCTTGAACGACGTCTTCGCTGCTTCGCAGGTATCGATCCTTTTCTTGAAGATTTCGATTTAGCTTAGTGGGTTGGTTCGGTTCACAAACAGAAACAAACAAAACTAAGGATAGATTAGATTTTGTCTGGCTATATCCAATATCTTATCAGTTCTTTATATTTCTTCTTTCAGTTCAGTGATTAGGTTCGATTTTTTATTATTAAAAACTGAATCGATTTTAATCATACTAGACTTATTTTAATATCTAATTTATTTTTGCGTTTGTGCGTTAAGGATCGGATCGGATCAGTTTACTTTAAATACAGAGACCACTTTTAATTTTTAACTGAAAGTTACAGGTTTTTGTACTTTTTTTTTTGTCGGTTTAGTACAAGACCCTTTTTGTCTACAACTCTCACTCATACACTTCGAAGTTGAGCATGTGTTGGGGTCACCAACATTACACCAAAAACTCCAAAGACCTAACCGAGTCCACTTTTTTTTTAATAACTTTTGTCAACAACAACATTGTAGGTTCCTTTGAAGAGCGTCGAGTTCAACCGCTCCATCGAAGCACGTGGGGTTAAGTTTTCCGATTTAGTTTGCATCACGCCGTTCGCGGGATGGTTTGGACCAGAGGAAGAAGGACGTAGAGTCATAAGAGTCCAATGTTACACGTTACAAGGCACTACGAATTATTTCATGAGACCACTCGAAGGCCTTTATGTAATGGTCGATATGGACAAATTGGAGGTTATCAAGATTATCGATAAAGGCCCAATTACCATTCCTAAAGCCTCCGGTACAGAATACCGGTTTGGTGTTCAGAATAAACCGGTGCATATGGATCCAATTAACCCTATTTCGATGGAGCAACCGGATGGTCCAAGTTTTAGGGTCGAAGATGGACATCTAGTTAAATGGGCCAATTGGCAATTCCATATTAAAGCGGACCAACGAGCCGGTATGATCATATCTCAGGCCACGGTTCGTGACTCCGAGACAGGTATATAATAAGACCATATATCTCAACTATAAATAAAAATACATCAAAAGAAATAAAATACCTAAATTTGGACTATAGATCCACTTTGGAAAAAACTATTCTTAGAACCGACCCAATATGGTCGATCAAACCGGTCAAGTTAGATGCCACAAAATTGTGTCAATATGTCACAATGACACTATCATATAAATTTTCTAAATTTACGTATAGAGAACGCACAACACACCCCTTAGTGTTTATTTGTGTGACGACTGACGAGGGCAGGTGAACCAAGAAGTGTGATGTACAAAGGATTCCCATCGGAGTTGTTCGTACCATACATGGACCCGGAGGAAGGTTGGTACTACAAAGGTTACATGGATGCAGGCGAGCTCGGTTTAGGACCCACAGCCATGCCGCTCGTGCCACTCAACGATTGCCCTCGAAATGCTTACTATATAGACGGCGTTTTCGCCTCTCCAGACGGAAAAGCCATTGTTCAACCTAATATGATATGCTTGTTTGAACGCTATGCAGGCGATATTAGTTGGAGGCACACTGAGATTGTATTCTCCGACGCTGACGTAAGTATTTGGACCTAAGGGTATTAAATCTACTTATAGGCTTTTAGCTTTGCTTTTTACTTTGTATGAGAATTAGTTTCTAAATTGAAGATTTAATAGGTAAGAGAGTCAAGGCCAAAAGTTACATTGGTCGCTCGAATGGCAACTTCGGTTGGAAACTACGACTATATTTTTGATTGGGAGTTTCAGACTGATGGTTTGATCCGCGTTACGGTATGTCAAAACATTGTCATTTTGTTTGGTTTTGTATATGAAATTGTTAACTTTCCTTATATAAGTTAATGTAATTGTTTGTTAGGTCGCAGCTTCGGGAATGTTAATGGTGAAAGGAACACCTTACGAGAATGTAGATGACTTAGGTGATAAAGAGGATGACGCTGGACCGTTAATCTCTGAAAATGTGATCGGAGTCGTCCATGATCATTTCATAACGTTTCATCTAGACATGGACATTGATGGACCGACGAATAATTCTTTGGTTAAGGTTCATCTAGAGAAGAAGAGAGTTCCTACGGGAAAATCACCGAGGAAGAGTTACTTGAAAGTTAAGAAATATATAGCCAAGACTGAGAAAGATGCTCAGATCAAATTGAGCCTCTATGACCCATATGAATTCCACATTGTGAACCCAAACCGAAAATCTCGGGTTGGAAACCCGGCTGGTTACAGGATCATACCGGGTGGTAATGCAGCGAGTTTACTTGATCGCGATGATCCCCCTCAAATTCGAGGTGCATTCACTAATAATCAGGTATTTTATTTTAGGCTATGTTCTTATGTATGAGATTCTGATTAGATGAAGTCCCGGTTTATGACTTAATCTGTCCAAATGTTTGGTTTAATCGGTTCAGATATGGGTGACTCCGTATAACCGGTCAGAACAATATGCCGGAGGAGTTTTAATGTACCAGAGCCATGGTGATGACACACTTCAAGTTTGGTCAGACCGGTACGAAACGAATTAATGCACTATGCCAATTGAGTCACACCGTTTCTGGTTAGAGTTTTTGGGTTGGAACATTCCTTTGAGATCTTTTATTTTGTGGTGAAACAGGGACCGTCCGATCGAGAACAAGGACATAGTGTTGTGGTACACACTAGGGTTCCATCATGTACCTTGCCAAGAAGATTATCCGGTTATGCCAACCGTTGCAGCTAGCTTCGAGCTTAAACCGGCCAATTTCTTTGATTCCAATCCGATTCTTGGGCTCGCGCCTTTCTTCAACAAAGACTTACCGGTCTGTAAACCGTTTGCTTCATCTTGATTGGTTCGGTCTGACATAGTTTTAGATCAGATCAAACCAACGGTTGTAGAAGTTTATTACCGTTTTCTCAATAATACCAAAACGTTCAACATATAATTCTTAGAGAAAGCCCATAATATTGTTGGTGGTTTTTGTTTCATTGAAAAAAAAGATTTCATCTACACTTGCTAAAATAATTTGTGTTATACTTTTTCCTCGAAGTTTGTACCATGCAATTTGAGGTACTGAAGTTTTAGGAAAATATCAGAGAATTGGGTTTAATATTCCTTATGCTTTATTTTACAACCCTCCATTTTTTCAACTCTCTACTTTATTTTACAACCCTCCATTTTTTCAACTTTCTCACATCCATATATTTCCACATATTTATTACTTATTCAACTCACACACTTATTAATTATTTGGTTAGACAATGTGTGGTTGGTAAACAATGATAGATTTTTAACGTGTTTGATTGGACAAAACAAAAAAATTGTTTGTTTATAATTTCAATTAATCACACATGTAGTCATAATCAATGGACCAAAAAAGTCATTTATATATCATTGTGGTAATATTTAACTCTTTGTCGCAATATTTAATGTCATTTATTTTTTACTGTGGTACAGACTACAGAGTCCCATTAATCACACCTGTAGTCATAATCAATGGACCAAATAAATTGATTGATAATCAATACACTGTGAAAATGAATTGATGGACGTTTTCTTGCGTAGCAAATTCATGGAGTAGGCAGAGGACCATATCCAAATATTTCAACGTTTGTACTCTTGTACGTACTACTTTTAAAATTTTAAATGTGGATTTGAAGTCTTTAAAATTTTAAATGTGGATTTGAAGTCTTCATCGTGACGAGGATTTCAATTTGATATATTATTATATCAATATATTACAAATTAAACGATGATGATAATGGGTTATATTGCGTGTTTCACCAAAAAAAAAAGGTTATATTGCGTGTTATTTGGAAATGTTAAACTGAAGAAAAAAAATCAGGTTATTATTTAAACCTTCAATAATTTGGTTGGTGAACCTAATGATTCTTTTACCTTCTTTCTTTTGATACCAATGTCAATGTTATAAAGTATGATGCTTTAACTTCTCAACACTTTGTTCAAATTGTTTCTCTTTTTGCTTTCGTCAAACCCATTTCAACCGGTTTCAATCGTTCCACATGAATTCCATCTTGTCAACCGTCCTTCCTGCTCCCGAAGATCCCATTCTCAGTGTACTCTAAAGGCTCTTCATTAATTAATTTTTACACATCTCTTTTGTTGTTATTTCGACAAAATGTAGATCAAGTGTTGTGTTTTTATGTTAATCTTTTTCTTACATATATACATTTATACGATTATGGAAACAGGTTGCTTTTGGTTGTAGAGATGATCCTAGTCCGGTTAAGTTGAATTTGGGTTTAGGTGCCTATCGGACTGAGGTAATCAATCTTATAAAATAAATGATCAAGTTAATCAGCCATTCTATGAGCTCATGTTATAATTAGTTTTTTTTTTTTTTTTTTTTGTGAAGGAAGGAAAGCCTCTTGTTCTTGATGTTGTGAGAAGAGCAGAGCAACAGTTAGCCAAGGACCTGTAAGTTAATAAATTTTTGTTAATTTAAAGCAACTTTTGTGTATATCGAAAATCCTTAAAATTTTTGGTTATCCTAAATACTTTTTTTTCATTAAAAAAAAAGAAACCGAAATGGAAACACAAACTCAGCCAATGATTTTTTATTTTTCTGATTTTACCTCAAGGTCTAAGAACAAGGAGTATCCTCCCCTTACTGGACTTCCTGATTTTAATAAATTAAGTGCCAAGCTCATCTTGGGTGATGATAGGTAATCTCTTCACTGCTATTTTCTCTCGTCTTTTTTAAGTTTATGTTATTAAATTATCATTCTACTTACTATAATAGCTGTTTTGTTTTCTTTTGTTTTGTTTTGGGCAGTCTTGCTTTGAAAGAGAATAGAGTTGTCACAGTCCAGTGTTTGTCTGGTACTGGTTCTTTGAGAGTTGGAGCTGAGTTTCTAGCAAATAACAACAAAGAAGTAAATAATTTCACTATTTGTTTAATTTTGTCAATGGCTTGTAAGAGAAATTGAAAAAGTCGTATTGAAATTTGCCACATACATATTGCTACGTATTAGTGAGGACACATTGGGGAACTTGTTCCTTTTTGGATGATTGTGTTTCTGTATGTTTTTTACAGCGTACAGTTTTTCTTCCCATACCAACTTGGGGAAATCATTTCAGTATTTTCACTTTCGGGGATTTATCTATAAAGCATTTCCGTTACTATGATCCGAAAAGCCGAGGACTCGACTTCAAAGGTTGTCTTTAAAATTTTGTCCTTAAAAGTTAAAACTCTCTGTTTTTTTTTTTTTTTTTTACTTGTAACATTCATCATTGTTACATTTTTTCTAATTAGTTATGTTTAGTCCCATTTTGATTGACCCACTCACACCAAACTTTAACCAATTCTTTCATGATAATATGTTAAAGTGTATACCAAGCATTGCTTCTATTCCAAGAAAAAAAAAAAAAAAAATCATTGCTCTAAGGGAAGACTTGATTTCAAACAGGTTTGCTTGAGGATCTTGGCACTGCACCGCCTGGAGCGATAGTGGTCTTGCAAGCTTGTGGACATAACCCCACAGGAGTTGACCCAACATTCGAACAATGGGAACAGATTAGGCAAATAGTGAGATCTAAAGGCTTGTTACCCTTCTTTGATTGTGCATATCAGGTAAAGTCTTATGTTTGTTGTGCTAGTTGTGATTTTTCTATTTAATAAGTGTTATTTCCTCATCTTAGTCCGAGGTAAAAAAAAACGCAACATGACTCATTTTTTTTTCTCTCTAAACTTTTCAGGGCTTTGCTAGTGGTAGCCTTGACTCAGATGCACAAGCGGTTCGTATGTTTGTTGCTGATGGAGGTGAATGTTTGATAGCTCAAAGTTATGCCAAAAATATGGGTCTCTATAGTGAGCGTATTGGCGGTCTTAACATTGTAAGAAACTAAGATTTTCAGTTTCATCGTCACTAAGTTTTTTGCATTTTGCATTTCTATATTGTGCTGGAGAATTTGCTATTTACATTTGCCAAAAGAAAAGTAGTCAAATTTTTTTACACCCAAACATAGATACTGAGTTTGAAACAAGGGCAGGCCATATAATCTTTGTGGTCTAATAAATGTGAAGGTATGCGAATCAGAAGATGTGGCTAGGAAAGTTGAAAGCCAAGTGATACTCATCGTGAGGTCAATGTATCTCTGCCCACCTACCCATGGAGCATCCATTGTTACCACAATTCTTAATAACAGGTAATGGTCATACATGCATATACGAAGGACTTAGTATCATTCTTGATGTGTTGAACTACTTATTAACATTGTTTGCGCTTCGTTTACTTGTACGGAATCATGCATAATAGATTTTGATATGTACATACCTTTTGGCAGTGATATGTACAACGACTGGACCATTGAGCTGAAAGGAATGGCTGACCGCATAATTAGCATGCGTCAACAGTTATATGAAGCCATACAAGCTAGAGGTTTGGTTTAATGTATTTTTGCTCCTTCACTTTTTTTGTTTTGTTTTGTTAATCTTCTCTCAGATTTGAAACATTACATTCATAAGTTTTGCTCAGGTACACCTGGCGATTGGAGTCACATTATTAAACATATTGGAATGTTTACTTTTACCGGATTGAATGAGGAGCAAGTTCGCTTGATGGCCAAAGAATATCACATCTACATGACTTATGATGGGTAAGAGAACTATCAAATATGTATTGTAGTCTTTTCAAAGGATTACAGTACTAGTTAAAAATTACAGAGGATAATTAGGAACAATTAGATACATTAACGCCTTTTGTCATTCATTTCACTTAGTACTATATAGAAGTGTCATTTTGTTATCATTTAGTTGATAGTTGTAGAACTTTAAGAAACGTATATATAATAGGGATGAACGTATGAACGGAATTAAATGAAATATTGACATTTGACTTATTTCTTTTGCAACTTTGGAAAGGAATATTTTGCTCATTTGTTTTTCAAATTTTCAAAGAAAGATAATTCTTTTTCCATCTATGTTCTTTGTAAATGCTTGAAAAAGTATTAGTTTTGTCCTCTAGTCTTAGTGGGAATGTCTTGAAGCATTTAAGACCGTTGTTAAACCATTCACTTCTATCATAAATTAAAAGTTAGTATTTATTTGTGTATTTTCATGAGAATAAAAACTTAGCTTCAAAATGAAAATTTTGTATTTGCAGGAGGATAAGCATGGCAAGTCTAAGTTCGAACACAGTTCCTCAACTCGCTGATGCTATACATGCTGTTGTTACTCGCTTCATCTAAACTTTTGTGTACTCTCTCTGTTCTTTGTTGCCAAACCGACCAAAATGAGGATTGTGACCTTTAATTAAAACCAACAAAGTTTCTTTTATTTTGTTTTCATTATCATGTTATATGAATCCACTCACAGTAGACGAATTAAATCCAATATATTAGATTACACATATGCAAGTCAAAAACTCATAAATCATACTCAAATATGAATATACAGAATACAAATAATAGAGTCCGGTTAAGACCGGTAAATATACGAACATGGGACTCAATGATGAATCAGATAATAATACAAAACACGTGAACCAAAAATACTTATATATATATATCATTAAATAAGTTAAACCAAAAGCAAACAAATCTCGAGAATTATTGAGAAATAATAAACCGGGTTAAACAATCTGACAACCGGGTTAATCCGGTTTAAAGATTTCAGAAGAAGATGGATGAGATCAAAGACAAGATCACGGTGGTGACTACTCCATAACCGGCGAGCTTGTTTCCGGCTCCGGCGTCATTCTTGGTATTATTATTTCCAGCTGAAAAATTAGAAATCCACATAAGACAAATCATCAATTATACAAATTATTACTTAAAACAAATATAAAAATTAGTCTGACATGTTTTTAGTGGTTTTGTTTTGTCTGATTATACAAGTCAAATATTCAAGACACAAGTAAAAGCTGGCATTCACACTCTGTTTATGTTTTTTTCTATTTAAACAAAAAAAAAAAAAAAAACAGAGAAATCTGGGAAAATTAAAAACAATTGAATTGTATGACTTGACTAATCAACATTTGATTTGGTTAATAAATTCCAAATAATCACAATCGAATAATTCAATTAATACACAATCAAGTCGATCAAAAGCCACTTGGAATTTTAATTTCAAAATAGTTGAAAAAATAATAAGAAAAGTAATTGTAAGGAGTAGGTGAAGTGTTTTGTTCATACCTGGAGGAGGTAAAGAAGCTTTTGGCGATGGAGCTCCTTTAGCTGAGAAAAATCAAACAAAACCATGATTATCAAATTGTAAATCTCGAATTCATAATAATCACAAAAGATATTAACACTAGTCAAAGCTATTGAAATATTACCTAATCATATTAATCAGAATCCACAGATCCATTTCATACAAATCAAAGAAGCCAATACATGTACCCTAGTGGTTTATGCTATAGTGTTTTGTTACTGTGTCACAAAAAAAGAAACAATATGAGATCTGAGAAAAATAGAATTGCTTACTGTTACAAGCGGAGAGATTAGTTTTGACATCGCAACGGTTGCTGAGACCAAGAGCTTCATCAGTAGTGACATTGAAATTAGCGAGCAAACCAGGAGTTGTGTAGATGGTACAGAGACAGCTAAGTTCTTTCTCCACAGCTTCTTTGATAGAGTCGCAACAAACCTTGGACGGCTTCGTTGTTACGTTCAAGAAGTTGAAGCAAGGGACTAGCTTGCTCACACACTCAGTCTGTGCTTCTACAGCCGGCACCGAAACCAAAGCCATCACCGTCATCGCCGCCGCAAAGATCATCATCACCTTCATCATTTCTTCTTTTTACCTCTCTCTCTCTCTCTCTGAGCTTTTTTTGTCTTTTGGGGGTTACTTGTGAGTTTTGGTTTTGCTTTTGTTTTTGGTTATTAATATTTATAAACTTTGCTTGAGGGAACCTTTCGCATTTTACTTTAAATTTAATACTACTACAATAATTCAACAAATGAGTCTTGTTTCTTTTTTCTTGATAATAGAATACTTCAACGAGAAGATTGAGGACTTTTTTTTTTTAGGTAATGCAATAAATCTTATTGAAAATGATGTTTACACTTAATTGTCCGTCATCTTATCTAAAATCTCTAGATTCTAGGATGAGTCAGTCACGTCTCATTTTTATTGCCAAAAATTTCTTCAATTTATATAGCCTCATAGCCTATATAGTATATACTATATGCTAATAATCAGTAAAATAGTAGTTAAATTTTCTTGTAGGAGTAGCCAGTAGGACTAGGTCAACCTGATATATATAATCTGCTTGCAAAGAATAATCAATGTAACAATTGTTGTTGTTTTGTACCCCAAACAAAACATAGATCTAACCCATATGGTTAACACCAGCTCATTCCAGTTGTGTCGGACTGGTTCTGTATTTGTTATTTTATTCAACATATCTTAAATGTAGTACTTATTATACTCACCAAACCCAAACCGTGAATATTAATATGGGCCACGGAAAGGCCTTACAATGTTTGGATTAATTGGGCCTATGCACGACCTCGAAACAAATCTGACGCGTGGACGGATTAAGATCGTAAGATCAAAACATTTCAACGGTTACGATCTGATAAAACGTCTCTAAGCACTTGTAAATTCAACGGTCACAAATAGTCCCGCCATCAAAACAGATAAGAGAAAAGCTAAAGAGATAACATAGCTAAGCAAAGAAGAGCAGAGAGAGAGAGAGAGAGAGAGAGAGAGAGCTCACTCCCAAAAAAAAAAACAAAAACTAATGGCTACGCTTTCGTTCGGAATCGCCGCCGCGGCCGCAACCACCGTCCGTACAATTCCGAGGTTTAATTCACGGAGGAGCAAAATCTCATGCGAATGGGTAAAGATTTGATTTTTTTTTTTCTTTTTGTTTTTTTATTAATTGATTTCATGAAAATATTGATTTTTTTTGTTCTTGTTTGATTGATACGAAAGGAAGGATCCGAAAGGTGTGTTAGGTCCAGCACAAACTGGTCATATAGCTCGTCTTGAGTTTAAACGTCGGCTTGAGAGAGATTCAGAAGCGAGAGAAGCGTTTCAGAAACAACTTCGTGAGGAGAAAGAGCGTCGTCAAGCTCTTAGACAAGTACACCACACAAAAAAAAAAAAAAAAGAGATCTTTTTGTTTTTTATTTGTTGCAATTATACTTTTTGATGGTTCATTGATTTGGGGTTTTGTTTTGTTGGGTTTTGTTAGTCTAGAGTTGTACCAGATACAGCGGCGGAGCTTATTGAGTACTTTCTTGATACTGAAGCTCAGGAGATTGAGTATGAGATCGCTAGGCTTCGAGGAAGGTTTGTGAAAATTTGATTGTTGCACACTAAGTGTTTGATGTATTGCCTCTGTGAAGATGTTTTCTTGCTTTAACGTTTTTGTTGAAATATTGAAACTTGGGTGATATATTAGGGGACTGGAGATATAACTAGAGTTTGGTATGTTGTACTGTTTATTAGAAGACATAGATGATAGATGAGCTCATGGTTACTGTAATTTTTTACAGGTTAAACGACGAATTCTTTGCTCAGATTCGACTTGAAATTGGGCAAATTCGGTTTGCTGTTACAAAGACTGCGGTAAGACTTGCTTCAAGCAACATTTGTAATCGGTTCGAATAGACCATTTAACGATCTGTTTTTTTTTTGTGTGTGGCAAAATCATGTAGGATATTGAAGACAGATTAGTTGAGCTTGAAACACTTCAAAAAGCTTTAGAAGAAGGAATAGGTCTGCACCGCCTTCTTTTGCTTCATAACTGACTCATTGACTTAATGATATTACGGCTTTTGATTACTAATCTTGTTACTCTTGCAGAGGCTTATGACAAGATGCAAAAGGAGCTTATGACTGCTACAAATAGTTTAACCAAGATCTTAACCTCAACGGATATAAAAACAACTGTATGTGACCTTAACCATAAACCCATAACCACTTTACAGCTTCATGAGATAAATTTTGAGACATTTTTTTTTCATTCTTCTTTGTTTTGTGTGTGTGTACAGTTGTTGGATATGGTGGAGAAAAACGAAATCAACAGATCTTTGTTGACACTTCTTGATGAAAATATAGCAAATGCATACAGAGGAGACCAGGTTAGTCCCGGTTGATTAGAGAATTGTTGTGGTCTGTATCATTGGTTGAAAACCGAATGGAAATCTCTCATAGAATTGATTAGAGGTGGGCATATAAATCGAACCAAAATTCATCAACCTGAAAGTTAAACCGAATTTCATATTAGCCTATATGCTAGAGAAGTTTGTATGTTGAATTAACCAAACTGACACTAAACTAAACCCGCATTTGTACAATCAAACTGATAAACCAAAGTTTCGGTTAGGTTTGAACGATTTGGGTTCGGTTTTGGATAAACATAATTTCGGTTCTTGTTCAGACCCGTTTTCCAAAACCCAAACCAAACCAAAAAAATCGGATGCTAAATCATAAAATTGAGTTAGGATCTTTATTTCTTCCAGATTAAAGCATTTTAAAGTGGTATAAATTCAAATGTTTTTTTTAATTGCAGAAAGAAGCAGGAGATTACATGGAGAAGATACGTTCTTCGCTTCTGAAGTACTTGACAGTGTAGTAGTATCATACGAGTCTTCGAAAGATTTCTCAAGCTTTTGAATGTTTCCTATTATCGGGTAAAATGTATTTATATATTTGTTTTGTTGAGTAAAGTGTATCTGTTTTTTTTTTGCGAATGATGTTTAAGGTCACTTCAGATCTCCAAGCCATGATAAGTTTGATGGAAGAATATAACCTATGACATAATGTTACAAAAAACACTACGATTAAAAAAATTTTTTTGCTAGTGATATGTAGATCATCATAATGCAATACTATAAAACATCTTTACTAAGTCTAGAAATCTACTTTAGTAGTAGTACAAGCTTTTTCTTCATTCATTGCATGTCTGTTTAGTATGGGACCAAAGTTGGCTGTAACCATCAAATCTCTTTTATTCGTAATAAATGAAATAAACAATCCTTTATAAAGCTATGCTGTAGAAATAAGAAAGGCATGAACAAGTATGCATGGGATGCTGGGAACCTACAAAGAGCAGAATAATTAAAGAAAAAAAAAGAGGTGACATTTATGAAATTGATAACTATTGGTTCCAACTTCCAAGCATGGCCCTTCGTAGTTATCTTCGATTTTTAGTATTTATTTTCCACTGTGACATAATTATCTTAATTATTATCTTCACATGCATATGTTTGTTGGTTATCTTTTGTGCTATACATACAGAGTAAAGACTAGTTATAAACTTAAATTATAGTTAAAAAAATATATATATTTAAAATATTGTGGAATCAAAATGACTCAAGAAATAAATAATCATGCCCACTACTTGTCTGTCGTCTCCTTCTGGTTACCGACGACGTACGGTTTTGGACTAGATTCTTTTTCTTTTTTTATCGTCGTTTACGAGTAGATTCACGTGAGTGTTTATTTTTTGTTAAGTCAACCATATTCCATAAATCATAATGTAATTTTTTTACAAGCGCGGATTCATATGAAACTGATGTAGATGAGTTTTCAGGTGTTCAATAACGTACTGCACATATGACATATTTGTCATGCATGGATATGTGAATTTCTTCTTCATTTCGTTTTATTTGATGTTTGGGTGCATGTGTCAAAATGCTCCATCTTCGTTATGTTTGATTTTTTACTTGGGTCGGGTTTATTTCGGATTGTCCTTTGCTATATACGTTTAACGAAAAATGAATTTATACCAAATTACATTATTTGGTGTTTTGTATCAATTTGTATAATGATTTCTAGATTTTTTTTTAATATATTTGTTTTAGTTATATATTAGTAATTTTTGTAAACTAATTTTTAATGTAATTTCTTAGTTTTATGGTCCCATTCTCTGATTCTCATAAATAGAAAGGCTAGAGGGAGCATTCCTATGTTTTATGAAGTAGCATTTAATAATCTTTATTTTTCACATAACATTTTTAATAATCTTATTTAAGTACTAACAAATAAAACTATTTGAAACTAAATATTAAACAAAAGAAAATATAATTCAAATAGTATAGAGAACGATTTCGTTACTATTTTACTCATTTACATAGCCATCATTCAGATATGTTGTTCTATCGAAGGAATTGTCATTTCAAATGAGTTTTCATTTCATGATGGCAGTCTTAAAATGATAGTAACACCGTATTGTTCATGTTGACCAGAGACAAATTAGTACTTAACTTTTAGGTAAATATCTTATTCAACTTCCCTGATTATTCGGATCAACGCTCATCCGTTAGCGTAAAATTAAATAGTAACCACAATGATACGTACGCATGAGACCATTGTCGTGTATATCCATTATGATCTGGATAAGCATCTCAAATGAACACAATAATGCATTGGGGAAAAAAGTAACTAATTAAATACTAGAAAAGTTGCAATTGCAATTTAGAAATAAACTCTAAACTATTGTCAGTTTAACTTATGGCATGTGGATATGTGTTGATCGACGGATGACTCATCTTGGAAACTATACTCTGCACATTAACACATGTAATTACTTTTTTTTTTAAAGGATCTCCATATAGAGCTAGATTTTGTCAGTGAGATTTTAACCAAAGTGATTGATGCGCTATCTGTATATTATACTTCCTCCGTTTCATAATATAAGATATTTTGAGTAAAACATGCATATTAAAAAATAACCATTTTAGAAAAGTTTAACCAATTCCAAACAAAACTTCATAGTGTAAAATATTAAACTAATCTAAAAGTTACATAAAAGCTTGAAAATATTCTATATTATGAAACAAATTTTTTTTTTTAAACATCCTATATTATGAAACATAAGGAGTATATATAAAAAAGTTTTATACAAAAACAGAGTCTACCCTTTGACCTAAATTAAAATCCTATATAAACAGCACCCTCTTGTACACTTACTCTTCATTAGACAAGAAAAAACGACCAAACAAACAAAAGCTAGAGAGAAAAGAAAAACACATCATGGAGCCTAAAAATACAATCTTTCTTGTTCTACTTCTATCAATAACCATTCTCCAATCTTCATCGTCCGCAAACCCAAGCCAGTCGGAACCAGACCGGTTCATTGTGTCTTCCTGTCAAACCACCCGATATCCATCACTATGCGTACATACACTCTCTGCTTACGCCACCAAGATCCGCCACAACAACGACCAAGATCTCGCCCAAACCGCTCTCACCATCAGCTTAGCTCGAGCCAAATCCGTTTCTATCTTCGTCGCCAAACTAACTAAAGAGTACGCTTTTTCTAACATTTTTTTTTTTTTTCAACTACACACTAGGCTTAAAACTAGATCGGTACTCTCTGGTTGCAGCCCAGCCCATACCGGAGTGTAAGAGTTTACAAAAGTTCTTCCCTAACATTTTCTTCTTCTGTATATATAGGACACCAAGATTTAAACGTAGAGAATATTTAGCAATCAAAGATTGCATCGAAGTGCTAGGCAATAGCGTGGACCGGTTAGCTCAATCGGTTAAAGAACTGGGTCGAGCTGGCCATGCTGTGGCTAGTGAGGACTTCATGTGGAAAATGAGCAATGTTCAGACATGGGTCAGTGCCGCTTTGACGGACGAGACAACGTGTCTAGATGGATTTTCGGATCATGCCATGGGAGGCAAATTGAAGAGGCTGATTCGGTTTAAGGTGGTTCACGTGGCTCAGGTCACTAGCAATGCTCTCGCTTTGGTTAATCAGTTTGCAGAGAAACGAAGTGTGAAGCTTCCCTAAATGGAGTTTTTGTTTCTTAAAATGTGAAAATTTTGGTTTGTATGTCAAAGTTTGAAACTAGACTTCAAAGTTGTATAAATTGTAATCTTTTTTTTTTTTGTCGGTCGGAAAAGAAAACTAGAGATTGTGTAACAATCTTTGTTGTGTTCTGTATAATATTTTATTTTAAGATAAAAGATGATATAATTGTACGTTTTTTGTTTTGGGTTTAAATTATAGTTATACAATAGTCATATTACTGATATACTTCATGTTGGCATATATGCTAACTTCTGCGTAAAGATATTACTGAACCGTATTAAATGCAGTTTTTGAGATTCGAAGTAAGCTCTAATATTCTGGCATTTTATTTTGCTACGTGTAGATATTGGTAAGGGTGTCTTTAAATGAGTCCACTTCTTCTGAACTTTTTTTATAGTACAAAATTTAAATATCAAATTGGTTATGTAAATCTTACTGTAATGACTAAGAATGCTTCAAATAATTTATTTATTTTCTACGAATATTATTAGTTCATATAACATTTTTTGTTAAAGAATAAGTTCATAAAACATGTCTTCTACTTATATATTTGACATATTTTAATTTTAATTAGTCCTTTTTTTTATGTAATGGTTAAACAGAGATAATAATACATAAATAGAGGAGAACGTTGGGAGACAAGATTTGTCCAGAGACAAAAGTCTTGATTTGTTTCTAGTGATTCAGGACAAATTAACGTATTTTATACTACTAGTATATAATAATTTGAATACAACCTTAATTAAATAATACTGAAATCAAATAATTATGATATAAACTCTTCTAAAAATATAAGCCAATGATACACATCTTAACACTAACAGCTGTATAA
The DNA here is from genome assembly GCA_023657505.1 of Camelina hispida. Taxonomy (NCBI): domain Eukaryota; kingdom Viridiplantae; phylum Streptophyta; class Magnoliopsida; order Brassicales; family Brassicaceae; genus Camelina; species Camelina hispida. Next base: position 44,525,052 of record CP094632.1, on the reverse strand, counting down.
TAGATCACATGAACTGTAATATATGATGACACAGAGTTGAAATACTCACCCAACATTTTCAATTCAAAAATGAATCATTGATTCGACAATATTATTAGACAGTACTCTTTTCGTTTTATGATTTTTTTTTTTTTTTTTTTTTTTGTATGGAAACGACGCTTTCAAAATTTATCTCCTCTACCAATAATTTCCAAGTATTAATGGAATCGGTTCTTTTTTATAACAAAACATTTACCAGTGATTAATCTTATTAGTGTCTGTCTTGTAGCGAACTATTTCTTAAAATTTTGTTCATGTGCTCGACAATGACCAGCGTCGACCCATAAGGACAGGACAAGATTTTTCAACGACAACTACCAAATTTTGTGATATGCGAAATTAAAATAAATCAAATACGAACTTTTGTTCCCGTAATTAACGGTTTGAAAGACGCAAAATATAAGACGAAGGGGAAACAGTATTTGGCAGACATAAAAGACGATACATATTCTAATGTTTTGGAAAAAGACGTTGCGCATTTACTGGAACTATTATTCTACATTTTGTTCCTAATAATGTTAAAGTTCTATAAATAAATAAAAAGTCAAGTTCCTCACGTTCATTTTTATATACCACGCTAATGTAGCCAGTAGCCACTAGCCAGGTCTCAAACTCTCAATGGGCTATTTATGTTGTGGGATACTATAATTATGACTAAAATTGAGTTTGTCTAGATTTTGTTGTTCGCAAGTCGCAACAGATGATTTCATGAACCGATCGGAACTAGCATATGCCAAAAGGGCGATATAGTAGATCGGGTTGGTTATAAGTAATTTTATTACCTTTTTGGTTAAACACAAATTGTGATATCAAGTTTTGGTCATCCACAACATTCGTCAAGATTTGCATATATTAATTTTTTTAATTAGTTAAACATTATATTTTCTTTGTGATGTACCATAATCTACCATTTCGCACTATTTACTACTCCGTTAGTACTTAGTAGCTCATTTCATCATCATTTTATTCATAAACTTTTATTTTAAATTTACAAAATAAAAATATTGTATGAAACTAACTTTTTATAGTTTATATATATTCCATTAAATATTTTAATATAACTTTTTTTAGGTTAAAATTAGTTCATAATAAAGAATATAAAATAGACTAAAGTCCAAATATCACCAAGACTTTTGTAAAAGGCATACTAATTCTTAAAAATATTATCTTAATCTGCATGCGAAACTGCTAAAGGATATTTATATCCAGATGAAAGTAACAGTGGGTTTAAAATTGGGGAGATTGATCATATAAAACATACGAATGTAAAGTTTTTACTATGATAAAACTTAAGGGATCAAATGCTCTCTTTATCTTTTGGAAAAAGAAAAAGGAGATTCGTTTTAACTTTTGTTTCATTAAGATTGAGTATGTGACGGCCAAGTGCCGACAAAAAGATATATCTAGAGATCATGTTCGAAAGCTAACGCAAAAAGCAAACCTAAAAGATAAAAAGATAGGAACGATATTGTCCTAATATAACCTGAGACGATGATGCCAAGTTTTTAGTTGATTAGTTTTGGGTTATTGGAATTATATGATTTCATATTTGATAATACGATATGCTGTTTAGAATTTGGATCCTCATCGATCAAAGTATAGTTCAAAGTTTAAACATGAATACGTTTTATGAATTTTCTAGTGTAAGCTTCGAAAGGCAATAAAATCATGTTTGTTACGGTGTTTGATCGATTCTTGTGTGTACAATTCCATCTGATAAATTCACAATGCAAAATAAAAAGATTATAAAAGGAATTTTAAGTATTTAAGCTGAAACTTGGGATTTAGTTAAACCTATACAACGGAATCTTATTATCATATTAGACTAATATGATAATAAGATTTCGTATACCTTTCCAATAGAAAAGTATGCTTGCAATAGCGATTTATGATGTTAACTTTTTTGGCCATCGGTTACAGGAAATTTTAAAATCTTGGCCATCGTTAATTACGTCTACGAAACATCTAATTCATTATGGAAACGAATGTAACAGATTCATTATTATGAATATGACTGTGCACTTGTGATTCTAATTTGGCGTCTATTATAAGAATAATCAACTATATATAGACTCCTTCATATATATTTGTAATAGGTGATTGTAACATGAGTGCAGCTGCGCAAGCAACACTTTAACACAAACGAGCTTTGATTGATGACATGACATTGTGGAATAACGTAACTGAACGAAATAGTGAAATTTCTAAGCAAAACAAAAATTAATTAAAAAATAACAAAATATCATAATTAATCATTTAGTTTTATATATTAATTAATGTGAATTACCAACTAAAATCGTTACAACTAAAACCGTAACAATAATTAAATAAGAGAGATTTCTAACTAAAAACCAGTTTGACGATGAGTAAAGAGGCTATATATGTGTTTTGTATACTAATCTAACTCTTTCGCATTTCTGATTTATAACTCTAACACGTTAATTTTTTTCGAGATAATGGTTTTTTATTTATTCATCTCGGATCGAATTTTTGTTTTTGTTTTGTTTGGAACACATTTGCAAGTGACAGCTAGTTCAAAGCATGCAGACAAGGGCATGCAGTAAAATGCAAATGGCCAAAAATGGCCATTCAAATGATCACTATCTTTGAATAGCGTCTATCAGAAAAAGAAAGAGTGGTCACATAATATCTTTACTTCTTTGAGACAAACAAGTCTAGTAGGTAAAAGAATTGCTATAAGAAGCATGCATGGGCTAGCAAAACTTGTTAAGAATGAGAGCTATTGCTTCATTTGCTTATGCCAGAGAACATCGGTCTAAAAATCAAAATTCTAATACAACACGTCGTCAAGTCGTCAACACTACGTACGTACGTATATGTGAAAATGATCATACTATTACGTTTTTGAAACCATAGTACAATATAAAAACAAAATGTAATTGGAAAACCATTAAAAAATGTATAGATATTTTACATAATTTTTTGCGAAACCTAGTCTCTTCATAATTTTATAAGCGGAAAAAATATGATGAAAAATACATGCATTATTGACGCTATTTGTACAATAAAAAAATTCAATTCCATTAGAGAAATAAATATTTAAAACGTATCAACAATGAGAAATCACTTATGAACTAATAACTCTATAGTCTAAATTAATTTCGGTTTGTAATCTCAAGGTTGTTCTTCAAAAAAAAAAAAAGTTCCATATTTATAACAATTGGGTCTAAAACGTTTCCGAATAAATTTTAAGAACCTAGAGAATTCATTATATGATCATTAGAAGCGAATAACTACGGTGGTCACTTATTTATTTAATTTCAAAGCTTTGGTTTATTGGTGATATATATGACCTTCAATAAACTGGGAACTATATCGCTGGACCAAACTGTATAGTTGGACTAATTAATTCATACAAATACAGGTTTAGAAAAACAAAATCTATTCTACAAGTTCAAGCTTCTCTTACAAAAACTATGAAAATCAAATAACTAATTATTACAGCTAATAAAGAAGCAATATAAGAAAATTAATGAGTATTGTAAAGATGCAATATCTCAATATGTCTTTTCTTAATTGTAAAGAATCAAGATAAGAAAACTAATGAGTATGGATAATGGACTATAAAGATACTAATAGAATTTTAAAATAAATAATTCACTACTTTAATTATTTTAATTTCTAGATTTATTATTGTATGGAAAGAAAGCTCCATTGCTAATATTTCACGCAAGTATTCATAAAACATATGTCATACATATTAAAATATATTATATATGTGTGAAAAATATATTTAACAACCAATTATATATATGTAAATAATATTTATTAATTTATAGATTATTTATAATCAATTAACGTTTTCTTTCATACTTTGGGAATATGCATACTCTTTGGTTTAATTAAGATAAGAAAAATCGAACTCTTTTTTTCGTCGTTTATGAATAAAATAAGATATTTGATTGTATATGTGACAAATCCATAATACGTTAAACTACTTGAGCCAGATAAATTGGTAAGCCTTCTTCCCACCAAAAAACCTCAGCTCCAATCAAATAAGTTATTAGAGATATTAATAGACTCAACTAATTTTCTTTTCACAAGTTTCATTTTATGTCACATGTTCTATATATATACATAAACACGCACATTCACATAATTAGTTCACCTTAGCCATTTCTCTTTAAAAAAGGAAATCGTCGACGATCCAGAAAAAAGAAAGCACAAAACAAAGATGAAACTCTTATCTCAACCCCAAATCCTTCTTCTCTCCATAGCCATTCTTCTCTTCATCACATCATCATCATCATCATCACCATCACCATCACCATCATCATCACCATCATCATCACCATCATCATCACGATCACCACTATTATCACCATCATCATTACCATCACCATCATTATCACCAGCATCACCACCATCATCATCATCACCATCATCACCATCATCATCACCACCATCATCATCATCTTTATCAAGACATTTAAATCAAACCAACTTAGATTACATAAAAACTTCATGCAACCTCACACTCTACAAAACCCTTTGCTACATCTCTCTATCTCCTTACGCCTCAAAAATCATTTCCAGCCCTCAAAAACTCGCCATCACCGCCCTTAATCTCACCCTCACCTCAGCCAAGTCCGCCTCTAAATTCATCAAAAACGTTTCTCATGGAGGTGGTCTAGCACCTTTGGAAGCAGTTGCTGTTGCTGACTGCGTGGAAGAGATTGGAGACTCAGTGATTTCACTTCAAGATTCGATAAGAGAGTTGGACTCGATCAACCATAAAGATAGTCCGAAGTTTGAGATGGTTATGTCAGATGTTCAGACATGGGTTAGTGCTGCTCTCACGGATGATGATACATGTATGGATAGTTTCAGGAGAGTCAAAACGGTCGTGAAAGATTTGGTTCGGCAACATGTTGTTAAGGTTGCTCGGCTGACCAGCAACTCACTCGCTCTCATTAATATGTACGCCTCCACGCAAGAAAACTTATCATAGTCAAATGTTCATACACAAAAAGAAAAAAATGTTCTAATACTTTCATTACAAAAATAAAAAATGCTTATGATTGTATGTGTACGTACTTTAGGTATTGTGATTTTTCAATTTCTGTATATAAAAAATTGTATGTGAAGATTTTTTGTATTATATATTTTAATGGTGGTTGACAAGTTCAACCCCTTTGTCGGGCTCAAATTACGGCTAGAAGATATGTATTAGTAAGATTCGGTAGTATAATTACTTAATTCGAATAGGGATTAATCATGATCTGTCTTGTTAAGCAAAACCTAGTTATATACTTGTATTGTACCTTTGTTCTGTCACATATGATTCATAACCTTTGTTCTAGATATATCTTTTCTTTCATAACATTTAGAACGTATAATTTAAGACTGGTAGTGAAAGAGTAATTTTGGTTAGGAGGAAAAATCATAAATGAAACACGTACGAGCTACATTGAGAATGTCCTTGAGGACCTAGCTAGACTAGCCAGCTCTTCTGCTACTCAGTTATTATTAAAGACCCTTATTATTATTTGTGTCACTTGAACACCTACCTACCAACAAGCATATTAATCCACATGTTTGTGTATCGCCAATCAAGTTATGTGTTCTTCCTTCAACCTCTTGTTAAGTTTGCTTACTAGTCTACTAGTACTAGTTGTGGTTTTAGAGGAATCAAATTGGACTGAAACAGTGAACACCCCCCCCATACTTTTTTGTGGTTCCGGTTCGAATCCACTTGTTTTGCCAAAAACAATTTAGACACGTCAACGTGTCTCTCCTTATCCATTTGGACCAATAAAACCAATTAGAAAATTTATAGACCATATAATTTTTATTTTATTAAACCAACGGTTCAGAAACAAACCACGCCAAGCCCAAAAGGCTTCGTTATCCCCAAGCCACAGAGTGAATGAGTGATACGTTTTAGCCAAAGAGTGACCAAAGAGAAAGAGGAAGAGGAAGAGGAAGACGAAGAAGTAGAAGAAGAAAGGAGCGATTTTGATAAACAAAAATGGCGGCGGATGCTCTGAGGATTTCGAGTTCTAGTTCCGGTTCGTTGGTTTGTAATCTCAATGGTTCACAGAGACGACCTGTTCTTCTTCCTCTGTCTCATCGTGCTACGTTTCTGGGTCTTCCTCCTAAAGCTTCATCTTCTTCGATTTCTTCTTCAATTCCTCTGTTTCTGGGTACTTCTCGTATTGGGCTTGGTTCTTCCAAACTCTCTCACAGGAAAAAACAATTCTCAGTCTTTGCTGCAGCCGAAGGTTTGTGTCACATAACTCTTTTACAAAAGCTTCCATCTTTATCTCACTGAATTCGTTTTTTGCCGTCAAAGTTTGAAAAATTTTACATGCCTTCTAAGTGTTTGTTAAATTGCCTCTGAGAAGTGACTCTTCTAGTTAAGTTCTGATATTGCTAAAGCTGATTTGGCTTCATTGTGTTGTGTTATATAGCAGAGACGAAGCGAGCTGTGCCGCTTAAAGATTACAGAAACATTGGTATTATGGCTCACATAGACGCTGGGAAGACCACAACTACAGAGAGGATTCTTTACTACACAGGAAGAAACTACAAAATCGGTGAAGTCCATGAAGGAACAGCTACTATGGATTGGATGGAACAGGAGCAAGAAAGAGGAATCACCATTACTTCAGCTGCTACCACAACGTTTTGGGACAAACACAGGATCAACATTATTGATACACCGGGTCACGTCGATTTCACTCTTGAAGTCGAACGTGCTCTTAGAGTTCTCGATGGAGCTATCTGCTTGTTCGATAGTGTTGCTGGTGTTGAGCCTCAGTCCGAGACTGTGTGGAGACAAGCTGATAAATACGGTGTGCCTAGGATTTGCTTTGTCAACAAAATGGACCGTCTTGGAGCTAACTTTTTCAGGACGAGGGATATGATTGTGACTAATTTGGGTGCTGAGCCATTGGTGCTTCAGATACCTATTGGTGCTGAAGATGTCTTTAAAGGTGTTGTTGATCTTGTGAGGATGAAAGCTATAGTTTGGTCAGGAGAAGAGCTTGGTGCCAAGTTCAACTACGAGGATATTCCAGCTGATCTTCAGGATTTGGCTCAAGAGTATCGGGCGGCGATGATGGAATTGATTGTTGATTTGGATGATGAGGTCATGGAGAACTATTTAGAAGGAGTTGAGCCTGACGAGGCCACAGTGAAGAGATTGGTTAGAAAAGGAACCATTACTGGCAAGTTTGTGCCTATTCTGTGTGGTTCAGCCTTTAAGAACAAAGGAGTACAGCCGTTACTTGATGCTGTGGTTGATTATCTGCCTTCGCCTGTTGAAGTGCCGCCAATGAATGGAACAGATCCTGAGAACCCGGAAGTTATCATCATACGGAAACCAGATGATGACGAGCCATTCGCTGGGTTAGCATTCAAGATCATGAGTGATCCTTTTGTTGGTTCTCTTACATTTGTGAGGGTTTACTCAGGGAAACTCTCAGCTGGTTCTTACGTTCTGAATGCTAACAAAGGAAAGAAGGAGAGAATCGGAAGACTCTTGGAAATGCATGCAAACAGCAGAGAAGATGTTAAAGTGGCTTTAACTGGTGACATTGTCGCTCTTGCGGGTCTCAAAGATACAGTCACTGGGGAAACACTGAGTGATCCAGAAAACCCTGTTGTTCTTGAACGTATGGACTTCCCTGATCCCGTCATCAAGGTTGCGATTGAGCCAAAAACAAAAGCTGACATTGATAAAATGGCAACGGGATTGATCAAGCTCGCTCAAGAAGACCCGTCTTTCCATTTTTCTCGTGATGAAGAGATGAACCAAACTGTCATTGAAGGAATGGGAGAACTTCATCTCGAGATCATCGTTGACAGACTGAAAAGAGAGTTCAAGGTAAAACGTTAACCTAAAATCTATTCTCTTCTTCACGTCTCCAAGCGTCTAATTCCTTTTCATCTTTCAGGTTGAGGCTAACGTTGGTGCACCACAAGTCAACTACCGTGAGAGTATCTCCAAAATATCTGAAGTGAAATACACACACAAGAAGCAATCAGGTGGACAAGGTCAGTTTGCTGATATTACAGTCCGATTTGAGCCACTGACAGCAGGATCAGGATACGAATTCAAGAGTGAGATCAAAGGAGGAGCTGTGCCAAGAGAGTATATTCCTGGTGTCATGAAAGGACTTGAAGAGTGTATGGGATCTGGTGTGCTTGCTGGTTTCCCGGTTGTTGATGTCCGTGCTTGTCTAGTTGACGGATCTTACCATGATGTTGACTCAAGCGTGCTAGCTTTCCAGCTTGCTGCAAGAGGAGCTTTCCGTGAAGGGATGAAGAAAGCAGGTCCAAAAATGCTGGAACCTATCATGAGAGTTGAAGTTGTTACACCAGATGAACATCTTGGAGATGTCATTGGTGATCTTAACTCAAGAAGAGGTCAAATCAACAGCTTTGGAGACAAACCCGGTGGTCTCAAGGTATGATAAAAACGATTTCTAAGATGGGATGATAAAAACAAATTCAAACTTGTTTGATGAATCTGATATTGACATTGTTGTTGTCGTTTCGTTGTTGTAGGTGGTGGACTCTCTGGTTCCATTAGCAGAGATGTTTCAGTATGTGAGTACGTTGAGAGGCATGACAAAAGGTCGGGCGTCTTACTCAATGCAATTGGCTAAGTTCGATGTTGTTCCTCAGCATATTCAGAACCAGCTTTCGAACAAGGATCAAGAAGTTGCTGCTTAGACAGAATTTTTGTCTATCCTCCTACACTAAAAGCTTATTGTGATCTTGTTTGATTTCATAAAGCAGTCATATCTATGCTAATCAAATTTGTGAAGACTTATTGTCTTAAAACACATGGATATGAGAGAAAAATGATATATCAAAAAAGTCTGAAAATGACGAAGAATTTGATCTTAGTGTTTGAAGTTGTAAAAGAGTAACAAATCAGCGGAAATCGAAATCAATAATGTCTTCACTTCTGGGTGGGTTTATTTCATCTGGACGATTCCTGAGCTGATCAGCTTTTGGATTTTGTTCATGATCATTGGGTTCTGCATGTGTTTTTGTGCTGCAGCTGGATTCTCCTGGAGATCAGACAGTACCTGTTCAAACAACAAGTGTTGGATATTGGTGAGACGTAACAACATAGAGATAGCTCAATTTTGGTTTCCAGGATTGCTCCCAGAAGTTTGATCTTAAAACTAGAGAGATTTGTGAACTGTAACATAATCTAGAGAAGTTTGTTTGTTTATTTACCTGTCTCATTACAGGATCTGTGAGAATGTTCTGGATTTCTGGGTCTTGCATTCCCTTAGCCTGTGATAACAAGAAAAAAAAAAGAAAGCAAAATCCCAAAATTTTAAGCTAACATTACAGGGTTTTCTCATAACCGAAAAACGAAAAAGTTTCGAGACAGTAACAGAATCTGACCTGTCTTTCTTTCAACTCCTCGGGAGTAAGGTCACCACGGTTTGCTTTGTTGATCTGTTGTACACATCTGCAGAATAGAGAGTTTTAGAAGACACAAACTAGGCATATATTGACATAACTAAATATAGTGAATAATCCTTTTTGACTACACATATATAAAATACCTTCTAACACCATCGAGAAGTTCTTGATTGTTAGGATCGTGTTTGAGACCCAGCTGGTAAGTTTCCATTGCGTTTTCATACTCCTTCATGAAGAATTGGACTGCACCTTTTCTGCTGTATCCCTTTGAGAATGTCGGATCGAGCTCGATACATTTTTCTGCATCCTTCAATCCTTCGGGCATTGCCGTCAGTTTGGTGTAACATGCAGCCCGGTTGCTATATGCCTATGTTTAACAACAAAGAGGTAAACAAGTTATTAAAACAGTCAATTATGGAATTCTTTATGCGCATAACATTGAAGCACATATGACAATGAATAGGCCTTACTCTCGGGTCTTTTGGGTTCCTCTTGATCGCTTCAGTGTAATGTCTCACAGCTTCAGGATACTTTTGCTCCTTGAAAAACTCATTACCTGTATCACAAACACAACAGCAGAATGTTAGCTCAGCATCCTTTACCAAGTTTTCAGAGTTTCTTTCCTCACATAAACAAGATACAATGGCAAAGCAACTACCTTTCTCACGCTCCTCATCACCAATACTAGGATCATAATACTCTTGCTGCTCCAACTCTTTCTTTGCTCTTTCTGCCTCATTCAATCTCTTCAACGTTTCTGGATTACGATGCTCAGTAAGAGCCTTCTGGTAAGTCTCAATCACAGGTTCATAGTCTTTTGAGACTTTAGCCATCTTCCCCAAAGCAGTTCCTTTCCTAGTCAAAGCTTTAGCTACCATCTTGTAATCTGACCTAAGTTCTCTACCCCTTTCAACAGCCTTATCACAATCCTTGATGCACTCATCAAACTGAATCAAACACACACAATACACACTTAGACTCATAACCTCAAATCACTCTAGACTAATGTAGAAAAAAAGAGAGCCACTTTATATATATAGAGATTTGAAAACTATACCTTTCCCATCTCCAGATGAACAGCAGCACGGTTAGTGATATAAGAGATATCTTCATCATCAATCTCCATAGCAGTGGAGTAATGCTGGATTGCAGTTTCGAAGTCTTTCTTCTTATAAGCAGCATTCCCCAACTCTTTCTCCTTCTGAGCTTTAAGCTTCTTCTCCTTCTTCTCCTTCTCTTCTCCAAACTCCGGCTCAGGTTCAGGCACCGGCTCAGGTTTCCGTTTCTTCTCTACCTCAGGCTCCTTCCTTGAAGGCACAGCCATCTCTTCCTCCCCAATCTCCATATCATCACCAGCCTGCTGCGACCTAATTTGAACATTCAACAAAACCCCAAGAGCTTGCATAACCCTCTGATCTTTCAAATAAAGATTGAGATTGCTAGGGTTTCTCTGAATCTCCTGCATCATGTTAACAAAATCAGGCTGTTTCAAAAACCCTCTCGTCGATGGATCCGCCGTCAATTTCGACCACATCTCCGGTCCCTGAAAAGCATCACCAAACGGATTCGGCGCCGAGGAGGCGCGTGACCTAGACGCGGAAGCTTTCGCATCAGCTAAACCCGATTTCAAACCTTCGTTACTTGGATCAATCTCGAGCCCCTTCGAGTAAGCCTCCACGGCTTCATCGAACTGGTTTAGACCTAAGTGAGCAGCACCGAGACGGCTGTAACCTTTACCCCAATCTGGTTTGAGTTCAACAGTCTTCTTCGCGTCTGAGAGAGCTTCGTCGTAGTGATGAAGCGACGCGTGAGCAGCGGAACGGTTCGAGAAGAGGACGTGGTTGGTTGGTGCTAGGTTGATGGCTTCGGTGAAGTGATTCACGGCGGAATCGAAGTCGCCGGAGGAGAAAGCGGCGTTTCCTTTAGCTTTTGCTTCGTCGGCCATGGTTTTGAATCTGAGAGAGTCTTCTGGTTTCTTCTGGAAGATACCTTTGAAAGAAGGGTTAATGAATGGGGTTTTGGTTTCTAGGGAGATGTTTGGGTATGCGTATATATATCTTTGATCGATATGTAGTGTGTTTGGTTAGGGTTAATATTTATCCTAATCACGTTTATTCATAATCAGTGCTTTATCATAAGACGTCGTCGTATTCGCTACATTGACTCAACGCTCTTTCTCCTCTCCGGTACGATTGTTTCGATATAGAGTGTTTGGTCAGGGTTAATGTTATCCTAGTCACGTTTATTCATACAGTGTGCATTATAATAAACCGACGTAGTGTATGTGTAAACGACGGCGTTTTAGTCTACGATAAGTCAAATAACTCAACGCTTCTTCTCCGGCACTGGGAGAACCTCAGAAGTACCTCACGAGTTTGGGTAAGGTTTTGTTCTTATTTCGTTATTATTGGACGACATTTGTAGTTTCCAGCGATTTCACATTACTCATTGGAAAGTTTCTATGAATATTAGTGATCTCAGTGTTATTCATGTTTGATTCTTGGGTTTTTGATTTTGTGTTAAACAATGTTGCATCTAATCCCAAGATTGGCATGATGCGGTTACTTTGGTGGCAAGAAGCAATTGACAAACTCTACACCACTATAAACCATCCAGACAAGCTCTGTCTTACAATATAGCATAACAGCAGTAAACCTTGGCTAAAGCGCTCAGTTGAAGCTAGAATCCGAGATGCACAAAGAGAAGCAGACGATATCCCGTAGAGCATCGAGGAGCTAGAGAGAATACACAATAGGCACAATATCCACACTTTTGTACAACACCCTCCAAGCAGGCAGAATAGTTCAACAGAGCGGATCACGCAGCTTCACACAAAGAAACCCTGACACATGAATGTTAAACTCGAGTGGTTAGCCCTAAGAGTTTCCGAGTTATAATACAAATTTACAAATGGAGATGTGACCGTTACAAATAAAAGAATTTCTTACACTAGTACAAATAATATACAGTTTCGTCTGTTATAGAGGAACAAGCTCATCATCAATTTCGTCTGCTTCACGCCATTGGCGTTTCCTACAAAATCCTGAAATCATCATCCTAGTGTATGAAACAACATCAGGCTCGTTTCCTATGAAGGCAAGGCTATAAAACAAGTCCCTATATCTGCAGTTTCTAACATCCCCTCATCAAAACCCAAATCTACTCCTCTCTTAACGTCTCTCTATCTACATCCCTTTTATAGACTTGTCACTTCACCATAAGCTTCTTTTTAAGCTCAACATACTTGGAAACCACACGCTTATACCAACAATAAGGACAATAAAAATTACCGAATTCATCAAAATCAGGTTCATCAGATGCACAGCTTTGATGAATAGCTATGGAACATTCCTCACTATAACATACCAACACCCAATCGTCTTCCCCATCACACACGAAACAAGTCTTACCCTTTACCACATTCTCATCACTACCACTTACCTTAACTTGCCCTCCTAAATCTTCTTGACTCTGAGCTTTCTTCTTCTTCTTCTCCTTCTCTTCTCCAAACTCCGTCTCAAGTTTCCGTTTCTTCCGTGACCTAGACGCATCAGCTAAACCCGATTTCAAACCTTGGTTACTTGGATCGATCTCAAGCCCCTTCGAGTACGCCTCCACTGCTTCATCGAACTGATTTAGCCCTAAGTAAGCAGCACCGAGACGGCTGTAACCTTTAACCCAATCTGGTTTGAGTTCAACAGTCTTCTTCGCGTCTGAGAGAGCTTCGTAGTAGTGATGAAGCGACGCGTGAGCAGCGGATCGGTTCGAGAAGAGAATGTGATTGGTTGGTGCTAGATTGATGGCTTCGGTGAAGTGATTCACGGCGGAACCGAAGTCACCGGAGGCGTAAGCTGCGTTTCCTTTAGCTTTTGCTTCGTCCGCCATTGTTGAATTTTTTTTTTTGCAGTCTTCTTGATTTCAATGGAGATGTTTGGGTATGTGTACATATTGAGTGTTTGGTTAGGGTTAATATTATCCTAAACACGGTTATCATTAAACGGTGCATTATAATAAACCGGTCAGTTCATAAACCAGCCTCTGAAACGACGTCGTATTTGTTTATATTGACCCAACGCTTCTTCTCCGGCACAATTGTTTCAGAGATCGGGTCGAACTCAAAAGATCGATTTTAGATGATAGATTTGGTTCCGTAATATCTTCTGATTTGTACTGACGAATCAGGATTACTAAAGTTCGGGTAAGGTTTTGTTCTCATTTCGTTATTATTGAGACGACATTTTATAGTTTCCAGCGATTTCACATTACTCATTGGAAAGTTTCTGGTGAATTTTAGTGATCTCACTTGTTATTTCATGTTTGATTCTTGGGGTTTTGATTTTGTGTTAAGCATTGTTGAAAATTTCTTATTTTGTTTGTTAAATACCAATGCCAGAGCTTTGTCCACCAAGTGTTTGTGTTAATTCCTGAATGACTTTTCATATGTATGACATTGTCAGATTCGCATGAACTGATTTGTTTTTGTGGTTTATACGGTTGTAGGAGAAGATAAAGAAACACAGTTTGAGTGAAACTGATGAGTAGAGGAGGCTCGAGTAGTTTGCGTTCAGCATTGTCCTATTGTGTGCAGCAAGTACGAAACTATGACTATCATCACTACCTCTGTCTCCTTGAACTCCCAACTGAGATGCGTAAAGCTGCATTTGCTCTCCGAGCATTCAATGTAGAAACTGCAAGAGCCATGGATGTTGCATCTGATCCAAAGATTGGCTTGATGCGTTTACTTTGGTGGCAAGATGCAATTGACAAACTCTACACCAAAAAACCCATTAACCATCCAGCTGCACAAGCTCTGTCTTGGGCAATATCAGAGCATAACATCAGTAAACCTTGGCTAAAACGCTCAGTTGAAGCTAGAATCCGAGATGCGCAAAGAGAAGTAGACGATATACCAGAGAGCATCGAGGAGCTGGAGAAATATGCAGAAGACACAGTATCCACGCTTTTGTACAACACCCTCCAAGCAGGCGGAATTAGTTCAACAACAGCGGATCATGCAGCTTCACACATTGGTAAAGCCAGTGGTCTTGTCTTGCTACTGAAATCATTACCTTACCACTGTACCAGAAACCGTCACCAAAGTTACATCCCTGCAAAACTCGCTGAGAAGCACGGGTTGCTCGTGAAACAAGGTGGACGATTAGAAATCCTTCTGGATAACGATTCAAGAGAAGGACTATGCAATGTCGTGTTTGATATTGCATCTGTTGCCAATGCCCATCTTCTGAAAGCCCGTGAACTGGCGGGAAAGGTTCCTAATGAAGCTAAACCTGTTCTGCTTCATTCTGTGCCTGTACAAGTTCTTCTGGATTCGTTAAGTAAAGTACAGTTCGATGTGTTTGATCCGAGGATTCAAAGAGGAGTCCTTGGTGTTCCCCCACTATTGTTTCAGTTTAAACTCAAGTGGTATTCATGGAGAGGAATGTTCTGAAAACTTCTCTCTTTTTCTCGGTTTCAAAGACATTACATTAAATTTCCTGTTTGTCTGTATTTTTCCTTGTAATAATACAAATTTACAAATGCTGATGTGATCGTTACAAATAAAAGAATGTATCTCCTACTTCTTACAGATAATATACAGTTTCATCATGTGTTATAGTGGAATAAGCCCATCTTCTTGCATTTTCCTATACAACATATCTGCTTTATCCCATTGCCGTATCCTACAAAGGCCTGAGATCATCGTAGTGTATGACACAACATCTGGCTCAACTCCTTTGAGAGCAAGGCTACAAAACAAATCCCAAGCATCTTCCACATTGCCAATCTTGCACATCCCGTGAATGACGATATTATATGTAGTGATATCAAGTTCCATTTCACTCTTTTGCATATTCTCGAATAACATCAATGCTTTCTCTACCTTCCAGTTACTACAAAGCCCGTATAACACTATACTGTAGGTCCTAATATTGGGACGAGGATCCATCCTTCTGAAAATTTCTTGAGCGACTTCTGATTTACCCGCTTGAAAACATCCCTGGATAATAGTGTTGTAAGTGACAGTATCGCCAACTAATCCTCTCTGAGACATCTCGCGGAAGAGTTTAGTTCCTTCATCTACCCTCTCAGACTTGCAGAATCCGTTTATGAGAGTATTATAAGTCACTACATCAGGGAAGCAACCCTTTGTTACCATCAAATCAAGCATTTCTTTGGCCTCATCTACCTGTCCATGCATACAAAGCCCATTGATCATCGAATTGTAAGTGAACACATCAGGATTTATAGACCTTCTTCTCATCTCCTCATACAACTTCTCCGCCTCCAAAAAGTTCCCATCTTTCACAAACGCATCGATCAACGCAGTGAAAGTGATTAAATTAGGCTCAACATCCCTCATTACCATATCACTCAACAACTGAGAAGCATCACTCCATCTACCAGAACTACAAAGCCCTGTCACAAGAGAGTTATACGTAACAGCATCAGCTCTAACCCCATCTTTTTCCATTCTCTCAAACAGCTCCAACGCATCATTCACCAATCTAACTTTACAAAACCCATCAATGATGGTATTGTAGATAACAACATCTGGTTTACACCCCATCTCCTCCATATTACTAACCAAAGAAACAGCATCAAAAACTCTATTCCCTTGACAAAACCCATTAATCAAAGAACTAACCGTGACAACATCAGGCTCGTAACCACACTTCATCATCTTCCCAACAACAGATAAAGCAATAACAAACCGAGAGCATCGACACAAAGAATTAATCACAATGTTGTATGTGTAAAGATCATGCCCGATTCCACAAACCTCCATATGTCGAAACAGAGAGATCACAAGTTCGTAGTTCTTCGATTTGGCGATTCGACTCAACAGTTTACTGAATTCAACAATTGAAGGAAGAGGACGAGACTCAATCATGTTACAGAACGAATCAATTGCATCGTCTAAATTCACATTACGATCCCTAATTTTACTCGACGACCTCTTAGTAGTAAAAGTTCTCCCCCAGAAACAGCTAGTTACTACAGGGTTACCTTTCTCCAGAAGACACCAATTGAGAAATTTCGTTGCTTTTGATGCAATTGAGATCGTGATCGATCTCTGCATTTGATTTGATTTGAGCTCTCGTTTTGGTTTCGTAAGCTCTGTCTCTGGAAATGGCTAAAACCCTAAACCCCTTTTAGGATCAATCTCCATGAGGAAGGGATAGAGACGACGATGACGAAAGCGAGAGATATAAAAACCGGTTCAATTCCGGTTTACTAGTTTTGTAATCGAACCGGGTTTAGTTTTGATTTAATTATTTCTATTGTTTGTCGTTGTAACGGTGATATTTAGCATTCGTTTGTGAAGCCCACCAGTGTACACGTGTCTCGATTAGATTTTGCATGTTCTCTGTTGTGTCGCAAGCTGACCATTAAATTTGATTTTTTTTTTTTTTTCTAGATGAGATGTAATATTCCAAAATATTCAATCGTCGACATCACAATCATTTTAATTTAATTTTGGATTTACTTATTAATGGAGTATAAAAGATTATCAAAGTTAACGCGTTAAATTACGTGGTTTTAAGATCTTTATGGCTTTTAGTTCTTGTCTAGGAGGAGCTTATAAAATTATATTTATAACGAATAAGCTCTTTCCGACTTAAAAAGCATATGCTAACTTTAATCAAGTGCTTTATAATATAAAGTTTATATTGTATAATCAGGTGGCCTTAAGTGTAATTAGATAACTCAAAACTTTGTTGACAAAACAGATATTAAATTATCATTGATATATTATTAGTACACTATATTAGCTAGCTCTCTATTAACACCAGACTTTGCTTTTTATAGTTGTTCTCTCAAGTATCTCTCAGAAAGCCTCTCTTTCTCTCTCTCTTTTTCTCTGTGTGCCTACCATGGCTAAGTCTTGCTATTTCAAACCAGCTCTTCTTCTTCTTCTATTACTTTTCCTGGTTCGAGCCGAGTCACGCGGTCGTTTCGAGCCAAAGATTCTTATGCCGACAGAGGAAGCTAAACCGGCTGATCAAGACGAAGATGGTATCGGTACAAGATGGGCGGTTCTCGTCGCAGGTTCTTCTGGATATGGGAATTACAGACACCAGGTACACATATACACATCTTCTCACATATTTTTTGTTCCTAACAAATTGATTCTATTTTGAACAAAAAAAAATAAAAAGCAAATCGATTCTATTATTCTTTATTTAATTCATTGATGACAATTATTTTTGGCCTTAAGAATATTCGTGTGACATGCAAATTTTTATTTAACTACTTTCTTTATATAATAATATTTTTATGAATTGATTAGAGTGAATTTCTCCAAATCTCAATCTATTGTCATTTAAGAAAAAGATTCTGAAAATTATATTGATTTAAGCTATGTATTAAAAGTGTTTTGTTGCTTTTTTATTTTATTTGAATTTTGATAACTAGTGTTTTGTTGCTTTGTGTTAAAGGCTGACGTGTGTCACGCATATCAAATACTGAGAAAGGGAGGTTTACAAGAAGAGAATATAGTAGTTATGATGTATGATGACATCGCAAACAACCCACTCAATCCTCGTCCCGGTACTCTCATCAATCATCCCAACGGCGACGATGTTTACGCCGGAGTCCCTAAGGTATGTATCCCTTATTTGTTTAGCATGAATTATTAAACTTAATCCGAACAATAACTCTGTATTTGGGTTTGGAATATCTTCTCGTAATTAATATCGGTGGTCTTGATGTGACCTATGTTTTGGTCCAACTAGCGTCTTATCAGGTTCTAGAGCTTTATTTTTGTATATTCGATATTTTTTTCTTTAGAGTCTTATTTAAATTAGACTTTCTTCTTTGTCTACGGCGCTTAATTAAGGTTGTTAATTAATTTAAAATATATTATTGGATCTATCGTGTTAGAGATGGTGACTTGGGCACTACACAACAATTATAGTGATACCGACTCTAGAGACATTTGCTATGGTAAACCAAACTTTATGTGTGGACCTGTGATTGGTATCGCTCTTTAGATTTATTATAACCACTAATTGTTTTCCGTTTTTAAAAGTTTGTTCAGTTATTTACTTTTTAAAATATTTTTTTTTTTTTCAGGACTATACGGGTAGTAACGTTACGGCTGCGAATTTCTATGCTGTACTTCTAGGCGACCAAAAGGCTGTTAAAGGTGGAAGCGGTAAGGTCATCGCTAGCAAGCCCAACGATCACATTTTCGTATATTATGCGGATCATGGTGGTCCCGGAGTTCTTGGTAATTTCATCAACTATTTGTGACCTTAATTGTGTTGTTTCCGGTTAGATAACATCTTTCATATAAGGCTTGTAATCCATTGCTTATAATGGGTTTTATTTTTTTTATTTGTTCAATTGGTCAGGGATGCCAAACACGCCTCACATATATGCAGCTGATTTTATTGAAACGCTTAAGAAGAAGCATGCTTCTGGAACATATAAAGAGATGGTAATAACAATTTAACTATTTTGTTGAGTGTTTTATTTCTTTTGTTATAAGTATACAGTAAATGTAATAATTGTGAAAAATGTCGTGCAGGTTATATACGTAGAAGCCTGCGAAAGTGGGAGCATATTCGAAGGGATAATGCCAAAGGACTTGAACATTTACGTAACAACGGCTTCAAATGCACAAGAGAGTAGTTACGGAACATATTGTCCTGGCATGAATCCGTCACCCCCATCTGAATATATCACTTGCTTAGGGGATTTATATAGTGTCGCGTGGATGGAAGACAGGTACACATTTATCTATTAATTAGGTTTTTTTTTATGTGCATATGCATTGGTTTATTTGTGTGGTTGTCTTTCTATATGCAGTGAGAATCACAATTTAAAGAAAGAGACCATAAAGCAACAATACCAAACGGTACTGTGAAATTTTATTTTACGTACGATGGTTGGTTTGGAAATGTGACATATATATTGGATATTTTTATTCTGGTGTGTAGGTGAAGATGCGGACGTCAAACTACAATACCTATTCAGCTGGCTCTCATGTGATGGAATACGGTAACGATAGTCTTAAGTCGGAGAAGCTTTATCTATACCAAGGTTTTGATCCAGCCACTGTTAATCTCCCTCCAAATGAATTGCTGGTCAAGTCACAAGTGGGAGTTGTTAACCAACGCGACGCAGACCTTCTATTCCTTTGGCATATGGTAGTGAACTATACTGTTTGCTAACTAAGTTATGATATTTGATTATCTTATATAATTGACTTCAAAGATTTAGCTTACTTAAAACCATATTGGCTTTGATTTTAGTATCATACATCGGAAGATGGTTCAAGGAAGAAGGATGACACATTGAAGGAACTAACTGAAACAACGAGGCATAGGAAGCATTTAGACGCAAGCGTCGAACTGATAGGCACGGTTTTGTTTGGTCCCGCAATGAATGTTCTTAACTCAATTAGAGAACCCGGTTTGCCTTTGGTCGACGATTGGGAATGTCTTAAATCAACGGTACTCACTCCTGTTCAATTTTGTTCATATTATTGTTAAAAGGATTGGATATAATGTTATCGAAATTTCTTAGGTACGCGTATTTGAGACGCATTGTGGATCACTCACACAATACGGGATGAAACATATGCGAGCGTTTGCAAACGTTTGTAACAACGGTGTCTCAAAAGAGCTGATGGAGGAAGCTTCCGCTGCAGCATGTGGTGGTTATAATGAAGCTCGCTACATGTTGCATCCATCAATCCTAGGCTATAGCGCCTGAGAGATTTTGAGGCTTGTCTTAAAATAAGTGTTTCAAGTTATAATCTTACGATGGTTTGAAAATAAAAGAAATGTTTAGCATATGTAAATACGTACGTAGCAATAAGGTCGTATAACTTTTCTTTATCTACTGTTTGCTTTTTAGTAAGACTTTGTTAAATATGTTGTTACCATTTACATGTAAAATTCTATAGTGATCAGCATCCGATTCATTAGGGACTACAACCTGGCATTCACAAGTCTCGGTATGTTTTCTACAACATGTTAAAATGTAATGATACGCAACATTTATAACATTCTCTAGCGAAATGGAACTAGGAATTAGAAAAGAATAAATTGAAATGGATTTGACAGAGAAGAAGTTGAACACTAGTGTTTAGCTTTGGATAAACAGGCCCATATTAGAAGAAGAATTGAGACAGTTTTTTTCCCCTCCAAAAAAAAAAAATTTATTCACTTTATCATCTTTAAGTAGTTCTAAGTTCCACAATTTATCTTTCCTTTTTATTATCTTATAATTACTGCCATCATTGATCCGAAGAAGACATACAAACCAATATGCAATCATTATCCTCCATTTCTAATATACATTTCACTTTAGATATAAATAATTAAATCGTATATAGGTAAATGAATATTAAAAAAATCTGAATCTGCAATTATTTGTCATCACGCCTTGAGCTGCCCAACAGTGAAATCATGAAGGTTGGTGTGCATATGTTTTTCTTTGTGCGCTAGATAGATAGTTGACTTTAATAGTCAACGAGTCAGCTTTTAATCATAATAGAATGTGACATTTTCTAATTACGCATAATCAAACTAACAAATTTGATTTGTTGACAAAATTTCATTGGTAGGGTTCTGATAAAGGTTTGAGCTGTATGTATTTTGACCCCATCCCCAAAAAAAAAAAAAAAATACAAGTTTGAATTTAGATGTAATAATTTTTAACCAATTAATATCCTATGATTCTTTTTTTTTTTCTTTTCTTAAAGCTTTAAGATACTTATTAATCTGTCATTGGGTCTACCTTTACGTGTTACTTTGAGAAAGTTGGTGATACATGAAATTATAATCCGAATTATTGGCTGAAAACGTGTTGAGTTACTATTCAATCATATGCTGTAATTTTTTCGTGTTCAGTCATTCATGAAATTATTAGAAGTTGGTGCATGGATGTATTATGTATAATAGTATACCATTAAAGCCATGTAATAATTTTTTGTTGTTTAAGTGGCATAATCAACGATATTAATGAATTTTCTAATTAGCATGAGTGTAAACTATATATGATGATATATAGTATAGACAATTCTCACAGATCCATGTTTAACAAAACATGAATAGAATATGTAATCTGATAACGCCTTCTTTAGGTATTGTCGAATATGGGTTGGAGTCTACTATTGTATAGTTACACAATGAACTATATAGAGCTCGTATATATGAAGCATTATATATGAAGCATGATGGAGAATGTTTTTCTTTAATGTTGTTTCGAACTTTTCTAACGTAATAAGTTATGCTCCCATCGGACAAGAAACTGACAAGAGAAACAAACTTCTCCACGTGTTTTAAATTATAGGGCTTTTCTTTAATGATTAGTGTTAAGAGACTTCTAACTTTGAAGAACTGATCTGTCTTTTTATTTTATTTTGGAGGCGAAATGAAAAACTATGTCTTCTTTCTTATTAAATGGGTTCATGCGAGTATGCGACGTCAAATGCGTACATCCCCCAACCCACACGACACTTATCCTTTACACAATTGGACCGGTGTTTTAAAAATCTGATGCATAGTCCACGAAATAAGAAGTTTAACATTCATATTATTGATTAGTTAGACCATAATTAGATATACTAGTTGGGCATTCAGTATATATATACAGGTGAAATTACCAAACTTCTGCCACCTTTGTCATGCGTATGTATCGTATAATTGGTTGTCTAGTCCATTTTATACATTTTACTAAAACGATTAACTCTATATATGTATATTAGACTCTCTTTTTTCTTTCTTTTTAAACATGTGTAATTGAGGATGACTTAACAAGTGTGGCCCTCTTCATGGTACAAAATTTTCCTTTATATATGGAAATTCTTCTTCTAGAATACAACCTCTAAAATGTAACAATGTGTGTGCATATTAAACTAATTCAATATCAGTGTCACGGTGTAGTGAATATTATACTATATAATTCATAATGGTAACGTGCGATCTCAGCAGGATCGATCTATGTGAAAATATTTTTTTTAACTAGAATCCGTAAGTGGAAGAGGAAACGAGAATAAGAAAAAAGGGTATCTAATTAATATATTTATCTGTCACCACTTTATAAGTAATAACTTTTGTTTGCTTCTTTTAGAGATGCTATTCAGTTATATATTTTAATAAAATATGTATATAATTAAAAACAAAATATGTTATTGGATCAGGTATTTGTAAATGGATCAGATTTATGTTAATGGATCAGGTATTTGTAAATCATGGTTCAAAGATTTTGGAATCTTTGTGTTGTCTGATTAAAACTGTAAATACTAAATACATTATCAAAATTCATTGTTATCGAAAACTATAAAAAAGTTAATCATTTAAATAAAATTTAATGGAGTTTTATCCATGAGTAAATTACCGACTATTTTTTTTATTGTAGTGATTTGCTTGTATTGTGGTAGATTGAATTTACCAATTATGCACATAATTTGCAGTCAGTTTATTCAAACGACCATGAGATCATTTTTGCATGACCGTCTTATCTCTGGTGTCTTGAATTCATTTTCGTGTTGGAAGACATACAAACTGTTTATAATAAAAAAACAAATTATTACAATAAATAAAAAAACTTATCAGTAACTTGCAAATTAGCTGCGTATTTGTCTTTATATATTTGCAACATGATACATACATATAGCTAACAGTTTTGGGGTTAAAGAACATTAATACACATATTCATTTAAATTTGGAGTGTCTTATAAATGTTAATTATTAGCCTTATTAATCTCTATGATTACAAAATAATATAGATATCTGATGAACACACCATTGTTTCAATATATTTTGGAAAATAAATAAAAGCCTTACTTATAAAATGTATATAACAAATATATGTAATAATTTTTTTTAAAACACATCTTCAAAAATGCTTCTTTTTCTATGTCATTTTTCAAAAAAATATGTTTATGTTGTTCATTTTCAAAACTATCTTTTTTATGTACAAAATAATTAAATTCTAAACATTAAACTCCAAATACTATAATATATCTTAAATATAAAATAAAAAATTCAAACCTTAAAAAAATATTCTCAAAACTAATTTAACATATTGTAATTGTGTAAAAGATGACAGAAATAAAAATATTAAAGATAGAGGGTATTTCTTGAAAATGAAAAATTTAAAATGAGTATTTTGAACAAATTTTCAATTTTTTTTTTTGTAAAATTCGTAACAATATATAGAAACTAAAATTGGTGTTAATAGTACTTCTGGATTAAACGGGTATTACTTTTTAACTTTGCACAAAAAAAAGGTGATAAAGTGATCGTATCATTTATTTGCAAAACTGGCAACTAAATAAAATGGTTCATTTATGGAATATCTTTATTAAAGTATCATGTTTTGTTCGCATTTTTCTAATGTACTCCCTCCATTTCAAAATATAGAATGTTTTAAGTAAAGCACGCAGATTAAGAAATCTTTACTTTTAACAAGTTCAATCAATCAAAAACAATACTGCATAATCTAAAATACTAAACTAATCTAAAAGTTGCATTGAAATTTGAAAACATCCTATGAAACAACAAACTTATCCAAAACATCTTATATTTTGAAACGGATGGAGTATATGTTAGCATATTCAATTAAATATTTTTCTATAATACTACATTTTTTAATTATATACCGTACCAAAAAAATTTACAAGTTAGCAATTATAAGGGTCGTCCACTATTTTTTTTGGTTCCAGTTTTAACTATCATATGATTAATTACCAAACAAGTGTTATATAAAACGAAACAAAGTCTTGTTGTTCTAAAGTTTTCCATGTTCCACTTACGGTAGGTGGCCAATAGGAAATCACCAAAACGTATACATATATATGTTTATCATTACGTACACATTGTCATGTCAAACTTTACTATTAATATTATCAGCATAAAGATAATATTAAGACGTACGTTAATTATATATGGTCGATTGTGGCCAAGAAAAACTAATATTGTAATTTGTAACTGATTATTCATATACATTTGGACCAAAATATCAAAATATAAGCTCCAATTCATGTATATATTGATTAATTTACAGTCAAACAAATTTTAATCGGTCGGTTGAGAGGTAAGGTGGGACAAAAAGATCACGCACTTTACTTTTGCTTTACTTCTATCTTTCGTTTCAACAACAAGAATTAAATAAATAAAATTATTAAAAACTCAATGCGAATTTCCCAAATTTTTATTAATAATTTCGCTGAAAACAAACTTTGCCCTAAAGTCCCAAACTTCAGCGGCAGACCTGAATTTTGATGAAGTTACCTAAAGTTGTACTATATTCTATATATATATATATAACTTACCTAATTTAGATATTGTCAAAAAAAAAACTTACCTAATTTAGATCTTAAAACATTATTTTGTTAATTAGTTGATTTAGTTACTCAAATATTTTTCGTGTAACTCGGTAAGAAGAGTGTTTTGTGTTTAAGTTAAAGTTTAACTGTCAATCAATTCTCAAGAGCAGAAAATTATAAACGAGTCAACGTAAATCAGTTTCATTTGTGAACTTTGAAATGTTTCTTATAATCTAATATATTATAACTATGCAAATTACATAATATAATCTAACGACATATCCAATCGTAACCAGAAAACAACATAAGAGACTAATCAACAATTTTTTCTAATGTATTTATTGATCAAATATGTAAGTATTTACAAAGAGTAGCGAAGATATAAGAAAAATAGAGTTTTGTATTGGCAGCTCTTTCTGTGGCCTTGTCAAGTATACCTGAATTCACAACATTAACACTTGGTTAAGCAAATGTTATATTGAAAAAAACTAGCAGGGCGGGCGAATTATATATGACATATTGACATGGCATTGAAAGTTCAAACTGAAACTATGGTCATGGTCTCATGGAAACGGAAACTCTGATCAACATCACTAAATCGCTACCATCAAACTTATCATTAAATCGCTATTGAATTAAAAGAGTTGGGTGAAAGTAGAAACTTTAAAATCTATATATATATAAGTTCTTTTAACAGAAAAGCAATAAGTGATAAGTAATAATGTAATATTAATGATTTAAATTTTCAAAAATCAATTAAAATGTGTGATGTAATATTCAAAAAATATTTCGCAAAATAATTAAGAACGGGATAAGTAATAACGGGATGAGACGACCCCCACATGACCGAACAGCAAATTGTGAGATTAATGATCGAGGCCTACCTCACGCCGGACCATCACCCGCCACGTCATCTCATTCCAATTGTTGGCGGGCCCTTCATTCCACTATTACTGGCTCAAATTCTACTTCTTATCATTTTTAAAATTTTCTCATTTATATGAATTATATCTTTTTGTTATTCTATTATTTGGCTAAACTTCTGTTCAGAGAAAATTAGATACTTCCTTTGGCTTCAATAAGGGTATCAATAATACGTAATGTCACTGCTTCCATTAGTTAGACAAATAAACCTTTTTATCACTAAAATTTGGTGGCAGCATATACACTATGATTGCAATTGATGATGGTTTGTGTTTTTGGACACTACCACTGGTTCACATAATACCATGAGAATAAATGTAAGAATTTTGGTTTTAGTAAGATTTTTCAGAGGCGGATATAGTTATAGTTGAGGGAAAAATTGATTTGGTTATTCCTTAATTATAACTGGAGGGGTAATTAAGTCTCATGCAAAGTAAAAAATAACATACGTAAGTTTCAGACACTCTCGTGTTAACATTTTAGACTACTCTGGACCTTAGAATACGCCGAGTCTTATAGAGAAATTTTATACTATCTTTTTCAAAAGAATGTTATTCTAGGCTGATTTTTGTTTCAAAATAAGTGTCATTTTAGATTTTTAATGTAAAATTAAGTACAAAATTTTAATTTTAACATTATATTCATTGAAAAATATCAAAAATCAATTTCAATTTTAAGAGTATAAAATATATTTTAATATGTTTTTTTAATTTGTGTGCAAAATGTCAAAATAACATTTATTATGAAACCGATGGAGTATGAGTTTACTTCTGAAGTTGCTAAACAATGAAATTGTTTAAAGAGGATTAGAGGAATGTGTGCCCTATATTATATGTAGCAGCAGTTTACATAGCACAATAATGACCTTTTTGCAAGTATATATATTATAGAAGGTTCGTCTTCAAGAAGATACACGCACTTTGACAATAATTAAGAAATGTCTCCACATTCATTTTCGTTGTAGTTGATAATATGAACACACAAATGCATACATCTTCTTAAAGAGACTTTTGTTTTTTAACTGAAAAAATGACTTTTGAAGTCTTTCGAACCTTTTCTTTGAATTCCAGATGACTTAAAATATCTCATCAATTCAAATTCAACTACACCGGCTACAACTATATAGTCACTGGTAAAACAAAAACTATAGCTAGTGCCTAGTAACCACCAATCTAACCTCATATTTATTCATGATCACTCTCTCATGTGTTGTTAATCAACGTACGCAATTCTATTTTAAGAAAATCCAGTTAACAAAATTCTCTTGACTCGTTGCGTTGGGAAATTACACCTTTTTATGTTTATAAAAATAGGGATTATTGTTCAATCGGTCATAAGAAAAGAAAAGATTAAAAAAAAAACTTTGGACCGTCTCCATCAAGAGCTGGTGGGTGGTAATGAAGATTGTCTCTCTCTCTTAAAATCTTGCTTGAGCCCTCTTATTCGCCTCTCTTTTCCCCGAAGCTTTTGCAACAAATAAAGTCTCTCTATCTCACTCCTTGGGTTATGAAAGGACATAGAGAGAGTATGATTGAGAAGGACAGAGAGAGAGACAAAGTAGTATAGATTATTAGGACACGGTTGTCTACTTTTTCATGTGTCTTCTTCTACTCTCTCTCTCTCTCTCTCTCTCTCTCTCTCATTCTTATTCATCATCATCACCCTCTGATCTTCTTTATTTAACCCTACTCTCTTTCTCCTCTCCCATCCTCTCTCTTACTATCTCTGACTCTTGGGATCCGATCTCTTTCCGGTGGCTATTCCCGATGATAACTGTCAAATCTTTTCCATTTGCATAACTTCTGCTTTTAGGGTTTTCTCCCTCTCTCTCTCTCTATCTCTCTCTCTCTCTCTCTAGCTCTGAGTATTTTATAGTGTATTTCATGAAGTGTTCGATCTTTCCAAGTACAAGAGGAAGATTCAAGTAAGCGCAGTCACATACAATAACTCAAATCCTGAGCTTTCTTTGAAGGGATTTGAGTTAAATCAACCTGTTTTTGACTTTTGTTTTTGAGGTATAGACCCTAAATGTCTCTAACGATTCTACTCCATATTTGATCCTTATCTTTTATCTCTATGTTTTTGGATATTATTTTCGTCAGATACTTACAATTTTATTTTCTTAAACTTTGTTGCATTATTTTAATCATTTTCATCATTATAATGATCATGATCATCGTCCTCTTATCCTACTCAATGTTGCTGATGTTACAAGTTAAGCAAAATATCATCCTTAAGAGACTCGTGGGGGCTTGATTTTTCCCTATGATTTTGCTTTTTGATTGGTGACTTAGAGATACTTCTCATACTGTATATATGGACTCTTTGCAAGATTAGTAGTATATGAGATCATGGTTAATTGGAAACTAGCTAATAATTGTTTCATATCATAAACAGGGCGGCTAATTTCAATACGTACGGAAAAATAAAGAAAGGATGAATTCATTTACTCAAGTACCACCTGGCTTCAGATTTCATCCAACTGATGAAGAACTTGTAGACTACTACCTAAGGAAAAAAGTTGCATCAAAGAGGATAGAAATCGATTTCATCAAGGACGTTGATCTTTACAAGATTGAGCCATGGGATCTTCAAGGTTATCCTATCATCTCTCTTCAGTGATCGATAATCCATGTTTTCATTGAAAGGTTGACAATTATTTTTTTTTCTTTGTAATAATTTAGAGTTATGCAAGATAGGAAACGAAGAGCAAAGCGAATGGTACTTCTTTAGCCATAAGGACAAGAAATATCCCACGGGAACCCGAACCAATAGAGCGACGAAAGCAGGATTCTGGAAAGCTACTGGAAGAGACAAGGCTATATATATAAGACATAGTCTTATTGGTATGAGG
The DNA here is from genome assembly GCA_023657505.1 of Camelina hispida. Lineage (NCBI taxonomy): Eukaryota > Viridiplantae > Streptophyta > Magnoliopsida > Brassicales > Brassicaceae > Camelina > Camelina hispida. Next base: position 44,496,532 of record CP094632.1, on the reverse strand, counting down.
AAAACACTAGTGTTTTACAAAGGAAGAGCCCCAAATGGACAAAAATCTGATTGGATCATGCACGAATATCGCTTAGAAACAAATGAAAACGGAATCCCGCAGGTATATATATACGTTGATCCAAGCTCAGACATATTAACTCATAATTTACTTGCTTAAGGAATCAAGCTCCCCTATATATATATATATATATATATATATATATATATATATATATATGATATTTCTTAAATAGTTTTTTTTTTTAAATTTTTTGAGTCATTCACTTTTAGAGTGCATAGGAGTAGTTCACATCAAATCATAACATATATATATGTCCAGTATATCCAAAGTGTTTTATTAAACTCTCTGTTAACATATATAGGTTACATGTTATTTTACAAATGTAACTCAAGAAGTCAAACAAATGAAAACCGATGATCCTTCTTTGGTCCAAAATTTTACTTAAGTTTATTACAATTATTCATAGCTTAAACAAAAAAAACATATAAGTGGTGGACAAGTGTGTGCATTTGTGATGTCGTAAATGATTTGTTTATGTAATATGTGTGTAGGAAGAAGGATGGGTGGTATGTAGGGTGTTCAAGAAGAAATTGGCGGCAACAGTGAGGAAAATGGGAGATTACAATTCATCGCCATCTCATTGGTACGATGATCGGCTCTCTTTCATTTCCTCCGAGCTCGATTCCAGTTCCCCACAACAGTTTATTCCCAATCATCATTATAACCGCCACCATCATGATCACCAGCAGACATTGCCTTGTGGCCTCAATGCGTCTTCAGCTTATGCATTCAACAACAACCCTAATTTGCAATGCAAGCAAGAGCTCGAGTTACATTACAATCACATGGTACAACATCAACAACAAAACCATCATCTTCGAGAATCTGTGTTCCTCCAGCTTCCTCAGCTCGAAAGCCCTAATAGTAATTGCAGCTCTCTACCTTATGGATCAAGCAACAACAATAAAAACACAAGAGATATTAGTAACTTGCAGCAATCATCAAATCTATCTCATGAGCAACAATTGCAACAAGGGAATCAAAGTTTCAGCTCTCTTTATTACGATCAAGGAGTAGAACAAGTGACTACTGATTGGAGAGTTCTCGATAAATTTGTTGCTTCACAGCTTAGCAATGAAGAGGCTGCAGCTGCTTCTTCTCATCAAAACGACATCAAGATAGACACGAGAAACACTGCTTATGATCAAGTGATAGAGAATGATTCTGAAAGGGTTGTTGAAATGGGAGAAGAGTATACAAATGCTCATGCTGCTTCTACTTCGTCGAGTTGTCAGATTGATCTCTGGAAATAGTGATAAAAGTGAAGAAGATGCAAGGATGAATATATATGAAAAATACATATGTCCACTAGTACTGTGTAGTTGATGGTGGACACAGTTCTATACTTTAAAGAAGAAAGGGGAAAAACAAGGAGTTATTTCCCGGATTTATATATGGAGGTTTTGTACATAATAAAAACCTACAACAACAATATGGTATTTTCTTTTGATTATATTTTGTTACATTATTGAACTATATATATGTTATACGCACACATGTATGTGTGTATGTATGGATGTATATTTATGTATGAATGTATATATATGCATCCCTAATTTTATATATAAACCATATATATATAATTTATGATTTAAATGAGACCAATTTTGTATGAAGGGGGCACCTAGCTACTTCTAAATAAAATTTAATACTTGTATATTTCTTCAATTGTTGTATACTCATTTAATTCATGTCATTTTTTTAGGTTCTTCCCTCATGATTATTTGTTTGCAAATTTTCTTAAATCCAAACAATCACATCAGCAAAAAATTGTATACCTCTTTTCTATTAAAAATCCGTTTACTACTTACATTGTATAAAAAACCAAAATTTAATTGTAACATTATACTTCGCTACTACTTTTATTAGCTTAGATATCACCATATATATATCACAAGTGCTTAAAAAAAAAAAAAAAACAAGAAGTGCAAGAACAGTAGAACAACAACAACAAATGTTTGAGTTTTATTAATTTGGATTGACTTACATGCTTTGAGTTGTCTTTGATCATGAGAACAACTTGCAAGAAGTTTGAAGATTACGAAAGCGAAACCCAGAGAAAAGAGTGTCAACTAGCTAGAAGAAGTATATATATCAAAAATATGGCGTGGTGAAGAGCATTTGGAAAAAAAGTTGGTTATGACAACATGTTGGCTCGAGAATATAACATATATAGAGAGACAAGCCGTGTTAAAAAAGGAAGATAACAAAAGCGTGCTTTGTCGATCATTAGATATATTTTGTAATTATAATGTTTATTTCAAGGGAGGCCGACAATATTACTACTGTTTGTTACTACTAATCAAAAGTTCAAATTAGGTTTCGAGATGGATAATTTGCATAGATTTAATATATACCAATATTTAGTTTTGTGTGTGTCGGAAATATGAATCAAAATCTAGTTTCCAAATTAGAAAGAATATCACACGAATCCTTTTTTTATTTTTAAAACATCAGAATACACACATATATACTATATATATGCTCTCCAATAGCAACTATACAATACCATTATAGGGTGATACGTACTATATGATTAGCTAAATATTTAAGGTATTGAATGATCGGTTCATAAGAAACATCATTATTTGGGCGTGCTCTGTGGGATTGACACACACCGTATACGGTTCCTGTCTAAGCCAAAGCCTCGGATAAAATCCACCTTTTAATTAATTGCTTAAAAACAATTAATAAAATTTTGACCATTACTATTTTTGATCTCAATAACTTAGGGGAACAACACACTATATGAGACAAAACCATGTGACGTTTTATCTATCATTAGTGTTTTCCCTTTTAACAAAAAAGACATTATTGTTTTTTCTTAATTTGGGCGTTTACGCCACCACACATGACAAAATCCCAAGATCCAAAGAGTTCTCTTACTAAGAAATACTATAACATTTATTAAATTTTAATTTTTCTATTTTTTTAATTTTAATTTTACTAAAAATAGATACTTAACAAATCGAGCAAACAGTTCGGATTTTAATGTAAACAACAATTTTTCAAGGATATAATACATGTAAATGTTTGATTATTACTATAATTCAGTGCGCGAATTCATTAAGTATAACCAACGTTTAGAATACTTTTTTTTTTTTCAATACGTTATAAAGTGTTGATTGATTAGTTCTGCGGGCTTTATCTGTAAACTGCGTAAAATAAAAAATTATTTTATGGGCCTAATATTGGGCTTAGAAAGAACAATTGTGTCTTATCTATCGCTTAACAATCTCAGCTAACTTCCCCCTCTGCTTTAACCACAGAGAGAAGAAACAAACCCTCGTTGCGTCCACCAAATCTGAGGTAAAAATTGGTTCTTCTCTCTGTTTCTCGCCACGAATTTGGTATTGCTCTTTTCTAGTTCTTCCTCTAAATCAAAAATTTTGGGTAAATTGTATTAAGTTTGATCCCTCGTCTTAGCATTTCCTTGTTCCTGACGTTAAAATTTTCGTTTTTTGATTGTTTCGATTTCGTTTTTTTAAACCATTGATTCGATTCGCAAAATGTGTTAGATGTATCATGTACCGTGAGCTTTACCCATAGATCTCTCTGATTGATTTATTTAATGATGCAATTTTGTTTCAGTTCCTAAAGTGGCTTCCTTTTTTTTTTTTTTTGTTGGGTTTGATGCATCTGTAGTGTTGAAATCTTGGTTTGGTGGTGTTTTTATATTAGGGATTTGGGTTTGGAAGACAATGCAGTTCAAGAGAAGATGTGTGACAGTTTACAGAGATTTCCCAGAAGGTTGTGGTGTTCCTTCTAGACGTATATCATCCAATGCTGATGATGAGTTTCTAAAGCAATCTGAGTTTAAGGTAGGAAGAAGAGTTCATCAGATTCTGTTCAGACCTATCTACATTGTTGTGACTTGTGAGTGACTTTGTGAGAATGCTAAGAGCTTGGAAATTGGATTTGAAATGTTTCCTGCAGGCTCATGGATACTTCCCTGACATAAAAGAGGCAGGCTCATTAGATCCTTCGGAGGCAGAGACTTCTAGAATTGACGGTTTGAGGGAAGATGGATTGATTCTTGAATCTAGTGGAGGTGTTAAATATCATCAAGAGGAAAAAGGTATAGGAGAAAGAAGCGAAAATAAGCAAAAGAACACGTCTTGGGTGAAGAACAAAGCTTTAAGTTCACATAACTCAACAACTGAAGTTGCGACTTTTACCAAAAAAACAAGAAAAAAAACTCAAGTTGCGACAGGTGTTATGGATACCTCAAGGAGAAGTATTGTTTTGGGACTCTCAGCTAAGCCGAATTGCCCTTGGACACACCCGAAGAAACGAGTAAGAAAGGTGAACCTACTACTCTTCTTTAGTTTGTTTCTTCTTCTGAATTTTATGTTCTTGTATATATGATTGTTAATGTAGTGAAACCATTTTGAAAATGCAGCCGAAGAATCAGGTTACTCTCAAATCAAGACTCTTTCTTTAGTTACTTTTATAAACCATAGGTTTGTACAAGTAATTAGTACATTACTCTATTACATTATTACAGGTTTCAGATTAGATGAATCTGAATACAGTATCTCTTTGTGTAGCAAAACTTGACTGACTTGTTTTGTTACAACTTTGGTATATTTTTCATCTGATTTTTTTGGTCAACAATCATTGACTCAATGAAGGGCTGTTCAGTGTTCAATTCTGATAACCAAAACAAACCAATGGACAAAACCGAAAAATCGAATTCGAAACCGTACCAAAAATTGAACAAACCAATCCCTGTTAACTGAACACCACTACTTAACCAGAAACTCTATCCAATCTGAACTGAACCGAACCGAACCGAGGTTAAAAGACAAACCTAATTTGTTTTCTCAATGTATTCGGTTTGAATGTTTGATACAACAAAAAAAAGATGGAACAGTGAACACCACTACTTAACCAGAAAACTCTACCTAATCTGAACCGAACCGTGGTTTAGACACACATCCAAATCCGTTTTCTCATTGTACAGTACTCGATTCGATAATGTTCGGTTTGATACAACAAATAAAGATAGCTAAACCGAAATAAACCGGTTTTAATTCCCATCTCTTTCAGCAAAACACTTCCGTTTATTAGGATTCTCTCAGTCAGACCAAAAATCAAAATCGGAGAAACAATGCAGAGATCGATTGCGATGACGGCGACGAGGCTTCTTCATCGCAATCTTCTCTCTGAAGGTAAACCTAGAACCACTCCGTCTTCTCCTCCTTCGTTAAGCCATTGCAGTTCCTGTTGTTGCTGGGTACGACGAGCTTCTTCTTCTAGCGTCAATGGTATTATTGATTTGCGTGAGAGATTAAGCAAAACTCGGCTTCGCGATATAAAGCTAGACGACGCGATTGATCTCTTCAGCGACATGGTCAAATCTCGTCCTTTCCCTAAAATTGTAGATTTCAATAGATTGTTATGCGCCATTGTGAAGATGAAGAAGTACGATGTTGTAATCTCTCTAGGGAAGAAGATGGAAGTTTTAGGGATTCGTAATGATCGTTATACGTTTAACATTGTGATTAATTGTTTCTGTTGCTGTTTTCAAGTCTCTCTTGCTTTATCTGTTCTTGGCAAGATGTTGAAACTTGGTTATAAGCCTGATAAAGTCACGTTTGGGTCTCTTGTTAATGGATTATGTCGTGGGGATAGAGTTTCTGATGCTGTTTCTTTGGTTGATAAAATGGTGGAGATTGGATATAAACCTGACATTGTTGCTTACAACTCGATCATTGATAGTCTTTGCAAAGCCAGACGTGCTGATGATGCTCTGGACCTGTTCAATAGAATTGAAAGGAAAGAAAGGATAGGGATTAGAGCTAATGTTGTTACATTCACTGCGGTTGTTAAGGGTCTTTGTGATTCAGGTAGATGGAGTGATGCTGCTCGGTTGTTGAGTGATATGATCAAGAGGAGAATCGCACCTAATGTGATTACTTACACTGCGTTGCTTGATGCGTTTGTGAAAAACGGAAAGGTTTTGGAAGCTAAAGAGCTTTTTGAGGAGATGGTACGAATGTCTATTGATCCTGATATTGTTACTTACAGTTCGTTGATCAATGGACTTTGTATGCACGATCGCATTGATGAGGCCAACGAAATGTTTGATTTGATGGTTAACGAGGGTGTTTTACCAGATGTGATGAGTTACAACACTCTTATTAATGGGTTTTGTAAGGCGAAGAGAGTAGAGGATGGGATGAAACTGTTCCGTGAGATGTCTCAGAGAGGATTAGTTAGCAATACAGTTACTTACAACACTCTTATCCAAGGGTTTTTTCAAGCAGGTGATGTTGATAAAGCTCAAGAATTTTTTAGTCAGATGGATTCTTTTGGTGTCTCTCCGGATATTTGGACCTATAACATTTTGTTAAGTGGTCTTTGTGACAACGGGGAGCTAGAGAAAGCATTGATGATATTTGAAGATATGCAAAAGATCGATATGGATCTTGATATTGTCACATATACTACTATTATTCGGGGAATGTGCAAGACTGGTAAGGTTGAAGATGCTTGGGGTTTATTTTGTAGCCTCAGCCTCAAAGGAATGAAGCCTGATGTTGTAACCTACACTACAATGATGTCAGGGTTGTGTACCAAAGGCCTACATCGTGAAATTGATGTTCTGTATACAAAAATGAAACAAGAGGGGCTTATGAAAAACGACTCCACGCTATGCCTTAGAGATGGTGACACAACCGTATCAGCCGAACTTATCAAAGAAATGTTGAGCTGTGGCTACGCACCATCCTTGCTTGGAGACAGAAAGTCTGGAGGATGCAACAAAGTTGTGTCTCCCTTGTAACTGTTTCAGGGATTTGTGCATTTCCACCGTGTCGATATGTTCGGATTTTGCTGTTTCAGCGGTGAATAAATCACTGACACTTGGTATTTCTCTAATTCGAGTTGAGAAATCCTCAATTGCTTCATCCAACCATTGAGTAATGGTGGTCAAGTGAAGTGTTACCGAATGGTGAATGCATCTAGGTTCTTCAATAACCTTCTCATTCCTGATTGGAGATTCTGGATTTGGGTTGTACATTTCAAGGAATTCTCTGGGAGGATTTTGTGCTGTCATCACCAGCAGCAGCAGCTCTAACAGTGGTGCTGAGTAGGCTGCTTCATCGTCTCCTTTTCATCTCGTGCTAAAGGTGAAATTTCTGACTTTGGTAATCCAATCACATTTTATAGTTTCCTCGTGCTGGATAAATTGTTCGTGGTTTCATTTCTCTTTCGAAACCCTTTGGGTTGAGATCGTTTTTACCACCGGGTTGAAGTAGTTCAGGCTTTTCTGTTTTGATTGAAACTGGTATGCAAAGCTCTGACATTGTAAGTTTCTCTAGCTTTAGAAACGTTATATAAACCTCCCAAATTCGACCTCCAATGCATTTTTTAGTATCCCTCTAAAAAAAGGGATTCTTATTATCAGGCTTTCTTCTATGCAACTCATCCCTGATTCATGCTTTTCTTTGACTCATCTAGCTTATACATCCGCCCAAATTCATTCTGTTTTGAAGATACATGTATCACTTACTCAAAACCAATGGAAGTGTTACTGTTGATGAACAGAAATACATGAATAATCTTTGCTGTCTTACGCTCTCTGGGGTGCATTTTACATTACAATTTGTACTAAACCGGGTTTGGCTATGCAATGCAGGAAAAGCAGAGGAATGTAGGAAAAAGATGTATTTGGCTCAGCTTGAGGAAGAATGAGCATCACTTGGTTTCTCTCAAGCTTATCATGATTCCTCTCTTTGTACATAAACATATAGGAAAAAATGATGTGCCAGAGGTTAGAGAAAGCCATGATGTTGTAATAAAAGGCAAAGTTTCTCACTTGTAAGAGAAATCTATTTCCCTTGTCAATGTCATCTGTTGATCTTCCTAGTAATTGAACTAGAAAACGTAATAAACAAAGAGAATGCTTGGGTTGTGTTGTGTGTGGGAAGCCATCAGGGTTTGTTCCTTTTCAAGACAAAAACTACAATTTCTTTTGTTTTGTTGATATGTACTAACAAGTAACAAGCAACAATTTTGTAAAAAGTTTTGGCTTGCGGTCTGATATTTTTCCTGTGTTCTAAATTTTACATATGAGAAAATAAAAATTCTGAATTGTTATATTGAAAATGAGTAAAATTGATTATTGACAAAAGGGTCTTTTAAAAAAAAGAGGACAGAATAAAAGAAGAACGCGCAAACCGGAATGTCAAAAGAAAAAACGCAAACCGGCAAGACTCCAATTTCCCAATTATAAAGGTTAAACTAAACCGGTTCCAGGTTAACTAGAGACATTTGATGTTGTTCTTGTTCATACTGAGTGTTTTTTTACCAGAGAGAGAGAGAGAGAGAGGGGAAACCTATATCACTCACTTTGAAGCCAAATCGAGAGAATGAGGTTTGCGATTGAATCAATGATAGCAAAGAGATTTCTTCGTCGGAGTCATTACGAGAAAGATGCGTGTTGCTGGAGACGAGCTTTCTCTGGTAAGAGTTATGATTTTAGAGAGAAATTGAGTAGTAGAAGTGATTTAAAGCTAGAGGATGCTGTTGATCTGTTCAGTGTTATGGTCAAGTCTCGTCCTTTGCCTTCAATTTTTGATTTCAGTAAATTGTTGAGTGCCATTGCCAAACTGAACAAGTATGATGTTGTCATCTCTATGGGGGAGCAGATGCAAAAGCTGGGGATTTCACACAGTCTTTATACTTACAGTATTCTCATAAACTGTTTCTGCCGCTCTTCTCAACTCTCTCTTGCTTTAGCTATTTTGGGGAAGATGATGAAACTCGGTTATGAGCCCGATATTGTCACGCTTTCTTCGCTTCTCAACGGGTACTGTCACGGCAAGAGGATTTCTGATGCCGTAGCTTTGGTTGACCAAATGGTGGCAATGGGATATCAACCTAATACTGTTACATTTAACACTCTTATCCATGGCCTTTTTCTTCACAACAAAGCTTCAGAAGCTGTGGCTTTAGTTGACCGGATGGCTGAGAAAGGCTGTCAACCGGACCTAGTGACATACGGTGTGGTAGTCAATGGACTGTGTAAGAGAGGTGACATTGATTTGGCTTTAAATTTGCTCAACAAGATGGAGAAAGGAAAATTTGAGGTCAATGTTGTAATCTACAGCACAGTCATTGATAGTCTTTGCAGATATAGTCACGTGAATGATGCTCTAAACCTGTTCAACGAAATGGAGAAGAAAGGAATTAGAGCGGATGTTGTGACCTACAACTCCCTCATAAGTTGCCTTTGTAATTACGGAAGATGGATTGATGCCTCTCAACTACTTAGAGATATGATTGACAGGAAAATCAGTCCTAGTGTAGTTACATTCAATGCATTGATTGATGCGTTTGTGAAAGAAGGGAAGCTTCTAGAAGCTGAGAAATTGTACGAAGAGATGATCAAAAGGTCTATAGATCCTGATATTTACACGTTCAGTTCATTGATCAACGGGTATTGCATGCACGATCGTTTAAACGAGGCTAAGCAGATGTTTTCTTTGATGGTTAGCAAGGATTGCCTCCCAGACGTAGTGACATATACTACTCTTATAAATGGATTTTGCAAGTCTAAGAGAGTGGAAGAAGGTATGGAAGTCTTCCGCGAGATGTCTCAAAGAGGATTGCTTGGAAACACAATCACTTACACAACTCTTATCCAAGGGTTATTTCAAGTTGGAGAATGTGAAAAGGCCCAAATGGTATTCAAACAGATGAATAATGATGGTGTGCTTCCCAATATCATGACATACAACATTTTGTTAGATGGACTTTGTAATCATAGGAAGCTAGAGAAAGCACTGATGGTATTCGATTATATGCAAAAGAGTAAACTGGAACTTGATATTGTCACATTTAATATTATGATCGAAGGGATGTGCAAGGCTGGGAAGGTGGAAGATGGGTGGGATTTATTTTGTACCCTCAGTCTTAAAGGAGTGGAGCCTGATGTTATAACCTACAATACAATGATCTCAGGATCTTGTAGGAAAGGTTTAAAGGGGAAAGCAGGTGGCTTGTTCAGAAAAATGAAAGAAGATGGGATTCTTCCAGATGACCGTACATACAATATGATGATCAGGGCATGCCTTAGAGATGGTGACAAAGCAGCATCAGCTAAACTCATCAGAGAAATGAGGAGTTGCGGGTTTGTTGGAGATGCTTCAACTTTTGGCTTGATCACAGATATGTTGTTTGATGGGAGATTGGACAAAACCTTCTTGGAAATGCTTTCTTAAGACATTCATAAGGTTCATCATAAGCCTGTTATGTTTCTTTTCTGGTAATTACTTTTTAATGCCCCAAAACTGAGAAAGCTTCCACTCAATAACTCTAAAAGTTGCTCAAGTGGTGAAAAGGAACTCGTTATGAAGTTTAGCGATAAGAAACGGGTTGAAGATATTGAATGGGAGGAGAAAGCTAGCAAAGCTCGTTTCTTACCTTCATGCGTACATGTGTTTTAGTTTCTCTTCTATTCTTATGCTGTTTTAATGCAATTCTCTTTTTCTGGTTGTGAACTGCTTCATGTTTTCAACCAAATGGGCTTTGTATTTTACCAGATGTAATGAGTTACAACACTCTTATTAATGGGTTTTGTAAGGCGAAGAGAGTAGAGGATGGGATGAAACTGTTCCGTGAGATGTCTCGGAGAGGATTAGTTAACCTTGGACACCTCAGTTTTTGTCGAAGAGTAGCCAAAAAAAACTATATTGTGTAAGATTTAATTGAACTGAAAATTATAATTGTGGAAACAAAGCAATCATTGTGGAAACAAAGCAATCATTTGTATTTTATTGTTCCTTTGAAAATCTCTTTTTGTGTTTGTGAAGCGATGGGTGGTTTTACTTCTCTGTCTTGTTCCACATAATAAACCAAACCATACCAGAGTAGTCAGAGTGAACCGGTCGGTTATTAAAATCTGAGATGATATTGGACCGTAAAAAAAAAAAAAAAAAAATCTTCAGGTCAGTCACTCTTTTCTTCTCAAAAACCAAATCGAGAAGATGAGATTTGCAATTGGATCGACGGCGAAGAGATTTGCTCTGTGGAAAGGTAAGACTGGAACTGCTTCTCCCTCGTTTCTGCTTTGCTGGGTTCGATCTCTTTCTGATTTCAGAGAGAAATTGAGTAGTAGAAGTGATTTAAAGCTAGAGGATGCTGTTGATCTGTTTAGTGTTATGGTCAAGTCTCGTCCTTTGCCTTCAATTATCGATTTTAGTAAATTGTTGAGTGCCATTGCCAAAATGAACAAGTATGATGTTGTCATCTCCTTCGGGGAGCAGATGCAGAAGTTGGGAATTTTTCATAATCACTATACTTACAGCATTTTGATTAACTGTTTTTGTCGACGCTCTCAAATCTCTCTTGCTTTAGCTCTTCTTGGCAAGATGATGAAACTCGGCTATGAGCCTAGCATTGTCACGCTTTCTTCTCTTGTCAATGGTTTCTGTCATGGTAAACGGGTTTCTGATGCGGTAGCTTTGGTTGATCAGATGGTGGCAATGGGATATCAACCTAATACAGTCACATTTACAACTCTGGTTCATGGGCTTTTTCTCCACAACAAAGCTTCTGAAGCCGTGGCTTTAGTTGACCGAATGGTTGTAAAAGGTTGTCAACCAAATCTGGTTACTTACGGTGTGGTAGTAAATGGATTATGTAAGAGAGGTGACATTGATTTGGCTTTACATCTTCTCAAGAAAATGGAACAAGGAAAATTAGAGGCTGATGTTATAATCTACAACACAGTCATTGATGGTCTCTGCAAATACAAACATGTGGACGATGCTCTAAACCTTTTCAACGAAATGGAGAAGAAAGGAATTAGAGCCAATGTTGTGACCTACAACTCCCTCATAAGTTGCCTTTGTAATTACGGAAGATGGAATGAAGCCTCTCAACTACTTAGAGATATGATTGACAGGAAAATCAGTCCTAGTGTAGTCACTTTTAGCGCATTGATCGATGCGTTTGTGAAAGAAGGGAAGCTTCTAGAAGCTGAGAAATTGTACGAAGAGATGATCAAAAGGTCTATAGATCCTACTATTTACACGTTCAGTTCATTGATCAACGGGTTTTGCATGCATGATCGTCTAGAGAAGGCTAAGCAGATGTTTTCTTTGATGGTTAGCAAAGATTGTCTACCAGACGTAGTGACATATAATACTCTTATAAAGGGATTTTGCAAGTGTAAAAGGGTAGATGATGCTATGGAAGTCTTCCGTGAGATGTCTCAGAGAGGGTTGGTTGGCAACACAGTCACTTACACCACTCTTATCCAAGGATTTTTTCAAGCTAATGATTGTGAAAAGGCCCAATTGGTATTCAAACAGATGAATAATGATGGTGTGCCTCCCAATATCATGACATACAACATTTTGTTAGTTGGACTTTGTAATCATAGGAAGCTAGAGAAAGCATTGGTGGTATTCGATTATATGCAAAAGAGTAAACTGGAACTTAATATCGTCACATTTAATATTATGATTGAAGGGATGTGCAAGGCTGGGAAGGTGGAAGATGGGTGGGATCTATTTTGTAGCCTCAGCCTTCAAGGAGTGAAACCTGATGTTATAACCTACAACACAATGATCTCAGGATTTTGTAGGAAAGGTTTAAAGGAGGAAGCAGGTGCCTTGTTCAATAAAATGAAAGAAGACGGACCTCTTCCAAATAGTGGTGCATATAATACGCTGATCAGGGCACATCTTAGAGATGGTGACAAAGCAGCATCAGCTGAACTCATCAGAGAAATGAGGCGTTGCGGGTTTGTTGGAGATGCTTCAACTTTTGGCTTGGTCACAGATATGTTGTTTGATGGGAGATTGGACAAAAGCTTCTTGGAAATGCTTTCTTAAGACATTCATAAGCCTGTTATGTTTCTTTTCTGGTAATTACTTTCTAATGCCTCAAAACTGAGAAAGCTTCCACTCCCTCTAAAAGTTGCTCAAGTGGTGAAAAGGAACTCGTTATGAAGAGATATTGAATGGGAGGACAAAGCTACCAAAGCTCGTTTCTTACCTTCATGGGTACATCTGTTTTAGTCTCTCTTCTATTTTTATGCTGTTTTAATGTAATTTTTGTTTTGGTTTGTGAACTGTTTCATTTTTTCTTCTCTGTACTCTTATAAGGCAACAATCGAAGGCCTAAAAGTAGAAGAAGTAACATTGAGATCGTCTGCAGATGGAGTAGATTTCTTTTTTCTTCTCTTCACTCACGTGATGAATCAATCACAAAGATCAAATCAGACCTTTATATTAAAACTACCAAAAGACTAAAAACTAAAAAAATAAAGAGAAAAATTCCCATTATTATTTGAAAAAAAAAAAATCAGGTGTCAGAAGAAGGAACATCAAAGATCGTCTGCGAAGTAAGGATGAAGAAAAGCACTGTTCATTTGCCAGACCGTAAACGACGCCGTAACGGACGCATCAATAGCGTTATTGAACAAGAAGAGCTTTGTAGCTCCATAGATGGCTTTTGTCGGATATGCTCTTGTGGTAATACATGTTCTTCCACCTTGTCCGAATCCTTCTATCATCGAATGGTCCACCTAATTAATTAAAAAAAAAATTGAATATTAATAACTATAGAACTAACTTAAATTCTTGTTTTATTGTAATATTCAATGGAAACTAAAAAAAAATTACCAAGATTCTCATGGTCAATTTCTCTCCTTTTAGGACCGGTACTAAACTCCCATAGATGGATGTCACTACATCGTTTGCCATGGTCGACCTATCAAAAAGAATATTTGATTAGCTAACCACTAACCAATATTCTCTCATATATAACCCATCATTATGCAAACTAATATTAAGAATATGCAATTTATGGATTGATTACCTTAAGTTGTCAGTGCAGAAGAATGTCTTGAGTTTTGAATCTTTTCCCTTAGTCACGTAAAAGTAAACCGGAGTGTGTTCCGACAAGCTTTGGTCAGCGAGAACAGAGAATCCAAAAGGTCCTAAAGCCCCACGCACGGTGGAGCCTCCATTGGCTTCGCAGCTAAAGTCCTCGTCGTAGCCCACCGCGGAGTTGTCTCCAAGGATTATTTCGAGATCGTCCTTTTTGATCACGAACTCAGCCTCTATATCTAGCTGAGAGGCAGAGCCCACATCAACCGGGACCACCGTCCCTGGTCCAACCGTCATGTTGAATTTCTTGCTGCTCAGTCTCAGTGATTCAATTTCCTCAACTGGCCATAGGATTAGGTTCTTCCCTGTCTTCGTGTCCAAAACAACAGTTCTTGGAATGGTCTGATCATGGTTTAAGAAGATATAATCAGCCCTAACTTGGGTCATAAGTATTAAAAACCTAACTTACACATTACGCTACACCAAGAAAGCATACCTGAACAGAAGCCCAACCCTTCTGTTGATCAGCATCTATAGTGTCAGATTCAATGGTGAAACCCCATAAGACTCTGCGTCCCTTATTTTGATCGTAAAACGTCTTTGATGCATAAAATGTCCCGTAATCGTATCTCAAAGCGGTACTAATTCCGACATCGATAGAAGGGTTATCTGGGATCCATGTAGCGTTTGAATCAAAATACGTTCCAATGGCATAAAGGTCCATTCTAGTATCGTCCATGCTAGCCTTCACAACATGCTTCACGTCTGGTCCCTTGACTGAAGTGTCAAGCCCAATGACTTCAGTCTTCGACACTGGGTAAAAGTCAACGCACTCCCACTCTCCGGTGTTGGGGACATGGTGCAGCAAGGTATCAAGTAGCTCGTAGGTTTTGAAATCTGTAGTGTCGTAAACAAGAGCCACTCCAGTTCTATTGATTTTGGAGCCGATGACGATACGCCATTTTCCGGCTGATGTCTTCCATGCCGTTGTCGGGTCACGGAAGTCCTTTGCGCCAATACCTGGAGGAGGAAACAGAATCGGGTTGCCGGAGAACTTAACCCATTTCAACAAAAGGGGGTCGCTAGGGTCCTCGGGATAAGCAAGGTTTTGAACCTAAAATAATCATATTATTATATTAGTGATTGATTGGTCCGACCAATTTTATATTGAAATGATTTTTTTAGAAAACAATACTACAAAAGTATTTAACGATATTATTAAAAAAGGAAAATAAATAAAGTAGTTCAACCAATTATGGTGTCTTTTTAATTAGTGCAATCAGATACGAATGTGAAAAGAGTATACGTACACTTTGTTAAAGAGTTGTTTATTTTTGTAAATTATTCACATTTCTAATATCAAATCCTGAAACAAATATCTGGCTGGTAAAAAAAAATAATCACTGCTTCTGAAAAATCAATACCTGTACAAATTCGCCCGTGATACCGGTGTAGAGCATGACAATGGAGCCATCATCAAGGAAAGTGGCTGAACCGGTTATAACGCCGTTAACGTCGTACCATTGGTCAGGAACCATGGCTATTGGGAGGTAAAGCCAGTGAATAAGGTCCTTTGACACGGCGTGACCCCAAACAATGTTACCCCATACGGTTCCATATGGGTTGTGTTGGTAGAAGAAATGGTACCATCCCTTATAGAACAACGGACCTGGCACATGTTTAACATTTCATTTTCGGGTTACAATAAAATTTGTGTAAACGTAACATAATGACTTTATAGACACCAGGGCCAAAATATATTATTTGCTAGTTGTTATCCCGGGGAAAAAATTAAAGTAAAAATATCTATTTAAAGTCTAAATTTTACATAAGAAAAGAGTATAAAAGCATAGCCATGTGTTATTTAAAGTCTAAATTTTACATAAGAAAATGGTATAAAATCATCTTTTTTTTTTTTTTGAACAAACTACTACTCCTAAGTCCTAATCATCTAAGATGTATGTTTTCCCACTAATTTTGAAATTTGTTAAGTTTCATGCACTTTTATATTGACAATGAGTACACACATCAGCAATACCAGGCGGCAGGCGTGTAGCCCCACCATAAAACATATGAATATTCATGCTATAGGCCATAAATTATATATAATATAGATATACATATAGTACATATATATATTATACATATATATTTAAAGGCAGTTTTTGTTGTGAATTTTTTATTTTTACTTTAGTTTTCACCTTTCTTCCTAATATTAATATTTATAATTTGTTCTGTTTTTAATGAGTATTGTTTTTTTATATGCTTAACTCTATAGAATAACGTTATGTATTCGAATTTTTGGATCGAATTGAGACCACAAACAAATGGAAACAAATATATCGTTACCCAATCTATATATCACAAATAGAGTGTCATACACAAATGGGCAACATGGCAAGCAATGAGTGTCTTATTTACAATTGAGTTAAAAACAAAAAGCTTTTTAGGTGTAAATTGATAATTGCCTATTGTGGTCCGCAAAAGACGATTCATGTTGTCATATATCTTCCAATAATTTAGCCTGGAGATATATATGATATTGACTAGAAGATTTTTCATATAATTAAGTAATAAGTTTCTGATAAAGTTGATGGTGGAAAATTCTACTTCTAGTGGTTAAGATTTTGATTTTTTTTTTTTTTTTTGTGTATCTATATCATAGCCTAAGTTTATATGATATTGACTAGTCGTTTAGAGTTTGATTTTTAGAAAGAACTATAAGTAAGGAAAAATATTTAAGAGAGAGTAGAATCAGGAGCTTACCATTAGGATCTGTAAACGAAGAAGCCAGAAATTAGCCATTGATAGAGACGCCAGAGTAAAAAAAACGCCAAAACAAAAAGGGAAAGAAGAATTTATCAATGAAAATTTCAAGTCTTATATATAACATAACTTAAAATAAATATTCAAAAAATTATGATGTTAGTGTAAAATTTAGAATATCGTATTGTATATGATTATATCGCTCTTGCGTCGTAACTAATATATAAATAGTAATGTAATATAACTTTATATGTAAAAAGGAACTTGAATATTCTTTAAATTTGTATGGAAAAAAAAAAGAAGATGAAATACTTTTTAGCTACATTTCTATAAGAAAATCAAATAAACTAGTCATAGCTAATAAAATGGTTTTTTAAAAATATAATTTTTGTTGTTCATACCGTTCATCCAATGTTTCTCAGGCTGGAAATGAAACACTGTGTGTTGCCACGACAACATAGTATCATTCCACGGGAACGTTTCCCTTTTCCGACCAGAAACTCTCCAAAACCGTTCGTTGTCCTTCTCCGATACACCGGCCAAACTAGCACGTGACTCCGTCGCTATTTCATCATTGGAACCTTCGTGTGTGTCGGCGAAAGCAACGTACAAAGCTATCAAGATCAAACTGGAAAAGACGGCGATAAGTACTTTGATGGGTCTTCTCCGGCTGGTCTCGGGGATCGGGTCGGATCTTGATTTGGATAGTGGATCTTGTGGGTAGGTTACGGGCAAGAGGAGAGCTTCGGAGCTAGCCATTTCTTCTTGTTTGTTTTGGTGTCTTTAGTTTAGATGGTTGTAATAGAAAATGGCTGTCTATATAAGACACTCAACTAAAATAAATCATATGCATAAAAGTAAAGTTTGATCTTTTATATACATAAAAATAATAAAAAAAAATAAAAAGCATTAATTGAAAATCAACCAATAAGCAGAAAATATTTTTTTTTTCATATTTATTGCCATTCTAATCTATTCATATAAAATTTTCTTTCATATTTATTGTCTTTCTAATCTATTCATACTTATTTTTTAAATTTCTAAGCTTAATGCAATAAATATGAAAGAAAAATTTTGTTTTTATATAAATAAAATAAAAATTGAAAAAAATGTATATAAATCTCTTAATTGAAACATTTTAAATCTAATTAAGCTATCAGCGTAAATAAATAAAAATATGCATAACTAACACCACAAAATAAAGTTTATGAAATATGTATCACAGTGATTTTGAAATATGATTACAACTACAAAAATATATGGCATAGGGTATGTAATATACAATATGACTTAATTACACTAAATATATTATTATCAAAGAAAATTTGATTTTTTTTATACTACGTAGTCTTTAAATTTTAATATAACAACGCGAACACCTAGTATACATATAATAGTATATAATAGTATAGTAAAGTGCAAACGTTTAGTGACCGTTCATGGTTGACACACCCAACTCAACGCATGAACTCTAACGAATCTCCTACTGATCTCGACCCCTAAGTTAATTTTTTTTTCTTTCTTGTATATGTCAGACATGTTTATTTGGCCTTCTCGTGTTGGCTTTACATGTTTATGGTGTTATATTCTCTTAAGAGTCCATTGGTTTGAGATAGTTAACTACAAAAAAAGGGTGTCTGTTGGGTCGACTATTTCTGAATTTGGTACAGTATGCTGAGTTAAAGATTCTACTCACAAAAAGAAGAAACATTCGCCTGCGGCATCACATTTTAGAAAAAAATTAAGAAGCTATAATTATTGCTAGTGCTTAGTGGTATGTATGGGTATTACCGAATTAGTAAAATTAGAGAAATTAATACAAATAATAAAGGAAAGTAGTAGTCTAACGAAATCCTAAAATCAAGGAAACTTAAATGCCCACACATAAACTAAAATCAAGGTTATGAATACTTCTTTCCTCTTATTGTATCCTCTTTGTTTTTTTCATTAATTTTTCTTATTTTACTTCTTACCAACTTTTTTTTAGTTATTCATCTTTGTTGAATTTTATTAATTATTATATATATACTACATATTACATTTTGTATATCCGCATAACTATATTTTGTTTGTTAACATTTCTACATTATTTTGTTTTATAATATTTTGTGCTTGTTTTTGATATTTTTTTTAAATTGTGATTTTACAAGTTTTTACTTAAAATTTTTATAAACTTATTTAAAAAATGAAAACATTATATATACCTTATATTATGTTGGTCATATACTAAACCATAATCATTGCCTATGGCATCAAAATACTTTGGCACGGCTCTAGGTTTGGGTTTCTGCGTTCAGAAAGTTCATAAATCCCCCCCCCCCCACACACACACATTTTTTCACCTACAAAACAAACTAGGTACCAACCCGCACTATGTGCGGAATAAATCGATTAAAATAAAATATTATGAGTAAAATTATTATTTAAAATTTAAGATTCATTTGTATAAAACAAAATGTGTAACTAAAGTTTTTTTTTTGTTTAGTCAAATTTGCGTTTATTTTCTGTAAAATATATTTCACCCGTGTGAAATATTTGAACTTGGATAAGAATTTTAAGGTGGCGTAGAAAGTTTTGATGTCTTTTTGGGTTTCTGAAAATCAAATTCACATATTTTATGTTTCACATTATTATTTATATCACTATACCAATAAATAGATAAAGCAGTATTTTTAAACTAATTGATTTAATTTAAACTAATTCTAAGTTTAAAAATGCAATGAGAAAAATGATAAAATGATAAACAAATGAATAATTTTTTTTCTTGTTTGTGAAATGTAATTTACACATAATAAGTTAATAGACTATGATAATGATAAATAAATACATTTTCATATTTAATAGTTGATTAAATATTTAATTTTAAAAAATAATAGAAAAAAACATTTGCTCAAAATATTTAAGTGGCAGCATTTATTAAAAAAAAACAAACAGGTGTTCTGTAAATATATAACCGACACATTTTTTTGTGAGAGTGTTTTTGTATTAATATATAGGGAATAATTAAGTTAGAAAGAGAATATAAGAATTCACTTTTGGGTGTTAATTGTATTTTTGGAAAAATACAATGGTATATAAATAAAAATATTATTAAAAGCTATTGACAAATAAAGGAAATAGTGTCCAGAGCTCTGTAAATGCGACACATCTGTGAGAATGTTTTTCTTTTAATATATAGGGGATAGAAAAAAACACTGACTCAAAATATTTAAGTGGCAGCATTTATTAAAAAAGAAAAAAAATACAGGTGTTCTGTAAATATATAACCGACATATCAGTTTTTTTGTGAAAGTGCTTCTATATTAATATATAGGGAATAATTAAGTTGGAAAGAGAATATAAGAATTCACTTTTGGGTGTTAATTGTATTTTTGGAAAAATACAATGGTATATAAATAAAAATATTATTAAAAGCTATTGACAAATAAAGGAAATAGTGTCCAGAGCTCTGTAAATGCGACACATCAGCTTTTTGTGTGAGAATGTTTCTCTTTTAATATATAGGGGATGCATTGTCTGGTACCACTCTAAAAGGTCTTTTCATTATCAGGCTTTGTTTAATGCAACTAATTTGCTTATTTCTCAGTCATAACTCCTACTTGTCCTGCTGTCTAATCATTTTTCTAATTTTGAAGCATCACTATGTTTCTCAAGCTTCTCTGTATGTTCAGAAATAAATATATTTTAAGAAAAATACTATTTAAAGTTATAAAAAGATCTAAAAGAAAAATCCAAATTCCTAGTCATAGTCATAAAGTTTTTATATATTATTATAGATATTTTTTAGTGTGTGTATATACAGTAGAATCTTTGAATGGACCCATCAACTAAACCCAAATCCGTCACTTTAGTGTTGTCGGTAAGAGAAATAATTTATCTTCATTACAATTGGGTTAAAGCCAATTGACCATCCCTTTGGTTCGAATATTTTAACGTTTCTGTTTTTATTTTTATTTTTTATGGTGGTGGTGACAAGGTAAAGTGGTTGAGAACATGTGATGGTGAAGAAGGAGAAACTATTAAATAGATAATAGAATAAGTGTTGTGTTTTTTTTTTTTTTTTTTAATAGGTGTAAAAAATAAGGATAGACTAACTATTCTAGTTTATATAGAAAATATCATTTCTCCTTCTTTTTTTTCTTTGGTTAGTTAGTGAGTTATTAAAAGATTTAGGTTAACTCCCTTTCTTAAAAAAGAAAAACAAACTGAAACTTATTCAGTTATTTGATATAGTACATGGGGTTCAAAACCTAGAGACATAGAAGTCTATAAGCTGTTTTTTTTTTTGTTGCATGTCAACTTCAACTCAATTATTGAAAATCAGAGTTCAAAAAGAATAAACGCAAACAAAACTTTAAAACTTGAGATACTATAGATAATAGAAAAAAAAACATATCAAAATCTCAAAGACGTTGACACTTGATTATGAAGCTACGCTTGTTAAGTTTCATGGGCTTTTAAGACTTGAAGCATGGAAGACTCCTTCGCTTGGTATAAGGCCCCTCTCTAGTAACGCTTTTTGCAACAGCTCTTTGTAATGAAATTTGCTTATAACTTACCTATCAAAGATAGCGTTCTTCGAAATCACCCATCACATGATATATATTGCGTAGAAATCTTTTTGACCCATATAAGTTTTGGGATAAGATTTTTAAAGGCTTGAGTTAATTCAACTGATCATTATGTCACTTCATACTCCATATATTCTTATGTCCCAAATTGAACTAATAATCAATGAACAAACCCGATTTTTTCTAAGAAAAGAGAAAATTATTTCCATTTCTTCACTCACAATAGGATGAATAATCACACAGATCAAATCAGATCCATTATATAATTAACAACAGTCAAAAAACTGTAGAAAAAAAAAAGATAGAAAAATGAATCCCCTTATCATATGTAAATAATCAGGTGCGGGAAGAAGGAGCATCAAAGATCGTCGGCAGGGTAAGGATGAATAAAAGCACCGTTCATTTGCCAGACCTTAAACGACGCAGTAACGGTTGCATCAATAGCGTTATTGAACAAGAAGAGCTTTGTAGCTCCATATATGGCTTTGGTTGGATATACTCTTGAGGTAATACATGTTCTTCCACCTTGTGCGAATCCTTCTACTATCGAATGATCCACCTAAAATATTTTTTGGAAAATTAATAACCACACGATTAAATCAATTTTACCAATATTTCTAATGATATTTTTAATTAGGTTATTGATTTTACGGATATGATATATTACCAAGATTCTCATTGTCAATTTCTCTCCTTTTAGGACCGGTACGAAGCTTCCATACACTGGTTTCACCACATCGTTTGCCATAGTCGACCTATCAAAAGAGATTTTGATTAATTAACCATAAATCTTTATTTTTAACCCATTTGCATAAGTATTGTGACTAAATAAAAACGCAGTTGCACTTGGCAGACATTATAAAGTACTTAATTTGTATAATCGAAGAATCTATTAATTATATATAGTTATGGATTGATTACCTTGAAGTGTCAGTGCAGAAAAAAGTCTTGAGTTTTGAATCTTTTCCCTTCGTCACGTAGAAGTAAACTGGAGTGTGTTCTGACAAGCTTTGGTCAGCGAGAACCGAGAATCCAAAAGGTCCTAAAGCCCCACGCACGGTGGATCCACCGCCGTTTTGGCAGCTGAATTCCTCGTCGGCCTCCACTGAGTCTTCTCCAAAAATTATTTCGAGATCATCCTTCTTGATCTTGAATTCCGCCTCTATATCTAGCTGAGCCGCGGAACCCACGTCAATCGGAACCACTGTCCCTGGTCCAACCTTCATGTTGAATTTCTTGTTACTTAGCCTCAAAGATTTGATTTCCTCAACTGGCCATTGGACTAAGTTTTTCCCCGTCTTCGTGTCCAAGACAACAGTTCTTGGGATTCCCTGATCATATAAGTTAAAAAACAAATTAAGTCCTAACTTGGGTGACAAGTAACTCAAAGCCCTAACTTTCATAGCACGTTTGACGAAGAAAACATACCTGAACAGATGACCAACCCTTCTGTACATCAGCAGCTTCACTGTCAGATTCACCGATCCAACCCCATAAGATTCTCCTTTTCTTATTTTGATCATAAAACGTCTTTGACGCGTAGAATTTCCCATAATCGTATCTCAAACCGGTACTGATTCCAACATCGATAGAAGGATTATCCGGGACCCATGTACCGTTTGAATCATAATAAGTCCCAATGGCATAATGATCAATTCTAGTATCGTCCATGCTAGCCTTCACGATATGCTTTACATCAGGCCCTTTGACCGAAGTATCGAGCCCATTGACTTTAGTCTTTGACACCGGGTAAAAATCAACGCACTCCCACATTCCGGTGTTTGGGACTTGGTGCAACAAAGTCTCATGTTTCTCGTAGGTTTTGAAATCGGTGGTGTCATAAACGAGAGATATTCCGGTTCTATTGATTTTAGAGCCGATGGTGATTCGCCATTTTCCAGACGATGTCTTCCAGGCTGTGGTTGGGTCACGGAAGTCCTTTGCACCAATACCTGGAGGCGGTACGAGAACCGGGTTGCCAGAGAACTTGGTCCATTTCAGTAAAAGTGGGTCGCTTGGGTCCTCAGGATAGGCAAGGTTTTGAACCTAAATAAATAATCATTATTATTAGTGATCGATTGGTCACCAAATATATATTGAAGATAAGTTTTTAAAAACAACCCAAAAGTAAATGAAAGTTTAACCAATTGTGATGTTTTTAAGTGCTACCAGTGGAATTCGAAAACAGTACAACGTTTGTTAAAGAATGATTTATTATTCAATACTTGACGAAACAAACAAAGACTTTAAAAAACTCAGTACCTGTACGAATTTGTCAGTGGAACCGGTATAGAGCATGACAATGGAGCCATCATCCAGAAAAGTGGCTGAACCGGTCCAGACACCGTTTGCGTCGTACCACTGGTCAGGAATCATGGCTAAAGGGAGGTACAGCCAATGGATAAGGTCCTTTGACACGGCGTGACCCCAAACAATGTCACCCCATACAGCTGCATTTGGATTGTATTGATAGAAGAAATGGTACCATCCCTTATAGAACAATGGACCTGGACATAATCAACATTTCATTTGTTCGGATCAAAATAAAATTATAATAAAATATGGCTATAAAGCATAAATACCTTCACTAGTTACGAATTGAGTATAGCATTCAGAAAGTATAATTACGATTTATGACTTATATCTTTCTTTCTTTTTCTGGCTAGTTTCAGTTCAAAATCATCGTAAAACATATATCCGTCGTGAGTTTTTTTTTTTTCTTTTCCAAAAAATAGTGAAATACTCCCTCCGTTTCAGATTATAGGATGTTTTGGAGAAGTTTTTTGTTTCACAATATAGGATGCTTTCAAATTTCAATGCAACTTTTAGATTAGTTTAATATTTTATATTATGCAGTATTGTTTCTGATTAGTTGAACTTGTTAAAAGTAAAGACTTCTTAATCTGCGTGTTTTGTTTAAAACATCCTATATTTTGAAACGGAGGGAGTAGTATTTTAAAGCAATAGAAAAACACGTTTTACTACATAAAACACTATAATAAGGTACGACGTTTCGTAACTTCAATAAGCTGCGACTACTGTACATTTGTGACTTTTGTGAGGACGAAAAAGAAAAGTATGGCGTTTCAGTTGCAATTGGGTTAAAATTAAACAGATAGAACGAGTCGAATGGGGATCACAAACTAGTCTGTCAACACACGATAATTGGTCAGCAATGATTTCTACAATATGCACATGACTCACGTGGTGTATACAAAACAGGCAAAAACAAAGTAATCTAATTGGCTTTAATGACTCTCATCTGTTCAGATTTTGTCTTTGTACTTTTCATTAAAGAAAAACTTTTAGGTGTAAATTAATGATTTTCATTTGCAACATTTCCTTTTTCCATTTTATCCAAAGACATGTATGATTTGTGGTCCGTAAAGGACGTGCCGTGTTGTCATATATCTACCAATAATCTTTTATGGGTTTCAGATATATGATATATCTATCAAGTTGTGTAGCCAATCATCTTTTTCATAATATGTTTTCCATATTTTAAATAAAACAAGGTCAAAGGAAGGAAAAAAAAAAAAAAAAAACTTTAGAATTTAGAAGCACCAAAATAGAAAACTTCAGTAGGATATAGAGCTTACCGTTAGGATCTGAAGACGAAAAATCCCGAAATAAATTTGTCATCCACGACACCATTTGATAGGGAAAAAACGAACAAATAAAAACATATGAAGATTAGAAATGTTATACACCATAAAATAAAAAATATATTAAAATTTATGATGAAATTGTTAAATTTAAAGTACGTTATCCCTATTGAGTATTTACTTAAAACCGTGTCCCTTAAGTCATGGTCTCATAAATGGTTATGAAACTCAAATCTATAGAAAAGCGAAATTAAACTTTCTTAGGTAAAGATGAGACACTTTTTAAAGCTATTTTAACTATATAAAACTATGATTAGTTAATCAATTATTCGTAGCTAATAAAATAGTCTTACGGAAAGAAATGGTGCATACCGTTCATCCAATTTTTTTCAGGCTGGAAATGAAACGCCGTACGTTGCCATGACAACATAGTATTGTTCCATGGGAACGCTTCAGTCTTACCATCCCCGGATAATTTCCAAACCCCGTCGTTGCTCTTCTCCGACACGCCTGCCAAACGGGCACGTGACTCCGTGGATGTTTCATCCTTGGCGCCGTTTTGTGCGGTGGATCCGTCGTGCGTGACGATGAGAGTTACGTACAAAGCGATCAAGAGCAAACCGGTACAGACAGCTAGATGGACTTTGATGGGTTTTCTCCGACGGGTCTCCGGGATCTGGTCGGATCTTGATTCGGATAATGGATCTTGTCGGGACGTGACGGGTAAAAGAGCTTCCGTGCTCGCCATTTTTCTTGTTTGTTTTGCTTTATCTAGATTTGATGGTTGTAAAAGAAAATGGCTTGTCCAATATTTATAAATCGAAAAAAATCAACCAAAACAAATCTCAAAAATAAATATATTAAAAACTATTACTATATGAGAAGTTGAGAACTAGAGATTATATAGACAGAAAGAGGGAGATCTGGATTGGGCTGGCAAATTAGAGATGTGATATTTAATTTGTATTATTACCAATAAGGTTCACGTTTACACACGAAAAGTCAATATATTTTTTTTATGAATAATAGTAGTAATTATTATTCTTATTCATTACCTAAGTGGATATAAGGTTAATTACATTATTAGACCAATTTATGTTTACTATCTTTCCTTGTTGCATACATGCTAATATGTGGATTTTTTTTACATTTTCTCCCCAACAACTAAATCTGCAAAAATAAAAGTTCTCCTAAATGCTGTCTTTGATGTATTATTTTATCCCATCCTTCATGCTAGTTTTTTAGAAGTTAATGTTTTGCCTATCATTAGTGGAGGAGGGGAAATATAATCACAGTTGAATAATTTAATAAGTAGTAGTTGTGAAGAACTGTTGCCCCATAATTTAGTTTTGATTGCCCACATGTTAAAACCCACGTTTTAATAATATATGGGCCAACCCAATTTATTTGTATTTAATTTGTACCATTTCCCTACTTTCCCGAAATAAGTAGCAGTCGTTGTCAAATAAACATAAAAATAAAAATTCGTGTTGAAATGTAATGTTCATACCAAGCCCTCAGAAGACACGTCGCACCTCCAACTTTTAAGGATGGGTAAAATTTTAAAGAGGTTTTTCAATTCGATTGATATAGTTCTTACTGATATGCGGATAACGTACGGTTGAATGGTTGATGTTGACTAAAAATTATTTTTTGTACGACTAATTTTTTTCAAATGGTGGATCATCATTTTAAAAACTAATTCATATATAAAGACTTAACTATAAGGTATAACCCAATGGCGACCAAAAAAAAAAACTTTCAATAATTGTAACTTTAAAATTTCAACGATAACAATAAGTGATGCAAATAAATGTAAATATATTAAACACGTCTGAAAATATATACTAACACTTGTGTCTTAAGGCAGGCCACATGATTTTTATATAATATAAATAGCATATAATATCTTATCACGATCATGTCATACCTGTATCATCTAACAATGGTGATTCGTGAAGATAAATGAACTTCGATTACGACAAAAAAAAAAATTAAACTTCGATTTGTATTTCCTTTAAATATTGAATTGATCCACCACGTGATAAGATCTTCAAAATGCACTTTGTTTAAGTAAACGAAATTAGAAACTTATTCAGCTTAGCAGGAAACTAAATCGAACCTACGTTTGGTTTTTCCTATTTGGAATTCGAATTCAAGGTACTGTAAGTAAGTTTCACTTTTCGGTTATCTGAGTTTAATTTTTGGTATACAATCTTTTTATGGCTCAAATTAAATGATTGGGTTGTCCTAATTATACTTATTGAATGAGTTTAATATGTCATTTTTGTATGCGTATACCTAAAGACGACTCGTCATGCTATTTAAGAGAGGCATAACAAATTTTTGTTCATAATCAAAATTTTTTTTTAGAAGAGCATCTAAACCAAATGATCATATGAAGTTGTATTTATATCATATCATGAATATTTTTTTAAAGACAAAAATTACGAATAATGTATTGAATTTCATTCATTTTTTTTATTGAAATATTTGTAGTTTTTAAGAACTTCTGTAAAAGCAATGACTAGTTTTCATATATATATATATATATATATATATATCTGTTTAGCCAATTCACTCTGAAATAGAAACACACTAGCTGATCTCTTTCACTTGGTAACTTTTGTTACGTACTTACGTTATGTCTTCACTCTTCCATTATATTTTTTTGTTAGCTATTTAGTTTTTTTAGTTTGTTTTCCTGATTTTTTCTTTACTAGATAATTGAATTTAAATAAGAAGACAAGATCTCATAAATTTTCGCAAAAAAAAAAGACAAGATCTCATAAATTTTCGCAAAAAAAAAAAGACAAGATCTCAAATAATTAAAATAGACAAAATCTATAATTTGTTGGACGTGGGACAACTCGATCCACATTTAAAAAACCCATTCGGTCTCATGCAAAGAGTCAAAGAGACGTGCTCTTCATAAAATTATCCAACAAATTTTAACACAACTTTCCTACCGATTTTTTTCTTTTTCTTTTAACACATAAATGATTCAATAAAGATGGGTTTAGAGACATTATGTGTAAGTTTCCTTATCCAATATTTTTTCAAATAAATGTATAGAAGATCTGATTTTTCGGATGACTTGAATATTTGTATCAGATTGACGGACGACACTTGCAAGTAAATAAATTTAGTCAACTAAACCCAATATCAGTTTAAAATCTACGAATATCGTCTTAATTAACTTCATACGTGGCCGTATAAAATTATATTAAGCTAAATGCCAATGAATCTTGGTAGTATAGTAATCGAGGATTAGACATGGATCTGACTTGGATATGACTCAGACGAACACGTTTTATATTTATCCTTTTTGTCCTCAAAGACTCAAAGTTATCTGTCATTTGGTTCACCCCGAAGAACAATTCCCATTTTTTCTTTACAATATTGTTTTATTAATCTTAAGGTTTTAAAACTAAAAGTACTGAAAAACTAATACAGTTGTAGACGGTTGTGAATTGGGTCTTGGAAGAATCTCAAGAAAACATAATAAAGATATATTTTTGAGGTGAACATCCTTTAGTCTATATATAGGGTTATTGTATTAAACATGAATAAACACTTCGACCAAAAAACAAAAGAAAATTCAATTCCAAACCCTAAGATACTTTTTATCTATTTGAAATTTTGCAAACAAAAGCGATTTAAAAAAAAAAAAAAACCTATGAAAAATAAATATCTTTTTAATCTTTATCTAGTTCCCCTTTTGCAAATTAGAGACGAGCGGTTAAAAGCTTGTTCATGTTTTAAAGATCACCTCAAGAAGTTTAATTATGTCCCAAATTCTTTGCTTTTCACTCTGTTTGAATAGTTGTTCCAGGGTCTTACACCTTCAATTGGCTATTATTTTGACAATTTAAAATTAATACACATTAAAGTACAAATCAAAATACATTAATAAGGCACATACATAACAAGTGAAGGTCCTCTTATTATGTTGCATCAAAGACAACTTAAACCATATCTAGAGTTTCAAACCAGAACCTTGGAGTTTCTCTTGGATGATCATGTCTATCTTGTTCTCCATTTCAGGAGTAAGATAATTCTTCCAATCACCGACTTCCCCTTTTCGGAAATAATGCTTGTGATCCACGTTATTTATTCTTCGGGTTTTGTTAACCTCCAAGCCGCTCAGATTACGCAAAGAGCAAAGATCCAAGATCTCCTCCACGGATCCACTCTCTTCTTCTTCCTTAGTAAAAGAACACCCCAAGAAGTCCGCAAGTCTCTTGATCTGATCACAAGGCTCTGCTTTCATTTCCTCGTACCTCATGAAAAGAACATGGTTGGGGTCTTCTAAGCTTCCTCTCCAATAGCTAAGGACATGTTCCCAAAAAGGTCCGTAATAGATAGCTCCGCTACAAAACGATTCGTATATAGACTCGAGAATGCTTCTGTCTAGTTCTATTTTATGCATAGCGCACACGAAAAACCACCACGAGATCAACGTGTCCTTTGCGTTCCTACACATGTACACAATCTTGCAAGGAGAGTCCTTGAGTGTCTCTTGCATAGTGTGAAGTGGCATGTGAGTCGAGAACAACCTCGGAACTGATGAGAACTTGTCCAAGTCAGGACTTGAGCTTTCGATATACAAATCAATCTCGAAGAATGGTACGATCCCATGAGGATTATCAGAGAGCAGAGGATGATCATCAGACGAACGGTGCTTCGATCTCTCAAGGAGGGCGACAGTGAGGGCCTTGAGCCATGTAGTGCCTGATTTGGGGAAAGAAGCGAGGATTATATCGGTGTCTTGCGGTTTAAAACCTCTCTGGAAGTTAAGAACGCCTTGGAGAGTGTTGTAGTAGTACCAACATCCTTGATACTTACAAAGCTTCTTCCCTTGGCCATCTGCGTCCGAAGGAAGTGAGGAGATCAAACTCTTGGTTTCTTCGCTTATCTTGTCGTCTCTTACGTTCAAAGGACGCTCCTTCAGATCCATTTTTTCCTCTTACCAAAATATGTGTTTAAGCTTGGAACATATAATAGGGATACAAGTGAATACGCCACTAATACATGTATTTTATATTAGTTGGTGCATTGGATACCCTTAAGTGAGTTCTTAACTGAGAATATCTTGATTTCACACATGAGACACGAATTTTATATTATCTTTGATTCTAAAATCTCAATAATTTGCTTTCTTAGGTAATGCAATTGAATAAACAAAAATATGGGTGGTCACATGTCAACTTCGAATATTGGGATTGAAATAGTTCTTAAAGACAGAAAAAGAAAAGATTAAGCAAATGGAGAAATGTTGTCTTAACATTACAAACAAGAAATGATGAAAGAATGCTATTTTTTACTTCTCTTTTTCATTATTAGCATTCGAAATAACTAACAAGTTAAACAAAGTAAACAACAAATGAAACCTTCAACAAAAAGAGAGACCGAATTCAAACAAAATGCGCTTTACCTCTATGGTTTAATCGGACTAAACAAGACCGGTTAAACCAAATTTTTTTCCAGTGTTCCTCTGAGGGAGAAAAAAAACTTTGGCTCTGAAGTAAACTTACATGTTGGACTTAAAAGTCATTCATCTCCATCGGACAATTGCTGATCCCCATGTTAAACCGGCTCCAAAACCGGATGTGGCTATGGTATGTCCTGGTTTAACTTTTCCGCTTCTCACTGCCTCATCAAGAGCTAGAGGAATCGATGCAGCGCTCGTGTTACCGTAATTAGCCAAATTCGATATGACTCGCTCTGGTGGAAAATGAAGCCTTGTAGCCACAGAGTCTATTATTCTCTGATTAGCCTGCAAATATATCAAAAACCTTCTGTTAAACCATTTTTACAGTACAAAAGATTGAAACTTTCAGGTCCATTTTCAATGGAAACTGAATTAATTATAACTATACTTATCGACATTCGTTTCTTTTAACATGTTTACCAGGTTTCAGATACCAAAGGTCTAAACTTTTCCCCCATTTAAGCTTGAATTCATATCTATTAACAATAAGATTTGATAAGAAGATAACCTGATGGAGGAGGAGCCAGTCGATGGCAGAAGCAGGAAGACCAGCTTTTTGCAGAGCAGACTCAATAGATTGAGGAACACATTTGCAAGCAAAGCGAAAGACCTCTTTTCCATTCATCTGAATACAAGAATATGAAGATTGTTTTGGTGGAAAGTCTCCAAACACCGAGCCATTGGAGCTTGATTCACCATCAGTTTGGGATTCTTTAACAGAAGCATTCAAATGTCTGCAAAACAGAGAATCTTACTGTGGGTTCTCAAGGGAAAAATGAGAAGATGGATCTTAGGCCAAGAAAATGAAATGTGAATCTATATACCTTCGACCGTCCCCGTCGCTGTGCACATCAAAACTGAACAAACCATCATCTTCAATATCACAAGCCTGCACATGACAGAACATTTCTTTAAAAACAAAGATTGATATGCAATGTGGCAAGCACTCGTCTTATGATTATGTTACTTGTGAATACTTACTAAAGGTTATACTCTGCTTCATTAATCCAGTGAACATTATATAAGAACTTTGAATATAATGAGTGCACGAGATTGCTTAAAAGCTTCAAAAAGCATAGTACCTGAACAACCACAGCACCAGCAGCGTCCCCAAATAGAATGCAAGTCCCTCTATCCGTCCAATCAACAAACCGAGATAAAGAATCAGCTCCAATCACTAAAACATTCTTAAAACCTCCCCCTGAAAAAAAGAAAGCGGCAACAGTTATACACTAATCTTACTAAACTACTCATCAAGTTTTCATCTTATTTGAGTTTTACCCCTTATATGACAAGCAGCTGAAACTAGACCCAAAACAAATCCACTACAAGCAGCTGTGATATCGTACGCCAATGGGTTCTTTGTGCAACCAAGTGCCTTTTGAATCTGCCATCAACATAGAATTTTCACAAATCAAACAACAAGAACTCTCTTACTCAAACGAAGATAAATTTTAGAATCAAAGGGTCAAACAAATACCTGTGGAGCAGCACCGAATAGATCATCAGGAGTGGAAGTGCACATCAAGACTAAGTCAATATCTTCAGGAACAACCTCAGCCATTTCAAGTGCTTTGGTTGCTGCTTCTACTGCTAAGCCAACCAAGCTATCTTTGCCTTCAATAGTAGTTATTATACAAATTAATGTCTCTCTACACATCACTGAATGGTACCCTCAACTTATCATAGCAGAACAAACCAATGTTACTTATAAGTTTACCTGATACAACTCGACGGTTGCGAATACCAGTACGAGTAGCTATCCATTCATCATTAGTATCGACTATTTTCGCAAGATCATCATTAGAAATCAAAAGACTTGGAACCGCTGATCCACATCCAATCAATTTGCAGCCACTCGGCACTAACCTTTAAGTTAAAAAAAAAAGAACCACAATGAATCAGAGACCTTTTAAATGCATTCTTCAAAAGCAATTTAAGATCTTTCCAGAGCTAAAGCTAAGACTCTACAATATACTTTATCCTAATAGCAAAAGAAGGATCTTGAATCAATGGAATATTAAAGAATCTGAGAAGAAGAGAGGACATAAAGATGTGATTTTTATTTATGTCAACCTGGGTCGTTGATATTGAGAAGGAGACGAAGAAGCATCCTTATCGATGGAGCTGAGGGTAGAGCACAAAACCCTTTTAGAGAATCGAGTGGAAACGCAAAACCCAGATCGAGAAACTCCAATCGGAACATTGATTCTGCTTCGTAGGTTAGGAATCGAAGGAGAAGTGAAGAACCCAGATGCATTCGCCATTCTGATTGGAATTGAAATTGAATCGAACAACAACGAAACGAGATTGGTTCAATGCAAAATCAAGGATCTTTCTTTCTTACTTTCAGCTCGAATTTAGCGTAATGCCAGAGATTGCATCACCGGAATGAATGAGAGAACAAAGATTCGAATTTTAGCTTTTTTCTTGTATTGCGATTTTGTGTGTATGTGTGTGTGTGTGAGAGAGAGAGAGAGAGGAGAGTGTGTAAAGAAAAAAAAAAATCAAATCTTCGGAAGTACCGAAGCGAAGAGAGGAGGAGACAGGGGAGGTGAGAGTGTGACAGCTCAGTTTTGAGGAGATTCCAATGCCATTCAAAACTAAAACTACTCCTCCCCTTTGTTTTGTTTATTTTGTTTTTGTTTTTTTTTCAATCAAATCCAAATTTATTCACAAATTAACATGTAACACCCCCAGTTCATGTGGTAAATGAAAAATCAAAACATATCAGTATATAACTTTCTTTGTAACTTGGAAAACGTATTATGAAAGTATTGATTTCATTGACTATCAAAACAAGTACTACTGCATGATAAGTCGAGATAGTGAGGATGATTCATATATGTAGAGTTTTGAGAGGATTGAGCATTGGCTCCTCCTCGCTGAGTGGTGTGTTAGTTAATTTTTGTGTTATGTTTGTTGTTGTTTGCTCGAAAAAGGTTGGTCACTGTAAAATTTCCTATGATACCAAAATTAATGCATCACGATATGATAAAACATAATTTAACTCCATAATATAATAATACTAGATAAGGACCCGCACGATGTGCGGATTTAACAATTGTTTGAAAAAATAAATCCTAAATCTAAAACAATTTTTCAAAAACATATAAAGAATTTTTTTTTCTAAAGTAAATATATAAATAATTTAAGTTAGAGAATATTTGTATTTACCTTCCTACATTTATTTATATTTCTATATTTTTAATATACTATAAAAATTATTATAATAATTTAAAGCTATATTATATCCCACTAAAACTTTTGCCAAATATTCATCATTACAAATATTATTATTTTCAAATTTCAAAAATATTTCACAACTTATTCACAAAATATTTTACATGCAACAAATTCATCAAAGCAACATCTAATAATTAACCACATACAATTTTACTCTATGTATTACCATTAAAAATATGTTCTTACACCCAAAATTATTTTATTGTTAAAGTATGCTCTTTATCATCACCTATAAAATGTCTTCTAAACAAATGAAACAAATTTTATGTTGTTTTACTTTCATTTTGGCATAATTATAGTTCTTATAATTATCAAAATTATTTTGTGACATAATTTCTTTAACCATGAAGTTTTATTTACTCCAAATATATTGGATGAACAACTGGTGAAAATTATCTACTCAATTACAATGATTTTATGACTAACCCAATAAAAATTGAGAAATTGAAAGAAATTTAATATAATATAATGAAAATAAAAATTTAAAAATTATAATCATGATGGTATATATAAATCTTAGATAATTCAGATATACACAACAAAAACTTTATATACAATCCAAAACATGACATATGTCATAATCACGTTAAGGATCAACGACCTATTTATTCTTCAGAAGTATCCAATTGTACCAAAACAACTTAAAGTTATGACTTCGTCTCAAATATTCTCGAATCATAAATTCTCAACTTATTTTTACCCGAACCAAAAGTAGGACGACAATATCCTGGAGAAGGGGATAATTTATTAATTATTCTCAACTTATTCTTTTGACATAATTTATTAATAATAATATACATGCTTAGTGAATTACTTTTTTTATTTATACATGTCAAAATCTTATTGAGAAAACACGTATAACATGAGTAGCTTACAATGGAAAATATATTAGTTTTGTTAATTTTACTTTTTGATTTAGATTTTTTTTTAGATAAACATGTAAATTTTATTTAGATTTAATGTTATTTTTTTAATTAGCTATTTTGAAAAATAATAATTTTTAACACGTGTCAACATTTCATCAGTATACTTTACATGTGGCTAATTTGAAAACTCAACTTTATATAATAAGATTTTTAATATAATAAAAAGATTAGTTCAAACTTTTTTCCTAAGAATGCCAATCAGTTCTCCATGATCTTCGTTTTCTTCGCATGTGCCTTCACAAATCTTGTTGCAGTACTCAGTGTCCGAAATTGGCTAACCATAGAGACATGATTTTTTTTTTTTTGTGCAAACAAAGATATAAAATTTAATGTGTTAGGTTATATAGTATAATTATACGACCAAATATGGATGACATATAGTATATTTATTTTACCATGTAGTGGTTGAGAATCTTTGTAAAAATGAAACTTTGATATGGATGGCACATAGTATATTTATTTTAGTTGTTTTGTTTTTAATATAATAATATTACAATTATATTATGCTTTGTTTTACCAAGCTTGAAAACTGTGATTTTTTATCGTTAAAATTGACATATGTCACGATCTGATGAGTTACTAACTTTGATCTCTAATCGTTAAAATTAACACGTGTCATAATCTGGTAAGTATTTAAATTTGATCTCTGATCGTTAAAATTAACATGTGTCACGATCTGGTGAGTTACTAACTTTTTAAAATTGACATGTGTCACGATCTGATGAGTTACTAACTTTGATTTCTGATCGTTAAAATTGACACGTGTCATGATCTGGTGGGTTTTTAACTTTGATCTCTGATCGTTAAAATTAACACATGTCACGATCTGATGAGTTACCAATTTTTTAAAATTGACATGTGTCACGATCTGATGAGTTACTAACTTTGATCTCTGATCGTTAAAACTAACACGTGTCACGATCTGTTGAGTTACTAACTTTGAAAACTAAGGTTTATATAATAAGATACTATGTATATACCCTTACTAGGATGTGTTAAATATATATATATATTTTTTTTTAAGTTTGGAAACGCATGTTATCAAGTAATTTGGATGTTTCTTGAATTACATGTGTTACTATGAATATATGGGACATAAACAAAAAAGGTGGTTGAGTACCGGTTATGTATTAGTAGGTGTTGGGTGAACAACTTGAAGAAGAATAGGAGATTAACCAAATCCACTTTAAATTTAATTGATGTGATTAAAATTTAAATTAAGGTGTGGCATAGAAGAAGAGTAAGATTAAACCAAATCCACTTTCAAAAATACAATTGTGGTGAATTAATTTAAAGGGAATAAAATTTACTGCCAAAAAAATGTAAATGTGAAAAAGAGCAAATGTTGTCATATGTAGTTGGTTTGTGTGGACCGGTTTAATAAACAGAAGCTTCATAGTTTGGTGGCTGAGACCTTTTACGGATAGAGAGAAGACCACGAACAGAGTAGCCACAAACCACATTCAAACACACAAATCTGTAATCAGACCAAATTAAAGACAGAAATATGAGTAATGAAAAAAGAAAACACTTCATAAACCTATACCGAAAAAAATAGCTAAAATAACAAAAAGTGAAGCTGAGAGTGTCAACGAAACCATTCCCTAAATAACAAAAACCACAGATTAAAGCCTAAATCACCTAAACAAATGCAAGGATTCCAAAAGTGATTGATTTTAAGGCTTTTTAGCTCTTACAATGAAATAAATAGCAGAGAAAGAAGCAATAGTCCAGTATCTTCCCCAGTAAGAATCAGCTATAACAGCTCCAATGAGAGATGTGAAATAGCAAGTTCCTTGCCAAGTCATGACATGTCTAGCTGCAGAGACATTAGACTCGTGTAATTCACTTGTGTAGTAAGTGATTAGATTCTTGGCGATTCCATAGTAAGCTAATCTCTCACAGCATTCGTTTCCTACATTGAGACAAGATTTGGATATCATTAAGTGATCTATAAACACAAGAAAAGAAGAAAAAAAAAAGTGATCTATAAACACAAGAAAAGAAGAAAAAAAAAAGTGATCTTTTTGTGTTTTTTGTTGTTTAATTACCACATTCATGTGTTTAGAGAGCATGATAAACTATAAATCTATACACATGGACGTAAGAAAGCGGTGGTTGGTAGCTTCAACCTCCCATTCAAGACCTTCAAGTGTTTGAGCGAAAGGCTTTTCAGCTTTGGTCATCCTATTGCAACGACTGTCTCTAGGCAGGGAAAAGGTCAATGAGACAATTATATGTTCAGCTCCGGTACACTAGACAAGCTTAAAAATTTTAGCTATTGAAAAGGAAAAATCTCTGATTCTTCACACCTATAGCAGCCTTCTCTTTGCAAACATCAGCCACGTCAACTCCCGTAGGCATTTATTTAGCCTTCGACACAACAACGTCTAAGTTGTCCACCACAGACTTCACTGCCACCACAGTTTCTGATACGTTCTTTAATTTGATTCATCCTTCTCACCTGAGAATCCAACAACTTGATTTTCTTCGAATGAAACGATTGTTGTAGTTTGTCTCATCGTCGTTCTCGCTCCAAGAAAAAGCTTATTCTCTCAAGGATCATCATCGGCACCAAAAAACACACAACAACGATCCCTTCTTCATCGCGTCCCAACTCTTGTAAGGCACCACCGATTCTAAATCACAAAAAACATCGTCTGCGTCTCCTTCGATGAATCCATGTGCAAGATGCAACTTCTCGAAATTAGTGTAGTCTCCCAACACAAAACGATTCTCCATCCAATTGAGCCATGGACGCAAATCAAACCTAATTAATGAGCTTGGAGTTACAGTTCTCCAATCTCATCTCCCTAAGAGCAGAGCACACAAGCTCTAAACATCCACAATGATCACGCAGGATACTCTCACAATGATCCACAAAACTTCTATTTAGTCAATAACACTGACTGGACCATATAGTCTTCACTTAACTCAATCAGATCCCATTATCTTATCAGCATCACAAGAAATTCACATCCCAATAAAGTTGCAACCATTTTCAATAGCCTTTAAAGTATGTTTCATGTGAAAAGGCATACAAAATAAAAGAATTACAAAAAGAACTCATAGAAAGCAATACAAAGTTTGAAAGATGAGAGAGACAAATAGATATGGAAAGCAGAGAGAGAGAGAGATAGAAAGTTTCCCTTTGGAACAAATTAAACCCAAATGACGACTTTATCAACTTAGAACTTGCTCCCTTAGTAAGCCTCGGTCACTCCTGTTATCAAAATGAACACACACAAAAAGAGACAAGAGGCATTAAAGATGGAAGCAGTTAGAATCCTTGAAAATCAAATAAGAGAAGAAGAGAAATGTTAGACCTTTTCTATGCATGAAGATAAGAAGCGGAGTTTTGTAGCTTCGTCTTCCCATTCCACACCTTCAATCCATCCTGGAGATATGTTACGTATGATGCATCCATTTACACCCTGCTTGCCACTTTTGGAATCGAGTGGAAGCTTTTTCAGATTTGGACATTTCTCTACATAGATTTTCTCTAGACATGGAAAGGGTAGATGACTCCAATATATATTCTTCAGCTTTGGTAGATCTGTTAAATGAAGAACATACAGCTTTTGGAAAGGAACATTCCCTGATTCTTCAACTTCACAAGCTTTATCTTTGTTTATTATATCTTCAATGTCTTCTGAATCAAAAATACGAAGAGTTCTAAGATTTGGAGCGAACATTAGAAACGTCAATTCTCTCAAGCTTTTACAACGTATTATAGAAACTTTGACGAGGCTCAAGAAGCTACATATCCTTCCGATCTTTATCTCAGGGATACGACATCTCTCAATTCTGAATTCCCGAAGCTTGTCCATAGATCCTAAAAGTGATATTCCAGATGATTCAAGATGTCTATTTGCTGATGATACAAATTTGTCAGAGATCTGTAGAAATCGTGTACGACTCATCAGCCTAAGAGAGCTAAAAAATTGCTCCAGAGTTGGAGAAATATTGAAAGTTGTAGTTAAAATCTCTAAATGTTCCAAAGTTTCCAACTCCTTCACTGTGTCGAGATCCCATGGCAATCGAGATTCACTTAATTTCAAAACTTTCAGATTATACAGACTTGATATCCCAGCAATACTTTCAAGCTTCAATGTATACGATAAATCCAAGTGAATTAGTTTTTTCAACTCTTTTAGTACCTTCTTTGGCAAACAGCGTACACCAGTTGACTGCAAGTTGAGATAATGCAAGGAAACTAGATTTGATATTCCTTCCGGCAATTCAGAGAGAAATTGATTACCCGATAAATCCAAAACAACTAGCTTTGGCATGTAAATGAAGAATTCACTCGAGATATCTTTCAATGTAAACGATAAACGTCCATATCCTCCCATTCCCATGAGGAAAGTTGTGAGTTCCATACATTCAGGACTCCCAACGAGATGAACAATCTTATTCACCATTAACGACATCCTTCGCACAATGTTCCAATTCTTCACCTTTGGAATTTTACGTAACCCAACACCTGCACACACAATGAAGGCCTCTTTTTGTGTTCCCAATTCAGAAGCGATCCATAGGGCCATTTCACGAACAACGTCATGCATACGCACAACACCTCTTCCAAACTCATCCTTCCCCTCCATCAACAATGATGCGCGGTCAAGACTACCAATAATCTCATAACCCTTGTCCTCCGCCCTTTCTATACCTTCACTTCCATCTATGATATTCTCGCATATCAATTGCTCTATCAAGTCATCTTTCCGAATTACATAATCTTCTGGATATAACGCGCAATATAACAAACACGATTTAACATCTTCCTCCTTAAGACTATCGTAGCTATACTTCAAAAGCGGAAGGATCTTATCGTCCATGCCAAAAAACTCTGCAGCGTATGAATTCAAAACATGTATCGCATGACGCCATTCTTGTACCTTCGTCTTGGATGACATGGTCTCGCCTATGATTTTGAGAGCCAATGGTAAGCCACAACATTTTTTAGCAACTTCTCTTGCAAGTTCGGGGATTCCCGGATCGCTTCCAAGTGTTGTTTGCCCAACCTTCTTCTCGAACAAATCAAATGCCTCATTGTCTGCCAAGCATTGGACCTCCATTGGTCTTTCAACCCCCATTCGCGCACATACATCCACAGAACGAGTGGTAAATGCCAATTTACATCCTTTCTGTGTTCTTGGATTCGGAACTCCGATTTCAGCTAAATCCACCTTCTCCCATATGTCATCTAAAAACAACACAAATTTCTTTTTCCTTAAGAAATTGAATAAACGATTAGTCTTTTCACTTTTATCCATTTGTTTCCATTCCTCTCCATTAAGACCAACTTTCTTAGCGATTTCCTCTTGAATCTTCTCCATCTGTGAGTCTTTAGACACCACAACCCAAATAACGTAGTCAAATCCCCGTATATCGTTACTGAGTTTATTGTTGATCTGTTTGAGAAGAGTTGTCTTCCCTACACCACCCATACCGTACATACCCATAACAGCAACTCTATCTTCCATGAGATGTTTCCATGCCTTGTCGAGCATTGTTTCTTGACCAACAATTATCGGTTCAAGAGGTTGTTCCTCCACCGCAGGCGTTTGAGCTTGCGCAGCGATCACGTCAAACTCTTTATTTTTCAGTTCCTCAACTTTTCCCAACGTTAAGAAAACACTTTTCCCGTAACGGTGGCTTGACAGTAAACTCATAGAGCAAAACCCAAAAAGACACATCCTTTGAAGTTGAACATCTCTTTCATAAAGAATATCACTGACTTCTTTTTCGACAATCACAACTCTATTAAGCCATACCTCGAATTCGGCAAGCCTTTGTAGACCTCTACCCTCCTCAATTGTGAGCCGTCTTGAAAAATCATCCCGCTTAGCCTTGAGCTCCTCCATGGTTCTCTCTAGAGCCTCAAGATTCTTCTCGAGATTTAGAATATATCTTACACTCGTCTCTAGCCATTCAGAGACTTCATTTACACACGGATCAATGGAGGGTATCGAGAAAGGGATACCCATTTTACAGAAATTGAGAGATCTGAAATTTGAAGTTTACTAGTTTGAGCATACGTACCAGAGACGATATGCAAAGAACAATTGAAGAAAAGACTTACGTTTTGGTCCACTCCAAATAATATTAAATTCTCGTTCGAGTGAGTCTAACATATGAGATACTTTGCATGGTTGAAAAGCACCGACAGCCTTTGCCGACAATGACAAATTATTTTTTTTGCTCAATTGTTTTCAAAGAAAAAGAGGAAAATCTTTTAGCTTCGAAAACATCGGATACCAAAATTGTAAGTTCTTCAACACGTTTTAATTACTTCGGTGGTTACCCGAAGCAGTAATTACATACTGACACTTTGAATGGGTCGTTTAAAATTAAATGAAACTGTGTTAGATAGAATAGTCTTCGCCTTTTCCACAGAACGTAAAATACACTCGTTGTAGTGAAACAATATGAGCAATCATCACACAGTGAGTTAGCAATCTTCTCTCATTTCCCACTATGCATGCCTTTCACTTTCTGTCGTTAATAATATTTCTTTGTTCAAATGACAAATGTTCAGATGCAGCTAGATCGGTTTGTGTACATATTGCAAAATGTGGACGAACCCGAACAAGTGAGGGACCAAAATCGAAGCGAAAATCAAAGAAAGACTAATATGGTTGTTTCTTCCAAAAGTCATCAACGGAAGTCAACGGAAGTCAACGGAAGTCAACGGAAGTGTGAACTGAAAAGCTTACTTGGCAATTTGACAAAGACTCTATATTTCTTCCAGAGGGTTTGATGTTGGAAGCTTGGCGTTTATATAAAAGAGATTGTTTGATACTTTCGGGATCATGCTTGATGATGATGTTATGTTGTGTGAGACTTTTGTCTCCGATCGCCATGCATGAGATAGTGAGATAAATGTAAAATTTACGTGAGATTTGTTATAATCTTAAAAACTAAAAAACAGAGAACCAATGATTAAATTGAAATTAAACTTATGGGCACCTCAATGGTTTGAACTTGCTCAGCAATAATTTGGAAAATGGCCATTTTGAGTTTCTCAACCTTCCTCAACGTCAAGTATACACACTCTTTTCCCGTAACAATAGCTTGATATTAAACTCTTAGAACACGTAGAACAAAACCCACAAAGACAGTCTTTGAAGTTCAAAGATTTCTAGCACTTAGAAGATTAGGGACTCTGTTTTCGATAGTCTCGACTCTATTAAACTTCTTTGAAACAAAACCATAAATCATTACTTACGAAACTTAAATTACAAGGAATAAATTACAATTAGCAAAAAAAATAAAGACTTGGCTTCCAAGTTGGAGTCCGAGGAGAGCTATAGCATATAACCCATCAGCCACGTCAATTCTTTTAGCCGTTTGCAAGACGTTAGGTAAATCCTAGATAGGCTGAAGAAGCATACGTTTTCAGGATTTTGCAGAGGAGAAACCGTCTTGCTTCTTCTGCTACTTGCAATAATGTCTATCTTTATATCCAAAAGAGTACATCCTTCGAAAACTAGTTTAGAAACTTTCTCCATACTAGCTATACGCGATATGTCTGATGATTCTAATTGCAAACCACTGATCTCTAGAGCTTGTGTACAGCACATCAGCTTCTGAGAGCTTAAAAACTGGTCCAAACCTGAATCATAACGTTAGCACTTCTAAATGTTCCAAGACTTGCAACTTGCAGCCACTCGGCACTAACCTTTAAGTTAAAAAAGAACCACAATGAATCAGAGACCATTTAAATGCATTC
Organism: Camelina hispida; assembly: GCA_023657505.1. NCBI lineage: Eukaryota > Viridiplantae > Streptophyta > Magnoliopsida > Brassicales > Brassicaceae > Camelina > Camelina hispida. The sequence continues at coordinate 44,454,273 of CP094632.1, read as the reverse complement.
TTCAAAAAGTCAAACTTGTAGTATTAAATTAGGCTTAAAAATCATCTTTAAGCTAAAGCTATAAGACTGTACAATAGCAAAAGAAGAATCTTGAATCAATGGAATACTAAAGAATCTGAGAAGAGGAGAAGACATAAAGATGTGATTTTTATTTATGTCAACCTGGGTCGTTGATATTGAGAAGGAGACGAAGAAGCATCCTTATCGATGGAGCTGAGGGTAGAGCACAAAACCCTTTTAGAGAATCGAGTGGAAACGCAAAACCCAGATCGAGAAACTCCAATCGGAACATTGATTCTGCTTCGTAGGTTAGGAATCGAAGGAGAAGTGAAGAACCCAGATGCATTCGCCATTCTGATTGGAATTGAATTGAATCGAAGAACAACGAAACGAGATTGGTTCAATGCAAAATCAAGGATCTTCCTTTCTTTCTTTCAGCTCGAATTTAACGTAATGCCAGAGATTGCATCACCGGAATGAATGAGAGAACAAAGATTCGAATTTTAGCTTCTTCTTGTGTTGCGATTTTGTGTGTATGTGTGTGTGAGAGAGAGAGAGAGAGGAGAGTGTGTAAAGAAAAAAAAAATCAAATCTTCGGAAGTACCGAAGCGAAGAGAGGAGGAGACAGGGGAGGTGTGAGTGTGACAGCTCAGTTTTGAGGAGATTCCAATGCCATTCAAAACTAAAACTACTCCTCCCCCTTTGTTTTGTTTTTTTTTTGGCAATCAAAAACCAAATTTATTCACAAACTGACATGTAACATCAAAACATAACAGTATATAAACTTTTTGTAACTTGGAAAACGTATTGATTTCATTGACTATCAAAACAAGTACTGCATGATAAGTCGAGATAGTGATGATGATTCATATGTAGAGTTGTGAGAGGAACTCATGATGTCACATTTCATTGAGCATATTGGCTCCTCCTTCGCTCAACGCAAGAGTGTTCCGGTGGTCCAGCGGTTAACCACGTCGGCTGGTGGTGCGGCTGGCGGTGCCTTGTTTTCCGGCGAAGCTGCGATGTCACCATTGTGGCGGGTCCGATGTAACTCGGACGGGTTCTTCGTTCTGAGACCAATGGCGATGGCTTAGATCTTTTCCAGCGAAGCTGCGGCTGTCTTATCGTTGTGGCGGGTCTGATGTAGGTTCAAAGCTATCAGCGCATAGGCTGTAACGAAGCTGCTGGTTCTCCATCGATCAAGGTTCTACTCTTGCAGTTCGAGTTTTCTTTACTGCCAGTGGTTTACAATTTGGAAGTGTGTTCTCTGAGTAGGAGGCTCTTGTTGGTGTGAATTCTTCCAATTTGGCTTGTCCATGCAAGTGAAAGATGATCTTTGCACTCGGAAAAGCTGTAGGCCTGCATCGTCAGAGTATTTGAGGGCTGTCTCTCGGGTGCAGAAAACTCGCGGCAAAACCGATTGAATTGAGATTCCTCCTCCTCCAACGATTGCACCATCCTTTTTGTCTTGTCTAGTTTTGCGGTATTCTTTTGTAATGTTGTATGCTTTAGATTTTTTTTCTTCTGCTTCTCTTTGTTGTCCTTGTATTCTGTAAAAAATCAAAAATTGGTAATGAATCTTCACATGTTTACCAAAAAAAAAAATATTGGCTCCTCCTCGCTGAGTGGTGTGTTAGTTAATTTTTGTGTATGTTTGTTGTTGTTTGCTCGAAAAAGGTTTGGTCACTGTAAAATATCCTATGATACCAAAATTAATGCATCACGATATGATGATAAACATAATTTAACTCCATATTATAATAATATACTATGTACTAGATTAAGACCCGTGCTAGAGCACGGGTTGAAATTTATTTTATTTATATTGTATTTTTATATAAAATATAATTTATGTTATTGTTTTTAAAAGTTTTTTTTAATAAAACATTATGCAATAAAATCATGAAAGTTTTTTGAAAATACTTATTTTGTAAGTTTTATATTGTTAATGATTCTAGATAAGTACCCGTGCTATAACACTGGTTAAATTTTATTTCGTAATCTATCTTTGGTTAATGTTGTGGTCTATCGATAAAATTTGTGGAAAATATTTTTGTAATATTGTGTTTAAAAATCTTTGGAAACAACGTGATATAAGACTAAAATCTTACAAATATACAGTTTGGAATATTCATGATTTTATTTGTTATCATTAATATATCAATTATCAATTTGGAATATCCCTAATATTTTAGGTTAACCATTAATATTAATATATAGATTAATCTATAACCTATTTGTAACCATTTTTAAACATTTAATAAAATTATAAAGTTTACAAAAACTATGTTGTGTACTTTCCTTTTATTAAAAAGGGGATAATTAAATTACCATATCATTTGAAATAACTCCTCAAAAATTCATATCATTTGAATCAAATCAACTTTGTGATATATTTGCTCCAAGATTTATGGATTTATTATTTATTATCTATATACTCCACGATTTATGGATTTATTATTTATTATCTATATACAAAGAGTTATCTTATGAAGAGTATAGAGTTAATGTATATCTTATATATAACCTATTAGTATGCATTTATAACCATTTATATTTTTTATAAAGTCTACAAAACTTAAGTTGTGTACTTCCCTTTTATTAAAAGGGGGATATACCCTTACTAGGATGTGTTAAATATTTTTTTTTTTAAAGTTGGAAACGCATGTTATCAAGTAATTTGGATGTTTCTTGAATTACATCTATGAATATATGGGACATAAACAACTGTGATAATCCATCTGGCAATTCACGGAGATTCTGTGATAGATCCAAAACAACTAACCTTAACTCTATCAGCTCGCATTATCTTATTATCATCACAACAAATTCACATCCCAATAAAGTTGCGGCCATTTCCATTAGCCTTTAAAGTATGTTTCATGTGAAAAGGCATAAAAAAGAAGAATTACAAAAAAACTCATAGAAAGCAAGCAATACAGAGTTTGAAAGATGAGAGAGATAAATAGAACTTGCTCCCTTAGTAAGCCTCGGTCACTCCTATTATCAAAATTAACAAACACAAAAAGAGACAAGAGGCATTAAAGATGGAAGCAGTTAGAATCCTTAAAAATCAAATAAGAGAAGAGGAGAAATGTTAGACCTCTTCTATGAATGCACGAAGCGGAGTTTTTCAGATTTGGACATTCCGTTACATAGAATTTCTCTAGACATGGAAAGGGTAGAGGACTCCAATATATATTCTTCAGCTTTGGTAGATCTTCTAAACGAAGAACATTCAGCTTTTGGAAAGGAACATTCCCTGATTCTTCAACTTCACAAGCTTTCTCTTTGTTTATTATATCTTCAATGTCTTTTGAACCAGCAATCCAAAGAGTTCTAAGATTTGGAGCGAAGATCAGAAACGTCAATTCCCTCAAGCTTTCACAATCTCTTATAACAACTTCGACGAGGCTCAAGAAGATACATATCCTTCCGATCTTTATCTCAGGGATACGACATCTCTCAATTCTGAATTCCCGAAGCTTGTCCATAGAACCTGAAAGTGATATTCCAGATGATTCAAGATATTTATTTGGTGATGATAAAATTTCGTCAGAGATCTGTAGAAATCGTGTACGACTCATCAGCCTGAGAGAGCTCAAAAATTGCTCCAGAGTTGGAGAAAGATTGAAACTTGTAGTTAAAATCTCTAAATGTTCCAAAGTTTCCAACTCCTTCACTGTGTCGAGATCCCATGGTAAACCAGATCCACTTAATTTCAATACTTTCAGATTATACAGACTTGATATCCCAGCAATACTTTCAAGCTTCCATGTATACTCCAAATCCAAGTGAATTAGTTTTTTCAACTCTTGTAGTGCCTTCTTTGGCAAACAGCGTATACTAGTTGACTGCAAGTTGAGATAACGCAAGGAAACTAGATTTGATATTCCTTCCGGCAATTCAGAGACACTGAGATTACGCGATAAGTCCAAAACAACTAACTTTGGCATGTAATTGAAGAATTCACTCGAGATATCTTCCAATTGACTCGAGAAAGATAAACTTCCATATTTTTCCCTTCCCATGAGGAAAGTTGTGAGTTCCATACATTCAGGACTCCCAACGAGATGAACAATCTTAGTATCCATTAACGACATCCTTCGCACAATGTTCCAATTCTTCACCTTTGGAATTTCACGTAATCCAACACCTGCACGCACAATGAAGGCCTCTTTTTGTATTCCCAGTTCCGAAGCTATCCATAAGGCCATTTCACGAACAACGTCATGCATACGCACAACACCTTCTTGACCGCCATTTTCCCCCTCCATCAACAATGATGCGCGGGAAAGACTACCAATAATATCATAACCCTTGTCCTCAGCCTTTTCTACACCTTCACTTCCATCTATGATTTCCTCGCATATCCATTTCTCTATCAATTCATCTTTCACAATTGCAGCATCTTCTGGATATAACGCGCAATATAGCAAACACGATTTTACCTGCTCCCCCTTAAGATTATCGTAGCTATACTTCAAAAGCGGAAGGATCTTATCGTCCATGCCAGAAAACTCTGCGGCGTATGAGTTCAAAACATCTATAGCGTTACGCCATTCTTGTATCGTCTTCTTGGATGACATGGTCTCGCCTATGATGTTGAGAGCCAATGGTAGGCCGCAACATTTTTTAGCAACTTTTTTTGCAAGTTTGGGGATTTCCGGATCGCTTCCAAGTGTTGTTTCACCAACCTTCTTCTGGAACAAATCAAATGCCTCATTGTCTGCCAAGCATTTGACTTCCATTGGTTTTTCGACACCCATGTGTGCACATACTTCCTGTGAACGAGTGGTAAATGCCAATTTACATCCTTTATGCGTTCTTGGATCCGGAACTCCGATCTCAGCTAAATCCACCTTCTCCCATATGTCATCTAAAAACAACACGAATCTCTTTTTCTTTAAGAATTTGAATAAACGATTAGTCTTTTGACTTTTATCCATTTGTTTCCATTCCTCTCCTTTAAGACCAACTTTCTGAGCGATATCATCTTGAATCTTCTCTATTTGTGCCTCTTTAGACACCACAACCCAAATAACGTAGGCAAATCCCCGTCTATTGTTACTGAACTTGTTGTTGATTTGTGTGAGAAGAGTTGTCTTCCCTACACCACCCATACCGTACATACCCATAATACCCACTCCATCTTCCATGAGATGTTTCCATGCCTTCTCGAGCATTGTTTCTTGACCAACAATTATCGGTTGAAGAGGTAGTTCCTCTACCTCAGGCGTTTGAGCTTGCGCAACGATCACGTTAAAATCTTTATTTTTTAGTTCCTCAACTTTTCCCAACGTTAAGAAAACACTTTTCCCGTAACGGTAGCTTGACAGTAAACTCTTAGAGCAAAACCCACAAAGACACAGCCTTTGAAGTTGAACATCTCTATCATTAAGAAGATCATTGACTTCTTTTTCGACAATCACAACTCTATTAAGCCATACCTGGAATTCGGCAAGCCTTTGTAGACCTCTATCCTCCTCTCTTGTGAGCCGTCTTGACAAATCATCCCGCTTAGCCTTGAGCTCCTCAATGGTTCTCTCTAGAGCCACAAGATTCTTCTTGAGATTGTGAGTATGACTTCCTCTCACGTCTAGCCATTGAAAAACTTTATTTACACACGGATCACAGGGCACCGAGAAAGAGAGACCCATTTTACAGAAATTGAGAGATCTGAAATTTGAAGTTTACTAATTTGAGCATACGTACCAGAAACGATGCAAAGAATAATTGAAGATAAGACTGACGTTTTGGTCCACTCGAAATAATATTAAATTCTCGTTCGAGTGAGTCCAAAATATGAAAAGCACTGACAGCCTTTGCAGACAAAGACATTTTTTTTTTCTTTAATTGTTTTCAAAGAAAAAGAGGAAAATAAATCTTTTAGCTTCGAAAACATCGGATACCAAATTTGTAAGATCTTCAAAAAGTTTAATTACTTTGGTGGTTACCCAAATCAGTAATTACATACTTACACTGGCACTTTGAAGCTCAGTTGTCCTAACACTTAACAACCCATTGACTTGACTTTCAACAGTCACAACTCTAGTAAGCCATACCTGGATTTGGGCAAGCCTTCGTAGACCTTTATTCTCCTCTCTCTCTCTCTCCACCCTTCTTGACAAATCATCTCGCCTTGCCTTCAGGTCTTCCAAGGTTGTCTTTAAAGCTGCGAGATTCTCCTCAAGGTTGTGAATATAACTATTTTTCACACATAGCGATTGAGAGGCTTGGTTCACAACTTGATCACATGACAATGAGACTGAGAAGCAACCACCCATCGCTGCACAGAGACAGAGAAAGAGATTCCACAAAGGAACAAAAAAAAAACTGTCAAGCTACTTTAAAATAATAGAGACCAATTCTTTTTTTGCTACTTTAAAATAGACTTCTCACTTTATGCATCACAAATAACATTATATTAGCTCTTGTGTCATTGTAAGCTTCTCCTTCTCCACCGACAGGTCCGACACACACAGTGAAACATCAATCAATATGAACAATCATCAAACTGTGAGATTCCCTTTTTCCATTATACCCTTTCACTTTCTTGATGATGAGATCTCTCCAAATGATAGTGATTTGAATTATCTTGATCAAGCAGGTGTTGAGGCAATTAGAGCCATGGTGTGAGCTTAATGATAAAGTGGTTCTTGTGACAGGAGCTTCCTCTGGTATAGGAAGAGAGATCTGTCTTGATCTAGGCAAAGCTGGTTGTAAGATTATCACAGCAGCTCGTCGTGTTGATCGTCTCAACTCTCTCTGTTCTGAAATCAACAGCTTCGGTTCAACCAGAATCCAAGCTGCAGCTCTTGAGCTAGACGTTTCATCGGACGGGGCCACCATTCAGAAAGCTGTTAAAGAAGCTTGGGAAATCTTTGGAAACATCGATGTGTTGATCAACAATGCTGGAATCAGAGGGAACGTCAAGTCGAGTTTGGATTGGTCAGAAGAAGAATGGGACAAAGTTTTTAGAACCAACTTGACCGGATCTTGGCTAGTATCCAAATACGTATGTCTTTTAATGCGTGAAGCTAAACGCGGTGGCTCGGTGATAAACATCTCGTCGATCTCTGGACTTCACCGCGGTTTGTTGCCTGGTGGACTTGCGTATGCTTGTTCTAAAGGCGGTGTTGACACCATGACGAGGATGATGGCTACTGAGTTACGTGTTTACAAGATCAGAGTGAACTCGATCGCACCGGGGCTTTTCAGGTCAGAGATCACACAAGGTCTTATGCAAAAAGAGTGGCTCAAGAAAGTTACTAAACGGACTGTACCGTTAAAGATGCAACAGACTGTGGATCCGGGGCTTACATCTCTCGTGCGCTATCTCATTCACGATTCTTCTCAATATGTCACCGGGAATACATACATTGTCGATTCAGGGACTACACTACCCGGTGTGCCCATTTTTTCTTCTCTCTGAATGTCTTGTATGCTCGTACATTGTGATAATAATGAAGTATATTCCAATAAATGGCAGTATTGGCATTCTCAGATTTTGTTTGTTTATGTGTACAAAGAGAAATCTTGGTAAGCTTGAGAAACTAAGTGATGATCTTCCCATTCGTCTCTATACGTCTCTGGATGGGCTCTCTTCCTCATACCAGTCGTTAAATACATCTCTTTCCTCCATTCCTCTGTTTCTGGGCATCCACATTGTGAAGCCAACCAATTACTGTATTCAAACTGCGAAACAACAAAAATGGTGTTAAAAATGTTTCTGTTTAGATTTCGGTTTCTGAGCGTTAACATAAGTCAAAGAGAATTCATACTTGAGTAATCCCCATTTGGTGAGTATATCGCTTTGCAATCCCTTCGGCTTCAAGTGTAGAATATAAGGTTTTGATTTCTTTCATCATATCTTCCTTAGAAGGTAGCGGGATCCGACCTGACAAAACACCTGCAATCCACTTGCTTTGCAGCTCAAACATAGGAAAAGGTACAACCTGAAATAGAATTAGTTACAGATTAGTCAACAGATTAAAAAGGTAAGGGAAAAAATATGAAAATACTTCAAAGCAAAGCAATTTAGAGCTGTGTACCTTCCATGGTATCCCAACGAAGGAGAGCCACGGTGCAAATTCTGGAGGGAAGACGTCTTTGTACAATGGGCCAACACGGTTATCATCTACAGTAACACTTCCACTGGTTTCAAGAAACGGAAAGTGATACTTATACCTATGGAAAGTAAAAAAAGTAAAAAACCACACATTCAACGACAACCAAACAAACCTGAAAATCTCAAACCAAAAACAAAAGAGAGATGAATACCCAGTGCAATGCATAATAACATCAACCAAAATCGTTCTCCCGTTATGAAAAAGCACTGAACCATCCTCATGGACACGCTCAATCTGTGCAAGATTCACAAAAACACTTATGATTTGATTATCCTCCTGAAGCAAATGAGTTGGTACTAAAACTGGACTTAGCTAACCCACCATTGAATGCATCCATAAATTACTGTAACCAGACCGCTTGACAAACGTATCAGCTGCATTTGACCTACCAGCCACATGAACCTCTTTGGCAACTCTAGCAATATCTCTACTTATGTCATCAGCACTAGCAGAGTTCCCTATAAGCACAACAACCTATAAACCAATACAACAACACCAAAACTTCACATAACATCACACCAAAGAAATCTAACGTTAACATCTTCAAAAATTGGAGTACCTGATCTTTAAACGGTTCAGGAACACGATAATTATGACTATGCATCTCCTTCCCTGGCCAAGAACTTATCCCTAAAAAAGTTTCCAAATACACAAAATCACAATCACTCTTCTTCTCACTGTTCCTATAGAAACTTCGATGAATCAATGGAGGTTACCAGGAATCTCAGCGAGACGAGGTTCAATGTAATGTCCATTACAAACAACAACAGCATCGTAAATCTCATCACGACGATCTCTCTTCTCATTCTCCGTAGATTCAATCCTCCATTTCCCGGTTCCTTCTTCACTCGCCGGAGCTACCTTCAGAACCGAAGTCTCAAACCGAACCATCTCCTCAATCGCGAACTCCTTGGCGAAATCTTGCAAATACGCTAAAACTTCACCGTGACACGGAAACCTCCTTGGATCTCTAGATTTCGATTCACCGGAACGATCCACGAACGGGAAGTCTCTGTATCCCATACACTCACGGGGGAGATTGGTTCGGAGAGAGCCATAGACGCTCGAATGAACAACGGATCGGGTCGGGTCAACGCTTAAAGGATCGGGTTCGGTGTGATCGGTGTAGATCCATGTTCCTCCGACTTGTTTTTGTCTCTCGAAGACGACCACCGAGTGACCTTCTCGCCGAAGCTCTCGCGCCGCGACTAATCCGGCTGCTCCGGCGCCGATAACTGCCACGTGGTGTGATCTGATTGGTGATAAGGAAGGTGCCATTTGGGTTTGTTTTTTTTACGAGATTCGTTAGTGGTGAGAATATACTCTATGGCCCTTTGCTAAATATACTACGGCCCAAAAAAACTCATGAACCACACAATCGAAACGCTGCGTTTTATGTATATTATCACTAAGTAAGTCTAACCAGAGTTCAAGTCGAAACACTTGCATTATCTTGGTGTTTGATAGATAGACAGACCTCAAGAGCGTGTTGGTGTTTTAGTACTCATCTCTTTGTTTTCAGTGTTCTCATAGTCTCTGTTGATTTGGTTGTTGTTGTTGTTGTTGTTGTTTTTCAGAAGGTCAAGTTGTGGAGACACGGACTGAGGCTAAGAAGAAACCTGCACTCGTTTTGCCTTACCTCTGACTTGAATGTATTGTTTAAGGTAGAAGAGCTCTTCTTGGCCTTTCTAAGTCTCTTTGGCTTTAAGTTCATCAGATGTCAACATCTTTCTCAAAAGTTGAGGTCTGAGACAAAAAAACACATCAAGATCAACATCCCAGACAAAGAACATCATGATCAACATCTGAGATAAAGAACATCATGATCTGAGTCCAAAAACACATCAACATCTGAGACAAAAACACATGGAGATCTGATCTGAGACAAACAATTAACATTCTCTTGATCGTGTCAAAGTAACAGAAACTCTAAAACTCTATTAACAAAGAACATAAACTCATACAACTGAAAGGCCAGAAACTGATCTTGCAACACAAAACACGAATAAACATCTCTTGATCGTTCCAAAGTACATAAAAGAGAAACTCTAAAAACTAACTTAGCTAGACAACATGTCATTAATAAGCTTGTTCTTTAAAGCCATTTCCATTTCACTAAGTGGCTCTGTTTTCGAAAGGAGAGTGTCAAGCAATCTATGTTTACTAAGCTTCTCTTGCAAAGCATAATCCTTTTGCTTAATCTCCCACATCCTCTGAAACTCAGACTTGTCTTCTCCTTCCACAGTGGAAGTATTCCTTTTAGGTATGGCCTGTGAAGAAGCCTGAACACGAGGAGGAGGAGGAGGAGGAGGAGGCATAGCTTCATCATCCTCTCCATCGCTTAGTACTACTAGGTGGGAGCTTGAAGACTGAGCAGAACCCTCCTCACACTTTCTTCTTTTTACAGCCATTCCAGTCTTCTTAGTAAATGAAGAAGAAGATCCACACCATTTAGGATCATGTCGAAGCTCTCTCCAAGCATGCTCCAAGGCAAACTTCACCTTATGTTCATCCAAGTAAATTTGGTTAGCGAGCTTCATAACATCATTCTCACTCCTCTGCCCAGTTGATGATGATTTCTGAGTTGTTGTTGTTGTTCTTGCAGCCTCATCATAGCATCTAACAAACTTGGAAACTGCATCATTAATCTTATTCCACCTAGCTTTACAACAACTTGCCTCTCTCTTTGGAAAACCAGAAAGCTTCGGACTTGATCCACAATAAGTTGCAATACGTGACCAAAAGGATTCAAATTTGGGATCTTTGGTCGTGTTTAGCCACGCAGTGATGAGTACAACATCTTCTGTGGGTGACCATTTCGTTCTTGATGGTCTACTACGGTCTTTACTTGGAGTTGGAGTATCAGAATTTTGGGTACTAAACGAAATGTTCATGAAGCCTCTCTAATGGATTCCTAGTTTGTGTGTGTGTTAAATGGAGAAGGAAAGAGAATTTTAAGGGTTACCCAAAAGCGTCCTCCAACCATCGACTCGGATCCAGAAAGGTTGAAGATTTTTGGAAGCTTCTGCGAATCGCTCGATGTGTACTTGGAAGCGTGACCTTCTTCTTCTTCCCCCGTCTAGTGTTTTTTTGCTCGATCTGATTTCTGAAACTGGTGTATAATTTTTTTCTAACCCTAGATTTTATAAAAGGGGTGTGACTGATTAGTGTATTTTAATGGAATTAGATGTATTTTTAAATGAAGGTGAAATCTGCTGTTATACAATTACGTATTTGTCTATTTGATTACAATTTAGTAATTTTAATTTACAACACAATCCTCTGTTTATTCAACAGAGATTTGATTTTGTTGTATTTTAGAATGGAATTTATTGTTATTTTTTCGTCCAAAACATGAGTAAAACAAATATACCAGCTTTTTTATCTTTGACTTTGATAAAGTAAAAGCAAAAAAAAAATCTCAATATTAATTTTTTCCTTAATAGAGAATCTGAAGCAGTAATGACATCTATATCGCCGAGTTTACTCATTGCTGCTTCTTTGTAACATGACAAGATAGCTCAAGTTTTCCTCAAGTTCAACACAGTTACAGGACATGGATGAATCTTTGTAGAAGTAACTAAGTTGTTAAAGTAGTTCTCAGCTGCTTCTAAGCCTTTAGTCTTTGCATTTAGATCCTGAATAACATAATGAATCAAACTTTTTTAAGCAACCAAAACAGAGAAGACAAAATGGAATACAAAGGCAAAATATACAGCCTGCAAATGAAGGAAGAAGAAAATAACATAATGAATCAAGCTTTCTTAAGCAACCAAAACAGAGAAGACAACATGGCTTTGGAATCATAGAACAGAAACAGAGAACAAATGATTCATTAACTGATTCCATTCACATAGAACAGAGAAGATAACATTGCTTTAGCTTTATAATTTTGCAGAAATTGTAGTCAACTTTCTTTCAATATTTGTTTGATCATAGGGATGGAGAAAGATAGACGATTAATTACTTAACTTAATTAATGGAGGATCTATGATTTTCAGATCAGTTATTATGATAAGGAAGCTTCTTGAGGATACTCAACAATAAAAAGTGACTTACCGATTTTGCAGGCCAATGCATACGGGGTTTAAACCCCACCATTGTATATGGAGCACTCTCCCAAACGTTGAATGCAAAATCTACCGTGTGACAAGGAAATATGATATCATCATCTCTCTTCCATGTGATCATCAGAAGTGTATACCCTTTCCGGCAAATTTGATAAGAAAACCATATTTGTTTATGCAAAAAAACAGTAAGTACCATGTCACTAGCTTAACATAGCAAGATACAGTTTTCAGGCTCAGGTATTCACAGAAATTATAACACCACTTACCATAGCAAGATTAAGAAATCACAGAATCTCTGTAGCTTATGCATTCATATACACATATAAATCAGATTCTAAAGAGCAACTGGTTTACTAAGGCAATTGACGAGGGATAGTTCCATTCCACTAGCAACACACATCATATCATTTCCCTGATGCAAAATGAGAAATATGCATCAGAACCATCTAACCTGAAGATAAAGTTCCACACAGTAACAGTTCATGAGAGCCCCATAAGTCGACTGATGAATCTTTTGCAGAAGTATCTAAGTTGTTAAAGTAGTTCTCAGCTGCTTCTAAGCAATTAGATCCAAACGAATAGCATGATCAGAGAGACAGATAATGTCATCTTCCTCTTCTCCATCCAATCAAAGATCTGAAATTTTATCATTAACAACGACTCCAAGTAAACCATAAAACTATTGAACTCACAAACATTAAAAAAAAATGTCATTCGAAAGAAGTGTGAAATTACATTCAGAAACGAGTATATAGATAATGAAAACGTAATTAGGGAAAAGGGGAAACATAAAACAGACCTCTAGAACATCATGATCTGAGTCCAAAAACACATCAACATCTGAGAGAGTGAGACAAAAACACATCGAGATCTGATGTGAGACAAACAATAAACATCTCTTGATCCGTGTCAAAGAACAGAAACTCTAAAAGTCTATTGATAAAGAACATATAACTCATACAACTGATTCCTTTTCAAAGACAAGAAACTGATTTTGCCACACAAAACAAGAATAAACATCTCTTGATCGTTTCAAAGTACACATAAAACTCAAAAAACAGAAACTCTAAAAAACTAATTTAGCTTAACAACATGTCATTAATAAGCTTGTTCTTTAAAGCCATTTCCATTTCACTAAGTGGCTCTGTTTTCGAAAGGAGAGTGTCAAGCAACTTATGCTTACTAAGCTTCTCTTTCCTCTGAAACTCCACCAAAGACTTATCTTCCACTTCCACAGTGGCATTATTATTATTGGTCACAGTCACATTCCTTCTAGGCATAGTCTTTGAACCCTTAACAGCAGAAGGAGAAGGAGGAGGAGGCATTGCTTCATCATCACCATCATCCTCTCCATCATGACTTAATTCAGGGTGAGAACTTGAAGACTGAGCAGAACCTTCCTCAAACTTTCTCTTTTTTTTCTTAACAGATACATCAGCACACCATTTAGGATCATTTCGAAGCTCTCTCCAAGCATGCTCCAATGTAAACTTCGCCTTATGTTCATCAAAGTAAATATGGTAAGCAAGCGAGATAACATCATTCTCATCACTCTGTTGTTCACTCTGTCCACTTGATGATAACTGAGCTGTTGCAGCTTCGTAACATCCAACAAACTTGCAAACCGCATTGTTGATCTTCGTCCACCTCTGTTTACAATGAATGGCTTCTCTCTTTTCTTGACCAGCCGCAAGTTTCGGACTTGTTGCGAAATAATTCGCAACGCGTTTCCAAAAAGCTACGTATTTTGGATCTTTGGTCGTTTTTAGCCACGCATCGATGAGGACAATATCGTCTGTTGGTGTCCAGTTCCTTCTTGATTTACGCTTGTTGTCTTCTTCAACTTCACCGACGTTACTTGGAGGAGGATCAGAAGATTGTGGTGGGTGTCCAAAGACAAGGACTTCTGAAACACTCTCGTAAGGATTGGGTTTAAGGTTGTGGGTATTATTAAATCGGTCCATTAACACTGAAGATGTTAAAAAGGACAAAGGAAAGAGAGAATTTTATTGAAAGGGTTTACCCAGAAGCACGGAAGCGCTCTCCAACCATTGATTCGGATCCAGAAAATTGGAAGGTTCTGCGAATCGCTCGATCTGTTCTTGGAAGCGTGGTCTTCTTCTTCTTCAAGAATCAATTTTAGGTTTTGTTTGGGAAGATGATGAACGAAGAGAGAGAGAGAGTTGCAGAGAAAAAGGATATTTCCAAGGAGAAAACGTGGTTTTTTTAATTTTATGTTGGTTACGTATTTTGTTTTCTTTTTAATTTTTACCCTAAATTTTAAAAGTGTAGATTACCACCAATTTATATATTTTGGTGAAGCATAAAACAAGCAATTAACAAAAGAAACAAAAAAAAAAACTTGATTACTTTTGGTGTTGGGTTTCGGCGATCGTGAGGCCCGTAGGAGAAGCCCATTAAATAGCGAATCTTGTATACGATGATAGGCTTGCTGCGGGCCTTAGCCAAAGCAACCCTCACACTCTTATATATATTGCTTATTTTATCCCCAGCTTATTTTTACAATTTAATGCGCCTTCAATCCAAACAAGTCGTCGATGTGCATCATCGTCCGGATTCAAGAAAACGAGAAGGGTGAAAACTAATAAGATTTTGTCTAGCGAAATCTTCATACGCTTCTTCCATAAGATCATCGTCATCCCATTCATCACGAAACGTCTCTGGTTGATCTCCAAGTCTCTTGTAACCACGAGTTACTTCTTGATCTCTCCAATGTTCAACATGAGGAAATCCACATTGGTCTGCTATCCAATTAAGGTACTCACACTGCAATAAACAAAATTAATATTGATACTATATGCTTTTTAAAATGTTAATATATTATTCTTAAATATCATATTCGTATTGTAAGTAAGTAACAACATTACCTGAGATTTACCCAACTTATGAGTATATCTTTTGGGAATACCTAAGGCTTCTTGTGTTTCATATGACAACTTAAGATCTTCCATCATTTCGTCAACGGAAGGAAGTGTAACACGTCCAGACAAGACTGCAGAAACCCATTTGCTTTGGACTTCAAACATATAGAATTGTAGACCCTGGTTATACGAATTTGAGGATCAAACAAAGAGATTGATGAGTCTTCTAATGATCAAGAATAGTATGCATCATTCGACGGGAAACAAAAAAAGTTAGAATCGGTTGAAAGATAACTAACCATTGCTGGTAAACCAATGAAGGATACCCCGGGAGCAAGCGCTGGTGGGAAAATGTGCTTGTAGAGAGGTTCAACGCGGTTGTCATCAACCCTCATGTAATTATTGGTTTCAAGAAATGGGAAGTAATATTTGTACCTTCACAATACAAAAACCAAGAAAAAAAATTAAAAAAATTGGTAAACCACACGTTTCATCATGATGCTAAACTGAAAATAAGGAAAGTTAAATACCCGGTGCAATGGACAACGGTATCGGCTTGTACCACCTTCCCATTTTTGAAAACGATTGTACCATCCTCGTGTGCTGTGTCTATCTACGACATATCAAAATAACAAAATGATTAGTAGATGCAACCATGTAATAATTGGTTTTATGAACTCTTTTTAATTGAACTTGTTATAACTAGTTTTAAAGTTTTTTACCTCAGAGTGCATCCAGAGATTGTTATTAGGTACGGGACGCTTTTCGAATGTGTCAGGTCCACTTGCTCTAGATGCGATATGAACTTCTTTTGCGACTTTAGATATGTCTCTACTAATATCAGCTCCACTCGCAAAATTACCGATCACCACCACCACCTGCAAATTTATGTGATTTTTAAGTATCAAGTTGTAAGTAAAATGGGTTAGACCATTAGACTACTGGACTAGGCTATGATTTACAAAATAAGTAGATCAGCCCATAACCATGTTTGACTTTTGCGTTTACAAAAAAGAAAAGAAAAAAAAAACCCCTAGTATACTAAATCATTAGTTAATCTGAGATCCAAGTAATCATGTAGTCCATTTTCCTAATTTTATAATTTCTAAAACGCATCGTTTTTTAAATAATTAGGCGAAAATGACTAATTTTAATGAAAATTATTCTTAGAAAAAGGAGTTTATGTTTCATTCCAGATTTTACCATCAGACGACTAACATTAGTAGGTTACTAAAAGATGTATCAAAACAAATAAATCTATTCATTTAAACCCATCATATATGGGTTAATCCATAGATAATTTTTTATAAATTCCAAAGTATGCGATTTTTAATTACAATTGTTTAGTACAAGTGTATTTACGATTTAGATTCTTAGTATACTACAACTTTTTTAAGAGATCCGACTATACCGACAGAGATTAAATAAATTTGAAACATGTTCGGATCGATATTTTTGCGGTGGACAATCAAATGGATATATTAATTTAATCACTAAAAAAAACATTAGGAATCAAATAAATAATGCATGTAAGAAGAAATAACATCAATTAGAAAGCGTAACTACTTTTTCGTGCTATTTCTAACAAGTTCGTGTTCGTCATCACCGTTAACCACTCTTTCATGCTATTTCTATAATTCTATACGTTTCTTCTCTCAACACGTAGCATCCCCTCTTACTTTAAACTATAGTTTAATAAAATGTCTAAAATAAAGATTTTGCATGTTGACAATAAACAAAAAGAATCAAAGTTACGTCTTCTTGTATATTCGTTTTGTTTTCTAATAAATTTGACACTTGGTCCAGAATCTAGGTTAATTCTAAAAATTAAGTAATGGTGAAGGATTATATCCGTTAATAAAGTCAAAATTATAGCAGAAAAGTAAATAAGAAATGTATCATAGATTATGAGAATACCTCATCTTTAAATGGATCAGGAACTCGATAACTGTGGCTGTGGGTTTGCCTCCCAGGCCATGACTCAATTCCTATACAAATTATTCACGTGTTAAAACCACATATTCACAAAATAAGTCATTACTATTTATCTAAAAAATTTCTACCAAATCTTCTTTTTTTTGAATAAAAGTAAATAAAATTTTGACTATTTACCAGGAATTTGAGCGATGTTTGGTTCTGTAAAATGTCCACAACACACAACAACGGCGTCAAAAATCTCATCGTCGGTAAAACCACCGGCTGTTTTAGACTGGATCCTCCATTTCCCGTTAACCGGTTCAACCCGAACCACCTCGGTCTCGAACCGGATCATCTCCTCTATGTTAAACTCTGTGGCAAAGTCTTCAAGGTACGCAAGAACCTCCCTATGACTCGGATACCTTCTTGAGTCTCTCGAAGGATCATCGCTACGTGGCACGAACGGATAGTCCTTGTAACCCATACATTCTCTTGGGAGATTGGTTCGGAGAGACTCGTACACGCTAGAGTGAACTATAGGTCGGGTCGGGTCTAGACCAAGCGGGTCGGACTCAACTTTGGGTGTGTAAACCCAAAGACCACCTACTTGTTTCTCCCGGTCAAGGACAACGACGGTGTGACCTTCACGACGGAGCTCTCTGGCCGCTACTAAACCGGCTGCTCCTGCTCCAATCACCGCCACATGTTGAGAACTTATTGCTGATGCCATTATCTTATACGTTTGTGATTTTCTTTGTTGGTAGAAATGTAAGAACGATTTTTGTGTAAGGCTCTTATGGTTTCATGAGGTTTATATAGAGGAACTAAAAACATATACTCCATTTTAATAATGAATGCTCTATCATATACTAACGTATATATACGTTTATTTTTTCCGGTTTCTTAACACGTAAGATCAACTTTAATTGGTAGTTTTTTTTTTTTCAACCTTTAATTGGTAGTTGACAACTTTTGTTTTTTTTTTTCGTTTTGATAACGAACCTTCTACTGTATTTTTACTTGGTAGAGCTTCCGTCTATATACAAACATCAAAATTCATATAAACACTACACACTTAAGCATTTTTACAAAAAAAAAAAAAAAAGCATTTTGTGCTTTTAATTAGTCCAACGTCAAAATAAGGACAGCACTAGCTTATGCAATAATCATCTGCTGTTCAATAGAACCCAACCCTTTATCAAAAAGAGAGAGAGAAAACAAAAAAAAAAAAACAGAATAGAATTTCTTTCTAAAACTTATGTTGATTCGAAAAAAAAAATGATTCGTAGCAAAGTAATTATATCCTCAAAAACATCAATCAAGATGATCAGATTTTCTTTAAAAATCACATTAGTAAGTAGAGCAAAAAGAAACACAGTTAAGTGCTTATTAACTATTATACGAAATAAGTGGTTATTAAACGATTGTAGAGTCATCTCTGTGGTACGGTACACTATGAATGGATGGAGCACGAAGCAAGACAGTTATATCAGGTGGAACGGAATATACCACACTAGCTAGAGTCACCATTCAAATATAAAAAGTGCTTTTTTTAAAAAAAAAAATATATATATATATATAAAGTTGTAATTATCATCAAGTACATGCGAAAGAATTTTATGACAAAGATCTTTGATCCATACCACTTTAACTTTTGATCCATAGACTTCATTTTCGTCTGATATTGGTATGTCCACACTACTACAGAAAGTTCGATTTTGGTATTTTTCTTAATATTTTCAAATATGTCACTATCCTCAATCTACAGCAAACACAATTTGGAGTTCAGTGAATCACAGAAAAGAGAAGGCATTAGATAATATAAAATAGCAATTTGGAGTGACAGTAAATCAACTCTTTAAGAAAATAGAAATGAATTAGAGATGCTCTTAAAGCGTTTGAGTTTTAGTATCTCTATTTTCTTTTCATACGGAGCTGCCCTAACTTGGACGGTTGGACCCATCATTCTATACTCGCAGCGAAAAAAACAACAACGAGCAGTTTATGCTTTTATATACCGTTTTATGCAAATTAATGATTTGAAAACCTATCGATTCTTGTAACAACTGATTGTGGAGTTGATCGTTTAGATTTTTCGCTTCACAGATGTGAATATGGAGATATTTTCCGAACAAGAAAGGAAAAAATGTGAGTTTGACAAATAAACAAAAAAAAAGTAACTAGAAAAAAAAAAAAAAAAAAAAAAGCAATTTGGACAAAAACAAATTAAGAAACCAAATGCAACTAACACAAACTTTTGTTATCAATAATCCCAGACCAATCAATCAGATATAAATACATAATTAATTATAAAAATCACTTAATTATGTAAGGAAAGCTACGTCGGTCACTCTTATGGGTATTGTTTTATGATATAAATCTATAACATTAGCATATGATCTGTTTGATATAAATCCAATGATCTTGCTATATTTAAAAGTCGTCGTGAAAAGTCTTGTCAGTAGTAGACCAAACAAAACAATATCTATTATTATTCGTTGTACTTATATCTGTTTATTTATTCTTTAACAAACATAAAATAAAAATATTTTTATTGTTATTACGTAAATGTACATATTACCACGAAACTCTAATTCATTAGCTATATCAACGTATCAGCTTTCGCCACGTCGCCGTCTCTTCCGCTGACATGGAGTGGATCAAATGCCAAGTGTTTTTAGTACAATTCATTAGCTATATCTTGTAAAATAGTTAATATCTTTGTATTTTACTAAATAACTTATATATTTTACTAAATAACTTATATATTTTGTAAAATAGTTAATATCTTTGTAAAGAGGATTAAATTTCTTTATATGCGCACTTTTAACCAAATAACAAATTTTTATCATCCTACTATATTAATTGAGAAGTACAAATATGAAACAAACCTTAAATGTGTAAAAAATTACATTCAATTGCCATTAGAAAACTTAATTAAAATTAATAAATTAATTAAATAAATATAATTAATTTAAAAAACGAAAATTGAGTATACTTTAAATAAAATAAATTGTAAAAAAGTAACAAAAAATCTTTTATAATCAAAACTAATCTGTATTAGAAAAAAAATTTACAATTAAGATTTTAAAAATCTTATCAAATAAAATCTACAACTACAAATTTTATCCTACTATATTAATTGAGAAGTACAAATATGAAACTAACCTTAAAATATGTAAAAATTACATTCAATTGCCATTAAAAAACTTAATTAAGATTAATTAATTAATTAAATAAATATAATTAATTAAAAATGAAAATCGGGGACACATCAAATAAAATAAATTGTAGAAAAGTAAAAAAAATCTATCCGAATCAAAATTAATTCATACTTAAAAAATTAACAGGTAAGATTTTAAAAACCAAACCGAATAAAATATACAGCTACAAATTTTATCAAAAAAATATTCCACCACAGGTTAAAATTATTACAAACAAAAAAAGGAAGCCATATAAAATAACAATGAGTATTAGTTTCAAAGAGACATTTTAGAAACTTTTACTAGCTATAATTAGTTGCTCTTTTTTACATGTTAGTAAGAATTGTGTTTAGTTGACAAAAGTTTATACAATTTTATTTATTACATGTAAATTTTTTATTGACAGGTTTTCAATAAACAATTTTAAAATACAAAAATTATAATATAAGCAAACCAATTTTTTAATCACAAACTATTATAAATAACATTATAAGAAAATAAATTATTACAAATTTTTATTAAAAAAATGTTCAGCCCGCGGTTCTCCGCGGGTTAGTATCTAGTTTTAATTTATTTGTTTACTAGAGGACTTTGGAACGATAATGCAAACTTTATCTGCCTGTTAGTTTTTGATATTTTATCCGTATCCGTACTGTCACTCAAACATGTGACCTTCTTGAATTATGTGTAGTACTTTCTTACATTACATATATGAAGATCTAAAATATTTAATGGAGATTAAGTAACAAATTACAGTTTCACCTATAAATAGTACTATTAAATAACTTAATATTCTCTCCACTCCTAAATAAATGTAGTTCTAGGAGAAATTTTCATTTTCTTATTAAATGTCGTTCTTTTTTATCAATGTGATAATACTAATTAAATTACTAATATAACTTTAACTAAATTAACACAAAATACTACAACGAAATGAATGAAAAAATCGGAATGATAAATAGTTAACTTTATTGTATTGACATTCACTTAATTTGGGGTTGCTTACTTACATGGAATGCAAATACTATTATTCAAATCTTTCCTTTCTGTTAATTTTGATGGACAACAAAAATAATTCTTTTTGCGTTTGGCTCGCGATGCATAATCGCTTATCTAGGCCAGTTGAATTGTGGGAGCAACAATCACATGTGCCTTGTGTGACTTGTGTCACAATCACATGGAGACAATAAATCATTTGTTTTTCAGATATGGTTCGAAGTTAAAAACTAAAGCAAATAGAATCTGTTTCTGTTCTAGTCAATGTTATTTTGATAGAGAGTTGATTAATTGTTATCAAAACTTGAAGAAATTTTTTACAACTTTTAGACTTGAGTAATTTAGCATGATACAATCAAACGACATACTATAAGATGTCATTCTGATCTCCTTTATAATAAAACGGAAGTACACAACCTTAATTTGGTAGACTTTATAATTTTAATAAATGGTTACAAATAGGTTATACATAGATTATAAATTAATCCACATATTAATTATAACAAATAAAATCTTAATTGTAACAGAAAATCTTAAACGGGTTATTCCAAATTGATAGTTCATGAATATTCCAACTTTATTTTCGGAAGATCACATATATGGTTCCAAATATATAGAATCACAATATTACCTATTTATTTTCCACAGATTTTATTGATAAACACATCAATAAAAAAATTTATTAAAAGGATAAGAATATACTCTTAATCATAAAAAAGGAATCAAATCTCGCTAATTTAACAAAATTAATTTTGATCTTCGGGATCGTATTCAGAAATTAAAAATTAAACCTTAATGCTAGATTAGGACCGTGTTAGAGCACGATTTGAAATTTCTTTTATTTATATTATAATTTTATAATAAAATATAATTTATACGATTGATTTTAAAAGTTTTTAAAGTCTTAATCTAGCATTAATCGTGATCTTCAGAATCATATTTTATTCTAAAACTATAATATAAATAAAAGACTTTTATCCGTGCTCTAGCACGGGTCATAATCTAGTTAATAAACTAAAACGCTAACGATGAACCACCAACATAGCTCCGATTATTTTTCAATTTATAATTCTCAATTATTTTAGTAATTAAATAAAATGTTCTAAACCAACTAAAATTTGACTTTTTGAATACTTGACAGTGTCTTCATATTATTCTCATTTGTATGTTGGAGAGATTAAAATTTACTGTATAAATTTTCTTTTCTGTCATTCCATTATTTGTTGTCGACCATCATTCATTCCACTAATTAGTAATTAGTTCTGAATACGAATCTTAGCATATTAACAAACATATTGTCCCATGACCACTTGTCACCATATTGGAAGTGGAGATGCCCAAAATCATTGCAACAAACGCAAACTCAATAAATTTAAAATTCGATATTATATCTCCTAAACAAACAACCCCTCCCTGTCTCTCCAAAAAATGGAATATCATATTCGTTCCGTAACTGCGTAAACAATAACGATCGTCCACAAAAACTATGTTTGTTTTATAGTCGCCAACAACTAGATCGAATACATTGCATCCACTAGATTTCAACGTCGGAATATACTACAAAATTTAGTTGCTAACCGCTGATGTATCGCCAAAAACTATTCCTAAATCATCAGATTATGAAATTAAATAAAAATTATAATCACAGCCACCGGTCACTATCACTAAGTACTTTACCAAATAGATAATCAAACGCATTCCTAACAGTTGCCGCTGGTCATTGATATGCTCAAATTAATCCCTAGAGCTACTCTCTCAAACAAGAGATCACTTGCAGTACTTAGGGGTCGAATCCACAGAGACTCAAGATCAAACACAATAAATTATAGAGTTTTGTTATTACGCTAAACAAGTTAATTTGAATTAAAATAAAAGCAATGCAAATATTTAAATTAAAGTGTTGTAAATTCAGAAATCAAAAGAGTTAAGCCTAGGGAATTTCTTAGGAAATTATGAAATATTAAATCAGATAAATAATTAAGGTTCAAGCAATAATAAATCAGATCTAGAACTCTAAACTTTTGGTAAATTAAATCAGTTCTCACTGCAAATAATATCTAAATTTAAAACCAGAAAATCCAAATCTCTTTGTAAAATTCTAAGTAATAAATCAGCCTTAAGAACAGGTTTAGATAAATTCACAGAATTATTAATTCAAATCTCTTTGTGATAAACAATTCGCTCATCAATGGTTTAATCAGAAAACAATTATATTCTCATATCAATTTATTTCCTAAGATAACAATTCTAGGTGATCAATCAAGAATTATTGTGAAGAACAACCAAGGATGAAGATCATAAAAGATTAAGAACCCTAAAAATCTCGATCTAATAAATCATAAAAACCCTATGAAAAATCCTAAACCTAACAAACAAATTACTCGGACATGTTAAATAAAGAACAAATCATCATTCGAATAATATGCAATTGAAATTAAAAAGTAAAGGAGTTCAAGAAATTCTTCTCTCAAAGCATCTCTCTCTCCAAAGCTCTCAAAATCTCACAGGTTGCAGGGAAAATAAAAGTTGCTAGAAAAGACTCTTGGGTTTGGAAAACCTAAAATACTATTTATATGTCCTAAAACACGTCAGGGACTTATGTTGCAAATATGGAAAACTTTGGGGCAGATTTGTAAAACTTCCAATTTTGTGATTCTTCATCGACTGAACCATGGTGTCGATCGATGCTCCCAATCTGGGTGTCGATCGATGCTATCTCTCTGTTATGCCTCCAAGTTGATTTCCTTTGGTTAAATACTCCAGAATCATCCAAATTGCTCCATTTTGCTCCTTTCATGCCAAAATCCTAGAAAACCTGTAAAGACTCAAAAACATCCTAGAAAACACATCAAAAGACTCTAAAAGACTCCTTATATCATGGTTAAAAACCACAAAAACCATGATATATCAACTCCCCCAGACTTAGCCTTTGCTTGCCCTTAAGCAAAACATAAACTTAGACATGTGAAAGAGGTTTGAAAACAGGGAACTCACTCAACTGCATGATGATTCTTATTCGCACTCTTCATTTACCTGACTCAAGAACTTACTTCTTATACTCAACCATGATAAGCATCAACATTCCTTACTCAAATCCCACAATCCTTTGGAATCTCTTAAATCTCCATTGTCATCTCATTAGTCAATATTAATGCATAAATAAGGTGAATTCTTACCTTGGGTATATTGTTCAATGGCATATGGACTCTTTTCAGGCCAAGACATTCTTCTTACATCTCCTTTCCTCTCCCTTTTCTCACTTCATTTTTTTTTTTCTTTTTTTTTATTTTTTTTTCTAATCAAAGGTGTAAGCGAATACCGGGGTCATCGGTAATTTACCTACCCCTCACTTCCAAGCTTTGTGTGATCATTTGACTCAAGAGTAGAATAACGAGGTCACTGGTAATTTACCTACCTCTCTAAACTGATCAAAATCATCTCATCTTTTATTCATTTTTTTTTTAAAGCACTGAAGGGAAGAGAGAGGGGAGACATACTTTGAAAAATTGCACTGTCTTGTATGGCCTGAAGAAGAAGTCTAGTCCACTGATTTCCAACCCCAAAGTAAGAGATTAAGTCCAGTTAAAATCCTGATAAAGTTGAGACAACGTTAGATCAATCAGATATCCATTGAATAAGGGCTTTCAGGATTGTTGATAAGGCTCATAGTCTTTCTAAGCTTCAGTTCTGAGGTCAAGCATAAACAAATAATCATTAGAGTGTTAGCCAAATAAGAGAAATCATTAATCAAGGTCATAATTCCCAAAGACAAAAAGAAAAATTTTGAAAAGTTTGACTCAAACTTTATGGTTTTGACTGACACAACTGAAACTCAAAAACAGAAAACATAGTTAGTACTAACCTCCCCCAGACTTAAACAACACTGTCCCCAGTGTTATCAAGTAAGAGGAAAGCAAAAATAAAAATAAAATAAATAAAAATCAAAATCAAAAGAAAAAGAAAAACCTAACAGTGGGTTGCCTCCCACTAAGCGCTTGTTTTCAGTCATTAGCTTGACTGTGTTGGAGCTCAGGCATCCGGAGGATCAGAACATGGCATTGAAGTCCTCTTCATCCAAGGTGGAGTATAAGCTTTTGGTGCATGAGGCTTGCCAAGGATGTTAGGAACAGGACTAGGGCGGGATTTAGGTATTGGAGTGTATCTTTTCTGTCCTGCAAAATCATCAATAGAAGAAACAAGCGCTCTACGATAATCTCGTGGCTTGGTTAACTGTAAAACAGTTTTTGTATCTTTGAAAATCCTATTGATGATAGGAGGAAGTTTGGGAGAAGAAAATGCATACCTTGGCCTTACTTGAGGACTCTGGAGGGTGGAATGGGAGACTTTCTGTTTGGGAACAGCTTTCTTACTTGGAGCATCAGTCTTTGAGTTGTTCTGGCTCGGAGGTGGAGGAGTGTCGACCGATGCTGAAGGGGTATCGATCGATACTGAGCCTGATGCTCGAATATCAGAAACTTTTTCAACAGAAAAAGTCTGTCCATCAATAGTAGGAGCCCTCCTCAGTTTATCCATCTCAAAGTTCATACTCAAACCATCCACATTCAGTGCTATGTGCCCCTTCTGCACATCTATGATGGCACCAGCTGTAGCCAAGAAAGATCTTCCTAGGATGAGAGGATCTTTAGGCTCTTGATCATACTTCAGCACCACAAAGTCAGTGGGAATCATGAAGTTGCCAACCTTAACAGGAATATCCTCTAAAACACCTTCAGGAGTTCTTCTGGAGCGATCAGCTAGGATAAGGGAAATCTGAGTTGGCTTGAATTCTGTCATCCCAAGTCTCACAGCAACAGAATGTGGCATCAAGTTGATGCTAGAGCCAAGGTCACAAAGTGAGTGTGCAAACCTTCCTGTGGAGATAGAGCAATCAAGTACAAAGCTTCCAGGATCTGGTAACTTCTCCGCAGTCTTACATTGAATGATTGCACTCACTTCCTTAGAGACAACCACCTCCTGCTTCTTCTCTTTCTTCCTCTGTGGAGGCTGGTTTAACAGAATTGCACTGACATCCTTAGTAAGCAAGGCTCCTTCCTCAGGGCTCAAACCATTTGACACCATTCTTTTGACATAGCGTCTAAGTGGTGGTGAAAGCTTCACAGCATCAATCAAAGGCATCTCAATCATCACCTTGTCCATCATTGCCTTGCATCTAGCTTCCTCAAGCTCCTGCTTGGACTTTCTTGGCTTGGGAAAAGGAACCTTTGGCTTGTAGACCCTCTCAACTGTTGGAACCTGAGATTTTGCAGTTTCTGGTTCCGTCTGAGATGAGTGTCGATCGATGCCTACTTGTTGGTGTCGATCGATGCCATCATCTGAAACCGAGAGATTTGACGATTTTTCTTCTTTTTTTGCAGAAGCAATTTCAACAGCATCTTCATCTCTCACATATATGGCATTGCAAGCATGTCTGGGGTTTGACTCAGTTCTTCCAGGGAGAAAACCCTCTTGCCTTTTAACAGACCCAGCAGTCTGTGCCACTTGACTCTCCAGCTTCTTAACATGAACATTCAATGCCTCTATCTTCCCATTCAGCTCAGTGTAGACATTGTCAATCTTCCCATTGAATGTCACTGTCAAATTCTCTTGTCCTTGCAAAAGCTGCTCAAGCATGGCCTCCATTCTACTCTCGAAGAAGTCTTAGGAGGGAGACTGATAAGATGAGTTCCCATAGGTCCTTGTATAGCCATTGTTCTGTTGCTGCTTCTGGTCACCATTGTAAGGCCTGTTGCCTTGCTGATTTCCAAACCGCTGTCCCTGATTCCCATACAAATAGTTCACATCCTCCTCTTGGTGTCCTTGATCAGGTTCTGGCTCATATGTCTCAACCTCAGCAGCAAAATGAACAGATTTCTTACCCATCAGGAGGTTATGCACTGAATCCAGCTTAGCATTAACAGAAGCTAACTGGTTTGAATCAAATTCTCCATGCAATCTCTTCCTTTCAGCATCTGCTCCCTTAGTGCTATTGCTAGAAGCCAAGTTCTCAATCAACAATTCAGCATCTTCTGGCATTCTTGTCTTGAAATTCCCATGACTTGCAGCATCCAAAGCTAACTGATACTTCCAGTCACACCCTCTAAAGAAGATACTCAACAGTTGAACCTTTGAGAAACCATGGTGTGGACAGTCCCTCTGGTAAGCCTTGAATCTCACCCAAGCTGCTTTGAAAGCTTCATCTGGTCTCTGTTTGAAAGAAGACAGCTTGATTCTCAACTCATCTGACATTGCATCATCATAGAAATGGTTGAGAAAGGCCACCTTGACAACGCACGCCAGCTTGTCAATGATCCAGGCAGCTGTTTCAACCACCGAGATGCCTCTCCGCAAGTGAGTATGGGAAGAGCTTGCAGAATATGAAGTCCTCAGTTACCCCATTAGCTGATGTCAGATCTTCAAAATGCTCAATGTGGTCCAAAGGCTTCTCATTGGGCAAAGCAGAAAGGTCTCGCCCAACTAGTTGAAAGTACGCAGGTTTCAACTCAAAATCATTCCTCCGAAAAGGGGAGGAACAATAGCAGACCGGTTCTCATACACCAGATCAGCCCGATTGTAGTCAGCAATGGTCCCGATCAGATCCCGGTTGTTCTCCTGTCGTCGAACAGGGTTCTGTACTTGGTTGGCAGCTCCAAGCACGTCTGCAGGTGGGCGTCGATCGATGCCACCTGGTTGGTGTCGATCGACACCAAGGTTTGGATCATCAACGGCAGCAGCTTGCTGATTCACGACAGCCTGCTCAATGACAACAGGTTCGGCAATCACATTGCCTTCAGCATCAATCTTTTGGTCGTGCTCATTGCGCAAGTTGCCCTCTTGATCCCTCAAAACACCAGCTTCATCACGCATCAGAATGATCGTATTAACCATCTTCAGAGACTTAGCTGCTTTTCTGTTCTCACGTTCTAGTTTTCCCAACTCTTTGTTCGACAGATTCACAGTAGGACCAGATTTGTTGTTCCTTGTGTGAGGTCTAGAAGGCATGCACCTGAAACACACAAGAGAGAAGAAAACAAAAGCGTGTTAGTTTGAAAAAAAATAAAAAGAAAAATTTAGACAAAATCTAAAACTCAAATCTAATGGTAGATCAGAGAGTCCCCGGCAACGGCGCCAAAATTTGATATGCTCAAATTAATCCCTAGAGCTACTCTCTCAAACAAGAGATCAGTTGCAGTACTTAGGGGTCGAATCCACAGAGACTCAAGATCAAACACAATAAATTATAGAGTTTTGTTATTACGCTAAACAAGTTAATTTGAATTAAAATAAAAGCAATGCAAATATTTAAATTAAAGTGTTGTAAATTCAGAAATCAAAAGAGTTAAGCCTAGGGAATTTCTTAGGAAATTATGAAATATTAAATCAGATAAATAATTAAGGTTCAAGCAATAATAAATCAGATCTAGAACTCTAAACTTTTGGTAAATTAAATCAGTTCTCACTGCAAATAATATCTAAATTTAAAACCAGAAAATCCAAATCTCTTTGTAAAATTCTAAGTAATAAATCAGCCTTAAGAACAGGTTTAGATAAATTCACAGAATTATTAATTCAAATCTCTTTGTGATAAACAATTCTGCTCATCAATGGTTTAATCAGGAAAACAATTATATTCTCATATCAATTTATTTCCCTAAGATAACAATTCTAGGTGATCAATCAAGAATTATTGTGAAGAACAACCAAGGATGAAGATCATAAAAGATTAAGAACCCTAAAAATCTCAGATCTAATAAATCATAAAAACCCTATGAAAAACCCTAAACCTAACAAACAAATTACTCAGACATGTTAAATAAAGAACAAATCATCATTCTGAATAATATGCAATTGAAATTAAAAGAGTAAAGGGAGTTCAAGAAATTCTTCTCTCAAAGCAGATCTCTCTCTCCAAAGCTCTCAAAATCTCACAGGGTTGCAGGGAAAATAAAAGTTGCTAGAAAAAGACTCTTGGGTTTGGAAAACCTAAAAATACTATTTATATGTCCTAAAACACGTCAGGGACTTATGTTGCAAATATGGAAAACTTTGGGGCAGATTTGTAAAACTTCCAATTTTGTGATTCTTCATCGACTGAACCATGGTGTCGATCGATGCTCCCAATCTGGGTGTCGATCGATGCTATCTCTCTGTTATGCCTCCAAGTTGATTTCCTTTAGTTAAATACTCCAGAATCATCCAAATTGCTCCATTTTGCTCCTTTCATGCCAAAATCCTAGAAAACCTGTAAAGACTCAAAAACATCCTAGAAAACACATCAAAAGACTCTAAAAGACTCCTTATATCATGGTTAAAAACCACAAAAACCATGATATATCAGTCATTTTCGTCTTACCATCTCAACAAACAGGCCCGAACAACATGCCATGCACCTATAAAAAAATAACTGCAAAATCAGATGTATACACACACAAGTGCTAGCGTAACGTTTATTCCCGTAACAAGCAAGTAAGCTTGTGTATGGCTCCGACCATAACTTTATTAATTCTCTTTATAACGTTTTATAATAAAGGAAATAAAATTGCGTACACAAACCTTTGTGGCAAGTTTCATCGTCGAGAAAAACATTTTAATCGTCAAACTTTCTTGCCAGTTTTTTAGTTATGCTAAAAGAGACCTATATTAATGGTCGACCAAAGAAAAGAGATATATTTATTAGAATATGGTCTTTTATTTCAAAGTTAATTAGCACATGACACATGTTTTCTTGTATACCAATTGAGAGTTGAGATCTTGTCCAATTTTGGATATACGTAAGATAATATTTTCAATACACCATTTCCACTCCTTTTAAGTTCTAACCATCAATTTCAGTATGCTCAACCATAAAATAAACCAATCAGTGGGACAGACTGATGTAAATCGGACTGAACACGTATATAGATGAAAGGGATTTTGATATCGTATTATATAAGTTTTCTAAATTATCTTTGAAAAATTAAGGATATTGATTCATAAGCAATTGATCATACTGCACCAAAGGCCCGGCTCTATGCATGTTTCAGAGTCCATTTAATTTTTGGGCTCGATTTTGGGCCCTTGGAACAGGGCTTTGCTCTCTATAGTCCAATAAGGTTGATACTTTCTTCCTTTTTCTCTTTTTTTTTTTTTATAAAGATTTTGATTTCTTTTCTTCTTTGTAAAATAATTATTGCATTTTTCATTTTTCATTTTCTGATTTGAAAATTAAAAGTATATATTTTTAATAAATAAATTTTCTTTCTAAAATCTTACTCATTTTAATTTCACTACAGTTTATAACCAAACAAAACTTTTTATAAAAATGATAAAAAAACTTTGTAATTTATTGATTTCAATAATTTATAAAGGTTACAATAATTTTGCAATATATAAAGGTTACAGTAATTTTGCAATTTATTGAAATAAACCCACCCACCAAAAAAAAACAATTAAGTAGGCACTATTGACTCAAATCATCTTTACGTTTTCGAGGTAATAAGAAGGATCAAAACTAATCAACTTCTTCCTAGAGAAATCATGGTACGCTTCTTCTATGAGTTCATCGTCGTCCCATTCATCACGGTAAGTTTCTGGGTGGGTGACAAGTCTCACGTATCCGCCGTCAACTTCTTGAGCTCTCCAACGTTCGACGAGTTCACAACCACATTCCTTTGCGACCCAATTGAGGTACTCACTCTGTGATAGAGATTAAGTTATCATTAAAAAAAGGTTATTAGCATAAATGCATAATGTTCTTCTTGAGGTACACACAATTTTGTTTTTTTACGATAATCTAAGAAGAGATTTATAGTTAAAACATGTGAATTTTTTAATTTTTTCACAAATTCAGAAATCAATGTTTGAAACAATATTCAAAATAAACGAACTTACCTGAATTCTGCCAATTGTATGCGTATGTCTTTTGGGAATACCTAACACATCAAGCGACGCATACCATTCATTAATGTCGTCCATCATCTTGTCCGGTGGAGGAAGTGTAACCCGTCCTGACAAAACTGCTGCCACCCATTTGCTTTGGATTTCAAACATAACAAATACTATGCCCTGAATTAAAGGGGAAAAAAAAAATCAAAGATCAAAACTAAGTGAGGCGCAAACTCGAGTTCCGATTGAGACTAACCATTGCTGGAACACCAACGAAAGAAAGTCCGGGGGCAAGCTCGGGTGGAAATACGTGCTTGTATAGATGTTCAACGCGTTTCTCATCAATGCGCAAATAGCCATTGGTTTCAAGAAATGGGAAGTTATACTTGTACCTACCACACATAGAACAAAAACATATGGTAAATCAGTGGCATAATTTACATTAAAAAAAATTCCTATCTATCTGAGCATACAAAAATATTGATAACAACAAATATACCCGGTGCAATACACAATGCTATCAGCAAATAACTCCTTCCCGTTTTTGAAAACAATTGACCCATCCTCACGAACGGTGTCGATCTACGATATATCAAAGAAAAAGATCAACTACTTTAATTTGTTTAGAATGAAAATTCCATGAACGTTCTTAATAATTCAAAGCAGTGTTCGATTATATAAAGTTTAAGTTATACTTCAGAATGCATCCATAGATTGTTTTGGGGAACGGGAATCTTCTCGTATGTGTGGGGTTCCTTTGCTCTAGACGCAATGTGGACTTCTTTTGCGACCTTAGCTATGTCCCTACTAATATCAGCACCGCTCGCAAAATTTCCTATCACCACCACCACCTGCCAAAATATCATTACAAAAATGCAGATCGTAAATGAATTTATGATATAGAATTAGCGCGAACATTTTCTACAAATGCTCGGTTAAAAAATTTGTCCAAAAAATAAACCTTGATTGGTGAACACAATTAAAATTGTATTGATTTTTTACCAATCACAAATGCGTTAATAAAAATTTTATTCTCAGTTTTTTTGTACACTTTCATGTACAGTTTTTTCTTAGAGCATCATTACTGGGAAATGCTCTCACAGTTACTCTTATGAATGGGGCCCAAAAACAAAATAAAAATTCATTATTTGGTTCAGTAAAAAGAGAACATTTTCTTCTGTTGCTTGTGGAAGCAAGGATTCTCAACAAATTCCTCCATGGATCAACTTTTGAGTGGTTACAATTAATTGTGATTAAAATATTTTTCTTTTAAAGAAACGTTGAGAGCGGTGCTCGACTAATGATGGTCTTACAGTTTTGTACTATTCCATAACAGCTCCAGCTTACAGCTTTTCTGTATAGCTTTGGGTACGTTACCAATCAGATCAAGTAAAATACACTTGGTTAATGAATAATTTTGTAGAAAATTGCAAGTTTGATGTTTGTATAAATACGCGTATAGGTAACATATATAGGTATAAGTAAAACTACATGAATTTTCGTTAAAAAAAAAAAAGACCTTAATAAAAATTAATAAGGAACCATTACCTCGTTTTCGAATGGATCAGGAACTCTGTAGTTGTGGCTATGGATCTGCTTTCCTAGCCACGATTTTATACCTAAAAAAACATTTTTTGACTGTACGTTATATAATCACTAACTGTGTTGCCCAAACTAGATAGTATCTTGGCCGACAAACAAAAAAAAAGAAGACATTGATCTCTTTACCAGGAATATTAGGAACGTTTGGTTCTGTATAGTGACCAGTGCAAACCACGACTGCGTCAAAGATCTCATCATCGAAGTCACCGCCGGGGTTTTTGGACTGGACCCTCCATTTCTCGATAACCGGTTCGACCCGAACCACCTCGGTCTCGAACCTGATCATCTCCTCAATTTTGAACTCTCTAGCAAATTCTTGAACATACGCAAGAACTTCTCTGTGATTTGGATACCGTCTCGGGTCTCTTGACTCGTCATCGAAACGTGGTAAAAACGGGAAGTCCCTGACACCCATACTCTCTCTCGGGACATTGGTTCGGAGAGAATCGTAGATGCTCGAGTGCACTTTAGATCTGGTCGGGTCGAGGCTAAGCAGGTCGGATTCAGATTTTGGTGTGTAAACCCAGAGACCACCCACTTGTTTCTCTCGTTCAAACACGACTACACTGTGACCTTCACGACGGAGCTCCCTAGATGTTATGAGACCAGCTGCTCCGGCTCCGATCACTGCCACGTGTTTAGAACTCATTGGGGTTTGAGCTGGTGCCATATTTGTTAGATTTTCAATAATGGTAGTAGGCCTGTTTGGGTTAATGTGAATTGTGAACTAACTCAGAAACATCAGTTTCGGGCCACATATAAGTACCATATTCGAAGGGCCATATGTTACATTTTTAGTCATGGAACTTTATTACTCGTTCTGCCTCGACAAGATCGGTGGACTAGAAAGCATATAGTTTTTAAAACTATAGAAATTATTTTATAGTACTTAAATAATTTTTTTTATCTAATTAAATATTATAATAGAACATAAAATATTTTATTCACGATTACAAGATATTATATTATAGTTAACCAAAATTAGTTTACCCAATAAAATTTTATCACTGCCACGTTTTTAGAACTGATTGGGGTTTGAGCTGGTGCCATATGTGTTAAATTTTCAATAATAGTAGGGGTTTGTTTGAGTTAATGTGAATTGTGAACTAAGAAACATCAGTTTCAGGCCACATATAAACACTATAATATAAAGGCTAGATGCTACCTAGCCATGGAACTTTATTACTCGTTCTCCCTCGACAAAATCGATGGACTAGAACTCTGGAAGCATATCGGATTTGATTGGTAACCAATACGAAGTTTTACAAGTTGTACAGTTTTTATTTTTTAGCAATCACAAAAACTTTACTAAAATTTTTATTAAAAGTTTTATTTTCAGTTTTTTTAGTACAACTTTTATGTACAGTTTTTTCTTACAGTTTTGCACTATTACGTAACAGTTTCAGTTTCAACTTCAGCTTACAGCTTTTCTATACAGCTTTGACTATGTTACCAATCAAACTCTATAGTTTTAAAAACTCATAGATATTATTTTATAGGCAAATGATTTTTTTACCTAATTAAATATTATATAAAGAACATAGAATATTTTATTCAACATTACAAATTTACAAGATACTATTTTATAGTTACCTTAAAATTAGTTTACCCAGTAAATTTTTATATAAAATCATAAATTTTTATCTGTTAAAATTATTTTCGTGTTAAAGATTCTACAAAACTAAACATAGTATAAGATACCGAACCCACATTCCTTCGCTATTCTAGTCGAATAATTACATTATATCGAATGGGCATCAAGTTCATTTACAACCAAACTACTAACAAAGATTGGAATAGAAAGAAACACGTGTTTTTGTAAGGTAGGAATTTTGGTGGAGATGTGACAACACGTAATTGTCTATAATTATTGTTTTCTTGTAACAAGGAAACTTAAGCTTTTTTTTTTTCTGTCAAACACAAGGAAACTTAAGCTATGTATTGTTTTTGTCTTTAATGTCGCATCTATTAGTTCTAATATAGTTTCATTTGCAGATGGCTCCTCAACTTTACAAATCTTTGTCTACATTGCCAAAGATTGTGAGACTCCAGCTCAATATCGAAATCATGGACAAGGAAGCCAGCTCAATATGAAATATTGTTAATCCTATGAAAATTATGCGATGCATGTTGATGCATGAAACATGCAGGGGATATGAGATAAAAATTATGTTTTTCAGACTCCAGTCGTTGACAGCCACACTAAGCCAAACTGACTCGTAAATTGTTATATATAGATTTTTATTGAAATTATTTTTTGTATTTATTTATTAATTTGGTATGATTGAAAAGTGAGTAATGAACTTATATCTTTTTGTTTAGTTTTTTTTTTGTGCCATCATGTATTTTTCTTTAGTTTATCACATATTATTTAATTAGTTTATTCATGTCAAAGGAGTCCTAACTATAGCTATAGCCTATAGGTAATATTTGAATATATGAGTTATTTGTGTCTTTTTGTGTGTTAAAGCCTTTAAGAATTACTCCTCTGGTTTTTTTTATTTGTCATTCTAGACTAAAAATTTTGTTTTCCAATACTTGTCATTTTAGGTTTCCAATGCATATGTTTGATAAAATATTAATTTTATTCCAACTATTTTAATGATTTGACTAATAAAAAAATTAAAAAATGTATTAAAGAAGAAGTATAATAGAACATTGATATATTTTCTTAATTTGTGTGCAAAGCTCCAGAACGACAAGTAAAAAAAAACCGGAGGGACTACTTACTTTAATCTATGTCAATCTACACACAATCAATGTGTGGTTGACACAAATAAACGTGAGCCAACTACCTGACGATATATTAACGATAACGATCCATCAATAAATTGGTTCTGTAATATAATATTACACTCATATATAGTGATCCTCTAAATTCATGTGCATGAACTTGTATAAAGAGTTTGACAAAAAAAAAAAAAAAAAAAAAGAACTTGTATAAAGACAGTATACAGAAAGAGAATTTTTCTGATTGTATTATTTGTTTTTTTTGTTGCAATAAAGTTTAGCATTACACGATTTTTTTTTCAAAATTTTATGTGTTACAATAAATTGAAATTATGGCAACATAGAAAATATTTTAGCAAACATAAATTATGTTAGACATGATACTTGAGAATTTAGTTTGCGAATAATAATATGGTGCTTTAAATTGATAATTGAGAATTAAGTTTGAATTTTTTTTTCGAAAAGAAAACCTAAAAGGGTGAGAAGCGATGTTGTATATAAAACGCCTATAACAACACGCTCGCTAGTCGGACAGTGATCCACCGTATCATAATGAGACATATGTATGTCCCCAAAAAATAAAATCATATACTTGATTCGAGGAAATAGGAAGGATGAAAACTAATCAACTTCTTCGTAGCAAAATCTTTGTAGGCTTCTTCCTTAAGATCATCGTCGTCCCATTCATCACGATAATTTTCAGGGTGGGAGACAAGTCTCTGGTATCCACGGACGATTTCTTGATTTCTCCAATGTTCAACGAGTGGACAATCACATGCTTCCGCAATCCAATTAAGGTACTCACACTGTAGAAGGAAATTAGTATTTACATAAAAAAACGATTGATATTATGTTATTCTTAAATCTATTATTGATTGGAATATAACGGACTCACCTGAATTTTACCCAATTTATGCGTATATCTCTTGGGAATACCTAACGCATCAAGCGTCGCATAAGTTGTTATAATATCTTCCATCATCTTATCTTGTGAAGGTAGTGTAAACCTTCCTGACAAGACTGATGCCACCCATTTGCTTTGGATTTCAAACATAACAAATTGTATGCCCTGATAAAAATAAAAGAAAAAGATCAGAACAAAGGTGATGTGTGAACTCGAAACCCCAATATATCAATTGTGCTTGCGAGACTAACCATTGCTGGTAAACCCACGAAAGAAAGACTGGGGGCAAGCGCGGGTGGAAAGACATGCTTGTATAGATGTTCAACGCGGTTTTCATCAATGCTCATATAGCCGTTGGTGTCAAGAAATGGAAAGTAATATTTGTACCTACACACATAGACCAAAACATGTGGGTAGATAAATTGCACATTTCATATAGAAATCTTGCTATCTATATATATGAGCGAAACCTACCCGGTGCAATGCACAATGCTATCAGCATATATCACTTTCCCGTTTTTGAAAACAATTGACCCATCCTCACTGGCGGTGTCTATCTACAATACATCAAATCAAATTGTTCATTCGCTAATTAATTGTCTTTAAGATGAAATTTCATGAATATATATCAATACCATGCATGGTTACAAAATAGCTAGTCCGTTTTACCTCTGAATGAACCCATAGATTGTTGCGAGGCACGGGACGCTTTTCGTATGTATCACGTTCACTCGCTCTAGCCGCAATGTGAACTTCTTTTGCGACCTTAGCTATGTCCCTACTAATATCAGCACCGCTTGCAAAATTTCCGATCACCACCACCACCTGTCAAAGTATCAACACAAAAATATTATTTTAGTCAAATTTTAGTACTATTTTTGAAAACTGATTTTTACAAATTAAATCATAAGAAATTGAAAAAGGGGTAATTTCTTCAAATGAAACCTAATAATATTGACAAAACAATATTATATTATATACTAAATTAATAAAATAATTTAATGATTTTAAAATAACAAAAAGAGTCTAACAAATAAACCCAAACCTTTGTATATCCTAAACATAATTTTAAACCCCCAGTTCCAAAATATAACTCCATCATTTTTGTTATGTTCTATCGTTTGGTGATATTGCTGTATACATGTTAGATGGATAATAAATAAGGAAAGATGTCATAAAATAAAGTACTACCTAAACCTGATAATGAGACAATAGACGTTGGGAAAGTCGTCTTCTCTTCCAACACGTTTCTTAGCTAGAAAAGACTTCTTAGTTTTTTTCTAAATAATAGGACCAGACAAGAAAAAACTACTAATAGAAAATGAAAAGATCAAAGAAAAAACAAACAAAAATAAATAAAAATATTACCTCGTTTTCGAATGGATCAGGCACTCTGTAGTTGTGGCTATGGATCTGTTTTCCTGGCCACAATTTAATACCTGAGGATATACATATTTCTGATCATTTTAGATAATGTTGGATCCAAGTCTTCAAATAATTCATCAAGATCTCGAAAATTGAAATCCAAAAATGTAGCAGTTACAAATGATTCAAATCACTAACTGTGAGACCTCAAACGTTACAAAGTTAATTTAATTTAACTAATTAAGTCATTAGAAATTTGAACTTTACCAGGAATATGAGCGATGTTTGGTTCTGTATAATGTCCATTGCAAACCACAACGGCGTCAAAGGTCTCATCGTTGTAAATATCGCCGGAGGTGTTAGACCGGACCTTCCATTTCCCGCTAACCGGTTCAACCCGAACAACCTCGGTCTCGAAC
This sequence comes from Camelina hispida, assembly GCA_023657505.1. Taxonomy (NCBI): domain Eukaryota; kingdom Viridiplantae; phylum Streptophyta; class Magnoliopsida; order Brassicales; family Brassicaceae; genus Camelina; species Camelina hispida. Next base: position 44,416,192 of record CP094632.1, on the reverse strand, counting down.
CGGACCATCTCCTCTATATTAAACTCTGTAGCAAAGTCTTGAAGATACGCAAGAACTTCCCTGTGGCTCGGATATCGTCTCGAGTCTCTTGACTCATCATCGAAACGTGGCACAAAAGGGAAGTCCGTGAAACCCATACATTCTCGTGGGAGGTTGGTTCGGAGAGACTCGTAGACGCTCGAGTGGACAATGGATCGTGTCGGGTCGAGGCTAAGCGGGTCGGATTCTGCTTTGGGTGAATAGATCCAGAGACCTCCAACTTGTTTCTCCCGCTCAAAGACAACGACAGTGTGACCTTCACGACGGAGCTCCCTAGCCGTTACAAGACCAGCTGCTCCGGCTCCGATGACTGCCACGTGTTGAGAACTGATTGGGTTTTGAGCTGGTGCCATATTTGTCAAAAATAATTTTGGTTCGACTGTGGTAAGATCTTAGTTTGGTTCTATCAATGGGGTTTATATAATAGAACTGAAACAAGATTTATCATTTTTTAAATAATAATATATAGGATCTTATTTAATACTGTTATTCAACATACTACTCTATCATTTTCATTTCATACTTTAACAATATATTTTTTTTTTCGCTAGTAATAACGGCACTTAGATGGACACGTACACTCTCATTCATCCAGAAAGTTTGGTTTTTGCCTTTCCTGAAGTGTGAATTCAAACCTTTTTCTTCAACAAATAATAGTCGTCCACCTAAATAGATACAAAGGCTCCGATCGTTTTGGTTAATCGGTACAATGATCTCTATGTCCAATGTGTTTTTATTTTCGAAAACATCTGATTTTCATAAGTCAAGGAGCCCTCAACCTCTAACAGAAGAGGGAGAAAGGATCGTTGAGACATGTCCATGTGTTGTGAGGATGAAATATTGACATGAATATTATTAGTTTACTATTTAAGATTCGGCAAGTCATATTATTTTAGTCGTGGCATGCGAAACGCATACACTTATTTATTTTACACAATCCAAATGCGTGGTTGACACAAATAAAACATGTTGACACAACTACCGACGATAAATATTTTAACCATCAATGAGGATCCTAATCCTGCAAACGTCAGACCATGGGCATTGGTTGGGACAAAAATTTGGTCCCTCAAATATATTAAGATTATTTTCAGAGTTTCTTAACTTTGTTATGAACATTAGTGTCCCTCATAGTTAAGCATTTTTTCTTTAAGGAATGATACAAAACTTGAATTGAACGGAAGAAGAGACTCGGATTTGCTCTGTAACAAATTACAGAGTTTAGGTTCCTTCTTATATGATGTTGCCCATGAACCCACATTTGAAAAATCAGCTAAGTGAAACAGCAACGAGCTAATAGCCAGACATCAAATCCTCTCTTAGGAATTTCATCGAACAGTTTGCATGCAACTCTTGGGAAATGAAAACACGACAACAATAGGGGTCGTAGCTACTCCACAAGTGTGATTTCTTTAAGAAATAAAACTTGCAATGCAGTAGAACCTCAGCGAAAGAAAAGCAAACTCATGAGGAGGATTAGAGAAACACTTACAGAGATGACATCTCCGTCGCACCAAGGGATCTTATCGCTGCCGGTGAAAAATGAACGCTGTCCGACGCTGCGTGTAACGGAGGACGCACAAATTACGTCCCATAAGAGACATTTCTTCGTTATTAACCTGATTTCGATTTAAATTTGGCATTTTATTATGTTGAAATCATGTACCTGAATTTCGTATTTATACAGAAGAAAAGAAGGGCCTTTAGTTTTTGTTTTATTTTTGCAAAGTAGGATCAACCAAGCAATATGAATGGGCCTTGAAGCCCTTATTAGCTAATGAAGTTGATAATAAAGAAAAAATGTTTTGATCACGTTATATATAGGTTAATATAAATTTATTTATCCTCATTGGTAATTAAATATCTTTGTTACCATAACTTGCTCGCTCTACCTAAATTTCCAATAATTCGAGTTTTCTCTCATTCAAATTACAAAAGGCAATATATTATCATTTTGAAAAAATTGTTAATATGAAATAAAGTGGAAATAAATTTCTAGGAATCTAACACCTCAGATTTTTAATGTTTTAATAGAAGAAATAATAAAATGTTAATTTTTTTTTTAAGGATAGAAACGAAGTGAACATATATAATATAAAAATATTTTGCTAAATGTGCCCACTAACATAAATAATAACCACTAATCCTCAATCTCTCTCTCTAGAAAAAATCAAGAGAAACACTTCTCTCGCTCCTCATGGTAAGACTTCTTCTGTAACTCCTATATACAGACTTGACACATATATGTGTTGATAACATCTCTCGTTCTACGAGACTAACCATGACACTCTTGTCTTCCTAAAAGATTTTGCTTCTTCTTTTTTTACATGGCATGTCTCAGTCATAGATCTGTTGGTCAACCTAACCATTGAAAGCTTCAAATTTCTTTTCTGGGTAATGATTGATTCCTCCTTTTTCTTTTATTTTTTCTTCCATTAAAATTATACTAATCTTTAAACTTGATTCTTTATTTATAGTATTTTTCTATTTAATTATCATCCAAAATATCATACTATGAAGATAATGAGATATTGCTTTTCTTCATTGTTATATCTGTTTGATTGTTCTTTTTGTAGGAAATTGTGGTTAATCAATCATCGAAATCTCCGGTAAATTAATACTTGATGATTGTAAAATCTTGTTTTTTTTGTTAGTGTCACGAAATTTGCATGTTTAGATAAATAAGAAAAGTTGAATCTCTTTGTCTCTATGTGAATGATCAATATGAGTTTAGTTTTTCATGAAATTTTTCTGCAAATTAGGAAGGTTTTGCAAAGATTTTTAGATTAAGATCCTTTAAGAATCTTATCATATTTACTTCTGAAACATGATCGATGGTTTCGATTCCTTCTAAGATCACCTGATAAAAAAGGCTTCGTCAAAATTGGTATTTGCTTTTAATCCTTGATAATATTAGTTCTATTCAACAACATTCATAGTAGTCATTTTATATTTGTCGTGCTAGATTATGTGTATGCATTCTAGTAGCTAGTATTCTTTTGTAAATGGAATCATGTGGAATCTGAAAAAGCTCGAATCTCGAGTTTTGACTCAATTCACCTGTTTGAATTTATTTGGCAATGTTTTTTAGCTTGTCTTAGAAATGTCACAGTTCTTAAGATTTAGTTGATGTTTTGAGTATGGATTGTCTCATTATCCATCTTTCATTGCATTTTATAGAGGGACGGGCTATGGAGTAAAATAAAGACAAGAAGCGTTGTAATGTATTTCCCCGGCTTGTCCAAGGACGAAATGTTGTATGAGAAACGTTTTGAATCGTATGAAGAAAGTTCTAAGCAGAGCCAAATTAAAATGGTCACCCTATTTGGGCAGCAGGTAAGACATTTTAAAGTTAATTCCCTATGAGTTACAAATTCGTAAAAATCGAAAACCTTATACTATTTTTAATCTTTTTTGATCCCTTTGATGATTTGTTGCTTTTGTTCTTAGCTAAAATAGCAAAAATTTATGTTCATCAGCTTTCATTTCAGGTCTATACCGCAAAAGAGGGAAGCTTTTTATTTCCCTTGAAAACTGAAGCATATGGCACAAATTTGTTTGGCAAGAAAAGTGAGAAAGTGAATATCTCAAATGGATCGTCATGTTTGCTGGATCTTAATGAAACCCCGGCTAATGAGCCGGTTTCTAATAATCATCAATACTTCTTCCAAGATCTGAACCTGCCACACACTGAGGAGACAAACATGAGCGACGAGAAGAGCGGTTTAGATAGTGTCCATGAAAAAGATTGTACAGCATCTCCATCTTCATGTTGCACCGCGGAAAACAACACAAGGACTCATGATCAGCTACAAGATTCGTGTGAGCTAGTCCAAAATGCAGCTCAATGTTTACTCCAGCTTTCAGCGGGTTTGCTCAATCAGAGTCATGACTCATCATTCAAACTTGGATCAGCATCTATGAGCTCATCTCAAGATCACGAGATGGGTGTGGAAGAACCGAGTCGTTCTTGTGATTCTTTTGAGCTACACACTTTAAGAATAAAAGAAACCATCCTTGAAGAGGTCTGTTGTGTAACATCAAAGGCCACATATGACTTGAGTAACAAGAAAGAGTCTGGAGTCAAGCTGAGAAGAGGGAGGAGAATGAAGAATTTCCAAAAAGAGATACTTCCGGAGCTTGTATCACTCTCTAGACATGAGATCCAAGAAGATATCAACATCTTAGAGACAGTTTTAAGATCGAGAGAATACAAGAAGTTGCAAGGAAAGACTAAAGATGGAAAATGTAGAACAAACCAGAAAAACAACAAAGGATTGACTCAGAGGTATATAGGTAGACGAAGGAGACAAACCGGATGATGAAATTTTCCGGTTTAATAGACATTGCTCTAGCTTCATTGATTTAGCTTTTATCACATGGCAGCTTCGGATCATTGATTTAGTGATCTTCAAATTCTTTATTGAACCTATTTGAACATGATTTACGTGCCAAAATTTAGTTAAGGTTGGTTGGTTCCGTGTATTAGTTAATGGGCCTAATGAGCCTAATGGGCCTATATATTATCATTAACATTAGGCCCTTGAAATTTTACATTAGTAAAGCTGTAATATTCTCCCTCTGCGCATCCAATGTACTTTCATGATTTCATTTTCAATTTTAACTCTTTTTCTCTTCTTTATTTTTTCACTTTATAAATCTTTTACAATATGCTCTTTAATTAGTGGGAATCACTTTGCACTGATTCTTTCTTTTGAACTAAATTTCAAACTATTTATTTTCTATTAAAAAAAAAAGTTACAAAATTTTGAAAATTTCTGCTTATAGATTTCACTTTAAGGAAGTCGTGTTAGTAACGTAAAGAGATTTTAGTGAATCAAATATTTTACTATAGATGGAATGAAATTGAATGTACGAATCAAAACCCCAACTGTAAAAATTTAATAACAATTGACTGTATAATAAAACCTATTTATGACATTGTAAAATCCAACGCACCAAAAAAATATTCAGTATTTACGATAGCATTTAATAAGAAAAATCTTTTGCTAGTTGGGAAAGAAAGAAATAATTTTTTACCAAAAAAAAGAAAGAAATAAATTTACTAATTACCATTTTTTTTCCTTGTCAACAAAATTAATTACCATTTATCAACACAATTTTCTACCAATGATACATGGGAAATAAATAAAAATTATCCCTAAACATTAGGGGAAAATTGCGTTGATAAATGAAATTACAATGTCAAAAAGTTAGAAAATTTAAAAATAAAAATGCGTTATTTTTTTTTTTGAAATTTTTACAATCGGTAGATGATGAGAAAACAGGGCAACACCGCACGTGTATCAAACACGAGCAACTCGCCGTCGTCACCACTCACTGAGTCAAACCGTGATCTCACATCAGAGTCAACCGTATCATACCTTAACCCGCTCTGCTTCGTGACCCGACCCGCTATGACCCGACAAACCAACATCGCCTTCCTCCCTTTCCCACCACCAGCTCTCTCATTCGCCGTACTACTCCCGGCGAACGTATAAATCGACGCGCCGCCGCTTTTACCACCCAATAACCCCCACGCGCCGCCACATCCGCCGTGACTCGGACCCAAACAGTAAAACCTCATCGTCTCGTTCCCGTCAGCAACCGAACGCGCGTTCTCTTCACGCGCTTTCCCGACGCTCCTAGCTTTCACCGCCTCCCGATACTCCTCGAAACGGGTCAGAGTCTTTGACCCGTTTTGAACTTTGAAGATCATTTCAACCCGACCCGAAAACGGTTTCGGACCCCAACTCGTCTGAAAAATAATCTCCACCACATTACGTGACTGATGACCCTCCGCGAGCTCCGTCAACGTCGGCAAAAACGGGTCACGATCACGAGCTCCGGTTGATCGAATCCGGGTCGAAGGTGATAAAACCGGGTCGGGTTCTCGTTTATTCGGTTTGGGTTTTTTGGTTTCGATCACGTCTTTGAGACTCTGTGTGCTTCTCCTGCAACTGTAGCTTGACATGAGATGTTTCGGACTCGGGTTAGGATGATTCGGGTTTGGGTTTTTTATCGGATTGTAAACATCGTCGAAAGCTTTTGACTTGCATTGTAACGATTTGACCCACCCGCTTGCCATAATAAGAATCCGGGCCCAAAGCTCTCTCTTTTGTATTTTGTTTTTGTGTTCTCTCTCTCTCTCTCTGTAGAAGAAGAAGAAACAGAAGCAGAAGGAGAAAGCAACATGGCGCGATGATGATGATAATGAATATTAAAAGTGTACGTCGGAACTAGGGAGTTTAAATTACTATTTTACCCTTCATTCTAAGTAAAAGTTTCATGTCTTAAAATGGGCAATTCTGTCTTTTAATCTTATTGTGTTTTTTATTTCCTTTTGTGTTGTTAGTTAGTTATATCAAAAATGGAAAGAAATTAATTTTATTTTAATATATATTAATTTTTGTTAAAATTAATCTGCAACCGAATTTTCATATATAATTTTAAACAGAAATTTTGGTTTTATTTTTAATCATTTTATGTATGATGACATATATGTAAGTACAATATGACCTTTCATTTCAGTTTTGTCTTCAGGATTTTAAGTTTCTTTGTGTAGTTTTATAAGAATGGAAGTTTTGTTTTTTGATTTTATGTAAGGTAATGCAGAGAAACAAGACGGAAATAAATGTAAGGAAAAAAAATTGACAGTGAGGTTATTATTGTTTTTATTTTATGGTACAGTCTTGTGAGTGTTGTCTTTTTTTTATCATAAATGGATCACAAAGGAACACAAAATAACATTTTTAAAAATTACGCCAACTTCGTAACTCTATTTGTTTTTATCTCAACAATAGAATTTCACATGTAATGTCTATTCAATGTCAATAATGGTATCTGGATTTCTCTTAGTCGATGACAAAAAATATTTTCGAAATCAATGTGAATTTCAACGCTATCATACAAAATATATTCAATACAAAAAATGATTTCGTTTCCACCTTTCTTATGATTATTTATATCTTGTTATTCATTTTACAGATTCGAAGTTTTATAGTACGTACTTGTCATAATTTAAGCTAGTGAGCTAAAACAAAACATATTCGTTGATGTTTTTCTAATTTTTAACACCATTGCATTTTGTAAGAATCATTATTCCTTGTCGTCTTTAAATCAATCATTGGTCAATGGTACGTAGCTTTGTAGAAAGAAAAAACTAAAACACCAAAATAATAAAGATAGATGGGATAGAGAAAAGAGTGTGAAAATTAGTGAAACGGGATATTATTTCTAACTATCGAAAACGTAATATTTACTCTTTAGATAGCTAGTTTATTGTAACTAATACAGTAATACAGTAAAACCTCTATAAATTAATACTCTATAAATTAATAAACACTATTAATTAATAAATTTTGTTGGTCCTAAGTCGGGACAGTGTAAAAAATAACAAAATTCGATAAGATAATAAGATAATAATTTTTTTGAAATCCCCATGTAAAATATAGTCCCAATAATATCATAAATTAATAATCATGAAATTTACAATATATATATATAATGTATATTTCTCCTAAAGCTCATCTCTGTAAAAATATTGTTATGTTGTATTTTCAAACTATAATGATATAAAATGTCATAAAATAGCTAATTTTTTAAGAAATATTCAACTTCTAGATATGCAACATTTACATTTTGATAGTTTGATAGACTATTAAAATACGATAATTGAAATTATTCATAAATTTGAATTTATGTATGTGTATAAGTGAATTTGTCTATAATATTTTTAATTTATTGTCAATAATATTTTCTAAATATTACGAATTCAATTCCAAAATCATAAAATTTACAGAATTCGAAAATCTAATTTTATTTGTTTAAATTATTCTAATTCATAATTTTAAAATAATTAAAAAAATAAAAATATAAGTATAAATTAATAATTATTAATTTACATTATAAAATAATAATTATTAATTTATAAATAAATTAATATCACTATAAATTAATAAAATGTCATGGTCCCAATATTATTAATTTATAGAGGTTTTACTAACATATTTTCAAATAAAATGCTACTTTCAATGTATATTGTCCTCGCATGAAACACAAAGTTTGATGCAATCTGACTAGCTGATGTGTTTTCCAGTTTTCACAGAACATTGTATAACTTTCATATCAATGACTCAATGAGCATTTGACATACCTATCTATCTAAACGTAATTTGTGTCTGCGGATACTCAAATATATTTGCATGTTTCTGCACTACTGCGAGAGATGTACAGTAAAGTAGCTGGCTGCTTTCTGGTTCAGGAGTTAACATAATTTAATGCCTAAAATTACTCAAATAACACTCTACATAATACACAATATAAATAAAATCCATAGAATATGATGTATACTAGGATATGCGTATCTTAATCACTTTGTCATCCTACCATTATAAAATATAGTATTGTTAGCTTTAAAATATAGTGGTCTACTGTGCTTATGGAATCTTTTGGAATTTAGAGATTTACAAAAACAAAATGGAAGAATAGAAGAATGGAAAGAGAATGGAAGCTGCCAACGACGGACTAATAAAACAAATCGCACTGAAAATTTTGAAATTCTCACTTAATGACACCCAATTTCTCTGTGTCGTCTTCCTCTTCTCTTTTTGTTTTTCATAAGTATAATAATCTACCCTAATCATATTAGAGAATATGCACTAGATACCACAATTTTCAAAAGTATTTAAGAAATTACCATAGGACCCACAATGCATTCTCTCTCCTCATATACAATTACTTTTATACCCATTACATATATTACATGTTATTTGTTTAAATATCATGTGATTTTTGTTTTGTGAACGAAATTATATATCGGTTTGGGTTCACAAATAAAATTGTTAGGATTTAAATTTTACAATTAGAATGAAGTTATATGTCGGTTTGGGTTCACAAATAAGATGATTAGGGTTTAGATTTTACAATTAGAATGAAATTATATATCGGTTTGGGTTCACAAATGAAATGGTTAGGATCTATATTTTACAATTAGAACGAAATTATATGTCAGTTTGGGTTCACAAATAAGATGGTTAGGGTTTAGATTTTACAATTAGAACGAAATTATATGTCGGTTTGGGTTCACAAATAAGATGGTTAGAGTTTCGATTTTACAATTAAAACAAAATTATATGTTGGTTTGGGTTCACAAATGAGATGGTTAGGGTTTAGATTTTACAATTAAAATGAAATTAGATGGTTGGGGTTTAGATTTTACAATTAAAATGAGATTATTTGTCGGTTTGGGTTTATAATTTAACGTTATTTAGTTCAATATAACATGTCAAATATAAATATTACATGCTATTTTAAAAAATCACACCAAATCTTTCACTCTTTCTATCTAACACTAAAATAGAAAAGGGTGATTATGTCTTTTCACTCCCAAAAAAACGTGGGCCCTATGGTATTTTCCAATGAAAAAATGTTGTTGTGGTATTTACTTAAATAAATTTCAAAATTGTGGCATTCTCCTAATTAACCCATCATATTAACTACCTTGTCTAACTAAGTACGCATTTTTTTAACCAACGAATAATAAGTATATACTCAATATATAATTTATCTTGAGTATTCATAGTATAACATAGTTGGTTCTAAATAAATTCTAGTGTTCACTATTTTTGTAAATTTTTTTGTATCACTGAATATATAATTTATCTTATCGTGAATAGAGTTATTCACATCACAATTTATCTTGAGTATTTTTGGTCAAAAAAAAAAGATACTTATTATAGAGATTTAGGTTGGCACTAACCATTTTATTTTTTTTCTATTTGGTGCAAATGACTAGTTTATATTAATGATAAATATTTGTTTTTCTATACACACTATTTAGAAGTCATTTTAAAATTATGAGACACAAAAAATGCTTTATTACTTTATGTGCATGTGGCTATAATTGTTGTTATCTTTGGTTAAATTATGTACCAACCATATGATTTACAGCTAAATATGCATATGCATGTATATAAGAATTGATACACACACACACAAATAAAAAGTGATACACAAGCTCTGGATTTTCTCAAAGCATACATATTATCAATAGTATATTTGATTCTCGATCATTAATCATGCCAGAGTTATACCAGCTTAATCTAGTTGGACAAAATAATAATTAGTACAAATGAGAATATAAGAGATATAGTATTAAGTTAAACCCCAAAAAATATCAGACATTATGCATTAAAAACGGTATATACTACTACTAGATAAGGACCCGCCCAATGTGCGGGTTTAAAATTTTGTAAAAATAAATAAATTTAACCAAAAATATATTATATTTTGTTGTATTTAATATATATTTTTTTTTGCTATAATACACTGATTTATATCTATTTACAAATTTTTTATGTATTTACTATTAAAAGTATATTTTTTACACCTAAATATATTGTAGGTTACAAATATATTCGTTACCACCACCTAAAAAATGTTTATATGAACACATTAAGCCAACTATTATATATCTCTTTACTTTCAATTTTGCTTTTTTTGTTTTAATTACAAAAATTGTTGGCTCAAAAAATATTTCAAATAAAAAATATATTACATAGTATACTAATCAATTATTGTTAAAAAAAATATATTAATCAATGATGTATCATCACAATAGTGTATTACCAACCATGAAGAGAACTTCGGATCCGCCCTCCTCCCTCTTTTATGGAGAGAATCTTGTGTCCAACCTCATCTACCATGGAGAAAACCTTGGTTCCGCTGCGTCCAACCTTCTTTACCTTTTTTCCTTGGGGAGATAACCTTGCGACCAACCTCCTCATCATAGAGAGGACCTCGGCTCTCCACTCCTTCTATGTGGAGAGAACATGTTCACATTTTTTAGCTATCTCAAAATGGTTTACTCCGACAACCAAAGAATCTAAACACCATTTTCTAACGTCATAAAATCTTTTGATAGTAACTAATGTTGAATTTCTTGATGTATTCATGGAAGCTTCTTTGACATACCATGATGTAGCCTCTGTCTTTGTAACGCCCTGACAGCCACCTTCCTTAGTGGGTCCCACGTTCACTTCTGATCCGTGGGCCCATCCATACTCGACGGCCGGTTTGTTATATCTGGGAGGCTTTAAATACTTTACCAACCCTACAAATCACCACATGATATTTATCTGTGTTTTTTTCCTCACTCGCGCAGTTCCTACAATCACTTCCCAGAAGCTCAACCATTACGAAACTACTCCAACTCAAGCACGCTTAACTCTGGAGTTCTCTCAGGATACTTGACCGAAAAAATAAGTGCACTTTGGTGACATAGGTGGCCAAATCAATTCTTTTAAACCTTTCTGGGATGTCACAGACTCCAAGCTCCTATGGATCTTTCAACAATGATTTATATATATCCAATCTATCTATCTATTTTTGTTGTAAGCTTGTATTCATTAGCCTATTTTATCCAGCCATTAGGTTGATGAGCTTCTACTCGTTATCTTCTTTTGGGATTTGAATGAATGTTAATAATTATGTATGCACAAAAAAAAAGTGTCTATGACCAACCACTCAAGGTTGAGAAATTAGAAAAAAAAATTGATTTGACATAATTAAAGAAATAATAGAAAATTATAATCATGGTAATATATAAATCTCAAGTAATTCAAAGATGAAATTATAAATTAAATAAAAGAATCTAAAAATACTGTAATAAATTTTAAAATACAATATTAGAAAAATACGCATATATTAATCTTGTTTTTGGTCAATATATTAATCTTATCTATTCCGAACTGAAAAATGAGAAAGTAGAAGAAAATTTTGGTATAAAAAAAAAGAAAATTTTACTTTCCCATTAATTTTTTTTAACAAATAGAACAAAGTTGAAAGCAGTGTTTTTGAATAAATTATTTTGTTATATGAAAAATATGAGACGATCTATATTTACATAGAAGTGAGCATTTACAAAATTTAGAATAAATAGTTATATGTATGTTTTTCGTAATCTCTTTTCTATTGTTTTTGTAGAATTAATAACTTTAAATTAAAAATAAGGAAATAATGTTATAATTTCGAAATTTATGAAATATATATATATAATCTCTTTACAATTATTTGTTTTAAAAAAGACTTTTAAATTTTTGTAATTTTTTGATAATTATCTTTTATATTATTAATATTATTTAAAACAAAATATTTTGTTTTCTGTTGAAATTTCAAATCTCTCCTATTACATTAACTTTTACACATGTCAAAATCTTGTTAATGACTAACTTTCAAAACCCAACTTTATATAATAAGATTCTTTTTCTTTTAATATTAAGCCAAGTAATTCAATATAATGTAGGATTGTTTTTTAAAGTTTAATTATTATAGTATTTTTAGAATTTTCTCTAGGATAACTACGTGTATCTTTATTGTAAAATTATCTGTATGATTTTTTTTTTTATGTTTTTGAATATATATTTTATTAATATTTTAATATTTAAAAAATCTACAATATAAGAAGATTTTGACACATGTCGTAGATTTTTGACACATGTCGCAATCTTATGAATTAGTAACTTTTGAAACCATACTTTATATAATAAGATACTTGAATTTTTATGGTGTAAATAATTTTTTAATAGTGAGGAAACTTTTGGGAGAGTGGGTCGTGTAGTAACATGAGGAGGCCACAACGTTGAAATATGTAAACACATAATTAAAGCAATTCTAGTAAAAAATTGCTAAAGAAAACAATAGAATAATGCATACTCCCATTCCGCACGTAATCATAAATGGTTTGAATTCATGTCCATACTTGACTCAAGGTATTTAAGTACTAAAACATATCACTATATATCCTTACATCTTCGAAAGCTATTCAAAACGACTCTCACTATCACTTTCGGAAAAGTAGATCCATTTTCGCAAATTTTCCAATTAACTAGAATCTTCTTATATGGTGCATATATACGTAACTAGTGAAACTACTCATTAATTAACTCATTACATGTAGAATTGTACGTCAAAATTTAATTACCAACAATATATCTATAATCGTATTGTTTTCACTTAATCAATAATTAATCAATAAAATTTGGTAGAAAGGACTAAGCTGATAGTTTGCAAAGTTTTGGGACGTTGCATCGTTGCTTGGAAAAGTTCAGTGACTACTTTGTGCAAGCTAAGTATCCCTAAGGCTTACTTTGTCATTCTCACTTTCATATTCAAATTGCATGAATACTAATAGTATATTATAAAGTGTGTAATGATTATAAGATCCAAAATAAATAGATAAATAAATCAAATATGGATGGGGCTTGGAATTGAAATAAAAAGAAGAGCCAAGGAGGAAGTTTGGTTGGGAAGAACTAGGGTTTTGTGAAAGATGTAAGTTTGTAATTGTAATGTTTTTTTTCTCGACAGCCTTTTAACTTCACGCTTTGCCCTAAGAATCTTCTTGGTCTCCTCCGGGAACGGTGTTCAAATTTTTAACCCTCCTTTTTGTTTTTTAATCCTTAATAACCAGTTTAGTAAGAGCCAGATCAACTCAACCAAAGTTAAATGTGATAGTAGTTACTAGCTACTAGCTAGTTAGGAGCACGTAACAGGATATTTGCATTTGATAGGTATTCAACCAAGTATTTATTTGACAATATATGCTGGTATAAAAAAACAAAAAAATGAAATTAACGTATAAAAAGAAGGGAGATTTAGTTTAAGATTTTCGTGTAGATTTTTTTTATCAATTCAGATGAAAACAGTAAATGAACATTTATACGAAAACAACCTTGGGTTTTCGTATTTTCCACACGTTACGGTCTTGTTAGTATACGACGTGAGAAAGAAAAAAAAAAGTTTATAAGGTCGTTCAAATGGAAGAAATAACTCAAGCATTTATGATGATTGTTTTGATAAACTAAACATTCCAAATCAAAAGAAAATTTATTTTTAGAAATTCAAACTTCAATCTAATAAAGTTCAGATTTTATTGTAAGAGAGTCTACAATGGTCATATAAAGTTCAGTATAATAATCTCTCTATATATATGTATATAATCTTGTACATTTTTCCAAAATAGTTTCATTTGAAAAACTGAATTTCAAATTCTATCAACCGACCCGGTCAGTTTTAAAACACTTGATGCAATCCAATTTAAAGGGCCTTTAATGTACCAGTTACATTTTTTTCTCCCATATTTCAAGAATTTAAAGAACTTACGCTGACAAGAACGTACGCTGTTTATGCACAGGTTGACCGGAAAAAGTATATTTATTGATTTATTTAAAAACTCAATAATTCTCATCTATACACATCTTTATACACTTATACAGTTATAGTCTCACATCCATCTCTTTCTCATTAAGAAGAAGTACAATATAACTATAATTAGCATCGCACTCATACATTCATTGTCACGCATGTGTGGTCTGAATCCTAATTAATACAATTGAACTATATAGCGATTAAATATCCTGTAAATCAGTTAATGAGAATAAACAATGTATAGGTCAATAGGTGTTTGTTTGATTTACTGGTAGAGTTTTGTTTTTCTTGATTTATCTCTGTGCAATATTATCCTATTACATACAGTAATATATTTTAAAGGATACCTTCGTGCTAAAATGTATTACAAACAGATTAATAAGTGTTGATGAAATCAACAACAACATAGTCCGTGTGGTGTGGCTTGAGGTACTTAAACAGGCCGTGGGTTTCTGCAACACTTAAAATATTGGGCCACTTCTATGGGTGAATGCCCAATATGCTAGGCACACATATCAACTAATTATTTTATATTGTTAATTTGATAGAAAATGTTCAAAGACGAGAAATGCTAAGAAAATTCTTCCAAAACACTTTCAAAGTTCAATTTCAAAAATACCTAAGTTAATAATTATCTTATAAACTATCCAATTTATATTATTTTTGCTCAAAGATTATCCACATACTGTAATATCTCGCTATATCAGTGACGTATGTAATCGTGAGTACTGACTATATAAGTTAACCTGGAATTGATATTAAAAGGACTTCCACATAAATAATTTTTAAAATAATTGTGTACAGAAATCATAAATGTTTTTGACACACAAGTACACTATCGCTAGAACTTTTATAGAAAAACTAATATTAAAACGACTTCCACATAAAACCTTTGTGTACAGAATCATACAAGTGTTTGACACACAAGTTCACAATCTGTAGAAGAATGGAGTCTTTTATCATCAATGTGACACGCGTACGAATTGTCACTAAGACATCTTCGGTCATCTATGTGAAGTATGTACACTTCTCATCAGCTTATCTTGTTTTCAATCAAATGCCAGCCGTTCCACATATCCTGAAGAAAATGTTAATCTTTTGAAAAACATGAAAGTATGGAAACTCTTAACATCACGGTTAGAAATTTTTACTTCTTTGTTAACATTCATGTGAACATCACAGTTGGTATATCTTTGAGAACATTGACTTAGGGGAGACTGAAGATTACGGGTTGAAATTCTATAGCTAGGTTCTTTTTCTTAGAGTTTAATCATTAGATTTTTGAAAGATCCCTTTATAATAAAAAAGGGAAATACACAACATTGTTTTGGTAGACTTTATAATTTTAATAAATGATTACAAATAGGTTATAAATAGGTTATAAATAAATCAATATATTAGTTGTAACAAATAAAACTTTAATTGTAACCAAAAATCTAAAACGGATTATTCCAAATTGATAGTTCAGGAATATTCCAAACTTTATTTTCGGAATATCACGTATATGGTTCCAAATATCTAGAATTACAATATTACCAATTTATTTTCCACAGATTTTATTGATAAACCGCATCAATCAAAAAGTTATTAAAGAGATAAAAATATACTCTCAATCATAAACAAAGTAATTAAATCTCGCTAATTTAACAAGATTAATTGTGATCTTCGGGATCATATTCAAAAATTAAAAAATTAAACCTTAATGCTAGATTAGGACTTGTGCTAGAGCACGGGTTAAAATTCCTTTTATTTATATTATAATTTTATAATAAAATATAATTTATATGATTGATTTTAAAAGTTAAGGTCCTAATCTAGCATTAATCATGATTTTCGGAATCGAATTTTCTAAAATTATAATATAAATAAAAGGAATTTCAATCCGTGCTCTAGCACGGATCCTAATCTAGTATATTAATATTAAGTTTAGTTAGTTATGACAACCCTTAAAACAAAACAAAGACATTAAAATTTTTAAAAATACAAAAACAAATGTTTGTAAGCGAACACATCAAATTTTAAGCTTTCACAATTTCAAATTTTATGGAGATTTATCAGTTTTTATTTTATTTTGTTTCTAAACATATAGATTTTTTTTTGAATGAATGTGAAAATATATTCAGACCAAAAAAAAGTTCCTTTTTACATGAAATGCATCCTTATGCCAAACTCAGTTTAAAAGAAATAAAAGAAGCATATAGTGTTAAGAACGTGTTGATAACCAAAGTTGGAGAGCATCCCCAAACTTAGTGGTCTTTTTCTGGAGGGAGAGGAGCTTGTTACGGATCAAACGGTCTAGAAACCGGATTAGAGAGTCAGGTGTGCTGGACATATCACCGTGTCGCCGCCGGTTCCTTGCCATCCAGATTGTATGGACCGCAGCCTGGAAGAGAAGACGCAGCAGAAAGCTAATGGTACCTGTCAGAGTGGAACCAGAGAGCAAAGCCAGTATTTGAGGGAAGCTACCAGTATAATGCCGAGACATAAGCTGGGTAGAGAGAGCTTGCCAGACCCGAGCAGTGTAAGGACAACCAAAGAATAGATGTGGTAGCGTTTCCAGGGATGCCGTGCAGAACACACAACCCAGATCCACTCCCCTGTTCCAAGCTAACATTCGATCTCCCGTGGTAAGGCGACTCCGAACTGCAAGCCAAAGAATAAAAGCATGTTTTGGGACGGAATTAGAGAACCAGACCCCCTTATACCAACTGACTTGTAATCCTGCAGCTCGAATCTGCTGCCAAGTCTGTGAAGTAGAGAAACTAGGCACAAACGTAGCGTCTGATCGCCTCCAAAGGGCCTTATCCTCTAGTGCAGTATCCCTGCGAACACGCAGCTGAGCGATTTCTGTTTCTAGACGATTCAGAAGAGCAGAACGATGATGGCGAGATGTATGCGTTTGTAAAACCAGAGAAACGGATGAAGTAGCCGGAATACCCAAAGCAATGAACCCACGCTCCCCCAAAAGTTCAGAAAACCTCCCAAGAGAGGACCAATGATCATACCAAAAAGAAACCGAAGTGCCATTCCCCACTTCCATTCTCTGAAATTCTCGAGCCTGCAGTCTATACTTAAGAAGCTTTTTCCACATCCAAGAACCTTTAGTGGTGGATTCCTTAACCGACCAGAAGGACGCCGAACGCAGCAACTCTAGTTTGATCCAGTTAACCCATAGAGAGCTAGTTACCGAGGTGATACGCCAAATGAGTTTAAAACAACTAACTTTGTTAACCTCCACTAAAGACTTCAAACCAAGCCCTCCTTCCTGTTTAGGCATACACACATCAGCCCAAGAAAGTTTGTTCTTCTTTGCATTTAGCTCTGGACCAGACCAGAGAAAAGCTGCACAAATACGCTCAATCTCCTTTACGCACGCACTAGGCAAACGAAACGCAGAAACCCAGAAATTAGTGAGACTGGCTATAACAGAGGTGAGAAGCTGCAACCTCCCTATTGCACGATGCTTCCAGGAAGTAAACCGCGAGCGAATCTTCTCTATAAGCGGTAGGCAATCATGAAGAGTCATTCTCCTGGTAAGCAGTGGCAACCCCAAATAGCGAACTGGCAGAGAACCTGATGTTAAAGGAAACTGGCCTGTTATCACTTCACGGTCTCGAGCAGAAACCCCCGCTAAGAACAAGGTGGATTTTTCTAAGCTTATAGTTAATCCTGAGTAAGCCGCAAAGTCCTTGAAGACCTCCAATACCCCTTCTAGTGATGAAATCTTGCCATCCGTAAAAACCATTATGTCATCCGCAAAACAGAGATGAGTGAGATTCAAACCACGGCAACGAGGATGAAAACCAAACTGGCGGGCCGCAGCTGCTCTGTCTAGCATGGAAGATAGGACATTCATACAGATTACGAAAAGATACGGGGAGAGAGAGCAGCCCTGACGCAACCCTCGCTCACTCTTAAAAAACCCCGCTAACTCGCCATTGATCTGAACGGAGAATGTGGCAGTAGAGACACAGAGATTGATCCAATGGATAAACAGGGGAGGGAGATTTAGCGCAGTGAGAACATTCAGTAAGAAAGGCCACTGTACCGAATCGAATGCTTTCGAAATGTCAATTTTTATAGCACACCGTGAAGACACATCCTCCTTATGATAATCTTTCACAAGCTCAGTGGCGAGAAGCAGATTCTCCATCAAGAGCCTATCTTTGACAAAAGCCGACTGATTCTAAACATATATTTGAACATAACATTAATGATTTTCTTGTTAAAAGAAACTGTTTCCGATATTATAGCCAAAGAATAAAACAAAATTTGAAATTTTTACATGATTTCTAGAACTTTCACATATTTTTAACAGAAGATACATGAAGTTGCTTAAAAAGTATACAAATTAAGTGAATCTGTATGTCAGACCGTCTCCTTTTCGACGATATATATGCCTAGGTTGTAGAGCAATTAGATTGAAACTTTGTCATACTTCAATTTATTTAGAAAAAAAATACAACCTAAAGGATAAGTTCAAGAAGAGTTTCATCATAATCTGGGAGCCTAACAAAACTCCAAAGAGTCACCTTCAAGAATCCATATGTTGATTGCCAGATCAATATGCTCCAAGGATCACACATGGTTTCAATCTTGACCTTTTCCTTCAGTTTCAATTTTAATTGTCAAGAATATAATGAAAAGAATAATAACACTAAAAAACACTAAACAAATAAATCACTCGCCACAAAAAAAAAAAGATATACACACATATGTACAAAAAAGGTCATATATAATCATACAAATGTTTTTTTGTTGGAGAAATCTTCTCGAATGCAGAGTATAAAAATCACCACTAATTAATACGCTCTGTGTAAGTTGGACATTCATATATCAAATGACCTCTTTTCATCAGTAATTCAAAGTAATTTATAAACAAAAATAACTTCACTGATATTTTTTCCTTTAAATAAATCATATATATGAAGTCATATATGAACGAACCATCTGTCCATGTCCTTCAAACTACTATAAAAGGCACTTCGAATCCTCCTTTTATCTCCTCATCCCAATTCACACCCACCAAAGTAGGAATTATAACAATGGCTTCAAGAACCACAAAACCTTTAGCCCTTTTCTTGATTCTCAACTTCCTCTTCTTCACAACAATCTCCGCCTCCGGTAACTGCGGTTGCCCTTCTCCCAAGCCAAAACCTAACCCTAGCCCCTCTCCTAAGCCAAAACCTAACCCAAAACCGAACCCAACCCCAAACCCTAGCCCTAGCCCGACCACAGCCAAATGCCCTAAAGACGCTCTTAAGCTAGGAGTTTGCGCCAACGTGCTCAACGGCCTACTCAATATCACCCTTGGCAAGCCACCGGTCGAGCCATGTTGCACCCTCATCCAAGGACTCGCTGATCTTGAGGCTGCAGCTTGTCTTTGCACCGCACTCAAGGCTAATATCCTCGGGATCAACCTGAACATTCCGATCTCTCTCAGTCTGCTTCTCAATGTTTGCAGCAAAAAAGTTCCCCCTGGTTTTCAGTGCTAATCAAGAACCTAATTATACATCACACACTTCATGTATCAATATATACCAAACAAGATGATTTCTAAATAAACTATTCCATATGATTGTCGTTGTTTGTCTTGTCTTTGTCTGTTTATCTAGTTACTAATGTATGTGTGTTTGATTGTACGATTATAAACTTTCACAGTCATATGTGTTGTCCTCTTACATATATATATAGTTTAACTGGAAGTGTGTGTATTTGGTGTATAAATCAATAAAATAACAGTTTATATGATCTGACAATTTTTGTATAATGTAAATCAATTAAGTCTTATCACATATAAGTCCAAGCTAAATACATAAAACAAAATCATTTCAAAGATATAAACCAATTAAACCAGATCTGTTAAACCATACAATTTGAAGACTTAATGCCTTGTGTGGAAACAGAAGGTTCAACCATCAAAATTGAGGGAAATACTTTAGGCAGTACATAAGGTCTCAACTCTCAACAACGAAGAAGTCAAACAAGAAACGAAGAAGCTAGGCTCAAGGCAAAAACTAAAGTCCAACCAATCGTCTTCATCACGCATACAGTGTCCGTTGTCTCATGCATATATAACTAGACCTCGACAAATAATCGAACAAATAAACGATCTTCCGAAGCTCGGAACCATTCCATGATCTGATGATTCTACTTCCTATAATATAAGACTAAGGCCTACATGCGTACGTGTCGATTATTAACCAAAAAATCCGTATATAACAAAAAGCTTGTTATCTTCAAAAAGTAATAGTACTAAAAACACTGGAAGTTTAAGAGAAAAAAAACACTGGGGCGCGCGTTATAACATCCAAAGATTTTTACGAAGAAAAAAAACAAATCGACAAAGATATGGTACATGTCACGCATCAGATTAGATATTTAGAAAACTGCGTCAACCTCTTATCATTTTGGTGACACTGACAAATGGATATGGATTCGATTAAATGAATTGAAAAATGTGTGTATATGGAATAATCAAGGATAAACATATAAAAAAAAAAAAAAAAAAAAAAAAACAACAACAACAACAATAGATGGTCAACTTTATAGACGAAAAACAAGGGATTTAAGGTGCTTCCCCCTATAAGTCTAGCTATATTTTTCAACAAATGCTATATATGAAAAAGAAAAAAAAGGAAAAAAAAAAGGAAAAAAGAAAGTTTGAAATTTAACAAATGCTATATATGAAAAAAAAAAAAAAAAGGAAAAAGTAAACGCAAATTTTCTCGGTAGAAAAATATAGGATAAAACCAATTTTTTTCATTGGCCAAATCATGTTTATTGATCCGTAGTATACATTGTTAAGCTAAATCTAACGAGGGTTCAAGTAAACGGGACAGATACGTGTAACGTGTCAGTAAGATTTCATTTTTGATTGAACTCATATAGTCGTAACTGTATCGTGTAACTAGACAAACTAGACATATATATAATAAAAAGGCATATTGAGAATTTGCAGATCATTACTGAGTTTTGGTCTAAGACAAATTAATTGACTCTTGAAACTCTTCTTCTTGCTAGTGTAGCCGGTATTTGGAACAATGGAAACTGATTTTTCGTCACACAGGCCATATCTAACAAGGTCAATTATGAATGACGAATAAATTTTGACGTGAAAATCAAATTCTTAAAAATTTTGATCAATATCTCTAGTCGATAACTCTGCTCCACGCAAATTTTTTTCTTTTCTTTTTAACATAATAATTGAGACTTTCATTCTATGTGCTAAAATGGCGAGACTACGGTTTTATGCCACGATTGTGTTGCCTGTCATTTCCTAGTTGGATGGCCCCTAATGAACAATTAAATTTCAATGGATCTATATGGAGCCCGTGAACTATTTTTGTTTTCTTCTTACTCAACTTGTGCAAAGGAACATTGTGTGTAGGTACATAGGCTGTGGGAACAGTAGAACTATGTGCATTTGAATAGTGGAACACATTATAAATATATTTTATCAATAAAACAATACGTTGTAAATAAACAAATTTTATAATTAGCTAGTCATGACCAAAGTAAGGAAAAAAAAATCTATTAGTTTTTCTTGAGTTAATACTTAATACTATTCTTTATATATGTGACTAAAGTTTCATTTTTCTCGTGATTATCATACATAGAAACATTTCAACATTTGCATGTCTCTGCCGAAATCCCCTGATTCAAGTGGCACACAGATGTTGAGCTCTAGTTGTCATCCATAGTAATAAAATGGGACATGTGACCTCCGACTCCGAGCGAGAAAAAAATATCATTTACCGTTAGTATCGTTCAAAACTATATATATATATATATATATCTATTATTACATCCACTAAGGGTGTTAACATATAGATTGTAGAACTATTTGTAAGTAAATAGACAATCACTCAATCAGCATTATAGAGAACACTATGTAGATATATACCTACTAATGATACTTTTTTTTTTTTTGTTAAAAAGGACATGATAGATATTGCCTTAAGAGTAATGCAAAGATCTCTATGAGAACAAATGTCCTCGGTGTATGAGTTTAGGTGATTTTTATGTCAAAGGACAATGATTTGTAGGCCTATTGTGGTTCTTTTCTCAAAAGCTTTATCCGTACGTTTTAAAAACCAAGAAAAGACGAAGTATCCGTACGTTCCATCCACGCTCCTATATCTGCATGCATGTCTATTACACACAATTCAAAAACTCCTCTACATATGTAGAGAGAGAGAAAGAGAGAGGGCTAAAGAGTCAAATAGATAGACAGCGAGAAGCTGGAACAAAAAAAAAGATTACAGAAAACAATTTAAAGAAGTCCCATGCAGAAACCTAGCTTAAAACAACAACGACAAGAACAGAAAGCAACACTTGTTAAAACCCTAGATAATCAACAAACCTGATCATCAACAGTACCACATATATATTTGAATTATTACAGAAGCCTCGAGAACCATTGATCGTACGTACATTTGTTAAATCAAGTGGGTGTTTTTAGATCAAGTGAGAGGAGGACAGACAAAACCAGGAGGAGGATTGATCCCGCAAGTGATGAGAGCTTGAAGTGCAAGAGGAATGAAGATGTTTAAGTTGAGAAGCTTAAGTCTTATGGTTGTACAAAGACAAACGGCTGCTTCTAACTCAAGTAACCCTTGTAACACTGGACAACACACATTTTCCACCGGATTTCCAAGTCCTATATGGATCAATCCTCCCAAAACGTCAACACAAGCTCCAAGCTTCAGTGCGTTGATCGGACACGTTGGTTGTTTGCCACCGCCTCCTCCTCCCCCTCCTCCTCCTCCTCCTCCTCCTCCACCGGAAGGTGGACCATATGGTGGATAGCCGGAAGATGGTGGCGGGACTGTGACCGGAGGTGGGTTAATGATTGGAGGGAGAAGTCCTGGAGGAGTTGTGACTGGAGGGAGAAGTCCCGGAGGAGTTGTGATCGGAGGGAGAAGTCCCGGAGGAGTTGTAACCGGCGGTGGTTGAATTGGAGGGCCTATGATGGGAGGTCTTGTGATTGGCGGTGGCCTCACGATTGGTGGTGGATAGACAACCGGCGGAGGCCTTATGATTGGCGGTGGCCTCACTACTACCGGAGGAGGTCTAACAACCGGCGGTGATTTCCCTCCTCCGCCTCCATGATGCGGTGGCTTGCCTCCTCCTCCACCATGATGCGGAGGTCCTCCACCTTTTCCACCGTGGTGTGGGGGTTTACCACCACCTTTTCCACCGTGATGCGGCGGCGGCTTGCTACCACCGCTGCCACCGCCACCGTGCTGCGGGGGTTTTGGAACCGGAGGGTGAGGATGAGTACAAGGAGTGCAAGCTTGGATCGTTGGTGGCAGTGTGATAACCGTGGAGATCAAGAAAATGAATAAAGAAGTCAAAACCCTCGATCCCATTTTTGTTCTCAAATAGGGTTTCTTGGATTTTCAAGAATCAAACTCTTAACTGCCTTATTATCAAATGGGCGAATTACATGTAAATATATAGGCGAAGCTTAACTGTAACCCGTGACTCTTGTGGGGGATGCAAATTAATAGGTATAGTGTTACAAGTGTAATAGATTTGATTATTTGTTATGGTACGTACGAACGAACATGTGTGAGGCAAGAAAGTGAGGGAAAAAAAGAAAAAGTTCCAAACTTCGAGAAATATTTGGAGCATTTTATTGCGTTACAACTAAAGAATTTTTGGATCGTTGTTGGTCCGATGCAAACTTCAAGGTCATGCCCGTGACTAAACTAAAAAAAATGATTATGATCACTGTCTCCAAACTAAAAGAGTCCGTGAAATTGCTTGTTCTCTTATGCGTATTTCATTTCCAATTTTCCATGTAATGATTCTTTTTTAGGACAATTTGTTGAAAACTTGAAAAGACAAGACAACAAACGGTGAATAGATTCTTAAATAACGTAGAGGGTTTCGTTGTCCGTACATTCTTAATACTGTAGAGAAAGAGTGGCACAATCGTAATTAACAGATTTAGATCATTATGGGCTTTAACACTTTTTTGAACGTTCAGGCCCAAAAGGCCCAATATACTCTGATCATTATGGTTCAGGCCCAAAAAAACCCCAAATGTCGAATTTTGTTTTTCCCACTCCAACGATTTTTAGGGTTCTTTGCGATTTTGGGATTTTGAGAGTTTAGGGCAATTCCTTGATATCGAATCGAGTCTACGGGTGTGGCATTTGATTGATTCTGGTATGTGTTCTCTGATACTCCGTGGAAGAGGATCTATTGACTTACAGAAATGGCGTAACGTTAATGTATTATCATCTGTTTTTTCCAATTCCTTCTCTTCTCTCGTTGCTACTGCGAGCCTTAGTAGAGATGGTCGTAAAGGTAAGAACTTTACAGTCTCTTACCTCGTTGGCTCATTGGGTATACCTAAAAAACTCGCAGAATCGATTTCTGGTAAGGTTAGCATTAAGGACAAGTCAAATCCTGATTCTGTTCTGAGTCTTTTGAGAAGTAATGGGTTCACAGATTCTCAGATCTCAAGCATCGTTACGGGTTATCCAACATTGCTTATACTAGATGCTGAGAAATCAGTTGCTCCAAAGCTTCAGTTTTTGCAGTCAAGAGGAGCTTCAAGCTCTGAGCTCACTCAGATTGTTTCGTCAGTTCCTGAAATCTTGGGGTTAAGAGCGGGTAAAGGTATAAGCAGATACTATGATTTCATCAAAGAGGTTTTAGAAACAGATAAGAAGAGTTCCAAGTTGTGTCATTCTTTGCCACAGGAGGGTAGTAAGCAGGAGAATAAAATCAGGAATCTTTTGGTTTTGAGAGACTTAGGTGTGTCTCAGAAGTTGTTATTCTCATTGCTTACATCCCCTGGTCAACCTTGTTGTGGTAAAGAAAGATTTGAAGAATCCATCAGGAAGATAGTTGAGATGGGTTTTGACCCGACCGAACCAAAGTTTGTCAATGCTCTCCATGTTTTTTACGGAATGACCGACAAAACAATAGAAGAAAAAGTCGATGTTTACAAAAGGTTAGGCTTTGATGTGGAAGATGTATGGGTGATCTTCAAGAAGTGGCCTTACTCTTTGAAATTCTCAGAGGAAAAGATTAGTCAGACATTTAAAACCTTGAAGATGTGTGGTTTGGATGAAAACGAGGTGATTCAAGTGTTGAAGAAGTATCCGCAGTTCATACGTATCTCAGAGCAGAGGATATTGAACTTTTTTGAAACATTTCTAGGTCTAGGATTCAGCAGAGATGAGTTTGCGATGATACTCAAGTGTTTTCCTATGTTCTTTGGATTGTCTATAGAGACGGTTAAAAAGAAGACTGAGTTTGTGGTGAAGAAGATGAATTGGCTGCTAAAGGACATGGCTTTGTTCCCTCAGGTACTTGGATACAGCTTGGAGAAGAGGATTGTGCCAAGGTGTAACGTAATCAAAGCTCTCATGTCTAGAGGATCGCTTGGAAGCAAACTCCCTTCAATGTCGTCTGTATTGACATCTAACGATGATGATTTCTTAAAAAGGTTTGTGAGGAAGCACAATGACGAGGAGCTTGTGGCTGAGTTGATGGCTATCTTCACTGGAAAGAAGAGAAAGTTCCGAGTGAAATCCATAAAGGGTTCTTAGTCCACATCCTATAACTCTGGTTCAAGCATCATTCTTTCAGTGACACGACACAAGTTCTGAAAATGAGAGAAAGTCTCTTCTGTAAAGTTCAGATATTAGTTCTAATAAATGATTTTAAGAGCCAATGATTCATCATTCGATTAGTTAGTAATTAGTTACCCTTGATGGATTCATTCCTTTTTCTCCTTGGGAGTTTCTCGGTTTGTAACAAGTGGTATATTGGTTGGAAGAATCAGTCTGATTATTTTCATATGAATTGTTTTCCTCTGTTTCTTTGAACTCTGATACCCGTGTCTGTGATGAAGAAAACTTTAAAGAATCTCTCATGAAGGTCCTCAAAGTTTCTCGAAGCTCTGCGTGTTGTTCACGGATTGAGGGAGAAAACAATAGAAGAAAAAGTCAATGTCTATAGAATGTTAGGCTTTGCTGTGGGAGATGTATGGGGAGTGTTCAAAAAATTGGCCAATCAAAGATAAGTCAGACATTTGGAACCCTGAAGAAGTGTGGACTACTACTGGGAGGTGAAGTCCTTTTAGTGTTCAAGAAATCTCCGCAATGCATTAGTTTTCCTGAGCAGAAGATATTGAGCTCCATTGACACATTTCTAGGCCTAGGATTCAGCAGAGTAAAGATCACTACAATGATCAAACGCTTTCCTCCGTGTCTTAACTTATCTGCAGAGTCAGTGAAGGAAATTAGTTGGCCCCTAAAGACCGTGGTGTCCTTAAGCATAGAGAAAAGGGCTGTCCCAAGGTGTAACGTTATCAAAGCACTCATTTCCAAAAAAGATTGCTTGGAGACACAGGAAGTGAACTCTCTCCAATCTCGTCTGTTTCGAAGAGTACCGATCAAGAGTTCTTAAACAGGTATGTGATGAAGCACGGCAAGCTAGTGTCTAAGTTTTGCTTGGATCAAACAAACTATATATAAATAATGTATATCTTATTCAAAATGATAAGCATTGAAAGTAACATAAGAGAATAGTGAAAACAAAGGCAAGAAGAGTCAAGAGACTCAACAACAAAACAAGACACAAAGTACTTAAAAAAAGTAACAAATAGTTTACTTGCTAACATTGTTTCTTCATCTTCTGTCTTTCAAAAGACAGTTTTTTTTTTAACTTTACTCATCAGTCTTCTCCACTGGAGCTGCGGCGACGGCTTCGACGGCGGCTACTTCAGTGGGTTTCTCCTCCTCTGCTTCTGGCTTCTTCTCTTCCTCAACAACCGCTGGAGCTTCCTCTGTCTTCTTCTCTTCTACTTCTTCCTCTTTTTTCGTCTCTACAACTTCCGCTGTTTTGCTCTCTTCCTCCACAACCGCTGGAGTCTCAACCGGAGCTTCCTCCTCTTTCTTGATCTCCACAACCGCCGGAGCTTCTTCCTCTTTCTTGATCTCCACAACCTCCGGAGTTTCAACTGGAGCTTCCTCTGTTTTCTTCTCCTCTGTTTCTTCGGTTGGTTTCTCTGTTTCTTCCACTACCAAGTCTTTAGTCGTTACTTCCACAGGTGCTTCGGATTCTGTTACCGGAGCTGGAACAGCATCGGCGACGGCTGCAACGACTACAGCTTCCTCCGGCTCCACAGTCTTTGGTGCTGGCACCTCAACGGTCTCAGCTGGTGCTGGAGTCACATGTTCAACCTGCAAAATCATTGTTTCAAAAGCTTTAGTCACATAGATCAATTCCAAAACTGTGTGACGTTTTCGTTTGGTACACAACGGCAAGTAGTTTGTTTTAGTTGTTACAACTTACAAGCTTACAATTACAAAAAAAAAAAAAAAAAAAAAAATATTGGATCATTATATATACATGTGTAAACTTTGGCATATACGTAGATTAACGCAACAAAGAATGATTTACAGATTTTATATAGAGTAGTGGATTGCTTGTATCAATCTTTAGACTAACCAAGAAATTTGGTTATGAATTTTAAGAACATATATATATATATATATATTTGCATACCTCGACGGTGGCCATTTGAATAAGTAGAAAATGAGTTAAAGGATCTAAGAAAATGAAGAAAAGAGAAAGTGTATGTATGAGTGTGTTGTGTGATGCTTTGATGAGTGAAGAGTTTGGTTGAGAAAATGGCTTAATTTATAGGAGAAACAAATACAACTTTATCAAAATTATTTTTATATAAAAATATTATTTCCTAAACAAAATCACGTATTGAGCATAATTATTCTCTGGCAATAATAATTAATGAGATGAAAAAGAAGCTTTTGTTCTATATTTGTTTGAGAACGAGACACATCATGCACAGTTTGTGTTTGTGTAAAATATAAAATATCATAAACAAGATCGTACACCACTTGCAATTAACGTCTACTTGTAAATATTTAAGATTTTTTTTTGTTTTCGTAAGCAAAGATACTGAATTATCATTTAATATAAATCATTATAGGTGGTTGAAAACAAACTATAATTACAATGAATATTAATTTTTGAAGGAGTGATGATGGTCAGGAGAATATCGAGATACAACACTATTGTAACTGAATTTAGTGATATGGAATCATCTCTAGTCTAAAAGTTGATTTAATCGTGCATTACAATTTTCATTAAAGTATTAAACCAAAAAGTAAATTAAAAAAAAGTTACGATAAGTATAGAAAAATCATAATGCTAGATATCGTTTTAGATATATACTGATCTTATTCATAAGTGTTGGATAGAAAAAAAATATGTTTCACGAAACAATATAATGACATAAATACGGAAGATATATTAACTTATGAAAACATGTTTCTGAGCAATATAATGTAAAACATGTTTCTGAACAATATAAATACGCATGTTCATGAAACAATATAAACAACATAGACAAATATATAATCGCTGGCCTGAGCATGTTGATTAACTTACAAATTTTTTGACCAAACGATTTAACCTTCTACCAAATTTAAATATTTTAGTAACAATTCATGTATTTATCCCACGTTAATTAGAGGGATATAAGTTTAAAATACCATACTTATTTGTTCCTATATATTGGCTCCAATTCAATGTATAATGGTATAATGGGGTTTTCTATTCGATTACGCAATATTATGTCCATTAAAAGTTTTAGACATTGTAAGTTGTAATAGATTGATCTTAGAAGCACTGCCCTGCGACTTAGAAGTTAGAACTCAAAGGTGAGTCAACATTTTCATAAATTCTTCACGCTAAAAAATAAATCATCAACTATCGGATCGCGCATGGTTAGACTTCATGTTTAACAACTTAATTAAACTTCATGTTAGAAGAAAGTATAATACCTGTAGTTATTGTGACCTTGAACGGCCAGGGAATTCTAGCAAGACTTAAAATGGTGTCAAAGAGAATCACAATTAATTTGTTGGTTTCTTTGTTCTTACTATTTTTTATCATCAAATTTGTCATTTTGAAAAATTGATCCCTCCGGAAAACAGTTTTGGTGAAAGACCTGGTGGTTGGCAAATTTTATTATTCATAGAAGATTAGGTGATCGTTTATAAAGTAGGTACTGATATTAAGAATGTTGGTATAACATATGAAAACTGTTTTCAGATTGCTATATATAGATAGATCATTCCAAAGTTAGAGTAAGCAATTTTTTTTAATCTTTTTGAATTGATATAGAATATATGAGTGATATATATAAAGTGTGAACAACAAATAAAATTACCCGATCGATATCATAAAGGGATCCTCATTGTAAACTCTAGCATTTGGATTTTTGCGTTTGCTTAACATTGTACAAAAGTAAATTATTTACTGATTTAGATAAGATATCACATGGAATGTAAAATCACAAAAGTAGCGAAATAGTACATACTTTAAATATATGAATATATGTTTGTTTGTATCCAGTCAAACATATATATGAATTGACCTAAGTCGGCATATATATATTACTATTGGTGAGTCTGATTTTCTTTGTAAGGGAAATATATGGAATCACTTATACTAAATTTACGTGTTAAAACTGTATTATGAAATTTTTACATGTCACAATATATAATAATAATTCTTCATTAGAATAAACATTTTGTTGAAGACATTATTATTATTAATATACCACTGAATTTTTCTTTTCTTTTTCATTTTAAGTCTTTGATCAGTACTATCCTAAAATTATTTTTTTTTCTTGTAGCTTTTGAGTTTTCTACTTTTTTTACCCAACATTTATTTTAGGTCACTGCTTAGAAAAATAATAATTTAAAAACTCTTCAATGTTAATAAATCTACGTGGACTGTATGACGGACAAGTATAGGCCGGTGGGTAGGACCCATCAAAGTCAGAAATAATGACGTGGCGACAAGTTGTTTCCGATCGCTGACTCGTGACTGTATGCCACGTAGGATTCCACTTGAAATATCTGCCTGGTCTGATTTGCCACGTCAGATAAAATCCTCGCCGCAGTTTACTCTTGGAAAAAAGATGACTAGCTACATAAACTAAAGGAGAATGCATGGCCACACATGCCAAGTATAATATTGTATCATCAACTACATGAAGTATATGTATTGCATGGCCACATGCATGAACTATATGACGTTATGTGGTCAACACCATAGTCATACAATCCGGTACACCGGTCGAACGATTCCGGCAAAGACCAATATTGACTCTGGCGTTGACCAACGTTGACCAAAAAAATAATATAATTTTTTTTATGAAAAAACAAAATAATAAATTATTATATTAAACTATTTATGATTTTTCATGATTAGAAAAAATTCTACTCAATATCTAAAGCTAAAATAATTAATTAATTAACTAATGTATTTATTCTTATAATTAATTAAATTTTATTTTAAAGCTAAAATAATAGTTAAAGAAAAATAATTAATAATTATTTTCAAGATATTTATAGATTTTATCTTGATTTTAGGATATGTTTGCAAAAGGATATAGAATAAGAGGATTTTTGCAAATGCCCTTATATTATATACTGAAACTAATTATGTATCATTACATTTTATCTATTAAAAGTAAATAGTGTTAATTTTTTGTTATTGTTTACATGTTATTAGGAGTATGTAAAAAAATTATACCAAATAGTATCTAAACTTTTGTATACTCTTTATCATGCAAATTTTAAAGTAAAGAGTCATATACTCAGATCTTTTGCATATTATTTTCTAATGGAAGTAGTTGAATTTGATTTTATTGATTCTTGTAGTATTTAAAATTTTAAATAATATGATGATCAGAGATTTATATATATATAATCATTAATAATTACATATGTTATATATATATATATTTCTTGAAAATAATTATTAATAATTTTATTTAACTATTAGTTTAGATTTAAAAATAAAAATAACTAATTATAAGAATGAGTACATTAGAGATATATAAATAATTAGATATTGAATAGAATGTGTTTTCTAATCATGAAAACCCATATATAATTTAATATAATAATTTTTTATTTTGTTTTTTAATAGAAAAATATTAAAATACAATTTTTTTTGGCAATGTTGGTCAACGCCGGAGTCAACATCGGTCTTCGCCGGAGTCTAACATCGGTCTTCGCCGGAATCATTTGACCAGTGTACCGGATTGTATGTCTATGGTGTTGACCACATAACGTCGTATAGTTCATGCATGTGGCCATGCAATACATATATTTCGTGTAGTTGATGATACAATATTATATTTGGCATGTGTGACCATGCATTCTCCAATACTTCATGTAGTTAGCGATCTTTTTTCCTTTCCTCTTCGTGTAAAACTCTTCAGGATCTGTCTTAACAAAGTATATGAAATATGAAATTATCATGATGATCAAATATGCAAATTTAACAAGTATACGTTTTATTAATTAATGTTTTCTTCATCCTTACTGAAATTATTGAAAAATATCCCCAAGCTTATTAAAAAGTAAGTATGAAAACTAATTAGACTTTGTTTCGAAAGGTTTTTAATTAATTATAAAATGTTATTTCATTTAGTTAAGAATGCGAAAAATTATACTCATAAATCAGGTATAATAACTTTAATTAATGACATGTAAGTACTATGTTAAAAAGTTGAAAACGACTATCATATGAAAAGGGACGGAGCATATTGTCTGCGCCATTGAAAATTGGAAGTGTCAATTTTTATGAACGCTATTTTGAATATGTAATCAAATTGCTAATTTTTATTTCAACAAATGGGTATTGACACGTAATTTACATCTGTAAAGGTAGGCCAGCGGAAAAGCTGATTAAAGAAAAAAAAGTGTTGGACGGCTAAGATGGCCCCATAACGATGTGTCCTACTATTTTATTTTCTGAAAATGGGAGTAAAAACATCAATAAAATTCATATAAAAGAATCATTAGAATTTTAGAATTTTAGAATACTTAAAAAAACTAACAGAAGAAAAGACTTATATATCGGGTTTAGAGAATCTTACGAAAGTAAATTTTGTAAACTCGCCGTGAAACTTATAAAAATACATACCATCCTTTGTGTCAAGAACTAGAAAGGTAAACTAGATGAGGTAATATATGTTACTGTATATGGATAATTTTCTTGTCTAAGTTTTATTCATATATAACATGGAGATAAGCAAAATTGTAAATATTATACCCTTTTCTGTATTATTAGCCATATAGTAATGCATCAGTTGTCATTGAGCATATATTTGGTCACCGCAACAGCTAAACAAAAATTAGTAAGACTCATCATATATTAGTTTGTTAAAACATTTGTTTCTGATTTGTATAGAAATAAATCTACATATTATATATAATATAAAATATCGACATGCAGCACATATTTAGTTTTTGTTACCATTCAGAAAAATGCTCAGACCATCTATGGTATATGTTTGTGTGTGTTTATTATATTATTATTATCTCTGTGTATATAATTTGTGTTATTTTTTTTTGTCAACAATATAATTTGTGTTAGTATCGTTTTGTCAACATTCAAATTTAAATTCTAGAATTTTTTATAAAAAGAAAATTAATATTAATAAAAAGGTTGGTCTTCTCGTACACTTTATCATTAAATTATAATATGTCATTCAGATCTATATTAAAAATAAAATTGGAAATAATTCGCTTTTTTTTGCATCGGAATTATGGTTAGACGACCCCATGCGGGCATGCCTTGAACATGTGTAATCCGAAAGTCGGACAATCTTAAGTATAATTGTCTCCTAATAGCAGCTGTATTATTTCTCGACCGTTCGTTTTAAGCACCAATTCAGTTTAACGGTGACAGATCTGCCATTTGTTGATTATTCATTGGTCGGCCACATGTGAAGATTGATCCCATAATGCAAAGAATCTCTCTCCGTCACCAAATAGTTGGCCACCACCGCTAAACAAAAGATCGAATCTATTTTTCTAATTTGTTTACTATACTTCTGATCCAATCTTATCTATTATCTCTGCTAAGCTAATTTAATTCTACTGTCCAAAAATTGAAGCTAATTTGTTATTTATTTTTTTAATATAAAGATATATATTAAAGATAAATTTTTGTTGCAAGAATCATACTAAGCTAATTGAACAATTTTCTTAAAATAGTTCAACCAGTTATAGACTTATAGACTTATAGTTATAGTACTTGATTGAATGGTAAAGGGGTTTTTGGGAAAATAAAATCACAAGAGTATTTTTGCGATATTGTCGGTGAATATCCTATTTTTCGATGATCATGATGTGTAACATACGTTATAAACTTATAATCAGTCAAAACCTTTTAACAAAAAAAGGGAAAATAGTAAAAATGTACAGGAATCCGATGGAAATATTTATTACAAGATACTCCATTCGTATCCATTCAAAAATAGATATGTAAATCGATATAATTTACTGATTATAATGATATTTTTAAAAATATAAAATAATACTACAAGTTTTCTTATAATGTACCACAAGTTTTTATAAACACAATGTTTCACAGTTGACGATGTTTGATGTCTACACGTAATCTTAACACCCATACCAAAAAAAATGTCTGCACGTAATTACGTACAAAAAAGTATTTGAAACATATATACGTGAACCAAATTTTTTACTAACCCCCCGACAACTGTGAAAACCAGGATATTAATATCATACTATAGTATGATCGATTCAAACTTTGATAATAACAAGAAAATCCTTTAACAAGGAGCTTGACGTACGTTGTCGTGTCTTGGATTTTTAGAATATTTCTTGTGCTTGAAGAAAACTACAGATTTTTAGAAATTACATAAGAGAATTGGATATGATTACCATTTTAGTACTGTATATACTTCTGGAAAGAGCGTTCTACTTTTCAGAGTTGTCATTTACAAATTCCTTTTCTAAAGCACATTCTTCTTCTTTTTTTCTGCTTCATTCACATCAAATTTGGCAACTAAAATGGTCCCTCTAGAAGAGTATTTTATTTAATTAATATCTACAACTTTACAATACATAATTATAAATAAATAAATCAAACTTGGGTGCACAAAAAAATAAAAATAAATAAATAAATAAAAACTTTATAATACATTCATAGATATCCACATGCATTCACATGCACAAATGTTGATGATATGATGACGTTGAATTTTAACGTTCTAGGACAATAAATTCTAGGTAAAGCTTTTTAAAAATATTCATGATCAGTATATGTAAATATTTAAAATAGAAAGAAGACCAAACGCATCCAAAAAACTAAAGACAAGACGGTAAATATTATGAATAAAATCCATGAATATCACATTGATCTCAAAAAGGTTTTTTTTTTGTCCGTGACCAATTTTTATAGTCGTTCAATGGCTAAAAGGTTCGAATCTTTCCATTGCGAATTACTATTTAATCATGATATATTGGCCACTATAAACACTTTTAAATGATCTACTATATGCACATTCAAGTATGGGCTATGGGTTGGAGATTTCATATGATCTACCATGCACATTCCAAGTTGAATGCACATAGGGTTGGAATTGGGTTTCAGTTTAGCTCAGTTAAGAGAAAATCAAGGATCGGAACTGGTTTAAGACTCCGAGTGAAAAAACCTAGTTTGATCCTCTTCCTCCAGCTAGCCAAGATAAAAGGGTTGCTTACATTGATATTTCCGAATTTGTACCTCTTGTCCCGTTAATTTTTTTTTCTTTTCTAATTTCACTCCAATAGAATCCACTACAAATTAAAAACCCCACAAGGCCACAATTGGGTTAAGGAAACTGACAATAGCCCAACTACACGAATTTATTCTCGGATAAGTTATATTAATTCCCCACATTACATATGTACATAGGACAGTCCTTTAGACGTGTTACGTGTATCCATACAACTATACGTGCATTATAGACTACCTATATATTTAGACAATTCTGATTTGAGACTGAGATTTACAAGATTATAGGATCACCACATGACCATTTCTTCAAGCTCCAAATATAAACTTCCCTCAACAAAACACACCAAAACTCTCTTTCTCTTCATCTCTCTTCTTTCCTCTATAGCTATCGTAGCATTCTAATCCAATCCAACGGTTGACATTGTCTAAGATCTTATTAGATCAACAAGAGAATTTGATTATTTTTGTTTTGTTTTTTGATTAGAGGAAAATTAAGATGGCTTTGGATGATGAGAATAAGGAAGGAGAAGCTTCAGGAGAGACATCAGAAAAAGAGATTGGGTTAAGCAGACAGAACAGTCAGAGCTCTTTGTCTCCGACAGAGGATGATGAAGACGATGAAGACAAGAAGCTCCAACTCGGTCCCATGATCGCTCTCAAAGAACAACTTGAGAAAGACAAGGTTTAATTTATCTTATTTGTTTATATAATAATATATTTTCGTAAGAATTTAGTGAAATGGAAAATCAACAATATGATTTTTCTTGCATCAAATGGAAAATTAAGGATCTAATAAAAATTTTTATTTTCTACTAACGATAGGATGATGAAAGCTTGAGGAGATGGAAGGAACAGCTTCTTGGCGTCGTGGATTTAGAGGATGTTGGAGGTAAACCAAATACATAACTTGGTTTAAATTTATGGTTCGTAACTGGTTTTAGAATATCGATTAAGACTCAAATGTGTATATAGCTCTCAAATGATTAAAAAAGTTTATTAGGGTGATAGGGTCTCAGTAGTTCTGATTCAAGTTAAGTATTATGTACAAGAGGGACGAATCATGCATGTTTTAGTTGAATGACATTTTGGCTAGCTTACTAAAAAATAAAATGCAGAGACACCGGATCCGGTAGTGAAGATACTAGAACTCACAATTAGATCACCGGACAGAGAGGAAATGGTATTGACGATACCCGAGGATGGGTTGCCGAACCCAAAAGGCCCTTGGTTTACCATAAAGGAAGGTTCTAAGTACACTCTTGTCTTCAACTTCCGTGTCACAAACAATATCGTTTCAGGCCTTCGCTATAACAATACCGTATGGAAAACTGGCGTTAAGGGTAACTTTTTTTCTTTTCTTTGTTTAACGTTTTTTTTCGAATATTTCCTTTTGGTATATTTTTTTTTGTTTTTTTTTTTTGAGCAGTGGATAGTACGAAAGCAATGCTTGGGACGTTTAGTCCTCAAGCTGAGCCTTACCAACATGTAATGCCTGAAGAAACGACACCGTCTGGTATATTTGCTAGAGGATCCTATTCCGCAAGAACTAAGGTATATTATTCCTTGCGAAAGATAATGAAGCATTTGGTTTTCATAACTAGAATTTAGTTAATTTGAGGCTATCTTGTTACATATTTCAGTTCGTTGACGACGATAATAAGTGCTACTTGGAGATCAACTACACCTTCGACATCCGCAAGAGTTGGCAATGATCCACCGAATCATACATTCTCTCAAGTCTAAACCAAAGCTCATTTTTTGATAATTTATTTTTTTATTATCTTACATTCGATTATGCAGACTAGAAAATTTTATTTTAGTTTTCGATTAAATGAGCATGAATAAGATACCATTTTTGCATTTGTGATATGTTCTCTTCACTTGTTAAATTTCGCAAACACACAAATTAAACTTTGAGAACCTTCTCACTTCTAAAGTGAAAGGAATGTATAAATATACTGAACATTATCGAAGAAAATACATATAAAAGATGGGTAACCAATAGGAAAATAAGTGAAACTATATACTTAATATTCTGTGTTTAATCAAGAAATAAAAGAACAAAATATTCATCGCGGTAAAAAAAAAATAACTCGAATGTCTCGTATCAAGCAAAACACACAAATAGGTTCGAAGCCAAAAGAAT
Organism: Camelina hispida; assembly: GCA_023657505.1. NCBI lineage: Eukaryota > Viridiplantae > Streptophyta > Magnoliopsida > Brassicales > Brassicaceae > Camelina > Camelina hispida. The sequence continues at coordinate 44,379,192 of CP094632.1, read as the reverse complement.
TTTAATCGCTGTGACTAGTGTGTCCACGTTTAACCACTAGTTGATGCATGGTTTAAACTTAGTAGTATGGGATTGATGGTGGAGGAGGTGACGCGTAAGAGACACCGCGGATAGGCGGAAGAGGTGTGTCGTCGTATGACGGAGGCGGCGGAGAAGGTGATGTTGGTGTTTGGTAGTGATGGTCGTTACTTGGACTGTCGTTGCATCCCTTTGGTGGTGGTGACAGATACTCCGGTGGTGGCGGAGAGTGGTTTGGGCTTGCCGGAGGATAGTAGACCGGTGGCGGCGGTGAAGGGCTTTGTGTCACCGGCGGATAGTAGACTGGTGGCGGCGGAGGGCTTTGTGTCACCGGCGGATAGTAGACTGGCGGCGGTGGAGGGCTTTGTGTCACCGGCGGATAGTAGACTGGTGCCGGAGGTGGACTTTGTGTCACCGGCGGATAGTAGACTGGTGCCGGAGGTGGACTTTGTGTAACCGGCGGATAATAGACCGACGGTGGCGGAGAAGACGTGTATTGGTAGTAAGGCGGTGATGGATAGTATTCCCTTGGTGAAGGAGTTTGCCAATATTGGGGAGGTGGCGGCGGCGAGGGACTTTGTGCTGTGGGTGGACAGTTAACTACGGGCGGAGGTGGCGGAGGAGATGAGTAGACATACGGCGGAGGAGGAGATGGCGACGGCAGTGGAGGTGATGAGTAAATGTATGGCGGAGGAGGAGATTGTGGCGGCGGGGGCGGTGGAGGGTATGCTCTCACAGTAGGCGACATTCCGGAAGAAGGAGGAGGAGGCGAAGATGGCTCATACTTCGGCGGTGGCGGAGGAGAATACGCTTTAACGGAAGGCGACATTTTAGAAGAAGGCGGTGGCGGAGTTGCTCTAAAAGTAGGGGACATCTTAAAAGAAGGCGGCGGCGGGGTTGCTCTAAACGTAGGCGACATTCTTGAAGACGGAGGCGGTGTTGCTGGAGGAGGAAGTACTCGGACGGTAGGTGACATCCTAAAAGACGGTGGCGGAGGAGAGAAAAAGTTGTTGCAACCAAACTTACTACAATCAACAGGACGTGAAGCTGGAGAAGAACACTCTTCAGTCGTTCTTTGACGTTCTTTACCAGCAATACAATTCATCGAGCCATTAACCGCCACGTCATCTCCCGAAAGAGCCGCGCATCTTGGTGCATCACCGGTAAAGAAGTTGGAAGAGTAAGTGAAGTTCTCAAGGTTAGAGAGCTGACAAATGCTACTTGGTATAACTCCTGTGAATCTATTGTTAGCAACGTTGAGCTGTTCCAAACTCTTCATGTTTCCTATGCTTGACGGTAACGAACCACTTAAACTGTTGAAGCTGATGTCGAACACAGTCACATTCTTGAGATTTCCGATCTGTGGTGGTAAGCAACCGGTTAAGTTATCGTTAGAGAGGATGATCTCGTTAAGAGTCTTTCCCATTAAACCGATACTACCAGGTATGCAACCTCCAAGATCGTTATCAGCAAGAACAAGAGCTGAAACAGGAGAGTTTCCCATGTTTTCGGGTATCCCAAACCTAAACCTGTTATGGTTCAAGAATATTGCGTCGAGCTCTTTATCGAAAAGCTTAGCCGGGATACCGCCTTCAAACTCGTTGTAACGAAGATCTAAGAACTTGAGTGAAGGCAAAGACAAGACAACGTTAGGGAACTTCCCAACGAAACGGTTGTTACTCAAGTCAAGCTCGAAGAGAAGCTTCATGTGTTTAAACGTGATTGGAACTTCTCCACAGAAACGGTTTGAGTTGAGATGGAAGAGAGCAAGATCAGTGAGGAGACCAAGCTCACGTGGTAAATAACCAGCCATGTCCGCATGGTTAAGATCAATACCCGCAACAACTCGAGTTTTCGAAGAAGGAGAAGGAGCACAGAAGATACCGTTGTAGGAACATACATCAGAGCCATTCCAGTTAGCTGTGAAGTTAAAAGGATCAGAGAAAATAGCTTGTTTCCATGATTGAAGAGCAATGTAGGCTTGTCGAAGACTCGGGTTTTCGAAGGTGAGACTCGGGTCTACTTTGATACCATCACCGCTTATATCATCATCATCATCATCATCATCAGCGGCTCTAATCTGCAAGAAACAAGCGGAGAACAAGAGGAAGAGAAAGAAGAATAAACGAAGAGAAGAAGAAGCAGAAGGTAACAACAACATTGTTTTCTTTGCTTTGTTTCAAAGAGAGTTTGAGAAAAACTTAAGAGGTTTTTGTTGGGAGAAAATGTAATTTTTAGCACATGGGACAAGAGACCCTACCTCACTAATTTTGTGACATCTAAGAACTCCATGTGCTTGTTTATAAAATAAAAACACTCAGAAGTCGTATCTTAAATTTCATATAGAATTATTAAGTAATCAATCAATTTGTGTTATAGTTTTAATATTGACATATTGATTGGCACGTCTAAGGGAGGAGACAAAAGACTGACCTTTAATTACGCGGCCATAGATTGGAGCCACCGTCACCGACTTTAAACTCTATATAGTATAAACTTGGATACATGTCCCCAAAGATTCTCTGAAAGCACCTACATTAAAACGCGTTTCTCGATAATTCAAAATAATATGGTTTTTAAATGTACAACTCTTTAAAGGACATGAATGCACATCTATCTATCTGTATGTTATAACTTGGATGCATGTCTGTCACAGACAATATATAACATAGAGTATCTTCAAATATATACATTTGATATTTTTAACGAACATAACTGTTCAGTCTCACCAGTTGGTTAAAGCATTCCTCTGTTTTATTTAGCTGCATATGAAAGTTAGCTGTATCTCATGTAATCTTTGTGCATTGTAAGAAACTTGGAGCTTAATTCTTTAATTATTGACTGGTTAAAATGTACAAGAAGAAAAAAAGCTCTACGGATTTATTATTTATTGATCAGAAGATGTGAGAAAATGATTTGGTAAAATGAAGTAAACTCACCATAAAACTTACTTCATTCTGCATTCCTGATATCTTAAGCAAAAAGATTCAATGCTAATTTAGAGAGACCAGAGAGTGGTTTCACTTAAAGCTCAAAACTAAGCTTAAACACACACAATCAGATTGGTCTTTTGGTAACTGCGTGCATTAGTCAAGATTTAATGCTGATGATATAGAGGCCATGAGCATTGTTCTATTGAAACCCTTACACTACTTCAAACTTAGCCAAAAAGAAAAAAAAGTAAAAAAAAAAAAAAAAAGTAAAAAACTGATCTTGACGACAAACTAAAAAAAACATCAAGGAATTGTTACACCAAAAACACAAGATTCGATAATCAAATTAAAAACATTGAATCGAGATTTATAAAAGACTGATTTTTTTCTTCAGTAGAGAGGAACACTTCATCTTGTTTCAGAACTAATCACGAACCGCACATATCTAATCGTGGAAGCGGAGATAACGAACACATTCAAGATTCTGATTAATCGTTGATTTCGGCGCCATCACGCTAAACTCCGGCGAGGAATATTTTTGTTTATTTGTTTCATTCTACAAAATATATATTTGTTTTTCTCTATTTCTTTTCCCTTTATTTATTGTTTAAAACGTTCCAATTAAAATATTATAGATCATTTTTCTATACACTACTCCCTCTCTTCTATTTTAGATGATTTTTTAGATTTATAGTTTTTTTAATTAAAAAAAAGATGATTTTCTCACAAATTAATTATATTTTTATTTGTTTTAAGTTTTAATATAATTTTAGGCTTTTGACAACTGGGAGTAAGGAATATAGCTAATACGGTAATTTTAGGCTTTTGCATAAAAATTTAAAATCTAATATAGTAAAAATCATTTTTCATAATTTATATCTAGACATCAGTTGACATAAAAAGTAAAAGATAATATGGCTTGAAGACTAAGATTTTACCCAACGATACATAAACTTTGCATTATGGTTCGCATTTGTGAGATAGATCCCATCATCTTTAGCATCCCAAAACGTTGTTTTACCAAATTTTATTATAAAATCATTAGCATTTTGTTTATAAGCCGTAAAAGTAACAGATGATTTAAATCCAACTCCATGCGATAATGTGCAGTCAAACTTAGTCCCACCAAAAAACTTATCACCAAACTTAAATGTATATAAGTATGTACGACGCACAAAGTGAATACCGAGATCGTCTTCATCGGATATACAATGAATCTTCAGAAGATCATCATTCCTTCCGAGAGAGTTTTTGATATGTACTTGGTTTTTTGGAAACATTTTGCTAGCATTGCTCGATTCAACACTCAAAGCAATTAAAATGATTATAACAAGAAAAGTATTCATAGTTTCGAACAATATTTTTTTTCTTGAAATTTTTGTTTCAGTTTTTGAAACTCAATTCACCCAAGAAATTTATATATATCAAATTGACTTAATATCCTTGCATATTTTATAAGGTGAATTAGGTATAAAACGTAAGTCAAAGATAACTTAAAAGAAATACTTGACTCATTTAATTGGGTAGGAACGTATTTAAATAATCAAGTTCCAAACTATACAATCGAATGCACATTAAATATATAGTAAATGATAGATAGCTCGATTTGTTTTGTTTTTCATTTACAGATCTTGTTTAGTATTTTGGCCAGAAAATTAGAAAAATTATTTCATATTATGGGGTCTTTTTGTGGATTACATATAATTAGGTGTCTAATGAAGATTTAAAACTCAAATTGAAAGAAGGTGATATAAAAATATGATGAGTAGTTTAAAAAGATCAATACTGATGTGGTGGAAGGAAAAGTGAGAAATTCTATATATATGTGTATATAATCAAAATCTTTTTTATATCAAAGATACTACTTTTACATCTGTGGTATTCTCATACCGAAAAAAGGCTGTGATTTTAATTAGTAGAGCCTAGAGAGTAGAGACCATCTGAAAATGAAATTTCTTTATACCAGATTATGTGTATATCAGATTATTTAATTTTAGGATTATAATATTTGGAAGACAAATTATCGAATTAAACAGGCCGAGACAGGTAAGGCCCATGTGCCCTGGGATCATTTGGTTCCTTTCTCTTTTTTTTTTTTTTTTTTTTCATTTTAATAAACAAAAAAAGTAAACTAATAGTGATAGGACTTGGGACTTGGGAGATATCCAAATGTTGAATAATCATTTTATTTCTCAAAGAATTTCATATTTACTACTTAATATATACAAAATGATGTCAGGTAAATGAATCATGAGCAAATGGCAAAGAAGAAGTTTGCGTTGCGTCTCCTTCATTATGTGACTTATGTCAATCATGTTGTTTCCAAGACCAAACTTAGTAAACGTTCTAGAATTCGAGACGGTGAACGCATAATTAGTCAAAATGATGTAATTTTCTGCTCTTTAGCATGCGTTTTCTAATTTTCTGGATGATTTTCTTTTATTTTTATCTTACTGTTATAATTTTCTTCTCTTTTTTTCATCGCTAAATTGTTTAATGTAAAAAGAAAAAAATATGCACCTGATTATATAGTAAATCTAATAATTACTATTTTAATTCAAAAGTTTAGTTGAAAAATAGCTAATATTATTTTCTTGGTATGTGGATGAAACTGGAAATCAATTATAATGTTACTTTGCAATTATCAGAAGATATATTTAATAAAACGAATAACACTTTGTAACAATAGTTTTTATGAAATTTAAGACATAACGTAATATGTGTACTTGGAATAGGTTATTGACACAACTACACTAACACAAAAAACTAAACTATATACAGTATAAGTTTTATAAATGTTTTGTTGAATATAAAGAAACTAAAAGGCTAGCTATATTATTATTTTTTTGAAAAGGGGATTAAGAGAAGGGTGCGCATCCAGGGAAATGAACACTGGTCAGTACCGTGAGAGGGTAAAGGCTAGCTATTTGAAATTTGGTGATAGACATTTGGTTTTTAATTATAAAGTAGAAATATTTGACAAAAACACAAGAAACCAATATTTGACACTTATGGCTTTGTTATAAAAATGTATATACAGTTAAGCTTGATAAACTTTAACTTTGTAGAAATATAATATCTTTAGGAGTTATATGATAATGATTACTATCTAGCAACAAAAGACAATGAAAACTATCTACATTGGTTAAGTAACAATGGAACTTATCTAACTAGAATAAGATTGGCGGCGTAAGAGTGTTTTAGGATTAATTTAACCCTTCGAATTAGTGTGGATCTCTTAAAACTTACGAAACCGTGGCAAAGATCGTATGCTATAATTAAGTGCAAGTGTAGTGTAGTGTCTGTATTCAGAACAAGGAGAGAATGATCTAAATAAGTCAAAGTGTGGCGAACTTTTTTACTTGACGCAGACAGCTGCATTAATTGTGAAAGACACATTCCATATGGGCCGAGAGATAAGTACACATGTGGTGGCGTTAACGACGCCATAAATTTTCTGGACTGCGTTCTTCCGATACATAATCAATAACTATAAAGAAGAAGAAAACGTTTGGTTTCCGACAAGGATATGATATACTACAATGCAAATGTACTAATTTTTACCAGTTAACTAATATTTTCAGAGTTAATACTATCTGATAGTCTATTTTAAGTTTTATGATGGTCAAAAACCAAAAAACCATGACACTCAGTAAATTTAAAGAGATACTTGTTACTAACTCGCCTTTTGTATGAGTAAACTAAAATAAAAGTAAGGGATAAAGAAAAGTTATGTATCAGTTTTCATTAAAAAAAATTACATGATACTTGGCTTGGTATTCAAATTTATTCCTTGTTACAAGTCTTGACAACAATGATGTACATTTAAATATTTAAAACATATACACAAAACAAATAACAATCAACCTATCAAAAAGAGTTATTTAGTAATTTTCATGTTTGAAAGAACTCGATCTTTGATTATATATAAACACCTGTAAAACAATTTTTTCGTCTGAGTAGAATTAGAAACCACTAGATCACTTTCCATAACAACCTAAATTGCAATATATATGTGATTCATATATATAAACGAGTTAGTCTTTTATCAACAATGTTCTTCCTTGTAACTTTTCTAAGTACATACATCATAATGACACACACCAATATTTTTAATTTTTACATGGAATCTTAATTATATTTAAGAACACTAAATAATTAAAAACCGTTAAAGAGCATGAGAAATAGTTCACACAAGAATTTGTCAAAAGAAGAAATTTACACTCATTTTTTTAATCTTTAGTTTCACAAGAATACAAATAGAAAATATATCATAAGTATGACAAAAAAAAAAAAAACAACAGAAAATTCCATTTCTATATATATATATATATATATTTTTTTTTTTTTTTAAAAAAAACAGAATGAATAATTCTTTTTTTTTGGTCACACAAAAACAATAATTAAAATATTTTTGGGTTTGTTTAATAATCCTCTCTCGTGGCTTTGCTCTCTCTTCCAGAGAAAAGGGAAAAAAAAAAGAAGAATTCGATTCCCATTCTGATATTTTCTGCTTCTGCTTTGCTTTGCTTTTTTTTTGCTCTCTTCACAAAAAAAAAAAAAACATTATTATTCGATTCCTTCTTTTCACCTTTTCGGCTCGCTCTCTCTGCAAATCTCTCCTCTCCTCCTCGTTCGCATCGCTTCAAACCAAAGCTATTCCTGGGGATTCAAAAGAGGTATGCCCGAAACAACAACAAAAAAAATCGAAACTTTTCTTGTAACTTTGAATTCGAATTCGTTCACTTCACACTCTTCACTCTATTTGAATTTTTAATTCCGTACTAGTATTCAAGTTTCTTCGAAATCTTGTTTCTTTATGTGTTGGGTTGATGACACCCGTCGATTAAAATCCCCAGTTTTGGATGGAATCTGAGTTTTGAATGGGTACAGAATCTTTCAATCAGTAATCGTATAAGTGATTTGGGAATCTTAGATGTTGACATCTACTTATAGGGTTTTACTAAAATTTCTCACTTTTAATGGATTTACATATCTTTGTTTTGGTTCAGGTTGTGTTGTTGGGTACAGATGTTTTGATTTTTCTGGGAAAAAAATCACAAATTTTTACTTAAAGAAGCTATGGAAGAAGAGATTGTTACTAGTTCACCTTCAACACCAGTACATAGGCTTAGGCATCGGAGACGTTCTAATGAGGTTTTCTTTCTTTCTCTTCTCTCTTCTTGTTTGAAAAAGATTAAAGTCTAGTAAGTGTTACTGAGTTGCTTGGTTTTGTGTTAGGTTGTTTTGGATGGGGATAGAGTGAATGCGGCGACTCCTTTGTTGGTTAATGATCGGAATAAGTACAAATCTTTCATGGTCCGGACTTACTCCACCTTATGGATGATTGGTGGTTTTGTTTTGATTGTCTACATGGGGCATCTTTATATCACAGCTATGGTTGTTGTTATTCAAATCTTTATGGCTAAAGAGTTGTTTAATCTGCTGAGGAAAGCTCCCGAAGATAAATGTCTCCCCTATATTAAACAGCTCAATTGGTAAAGTCAGAATCTTTTTATCTTCTTCTAGTTATTGCCTTTTCCTGAAGCTCTTAGTATATGTCAGGTGATGTAAAATGTTCTTAAGTCGTTTTGCTGTTCTATGCAGGCACTTCTTTTTCACTGCCATGCTTTTCGTATATGGTCGGATCCTTAGTCAACGGTTAGCCAATACCATGACTGCAGATCAGTTCTTCTATCGGCTTGTCAGCGGCCTTATCAAATACCATATGGCTATCTGTTACTCCTTGTATATTATAGGTTTGTGTTGGTTGCTTCACCCTTTTGTCCTATTTGTGGAATTTGGTTTTCCGTCCTCAAGGTCTTGATTCATGCCTTATATATTGATGCTTACGGGATATGCCACAATGCAACAAATTTTCAGGTTTCATATGGTTCATTCTGACATTAAAAAAGAGGATGTACAAGTACCAGTTTGGCCAGTATGCATGGACACACATGATTTTGATAGTCGTGTTTACTCAATCATCTTTCACTGTTGCCAACATTTTTGAAGGCATCTTCTGGTAAACTTTTAAACATTTCAGCATATGAGTTTATGCTTTTCCATCTATCTGTATGTTATCTGTTTTACCTTGTTCTTTGCTGCAATGTAATTGTCTCTTTTTGATGGTATTCAATACAGGTTTCTTCTTCCAGCGTCTTTAATTATAATCAATGACATCTTCGCTTACATTTTCGGTTTCTTCTTTGGAAGAACACCCTTAATAAAGCTATCTCCAAAGAAAACATGGGAGGGATTCGTCGGAGCCTCTGTGACAACTATTATCTCTGCATTTTTTGTGAGTATTTGTTACCTCTGCCACCACATAACACATTACAAAGACTATAATTTCACTGTATCGTCACCGACCCTCTGCCTGAAAATGTTCTTATGTGTAATATTTCAGCTCGCAAATATTTTGGGCCGTTTCCCATGGTTAACATGCCCGCGACAGGTTAGTCATTGAGCAAATAGAATGACACTTTCTGAGAGATACGATCTTTGAGAAGTATTATAGTAATTCTGTGAATCATCTACAGGACTTATCCACTGGCTGGCTACAATGTGACGCTGATCCATTGTTCAAGCCTGAACCTTTTGCTTTACCTGCGTGGATTCCAGGATGGGTAAGCTTTGTTTTCATGTTACATCGCTTAGAAGAAGCTTCTGTGGTGTCTTCTTTATGATGATCAAAATCACATAGGTTTCTTTTCGAGTTTGAACTCTAGGCCTGTGTAATTGAATGCTCTTAAAGAGAATCAGATTCTGACAATTCTAATGGACAATAGCTAGTGATGACTAACAACAAAACAATAGTAGTATTAAAATGAGCAGTAGGCTATTCCGTTATTAAGAAAAAAATTCTAAGGTTTCTCAGCTTCTTACTACACTTGTGCAGTTTCCTTGGAAGGAAATTATGGTCCTCCCTGTTCAGTGGCATGCTTTATGCCACGGTTTGTTCGCTTCAATCATAGCACCTTTTGGAGGGTTTTTCGCTAGCGGGTTTAAAAGAGCATTCAAAATCAAGGTCTGTATAATCAACATCACAAAATTTGAGCTTTGCTTCCTTTACATACATAGCTAACCCCTAACAAAACCCGTGATTGCAGGACTTTGGTGATAGTATTCCAGGACATGGTGGAATCACAGATAGAATGGACTGCCAGGTAACTCTTAATGAAATTAGTATCACTACATAAGTTTATGATCAGGTCTTTTGATAGAGAATGGCAGAAACCGTAATGATTAAACTTCATTGTTTTTTCTCTGTAAAATTGTGGATGGAGACCAATATACTGATGAACAAGGTCTTACATAAACCAAACCTCTTTTTTTTCAATTGTGACAGATGGTTATGGCAGTGTTTGCTTACATATATCTCCAGTCATTTATAGTCTCGGAAAGCGTTTCGGTTGACAAAATGTTGGACCAGGTAAATAAACTTCTCAAATTTTGTATTCAATCAAAGACCAACAATAGTCAGTTTAAGATGAAGAACCAATCATGTGTCATGGTTTACATTGTAGATATTGACGAACCTTACCTTCGAGGAACAACAAGCTCTCTTCATGAAATTAGGGCAAATGCTGAAGCTTCAATAGTTTCCACTACCAACAAAACTGTTTAGTTTTTCTTCGTCTTCCAGATTCAGATTCAGATTCTCCAAGAAGTAGGTTCTACAACTCTGGATTATCCTTTTATCAATATCCTTACTAGAGAGAGACAATAAATTTGAAATTGGTTAAGATTTGTTTCCCTGCCATTGTAAATCCTCTTGAAATCTGTCGAAAATTAGAAAGTTTTTTTTTCTTTTTCTTTTTTTAAGTCTCATTTGATGATACAATAGGATTTGAAGGAAGTTGTATCTTCTATCTACTTTAACGTGTAGCTTTGGTGGTTTTATTTGTATTTTGTATATTGGTTCAATCTATAACATTATTTGGTTCTATACTTCTATCTGTCTCATGATTCTTTTTATTATGTGTTTCTTGATAGACTGCACCAAAACGATGACGTATTAATAAGTAGGTACTCTTATGGGCCTTGGATATAAGGCCTACATTGTTAATTTGGAGATAAGTAGGTCCGCAAAAAATGCTTTATGCTTTACATTCAGGTCCAAATGCGATTACAACATTTTTTTTTTAGTACTATAGTTTATATAATAACATTATTATATGACCATAACAACAAATTTAATGGTATCACGGCTTTTTTTACATAATGGTGAACTCAAAATATATACATTTGTGCACCAAATACATTGAACCTAGACGTTCTTAGTGAGTATTAAAAAAAAAGCCGCTTCTAATTTCCGCATCTGAAGATAATACTCCCTCTGTCCCGTAAAAATTGATGTTTTAGGATATTTTTTTGTCCCACAAAGATTAATATTTTGTATATTTCAAGAAGTAATCATTGAAAATATTGAAAATCTTGAATTGTTATTGGTTTAGAATTAAGCAATATTTTTTTAATCAAAGAAAAAAACATATTTAAACTTACTAATCATTGTTTTCTTAAAATGTGGAATCTTCCAAAACATCAATATTTGTGGGACAGAGGGAGTAGTAATAACGAGCAAAGTTCAAAAAAAGACAAACGCAAGGTGATCACATCTCATCACGTGACAATCACATGTTAACCTTGGACTCACTTGTTGTCTGGCACGTGTGTTCACGCGCCGGCATCTTAGACTAAACACGCCAGTTTATATCCACGTCAGCATCTGATAAGCCCATTATTATTATCTGACGTGGACGCCGTAATAAAAACAAAACAAGAAGAGCAAATCCAATCCAACTCAACTAACTTGTTCTTTTGTCGTATTGTTGAAACTTTGGTCAATTGTTGAAACTTTTTTTTTGGCCTTATATAAAAATTGATAATAAAATGCACATTTTTATTCTATATATAGAGATAAATCTGATAAAATTTAGCAACAACTTAAACTCATCATTAGAAAGAGTAACAATTGAAGATTTTATTTTGATACAAAGTGATAATTAAACGGAGAATTAACTAGTACTTAACCACCTATACATTTCACAATTATCTCTAAATACATGAAAAGTTAAAAAGAACATTACACTAACGGCGTTATATCTCCTCACCTAATTGAGTATACTTTTTCTCATCATACTTCACATTATTTCACCACTCTGTCGTCATCTTTTTATCATTTTGTCGTTTACTCCGTTTAATTCTCTCTCTCTCTCTCTCACAGTACTAAACGTTAAGTTCGCTATGTATAAATATACGTTATAAAATTCTCCGAATCATAGTATTATCAAAAAGGACAAAGAAATAAGAGAGATGGTGGAGATTCAGGGAAGATTCAAGAGAACTGAGTCGGCTTTCAACATGGCGGCGGCGCGTTTACGTCCACCATGTAATAATAACAGTAGCGGGAGCGATCATTCGCCGGATCTTTCGGATATGGTCGCATCGTTTATGGAGAGAGAGGGACAAATAGTTTTAGTACAAGAAATGGATTCTTCTTCCGACGATAATGATTTGGAAGATGTGAAGGAGAGGTTAGGGAAGCTTTTAGAAGGTTTATCCGGCAGCGAAGAGCGGATGAGAATAGTGGCGGCGGCGATGGAGGTTGCTGAAACGTTGTTCGTCGGAGATATTAGTTCTTCTAAGCGTCATTTGATGGCTTTTCTACGTAACAAGGGTTTTGATGCAGGTACATATATATATATAATCTATATAAATTATATTGGAATTTACATTTTTATTTTTTGAAAGTGGGATTACTAGTTTTTTTACTGAATTATGGTTTATATAAAGTTAAACTAAGGGAAAATTACATATATTATGTAGAATTGTGATTTTTGTTTAATAATTTCGTGATTTTACAAGTTTTATGATCAAGTTCTATCATTTTTTTTCTTTCTTTCTTTGTGTTTTAAATTAAATCTAGATTTATTTCCATCTTAGTTTTATTTCCACCTTTATTTTTTTCATTTCCACTTTTTAGTGTTTTTGATCCACTATTTGTTGTTATTATCATCTTGAACGTCGGACGTGTACAGGAAAATTTCAATTCTTGTAATTTATAAAAATAATAAATTAGTTTACTCGACATATCTTGTAATATAGTTTGCTCAAGTTCTTCAATAGTTTAATGATTCTGTATTTTAAGTTATCTTTTTTAGAGTTAACAAAAGTTTGGGGTCTAGTAGTCAAATTTGATTTTTGAAAAGTTCTCTTTTTGTAGTATAGTAGTAAAATTGGATCTCTTTTAGGTTTCTTTTCCTTCATTTTTTTCCTAATTCTCTTTTTGCCGCAAGTAGTCAAATGTTATTTCTAAAATGTCGGCATCTATGATTCGTACGTGCAACTGTTTAGTACTTCGATTTTTAGAAAAAGGAACTCCACTTCATATTTCACTTGGCGTCGTACTTGAAATACTTAAAGTACTTGTACGATGTGTTATACTATAAAGTTGTACTTCTCCATATTTCACTTGGGTACTTGAAATAAGTTGTACTATATGTTATATTAAATGGCAATTATTAACCCTCACCGTGTTATAGGTCTTTGCAAGTCGCGCTGGGAGAGATCCGGGAAGTACACCGCCGGAAAATACGAGTACGTCGACGTTAGATGCGACGGGGATCATTGTAATCGGTACATCGTCGAGACAAACCTTGCTGGAGAATTTGAGATAGCCCGACCAACGAAAAGGTACCTCTCAATATTAAGCCAAGTGCCACGTGTCTTCGTGGGAACTTCTGATGAGCTGAAACATCTCGTGAGGATCATGTGCCACGAGATGAGACGGTCGATGAAGCACGTAGGGATCCACGTGCCGCCGTGGAGGAGAAACGGTTACATGCAAGCTAAGTGGTTTGGTTTGTATAAACGAACCTCAACGACGGCGACAAATTACGAAATGGTTGATAGTAATGATACGACGGCGTTTAAGGGTTGCAAGGAAGAGTTTTGGGTAACGAAAGGTATTAAGGTTATGGTCGGTCAGCTTTCAGTTGCTTTCAACGCTAGTGGAGTTGAAGTGTAATAATTTTAAATAAAAAAGTTAATGAAATTTTTTGAGTTCTTTAGCTAAATGTAAACTAATTTTGGGTTTTGTTTGTAATTAGTGATATTTTTGGTGATTTTGGTAAGCAAATTAATAAAAGTATGTATAAGCTCAAGGTTAAGCAAATTATTCGATATATTTTGTTGTTTGTTTCATAGTTGTTGTGTCGTTGAACAAATTAGTGACCATTTATTGGTTCGCAGTCACAGTAGCTACCATCGGCTATCAAACGAGCATATAAGTAACAAAAAAATCGGACTGAGTTGCATGATTAAGATGCATAAACCTAATGTTAGAAATCCGAATTAAGGGATGGCATTTCGGAACGGTTTAAGATAAACTTACCAAGTCAGATTTGTTTTCGTTTATTTACAATGTTCAACACAAATCTAGTCAAAGAGAGACGACTGTTTTATAATTTGAATGGTATTTTGGCGTTTTTCCTACCCAAAAAAAAAAAAAGAAGAAAAATGTTTGTGAGTGTTTTTTACGGCAAAGTGTGTTTTTTACGGCAAAGCGTGTTTTTTCATTTATATCTATATATACAATTTTTTAAATATATTTAGCAAATAAATCTTAAAGTTGTCACCTATTTACAAGATTGCTATTAACATTAAATAATTATATTTTATAATTTACAATTTATTAAATTATAATAAAGTTTTCAATTTTTTGTAAACAATTATTTTCCCATAATCTCAACTTTTCAGAAAAAGCGGAATTATTACTATTTGCATTAAATACTAATTTAATAATTTATTAAATAATTATAACTTTTCTTAAATTTGAAAAAGTTTCTTGCTAATCAAAGTAATAATATTTTTACGGCTTAAAGTCATTAAATCTGTTACGGATCAGACCTTATATAGCGGGTTAACACATATTATCACGTTTCCACTCTTAAAACAAAACAAGAATTGAATTAGTAAAATGTTCACATATCCTAATCATGTAAACTCAAGCGGGATATATGGGTGCAGACTATATATTCCCATGGGGTCATGGTTTTGTAGGATAAATTTTTGCAGGTTATGGGTGCAGACTATATATGTTTACTAAAATATTTAAGTGTTTTAAAAATAAAATAAAAACAAAAATAATCCCGCGATGTACTGCGGGTTCAAATTTAATTATAACATGTTTATCGGCTAGCACATATAAATAATAGGGATAAAACTGATATATCTGTTTTAAAATTATATACTAAAAATAGAAATGACGTTTAATCTAAATCAAAATTTAAAATAGTAACTAAGTTTTTTTTTTAAAAACAGAATAACATATAATTTAAAACGAATGTGAGCAGTATAGGGTAACCCACATCACTTTTTCTGTCATCTTAATGCCGTGCAAATTCAAACAGATATACATTATTGATTATTGCCTTGAATTAAAGGTGGGTTCTCCGACTCAACAACACAAGACTTCATATCATACGTTTAAAAGCTGTTTGCTTTCGATTACCAAGACTCTTTCGACTGTTAAGCCTAGCCCATTGATATACCGATCATATGGGCCAGTAACGTGTGAAAGACTTTTAAAACATGGAAAGACAATGGTCAGCGACCAATCAAAAACTACCGCTGTACAAGTTCTCACTGAAATCTTGGTGTTGACCACCAGGTCAAAAACTCCCCTCCGTAAAATTTTGAATCTTTTGCAATAGCAATTAAACTTAAAACGACGAAGAAAAAAGTCCAAAAAATGCAGGAAAATAATGTATTAAAAGAAAAGAAATACGCAATTAACAGTAACACTATAGCAAAACATTGGTGCTCTATTTCTTTTACTAAACTAGATGCATGATTCTAGGCTTCACATATAATTTACTCGTATTAAAAAACCAGGAAATTAATTAACCATTATCATATAATTCTTTAAAAATTGCAAAAAATTTATAATTTTGCGCAAAGCAAAAAAAAATCCAAGATTATATCAAAAATCAAATGATCCCTTCTTTGAAACACAGAGAAGTTTACTTGAAAAAGGGTCAAATGATCAGACGTAATTAAAACAATAATGATATGAGAAACATTTTTAATCAGTAATCACCATTTAATAGTGTTTCCTTCCAAATTTTTTTTTTCTTTTATTAAGTGTCAACTTAACATTAAAAACCAAAAATAATTTCTAGTATAAACTGGTACAATGACACAAAACATTGTGTCACTCTACTAACATTGATGAAAATTGCTAATCATTACGTGTTATTGGTAATGCAATGACAGATCATATTCTGGTAATTAAAGGGAATATTACATGTGAATTTTGGTTTTTTATAAACCTATCCATTATCCACACACTTTTATTTTCTTTATTATTGTTATTTGAATAAAATAGTACTTTAGAAGATAAAATGAAATTAATTAGGCTTTACCTTTCAAAATTGGTCGTCAAGAATAATAAAGAAAATAAAAAAGAACCTTTCAAGATTTCAAAGTCTCATCAGACTCATTCCTCAAGAAAAGACTCTTCTCTCTCTCTTTCTCTCTCTCTCTCTATGAAGAAGCTTTGCCGGAAAGGAACCGTTCATCCATCGCCGGCAACGGCGATAAAGACCGACGAAGACCAGTTTCTGTCTCTCCTCCCTATAGCTATCCTCTCCCTCGTTGCGGCTCTTTCGGTGGAGGATCGTGAAGTTCTTGCTTACCTCATCTCAAACTCAGGAGGAGACTCGAATCGTATCTCTCACCTCAAGAAAAGCAAAATCAACAAAGCAAGCAAAGAAGATAACAATAATAATAAGAATCATCACTCTCCTCTTTTCGTATGCGATTGTTTCAGCTGCTACACGAGTTACTGGGTCAGGTGGGACTCGTCGCCGAGTCGACAACTCATCCACGAGATCATCGACGCATACGAAGACAGTCTTGAGATGAAGAAGAAGAAAAAAGATCGGAAGAAGCGATCGGGAAAAGCTAATGGACGAGTCGAATCTGTCGGAACGAGTCGACTCAGTGAGTTGGGTTCGAGTTCTACCGAGTTTGATGGTGGTGACTCGGTGAAAGATGGGAATTGCGGCGGTGAAGAGGCGGAGAAGGAGAAAGGCTCTTCTTCCGTTGGAAAGGTTTTGAGTTTCATTGGTCAGAGATTTTTAGGTGTTTGGGGCTAAGGAAATTTCCAAACATTTTGATAGAAAAAAATGGCTAAATTTCAAAAATAACACAACATGATAAACTATGGGTTTTTTTCTTTTTGTAAAAAAATTATTTCTGGCTCAAAAGTTTTTTTTCCAGAAATTTTATTTTGCTTTCTTTTGTTTTACATTTTCTTACTTTCTTAATTTTTTTCTTTTTGATGGCTTTTACTACCTGTAAAATTAGATGTTTAATTACCCTGTAATTTTCTAGCACAAGTACTCTCACTGTGTATCTAAATGAAATAAATGTGTATCATAGGAAATAATTTGCACTCTTTTATGTATTCCCACTTTAACTTTCTGATTGGCTCTGATCAATCATGGAATCGTAAAAATTAAAAGAAAAGAAAAACAAACTATAGAATCACAAAAAAAAAAAAAGTTGTTGTTGCTAAACTTTTGATAAAAGTTATGGTCACTGTGTATACTGAATTCCAACCAATCAGTCAGTAGTCACTGTGTATGTACTTACCAAAAATTAAGTGTTTTTTTTATAAATGTAAACTAGCAGTTCCCCCCTGTAGGAAAAAAATACGTAAGGTATTTTTGATGCAATAAGCCAATAACATATGTTTCCTTAAAAGTCAGATTAAAACCATGTGAGAAAATAGATAATTACGAGTTTTAATTTGGATTTGATCAAGAAGTGAACTTTAGCCCAATTTAATGCAATATATCTTCGTGTATTCTATGATAGTATGATCGATTATGCATGTTCCTTCTATTGGAAAGTGGAACTTCCACTGGAAGAAGCACTGGGAAGATATTTCTAGAACATAGCTAACTCGTGTTAAATGAATGATTGTAGGCGATCTACTGCAATTTTGTTTTCAACTGATATAACATTGACGACATGAAGTGTTACATATGTTTAGAAAACGTGTTCCGCGCAGTACGAGACGAATCTGTATCATCTCAGAAATCAATCGAATGACATCAAAATACTACATGACAAACCTATCAATGTTTTTTTTTTTTTTTTCTGATCAAAAGACAAACCTGTCAATGTAAAATAGTAAATACTAGTATAACGCAATAGTACCTACATAGCGAAGGTGTCGCTTGTATCCATCGTCAAATTATTAAACCCAATTTCGAAAGCAAAAAAATGATAACCCTTACCTACCAAAAACATTAACTAATAGAAAACCATATGACTTATGACTTAGGCCATATATAATATAAACTGAAACCATATAAATTATGAGTTAGGCTATAAATACAATCGCGTACATACAATAATAGTTATATGCATGTCCAAAATATCTGGTGTGCCGGCCACCACCACCAACAAACACTTTTTATGCTTCCCATGAACATGAATTGGTACAATTACGTTAAAACATCACCTAACTATTTGGAATTTTATACTTTCATTATTCTCATGTATATAACTCCAATGAAGATTTAGTTGATAATTCTATTGTTTTAAAGTACAAAAGCATAATTTTATATTTAGGTTACTACGTCATATCCATAAATATAGTGATTCGCCACCCCAATATAAAAACATCTGGATATCTCCTTTTGAATATTTTGATGGACGATCGAGTGCAAGATTGTTCATCATATAGTATTACGATTATAGATATTGCATAGAGATTCGGTCGAATGCTTAAAATACAATGAATTGGTATTTTGATCCTGGAAATGAGCATATTCCAACATTGAGTTTCACGAATAAAATACATAAAGAAGAGACAATGTGGCTCTTGTCTCGGTGTAACAACACTTTCCTCGACATAAAAAGATGGTTACCAATATTGTATGTGGGGGTATTTAAATAGACACATTAAAAAAAAAAAAAAAAATTCTTGAATCCGTCCGCTTTTGAATATCAAAGACTGCTCCAAATACATTTCGAATCATAAACTGGGACATACGCCCCTAAAATTGTAACCGTAACCAAATTGAATTTAGGTTCAGTTCGCTTTTTTCTCGTTATGGTGTTTGTTTATCCTTAGTTAATGTGGTTGGTTAACACTAGGCTTTTTTCTTTATACTAACTATTAGTGTTTAGACTTATTATTGATTTTTTTAATCTTAATTTTTAGTGTAGTGTTAGAGCTTAGAAGAAAAGATGTTTGTCACGGCATGAGACGTGTTTGAAAGGTTTCTATTTCGTACTACAAAAGTCAATACGTTGTCTTTGACTCGGTCTTGTTTTTGGTCATCACGAGCATCTTGACATTTTATTTTATTTTACATCTTGACAGTCTATATACACGTATCGTCTGAAATATTGTCAAGAGTCGTGAAACATGTCAATTTTCTTTGCATACACCAGCTTCATTTTTCGTGAACTAGACCATGAAATCTTTGAATCTGTAATAAGTTTAGGTCAGCAAAAATTGGTTTTTTCCTCACAAGGTGAAATATTCTTGACGACGTCGTGTCTTAATTTGAACAAGAATTTTTTTGCCAAATAGAAATCGCTACTATAAGCTATTGTAATACGAATTCTATATTCTGACCAAATCAGCCCCGAAAAGCAACTCCGTTGTAAGTATATACGTTTTGTCTTTCTGAGTTTTTTTATTAGACCATAAAAGGGCCAAATGTGAGATGATAAACTTAACCTTATGAGATGATAAACTTTGAATCTCTAATATGCTAGAAGAAAAAAAGAAAATGGTTGAGAACACTGATCCAAAATACTATAAATAATTTGCCAGAAGATTATCGCTCAATGTTCCTTACTTTTTTATTTCTCACCAACGAAACACCACAAAGAATTGCTAAAACTTATTGGCGTTAATAAAGTTAAATAATCATACGAGCTATACCATTAGTTAATATAGACGAATATTTAGTTATCATAAGCATAAGAGTGTTGACAAAAGGGATTAACCATGATTCCTTAAGATTTCACTACAAAAGTAATAGTAGTAGTATAAATTAACATCAAAGTAAGAGATAAATAAATAAAATATAGAATTAGGTATGATTAGTTATAACTTATGTGCTTGTTACTAGGAATCTTTAGACTATCTTCTCCCTTTGTTAAGAAAACTTCCTTTGGTAGGTATCTATTGTTATCATCATCACTTCACAATCAGTCGATTTTCATATTATTTAATTCATCGCTGAATCAATAATAAAGGGATTTGAGGTGATACATAGGTCGTGCTTACGTAGTGAGCTCTCATACATATCGTTGAGAAATTTACTTTTTAGTGTCTATGTTTAACAAAATAAGTTAGATAATCCTTTTTTCCAATGACATCACGTGGGTAATTTAGATACCGACGAATAAGATAAATGTGAATTTTGTTATAAAACATTTTAAAATATATCTCGTTAATCTACTTAATATGAAATAAAAATAGCCATACTATATATAACATGAAATTCTGGGAGACCTGTTTTTTTTTTTTTTTTTTTTTTTTTTTTAATATATATAATACTACTAAAGTAGCTAGGATTAAAACTCATAATGTAAAATATAAATTTGAAAAATGTCAGTATAAATTTTCATCTTTTAATTATGATATCAAATGATACACTATGTTTAGCAAAATGATGTTCATTTTAGAACAAAGCACATGGATGTTCACTTAAATCAGCGTAATGTGATTAAGTGTAATTTGACGTCAGTTTATTTTCTAAGATTCATACTTCTATGGACATTTGATCATCAAACTGCTACCAACAAATTCAAACTCTTCGGAACACAACAGTTCATCTTACACTTTGTTAGAACAACCTTTCTTTTCTTTATTTTTGCTTAGAACACTTTGTCAAACTAGATAAATTTTAGTAATATTAAGGGAAAAAGGTCTAATACGCTGAACATTCTCAAAATATTATAAGAACAACGAGAAAATAGATCATCTTTAATTATTGTGAGAAGATCAGTATGAAAAAAAACATGAATAAAGAGTATGCGATGGAAACCGAAACCAAAGTTAATTAATTCTCGGCATTTGTTTAATTGTTACCTCATATTAACTCCTTGGTCATTTCTTAAATTGGGTCTTAGACATCAGTTGATGATGCGCACTCTAGTTTGGCTTCAAAGAGAGTAAACAAAGAAGCTACGAGATTTTATGAGCTCAAACTGTTCTTGGTTAGTGATAATTAATTAGTTTATCATCGTATCGGTTTCTTACTAATGGTAGAAACTCACTCACTATTATATAATCGTTGAAAACAAAGCTTTTGCTTTTCTAAAAATGCATATTTATACGCAGTACAATTTAATAAAAGAGCCATGCTGTGTTTTGATTATACTCGAAAGTGAAAAAGCATAGACATTACATATGATGTTCATCTAAAGGGTAGTACGATGACTCTTTCCCGCTGGGAATCCAATTGTTTGACCGCAGATCAAAAATATCCCGAACTAGAAATTTTATACGCCTACTCAATTGAGGATGACTTGAGAGACTCTTTAAACGCCTGAAAAAGTAATCGCTGTACTGTTTTGAGCTAAAGCCTAAGAATGAATCGACAAGTTTCGAACCATCAAGCTTTTTGCCAATAGTCTTGAGAAAGACACAGACGGCTTCAAGTTTTTCCTCTGATGGATACGTTTTCTCATCATGCGACAAAAGTTCCTGTAGAATAAAAGCAAGTGGAGATAATAAAAGCAAGTTCATGTGTTCTACGAACCAGGAATCATAACAGCAATAATAATAGTTAACCTGAAAAAAGTGGAGAACAATCTTTTCTGGAATCGTTTGCTTTAAAAACAGCTCACCAACCAAACGAAGATTTCCTAGAGTTCGGAGTTTCAACAACATTTCCTTGTCTTTCTTCTGATCTGGCGCGTTCATCTTTCTAATCTCATCGCTTAATTCATCGGTTCCATCAAACAACATTTGAATTGTATTCAGCAAAACCCTCATGAATGTGATCTCATCATCATCACTACCAATAGGCTCAGGTGGAAACTTAGGTAGTCTGTCATGAATATCATAGCACAATTGAGCGTACATAGCGCAAAAAGTCGGCTCAAGGACGGCTTTGTCGAAAATAAGGGTTGTCACACGCTTCAGAGAAAAGAAAACACAAAATCATCTCGTTTATATAATTAATTCTTGCATGTAATTTTTAAATATGACGTGATGTATACATGCTTTAATAACTAATTACGATAAGAGCGTGCACCTTTAAGATACCAGGTGTAATGCAAGAACGGATAAGATGTCTAGTGAGACGAACATATTTCTCTTCGGCTAACCTACTCATTATCCTGGCCATGCAAAAAAAAAAAAAAAAAAAAAAAAATTACAAGTTAAATCTAAACATTTGATGTTTGGAAAATAAATAATGGCTAATTTGAGAAAATAAAGGTCGAAATATTCTGTAAAAAAAAAAAAGGTAGCTGAATAGAGGAATTGATTACCAGCTTTTTTCTTCCAAAGCAAATGCGTTATATGTTATCCAATCTTGCAACAGTACTGTAGATCGGAAACAAATCAACGTCGCATCATCTTCTATGTTTTTTTCTGCCATCTATAATATATCTTGATTACGTTTTGGTACAAAGGCTAGACGATAATCCGAAATATATATAAAACGAGTGGCCAAAGCATGGTGGAAACGTGTCCAATATTGATAATGGGTGAATATTTATTCCCCATGCATCAATGTTTATGGAAAAATCGGACCTGGATAACTGAATCGCCGCTGACCGAAATTTATAGTTTTGTCTAGTAAAATGTGAAAAAGAAATAAAGATACATGCAAGTGTAATGAATATGAGAGCTACTGGTTTAGTTCCCTTATTATAACTTTCACATTGACCCACTGTAACTTTTTTTTTTGACGATTGATGTAAACAAAAAGATAAAACATGTCAACTATATATACAATCTACTATTTATAAAATTATATAAATAATACTTGTTTCTAATAAATAACAGTTTTTTCTTTTAAATAGTAACCATGGTTTTAGCTTTGCATGGCTATAATTAAAATCCCATTGACGTTTCGTAGTTAATCTCTAGGATCTCCTAGTCGAAGCATAGATATTGAGAAACTTCAAAATACACCTTATAGTATAAGAAGACGGGAACATCCATACTCAATTTGGCTTTCTTTAACATATATGCGTCAAGATATACTTCATTTAGGCTGTATGGTTTAATTTTTGTTTTGGAATTACAAACATATATCAAAAGCATTTCAATTTTATAGAGGAAAAATACTCACATAGTTAATTCTCATTGGCCCCGAGGTCAAACCTCCACCGGCCTATCCCACCTAGGTTTTTGAATTTCTCTATCAATTCCATTACCTTTTCACTGTGAGTACATTTACACACAAAAAAGCATATATGAAGGAGGATTTAGCTGTTGAAACAGCATAATTAGATATGTATCGTTATATGTCATACAAATTAATTAGTCTACTTAGTACGTGTATATCAAACTATAACACATCACGTAGTCCGTAGATGCATGCAATATACTATCAAATAAAGGAAAAAGGAAGAAGAATAACATCCTTTGGAGAATATTCACCCATTATCAATATTGTGGTACTTAAACAACTCTGAACATAATGGTGAGCTAATGGTCGAGACGCAGCCTTTAAGGCGATCGATAATTACAATCTTTGTCTTCGTGAGGCTTGCGTGTTAAGTTAAAGACAGTCCTTCTTTGACATACTCGTCGAACTTCTCTAGCACAGCCACCATTTTTGAGAAGTCTGGCCGCTTTGACGGATTCTCTGACCAACACCTCTTGATAAAATGAGCTAGAGCGCAGGTTGACAGCTCCTTGGGAATGGCGGTCTCTCGTTCTGCCCTTTGAAAAAAACACCGAAAATTTTTAAAACTCTTGCAGCCTTCTTTAGCTTCCTCTCTTTCAGGTTTGATCTCTAGAAATGATTTACTGAATCATTGATTTGGAAATCTAAAACAAAATCATGTGTTGTTGAATCCTTAATTATAAAACTGTCGTTGAATTACTAGTTGAAATCATGTGTTATTACAGTAGGATTTCAAAATCCATAATATATTCTAAAATGGATTTGAAAGTGAATAATATAAAGATTCAAAATCCATATATCATTTATCAACATAACAATCTATTAAAAAAATAAAATCTGATCATAATTTACAAATCTATAAACTAATTAAAGTTTTCTTCCAATTTCAATATTTCTTACGGCAGCATATTTACATGTCCTTTATCTAGGAATCCAACAATAAGTTAGTAAACCAATATAACTCCTGATTTTAACTAGTCTTTATAAATTAATAAATGAATAACATAAAAGGTATGAATAATTGCAGCGGTTGGGTTGAATAAATTCATCTGTAGATTAACCCACTTTTTATTTATCCTTCAGCTAACATATTTTGTAGTGTTGTAGTCTAAAGAAAATAGAGACACAACTATAGCAGACCAATTACACCCCATTTTTACACACAAATAAAATTGGACTAGTTTAATCTACAGACGAATTCGTCTCCCACACCCTACCGGGTAACCATTGAAAGCAATAATCTTTTGGAAAAAATATTAAAATCAAGATTTAATAAACTGTGATATTACTAATTAAAACTTTGGTATTCGTAAAATCTATGAACCAAAAAAACCTTTAAACTTCATTAATCAATTTATAGAAAAGGTGCCCCAACTATTTCCCGGTGTGGGAACCCAATTGTTGGAGCGCAAATCAATGAGATTCTGAACCACAAATGCTGATTGCAAAACCAACCGAGGATGGTTTAACAAATTCTTTAAACGTTTGAAACACTCATCGTTGGTCTGTCTATGATGTGCAGGACCGGCCCTAATGCTTTAGGGGTGGGACGGGCCTGATGATGTGGAGAAAGAGACTAGCTGCTTCGAGTTTCTCCTTTGATGGACACATTTTCTTATCATCCCCCAACAGCTCCTGTATAATAAAAGTAAATTCAGTTATACAAACCTAAGCAAAACATGACTTTCAAAATTACGTAACATATCTTAAGTTAACCTTAATAATGCGCTTAACTATCGATTGAGTAACCATCCTCAGCTTAAAAAGCTCACCAACCAAACGAAGATTTCCTAGAGTCCGGAGGTTCGACAATATTTCCTTGTCCTCCCGTTCATCCTTATGATCTGGCGAGTTCAGCTTTCTAATCTCCTCACTCAAGTCGTCAGTTCCCTCAAACACGGTTTGACATAAATTCAACAAAATCCTCTTGAATGTGAACATCTCACTTTTTCCATGCTTTGCATGAGGAAAGCTAGGGAGTTTGTCATGTATATCATAGCACAACTGAGCGTACATAGGACAAAAGGTCGGCTCAAGAACAGCTTTGTCGAATATAAGGGTCACCATATCCTACAGATGAACCCATGAAAGAAAAAGGTTAACTAATCAGCCATTATGACATAACGAAACAAGATACGTAAAGAACAGGTAGTAAACCGAAATTCACTATATATAGTTTGATTATAATATATATATACAAAAAATTAAATATCTTTTGTTCTTCAACAAAAGTTTCCAAACAAACTAAAAAATCCATATTTTAAAACCAAACCAAAAAAAAAAGATTGGGTGATGGTTCAGATTATTCTCATAGTTAAATAAATCTAGTATACTTATAAATAAACTAAAAAATTAAACTTGATATGTGCCTATAAGATGAGACCATGCACCTCCAATATCTCAAATGTGATGCAAGTGTTGATAAGTTGGCTCTTCAGACGACTATATTTCTCTTCAGCTAGTGAGCTCATCATCCTGGCCAAACAAAGTATAAAAGCTAAATCTTTTAGATGTTTGCATACGTACAGAAAAATAAAATAAATCGATGCTGATTTGAGAAGTCAAAATCAAAGTCTATATATCACAAAATTTCCTACAAAAAAAAGAGTAGCTGAGGGAGGAATCAATTACGAGTTTTTTTCTTCCGAAGCCCATGCTTTGAATGTTATCCAATCCTGCACCAATATTGCAGATCGAAAACTAACCAACTTAGCATCTTTCATGTTTTTTTCTGTCATCTATGATCGTTGTACTTGTACGTTTTAAAGCTAAGACTAGAAGAGTCTAAAATATATAAGAAATGAATAGCCAATGCATGGTGGAAACGATTCCAAAACTGATAATGGGTGAATGTTCCCCATGCGTCAATAATGCTAATAAATAACCGGACCTAGAAAACTGAATCGTCGGTAACCGAAATTCATACTTCTAATAAACTGACGTTTTGGCATTTCTAAACATATTAAAAAAAGAATTTGATTTTTATTTATAAATTAATTTATAATTATTTTTGGTAAGTAAAGAAAGAAAAACCATTAAATAACATGCCTTGTGAGAAAAAAAAAAAAAATATTTTAGTTTTTAAATCTATAAAATCAATATTTTAAGAACAAAAATAAATTATAGAACATCAATCTATTAAAAACAAAGGGATTAGTTTTGTCTTTGAAACTAGTTGAATAGTGACATTTTATACAAATGAATTAAGTGGATACTAGAGTTGCTTTTGCTTTTTTTTTTTAAACAAACATATGCTTCATTTCATTAAAACAAAACACAACATACAAAGTAAGAACCATAGTTTAAATTACAACAAAAATAGACAATCCCGAAAATCAATACAACAAAGAGATAAAAGTAAATAAGGGTTATTGAGATTATAGGTTTGAGATCTATGAACCAAATCCTAGTAAAAGTTTTGGAACCTGTGAGGTCAAGCAAAACAATGCATCTTCCAAAAACAAGTCGATGGAAGAGAAGGTGGCCACTGTCTTGGATTGAAGAACAAGCGGCGTTGAAAAAGCCAAAGCTAAGAAACTCACCGGAGTGAGGATCTCTATTCGAAGAAGAGCTTTGCCAAGGATTTGAGCAGGGTTGAAAATGTTATGGTTGAGGAAAATATAGAGTTGAATGAGAAAGTATTAAAGTCCAGTGTGAAACTCTGGAAGATATAATGGGAACATGAAGATACATCAGTAATCACAGCGCCATAGGATCTGGATCATAATGCCAAGTTTTTTTACGCTTCTGACTTAAAAGAGCAGAATCACTAGGTAGATGTAGATCTAAAGAATATTATTCTTCAACGTATCGTCTACTTGATTGTAACATGCAGGTAAATCTAAAATATTTTGTTTTCGTAGAATAATACAACACCAAAAGTCTGTTTCTCTACACTTAAATATTATTTTATTTTGTAACTTCCTTTAAAATGAGAGACCAATGATTAATAAGTATAATTTATATAACATACAAATTAATTAGCCTAAATACGTGTTTATCAAATCATAACATCACATAGATGCAATATACAATCAAATAACTAGTGAAAGAAAAAGAAGAATTGTAACTTTGGAATGAGATCAGGTTATAGATACTTAAAAACAACTTTGATCTACTATGCATTTACAGGAACAGAGGAAGAAGTAAATGGTGAGCTAATGGTCGAGACGCAGCCTTTAAGGCGATCTAGAATTGCGTTCTTTGTCTTTGTGAGGCTTGCGTGTGACGTCAAAGGCAGTCCTTCTTTGACACACTCGTCGTACTTCTCTAGCACCGCTACTATGTTTGAGAAGTCTGGCCGCTTCGATGGATTCTCTGACCAACACCTCTTGATTAGGTGAGCTAGCGCGGGTTGACAGCTCGCTGGCAATGGTGGTCTCTCGTTCTGCCCATTTATTAAAAAACCAAAAAATTCAGTAACTTGTATCCCAAGATACCAAAACAACAATCTTTAATCTTAATCACGAACGCTTCTTCACGGTGGTATGAATAAAGACTGACCTTTTCAGCGACTGCGAATGCGGCTTGCACGGGAGTCATACCTTGGAACGGAAGCAATGCAGTGGTGAGTTCCCATAGAACGATGCCAAAGCTATAAACATCGACTTTTCTAGTGTAAGGCTTCTCTTTGATCATCTCTGGAGCCATCCATCGATACGTTCCCATATTACCCTTGGCCTCTCTGCATTGCGTCTCAAGACAAGAAGTCCCAAAGTCTGCAACTTTAACCCTCATTTCGTCATTCAAAAGCAAATTGTTGGACTTTAGGTCTCTATGGATAACACCTTGTGAGTGAAGATACTCCATTCCTCTTGAGATGTCTAGGGCCAGTCTGAGTACAGTCTCGATCGAGAGCGAGTAAGGCTCTTTCTTGTTTAGGTACATTCGGAGGTTTCCTTGTGACATGTACTCTGTTATTATGCAGTATACCGGCGGTTTCTTGCACGCTGCTATGAACTATATACCAAAATAAGAATATAATTAGTGAAACTCTCATAATACAAAACAAATACAAAGGTTAGAGAGACATATGTTCTAAAGACAAAATCTTTGCTCTGTTTTTTCTTTTTGTTCTCCCACCAAGATTGTAAATCTTTATAATGAAAGGTTTTACACTTTGAGAATAAGATGAAGAATTCAAACCTGAACGATGTTAGGGTGGAAGAGACGAGAAAGCAGAGCAACCTCGGACTTAAATTGCTGTTCGAGCTTAGCCCTTGTCTCTTCTTTGTGTGTTGGGATCCTCACCATCTTCACAGCGACGGCTCTTTGTTTGTAGATCCCTCTGTAAATTCTCGAGTGTGCTCCGGAAGCAAATTTGTTTCCGATAAAGAGCTGAGAAAGATCTGCAGTCCATTCTTCTCTTTCGCCTTTAGATGCTTCCCATGTCTCCACGTTCTCGGACTCGAGGATCATAGACCAAGATTCCATACTGTCGAATCTCTTCTTCTCCATCGTCTCTGCTTCTGCATACCGGTTGGTTTTGGAGGAAGACGGGTGAGAGGGTAAAGGTGGGAGGGAAGGCTCTGGTGGTAACTTGGATCTTAGAGACCACCGTATACGAAACGGATTGAAACATGAACTAGACATGGTAAATCAAGTAGAAATTTTTTTGCTTGGAACACAAGGTAGGTTTTGAAAAGCAGAGGATCTTAGGGTTAAAGATGTGTTAATCTAGGTATTTCCTTCTGAAAGTATGAATAGATTTCAGGAAGTGCATGAACTGATTCAAAAACATGGGTTCGATAGGATCTCCCGAGAATTTAGCCGCCGTGTCATTAATTTTCTCGGGGAAACAAAAACAAAATCAGGGAAAAAAAGAGAAAACGAAACCAATTAACAAAGAAGTTTTGAAAACAGAGGAGACTTAATGTCAAAAGGATGAGACTTTTACAGGAAGGAAGCAGAAACAAAGAAGGAAACAAATGGGTTTGATCATATTCTGTTTTTTTTCTTTTCTTTGCCTAGTATAGAAGAACAATGATGAAACTTTCCGGGAAACTTTTCCGGGGGAAAAAGGACACGAGAAGAAAGAAAAGCACCAGAAAGTTTTGGATACAAGTTGAGTTTTGGAAGTTGAAGAAGAAACCAAGTGAATAAGGAACGGATCCAAAGTATGAAAGAGATTTTCAAAGGTTTCTCGTGATTGCTTCGTTCAAAAGTTTGCCTTTTAATAGAGAAAGAGTTATATTTATAGATATACTTTTTCTCTTTGAGAACAAAACAAAATCGTGTTCAGTTCGTGTTTAGTTTAGGAGTATATTATACTGTCTCGTCATCGTAGTCAATGCCAATGGTAACGAGTCGCCAAGATACCGACTTAAGTTGCTTCATCTTATTGGCTCGATAATGATAAACTAAAAGAAAAAATAAACACTAGGATTTATTTGGATATAATTTGATAATTTCCGATTACATTTACGCTTATTTACACAAATATATCTCAAGGAACCATTCTTATCCAGTTATCTTATATTTTATAAAAACAAAAATGTATAAAATTATAGATGAAAATAGAGTTCAGAATAGTCAAAAAGATATTGTTTTTGTTGAATAACGTAGTCACCTAGAAAATTACATATGGTATGGTATTTATGAACTTCTGATGAAAGAAAAAAAACCGTTAAGACTGTATATAACTATATATAGTTCCAACATCAGATTTATTTGGTATTTTTTTATCAAAATTTTGTTAAGATGAAATATACGTTTGTAACTTTACATAAATTTACTTTATTTTCTTTTTATCATCGGTTAGTTATATACATTGAATTGTTTTAGGAGATCCAATAAATGAAAAAGGTTCGTGATCCATTCACACCATGAATCCTTTTGTCGGCTCCATTCCATTGCATGGATCCAACACTAGTACACTAGTGAAAATAAAAACAAAAAAAGTTAGGGAAGATATGTGATTACAACATATCGTAATACAAAACGACCAAACCATATACTTATCTCGATCATTGTTGTTTAATTTATAGTATGATAAAATGAAATCATATCAGAATTAAAAAAACACTATTATTAGCAGCTTTTAATCTCTGTAACCATTATTTTCCCCTTAAATCATATAATAAAAGATGAAACAAGACCTATCATTCATATATTTCGTTTATAATCTATTTCATACAAAAATTATATAAAACTTTACTTTATGTAGTTAAATTTAATGATTTGGCAATGTGTGAGAGTTGAAGCAACTGTGCAAAGGAAAGCGAAAAATATTTACATCTGTACTTGGCGACAAAATATATTTGTGAAACAAAACAATCCGTGAATGAGGCAATTCGATTGCCTTTTCGTACTAAATAATTTAAATCTTACAGATCATACAACATGTATATTACCAAGTGGATTCCTACACGTGGCAGTGTCTTAACGGAACCACGTGGAAGCTGACTAGCTGTAGAAGCGATCCAGACCAAGGAATTATATTATCTAGGCGGGCATAAATAATTCTCAATTTGGGCTAACATTTATAGGCCCATTATCTTACATCTTCGTGTTTCACTTTACACTCGAATCCAACGGCCCAGAACTTCGTGATCTCACGAGTTAGTAAAATAATAGAGAGACAGAGAGAGCAACAAGTAGAGCTAGGGTTTCTAATTTTTCAAAACCCCCTCACTGTGGCTCATCTTCTTCTACTTCCCTTAAAGCATTCAACTTTATCTGAATTTGAACATTTCCTCCTCTTTCATTTCTCTTCATTTCGATCTGTAAGCATCTGGGTTCCTCCCTTCCTCCATCTATTCATCGGATTTTGGGTTAAAGTTTGAAGCTTTTTTGGGGAAGGAGTTGAAAAATGGGGAAATCTGGAGGAAGGAAGAAGAAGAGTGGTGGCGGTTCGAATTCGAATTCGAATCAGGTGAATTCATCTGAAGCATCTTCAGGATTAGCCAAACCGTCAACGACTGTAGTTAACGGCGGTGTTGATTTCGACGCTTCGGTATTCTTGAAACGAGCACACGAGCTTAAGGAAGAAGGTAATAAAAAGTTTCAAGCAAGAGATTACGTTGCTGCTCTTGAGCAATACGAGAATGGGATTAAGCTTATTCCTAAGAGTCACCCAGATAGAGCTGTGTTTCATAGCAATAGAGCTGCTTGTTTGATGCAGATGAAACCTATTGATTACGAATCTGTTATCTCTGAATGTTCCATGGCTCTTAAAGCTCAACCTGGTTTTACTCGTGCTTTGCTTAGAAGAGCTAGAGCTTTTGAAGCTGTTGGCAAGTTTGATTTAGCTGTTCAGGATGTTAATGTTTTGTTGGGTTCTGATCCTAATCATAAGGATGCTGGTGAGATTTCTAAGCGTTTGAAAACTGCTTTGGGTCCTCATCAAGATTTGCAGAGCCGTCCTTCACCTGCAGCTCTTGGTGCTTCTGCTGCGTTAGGTGGTCCTATTGCTGGACTTGGTCCTTGTTTACCTTCTCGTAATGTTCACAAAAAGGGAGTTACTTCTCCTGTTGGGTCTGCTTCATTGCCTAATGCTACTAATGGTAAGGTAGTAGAGAAGTCACAGGTGGTCAGTCCAGTGACTGAAAATGGCGGTTCTGTTGTGAGTAAGGGGCAGGCGTCGAGAGTTGTGTTGAAGCCGGTTAGTCATTCTCCGAAAGGTTCCAAGGTGGAGGAGTTGGGTTCTTCATCTGTGGCGGTTGTTGGGAAGGTTCAAGAGAAGAGGATTCGGTGGAGGCCGTTGAAGTTTGTTTATGATCATGACATAAGGTTGGGTCAGATGCCTGTGAACTGTAGGTTTAAGGAACTGAGAGAGATTGTGAGCAGTCGCTTCCCGTCTTCGAAGGCGGTTTTGATTAAGTACAAGGACAATGATGGAGATTTGGTGACTATTACTTCTACCGCAGAGCTGAAGTTGGCGGAGTCTGCTGCTGATAGTCTTTTGACTAAAGAGCCTGAGACTGATAAATCTGATTCTGTTGGGATGTTGAGATTGCATGTTGTTGATGTGAGTCCTGAGCAAGAGCCGATGTTGCTTGAGGAAGAGGAGGAAGAAGTGGAAGAGAAGCCTGTTGTAGAAGAAGTCGTATCATCTCCTACCGAGTCAGTTTCGGAAACAGAGATCAACAGTGAGAAGACGGATAAGGAAGTTGAAAAGGAGAAAGCGAGTTCTTCTGAGGATCCTGAGACCAAGGAACTGGAGATGGACGACTGGTTGTTTGATTTTGCTCATCTCTTCCGCACTCATGTTGGTATTGACCCTGATGCTCATATTGACTTGCATGAGTTGGGAATGGAACTTTGCTCAGAGGCGCTTGAAGAAACAGTGACAAGCGAGAAAGCTCAACCACTATTCGATAAAGCTTCCGCTAAGTTCCAGGAAGTTGCTGCGTTAGCTTTCTTCAACTGGGGAAATGTTCACATGTGTGCTGCTAGAAAGAGGATTCCTTTAGACGAATCTGCAGGAAAAGAAGTGGTTGCAGCACAGCTTCAAACCGCTTACGAGTGGGTGAAAGAGAGATACACATTGGCAAAGGAGAAATATGAACAGGCTCTCTCAATCAAACCAGATTTTTACGAGGGTTTGCTTGCATTAGGACAACAGCAGTTTGAAATGGCGAAGCTACATTGGTCTTACTTGCTAGCTCAGAAGATTGATATCTCAGGTTGGGATCCGTCAGAAACCTTAAACCTCTTTGACAGCGCAGAGGCGAAGATGAAAGATGCTACAGAGATGTGGGAGAAGCTTGAAGAGCAGAGAATGGATGATCTTAAAAACCCGAATTCGAACAAGAAAGAGGAAATCTCAAAGAGGAGAAAGAAGCAAGGTGGAGATGGGAACGAAGAGGTTTCAGAGACAATCACAGCTGAGGAAGCAGCAGAGCAAGCGACTGCAATGAGATCACAGATCCATCTGTTTTGGGGAAACATGCTGTTCGAAAGATCGCAAGTTGAATGCAAAATCGGAATGGATGGTTGGAATAAGAATCTTGATTCAGCTGTTGAAAGATTCAAACTTGCAGGTGCTTCTGAAGCTGACATAGCAACTGTTGTCAAGAACCATTGTTCCAATGAAGCTGAAGCTACTGAAGGAGGAAATGAGAAAAAGGTACCTGCACCTTGAAACCCTTAATTCTTTAACAAGATATCTGAACTCAAGAGCTATAAAACAGAACCCGATTCTCGCATTATGACTGGAAAATGAACCCTGGAAATGTAGACTGCTGGATCTTGCTTGATTTGATGATTCAGAGATGGTTCTTTCATGTTTGTCTTCTTCACCTCAAAGGTGATAAATTTTCCTGGGCATTTGTTAGATAAATTTGTAAACTCTGTTTAAGTTTCAACCTTTTTAAGCTTTGTGTCGTGTTTGCTTTGGTGATTGATTTATTATGAACTTGCTTCTTCTTATCTAATGATAAAAAGCTTATTAAGCTTCATGAGTGTTAGAAGTTATGAAACAGAGTGTTCCTGTTCTTTACCTTGATTTGATGATACTACACACATTAGAACTCTTAGAAATCGGATTATTATTATTATTATCGTCTTCCATAAACATAAACACCCCACACTTTAAACACACCAATTGACCAAACAATTAATCACCAGATTATTAGTTATGTAAACACTAATACCAGTCTGAACTTATTGACATAACATAACACAAACTCATCCTTCTTTCTTCTGTTTCACTTAAAAACCTCAAATCCGTGATTTAGAAAGTCTCTACGGCTGCTGTTGGAGTCAATTCTGTAACTGCAGAAGCATTCTTCATCGCCTCGAACCGTGGCTCCTTTGGCTGAAACTTGACCCCTGCATACAGCTTCATGTAGTCATCAAAGACGAAACTCGGGTAGTCGGAATCTTTCTCGACGAGTGATGTAGCTGGAGAGATCTCGGCATCGCTTGCCGGGTTATAGAACGATGCAATGGACATTCTGTTTCCTTCTTTTTGAGTCACCACACGGTGCATCACACTCTTGTACTTGCCGTTGGTTATCACCTACACTCAATCAAGATTATTATACATAATTCAGGTTAAACCAAAAATCTCATCAAACCGAGACTAAACCAATACTCAATTTCAATACCAAAACATTGGTTTTGAAAAATGTAGTGTGAACATGACTTACCTCAAGTTGGTCACCAAGATTAATGACAATGGAGTGGTTGAGGGGAGGAACATCAATCCAGTCACCATCTTTAAGAAGCTGGAGACCACTGACCTTGTCGTCTTGAAACAACAAGATGATGCCTCCTGCATCAGTGTGGGCCCTAAGACCTTTGATCATCTCTGGTTTAGGACATGGTGGATAGTTGCTCACCTTTGTCCCAAACGTTGGACCTTTTGTTCCACGAAACGCTTTCTTCAAATACCCTTTCTCCAACCCTAGGTTCTCACACAATAGATCCAACAAATCCTCAGCAAGATTCTCCAATCTCTCCCCAAAGTCTTTCATGGCCGTCCTGCCAAAACAAAAAACAAATAACTTTTTTACTACTTCAACTGCATATATTACATATTTTACCTTTTTTCAGTATGCAAGTATCTCAGATGTGAGTTTCTAAGTAAAATAATGTTTTTTACCCAATAAAATATCACAAAAGTAATAAAATCTGAACTCATGCATGTGAGAAAATATATTCTAAGGTAAAGTGGTAAAGTGGATTACTGAAATTTGGTTTAGTGAAATCTATGATTATTATTTTATAGAAGATATCAAAACTCATATATTGTTTTTATTTTATTTGTGTTAAAAAGAAAATAAATTATGATGTACCTGTATTCATCAGACATATCAGAAAGGTCACTGAGATTTGATTGAGGGAGGTGACGAACATAGAAAGTGCTTTCCCAATCGACATCTTCGACTTCTGTCTCAAGTTTATCCAAACCTTTGGACTTGAGCATGTCATTGAACTTTTGTTCCTGATATGTTTTGTAATGTCCCTTTGTCATCTTCTCGATCTTGTCCATTAAGTCATGTGGTATTCCATGGTTCATTATCTGAAAGATTAAATTAATTAACCCCAAATTAACAAAAAAGAAGTTCCACATTCCCACTAAGAGCTAGCTATAATCAAACATGACTTATGCATGTACCTCAAAGAAGCCCCAGTTTTCACAAGCTTCATTGATTAAAGCCATGGTTTGGTCTCTCTCTTCACCATCGAGCTTGGACAAGTCTACCACTGGAAACTTCATGTTCTTCTCCATCTTCCTCTCTCTCTCTCTTTTCTTTGAAAGTACTCTATTTGAAGTTGCAAGTTGTGTGTTGGTTGATTGCTTTGATGTGAGACTTAGTGAAGGAGAGAAGGTTGCTATTTATAGGCGCAAATGAGGGAAATTTGGATTTAAAACAAAAATAAATATATATAAAAAATGTAAGAAAATATGTGATAGTCATAGTCATAGTCATAAGATAAGATGTATAATTGTTTCATTCAAATTGATATAAGAAAAAAGAAAGAAGAAGTTAAAAGTAAAAGAAACAGGAGTTCGTGGAGCATGTATGTGAGCACATCTATCGTGGACCCCTACCCTCTCCTTTCTTTTTGAGATTGATTCATTTGGCATTTTCCTTTTGGGGTCTCTCTTTATATGCACTTCAATTGGTTTCTTTTCTCTTCCCACTTTTGAATTATAAAATTGGTAAGAATTAGAATGGTTACAAATAAGAAATTTGCATAGGAATCTTCAAATATATTGAGATAGCTCTAAATTACAAGTCTATTTGAGCCATCTTTCACGTCATAAGTTCAAAACCAAATCAAAGAATAGTTTATTACAAAGTACGGAGACTTGTTCAATCACTTGCATTTTTCATCTTCAAGATACAAAACTTATTTTACATTTTTTTGAAACTGCCTTCTTCAAACTGTTGTAATATGTTACTTTGCCATTCATATCAAATGTGTAACGCTTTCTTTTAATTTTGGCTTTGTTTTATTTTCACATGCAGCTTTTTTGACACATAGTCTGTTATCTCGTAAAATTCGTTTACATTTGTCTATTTCATTACTCATCACCATAAATTTGTCTTGTGTATTTTATTTTGTTTTGTATATTTATTGAAACTTATCTTTTGAGATTATCTATAATAAAGTTGTGTTAGAATACCCATGCCACTTGTTCTATCTTTTTTTTTTGTTCTTTTGATATATAAAAGTTGCATGTGAAAATAAAACAAATCTTAAATCAATGATAATAAACGATGATAATGATAGCATGTTGTATATCATTTTCCGAAAGTAGTTCTTGCAAAATAGTTTTGTTAGATAAAGCCATAAAGGATGCAAAACAAATTAGAAAGCATATACAATGGGATATTAACTATCAAATTTTAACATGGTGGCTTGTTTGATATATTCTTGCTTCGCCACCTTTTGATATATCAATTCATCTTTAAGTTCCTCCACACTTTGGAGGAATACTACGTTGATCTGATGTTTCATAATTAAAGTATATAAGTCAAATAATCATATACAGAATTAAATTTATCGAATATTCCAAAACTCCATTTTGAAGGTAAACAAATGGTACACAAACCATAAATATTACTTCTTTCTTTTCACTTAATTAAAACCTTTTTTCTAACTCAATAATGCACCCAAATATATAACAACCGTAAGCCGTCGTACGTATATAAAATGTAAAATGTTATTACGTAATTAAGTACTATTGAATACAAAATGTCTCTTTCACTCTCTCCCTAATCCCTATCTTCGTAAAAACGTTGACCAGGTGAGAACGAAGACTCCGGTCGTGGCTGCTACCTACTTTTCTCTTTGGAAGATCGTAGACTCCATTCATGCGCGTTATAACTTTTTTATTTTTAAATGATTTTCTAAATTTGGATACGCATGATTATGAATAATATTTATAGATCTTGATTAAAGTTTGGTTCGAGAATAGAAAGAAGTTTAAAGTGTGTATTCGAAACAGTTTAATATAGTATTCGTAATTAATCATGTATGTGTACGCACATAATCTATAATTTGATTAGTGATTACCAAAAGATGTAATATGGTGGATACAACAGCAACGAGAAGCAAAAAAATCAACATAAATTGTATGAGTTTAAATGTGGATTTGGCTTCAGAAGACACATTGAAGATCTCTCAACCACCAATGTTCCCCTCTACCCTATATATTTACTACTTCATGCGAGTTTGGTTCAATCTTTTTTGTTCAATTTAATCCTTTTTTATATTTTTGTATAGAATATTCTGTATCCATTTAAATTCAGAATAAGATTACCCAAAAAATTAATTATACGTAAAGAATATTTTGTTGATCTCGTGTATATAGATTGAGAGCTATACTATTAAACGTTTTCGATAGTATAAACGAGCGCAAATTAACGTGTAATGTTCACCGACTGACTTCTTGGTAATTTTGAAATTAATCCAAAAGTCAATAGGTGTTGATAAAAGATGCTTTTCCGCATCTCTCTTGATTTCTTCTCGTGAAAAATGTTTTAAGAAAAATGTTGCTTCACTACAACAGAACTAGCAAAGTAAAGCTTATATATTTTTTTATATATACGTCTTTAGTTTTCCTTTCTCGAATCAGACTATTACTTGTCTTTTGTCATTGCCGACTACTTTTATAATGCGGATCGTGTTTATGCATCTACTACTACAATCATGCATATGTACGTGTCTGCTGGAACATTAATACCTTACGAAAAGAAAAACAATGAGACGCTAGTAAAGTAATAACAGTCGTTATTGGTTAAGGAAAATAAAATGTTTCTAAAAATTACATTCCCCAAACTCTTATTCAATAGTGTCCGCTCAATATTCTCCGGCATCAAGTCTAGTCATAAGTCAACTTATGTACATGAAATTTTATCGATTTATTAATAAATTCATATTAGTCTTCCTCCTTGACGTTAGCTTCAATCACAAATTTTTATATTGTGTTAAGTGTCTGCTAGACATCAATTGACGATTAATAATAAACGTAATAAGATGATCTTGACCTTATAAATAAACGTAAATGAGACATCAGAATTTAGTTGGCCTTTATTAATAAATTGATGACGAAGAATCTACAAAATCTCTTTCTTTATTCCTTTAGAGGTCAGAGTTTTTTTGGTCAATTGGTTATACTTACGAGTTACGAGTGGTTGAAAGCATAGCGTACGACAAATCAAATCACACAAATTAGGTTATATCACAAGAGGAAATGTAACAGGTTCATGAACTTCCTATATATTTCGTTTTTTTTTTTTGAATTATTCATTTACGTCACGATTTAGCATAATATTAAAGTTAATATATATGCATTTCTATATCTCTATAAAGCACGAGGGTAATATTGAATAATGGGAATTTTTCTTTTTCGAAATATTCGGTTTACTTGAAAGAGATATGATGCAAAGTTAGAAATATATCATTCTATGTTAGGTGAATATTGTATAATTTCTTAAGAAAATTTATTTGTGCTTTGGATGCTAGTATTACATTTAGTAACGTACTTTAATCGATGAAAACCCTTCCCATTATTAACACAAAAGAAGATTAACCATAAAAAATGGTTTCTATGCAATTAGAACATTCTGTGTTAGTTAACCATGGGTTTAATCATTCATACAAAAAAAAAAAGTAACCATGAGTTTGAAATATGTCGTTTTCAATTCTAGTGCTATTAATTAGTTAAAATTTGTAAAGGTTTTTAAAAATATAATATTAGCTAGATTAGTTTTACAAAAAGATCCGGAGTGCAATCTGAGAGTTAACAGATTCCTGTTCGTTTGAAAGTCGCCGGCGACCACAACAAGCGACTGAAAATCCTTCTTTCTTTCCCTTTTTCAGTCGCTGGGTTTTTTTTTTGATGGAACTTCTTCCCCAGATTTTCTGTCGCTGATGTCGCTGGATTTTCTGGCGATTGATTTTCAGTCACAGCGATTCTAAACTCCTTCTCTCTCAACTGAAAACAGTCGCTAGTTTCAGATTTGTTTCTAATTTGAGTAAAAAAACAGTTAATTTTTATGTCGCTGGATTGAATCGCTAGCGACCTGCAAAAGAACAGGGCCTTATCACAATTTGTCGATTCATTACAATCAAAATATACCGATACAAAGTGATTCTAACACATGATTAGGAATAACGAATGACTTCTTTTGATCTTTAAACAAAGAGTGATCAAGCATGGATTTCGCATCTTTTTTAACAGTACATATTATTTTACTTTAGTTGTGACAAGATTCTTGCTTAGGGAATAAATTAGTATGTGAACATATAATATGTTAATTGATACGTTTAATTATTGTAATGGTCACGTTGATTAGGTTATCCATTCTTTTTGATCAAGAATTTATTCTTCATATTTTATGTAACACTTGATTAGATTAACTGGTTGATCCCTGGCTGCTTTCTTTATAGTATAGGATTTAAATATTGTCTTATTGAGGAACATTTATTTTAATATTAAGGTTCTTACATATTTAAGGTTCCATCAATATCAATCAATGAACACAGTAAGGATACTTATATATGGCCGCTCTTCAAAATTGTCTTGAGTTCAATATATTGTACATGAATCTAAATTACAATAACAAGAGTTAACAACTAACAAACAGGGTCCTTGCTTAAATAGTGGTGTTTTACATACTATATACCATGGTTGAATTTGCAAATTAACTTTCAATATTTGTGATGGTTGAAAGTTTATATTCTGATATTGGTTTCGTGATTAACCGATGTTGGTTCAATAATGTGTATGTGATATCTTCTTGTCTATTGATTCTTTGAAAGAAAATGTTAAACCAAAGAAACAAAGTTTTCCTTTACGTAGCGTCGACGGCTTAATGATGTGTTGTTTGGATGTTATGATTCTATGATAGTAACCTAAATTTTTCTGTCACAAATACTATGAAAATGGATCCTAGCCTAGTCTACCTAGAGAAATATTAAACCAAAGATCCAAAATTTTATAATTACAAAAAGACATATTTTTGCCTATTTTTTACAAGATCTTAATTTGCACTTATCTAGTGCTGAGCATTTTGAGCAAAGATTGTGTGAAGAACCAAAATGACTGTGGGTCCGCGAGCGCTCGGGATAATACCAAAATCACTAATATAAATAAAACTTTTGTATGAAAATGAAAACAATAAAACATTAACAAATCGAACTAAATGGATGGAAAAATGATAGAAATCAATACGAAGGACCAGCGCATGCTTGGAATAAATGATGACAGAGACAAAATGTGAAATTGTCGATCAACTTTTCAGCTTTGCAATTGCGGCCATTTTTCATATTGAACAAAGATAACGAAATAAAAATACCATTTTTATTTATTTTATGGATTAGTATTAGGCTATTAGCGATAGAAAGCTTCTTATAATTCGTTCGGACCAGATACTAGAGTATACGTAAAATATAGTCTTACCCAATCTCAAGACTCGAACTTGTGACTTTAAAACATATAGTATATTGTCTGTCACTACTCACTAGTAGATTTATATAGACCCTGGAAATTTTATTTGATCTTAGATTGTTTAGAGTTAATAGATTCTGTAAGCCTAATATCGACATTTAAGAGTCCAAGTCTAAGACCAAAGACATCCAAGCCCAGAAAAAAAATATCTTATAGATAGAGTTTACTTTAAACCATCTCCAATGGTTTTATCTATTTTTACTTCTAAAATAGAGGAACTCTATAATAGAAGTGACTTTTGCTCCAATGGATATCTCTATTTTTTCCTCTAAAAAAGAATATTTCATAAGAGATTCCTTTTTATTTTACTAGTAATACATTTTACTTATAAAAGTTGCAAACTAATCCATTTATTTTAATATTTATGAAACTTTCATAAAATTATGATATTATTTAAACTTTTAACATTCATAAATATTATTTAAATATCACATTTATTAAAAAAATACATTGGACAAATTTTTAGGGGTATTGGTGTATCCGAAAGTAATTTACCAAAATATTAAATAATTAGTCATTGTTGTATTAAAAATGATATTATGGTATGAATAAAACTAAAATATTCAAGTTATTTATATTTAATAAGATTTTGTATAACCCTCCACTTCATTAAATTATTATTAAACTATTTAAATATATATATTTTATTTATTTTGATCATAAATATAAAAATATTAAACGTTCAAGGACCATTTTATAAATAAAAAAGTTCTAGTCAACTATATGTAGCACAATTGGTTTATTCCCCCTAGATTGACGCCCCTAACCACAGTTCGATTCCCTCCTAATACACTAAAACAATTGTGAAGAGTGAAGTGATCTTAGTGCAGTGGCCAAAGATAAGTCTTTAATGCACAAGACACCATCACACCCGGGATCGAGTCCCGCTCCCTACGAATGTAGGGATTAGGCTAATGGACCGGCCTGTTGTGGTCCAATGGTTGACAAAGAAAAAAAAAGTTCAACTCTATTATAGAGGAAAAATAGAGTTCCTCTATATATAGAGGAAAAAATAGAAATCTTTATTATAAAGATAGAAATAGAGATGTGTTAGAGTAGATTTTACTCTAAAATAGAGTTAAAAAAACAAATATAGAGATGGGTTAGAGATCTACCTAAGTCTAATATAATTCGCCAATACGGAAATAAATAAATACGGTTTATTGTCACCAATCATCAGATTGATATGTAAAAGCTATACTTTTATTAGTTAGGTAATTTTGCAGTTACAGAAATAGAAATGATTGGAACTTTAGTAATATACCTGACATGGTTTCAAGCATTGCATGGCTTCAATAATAGTGTGTCTTCATTTTTTATTTTTCTGGCTTTTGGACTAAATTCTATGAATCTTACCCTTAAATGCTATAATTTGGTCTCGTGTCTTCCCTCTTTATGGCAAACTTGTGCGGCCTCATTTCTACCTCAATAATCATATCTTAGGTCTACCAGTAATCATATTTAGGTGAGATAAAATGTTGCTTATTTATGTGTTATCAGCGGTCCAGCAAGATATTTTGTGTTTATTTATTAACCTATGTGGATTTAGCAATGACCGAACTTGGTAGAACTCCTTTTATCCTTTCTCCTTCATTCTATATATAATTTCTTTTGGTTTTAATTTTAAATGTGAGAGAAGTATTTTTTTTCACCAATGCGGATGTAAGTAAAATCAAATCGGGAGTTTCTATTGTTTTTTTTTATATGTTTTCTTTTATGTAATATCAAGTTCCTCCCTCAAAATAAATATGGCGAACAAATTACAGGGGAGATTATCACCTTGTTGTATAATCCATAATCGTATCATTTGTTGAGTTTTTTTTCTTTCCATTGACTCTCTTTTTGAGAACATAATAAAAATAAAAATATTAGTGTGATCAGATCATAGGGAATTAGGGATGGATGTGTATCTCTGTGCTCTAGTTTTATTCATCTTTTCGGTTATATCATTTTATCGCTTAGACACATCAACGTGTAAACACAACTTTATCTAAATCAAACCACTTTACTTGGTCGCCATGATAAACTTATAATCATGAGAATGTGGGAAGAAATAATCTAAATGGTGGGATGGGGATGGTAAGATTGCCATTTTTGGAAAGGTGTGTTCCGTTAAATGTGTGCTGGTCCATGAGAGGGGACATATATAAGGTTTGTGCCAAATGGTTAACCATAAATGAGAGATGGGTTCATGAACATGGACGACATTGTCTCAACTTTATTTTGGAACTTGATGCACATGCCTTGTTCTCATCTATAAATTACATACATACACATATATGTATCTTACCTGGGTCACATCCATGACACATCTCCTCCCAGTAGCCACAAATAATACAGCACTCCCATTTGACATATCTATAGTCTTTATTACATCTAGAGATGTAAGATCGTATATATATTTTTTAATTATTAAAGTATATAACATCGTAGTTATTAAAATGTATTTTTATGTAACTAAGC
Organism: Camelina hispida; assembly: GCA_023657505.1. Lineage (NCBI taxonomy): Eukaryota > Viridiplantae > Streptophyta > Magnoliopsida > Brassicales > Brassicaceae > Camelina > Camelina hispida. The sequence goes on along the minus strand of CP094632.1, from coordinate 44,335,954 downwards.
TTAATACATATGAGGATACACTCACTTTCACGTACAATGCTAAATACCACGACAACGTAAAAGACATTTGAAATAGGAAAATAACGAACCAAACAGAATCTTCAACAATGTGGATGGTTGTACTTGTTCATACGATTTGTCTATTTACTTGTACCACATGTTGTATTTGAATCCAAATAGTTTACGTAAGGTACATATAATATAACCAGTAGCTCTCCGTCATGATGGTACATAAAATATCTGAATTTGACCCTAATTCCAGAATTTGATTTCGAATCCACCAAAAGTTAAAAGTTATGGTCTCAAAGGCATATATGTCTTTTGTTTTCTCTCAAGAGAAAGGGATAAATTTAGAATGGAATGTTTGTAATGTGTATGATAGAGATATGTCAATTAGTTTATATTCGATTTCTTGATAATACATATAAAATTTCCATCAGTAGATTGTCTTATGATTTTATGCATGAACTTTAGAATATTGTTGAAGCTTGACTAGATCATAATGCTTCATGATGTGATTTAACCTTAGCAACCCACTAAATAACACATAAATGCATTCATAATTTTCATACAGCCTAGATTCTCCTACACATATGCGTATAATTTCATGTAAGGTTAACATCACAAACTCATGTATGCCTCGGAGATAACCAATTCTCAAGTGATTATCATCATGTAGACTACTGCGTGAATAACCTCGACACTAGTGGACCATATATTCGATGAGGCCCAATAACTGACGATGTGCATAAACAGGCCCACACAGTCTTTATTATTTTATTTTTTTATCGGCCATTCCCTTCTTTCATTTAAAAGCCCATTTTAAATGGGTATTATACTTACCATCTCTGCAACTTGTTAGTTTTAGTTAAAGAAAGAAAAACCAACAAGCAATAATAGTATATCACTATCAAGTTAAGATGGACTCCAAATTTTATGAAATAAACTGATAAAGTTCTACGTGACAGCCTCTAAGGCTCTAACTGATTATTGTGTTTGACGAAAAACACAACAGAGATTATATATGTCGTCCAAATTGAATTATTGTTTTTGAAGTGAATAAGAGTAAAATTGTTACTTATTTTAATCATAAAATTCCTTCAAAAATATATGTTTTCTCGACAGTTCCGCTTAAATAACAGAAATAAAATATGTGATAAAAAAATATAAAAAAAAAAAACAAAAAAAAATTTCATATTTATTTATCATCTATATATTATTAAGAAAGATTCCAAAGACAAAAGATTACTGATAAATACTCTTTACGAAGAGTGTCATTTTAGCCTGAGTTTTTTTGTTTCAAATTATATTTTAAATTTTCAATGTAAAATTAAGGATAAATTTTTAACTTTAACTTCATATTTATTGAAAAATATCAAAAGTTAATTTTAATTTTAAAGGTATAAGAAATATTTTAATATGTTTTTTTAATTTGTGTGTAAAGTGTCAAAATGACATTTTATTAGGTAACAGATGAAGTATTTATTTATAACTAAAGGTAAACTTCCTTAATCATCTTTTTGTAACTAAACAATATAAATTATGCACAAAAGAAATCAAAAACATATCACCACCGTCGATCACATCAATCCAACGGATCAGAAGAATCCATAATTTGTTTTTCAGTAAAGATCCAGAACGTCAAATATCGAACGGTTACAAAGCGGACACGTCCCACGATTCGCCAAAATCTCTCTCGAACAAACTCTACAATACGTATGTCCACAGGGAATAAAAGCCGCACCTTTCTCTCTTCCCATACACACGCAACACACCGGATCACAACCCATCCACGTCGTCGTCGTCGTCAAATCACAACCGTCCGATTCCGCAAGCAACCTCATCAACGGTACTTTAGCAGCAACAACAACTGAAGTCTCCGCAGTCACGTGCGCTAATCTCTCCTCCGCTAAAGCCTCAGCAAGGTTCCTCGTCGTAGCTCCACGTTGCAAACAACCCAACTCTGAACCCGTACCCGAACCCGGATCCGAAAAGTCAACGACCCGGCTTTGACTTTCTTCTTCTTCTTCGTCTTCGTCGTCGTCAACGAGTGGTGTTTCTGATTGTCTGAAACGCAGAGTAAGAGGCTTACCGCAACAAGCAACCCAATCAAATCTCAGCCGTTGCTTCAAGATACTCCATTTGCTCATCGTTCGATCTCCACCGTCGGTTTGATGATCATCTTCTTCAAGCAAACTCAACATCATCGTCGTCCTCTCACTTCTTGTTCCTCCATCTTCTGATTCTCTAAGCAAATCTCCGAGTTGACTCATCCCTGACTCGAACCCGTAACCCAAAAACTAAAAATATCAAACAAATAAATAACACTTTGTGCATCAAAGAAACTCACGAGAAATATAAAAGCTTTAATGGCTCCAATCAATAAATGTTTAAGCAAGGAAGGAAGGACTCTTGTCTTCTTATTTATTTATGTTTGATGATCTCAAGTTTTGTATATAAATATTAAATGTTACATTTCTTTTGTTTTAATATAGTAGGATACATTACTAGTATATGTTATTATTCTTAGTGGGTGCCACTCAATAGTAACGTATTTGACTTACGTTTTGTATTAAAGCGAATCGCACGTATTTCTCAATGTAATGATTTCGTATTAATTTTAACATCGATTATAGTATTATTTTCTCATTGATTGGTTTGTTATCGTTCTTAAAATAAGATTGTTTGTTCGTTAGTGAAGTATCAATTGTCAAATGTTTGCTTCTTCAGACAGATGTTCTTATATTAATTAATGATTGAAGCTGTTTTTATTATATGTATATACAACGTACATTTTTGAAACATTTAACATTTGCAATTCAATTTTGGGCTTAGAGCTGAGGGCATAAGCTGTAAGTCCCACCACGTTAACCATTCTTTTGGGCTTTAATTGCAACTATAAAGGGAACGGTCCAGTTAGTAGTTGAATGCAGCAGCCTCACAGTTATAGAAACTAGATACAAACTTTGGATTTTGTGTGGTTTAGGATTCTTTCTTATGATTGAGTTGGATTTTAAAAGAAACTTAGCATTTTTACACCAGTACTTTTCCTACCTACGATCTTTGTTAAAAACTTGTGATGTTGATCTTTGTCAGATAAAGGATAATCACCGGTCTGATTGTTCGGATTACAAATAAGAAATAAAAGACGCATATAACTACTCAAATGTAAGACTTATATCTAGTTTTGGTCGCTATGGATAACAAAAAAATTCAGAAATACTAGTGGTTCTTTCCTAATTGCTCTACGACAACAATGTTAAATAGTAGGAAAATAACCTAAAGCGAATGAGATTTTTTTTTTTTTTTTTTTTAACATTTGATATTCTTATTCAAGAGATTTCTGTATGCAAACTCTAATCAGGTTACTAATAATAGAAGATAGATTACTAATCAGGTTAAACTGTTTAAGTTATGGAAGTGCAGAATTAAATAATGATTTGTTGAAAAAATATTTGGAGAAAGAAATGAAGATTTGGGTTTGATATACAACTACAACAAATTTAAGCTTTGAAGAATATACAGACCGGATAATTATATTTTTGTGCGTGTGTGTTTTTGTTTTAATTCTATAGTTGTAGATGTAGTCCTTTCGAGCTAGCAAGTACCAATCAACAGATTCAGAGCTATAGAATTAGTGAAAATAATTTGAGCATTGAAAGCATATAGGAATGAAAGAAAGGTAAGGTTGGGTGGTCCAAATGTAAGCCATTATTGTTTGAATGTTTGGTATAAGAGGGGAACAAGGAGAATATCTATTTGACGTTTGTAGTTACCAATCAATCTCTTGTCTTATGTCGTTTCTATCATATCCTAACTTAAGGAGTTGTGGCTGTGCACTATATAGTTAGTTAATTAGTATTTCACTTTTAATTTTACCAAATTGCTTTTGATTCCTAGTCAAGCCTAAGAGTTTCAGATGTTTTACATGAATTATTGGTCAATTCTTTTTGGTTGACGACTAGTTTTGATTCTTTTTGCTTATTTATTGCCTTCATAGGTTTCAGATTACCAAACTCTCTATTCTTTTCTATTTTTTACACTACATACATTTTTTTTTCTGTATGTGCTCATACTGTATATACAAAGACAAAACAAAAATTTCGTAGAAAATAGCCCATCATCAATTCATTCCTTAAAAATATTAATTTCATACTGAACTTGAAATTTCAATGATTAATTCTAATGTAATACATAAAACAATTGATTTATTCTCGTAATTTAAAAATATCCATGAAAGTTTAGATTATACATTTAGATTTCAATATATAATTTTAATTATAACATGATTTTAAATTTAATTGGTTAAGAATAATGGAATATAAGTATATTTTATCAATACCGAACAAATCTTCAAGTAAGAAAACATGACTAAATTTATTTCACTATAAAATATTGGAATCTAAGTATGCTTTATAATATAGAAAAAGGCAAACAAAATAACAAATCTTTCAATAGTAGACAGAGGTGACGTAAAGCAAGGTAGAGAGAGAGAGTGAGAGATTGTAGTTTGTCTCCCTCTTCAGTGACGTCTCACAACCTCACCTTTTCTCCTTTATTCTCTCCTCCTCTTTTATATTTTATTTGTTTTAATTTTATGGATACACATACATAATTATATATATACTAAACGTATGTATCAACGAGTTTGTATGGGTGTGTGTGCTTTTTGTTGTAGTTTGTGTGTAAACATGAGGATGTGTGTATCTCTAATAGTGCTAAGGAAAACCCTAGCCCTACAAATCTGCGACTACCTAAAGCTCCTAAACCTTGGATTGTCTGGAGGTTTTTTTTCTTCTTTGAAATCGATTTCCTAGTCTTCCATTCGTCATTTTAACATATATGAGAGAATAGGTTCATGAAATTATCTCTTTTTTGTGCAAACGAAAGAATAGTTTGCTATTTTTAGTAGTTACCAAAAAGAAAAGGAGAGAGCAATATATTGTTGAAAATGAAAACAGAAGTAGTTCCAATGTTCAATAAGGACATAATGAAATTAAATGTCATATTACGCCAAAAATATTGTCATTTTATGTTGAGTTTGATATTTGTGGGTACGGTGATATCTTTCACGGGGAACCCTATGGCCCTACTCTGATGTGAAGGTTACCATAATGGACATATATATATAAACTATACCATCGCCATCTTCATTATCACATCATCTTCTTGAAGATGATATCAACATTCACCGTTATTGTTTCTGCGTGTCAAATCATGGTTGGACGGACCACGTCCCCGAAGATAGACATGGAGTAAAAAGTATCATTGTTGAAGAGTAATGATACATGATGTTTCTTGTTTATGATAAAAGTAAGGGATTATACAAGATGTTATAAACAACAAAATACTATACAACTTTTTTCTAAAATGGATTTTGGAATTAGTCCGTTTTCTCTATCTTTTCGGCACAGGCAATTGCAAGTACCCGTTTAAGACTGAACATTATATTCAAATGGGTTTAAGATTAACGGTAGATACCCCAAAGTCCTAATATCTTAAACTCAAACCAGCCTACAATAGCATCTAATCTAATGTGGGATGTACAAAAGTGGAAATATATGTTCAAAAATGTTAAAATGAGTGAACGAGTATGAAATAAGTATACGTAGGTCATTTGGAATATGTGATTAGTGACACAAAATTGTTTGACTAGTTTAGCAAGAGACAATCACATTTTTGGATTGTTCATGTCAAAGAAATATTAACATATCAAAGAAATCTCTGTAGACTAATGTCAAAGAAATACAATGAAAGGTGTTATGATTCCTCTATAAATAATATTTTTTTTAGAGGAGAAAGAAAAATTACTTTCTAAAACAACCATTTTCATCAAAATAAGAAACTAACAGATTTATCTAACCTTGATTTTTTAATCTATATTCTTATCGTTTATATCAGTAAAATTGAAGAGCACATTAAAATATGTGGACTACCTAATGGAGCTACCACTAAACATTTGTTACATGACACACAACAATGGAGAACTTCAGTTTACAGGGTCAAGACTCCAATAATGTTTGGAATTATTACAAAGCATCAAAGCATATAGAATCCCCGAGACATGAATCTAACTTTTTTCTTTGTCACATATATAAACATCAAGCATCCCATTATAACACAACCTAGCTAGCTGTCTTCAACAAAATTTTCTTAAAGAGAGAAAAATTCAACTTCCAAAAAGTAAAAAAAAAAAAGTTCTATTTAATTTATTTAGTAGATATTTAGCAGCTCAAGACTTCGGCCATCATCTTCATCATGATAGTCTGTCTCGAATATGTGCAAGTAGTACGTACTTATCTACCCAGATTGTTTAGTTTTTGGTCAACAACTAATTTCTTCGATTAAAATCAAAGAAAATAGTAGTATCTTCTAACTTTTTCTCTTCTTGATGATTTGGAAATAAAATAGCTTTTCAAACCAGTCAAGAAAAGTAAGCATGACATAATGCAACACGTTCTTTTATGTATTACCCATGAGATAATTAACTTTATTTTGCGTTTAATGTTTTGGTGATAACACCACCGGTCACTTAAACATTTACTTCTTCTAAAATTTACGTGGAGCTGTCAAAAGCTAGGATTGAAAATTTGAAACCAAACATTTAGCTAAAAAAATATATAATTTACATATAACTACTATTGCTCTTGCCTCCTTTTAGTTATATATATATATATATTGATTATTATAATATAAATTTTTGTGTACAATGGCCTCCTTTTAATTTGATGCCAAAAATATAAGAGCTCATTCCTTCCTTGGCCGTCGTTTGATTAATAAGAGTTCAGTTCCATTGGATTGAGGTGTGTGTAGATAGATACAAGAGAATCAGATTCTCGATGGGATAACAAAAGAGCAAAGGTACCGAAACAAATACATAGTTTTCTTCTGTTAAATTATTTAATTCTACTACGCTATAAAAGCAAACAGTGTAGAGAGAGATTAGCCCTACTGTTTAAGAGGGAGAGAGTAGGGTCATTAGGGTTTTAGAGAGAGAAGACATTCGGACTGTCCCCACTTGCTTTTCTGTAGAATAAGATTATAATAACATATTTAAATCTTCTTTTTATTGATTAAATATTACAACATCTAAAAGAAGGAACCAACTTTTTTAATAAATGCAGATTATATGCTCTGACTTGGACTAAATAAAACTTGCAAGTAAGGGCATCTTTATAGGCAAAACAGTTGTGGGTGTTCTTAGATTAAATATATTAGTAAAATAATTTAAGATCAGTAGTTAAGATCTTTTGTTAAAAAGATAGTTATAGGGAGAACACTTAAGATCTTAAGATTTAATAATATAATATTCTTAAAAATAAAACAATTACAAAATCTAATAAATTTGGTATGTAATATTAGAATTAAACTTATTACAATTATATAATATTCTTAATCATATTCTTAAACTTATAAACTTATAAATTATTAAAATTATAAAAGAACAATTAAATTTTAAAACTTATAAAACTTTTACTAAAATTCATAAAATACAATACCAAATTTTTATGAAACAACAAAACATTATAAATATTTTTTTTTGCTGATTCATTCAAGTCTTGATTCATTCAGTTAATTCGTTCAAGACTTGTATTGTAGCTCTTTAATTGATAATTTGAATAAGTAGATTTCAGATTTTCAGTTGTATCAAACTTTTACAATTAAAGGTAAAGAAGACTAGTAGAGTGTAAAGATAATAGAACACATCATAATCATCCACTAATTGACATGATGATTATTATTAACAAACAGTTTTGAATTTTGATTCAAGTTTTATCAACAAAGAGGTTATCATATAGTGACGTACTAGAGCTGGAAACACTTTAGTTGCAGCCACTCGGACCATCGGAGATATCTTCAGGCTGCCCTCCCTAAATGACATAGTGGCGTCTCTAAATGACAAAGGAGAGAAAGGAGTGGATGCTTCTTAGCGGTCAACCCTCTCGGCTTGCTTCTTAGAGATATCTTCAACCATTTGTCTCTAATTCTCTGCATATCTCCATTTTTGATAGCTGCAGAATCGCCACAACACTCAAAATTGACTCAAACAACACACAAATCTCAATATTGACTCAAACTGTTCCCCAAAAGGAAGCTTGACAAACTCGATAGTTAACTTAACAAAATATTCAAACAAATCAATCAAGAACAAACAAAGCAACAAGAAATTGCTAACTTAACAACATGATCGAGGTTTAGAACTAAATACTTAGGTTTCTCAAGACAGAACTACGTTTTCATCCAGGCGTTCGAATGCGAATATCTTATGAGAACATGGAAGCTTTGTTCTTCTTTACTCCTGGCCATGTATCTCTCTCTCTCTCTCTGTCTCTAATAATGGGAATAGTTTCATATAGAGACTGCGAAACGTTTGCTAGTTCAAAACCTCTAGGCCAAAGAAGTAGATTGTTAAGGTTAACCGAATCGTTATCATCTAAATCTGATAAAATGGTTAACCACAAAGTGCCACACACACACACAGATACAGACATGTCCTTAAGGAACTAAAGTAAAACATAAATTTAGAACCAAGAACACCATATCATTGATTAACCAGCAATCTTGAATTGAGTAAAATGTTAAAATTACATTAGTAAAATAGATAGACGTATAATCCAATCTAACATACCACATTTTCTGGGATATTTTACGAGAGAGCTGTGTGAAAAGCAACTCTAACTCCTTTCTTGAGATAACGTTCTCGTCACACAACACGAAACATAAGTTAAGTCTAAAGCGAGTTTCAAAGCTTTGGTGATAGTTATGTAAAGATGATGATGGATGATAGACTTACTTGAACAGATAAAAGCTCGTTGATTTTGTTGAGAACCTTGAGACGATGAACTGCATAAACACTATTTGAAGGAAGCTTAACAACCCTTTTGATCTCTTCTGAATCACACTCGATTTCTCATCACACCCATCTCACTCCATCTATCTCCCACACGATTACTACCTCTGCTTCCCATCTCGTGACTCTTTATACTTTGCGAAACTGATTCCTCAACTTCAATAAAAGACACACATACAACGAAAAACAGAGAGACTACAAAATATAAGAACTTTGTGTTTGATCGAAACAGAACAAAACAGAACAGAACCGAACCAGAGAGAAGGGAAGAAAGTTTGAGTTTTACATCAAGGGTTACGAATTAGAGCTCGGAACTTCCATTTTGTCCCAATTTCGAATCACTCAAAACGAAATTGCGAAAAATAAGTAACCGATCTTCAATCCCTAAATTCGAATCACTCAAAAGAAATCCCTAGCTCGACAATATCGAAGAAGAAAATGTCGTTTAATTTCTCTCGTTTTCAAAAATTTCTTTCCAATAAAAATTGAACACGTCACACAAGAACACAGAAAAAACAGTTCTCAAATAAGAACAGTTTTTCTGATCTAAGTCCACTATTTAATATTTTTCAATTTTAAAAAGCCCAAGAACAACTTAACTGTTTTGGCGATAAAAATGGTCTAACAGTTTCAAGTCCTTTTGTTTTTTTTTTTATAAAACTTTTCTTTCGTAGTAGTGATAAATGATTGCCCTAGAACCGATAGATTCTCTAAAATCATACTATTACAGCAGCATTAGTTACCTCCTTTGTTTGACTATCAGATATCGAGTTTCACATGAAGGGGTGTGTGGAAGAACTTGAGACAATCAGTTGAGTAAATTTATTTAGCTTTAGTTAGTTCTGTACGAAGATTTTATGAAACTTTATATTTAACCCATTATATAACAAGAGCAATTAAGATAAATTTCTCAAAACAAAACATTTTATCAAATACTAATCTTACATTTTCACTGATAATCCCTTGCGATGATTGTTTGAATGTTTTGGCGCAAATTAGTAGATAAAGTTAACGATATTAATCAAACTTAGGATATATTTTACCAAAGATGATTGTTTGAATGTTTTGGCGCACATGTTGTAGCAACGTCCTCAGCATTGAATAAAAATGTGAATGTTCTATAATCTGGTATTTGAAAAATATGAGGATATTAGTCCTGTGAAATACGTTGAAATCTTGCTTTATTTTGATTTATAAATATTTTATCATTAACCCACCTGAAAAAAATCAAATATAAAATGCAATGCTCATAAGAAATGTATGAGTTCGGATATAAAACTAATAATTAACCACAGAAAATACTAAACACATAATATTATTATTTTGGTACAAGTTTGATCATCAGTAGAAACTAGAAATTGAAGAAAAAAAAAATTGTTTAGTTTCACCTTCGGCTTCGTAATATACATCCAAAATCGCTTTTTTGTAATGATGTCTTTTCATTCTCCTTCCTGCTTTCAGATTATTTGTCCTATTATTATTATAGAGACATAAGTTTTCAACAATATAAAAAGTGTGATATATATATATTTAAATAATGTAACAAAAAGGTTGTACAACTGCAATACCATCCAAATTCAAAATTGCATAAATCATATTATCGACAAAAAAGTACTAGAAGTTTTATGAATGAATAAAGAAAATAAGTTTTTTTTGTGCACCCAAGGAAAATTAAGTTTTAATATAAATAAACTGAAGGTAGATGTTAAAAAAAAAAATTGAAGCAAGTGAAATAAATCCAGTTTGGCAATATATAAATATGATTTGATGGGTTCCTTGTAATCTCTCTCTATCTATTAGTTTCTCAGTTATCTTTTCTTTGCCAGAAATGGCAGTGAAGGCAGTGGCTGAGGAGAGAGTTTTTTTTTCTTCCTTTCATGGGGAAAGTAAAACTTTGCCTTGAAGATTTCCCTCTACAATATGTTTCTAAGACTTTTGATTTCAACGAATCACTGTCCTTAACCTAAAAGCAAGAAAATAAGCTTTATACTGATGTCTTTGCTTCAACATAGATAACTTATAAACATAGGCATAAGAGTATGGGAATAAACTGTATATAGTCAATAACTCAATATACCCAATTTCCAAATAAAACTGTCATAGTGACTGCAAATTAGCAATGCAGGAAATAAACGGTGTCAAAACATTATGATAGAAGTTGTGAATTGTCAGTTCTAAAATGAATATATCTTAAGTATGTATACTATTTTAGGGATAAACAGGTGTCCCATGTCTACGTTCGAAGAAGTGCTAACAATTGCTAATGCCTCGTATATTATTGTAAAATGCCTCAAAAGATTTGGTTAGTGGTGTGAATGTGATGGATCATGTTTTGAAGTGGCAAGAGGTCTACCACCTAATCTTGCAATCTAATGATCGAGAACACGGTAGTGGTGGCAAATACAAATGGCTCTGGTGTCTAAATTAACAAGCCGTCGCTAATTAATTTTTTATAAAAAAGGAAGACAGAAAAAAAAAAACTATTTTTGTTTTCTTAAATGTGTTTATTGAATTTTGGTTATAATTAGGTAACTATAAATAATTGTCCATAATTTTATAGAGGCCATTCGAACTACTCTGATTAACTGTTACATGTTTTACGGTATGATTATATATCCAGTCGTTCATAATGACATTTGTCTTCTTCTTCTTAACCTCTATATAACAACATTTACAATAGTACTAAAACTTTGATCAGTAATCAAATGTTAAATCACTTTCTTATAATCAAAATTATGATATACTAAAGAGAATCCAATAGTATTTCATAAACACATGCTTAAATTATGTGGAGATCTGTCAGTTAATTATTGAGAATCTAAGAAAGCTTTTTTTGGTACAACAGTACTAATAATTTCTTCATATACTATATAAGTATATATATACACATACATACATACATACATACATACACGTACATCTTATATGAATATACACAAGTGTACTTTCTAACCACAATACGTATATTCCATCAGGAAAACTTTTGGCAATTCTTTTTTTTTTTTTTTTTTTTTTTTTTTTTGATCAAAACTTTTGGCAATTCATGGTATGAAAAATCATACCAAATGACAACATTCGATTTGATACTCCCATAACAAATTTCTCTGGGCTTTCTGAGGGACATTCCGGTTTTCTCCATTTCAAGAAATTGTAAATATAAACTGAGGTCCGGTTTATTACCTCACAAAAGAAGAACATATATAAATTACAATATTAATTTCCAAAAAGGCATAAATGAGAAATCATATTACAGCAGATGAACACAAAAGAGTTAAGAACCCACAGATCACACAATCTCTGTACATGTCTGCTTTTTCCACTTTTTAAATATAAATTTCTCCATCTTTTATTTTTATTTTTTATAATATAGTTTCCTTTAGATTTTATCTTCCTGGTCTCTCTCTTCTGCTGCTTCCCTCTCCCCCATAACTATCACTATTTAGAATTTTCAATGTGAAAAAGGAAGCTGATTGTTGAAGCATAAATCCCGGGAGACCACTTTTGCATTCTCAAATAATTAAATTAAAACTTTATACATATACACACCTATACACTCATATCTATTTTCTCTTTTAGGGTTTCCCAATACACTTATAGTACTTTATTGTGTTTCATAATATTGATGATAAATGCTAGCTGTATTTACAATGCTCATTTTCTTCTCTTTTTCTTTTAAAAATTATTTTATTTCTTTCTCGTAGCTATATAGCAAAGCCAAAGTGAATAATAATACTAGTGAGAGAAAGAGAAGATGGAGAGTGGTTCCAACAGCACTTCTTGTCCAATGGCTTTTGCCGGGGATAATAGTGATGGTCCGATGTGTCCTATGATGATGATGATGCCGCCCATCATGACATCACATCAACATCGTGGTCATGATCATCAACATCAACAACAAGAACATGATGGTTATGCATATCAGTCACACCACCAACAAAGTAGTTCCCTTTTTCTTCAATCCCTACCTCCTCCTCCCCAAGCAACTAAGAACAAAGTCGTCGTTTCTTCTTCTCCTTCCTCTTGTGTTCCTGCTTATTCTCTCATGGAGATCCATCATAACGACGTCGTTGCCGGAGGGATCAATCCTTGCTCCTCTTCCTCTTCTTCAGCCTCTGTCAAGGCCAAGATCATGGCTCATCCTCACTACCACCGCCTCTTGGCCGCTTATGTCAATTGTCAGAAGGTGATAAGAGAACAAACCCTACAGATGATTATTCTTAACTCTAATGATCCTTATTTGATATTTTTTACACAAAGAAGAAGAAGAAGATTCTAGAAACCCTAATCACCATACTTTACCTTTCCTTTTCTTTTTACATAACCCTTTTACTTGATGTTTTAGTTTGATTTTGATATCTCCTTTTGTTTACTAGCTACTTAATACAACTAAATTTACACAAAACAAAGGAAACAATTAATTTTTCCTATTTTGAGAAAGTTTCAAGAAACTAGGAACAAAAAAAGAAAGAAGTTTTTTTAAAAACCCTATTTTGTAAAGATCATTCCAAAAATTGCTTCAAGGCTTAAAGATCAGGGATATATGTTCATATCTTTACTCAAGGATCCTTACCTTAGTTCAATTAATGTGTTTATCTCTATTAATTTTCTAATTACACAATTCTTAAGGTTGGAGCACCACCGGAGGTTGTGGCGAGACTGGAGGAGGCATGCTCGTCTGCGGCGGCAGCAGCAGCATCTATGGGACCAACAGGCTGTTTAGGTGAAGATCCAGGGCTTGATCAATTCATGGAAGCTTACTGTGAAATGCTCGTTAAGTATGAGCAAGAGCTCTCTAAACCTTTCAAGGAAGCTATGGTCTTCCTTCAACGTGTCGAGTGTCAATTCAAATCCCTATCTCTTTCCTCACCTTCCTCTTTCTCCGGTTACTCTCTCTCTCTCTACATCTCTGTTTTTTAATTCCTTTTTAATTGATTTTTTTTTTTCATCTGAATTATGGCGTCAAATTAAACGTAAGATGAGATAAAGTTGTTTTTTCTTTCTCTTTGTGGGTTTTAAGAAAGATTTTTCCTCTTTTCTGATTTTTCTTGGGTTAATGTCCCTTTGATAGTTGTTGCTAGGTTTAGTGTCAGATTGTTATATATAGCTTACTAGGTTTACGTGTATAATCTATTGTCTAGATGTTTTCATTGAATTAAAACAATTTGTTTAATGTTTTTTTTTGTTTGTTTGGAATTGAATTCATTTTTGCTTGGTACAACAACATTCACTGTTCTTGTCTCTATCTTCCCCGTTTGTTTTGGATTCATCAAAAAGAATATCTTGATCTAGAGTCTGTTTCGCCCTTAGATCTATTGCTCAATATAGACATACACATGTTTTTTGTACGTATAATTACTTATACATATATCTACACAATGTCATATCACTCTTCTTTTCAACGATGTAGTTGAGTTTGTATATAGACACACAAACTCACACCTACTTCACTCGTTCCTTTGAATAGTTTGGATCAATAGCCTATTCATATTTCATTTCTCTATAGTCTATACTCTATACTATCATAGATCTTTTTTAACTTACTCAAGATGTTAGGACCCATTAAGCAGTTTTGCCTGACAAATTTGGCTTGTTTTTACATGTTTAATCGAAGTAGGTTATGGAGAGACAGCAATTGATAGGAACAATAATGGGTCATCTGAGGAAGAAGTGGATATGAATAATGAATTTGTGGATCCGCAAGCTGAGGATAGGGAGCTTAAAGGACAGCTCTTGCGCAAGTACAGTGGTTACTTAGGGAGTCTTAAGCAAGAGTTCATGAAGAAAAGGAAGAAAGGAAAGCTCCCTAAAGAAGCTCGCCAACAACTGCTTGATTGGTGGAGCCGCCACTACAAATGGCCTTACCCTTCGGTAACTTTCTTCCCTTATACTCTAATTAAATTACCATTTTGATTCTTATATATTGGTTTGATTAAAATGTACTTACATGATTGCATTATCCTAATCAAGATGAATGAATCACACGTATTTGGTAAATGTATACTGTATGACAACTTGTTTCTTGCTTGCATACTTTTTGTTAGGGTCCGAATATTATGTCAGTCTAAGTTAAGACAATGACCACTTTCTTCCTAAGGCTAGCTATACGCTTATACCATAGCTTAGCCTATACTTTAAAATCATAACTTTGGTAAGCAGTGTACATGAGGCAATTCCCCTATGGAATAGTAGCTTGTGTTTTTAAAACACATATGATCAACCCTCATACAGTATGTGTTCTAAATTGGAACACAAAAACGACCTTTATATCATGTAGTGTAATTACCTAAGCTTGTATGGTTTAGATCGAATTTAATTTCTCGTTCATGTCTAGCAAACCGTTGATGTGGCTGTAATCATAGAATGACCCTATATCTTAGAGCATAAGAATACAATATTCTGAATGTTGATTTTAAAATATGATGATTGACTCACATTTTTTTTCTGGCGTGGGGAAATGAATTGGCAGGAGCAACAGAAGCTGGCGCTTGCGGAGTCAACCGGTCTGGACCAGAAACAGATAAACAATTGGTTCATAAACCAGAGGAAACGGCATTGGAAACCATCGGAGGATATGCAGTTTGTAGTAATGGACGCAACACATCCTCACCATTACTTCATGGATAATGTCTTGGGCAATCCTTTCCCCATGGATCACATCTCATCCACCATGCTTTGATCATCGATCCTTTAAAACGTTATTTAATTATATTTATTTTCATCAAAACAGCTTATAATATGTATAACCTATGGTTGTCGGTATACTTAGGAACATACGTAACATGTTCCGATTGAAGAACAAGCGTTTAATGTTTCCCCTGATTATGAATGATTTGTGGTGTGTATCCTTTTGTATTGTTCTATTAATATGTGAGATAGCCCTGGGCAAAATACCCGAACCCGAAACCCGATCATCGAACCCGATCCGAAAAACCCGACCCGAACCCGTACCCGATAGAAGAAAATACCCGAATGGATCTAAGATTTATTAGTTTTGGATATCCGAATGGATCTAAGATTTATAGTGCAAAAATAGTCATTAGTGAGATTTGAACCCATGACCTAAAGCATTTAAAGGGTGCATTCTAACCATTTTGCCACTTTAATATCTTTTATTGATTTTAAAACCTCTAGTATTTATGTATTAATATGTACAACTTTCATTTTTTAAAATAGAATTTAGAAAGATTGAGAAGATGGACAATTAGAAGAAGAAACTTTGTTCATCTCAAAATTCTCAGTCAAAACAATTAGTATAGGAATGGTATGAGAAAAAAACAACAAACTCGTGTGTTATATGTTTGGCCAGTAAGAAGCACCGATGGTCAAGCCACTATTATTGAATGAAATTGAGTTTGGTTTACTTAATTTCGGATTGAATTCGGGTACCCGATCCGATCCGAACCCGATGGGTGTTTATCCGAAATCCGATCCGAATATTAGAAATACCCGAATGGGTCTAGGACCCCTTAATCCGAAATACCCGAAAATCCGAAATACCCGACCCGAACCCGATCGGGTCACCCGAATGCCCAGGGCTAATGTGAGATTACTATTGCTATTATAATGATTGTAAAGCTTTTTGATATATTAATTCTTCTGGGCTTGACCGCCGTTTTGAGTCACTTCGGTCACTAATGGGGACTTGCATCGCAATATGTCAGTCGGTAATCAAGTTTTTAAAACACAAGTAGAGGACCTAGAGGTGATAAAAAGGTTCAATAAAATTGATTTGGCTACAATTGATTTATGTATAGGGACCCTTATATATATGAAGTGGAAAACATTTGATTTTGATTATCTTCTTACATTTTAGGCAAAACTTAAATCGTCATGAGGAACCCATAACTCCTCGAAAAATTAACCTAAACCATAAAATAACATATTTATTTTGATAAATAACATTTATAAAATCTCTTTCAATTTGATATTTATTCATTAATTAATTTTTGTTTTTTTTTATTTTCCCTTTTAGAATAGTAATGAGGTTAAGCAAAAGTTTTGATGACTGATAATATAGTCTTATATTATTGTAATAATTGTTATAATAAATTTAAAGTATAAAAATGTAAATTAGTGTATTAAGGTAAAAATGAATATGATTTTTTTTTCTAACTAAAAATATTTTATATATTTACTTCCCAAAAGTAAATTAAATAATATATTAATATATCTTTTATTTTTGTTGTTTGCTTAATATATTCTTTATTTTTTTCTATTAGAATATTCATTTAAAATTTTATTTTATAAAATAATTTTAAAACTCACATGTTATGCAGGTCTAGAAGTCAACATTGAATACTGAAAAGACCAGTAGTCTCAACCATTGACAAAACTGTGACTTATCAAATAACTTCTACACAAACTGCCGCAGATTTAGAAAATCTAAAAGCTCACCATAACAACATGACCGTCCACATTAATCATCATAATATTATGAAAAAATATACAAAAAATTGTTAATTCAGTTCACGAAATTAATTAGTCGTTATGTCCGGTTATGATCAATAGATCTCCAAATACACTATGAATAATAATGTATTTTCACTTTTTGTACATTTTTTCCAAACGTAAGTGTGCAGACCAAATGTAAAAAGACTTTTTTCAACTTCTACTTATATTACTTTAGGTATGGTATAATTGATATACATTATATGTAAATATATTTATAAATATCAATAGCATATACTCATTATCTAATTTTAACACATATGTTATGTTGTCTGTAAATCAAATTCACCTTTAATTACTTGGTTAGTGGATCAACGAGATCGACCGAGATATCAAAATCGATATCAAAGTCTAATCGTATGAATATCATAACTAATTTTCAGTATCTTAATTAAACGACTTTGCTTTATTTATTTACTTTGATATCAAAATTGATTTCATTTTACATTTTCAAGTGCCCAAATCCCAAACTAGTAGTTTCATTTACATTTACAAATCTCATTTATCTTTTTTTTTCTGACAAAACAAGATATTATTTATCTTCTTAATCTATGAAGTATGCTAATTGTATCATCTGTTAGTATTTTCGAATGGAAAAGACTAAAAAAATGAGAGAAAGCTAGTACTCCCAATTCCCAAAGACCTGTTCTGGCCCAAACCATGAATGTCCCAACAAGAAATTGTCGGCCCAAACTTATAATGTTCTAAAAGTTATATATCCTTTAAAACGCTTTCGGCAGCATCTTGACAAACACATGAATTATATCTTGAACCGACTCAATACAACAACAGCATTCAGCATTACCGAGAGAGAGGTCTTTTACAGATGTCTACGCTTATGAGCTTCTTCAATTGTCCCCACATCATCTTCGGTTTTCAATAGCCATAATTTTTCCCATTTAAAGACAAGACTTGTTTCAGTCTTTGCATAGACACAAACTTTTCTTTGCCACTTGATCTAACCTGAAACAAGAACACTACATATAGAATTATCAATATCTATAATTCTATATGTAGACAAGTAGAGACGCAAGACAAGTTATTAACATCGGCCTAAACAATTCTTTCTAGCTGTGAAGGATGAATGATGAATCTAGCATAATTGGAATTTGATTTCAAGATCGGACTTCTCGAGACAGAGCAATGCATCAGAGAGGAACTAAGAAAACTATGGATCTAAGATAAATCGGTTCAGCCACAAGAGTATGCTTCCAAGTAATGATTTTGACCACAAACTAAACCAAGCAATGATTCAAGAAATCAGTACCTCTCTCTATTCAAGATCACTTTCTGTCCTTGCTTCATCATCACTATCTTCGCATATATCCTCAGGAGGATCATACACAACCATTCCAGGGAAAAGCTCCAAGAAATCATCTTTCACCTTCTCTCTCAACTCAGGATAAGGAACGAGTCCTTTCAACATAACACGAAAAGGCAGAGACAGAGGCCGGTCAGGAGAATCTCTCATCTCTCCATACAATCTCATCGCTTCCAACGGAAGCTCGTTGTCCAAAAACGCTCGAACAAGGTCTCCAAACGTATGCTGGTCGAACAAAACCCCTTCTTTCTTTAAATCTTCCCATACTTTCTTGGTTTCATCCACTTTCTTGTTTCTTGCAAGCATCATCAGCATGTCTCTGTAGAAAAACATATCGGGTCTATACCATATCTCTCTTCTCACAACTTCATAGAGCTGAAAGACAACATTTATAAACCCAAATCAAACATCTGAGCAATGTGGCTAGACATTGACACCATCAACACATCACAGAACTGACGATATAACCTGAACCAAAGTTTGGCTAATTCGATAACCGGTTCGGTACCACTAAACCGAAATTACTGAAATTTTCTAAATTTAACGAAAACCAAACTGAAATTACCAAAATTTCAATAACGAACCAAACCAAATTAGTTTCCGATTAAAAAATGAACCTTAATTTCGGTCTAATTCGGTAAATATTGCCAAACCGAACTATGAGTTCAATGGTTTATTACCTTCATACAGAGGAAAACTTGGTTTTGTCTCTGAAACTCAGCAAGAACAGAGACGAGATCGGATCTAAGGAGACGAGCGACATGAGAAGAAATGAATCGATCGAGTCGGACC
Source organism: Camelina hispida (assembly GCA_023657505.1). NCBI lineage: Eukaryota > Viridiplantae > Streptophyta > Magnoliopsida > Brassicales > Brassicaceae > Camelina > Camelina hispida. The sequence continues at coordinate 44,316,542 of CP094632.1, read as the reverse complement.
AATTTGGTTTGCAGACGCTTGAGCTCTTTGGCAGCGATTAAGCCTTCTTTGGTCATTTCCTTCTTCCGTCTCCATATCGATAAGCTAGGGCTCGAAGCAGGTCCCGATTGGTAGGTACGAGCCGAATCAAGACTAGTTTCTCTCGAACCAATATGGCGAAGAAGATAAAAAACGAAGCTTTGATGAATTGAGGATTTAGGGTTTTTAGCTCTGAACATTTAAAAAGTTTCTGTTCGATTATTGAGTTTTGGGCTCAATAATATGTGAGCAGATTTGGGTATTAGAATTATATCTTCTTCAATAATAGCCCGGCCCGTTTAGGCCCAATACTAAATGAGATGAGAAGTTAATGTTTTTTAATACACATTTAGACGGCCCGTTTAGACCCAATAGTTTTACTCTTGCATGCATCAACATTTCTACTCGTTTTCCAAAACTTAAAGGACCACACCAGTGACACCACTAAACAACTGTCAACAGTCAACTTGCTCATATGTATGCATGGCTGTAATTTGATGTAGATTGCTTAAAGTCTTGAGGCTAAGAACAAAGGAACCTTCAATCTCATTTCATATGAAGTTTCTCTTTTTCCTGTCCAATAATAGTTTACGTTACTTTCACTATTTTCCTTCATATAGAAAATTTGCAATGATTTGTCCAAAAAATTTTTTTGCAATGAATTTATGAAGAAAAAAAAATAGAGTAAAGTGAATATCTTTAAAAGAAAGGAATACCATTATTACCATATATTTAGTCTTGCATGCAATAATCTTTCTAAAACATTTTTTTTTTCAAACTTATAAGGACCACCTCTTATAAGAACCATATATATATGGTTGTAGACTTTTGTTATTTACTTAAACCTAAAAGTCTTGAATTTTTGTTTTTTTCTCATTTAATTTGAAGTTGTTTTTTCTTCCGAAGTTTCGTCTGTCATCGTAAGTAATAACACGCCTACAGGAAGGATATTTCTTCTATTTTTATTTTGCTTCTTATTATAGCTTTCAAAAGACACATTAACTTGGAAATATCAGCTTTTAGTCGTTTCAACTCCTCATCAAACATTTATATTCTCTCTCAGCTCGTCTCTCATATATGGCGTCTCCATCTTGTTTCACGTCTCGCAACTACAAATTCAAAGTCTTCTCGAGCTTCCATGGGCCTGATGTCCGTAAAACACTTCTCAGTCACCTGCGTGAACAGTTTAAACGCAACGGAATCACTATGTTCAACGATCAAGAGATTAAGAGAAGCACAATGATCTCCCCTGAACTCAAAAAAGCTATAAAAGAATGTAGGATCTCGATTGTGATTCTCTCCAAGAATTATGCTTCGTCAAGATGGTGTTTGGATGAGTTAGTGGAGATACTGGAATGCCAAAAAGCTGGGGGACAGATGGTGATGACCATCTTCTACCAAGTGGAGCCGTCTGATGTACGTAATCAAAAAGGTGATTTTGGGAATGCTTTCAATAAAACTTGTGCACTTAAGACGAATTACAAGGAAAAGAAGAAATGGAGCAAAGCTTTGAAATATGTGGGAAACATAGCTGGAGAAGACTTCAAAAATTGGTTTGTGTTCAGTTAATATGCGTTTATATTTATTTGCTTAGTCAATGGTAGTGACCATATATATAGTTAATGTGTAGGAGGAACTTAAATGATTAAAGGAATGATTTTCTTTTCTTTCTCTTTTGTCTAGGAGTAATGAAGCAAAAATGATCGAGAAGATTGCCAAAGATGTTTTAGATAAACTAAATGCTACACCATCTAGAGATTTTGATGGCATGGTGGGACTTGAAACTCACTTGAGAGAGATAGAGTCTTTGCTAGATTTAGATAATGATAGAGTTAAAATAGTTGGAATTTTTGGTCCTGCAGGCATTGGTAAGAGTACTATTGCCAGAGCTTTACATAGTCGACTCTCTAATAGGTTTCAGCTTACTTGTTTTGTGGACAACCTTAGGGAAAGCTATTCCATTGGTCTTGATGAGTACGGTTTAAAGTTAGATTTACAAAAAGAATTTCTTAAAAAAATTTTGAACCTAGATGATATACAAGTTTCTAATTTATGTTCAATAAAGAATATGTTAAGTGATCAGAGAGTGCTTATCATTCTCGATGATGTGAACAATCTAAAGCAATTAGAGGCTTTGGCTGGAAATATTGATTGGTTTGGTCCTAGGAGTAGGATTGTAGTGACCACAGAAAATCGAGAGATTTTACAACAACATGATATCCATGAACCATACCTTGTAGTTTTTCCATCTGATGAAGATGCTGTTGAAATCTTATATAGATATGCTTTTAGACAAAGCTATCCACGTGATGGTGTTAAAGTGTTTGCTGAAAAGATAACAAAGTTGTGTGGCAATCTTCCGTTGGCTCTACGTGTGGTGGGTTCATCTTTATGTAGGAAGGAGGACGACGAATGGAAAGATGTAATGTGCAGGCTAGAAACTATTCTTGATCGAGATATTGAAGAAGTACTAAGAGTTAGTTATGAGAGTTTACAAGAGAATGAAAAATCTCTCTTTCTCCATATTGCAGCTTTCTTTGACTGTGAAGATGGTGATCTTGTAAAAAACATGCTTGCTGATTTCTTGGAAGTCAATCAAGGATTGAAAATCCTAGCTGATAGATCTCTCATCTGGATATCTAGATTTGGCAAAAGAATAAAGATGCACAGATTACTACGACAAATGGCTATACAAACCATTAAGAAACAAAAGCCCTGGGAACGCCAAATCATAATGGATGCTCATGGGATTTGTGATGTCCCCCAAAATGAATGTGTAAGTTTTGTTTTACATATTCGTTTTTTTTTTTTTTTAATAATTATACTTCATTAATCAAGTGTTTGGTAGAGATGGAAAAATCTTTATCTATGGTCCTAACAATTTGTTTTTATTTGGTTTAGGTTACCGCAAATGTGTCGGGCATATCATTTGATATATCAAGAATCGACGAAGTATTTATAAATGAGAGAGCTTTCAAAATAATGTCAAAACTTCGTTTCCTCCGAGTTTACCAAAGTAGATATAATGAGAAGAAGATAATCTTTATACCAGATAAGATGGAGTTTTCGCGTTGTTTAAGGTTATTACATTGGGAGGCATATCCAAGCAAGAGTCTTCCTCATGAATTTCATCCTAAATATCTTGTCAAAATTGATATGAAGGATAGCAAGCTCGAGAAGCTCTGGGAGGGAATCCAGGTTGGTTTACATATTAATGTACTTCTAATATAATAGTTTCTTTTCGTCAATGTTATGATGTTCTTCTCTTTTTTTGTTTTGTGATTTTTACTTTCAGGAGCTCGAGAATCTCAAGACGGTTGATTTGAGAGGTTCCTATTATTTGAAGGAACTCCCTGATCTTTCAAAGGCTACAAACCTCGAGACATTGGAACTGGATTATTGTGAGGATTTGGTAGAGATTCCGTCCACATTTTCGAATCTTCATAAACTAAAGAATTTAGGGATGAAGTCCTGCACAAACCTAGAGTTCATTTCCACTAACTGGAACTTAGCGTCTCTTCCACATTTGAGCATTTCAGATACGAACATCACAACATTTGGCATATCAGTTACAGATGTGGCATCGTCAACCACCCCTCAGTTTTATCTTGATAGACTCATTAGTCTCAGATTATGCAGCAACGCAAAGCTCAAGACACTAAGACAACTCCCCAAGAATATATTATCTCTAGACCTAAGCTATGCTGGTATTGAAAGTATGCCAGATTGCTTCATCGAAAGTCTTCATCGGTTACAAACACTTGAGCTTTGTGGCTGCAGAGAACTCTCATCACTACCAGAACTCCCTCCTTCTCTTGAGTTCCTTGATGCAACCAACTGTGAGTCACTTGAGACCGTATTTAGCCCTTTTGATATTCCAGATGCACGCCTCAACTTCGCCAACTGCTTCAACTTGGACCGACAAGCGCGAAGATCAATCATCCAACAACGATTTATTCGATATGGGTCATCGTTCTTACCCGGGAGAAAAATACCTAACGAGTTCAAACACCGCGCCACTGGAAATACATTGAGCTTTTACATTTCCGCTTTCTCCAGTTATAAGGTTTGCCTTCTTATTTCCCCTAAGATATCCGAAAAAACTTTTGATCCCCAGGTGATCTGTCGTCGGATTAGCAACGACTACTTGTTCCGTGTTCGGGAAGTCAAGTTTTATGATATCTCCAAGTGCAAAAAGACACATCTGTTTGTATTTCACTCTGACTCGCTTCACAAAGATGATTTTGAAGAGGACAGAGATATAGTGTACGAATTCACCAGCAAACTGCAAAACTTCGACGTTATGGAATGTGGTGTCCAGATCTTAACGGAGGAAACCAGTGGGGAATCTTGCGGTGAAGCGTCAGACGACGATGAATCTGAATCTGTATCTTCTAGTGATGCTTCAAAAGACGATGATGATAGCAATAGCAACGTCGTCGAAAACGGGTTCTCTCGAGCAATGAGGGCAGCATTAGGTGATGTTTGGAGACCAAAACCAAGATGATGATGATGATGATGATGAAGGCTTGTAACATAAACTAATTGTATACATTTGTTTTTTTTTGGAATTAATAATAATCGATGTAATTATTTCGTGTTTGACATCTCGAATAATACTAACCGAGTAAATAAACTAATTTAAATTTGAGTATTTGACAATTTAAAACTATGATAAAAAAAAATTAATTTAATTAAACAAATAAAACCAAGATAAAGTTAAGTGTGACACATCAGCACCAATGTTCTTCTTTTAGTATATGAAGAATTTATTAATATCTAAAAACAAAATATTCCTTTGCCTTGGTCAAAACTAGAAAAAGAAGCTTCCATATAAGCAAGAATCACACCTTAACACAAATAGGAAACTAATCATGAGACAAATTGTAACGCATATAAATAGGTCACGATGGTAATGTGCATTGTTGTCCAAGAACATGATTCTCATTACCCTAGGCGATATATAAATATCTTAATGAAACAAATGGAGAATCCTAAGAAAGATTTAATGGAAACCAATTCAAGAAAACTAAGATCCTCCTATCGTTTCATATGGCTAATAGTATGTATAGTTGTATTAGTTGTTTGTGCAATATTATCCAAAGCAGAAGAAAAAGACGAGAGCGATGATTCTATGCAAAGGATTTACTCCGTTTTGGTTGAAGGTGAACCATTGGCCTTTCGTGCTTCTACCAACATCAACAGGTTCACATCAATACATGTTTCATTATGTGGTTCATTATTTTCTTGAGGATCGGATATAACTTTTTTGATGTTTGGAAATTAGCAAAGCCATGGCATATGAAGCAAAGAAGATAGAGGCGATTCACGAAGAGATTCTTGGAAGCACACTCGAAAATGGAAGTTATACAAAGCTTTATAGCTTCAAACATGTCATTAATGCTTTCGCAGTCAGCACCACTCCTTATCAGGTTATGATAATTTCATTAGTCAACATTTATGAAATTGAATGACCTCTTTATTACTTCGGGAGATTCAATTATGTAGTTGGACTTAAAAAAAACTCAGAAACCTTTGGTTTGATTTTGGTTTACTTAGTTTAGAGGATGTAAATGCCAAATAAGAACCACATATAATTAAGTTCGGTTTGGGATTTAGCTGATAAGTTTTAAATTTAACAAACCGAATTTATTCTGGTTTTTATTTGGGTTCGGTAATTTGCATATTAACCGATTGTTTTGTTAGTTTCAAAACGAAATTAAACCAAAAGTTTATTTAGTGAAATCAAACCAAACCGAACCGAATAACCCCAAATTTATTGAACGATGATTAATAATTGTCCCATTTCAACAAGGTTTGGTTCAATCTTTTTCTCAAATTTAAGTTTGGTAAACCGGAAACAATCCTCATTTTGATACTTGCAGGCCAAGAAACTCACGAAAGCAAAAGGAGTGAAGGCAGTAGAAGAAGACAAAGGAGTGAAACTAATGACAACATACACTCCCGATTTCTTGGAACTTCCTCAACAAGTCTGGCCAAAGATCTCAAACGACGGCGACAGACGTGCTGGAGAAGACATCGTGATCGGTTTCGTGGATACCGGAATTAACCCTACTCATCCGAGCTTTGCCGGACTCGATCTCACAAACCCTTACTCATCGAACCTCTCACGTTTGAACTTCTCCGGTGACTGTGAGACCGGTCCTCTATTCCCTGTCGGATCTTGTAACGGAAAGATCATCTCTGCAAGGTTCTTCTCCGCCGGAGCTCGAGCTTCAGGCGCTCTCAACTCATCCTTAGATATACTCTCTCCATTCGATGCATCCGGCCACGGAAGGTACAACTGTCATTTTCTGATATATACCATTTTTAAATTTGATGAATCACTTTCCAAACACACCATGCATCAAAGTAGACTATTAAACTATATCACTAATGTACCATAATATACTTTTAATTTATTAATTTGTTATGCGTACGTTTTTACTATTTGGTCGGTTTGGTCCAGCCACGTGGCATCCATCGCAGCCGGGAACGCCGGAGTTCCGGTGGTCGTCGACGGATTCTTCTATGGCCGTGCCAGCGGTATGGCCCCACGTGCACGGTTCGTCACATCATTCATATTAATTACCTCATATACTTAGAAGTTTTAAGACTATCAATGATACTCTCTAGTTTGAAATACAAAATAAATAAATTACGAGTTATTTTATTGGTTCATGTGGCAGCATAGCCGTTTACAAGGCGATATATCCATCAATCGGAACTCTTGTTGACGTAATTGCAGCTATCGACCAAGTAACCAACGCTCTAAACAAGACTGTTTCTCCTAGTGTGAATCTCTAATCAATTTTATTCATTTATTTACGTATTTTAATTTTGTCACAGGCAATAATGGACGGCGTAGATGTGTTGACGTTGTCGATTGGACCGGACCAACCGCCGGTAGATAAGCCGACGGTACTCGGGTTATTCGACCTAGCAATGCTATCGGCTAGAAAAGCCGGCGTATTTGTGGTGCAAGCCGCAGGGAATCATGGGCCGTCGCCATCTTCCGTGTTGTCTTATAGTCCTTGGGTCGTTGGCGTCGCTGCTGGAAATACTGACCGGTCTTATCCTGCGTCCCTCATCCTCGACGGTGGCCAAACCGTTCAGGGCGTTGGACTTTCAGGTAAAACCGTAAAACTAGAATTATTCTAACAGCATGTAGTTTTAATTATGTTTTATCTTATAAAACCAAAAATTGCAAGTTTTGGTGTAAATTTTTTATAAAATGTTTTTATTTTTGTTCTAAATGCTTTATTTGGTTATTATTATTTTATACGTACCTAATTGTAACATAACAGTAGGCAGTAGCTAGTTATAAATAATTTAGCACGTAAACGTTTTGAATATTTGAACCATGCATATTCATGAGAGAATGTTTTTTCTCTTTTCTTTCATGTTGAAATAATAGGCCCAACCCTCGGAGCTCCATTTCTTCAACATAAGCTAGTCTTAGCCAGAGACGCTGTTAGAACAAACGGCTCGGTTCTACAAACCCTAACCAGAGACATTGAAGAATGCCAACGGCCGGAGAATTTTGACCCAGCCGTGGTTCTTGGAAGTATTGTGATATGTACATTTTCTGATGGTTTCTACAATCAGATGTCGACTGTTCGAGCCATCACCCAAACCGCCAGGACTCTTGGTTTCATGGGTTTTATACTCATTGCACATCCTAGATACGGGGATTATGTTGCAGAACCAGTTATATTTTCGGTTCCCGGTATTCTAATCCCTAAAGTATCAGATGCTCAGGTAATTTCATCAATAAATCCATCATAAATTACAAAAAAAAAATGATGATGTATATTTATATAATGTATTTAGATAAAACCCATATCTTAAGAAACTAACTATTAATCTATATAATTTGCATGTGGGATAAACTTTACATAATAATCATATACGAACTCATGACCATTATTTCAAAGAAATGTTATCACTTCAACATATATTGAAACTTTTTATTTTAGATTATTTTGAGGTACTACGAAGAGAAGACATTCAGAGACAAGAGAGGAATCGTGACGCAATTTGGGGCACGTGCCAGTATTGGCGACGGCCGAAACTCGGTATTCGCCGGGAAAGCACCAGCCGTGAGCCGATTCTCTTCGAGAGGACCAGCTTTTATCGATGCAAATCGAAATCTTTTAGATGTGCTAAAGCCAGATATCCTTGCACCTGGTCACCAAATTTGGGGTGCTTGGAGCCTCCCTAGTGCCTTTGATCCTATTCTCACAGGTTTTCACGTCATTACATCCCTAATAATTTGTATCAAATATAATCTACTCCCTCGAGTTTAAAATTGGTCATTTGTATGTAGGACGAAGCTTTGCAATATTGTCTGGAACCAGCATGGCAGCTCCTCATATAGCGGGGATTGGAGCTATGATAAAGCAACTTAATCCTTCTTGGACCCCGGCCATAATTGCATCAGCCATCTCCACCACGGCCACGGAATATGACAGTTCCGGTGAAGTGATATCGGCTGAGTCTTATGAAATAAGTGGATTGTTTCCATCTAATCATTTCGATCATGGCGCAGGCCATGTTAATCCTGCTAGAGCCATAGATCCTGGACTGGTTTTACCCGCAGGTAATTTTTTTAACTTTTAACTTGTATTGATGATTTTAACGTAAATAAAACAAAACAATTAGAGTATTTTAATTGGTTCAAGTATTAATTATCACTATTTTGGGTATTGGACCAGGTTTTGAAGACTACATAAGTTTCTTGTGCTCATTGCCAAACATTAACCCGGTCACTATTAGAGCCGCAACCGGAGTATGGTGCACCACCCCGCTTAGCCACCCGGCGAACCTTAACCATCCATCAGTAACTATATCTGCACTTAAAGAGTCTCTTGTGGTGAAAAGAAGTTTCCAAAACGTCTCAAACAAGACTGAGACATATCTTGGTTCGATTTTACCTCCCAATGGTACAGCTGTACGGTTAATCCCATCTTGGTTTACCGTACCACCACAGAAAATTCAAGATCTGGACATCGAGTTCAATGTCACACAAGTATTGAACCGATTTACATTTGGTGAAGTTGTCCTTACCGGAAGTTTAAACCATATTATTAGAATACCGTTGTCAGTTAAGACGATCTAAAAACATAATTTTTTCTCGTTTTCTTATTTATTAGTTCGACCGCTCACTGATTTAACCGCATATAAAGGGTAAACAATAAACTAGTTCTATTCTTAAATTTACATTAGAATACATAAATAAATAAAACGCAAGCATACTTCGTTACAAGCTACAACCGTGTGATGGTTGAGATACAATCTAATTACACATATGAAATGGTCACACTACAAATACACATATGACTATATGAGCTAAGCTTAATTACACATGAAAAGATCACATTATAATCACACATGTGACCCTTATTACATATGAAAGGAAAGGGTCACACTAATATTACACACATGAAATCTGTAAAGTTCTAAGATGTTTCGATCACATATAATTCGAATTATATATACTTACGTAGACGAAACTGTCATGAAGACTATTATGGTGGTCTAGGAGGTTGGTGCCCAAAGGGTCTTGGAAACCAGGTAGCTCCGGGAGGTGGAGGTTGTGGGTGAGGTCCAGGAGGAGGTGGTGGAGGAGGAGGGTGCGGCTCAGGATACGGTGGTCTTAGTGGCGGCGGGTCCTGGAAAGGAGGAGGAGGGGGACGAGGACGATGAGGAGGAGGCTGAGGCATTTTGTGCTTTGTTAATGCAATATATGTTTGGCGTACTTTAGTTCATATATAACATCAAGATTAAGAATCATTGTTACCCACAAGTCTTTGAAGTGTAAACCAGTCTCTAATTAATTAGTTGCTCAGTAGAATGGTAGTTATCCACCTAATCTTCTAGCTAACTTTAAATTTAAATAGTAATGATTTATATGGTTTTATATCAAAATAATATGGTTACATGATTCATCTAATGTAGATATAGAATTATAGCTGGGACTCACAATTTTATAAAGTTATGGTTCTTAAATTATAAGAAACATTAAATTTGTATGTATTGTCAAATTTGAAATTTTTATAGGATATTCTTTGTTGTATATAGTACATACTCTTATTGTCAAATTCTCAATTTTGGTATAATTTGTTGTATAGTACATTGCATTGCACAAGATGAATATATATTACACTTATTATATATATATATATATATTTTTTTTTTTCTTTTTATCGAAAAAACTTTCAAAATATTCATTTAATATCTACACATTTTATTTATATCATCATGATTTACAAGTAACTGCGAGAAATGAGAAACAATCAGGATATCGAGGATTGTCTCATACCGCTCAAGCCTGCCATCAAGAAGGCAAGATACACCGGCAAAGTTAGAATCATAATGAAAGTATATTTACTAAGAGTGAAAAAAATAACTATATTTAAATATCTTGTTTTATATCAAATGATGATGTTTGCTTGTGACGTCTCTCATTATTCAAGAGTTTAATTCACTTTATACCAGCTTTTAATTTTTTGGATATCTAGTTTATGCCAAATCCTCTGCGATTTCTTAGTTAGTGTTTAGTGATTTTTAATCAATAAATCATTTAGCAATTACCATTTAACCTTATTTCTATTTTATTCGTTGATTTTTTAAAATGAGTTTTACAAATACAATCAACTAGTTCATCAGGATGATGTGTTTAATTACACTAAAATGAACATCCTTTCATTACTGCATATGGATAAACCATTTAGATTAAAAAGCAAATATATATATATATATATATATATATATATATATATATTGTTCGCAGATATGTCTCAGTTTTAAACCTTCTACCTAACAGCGTTAATAAAAAAACTAGAGATGCTGATTTTAGAAAGAGGAATGATTGCTGAAACTGAGGCTGCTAAGGCTGTTGTTTGTGATGATGTGGACTATTTTGGTCATATTATTCACAAACTATTAGGTTGATTATCTTGTAAATTAGAAAATACACACTTTTAAAAGTCGAATATCTAATCATCTCATCCACAGTTGAAAGTATCAAAATATCTTGATTTTGACTAAGTTGGTATATTCATAATTTTTATGGCTATACGGCCATTTAGATGAATTAAACTATTGATAAATAGTTATAAAATTTATATTTTTTTTTCCTTATCACCAAGTAACATATTGTATATATAATATAATTAAAAATTAGGTATTAACCCACGGAAAATCGCAGATTCAATTTTTTTTTTTGATGAAAAATTGTAATAATTTATTTTGTTATTATGTTATTTATAATGGATGTGATTAAAAATTCGTTTTTTATTTATTTATGAAAAATTGTAATAATTTATTTTGTTATTATGTTATTTATAATGGTTTGTGATTAAAAATTCGGTTTGCTTATATTATAATTCTTTTATTTTTTATTTATTGATTTTTAAAATCTAATCTGTTATACGGGACTGTTATCTATATTCAATTAGATTTTTGATAAAAATTTTAACCTGAAACTTTTTATTGATAAAATATGTAGTTGTAGATTTTATTCGATTAGATTTTTAAAATCTTAGCTGTTAATTTTTTTAATGTACAAATTAGTTTTGATTCTAATAGATTTTCTTTTTATCTTTCTACAATTTATTTTATTTGTTGTATTCTCCATTTTCGTTTTTTAATTAATTATATTTAATTAATTAATTAATTAATTAATCTTAATTAAGTTTTTCTAATGACAATTGAATGTAATTTTTTATATATTTTAAGGTTAGTTTCATATTTGTACTTTTCAATTAATATAATAGGATAATGACCATGTAGCATCTAATATAACCGACAATGGATTATCAGTCTAACCCAATTAGTTTATTACACAACGAAGAGATTTTTTGGGTCATTCACCCCAACAAACATTGAACTAAAACTATGTGCTATAGATCTTTTAACTATCAAAGTGGCCAACATATTCTGAATCTACAATCTCCTCGAAGAAAGAAGTAACCGTTGCGACCCTTTGGAATTGGCTCCATTATACTCTATTGTTTGGAATGCCCTGTTTATGTCGACTTCTCTTCCAATGCGCAATTATTGTCTAAGTAATTATTTTAACAATATAATCATCTAACTGTTACTATTTAAAGAATATCTATTGTTTAGCTAACCTAAAGAAAAACAGTAACTATCGGTAACATATGGTATGAAAGTCAAATGCCACATCGAAAATTTTCATTATTCAATTTTTATAAAACTCTTTTCCATTTGCTTGTTTTGAAAAGTCAACTACACCGAGTTAAATAAGTGAAATAACCAAGGAGATTGGAGCTGGTTTAGGTGTTCAATCGGAAGCCGGTTATCAAAACCAAAAACGATGTAGTTTGGACTAGCTCAGTGACCCAAATCGAAGAAGCTTGAAGAGTTTAATATTTTACAAGACTCAAAAGTGCGATTACGATTTGCTTTAAACCCAACTGTAGTAACATGTAACAACAATAAGATCACTAGAATGTGTACCCGCTACAAATATGGCACGGTTTTAACTGTTTCAGAGAACCAAAATGTTAAAACAAAGAATCAATCTTCATTACACATACATTCTTTACATCTAGGGTAACGGTAAACGCTGCGTCCCGTCGGTCTAACCAATACATGTTTGGTCTGCCTAACGTTTTTTCTCACTCTCTGCTCGAACACTTTCCACTCTATAGTATTGTTCTTCAACAATATGTCCGAGAACCTCCGTTTGTTCGGTCTGATCGTCGGCATTTTCCCTGCTCCGTAATATATCCTGTAACCCGATACCAAAGACGACAACTGACTCCCTGAATCCGTCATCGCAAAGGCGTCCGATGCAGCACATGCAATAAAATCAAGAACCGCTAGCTACACAAACCAAAAACAAAAAAAAAAATATAAATCTCACGGCTCAGTTAACCGATAAACCAAAAAGTAATTACTTTACCTGAGATGAGAAGTTTTTGAAAGGCTGTAGCTCAGTTTCAGTGAGTACATTCTCTTTGGTGACAAGATTCGGGTAAAGACTCGTTAAAGCAGCTAAACGTTTATTCCCACCGTATATATTAGCACCAGCCACGAAAACACGTGTCTTCCTATTGAAACCAAGACCCGCAAGCATAAGCACAGCTTCTTCAGGTGATAACGGACAAAGCCCTTCCGTTCTCAGATCTTCCGGAGATGGCATTCTACAAAATGAGAAAACAAAGTGTGAAACCAAAACCAATATGAAAATGCGAAGAGAGGAAAGGAACAAACTTTTTAGTCTTTGTTAGATTTGCTAGTGTGGGGAAATGCTTTTCTCGATAATCATCAAGTTCCATCTTCTCAGCATCACCTCCTCCGAAGTAACAGAGAGAATGAGCCACCATATCGATCTCAAATCTTAGATGGAGTGCTAGATACTTAGAAGCCTTATGTAGAGGACCAGCTTTCTTGTCCAATATGAAGGACGCAAATTTTGGACCGACGAGGTACGGATCAACCGGTGCGAGGTGTGATCCGCTGTCTCGTAGTCTCCTAACGAGAACCGCAGCTGTTTCTTGTATCTTTGGAACGAAGTTTAACGCATGAAAGTTACATCTACACCGCAGCCTCTACTCTTCAATAAAAAGTTGGATCATTACGAGTCAGAGTATGGATATGCGCATTGTGCTAAAAGAAAGTCTTTTACCTGTAACTGAAACGGTATAGGGTCAAAGGCCAAACGGTTTCCGAATCCGAAGAAATGAACAACTCTATTCTTGAGTAGAAGAGGGAGAATGTGCTTCATATAAAAACCCGGTTTGGCTTCCTTCACAACATCCATATCCGTAACCTTAAATCAAAACGAAGAAAGAAGTACGTAAGAAGAAATGTCGAAGATCGGAAGATGAAACAGTCTTCTTAAAGAGATATAAAGGAACTCACGAGGCTGCCAATGGCCTCAAGGTCCAGAGACTGAAGCTCTTTTGGTAGTTTCTTTACAATCCGGATATCAGGAGAGAGGTACTTAATAAAATGTTCCACCTGATAGATATCTCCAAACTGACTATAAACCAAATCAAGAACGTCAAAATGTGACGTCGATAAAAAAGGATCAATAATAAGAGAAGGAGATAGAGAACAGAGGAACCTTACAATAGTTACCTTGCATCGGTCCAGACATCACTGAACATGAATTTGGGAACAACGAGTGTCGCATTTAGCATCCGAGCAACAACAACAATGTTACAAACCTGTTTTAATAATGTCCAACGGTTAGTCAATATAAAGAGTGGGACAAAGAAATGTGTAAAGCAATCACAAACTTACAGCAACTCTTTGTTGGTTGATCCCACCATTCGCAGTTACCATTATATATCCATTTTTCCCCTCTAAACTCCACACATAAAATAACACCAAAATCAGGAAAACTTATAAATACTGAATTAGCACGAGAAGTAAACTCACAGAGAGTTAAAAATAAGAGACCACTAGGCTTCCAAGAACGTTGATCAGCACAAGGCTTCCAAGACAAAGCTTGGTCCTTTGGTTCTCGCCACAGCTCTTTTGGCTCAATTTTGTCTTGCCCCTATAACAAAAACAATGTTGCAGGCGGATTCTTGGTTTAAAATTTGAAATGTTGTAATCAGAAGGATATCAAAATGAATCAAATCAATGATAATAAGTATACCTCAGCTAACGCATGAGCAGCATAAGCCAACAATCTACCATAAGTTCCATTATATTTCTTCTTTGGTTTCCCCATCTTTTTCTTCTCTCCATGCTACCAAATCATAAGTCACACAACATTAAAACCCAAAATGCAAAAAAAAATCATGTAATACTGTATAAAAACATTACATAAACGTACCATTTACCATAATAAATTCATTCTAACAAAATCTTAAACATGTGAAATTTCTTATTTAGTTTAAATTTCAAGTTGCATTACCATTCATCTAGCAATCTCAGAGAAATGATAATTCTATTTTCCCTAACAAATGTTTAGTTGAATTAATTGTATATTAGGGCCAAAACTTTAAATTTTGTAACCGTTAAATTAATATCCCTTTTTACTGTACTTGGGAAATTGAAATGGATTTGACAAGAAACAGACAGTTAAAAAGTTAAAAGTTCAAAATAAATTTAACCAATCACATTGTTTTAAAAAACTAAGTTACTTACCTGTACAGACGCCGACACTTTAACGGACGCCCGTTTCACACTCGGGTTCGGGTTCGGGTTCGTATCCGGAATTAGTTTCCGGTTCGGTTTCGGGGTAAGATTCGGTTTTTTGGAGAACCCTCTTCGAAGCCAAGCTCGACCTTCATGGAGCTGAGAGAGCATGAACCAATTAACAAAAATGAAGAAAGCCACAAGCCCGATCACACACGCCGCGGTTTTGGCCGTTCTGATTCGTTTCCTCTTTCCTCTCTTAACCGGATTTTTCAAACTCCGGTTTGGATCCCCGTTGATCCAAGACAAAACCGACCCGATAAAATTCGACCCGGTATCACGAATCTGGTCTCCAGCTACTTCAGAGAACCGGGTTGGACCGAGACGTGTCGGTGATTGAACCGGAGAAGCTCCTCCTCCACTTCCATGGATCAGATCTTGGACTCGAGTCTCTGGTTTCTCTTCGTCAGGTCTCTCCGTAGCCATAACTAACACAGCTCAGTCTCTCTCTCTTCTTCTCCTGTGAGAGAGAAGAGTGTGTTTGTGTTTTTTTTTTTTTTTCTTTGTCTGAAAATTTAGTTTTGTTTTAATCCTTGAGATTGACGCTGGTATTAGTTTAAGGTCACTTGTCCTTTTTAAATTATTTTTTTAATCTTTACCTTCTTACATAATTAATTTGGTTACCAGACTAGTGTTGTTTACTAGTACTACTAGTCTACTACTAATCTACAGCTTGCTGAAGGCTATGTAACTTGTGAATAAGTTTAACATAAATAAGGAAGTAATCAGCTGTCAAAAACAAAACTAATTACAAGCATATGTCAGTAGTATTGGGCCTATATACAAGTGGATATGTGGGCCTTTTAATACGCTTTTTGCATATCAGAGTGATATGTTTTCATTGGGGGCCTATACATCTGTTTTTGGTGATATATTATTAAAATATGCAGGTTATTAGATAAAAAAAAAAAAAGATCAAAAGTTAGGGAACTTATTAATTTCATTTTGTCAGGCCATTATCTGTTTTATTAAAGAAAACATAGCACATGCAAAGAGTTATTAGTTTACTTTTTCAAAATTATTAAAGTTAAAGTATTTAAAATTGTTGTGTTCATTACTTCATACCAGTTTCTTTTAATACTACTATTATTCATATCATTTGATATAAAGGTTTACCTTTCGGACATGGGTATTGGTGTCAAACTATCAATACTAATGTAACGACTAATGATAATTAGAGTGTTAAAACGAGCCATGACAATTTTATACAATCCCAAGTAGTAGTCTTCACGCACGTCTTTAGTACTACACACTGATTGAAAAATGTGCTCATACTAAATAAATAAAAATAAAGAAGAATAATATAGCTACATTAGATAGATTCACACTGATTTGGACGTAAGAAAAAGTAATTCATACTGGAATTAAAATACAATTTAATAGAGATTCATACTGAAAAATTAAAAATATGATTTTATTACTGGACTTCAACGTGATGGCACGCAACACTTGAATAAATGAGTGGAAAAGACAAAAAAATAATACTAACGTTTTACCGAGACAAAACGACGTCGTAATAGAAGTTACCGTTACCTTGGAAATTACCGTTACCTTCTCTCGTGGCAATTTGCAGCAAGGTTGCTAATTACGAAGAACAGAATCATAATCTACAACCTGATGTGTAATTTAGGAGATTAACAAAAATCAAGACATAAATACTGTATATATACACATTCAAAATCAGGTTCGTTCTCATGTACAATGTAGTACTATGTAATTATATAACATAAGTTATTTTATGATAATTTATGTGAGTCAACTATGAAGTCATTATCTTATATTGGCAATAAAATCCTTTTTTTTTATCCAAATTTGTTTGTAAAATAAGCATTAGATTATAAGCTTTTTTTTTTTTTTTTGAGCAAATAGCATTAGATTATACGCTAAAAGAAAGAATGCAGATGTGTAATAGACTAATAATAATTATTATAAAAAGTGTTATTCTATAAATTAAACCAAACGAGGCTTTTTTTTTTTTTCAACTCTCAAGAAAGAGTCTGATTTAGACGGCTGACCAACATTAGAATGAATGACAAAGGTTTAAAAGTTGAAAAGGTTCAAACTTTTTCTTCTTCTTCTTCGTGTATTTTCAGCGTTTTGTATCAACAAAAACGGCATGACGTTTCTTCTCTTCTCTTCCCAATCTGTTTGCTGTTAATAAAACCGATCTCTCTGTTTCTCTATACTCTGTTTTTTTTTCTTTCTTTCTTCTTCTCTCTGTTTCTATACTCTGTTTTTTTTTTTCTTTTCTTCTCTCTCTGTTTCTATATTTCAGAGGAAGGAAGGAGAAGAGAAAGCTAAAAGACTTGTCCAATGCTTCTATACAATACAATATTCATCGCATGTCCTCACTTTGATTTCTGGGTTAGTCTCATATAATCTGCTTTTTTTTTTTTTTTTCTTTCAATCTGATCGCAAGAAAAAAAAAAAAAGGTTACATTTTTATTTTGGTCAACCACCAAAGACTAAATCTTTTTTCTGGGTAATGGGTTTTCTAAAGGTGAGATTTTTGGATTCAAAGTGTTTGACTTTTTTCATCTTTAAATCTAAACTCTAAAACCCTCAATGAATTTTTGCAGGTGAAGAGAGAATTGTAAGGGTTTATACATACATTAGCTTGAAGATATATTAATGGCGACATTAGCAGATATTGGACTAGCAGCAGCGATCAACATCCTAAGTGCATTGATATTTCTTTTGCTATTTGCAATCTTGAGGATCCAACCATTCAACGATAGGGTTTATTTCCCTAAATGGTACTTAAAAGGTGTTCGGAGCAGCCCCTTAAATTCGGGTGCTTTCGCCAGCAAAATTGTGAATTTCGACTTTAGAGCGTATATACGGTTTTTGAATTGGATGCCCGCCGCTCTGAAGATGCCTGAGCCTGAACTTATTGATCATGCTGGTTTAGATTCTGCTGTCTATTTGAGAATTTACATGATCGGGTAAACATAGAATTACAAAGTTTGTTTAGCATTGATCTTAAGATAACTCTCCAAGAACATGCATTGAAAATTAGTACAAGAGAATACTAATAATAGCTATTTTGTTTACTATTTTGACAGACTTAAGATCTTTGTTCCCATCGCATTACTTTCATGGGCAGTTTTGGTACCTGTGAATTGGACAAGTGATGGATTGCAGCTAGCGAAACTTCGTAATGTAACATCGAGTAATATCGATAAGCTTTCGATTTCAAATGTCGAACGTGGATCAGATAGGTTTTGGGCGCATCTTGTGATGGCTTATGCATTTACATTCTGGACTTGTTATGTTCTAATGAGGGAATATGAGAAAATAGCTGCAATGCGGTTATCATTTCTTCAATCCGAGAAGCGCCGTGCTGATCAATTCACCGTAAAATATGTTTTTTTTTTTTTCATTTATAATATAATCTCTATGCTCTTTGGTCTTACCATTAGATATGATATTGTATTCATTTGACAGGTTCTGGTTAGAAACGTACCACCGGAGTCAGACGAGACAATTAGCGAAAACGTTCAGCATTTCTTTCTTGTTAACCACCCGGACCATTATCTTACACATCAGGTTAGATCATATCCCTAGAGGAATGAATCTTTAGTTCTGTTTCTAGCTATTTTATCTGTTAAGTGTTTGGATATATGTATATCTAGGTGGTCTACAATGCAAATGAATTGGCTACATTGGTAGCGGATAGGCAGAAAATGGAGAATTGGTTTGATTACTACCATTTGAAGTATACAAGAAACAAGGAACAAAGGCCAAGAGTAAAGGTAAATACTTAATGTAGAAACACGAAAAGCTAAAACACACATTTTTTAGTTGTCTAATTCTGTTTTACATCTCGCAGTTGGGATTTCTTGGGCTATGGGGTAAGAAAGTAGATGCAATGGATCATTACACAGCTGAGATCGAGAAACTTAACGAGCAAGTAAGTATTGTTTCCTCTAGGAGTGCCCAATGAAATATTAGTAAACCATTGAATCTCACATCTTTGGCTTTCACAGATAATGGATGAAAGGGTGAGAGTAAAGAAAGATGACAAGAACGTAATGCCAGCAGCTTTTGTATCTTTTAAAACACGTTGGGGTGCTGCGGTCTGCGCGCAGACACAACAGACAAAGAATCCAACAGAATGGTTAACCGAATGGGCTCCTGAGGCAAGAGAAGTGTTCTGGCCAAACCTTGCAATGCCTTACGTATCTCTCACGATAAGGAGATTTATAACGCACGTTTCCTTCTTCTTCCTTACTTTCTTCTTCATCATTCCAATCGCCTTTGTACAATCCTTAGCGAGTATCGAAGGTATTCAGAAAAAAGCTTCGTTCCTCAATCCCATCATCGAAAAGTAGGTACATTGCTCGAGTTTTTTTTCTTACTGGTTCAACCCTAGGACATTCTTGATTCAATTCGATCATTGCGTGTGCAGGAAGTTTATGAAATCTTTGATCCAAGGTTTTCTTCCGGGTATTGTCTTGAAGCTCTTTTTGATATTCCTGCCAGCGATTTTAATGATCATGTCCAAATTCGAAGGGTTTGTTTCGATATCATCGTTAGAGAGACGAGCGGCTTTTCGATATTATATATTCAACCTAGTGAATGTTTTCCTCGGTAGTATAATCACTGGATCTGCATTTGAACAGCTTGATTCTTTTCTTAAACAATCCGCAAATGAGTAAGCTCCATCACTAGCACTAATTTTACTCTCTTTTGGAACTCTGCTCTCAACTACTTTTACATTTCTTGTTTTAGTATCCCCCGGACAGTTGGAGTAGCGATACCTATAAAGGCAACTTTCTTTATAACATATATAATGGTGGATGGTTGGGCGGGTGTGGCTGGAGAGATTCTTAGGCTGAAACCATTAGTCATTTTCCATTTAAAGAACTTCTTCTTGGTGAAAACTGAAAAAGATAGAGAAGAAGCTATGGATCCGGGACAGATCGATTTTTACGCTACTGAGCCTCGGATTCAACTATACTTTCTCCTTGGTCTTGTCTATGCTCCGGTCACTCCTGTTCTACTTCCTTTCATCATCTTCTTCTTTGGTTTCGCCTACCTCATCTTCCGTCATCAGGTATAAAAAAGAAATTAAATTAACTTCTTTTTAGTTAACAAGTTCATGTAGTATAAACCGGTCTCTTTGCAGATCATAAATGTGTACAATCAAGAGTATGAGAGTGCGGCAGCGTTCTGGCCTGACGTTCATGGACGTATAATATCTGCATTGATCATCTCTCAAATCCTTTTGTTGGGGTTAATGAGCACAAAAGGAAAGGTTGAGTCCACGCCTTTCCTCCTCGTTCTAGCGATTCTCACTTTTGTTTTTCATCGGTTTTGCAAAGGCCGGTACGAATCGGCATTTGTCATTAATCCTTTGCAGGTTAGTATATATGATAATCTTAAACTAATATGTACTATTTTGGTTCATTTTATGTGTTGTTTAATTAATTCAGTAAGTACCGGTTTACAGGAAGCTATGATTAAAGATACATTGGAACGAGCAAGAGAACCAAACTTGAATCTTAAAGGGTTTCTTCAGAATGCATATATTCATCCGGTTTTCAAAGACGAAGAATTCGAAGATGACCAGTTTGAGGGATTAACCGAGGATTCAGATGACGAAGATTGTGTAGTTGTACCGACCAAACGTCAAAGACCCCGGAGAAAAACCGTGGCGAGCAGCAATGTGAGCGGTGCCTCGTCTCAATCACTGCCTTATAACCGATTTGATACGGATAAGGGAAAACCGGTATAGAAGAGACAGAACCAATACGTAAGAGATCATTTTTATTTTTTTGACGTGTTGTGAAAAGGTTTTTGTATATTTGTATGCTGTATTCATTGTCTCGTTTGAGTTTGGTGATTGTATGAAAACAAGTTTGAATAAAAACGATTTTGTAAAACTCTATGCTTGATTGGTACATGTACACATTGGCTTAGCGTAAGTGTGACTAAGCTCGATATTTTCTTGATTCAATAATGGCTTCGGCCATGAACATGAAAGTTGTGAGTTTGTTCAATACATTTCCAATGATGCACATCACAAATCAAAGGAGCGTTTATGTAGCCATGGAGTCCCAAAAACCTAGCTATTAGCATAGAAAAGGTTAAAACAAATATATATATATATACACACATATATATATATATATATATATTGTAACTGAGAAAAATCTTTTGAAAAATTCTTATTTGATTAATTTGTGTTTTTTTTTTAAAATCGTACGTAGGTAATTAATTGAATATATTGTACAACACCGGAACACCCTAATTCTACATACCTTATTTTTATTTCCTTTTTTGACAACGAAAAGAACAAAACTCTTCTAATGTCAAAAAGAAGAACAAACCTCTTCTTTTACTATTTTGATGTTTAGAAAATATTATCCTGACATAATATACCGCACTGCACTGCACGTAAGCATCGCATCTTTGGCTTTGGTCAAGAGTCAAGACTATACGGACTTGTACCTATTGTGCGTGTTTTACCTGTACCATAAAAGATTTTTAATTACAATAATAAACAAAATTGATATGTAATTTAATAATACTCATCCTCTTGTGATGATGTAATATTTTTTAAAAAAATCATCGATATTAAATCATAAATTATACTCCATCTTTGTTTGTCAAAAAAAAAATTAATTAAAAATAATAAAAATTTATACTCCATCTTAAAGATACTAGTATCATTCATGCCCATTAGAACTAAACTATACTGCTGTAAGGTTAATTGGTTACTACTTACTAATTTTATTGTGTTCATAAAAAGAATTGATAGCGTTTGACAAAAAAAAAAAAATGATATCAGAATATCTTGGATTCGAATAATCTCATACGAAATTCACACCAAAAAAATATAAGTAAGAAATAAAAAGAAACTCCAAAATTCAAAGATTTATCATTAAATGGAAAGAAATTATCCAGAAAGACTTAAAAGTAGAAGTAAATCCTAAAAAATTAAATTAATAATTTTCAGATTGTTGAATACTCCTAATAAAATAAGTAATGCTGACTAGTATTAATTATGCAAATCTGACTTGTTTGTGTAACGCATTTGTATTCGTTTTCCACGTGGTGAGTTCTTTACTGTTTCAACAAAATTTGTTTTCTTCTAAAAAGATAAAGAGAAATTTAAAAAAAAAAAAAAAAAAAAAAGCTAAAAAAACTGAGATAAGTCTCGTTTTCAGACAGATGAAAGCGAGTGAACCGGAGAAAAGGTATTAATCCCCTGCGACGCAGTACCTCACTTGCGCTCCACGATTCACAAAAAAAAAATTACTTTAAACGGTCAGATTAGGTTCCCATCCGATTCTCCATTCTGGGAAATATATATCTCCGAATAAAAAAGTAATTTTCTTTTTTTTTCCTTTCGGGTTCGATATAAAAAAAAGGAAACCAAAGTTTGTGAGAGAATCCATAGTTCTCTTCTCTGAATTGTTTAAATCTAATGTCCAAGTAGCTGAAATCTAGGGTTTAGATTCGCTCTCGCAGGTAGCTGAATTGTTCTTCGAGCTCTGTTCTTTTTTTCTCCAAGGTAAAATTTAGTTTCGATCCTCTTACGAAATTCGAATTCTGGACTTGATTGTTGTTGTTGTTGAATCTGTTTTTTGATCGGATTGGTTTGAAATTAACAATGTTCGTTTTTTTAATTCGTATCTGGTTTTTTTTTTTTTTTTTTTTTTTTTTTGGGAGATTGTATTCGATTGATTTTTACAAGTAGTGTTTTAATTGTGAGATGATCAAATTCAGAATCGTTTTGTGTTTTAAAATTCTTGGGATTTTTTTTTTGGGATTGCAGATAACAATGGAGTTTGATGACGTTAGTATCGAGGAATCTATACTAATGAGTGGTTCGTGGATAGTTAGGAAGAAGAGGAGTCTGAAACCGTTTCAGTCTAGAGGTCTTTTTAGCGGTAGGAGTAGTGGTAAGGAAGTGGTAGTAGTAGAAGAAGAACAGAGTGGGAGGAGCTTGAGAGTGTATAGCAGGAAACAGAAAAAGAGAAAGACATCTAAAGTAGAAGAGCAATGTTCTGAAGATGATGATGATTGCAAATTAGGTGAGTGGATGCGAAGGAGAACTGTGAATAGGAGTGAGAAGAAGCGCAAAGAAGTTATTAGGCGGCCTAAGGTTGAGTCAGGGGAACGTTTTGAAGATGATGATTGTAGAGTTAGTAAAAGGCGTTCTGTAGTCAGTAGAAAAAAGAGAGACAGACGCCAAGTGGAGATTGAAGAAGATGAGGCATGGGAAGAAGAAGTTATGCTGTGTGTTAAGATCAAGTCAACATCATCACGAAGCAGGAGTCGTAATTTAGTTTCTAACAGTACTGAAAACGTTGCTGATGTTAGTACTTCCAGTTCGCGTTCGCCTGCTTCTGATGTATCTGATCCCCTTCTCAAAAACGGGATATCTAATAATGACTGCACAAGCATAAGACAGGTAAATGTGTCATTGTATTCGATCATCAAAGAAGAACATGTAACTGTGTTGCTGTACTGTAATATATATCATGTTTTGTCTTGGCAGGAATCGAAGTCAGGCCCAATTTGCCATCAGTGCTTGAAAGGGGAAAGGATAACTCTTCTCATTTGCAGTGAATGTGGAGTGACGATGTACTGTCTTCAATGTATAAGGAAATGGTTAGCTTCTGTCTCTATACTATATATCTCTGTCTCGTTATAATGTATACTTAACTCTATTTATGGTTTGTTGCAGGTATCCAGAGCTATCTGAGGATAATGTCGTTGAGAAATGTCCTTTCTGCCGTAACAATTGTAATTGCAGCAAATGCTTGCATTTGAATGGTTCCATTGTGGTATGTTAAGATTACTTCTAGCCATCCATTTGCAGAAGATTTGGATTTTTTTTTGTTAACTGGTATCTGTGTTTTCTGTCTTTACAGACATCAAAGAGGGAACTCTCGAATTCTGAAAGACGCCATCATCTTCAGTACTTGATTACATTGATGCTTCCGTTTCTGAATAAGTTATCCGAACTCCAGAACCAAGAGATTGAAATTGAGGCAAAGGTTCAAGGTATGAAACTTGCACTACTATGACATAATTTCTGTTGCTAAATGTGATCTTTGTTTTGCTAACATGACCTGTTTCTGTAGGATTACTGCCTTCTGAAGTTGAAATAACTAAGGCAATAAGCTACACTGATGAACGCGTATACTGGTTAGTAAGCATACCTAAGTTAGGATGTTTTTAATTTCTTGAGGATCTTACTGAAATATACATCTGTGTTGCAGTGATCATTGTGCAACTTCCATTGTTGACTTGCACCGAAGCTGCCCAAAGTGCTCTTTTGAACTTTGTTTGAAGTGCTGTCAAGAGATTCGTGAAGGAACACTTTCTGAACGCCCTGAAATGAAGGTAGACTATGCTGATAAAGGATACCAATATATGCATGGTTTAGATGCTGCAGAACCGAGCTTCTCTTCCACTTCTGAAGACGAAGAAGCTATCCCATCCAACACTAAGTGGAGCCTTGGTAATAATGGAAGCATCACTTGTCCACCAAAAAAGCTAGGTGGTTGTGGTGATTGTATATTAGAGCTTACGAGGATCCTACCACAGACGTGGATGTCAGAATTGGAGCACAAAGCAGAGACTTTCTTGGCATCATTCAATACTAGCCCTAGAATGTTGATATGTGGGTGTTCTCCTTTGGATACTGAGATGACAAGGAAAGCAGCTTCAAGGACAAAATCAAGTGACAACTACCTTTTCTGTCCTAAATCTCTTGATGTCTTGAAGGAAGAAGAGCTTCTACATTTTCAAGAGCATTGGGCAAAAGGTGAACCAGTAATTGTTAGAGACGCTCTTGATAACACACCTGGTTTAAGCTGGGAGCCAATGGTTATGTGGCGGGCGTTATGCGAAAACGTGAATTCACCAGCAAGTTCTAAGATGTCCCAATTCAAAGCAATTGATTGTTTGGCTAATTGCGAGGTGGAGATCAATGCACGTCACTTCTTTGATGGTTATAGCAAAGGAAGAACATATTATAACTACTGGCCTGAGATGTTGAAGCTAAAGGACTGGCCTCCTTCTGACAAGTTTGAAGATCTTTTACCTCGTCACTGTGACGAGTTCATATCCGCACTACCTTTCCAAGAATATAGCGATCCTAGAACCGGGATTCTTAACATCGCAGCAAAGCTTCCGGAAGGACTTATCAAACCAGATTTGGGGCCAAAAACTTACATTGCCTATGGGATTCCTGATGAGCTCGGTAGAGGTGATTCAGTGACTAAGCTTCACTGTGATATGTCAGACGCGGTAAAGATTTCATTTAGTTCGTTTTATTTCCTGGTTTTGGTTTAATTGGTCCAAGACTCACTCTGAATTCATGTAGGTGAATATTCTGACGCATACTGCTGAAGTAACCCTAAGTCAAGAACAGATATCCGCAGTCAAAGCTCTGAAACAGAAACACAAGGAACAGAACAAGTTTGAAGAACAGAGCACTGGAGACCGTAGCGAAACGGAAGAAGAATTGAACATGCCAGAGATTCTGAGCAGTGAAAATGACGAAAGTGGCAGTGCTCTATGGGACATATTTAGGAGAGAAGATGTTCCTAAGTTAGAAGAGTATCTAAGAAAGCATTGCAAAGAATTTAGACACACTTATTGTTGTCCAGTTACAAAGGTAACAATACTGACATCTGCAACAACTTGTAACGAATTTAATGTCGGGGTACTGATGATTTCTTCTTTTCAGGTTTATCATCCGATACATGACCATACATGCTATTTAACCGTAGAGCACAAAAGAAAACTTAAGGCGGAATTTGGTATGTAACCAAGTTACTTGGATATGATGTTTTGTGAGTCAATATTGACGAGTTATATGTTTTGTTTGAAACCGTAGGGATCGAGCCATGGACATTTGTGCAAAAGCTAGGTGAAGCGGTATTTATTCCTGCGGGTTGTCCGCATCAAGTTCGGAATCTAAAGGTAAACAGAATGGTTTCTCTTCTTCTTCCTCTACTTATACAGTTTGCTTTTTATTGAAAAATCTAACTTTGTGTGTGTGTGTGTTTGATTGGGGACAGTCGTGTACAAAAGTTGCAGTTGACTTTGTGTCACCAGAGAACATCCATGAGTGTCTGCGTCTGACTGAAGAGTTTCGCCAACTTCCCAAGAACCACAAGGCCAGAGAGGACAAACTTGAGGTAAGTTTTTATCTCTTTACCATTTATTTTTTGTTTTTGTTGGTTGTGTGAGCATGTTCATATGCTTGATGCGGGTGGGTTTTCTTTAAGGATATCTGAATAGGAGAGGGGCATTTGAACCAAACCAAAACCAACTCAATCCTTTATTTATGTTTTTTAAAACGTACTTGCCGTACAAAACCCCAAATCACTGACTGGACATAAGTCAAACAAAAGTACAAAACTACCAAACTTTGCTTTTTCCAATTAAAAAACAATTTTTTTTAAACAGATATATATTTTAATATATTATATTAATAAATATATAGTAAGGTTAACTTTAAATATTTTATCAACTCAGTATTTTATTATATGTATTTTTTTGTTTTACTTTTTTCCCCAAATTGGACGGGGATTGAGCCAAAAAAAAAAATCAATCCAAATATTGGATAGTTTGTTTTGGTTTTGTATAATTCGGGTAATATTGATTTTTTTGTATATAATTAGAAAGCAATTAACCAAATACCCATCTCTTCTAACTGATAACCTGATCTTATATATTAAAAGCTTTAATTGTTTTTTAATTTCTTTTTCTAAGTAAGCTTCAATGTATGAATGGTATGTTTGTTTGTTTGTTTGCGCAAATGTGTTTCGTGTGATATTTCATAAAAAGTAAAAAAACAGTGTGTGTGATTTTGTTTCAATGTTTTTTACTATGTAAACGTAAACACTTAGATTGAAAACTAGTGAGGTCTTATGCAAAATATTGCTCCCCATAGGCTTTATTGTGATCGGCCTCAAAAAAAAAAATAAAAAAAATCTTTAGACTTGGGTTGTGTTAGTCTTCACTGACCAATGCAACACCAAAACTCTTCCCCCCCCCCTTCTATCAACAATATGCAATTCCGGGATTGAATTTGGTGTCGAATCATCGATAAACTTTATCGATTTACACAAATCCGATCGAGATTGAAGACTTCTACATTGCCTCTACAACACAAAGAAGGATGGGTTACAAGAAGGCTTTTCTCAAAATACAACATGGAGGGATGGCAGAGAGAACCTCTCTATGCATTTGAGACCTTTGTCTTTGCAATTAATGAGAGATTCGAGTTTTGAAGGCCATAAGACCCTCGTTGCCATACCGAATAAAGATCGGTGTATTTAATGCACTTCGTTCAGTTTTCCGGGATTGTTGGTGGCCGTCTTCTTACACACATAAGGTTTTCAATGCATCTTATGAATGGCTAGCGGCTAGCTCTTGATTTACTACCAACTCCTCAAATCGTGGCATTTCCGGCATGGCGTGGTGGATCATACGATCAATCTTGTTGGCTTTTGTGGTGGGTTGTTGGTACGTGTAAGAGACTTCAATTTCTTCTCAAGGATCAAGAAATTGAACACAACAATGTGTCTTAATGAAAGAACCTCAAGTTCGTGGAAACAAAACTCGTCAATGTCTTGATATATGTTAACCTGCTTTTAATTGTTTTTCTGTGAAGTCTTTGTCTATATAGTACTTTGCTTCGATTATTCTTGTATTTTAATTAACTTCATGGTTTTACTAAATTAGGAAAAAAATCTAAAGAAATGACAAAAATTAAAGCTTTTGATTAACATCGAAAAATTTAGGTCTAATTGTACTAGATCTTAGATGATACTGGAAGTCTTGCCCAAACTCATGTTTTCTCCACAATGTGAGTTCAATCGGTGGAAAGATGGCGGGTTGAATAACATCATGAATACTAGGTGTAGTAATCTTAAATCTTCGTTGATACAAATATCGCGGTATCCACCTACAATAATGAGATTTCAGTTGACGAAAAAAGAATGGGCGAGTTAACTGTGGATGGTCTTTACATGTGTGGTGGATGATCATGCTTGTAGTTGTCTAAACTACTAGAAAAAATGTCTGCGAAGTTATATTAGTAAGTGATTGAACAGTTTTAGACATGTATTAACTGGCAAGAATTTATGAAGTCCACAGTCTGAGCATCGTGGATTCTCAGTGGATGGTCTGCCTGAGCACTGTGGATTCTCAGTGGATGATCTTTACATGTGGCGTGGAGCCGTGGATGGTCTTTACAGGTTGTCTGGATGGTCATGCCTTGTAGTTGCCTATACTACTAAAAGAAAATGTCCACAAAGATAGATTAATAAGCAATTGAACAAATTTTGACATGTAAATGTCTTAACTAGCAAAAATAGATGATGAGAAAACATGTAATTTCTTTTATCCAAAAAAGGAAAGTGATTGAAAGTTTGAAAAAGTCATAAGAGCTTATGGTTGGGATACCAAATCATATATATTCCAAAGAAAGAAAAGTGATTGAAACTATCTAGTCTCTATGCAGTGGAAGGGAAGGAGCCTAAATCGACCTTTTTCAGTAAAAAGAGATTAGACTCTTGGATGAGACTAAGCAGCCACCAACCGTTCCGGCGGCACCCAGAGCCGGCCCAAGCACCAAGTTGGTGAAGTATGTGCTTGCGGCCCGGTTCTAATAATTAAATTTTCGGTCCTTTTTGGTAAAAAATCTCTTATAGGCTAGGTGGAGGAGTTATATGTGGTGGGTTCGATTACTACAGTTGCAGAATGATTTAAAAGTACTTTTTTTTTGTATAAATTAGACCATTTTTAATTTAGGCTTGTGGTCTTCTAATTGTTAGCGACGGTTCTGGCGGCACCCCTGACCGATTTTGATTAAGAGACTAGAAACCTATCTAAAATGAAGCCTAGTTTAAGCTGTCAAACAAATGATAGAATTGAAAAATTTCCCGACAATAAATATAGATAGAATTTTGCTCAATAAAGGAAAACTCGTAGAAAATTATAAGCTGTTTCGCTAAGGCTGCAATCTTTCTATAGAAATCATCAAACCTAGGGGCTGAAATCAGAAAAGGTATATGCCATATCTTTTCTTTTTTACTCGGGTGAATATTTCCTTAGTGTCAAATTCGTAAACTATTAATGAATTCTTTGCGACGAGGATTCCAAATCTATATTTTGAAATTTAATAATGTAATGTATGCCGCCGTGAAAACATTTAGAAGATACATATAAAATTTATATTCCGTATTATTTTAATTTGGTATGAGTGATTTGCTTCTTCTTTTTTTGAGATAGATGGTAAAGTTGAAAAAATTGACAACGTGTGACGAAAAAAAAAGTTTATATGTATATATAAATAGAAGTTATTGCACACATGATCAACAATCTAACGATTTAACCAAAATGAAGTTAGTGTCGAGATTGTGGAAGATTTTACTTTTGTAAAAGGATGAGACATCATCAATAGGCTAGGGTTTGCTCTCTATTTGTTTTGGCTCTTTTGCTAGGACCATACTTTATGAAACCCGAATTAATTAGTTTTCTCTTTTTGTATATTGATTCACTGGTCTGTTCATTTTAACAGATAAAGAAGATGGTTATCTATGCAATCGAGCAAGCTCTCAAAGAACTTGAAACATTACCTGAAGAGACCCGACCGATGCTCCACTAGTTGAAGACTGCTGTTTGTAAATGTCCTGTGACCTAAATAGCTATATCAGCTCCTTTGTTGTTGTGCATTAAGCTGCGTACAATTCTCAGGTTCCGTATAGATGATAGAATAAAAAGCCATGGAGACCTGTCAACTGAAGATCTGCATTTGGCATTTCTCTGTGGTCATATGTATCGGTATCTATATGACTATATACAGGAGAGGAGGTATAGGCTTTGCTTTAAAAGAATAGTTATATTGTATTTGCGACTAATACTTTTATATTTTAATTTTAAACATGTGACATTCACATAGTAATTTGGTTTTTTGAAAAGGGTTAATCATTCACATAATTCAAACATAAAGGCATCGGCATGTTAACCAAAATAACACAATCATGACGTTGTCTAAGCTTTTGAACTATATTTTCCTAAACTCTAAAGGTTCTAACATAATGATTTGTACTAATGGCGTGGATGTATTATAATCAGCTTCAAACAGGGCGTGGATGTATTATAAATTATAATCAGCTTCAAACACGGTAATTTCTTATTCACCCTAACATAACCTATATTTAGTTTAAGTGACCGCTTTTTCTTTTCTTTGCCGGCGTCTTTCACGACGTCGGTATCCCCCTCCGCCCCTTTTTTCAGGCCCTCCCCTCCTCATGGGGAAGCAAAAGAAACGTAAAAAAGAATCAACCCCAAAGCGTCGTTCACCTTCCCGGCCCCAGCAGAAGTCGCCACCCAAGCCGTCAGGCTCTGCGAGTTCGCCGGAAATTGCATATACGGTACAACCCGTAGCCGTTCCCACCCAAGTCCAAGAATATGCCCAATTGACTGTCGTCTCGACAGACTTGGCCATGGAAACCTCGAGAGCCTCAGACCCAGTCATTCACACTAATCTGAAGCCCTCAAATGGACCTGAGACAACCCCTGATTCAACCGTCTCAGACCCAAAGAAAATAGGCGTTGCACTGGAACCTCCAGCGACAACCCCTCCCTCCGAAATACCAGTGGAGAAATCCCCAATTACTGGTGAACAGGAAACCCTAAATCAAGCTACCTCTAGTGAGGATTCATGGGTAAAACATGTCACGGGCACACACAAGGAGCTCAAAAAGAAAGGTTCTCCTTTCATCCTCCCTTCAGGAGAACTCTGTGTTAAGATCCCAAATTCCATTATCGAGAACAATCGCAAGTCGTGGGATCTTTTCGTGATGGGCCAATTCTATTCCGACCCCCCTTCCCAGGGCACCCTTCACAACATTGTCAATGGAATCTGGAGCAAGTATTATCGGGACATCTCGGTTTCAAAGTTGGACGGTAATGCTTTCCTCTTCAGAATTCCAAATGCATCTACCCGGCATCATGTTATAAACCAACGCTTGTGGCAAATAGAAGGCCAAACTATGTTCGTCGCTAAGTGGGAACCTGGGGTAATCCCTAAGAAACCTGAGCTAACCTCTGCCCCAATTTGGTTAGAACTCAGGAATGTCCCGCTACAGTTTTTTCATGAGGAAGGACTGGAGAGAGTGGCGAGCTTAGTGGGCAGTCCAAAGTTTCTTCACCCATCGACAGCAAACAAAACAAATCTGGAGGTGGCAAAGGTCTTTACCATTATTGATCCAAGGAAACCTCTGCCAGAGGCTGTAAATGTTCAGTTTGATTCAGGGGAGATCGTGAGGATTCTGGTCTCTAGCCCATGGATGCCTCCTGTTTGTTCTCATTGCAAAGGTGTAGGTCACACGCTGAAACGCTGTTCAAAAGCACCATCGACCTGCACAACGTGTGGATCAACTGTCCACCCTACGGATGCATGCCCAAGGCTTAAAACCACCGCCTCAAAGCACCGTCAACAAAAGAAACATCATCCAAGTCACGTGACTCCAGCATATGAACCAGTGAAGGCTCCAAAGATGGTGTATGTGCGTGTTTCCCATAAACCGACGGTAAATACAGAAAGGGCGAATCAATCACAGGATACTGCCTCACCCCCACCTCATCCCTTATTCTATAAAGGTGAGTCCAGTGGCCTGTCTATCCAGAATAAAATCACTCAGCCTGGAGGCAGTCCGACTAAGGATTCTGCCGGGTCCTCGGAAGTAGAGGCTGACTCATCGGATACACTCTCCTCGATCCTGATGGTGAAGATAGTGGGGAAGAGTTTTGGAGAAATTTCAAAAGTGTTGTCTAAGAAACAACGCAAGGTTCAAAGAGGCAAGAGCCTCAAACCCACATCTTAATTATGTGTACGAACCTTTTTGTTGGAACGTCCGCGGCTTTAATATTTACAGCCACAGAAGCGGTTTCAGAAAATGGATAAAAGGTAAACAATCCTTTTTTGGTGGGCTCATCGAGACTCACGTCAACCAGGTTAAAATGAAGAAGTTTATAGATAACCTTCTACCTGGCTGGCTTTTTGAAGATAATTACAATTTTTCAGATTTGGGAAAAATTTGGGTTCTTTGGCATCCGTCTGTAAAGGTTGTGGTTCGATGTAAGTCGCTGCAAATGGTTGTCTGCGATGTGTTGTTTCCTGATGCAAAAGAGTGGGTTGTGGTTTCCATCGTGTATGCTTCAAATGAGGTAAACAAAAGACTGGAGTTGTGGGCTGAGTTGGTGGAGCTCGCTGCTTCCCAAGTAGTAGCGAACAAAGCTTGGCTAGTGATGGGAGATTTCAATCAAGTTCTCGACCCCAGTGAGCATTCTCGACCATCCACCCTAAATGTTGGCAGGAATATTCGAGATTTCAGGGAGTGTCTACTTAATGCAGACCTGGCTGACCTCACCTCCCGGGGAAATTTTTTCACCTGGTGGAACAAGTCATCTCTCAGACCAGTCGCAAAAAAGTTGGATAGGATACTGGTAAACACACAATGGAACTCTCTCTACCCCAGTTCCTATGCAATGTTTGGCGATCCCGAATTTTCAGATCATGTGTCTTGTGGAGTTTCTCTGTGCTCTGATCATGTTAAAGAAAAGCGACAATTCAAATTTTACAACC
The DNA here is from genome assembly GCA_023657505.1 of Camelina hispida. Classification (NCBI taxonomy): domain Eukaryota; kingdom Viridiplantae; phylum Streptophyta; class Magnoliopsida; order Brassicales; family Brassicaceae; genus Camelina; species Camelina hispida. The sequence continues at coordinate 44,283,706 of CP094632.1, read as the reverse complement.
TGCTGCTCCAAAATGATGAGTTCATTCCGGAAATAGCAGATCATTGGTTCTCCTACAACGTTATTGGATCAGCAATGCTGCGAGTATCCCTAAAGCTGAAATTTCTTAAGAAGTGGATTCGTGACTTCAGCGAGCAAATTACTCGGGAATTGAGAAAAGGGTTGCACAGGCTCATGAAGTCCTTGTAGAAGCGCAGAGACAAACTTTAGCAGATCCCTCTATTGCAAATGCGACACAAGAGCTTGAAGCAGAGCGAATTTGGCAGGTGTTGCAGAAAGCGGAGGAAGCTTTCTTCAGGCAGAGATCCAGTATATCTTGGTTAGCTGACGGGGATAGTAATACTGCTTATTTCCACCGAATGGTAGCCTCAAGGTTTGCTCAGAACCATATCTGCTACTTGTTAGACCAGGACAATCAGAAACTAGAGACCCAAGAGGAGATCAGAGAGCACTGCGTTCACTACTTCTCTGACCTTCTTGGAGGTGAAGCCCCAGATTCAGAGCTGATCCAAAGTGATATGGAGCTTCTCCTCCCCTTTAGGAGCTCCATTGAACAACAACAAAACCTGGTAAAGCTTTTCTCAGCTGAGGAGATAAAGGAAGCTTTCTTCTCTCTTCCTAGAAATAAAACCAGTGGTCCAGATGGCTACTCAGCAGAATTTTTCCAGGGATGCTGGAGTGTTATAGGCCCAGAGGTTACTGATGCAGTATCGGAGTTCTTTAGATCAGGGAAGCTTCTTAAACAGTGGAACGCTACAACCTTAGTCCTGATTCCAAAAGCAACAAATGCTGAGAGAGCTTCGGATTTCAGACCTATCTCATGCCTTAATACTTTGTATAAGGTCATAGCAAAGCTCCTAGCGTCAAGACTGAAATCGTTTCTGTCGTTGGTTATCTCACCTGCTCAGTCAGCTTTCATGCCTGGCCGTCTCTTGGCAGAAAATGTGTTATTAGCTTCAGAGGTTGTCCAAGGATATAACAGAAAAAACATATCACCGAGAGCGATGATGAAAGTTGATATCAAGAAAGCTTTTGACTCTCTCAACTGGTCTTTTATTCTTAATGCTTTGAGAGCCATTGGAGCACCAGAGAAATTTGTTGAATGGATCTCAGAGTGTATTACGACCCCAACCTTCTCTGTTTGTCTCAATGGCAAATCGAGTGGCTATTTTAAAAGCACAAAGGGACTGAGACAGGGTGATCCAATGTCCCCATATCTGTTTGTGTTGGCAATGGAGGTATTCTCGAACCTACTACAGTCAAGATTCGCCAATGGCTACATTAGTTTCCACCCAAACGCATCAGGTATTGCTCTGACTCACTTGATGTTTGCGGACGATGTTATGATTTTCTTTGATGGTTCAGAAGCCTCCCTACATGGTATAAACGAAACTCTAGAGGATTTTGCCTCATGGTCAGGCCTACACACAAATAAGGAGAAGACTCAGCTGTTCTTTGCGGGTCTTGATCCGATGCAAGAAACTGCTATGGCGAGGCATGGTTTCCCAATTGGCTCACTTCAATTCGCTACCTTGGACTTCCTCTAATGCACAGAAAACTGAAGTTATCTGAGTACGAGCCTTTGCTAGACCAGCTGGCTCGCAAATTCAGAAATTGGGCAGTCAAAACCTTATCTTTTGCTGGAAGAACTCAACTCATTGCATCAGTAATCTATGGGACAATAAATTTTTGGATGTCAACTTTCATGTTACCAAAAGGGTGTATCAAAAGAATTGAATCTCTATGCTCCAGGTTCCTCTGGTCAGGAAGTATTGAGGGTTCAACTGGTGCAAAAGTTTCGTGGGCCTCAGTCTGTCTTCCAAAAGCCGAAGGTGGTCTGGGTCTTCGCAGACTCACTTACTGGAACCAGACACTTTGCCTAAGGTTTGTTTGGCTCCTTTTCTCAGGTGGCGACTCGCTCTGGGCTCAATGGCATAAGTTCCACAACATTCAGAACAAGAGCTTTTGGGAGCTAAAGGAAACGCCTAACAGCTCATGGATCTGGAAATCTTTACTAAGGCTACGACCGCTGGCGGATCAGTTTGTCAAAGCCACTGTTGGATCTGGGAACAAAATAAGCTTTTGGTACGACTCTTGGACGCCTTTGGGCCCTTTGCTCAAGATTATTGGTCCAACTGGCCCCAGGAAGCTTCGAGTTCCCCTGCAAGCAAAGATCAAAGATGTCTTCAGGGACAATATCTGGAACCTTCCTCATCCTAGGTCTAACGTCGAACTGGATCTCCACACTTTTCTGACATCTGCTCAAGCTACACCAAATCCTTCTCAGTCAGATGAGTTTAATTGGGTCGTGGATTCTGTTAAGTGCAATGGCTTCTCTGCCTCTCGAACCTGGTCTCGCCTTAGACCAAGGACCGAGGAAACCAATTGGTGGTCTGCAGTCTGGTTCAAAGGGGCAATCCCTAAACATGCTTTCAACATGTGGGTGGCTCAACTAAATCGACTACCAACAAAGCATAGGTTGTTCTCCTGGGGACTCATCTCTTCACCATCCTGCAGTTTCTGTTCCCTTGACATGGAGTCTCAAGACCATCTATTCTTTACCTGCTTCTATGCTTCTGATATCTGGCGACTGGTCTTTCTTCGTATCGCTCCAACAACGCAACATCCTCTGTCCTGGGCAGAACTCCTTTCTTGGGTACGACTATCTGCAGACTCTTCTCCTTCCCTCCTGCGTAAGCTTGTCTCTCAAGCAGTGATCTATCACATCTGGAAGCAGCGCAACAACCTGATCCACAACCATGTCTCAATACCTCCGACCACAACTTTCAAGATTATCCATAAAGAGGTAAAGAACGCCATTACTGCCAGACAGCACCGAAAGCGTTTCCGCAACTTGATGCAGCGATGGATATAATGAAATCTCCTAGAGCTTTCCCAATCTTGTAATCTTGTTTTTATTCTTTTTGCCAAGGTTCAAGAACAAAGGGCTTTTCCTATGTAAGGCCAAACTTTTTCATTTCTAATGATATTAACATGTTTAGCAAAAAAAAAAAAAAAAAAAATAACCTATATTTAAAAATTCATGGTTTAAATGACTTTTTTTTTTAATCAAAACTTTCTTTAAAACGACATCGTTTTTTCAGTAACTGAATAATTAACAGAATAGTAATGCATGTTAGTAGCTCAACTATCAGATTTAACATTATGTATTTTTTAGCTAGGTTTTCAAAATTTGATGTATAACAGAATTAGTCAATGTTTTTAATACCTACAATAAAATTCATGATTTAAATGATTAAAATTTGAAAGTTCTGTTTAGATGACATTTTTTCCATAAATTTTTTTTTGGGTCAAACAACATTTTTTCCATAAATAAAATCATACTTTCATTATATAAAAGAAAAATTAATGTTCCAATGGAAACAACATAATAACAGAAAATGAACTTAGTGTGTTCCCGAATAATTAAAAAAACATACCAAAAACATAAACCGCAATTAGTGCCTAAGTAACGTCTTAAAAAAAGATTCACACTCTTTAAATCCCTTCTCTAGTCAAAACCCAGTCAAATCCTCTCTTAATTGTTTTTGTATTTATTTATTAACTAAAAAACTCACACGTGGACAATGACACGGTGTCGTTTTCATCCGATTTCAACGTCTTCTTCCTTCTTATTCTCTCACTTGTCTTCATCTCCTTCACTCTCTCGTCTCTCTCACATCACATCGCTACATTGCCAAAAATCTCGATTTCGCAAAACCCTAGAGAGAGAGAGAGATTTCGAATTCGAAATTCCAGATTCTTCAGATGCATATCGCCGGAGCGTAGTAGTCTCGAATTTTTTTTGTACACTAATGCCTCCGCGGCTCCCGTCGTCGTCGTCTCGTCGCGGCGTCGTGTGGTTTCGATGGAAGCTAATCATCTCATTCTCCGCCGCGTTATGCATCCTCGCTCTCTTTAGTATCAATCGTCAGTCTAATTCCACCGCCACGACGACGACGACGCTGTCTTCGTCGCTCTCTGTAGCGAGATCTCGTATCCCTCGGAGCACATACTCCGGCGATCGTCCGAAACTCGCGTTTCTTTTCTTGGCACGACGTGATCTGCCACTTGATTTTCTTTGGGATAGATTCTTCAAGGTTCGTCGTTTGAGATCATTCGATTTCAGTTGAATCTAGAAAACGAAATTTGCTTATTGTCTCTCTCTTTGTGTGTTTTGTTTGTGTTAGGGTGCAGATCAAAGGAATTACTCAGTTTATATACATTCAGTACCTGGTTTCGTGTTTGATGAATCCACAACTCGATCTCAGTTCTTCTATAATCGACAATTGAAGAATAGCATTGAGGTTTTGATTTTGTTGTTGTTGTTGTGATGATTTTGGATAGATGAATTGAGAATTTAGAATTTGAATCAGACTTTAAAAACAGGTAGTTTGGGGAGAATCAAGCATGATTGCAGCAGAGAGATTGTTGCTTGCAACTGCTTTGGAGGATCCTTCTAATCAAAGATTTGTTCTTTTGTCTGATAGGTTCGTTTCTTTTAAGCTTTTCGATATCAAAGAACTTGTATGATACATTATCCTTGTATGATCTTATTGTCATTGCTTTGGTTTTACTCTTTGTGATGCAGCTGTGTTCCGTTATACGACTTTGGTTACATATACAGATATCTAATGTCTTCACCGAAAAGCTTTGTAGACAGGTAATTTGCTGTTTTTCGGGTCATCTTGTGTCCTATAAATAGCAAAAGCAGCGTCCTTGTTTGCAGCTAACTGTGTCAATCTTTGTTTGCAGCTTCCTTGATAAAGATAAACGCTACACCATGAAAATGTTTCCTGTTATACGGAGAGAGAAATGGCGAAAAGGATCTCAGGTCTGTTCTAATCATATTGAACCTTGGGGGAAATGAACTTTTGCTGACTGTTTCTTTGCATGATTTTGGAATGTTTGAATTTCTGACGGGAATGAAAGCTTCAGAGACTTTTGGTTGCAGTTTTGTGAATCTTATCTTTGTTTTTGTACAGTGGATATCATTGATCAGAAGCCATGCAGAGGTCGTTGTTAATGATGATACTGTGTTCCCTGTTTTTCAGAAATTTTGCAAGGTAAAGCTGAACCTTTTGATGCTTTCTTCTTGGTTTGATTAAGTAGGGATGAGCACTAATGTATCTGATCTTATTATAATTTCATCTGTGCTGTTTTCTTGAAGAAATAACGAATTACTTGTTCATTTCTTTACAGCGATCTCTACCTTTAGATCCCAGAAAGAATTGGCTTTATCTTGTAAGTACACTGTCTTTCCGTAATTTCATTTAATACCAGCCACTTGAATGTTCAGTTTATATTGATTCTTACTGCTTCTGTGTCACTTTGATTATATGAAAATAGATTAGCTGGTATAAATTGATTGAACTCACAAAAACAAGTTGTCTCTGTTCACTGGAAAAATCAGTTTGGAAGTTTTTGAGTATTATTCACACAGATATCTCATTTCAATCTCTCAGTAAATGACGGCTTGTTTTCTTATTTGCGTTGCAACAGAAAAAGAGACGTCATAACTGCATCCCTGATGAACATTACGTACAAACTCTGCTAACAGTAAGCACAAAACAAGTCGTCATAAACTGCATCTCGCCACTCAGTTTATATCTCCTTTTTACCTGCTGATTTTTCGGATTCACTTTTTTTTTGTATCCTAATCTTGATGATCTCTCAAGATGCGTGGCTTGGAAAATGAAACGGAACGGAGGACAGTGACATACACTACATGGAACCTATCAGCCAAAAGAGCTGAAGCCAGATCTTGGCATCCTCTCACTTTCACATCTGACAATTCCGGGCCAGAGGTCATAGAAGGAATAAAGGTAAAATTTTTATCTTAACACAGAGGTGTGCAATCCGGTTTAGTGTGTTTGGCTCATCCCTATTTTTATACACGCCAATTGAGCTTCTGATCAATCTCTGTTTTTGTCGTTTCTTACCTCCGGGTAACAGAAAATCAACCATGTATATTATGAATCGGAGTATCGAACAGAATGGTGTCGGGCTAATTCAAAACCTGTTCCTTGCTTTCTCTTTGCGAGGAAGTTCACTAGAGGAGCCGCAATGCGTCTTTTGAGTGAAGGATTAGTAGAGTCATCAACAGATACAAAAACCTTTTAGATGGAAAAAAAAAAAGTAAACACAAAGGTGTTATACAACTAAGAAAGAAGAAACCAAGATTAACATCAGAAGAAAAGGAAGTTAATTTAGAATATACAGATAAAGCATACAGATAGTACATTAATTGATCATATATGAAAGTAGTTTAGTACAAACTACACAGCCTTCATGTTTTTCCTTTTTTGGTATTAGAAATGGCAACTCATGAAATTCCTATAGAGAATTTATGATACAGATGTTTTAAGGACATAATTAATGTGATGGTTCTATAATCTATATACCATGTAGGACTTTGGTACGATGTTTTTGCTCACAGGCTGGCCCGTCCCTATTGTATTGCAGTCTGGACTCATGGGCTGTGGGTTGACATATCTTTCTCTCACTACCAAACATCCTCTCTTTCTCTTCCTCTTGTTCTATTATTTCTCAAGAACCAGTATCTCTAACCTTAATCTAGCCTTAGATCTACCTAATTTGCATGTAAGTATTTTTACCAGAATGTGCTCGCGCGTGTCATTCCGCGTTAATTTGTTACTTGGTTATTTTGGTTATGTGCCAAAATTCTATTCTTGGCGGTTAGACTAGTTTTTAAGTTTATTGCATGGATGACATTGATATGCTCTAATTTCTCATGCATTCGTTTTATATATTGGTTTACATAGATATTTGGCATAGTCATATATTATGCACTTAAATCCACTTTACAATACATCATAAGCATTTTAGAAATGATATTTGGTGTTCCTTTGGAATATCTTGCAAAACTTGTAAGCATAATAATATACAATCATGTCTCGATCTAACTTCTGCAGTAAAATTGATAAATGTAAAGAGCTAGTTTAGTGTAGCAAGTGTTTTTAAACTTTTATAATCTCGATTGATCGATCTACGTACCGTACGTCAATATACAAGTGGATAATATTTTTCTCAAAAACCTTTTCAAAATTTCGTTTTTGTCAATCACTAGACAACTTAATAAAAAAGTAGGTCTTAACAATTTATTTATAAGAAACATGAACAGTCAGAAAGGCATCAAAACAGTATAGTGATCAAAATTGATAAGCAATCAAATGTAACTAAAATACAAATATTAAATATCTTTCTAAATTTTACCGGACGAGAACAATTTATCCACGAGAGTTTTGGACACATAATTTTGTAATCAAAATTTGTGTTTTGTAAATATGGATTGTGTCATGGATTTTCTCTTATTGGAGAAATCTATCGTCATGATTAAGATTAAGATTATGCACAACTTTCCCACAACATTAGTTAAATTACTGAGCATGTTCTCTTCCTCCTCACAACTTGCTAAGGTTAAGGAATTATACCAAGTAAAGATTGATGAGCTGATGCAAATTATGGGTGAGGATGAAGATTGAAATGCTGACATACATTTCGATTTAATCGCCTTCTTTAATTAATTACTTCTGGTACCTAAGTGATACTGGTTTCTTGTGTATTATGGAAATATTAGTTATGTTGATTCTCTATTATATACTTAGGAAATTTTCAAACAAAATTTCAAATTAATATCTTTAAACATGTAAAAGCATGGTTAATTTTCTCAATTATTTTTAATAGTTACCAATAATAATTAATATTGTGATGGAAACTAGACTTAGAATCCAACCTAGAATACCCATATTAGAACCATTAAACCAACATAATTATGGATTAATATATTAATATAAAACAAAGAAAATGATTAACACATACATTTGCTATATATATATATAATATTATATGAATATGATAAATTGATAATGCATTGCCCCTCCTTTTAAGAGCGTAAAGATCACAACAATCAAAAAGGTTAAGCTTTAATTGTCTTTCTTTGACTGTTATCACTAGACAAAAGCTCTTTGTTTATATTCTGATGAAATTGCAATGATTCAGTTTCGGTTCATGCATACTTGGACTATTGTGAGAAAGATTTCTCTAAAAGCACATGCTAGTTAATTACTTACCAAATTTATTTCGGTCATGTAACGTTTGGTGAGATTTGGAATAAAGTTGCAAGAAAAAAGACAAAAAGTGAGTTATGATCTTATGTTTAGTTTAATAATAATAATTTACTCTTTTAAAAAGTGTATAGTGAAAATGAAGAGAGACTATATTGTGTTACTATGTAAAATATGAAATCCTAATGTATATTGTATAGTGGTTTAATAAGCACAAATGTTAAAGTCTACAAATTAATTAGTAGACTCTCTTCGACCATTTTTTTTTTTTTGGTACGTGGAAACAAATGAGAGAGCTTCTTCTATTCTTCAGCATGAAGACAAGAATCTTTCGCCAATTTCGTAAATGTCAGTCACAATAGACAGTCGTAAATGGCAGACCAAATCCTTTATATGCACTTTTGGCTGCTCTCATCAAAAGAAATTTAAACCTTTTTTTATAATATTATTTTCTATTTTTGTTTACTTATGTATATTTCGGTATAAAGATGGCAGATATAGTACGGAACCAATGATTCTTTTCGTCAAACCAACCAATGTTTTTTTTCTCTCCTTCATGTTTGAAGGCATCGGTTTTTTTCTTCTTTGTCAACAAAGGCATTGAAATTGATTATAACTTTCGAGAAGCGTATTAATAATATAGATTCTTTTTTATATAAGATAAATGATCTAGAAATTTTGAAACATATACTGCCTCTTTTTTTTTGTCCAAAAAAAGAGAAAAATACTGCCTCTTTTAAAAAAAATGTAAATTAATTTCTGAACTGGAAAAATGATAAAAACGAGGCCTGATAGTATTTTGGATGAGAGTAATTTACGTGTGGTGGAAAAATGAATAGTCAAGAAACTTCAGTTTTGTGCAAAGCAAATCTTCTTGGCCAAAACTAAGACACGGATCTCATTCAGTTGCGATCACGAGGTCTAAGTTAGTCAAAATTGGATTGATAAGAAAGTGTTATCGATAACGTCTATGTTACCTTCTTCTTCCGTCGTTGAACTTTTTGGCCTCATTGCCCTCTACACAAGTCATATAGATAGACCTCTTTTGGACTTATCCACTCTTATAAAAATTTCTATATTCATCGTATAGTATGAAAGTCTTAATATCCAATGACTTAATGCTACCAAAAAATCAATGTAAAGTTTCTATAAGAAAGACCGCAATTGATTGGTCCACTCTGGTTATATTTAATCCTTTGTCCCACCAAAAAATTTAATATGAGTTCGAACACTCTCGTGGGAATTCAAAATGATAGTATAAAACCACTCTTAAGAGTACATGATCGACCAGAAAAGTATCAAGAAAAGAGCTTTTTGGATCGATGTTTTCACTATTTTATTAATTTGATTTTCAAAAGGGATTCAAAGCACAAGGTTTCGTCTTTTCTTTTTCCCTTGTTGACCTTATTGCCAAAGCAGCAGCCTGTAAAGATACTTGTTCATATACGATTCAAGTGTTCTAAAAGATGTTAAATCTAGTTGGATGCATAGAATATATGTATATATATATATGGAGTCTTTTTAAAGCCAATACAATTACAATTTTTCTAAGGATTGGTAAAAAAGTGGTCCATACCATTTCGTAGTTCCCGGCTAATCATTTATGAGATGAACATATCTTTCATAAAAAGTTCGAGTCTCTATTTCGGAATAAACTACTAGATTAAAATCTAGCGCCTACTATACTAGACTAATAAACAAAACTATTATAAAAATTGTCAAAAAAAAAACTATTATAAAAGTCTAAAATGAGATTTAGATTCAAATGAAAGAAACAACCATAATCTCGAATAGACGAGAATTCCACATTTAAAATACATTAAAAAAAAAAAACATTCAAAATAATTTTGAAAAACTCAAAACTCTTGCCACATTTGATTATTCTAAGTCATTGATACTACACCAATCCAATCTGATAGAAATTAAATTTATTTTTTCTCTACAGCTGAAATAAATTAAATTGATTTGATATAAATCCTGGACGGTTGAATAGATACGAAGACATTAAATTTTCACCGATTTGGATAAAATCAGAGGTTTCTGACTGCGTCAAAATTTAAGACCATATATGTGGTCGGATTCAGATATAAAACGTATAGCTCTTTCGTACATTGGTAAGTTAGAAGATGTCTCTCATGATCTCATATATATATATATATATATATTTATATTCACATGATAAGGGGAAAAAAGAAGTAGTACAGAACGATGTCATAAAATAGAAGTAGTAGTACAAAACCAAAACTATTGACACATGTATATTAAAGTGTGAAAAGCATCAAATTAGTCAGATGAATTACTTGTAAAACCAAAACTTATATATGTTCACAAGGTTTCTACGTCATGCAAACTCGATCGGCCACGTTGTGTAGTTGTAGTATCATGTTTTGGTCAACGCAAATCTCAGACAGCTCTGCAGATTTTCTTCTATTTTTCTTCGAGTCATTTAATTTTTTGGTGGAAAAAAAAATTGTATATTCATTCATCTCCATGGACTACTAAGCTTTTAATTAAGCTGACTAATTAAATCCTAATTACTTCAGTTTTTAGTGGACCCGTACGTTTTTGGACATCTTACACGCTTTCTTGGCTCCTTCCTCCGTCTTAAATGTTAAATGAATTAAATATATACGTAATCCTACAACTTAATCGTGGCTTAAATCAATCAATTTGTAGAACGTTAAGTCGCTATATGATTATCTTTTTCTAATAGAAAGTTCATTCACGGCAAGTACAGAGTTTTTGGTGATGAAGAAACCTTTTAAAAATTTGACCTACATTACTAAACTGAAGCAGATTCGTGGCTTATAAATCGATCTAGAGTCAGTAATTTGATAAATATGAAGCATAAAAATGAAACATAAATGCATCGTGAGAATCCGTGAACTTTTATATTCTCGAAAATATAGATGAAAAATGTAATAATGTAAACAAATAAATAAATTTAGTTTATTTTCTTGAAAAAAAAAGACAAAATTAGTTGCCCATAACATGACAGGTAAGTTAAACACGAGAGACGGAGAAAAAGTGCCAAAAAAAGGTCAGAAGAGAAGAAAATGAGATTTTCTGTAAATCTTATAATATTAATTATTTTAATTGTGATTAGGAGAGATAATTAAAAAAAGGCAAAAAAAAGTCAAAGCTAATGACTAGGTCGTTCCGGTAGAGAGTCAACAGATCTACAAACGCTTTTTGTCAATACGTGGGAGCCTTCGAAGATCTCTCTCTCTTTCTCTCTCTGTCTCTTTGTCTCTCTCGTTTCTACGTGTGTGGACTCAAAATAAATTTTCATTTTTATTATCTTCTCAAAGTTTTTTCTTTTTAAATTCAAAGGTCATAACAAACAAAGCGACACATTTCTTCACCATCTACTTATTTCAGTTCATTTGACATGGCATATAGAGACACAGATATTTTTTTTTGTTTGTCAAATATTTTATTGGGTTGGTCGAAATTTTGTTGTTGTAATCGTTTTTATTTTATTCAAGGTTATGTTGTAAATTATTTCCACTATTTTAAATTCAATATACTACTCTATTTTAATAAATAAAACTGAAAGCAAATACTTTAAAACTGTTGATATTAGTATATTACCACAAAACTTTTGTTATCCCTAACCTAATACTATTGTTAGGTTCTTATCACTTATAAATTAGAATTATTTCTGTACGTCACTTAAGTTATATATATAACATTAAAATTTCAACAAAGTACATTATATTTCTTTTCGAATCACATGTGGTAACCATGATTACCAAAAATAAATTCGGTGTCAAGCAACGAACATAATATAATCGACTTTTTCAACAAGAAAAAAAAAAGCATAAAATCGACTTTGTTTGTTGTATTCAGAGAACAATGTCTTTTTTTTTTTTTTTTTTTTTTTTTTTTTTGTTTCTTTATGACATTAGTAGAGAACAAGAAGAAGTCTAGTTCAAGAAAATAAAGAAACTAGGAGCTTATTACAAAGGTGGGACCCAGCCGCCCACGGAAGTAAGACCTAACGACCGACGCAACCGGTCTCCAGTCAGATTATAAGAAGCCGGGCCGTCAAAATCGTTGACTCGGTTAACCCCATCACCATCATAATTCTTTTTTTTTTTTTCTTTTTCTTTTGTGTATTTTGTTAAATAAATTAATAAGTTTGAAAAGGAAAAAAAAATTAGAAGAGAAAGAAAAAGATATAATCACGTGGAACGCGCCGCAGTAAACGGGGCGGTGGATCAAACTTTTCGTCGCTATGATCAAAAACAGCAGAACTAGTCAATGCTCTTTCTTCATCATCTATCACCAATTTAATAACTAAGTGAGTCTCAAGACGATTACGCCACATAACCATTTTCTCGTGATTTCGACATCAAAACTTAAATAAAGAAAACCCTATTGATCAGGTCATCCTGTTAGAAGTTTCAAATGAATTTATTAATTTCTTTTGTCAACATTGAATCTGATTCATAGTCAATCTCTACTACATAGGATAACGTAATTTAGTGAAATCAAACTCTGATAGAATCGATCACAGAGATAATATTGTAACCACTTAACTAAAAATACTTACCGTTTATTAATTTTTATCTCGGCTTTAGTCAGATGATATTTTTTCATAACGATACTATATAATAAATATTAGTAATTTCAAAGTTTCTTATAACGCATTGTTTGACAAAATGACAAAATAAATAACATAATGTACAAATGTGAGGTAAGAGATATGCAAGAAAACACTTTTGTTGAAATTAATAAAAGAATTTACAGTATATTTTTCTTGAAAATTAACCTTAACTCGAATAGTAAAATTGCAAGAAATTTTTATTATAAACCCTATAAACTAAAAAATCGTAAATCATAAATCCAAAAATAGGATTTTAATTTTTTTTTTTAAAGAATTACCCTATTCTTTTGTTTTAGTTTAGACTATTTCAGGTCAACTAAAAAATTATACTAGCAAATAAAGGATTTTTCCATGAAAATGTAACGGGCTTAGAATCACGGTGTATTACGGGTCGGGTCGTTTCCGGGCAAATGACGCAGTATCTGACGTAAAACTCCCATGACTTTTTTTTTCTTTCTATAAAGTCACCGGAAAAAATTAAATCGATGTTCATTAATTTATTAAACGAGAGAAAAAAAAAAAAAAAAAAACAAATCGGTCCACGTCCCAAACCCTTTTTATAGGAGAGTCTTATGTTCTGGCAGAAGACTTCACAAACTCTTTCTTCCATCTCTCTCTCTCTCTCTCAACCAAACCAAACCAAACCCAAAAAAAAAAAAGATCTTTCTCCTTTCGTTAATCTCGTGATCTCTTACTTCTATATATGGACAGAGGATGGTCTGGTCTCACTCTTGATTCATCTTCTCTTGATCTCTTAAACCCTAATCGTATCATCACTCATAACAACAATCACCGACGCTTCTCGAATACTTTGACGACGATGTCTAGAATTGGCGATGACGATGGTGATAATGATCAGAAGACGAGAGTTTCTACCAACGGCAGTGAATTTAGGTTCCCGGTGAGTCTCTCCGGCATTCGTGACCGTGAAGATGATGATTTCTCTTCTGGAGCCGCCGGAGATAATGACCGTGAAGTTCCCGGCGAAGTTGATTTCTTCTCCGACAAGAAATCTAGGGTTTGTCGTGAAGACGATGCTGGATTTCGTGTTAAGAAGGAAGAACAAGATGATCGAACCGACGTAAATGTAAGTACGACTTTTTCAATAAATAATCATTATGAAATATATGAATTATTTTGTTACCAAATGGTTTGTTGTATATTGTGGCCGTGTTATAATTCGGTGCAAATTGAAAAATCAAATATAAAAATCAAATTTAGAAGCAAATTATTAATTATTTTTATTTTTATTTTTGAATAGACTGGTTTGAATCTTCGGACAACGGGTAATACAAAGAGTGATGAGTCAATGATCGATGATGGAGAATCTTCTGAAATGGAAGATAAGCGTGCGAAAATTGAGGTAATTTTTAATTTACTTTTACATCGTGTAGTAATTAATAGATTAATCGAACTGTTTTTGATTTATATTGGATTTTGTTTTATTATTATTACAGTTGGTTAAGTTACAAGATGAGTTGAAGAGAATGACAATGGATAATCAAAAGCTTAGAGAATTGCTTGCACAAGTGAGCAACAGTTACACTTCACTTCAGATGCATCTTGTTTCACTAATGCAACAGCAACAACAACAGCAGCAGAACAATAATAAGGTACACAATAATTTGACTGTCAACAACAAAGTAAATAGAACTTACCCTAAGTGACTAGGCGATTAAATTTGGTGAAACCTATATGATTAGGTAATAGAGGCTGCTGAGAAACCTGAGGAGACGATAGTACCAAGGCAATTTATTGATTTAGTCCCTACAAGAGCACTGGGAGAGACTGAGGAAGCTTCAAATTCGTCATCCGAAGAAAAAACTCGTTCGGGCGGTTCTTCTCCGGCCGAGAGGCGTAGCAACGAGGTTAGAGACAGGAAGAGACTTGGGCGTGAAGAAAGCCCCGAAACCGAGTCTAACAAAATTCAGAAGGTGAATAGTACTAACCCGGCGACATTTGATCAATCCGCTGCTGAAGCTACTATGAGGAAAGCTCGTGTCTCGGTTCGTGCCCGATCGGAAGCTCCCATGGTAAGTTGATCTATATAATACTGTATGTAATATTGGACATATATATAACTAAACTATATACTATATTATATATTAAGATATTAATTATGTTTGTACCTATGGTTTTGTAGATAAGCGATGGTTGTCAATGGAGGAAGTACGGCCAGAAGATGGCGAAAGGGAATCCTTGTCCACGAGCTTATTACCGTTGCACGATGGCCACGGGTTGTCCCGTTCGCAAACAAGTACGTTTCAAAACATTGGACCAAAGCTTCTAGTTGACGTTCAATCTTGATAGCAAAACATTAGAGATTACAAATGTGTATATATAATATACCTTTGAGTGATATGCTGATAAGTTTGATCCGCAATGATGTATAGGTTCAACGTTGTGCGGAAGACAGATCGATTCTGATAACAACGTACGAGGGAAACCACAACCATCCGTTGCCCCCAGCCGCCGTAGCGATGGCTTCCACCACCACGGCTGCGGCCAACATGTTGCTATCCGGGTCAATGTCTAGTCATGATGGGATGATGAACCCTACAAATTTATTAGCTAGGGCTGTTCTTCCTTGCTCCACAAGCATGGCCACAATTTCAGCCTCAGCGCCTTTTCCCACTGTCACATTAGACCTCACCCACTCACCCCCGCCTACAAATGGTTCCAACCCTTCTTCTTCGGCAGCCGCCACTACCAACAACGACCATAACTTATTGATGCAGCGGCCACAGCAGCAACAACAACAACAAATGGCGAATTTACCCCCGGGTATGCTACCTCATGTGATAGGACAAGCATTGTATAACCAATCCAAGTTCTCGGGGCTGCAGTTCTCCAATGGCTCTCCCTCTGCGGCAGCGTATTCTCAGTCAAACGCGGTGGCTGACACAATAACGGCACTCACAGCTGACCCGAATTTCACGGCAGCTCTTGCAGCCGTTATTTCTTCTATGATCAATGGTTCGAATCAACATGATGGCGAAGGAAACAACAAAAACCACTAGAAAAAAATATTACAATTGTTTTTTTTTGGTATCTTCAAATTTTTTTTTTTTCCAACTGGGTTATAGGAAACAGAGTTTATTCATTGATTCATATTTGTTCTGTTTCATACCAAAATACCAGTAAATATACAAAAAAATATATAATTTAATTTCGAATATAATAGCTATGTTATGTATTTGCAAAAGTGTAGTTACGTACTTAACTTAGTTAGCATTACCTTTAAATCTTTAATATTGACCTTTCTTTTGGATGTATAAGTAAATTAATATACATCACATGTGAGCGCCGATACAGAAACCTAATAGTTTGGCCGTACCTTCAATAAAGATAATGAGATATCATCATCAAATAAGTGACCTACATTAATGACACTTAATTATATACCGAAACATTTAATACATCTTTTATTATCCATATATAAAAAATTGCAAACGGTCAATGAATGCTGCCACAACAATTTGACACGTAATTTGCTATCTAATTAAGTCACCTAAAAAATCTGTACACTTTAATATTTGTTAAACAAAGAGAAACAACTTCCTAGAAACTACGAGTTTGAATGGCATGAAAAATATGAAATCTGAAATAAGCTGACCAAAAATTTAGGCACCAATGTAAAGAAAAGTTTAGCTTAGTCAAGTTTCTTCATTTCTATGAAGCAAATAGAAAGCTAAATAATGAATAATGATGATATAGTTTTGTTGAAAATTAATTAAATATGTGGAGTAATAATAATGTTGTAAAATACAGTATATACATTAGCATATCTCCAAGCTTTGGAAGGAAGCGATACGCAAAAGTACGTTGTTTGACTTTCCGTGCAACTCTAGTTGACGTGGGGTCATGATTTGCTAATAATGCAATTTTCTAATATGCTTCATTTTAAATTGCACTAAAAACCAAGTACATATTAACAACTCTTTTTCTAGCTGCTTCCGATCCGAGATGATGCCTCTCGATCCTGCTCTCGTGTTTTATACATATGACATTTGTTGGAACTCCCGATTAGAATCATGTTATTATTTCATAGTTGGTTCTGCCAGTCAGAGGCTCAGAGCTAGAGGGTCTCTATTAGAAGTTAAGAGTGTTTCATTTCTCTTTTCTCCAGAATATAAACTTTAGTATAATATTCTTTTTGTTGTTGTTGTTAAAGATGATTTTAAGCTTTGGACCAATGGAAAGCTAACAGAACTCTAGCTAGTTGGAAACTCGAAGTTGAATTGAGTTCATCCGAAGATGACCTTTTAATGTATTTTAATTTATCTTGCAAAACGTAACAGTTTGTAGACATTAGACAAAAATAGGTGGCTGTTAATTGTGCAAAGTTTGAAAGAAAATCCAATTTATTCTTTTAAATGAACGCTACTAATTAGAAAAGGGAACAAAACGTTACATGAAAAACGGTGGGTACAAACAGCCGTTAATTATTTTCTTAAAAAAGAATTAATGTGTGAACTGCTTGTGGAATCGCACTTATGTTTATACATACAATAAGAATAGTTTAATTGAATGAAGGAAATGCGAAGTCATGGATTTATATATAAAGCCGCCATTTATTATTTTCTAAGTTATAAAAAGATGTTCATGAGGTTTGCGTGAGGTCGAGAAGAGAGACTTCTCTACGACTTTAGGAAACTAGAGTCGTTGAGTCACATGTCTGCATGTGGTCATACTTTGTTTTAAGTTTTTAACCTATTCGTCCTTCTTTAGGACTCTTCCTAATTCATGACATCTAATTGGTTGGTACAATATGTCAATATGTTAGGTAAAACAATATGAGTCGATTGGAAATATATATAGTTGTTGATATATAGCAGTTGTTTTTTATGCAATAATTACCCTTCCGACGAATTTCATTGCAGAGCATTCATGCACAAGATTAGAAATGTAAACTAAGTTAAGCCACAATGTAGTTGCGTGTGGCCACTTAACTTAGTCACTTGGATGTTTCGTGTTGATGCTTATCGTTTCCGGTTTGCAAAAGACGCTTTAATTTAAGATCATTGCTCCCAATCTCCCATAATTAATCAAATAATTCGGTAAAATTTGGATATCAAATGCTAAAATCTTACAAAAAGTTTGAGGTAGACTAAAACTGGACCCATAAATATGTTCGACTAATAAATGTTAGCCTAACCTTACATGCAACGATTATGTTTAGCCGAACTACATGAATGATAAATAATAAATTGTTACCAAATAAAGTTTATAGAAAAATAATTTATAATTTCATGTTTTCGGTTATTGGTTCCTTGCATGGGCTTTGTGATAAACTCATTTGCATCATTTTAACTTCAGCGTGTATTAGGTTGGAGTGAATATGAAAGATTCAACTACATGAATGCAACATATATATGCAGGCTCATTCTCTTTATACACAGCTTTTGTTCTTTCTAAATTAAGGAATCTTCCCAATTTTGGGATATTGTGTATCTTTGGAAGTACAAACTCTCATGTAATCTCATATCATCTTGAAAGAATACACGTTTGGGATACAACCATTACGAAAACAAAAAAAAAATATATATATCAGAAACAACATTGCAAAGCATGAATGAAAAATGATAGGTTTAATCAAAGAAAAAGATAATTAATATCAGAAACTTAGGAAAAGATAATTGTTGCTAGTCTGCCTGGTACCCACTTCGTACTTGGCGAATTATTAATTAAAAAATTGAAGATTCTGTCTGTCCACTGTAGTCCAATACCAATCAACCTGTTGTAATCCAATACCTATCAACCTGTTGGGCTTACGCCCTAATCAGGCAATTTATAACAAATTAAAAACATTTGATGTGAAGGCATGACTAATTAAAGACTAGATAACTCAATCAAACCATTACAATGCACATAAGATGTACATAAGAGTGAAGTGACCTTGGTGCAGTGGCCAAAGGTAAGTCCTTAATGCACAAGGCACCATCACACCCGGGATCGAGTCCCGGCTCCTACGCATGTAGGAATTTGGTAATACATAATGCAGAAATGTTGAAAAAACAAAAAAGATGTACATAAGAGACAAAGAACATCACTTTTTGGGTTATTATTTTTCCAGTTTAGTATTCTCTTTGTTCCAAATTATAAGATTTTTTAGCTTTTTTATTTTGTTCTATTTTAAAAGATTTTTTTTTCCAGATTTCTATGCATCATTTATCTTTATTTAGTATTTTATGACCATTTATATTCTCTAGTATTTTATTCTATTGATTAATATTTTTGAATAAATATTTATTCATATATTTTATGTATAATTAACAAAACATATTTATGATTTCTTAAAAATTATACTTTTAGCTAGAAAATCTTCTATATTGGAATAAAGGAAGTATTACTTTTGTAATTTCATATGTGGTTGCTAAACGGTTAACTTTTTCATTCAAAAAAAAAAACAAATAAATGGTTAATTTGATGCATTTCGCTTGTTTTTAGCAAATGTTTGATTTAAAAGTCATATTCTATTGTCATAAATAGATCAAAATTGCCAAAACTGAAGTAAATAGAGGCAAGTCTATAAACAAAAAGATACCACGAAGTCAATGATTTTATTTATATGCTTCTTACTTAATAATAATTAGGTGTCACATAAATATTATAGGATATGATTCAAACATAATATAATTGCCTACAATTTTGTCGAACAGATTTATGTAATTAAACAAATTAAATATTTTATATTATTATATATAAAATTATAAATATATGAATTAAACTGATTATATAATTATAAATTATAAATAATATTCGAGCAAATTTAACATTTTATATTAAATTAGGTAGTTTTGAATTTGAATTCCAATTGTGACAATAGATCAGACGGTGTGGAACAAACAGATCGAGTAACATGGTGCAGTTTAAGTGTAGTTTATTAAAGAAAAACGCCAATATACGGTATATATGCGGTTTAGTTCATAACAAACAGTTTAAAATCATTTTAAATGGCGAAGAAAACAACATGTAGTGAAGAACAAATGGTTTGAATGTGAAATTACAGCAAGCAGTACACACACCATACGTATTTTAGATAATTATTTTAATTAATAACATGTATATAATTAAAAAATTTAAATGTGAATTTAGTGTTTAATATAAAAAAACACATTATAGAGACTAAAATGTAACGGTTAAGTTTTTAAGCTCGATCAAGTGTCTAGCAACTTACTACTGTACTTTACCAACAAAAGTTGGTGGGGTCATAATCTTATCACAACGTCAACGGTCAAAAGCAACTCTTTTGCTGAATCTAGTAAAATTCAACGGCTTAGATCAAAGGGGGAACTAAGTGGGTCTCACTCTCAATGTCGTGGCTTCATATTATTTCCTCGAAATATGAAACCGTTGTGGTCTCTCTGACAATCTGCTGCTTAAAACATCTGGTGAGTTCTACACTTCTACTATGACCGATCTCATTATACCATTTCTTCGTTTTCTCCCCCTAAATATTCCTGAGTTCTTGATAGTTGCAGGTTTCCAGTTTCTTTTTCTTTTTTTTTTTTTTTTTTTATTTCGTTTTCAGATGTTCATGATAGTATTTTGCAATTTTTGCATGACCTGTATTTGGATTCACTTGGATTATGTGTGTGTTTTTTTGCATGTCTGTTTTGTGTCTTCATATTGTTTAAATCTGGTGATTAGGTTGAAGCTTTAGTGTTAGTTTGTTTTTACAGTTAATGTTTCCCTACTTTGATTCATGATGAGTCTTTTGTTCTGCTTTGTTAATTTTTTTTTTTTCTTGGAATTTTTAGGTTGGTCTGATTTTGAAATCTCAGTCAAGTGAGCATGCTGTAACACTCTGTTCCGATCTATCACACATTCGTGTTATTATTAATGGTTATAGCTAAAAAATTCATGGTTCTAGATCTTATTGTCATATATCAGATATTCAGATTATATAATTTATCAATTGTCTAGTTTTGTTGCTGATTTGAGACATGTTTCACTATTTCTGATTTATTTTTCAAGAGATTAATTTATATATAATATCTAGTCCTCCATTTTGCATTATCAGTAATTTTCCACATGTAGTCAGTTTAATTTGAGTTGCATGTTCTGGTAACGCCTATTTTGTTTAAGCTTGTTGATCACTGCTTCTGATTATTTAGGTGAAAATGGGAGTGGACTTGAGAACGGTTGCGGTTTCACTCTTTGTGTCGTTGCTGTTGTTTGTCTCAGCATCTTCTGAGAGCAATGATGATGGCACAATCAGAGTTGGCTTGAAAAAACTGAAACTGGATCCTAACAATCGTCTTGTAACACGCTTTGGTTCCAATCAAGAAGAGGCCTTAAGATCTTCTTTCCGTTCGTACAACAACAATCTTGGTGGTGATTCTGGAGATGCTGACATTGTAGCGCTCAAGAATTACTTGGATGCTCAGTACTATGGTGAGATTTCTATCGGTACTCCACCACAGAAGTTCACTGTCATTTTTGATACCGGAAGCTCTAACCTTTGGGTGCCATCAGGGAAGTGTTTTCTCTCGGTAAGCTTTTTACACCATTTGCTTTACAATTGTTGGTTTAAGAGAAAAAAAAAAAACTTAACTGCTTTCTTTCTGTTGTAGCTGTCTTGTTTCTTTCATGCCAAGTACAAGTCCTCACGTTCAAGCACATATAAGAAGAGTGGTACGCACACTATTTCTTATGGTTGTTTCTTCTGTGGAAGATAATTTTGTCTTAAGATGCAATTCAATGTGTAGGGAAAAGGGCAGCAATCCATTACGGCTCAGGATCCATCTCTGGTTTCTTTAGTTATGATGCTGTCACAGTTGGTGATTTGGTTGTCAAAGATCAGGTAACATATATCCATTGTCTATATTATTCTACACTACTCTTAATGCTTATATGATTGACTTTACTTTATGTACATTGCTTATCTCTTCAGGAGTTTATTGAGGCAACCAGTGAGCCAGGTATAACATTCGTGGTGGCTAAATTTGATGGTCTACTTGGTCTTGGATTCCAAGAGATTTCTGTTGGAAACGCCACTCCTGTTTGGTATGCGTGCACTTTTAAAATTTGTCTCATTTTTGGATTGAGGTTACTGACTTAAACACACTTTTGTAATGTATAATCTGTTGAGAACAAATTTTGTTTGTGCCACAGGTACAATATGCTCACCCAAGGCCTTATTAAGAAGCCGGTGTTTTCGTTTTGGCTTAACCGTGATCCAAAGAGTGAAGAAGGAGGTGAAATCGTATTTGGAGGTGTTGATCCAAACCATTTCAGAGGAGAGCATACATATGTTCCTGTGACACAAAGGGGTTACTGGCAGGTTTGTTCTTTATTTATTTTCTTGGTTTGGTATGGATGTATCGAAATCACAACTCATTTTCAAGCTATTATTTTTGGTGATAGTTTGACATGGGTGAGGTTCTCATTGATGGTGAATCTACCGGTACGTTCAGTTCTTTTTCTTTCATCCATTAAGTTGTTTTTAACAGGAAGAAAAAAAGTGAAGCATGATTCTGTTTTTATTATACCAGGCTACTGTGGAAGTGGTTGTTCTGCCATAGCAGATTCTGGAACATCCTTACTTGCGGGGCCAACGGTAAGCAAGAATCTAGAGTTTATTAAACTTGTTCTTGTGGTTCACATTTAATTTTTAATTTATTTTCTAGGCTGTGATTGCCATGATAAACAAAGCTATTGGAGCATCTGGAGTTGTTAGCCAGCAATGCAAGACTGTTGTTGACCAATATGGACAAATCATTTTGGATTTACTTTTGGCTGAGGTAATAATATCTTAAAATATGATACAAAACGCAATGATTATATATTCAAATCTTTGGCTCCTTTCAGACTCAACCAAAGAAGATTTGCTCACAAATTGGTCTTTGCGATTTCGATGGCACCGAAGGGATCAGGTAAACTTTTAATAAAAATTCTATAGGCATAATAATTTACCGGTCTTCTCTTGTTGAGTGGTGGTATTGTATCGTGTTTTTAGTATGGGGATTGAGTCGGTGGTGGACAAGGAAAACATGAAATCATATAGTGGTCTTCGAGGTGCGGGTTGTCCTCCATGTGAAATGGCGGTTGTGTGGATACATAGCCAGTTGAGGCAGAACATGACTCAAGAGCGGATAGTAAACTATGTTAATGAGGTAACAAGATAATATCCATTACCACTACAATAGAAACTTATTGTCTTGTTGATATTATAGAAATAACATTGGTTTTTGTTATGATCTCAAAATCCATAGATATGCGAGCGCATGCCTAATCCAAATGGAGAGTCTGCAGTGGACTGCTCTAAACTCTCTACAATGCCGACTGTTTCATTCACCATTGGTGGCAAAGTCTTTGACCTTGCTCCAGAAGAGGTACTTGTTTGAGAGCTAATTTAATTCGGATCCAAACTTGAGCCCTAAGTAACATATTGTGTGACTGACATTTTTGAACTAACAGTACATACTAAAGATTGGAGAAGGACCAGTGGCACAATGCATCAGCGGGTTTACCGCACTTGACATCCCGCCACCTCGTGGACCTCTCTGGTGAACCTCTTGGCACGAAAAACATAACAAATAAGTGATGATTATTGCCTTAAAATTCTAATCTTGATTCTTGATTTTGGAGCAGGATACTGGGAGATGTGTTCATGGGCAAATATCACACGGTCTTTGACTTTGGGAACGAGCGGGTTGGGTTCGCAGAAGCTGTATAAAAAATGAAACATCGGTTGAGTCTTTTGTTGATGTGTTTTTTTTTTTTTTTTGGTGTGAGAGCTTTGTTGTTATATGGAAGAATGTGAACAATTATGTTGAAGCTTTGGGGATGTTTTCTTTCTAACTCTTGATCAATAAAAAACCTC
Source organism: Camelina hispida (assembly GCA_023657505.1). Classification (NCBI taxonomy): domain Eukaryota; kingdom Viridiplantae; phylum Streptophyta; class Magnoliopsida; order Brassicales; family Brassicaceae; genus Camelina; species Camelina hispida. The sequence continues at coordinate 44,260,177 of CP094632.1, read as the reverse complement.
TTTTAAAATAATTTTACCACATGATATGATTCCATGTTCCTGTAAAGTGAATCTAAGTACATATAGTATATGCAAATCGCTGGAGTTCATAACGAAAAATGTATTTGTGTTTGGAAAAAAACTTCGTGGTTTCAATGGTTAAGAATTCATATACCTATTTATGTTATTGGCGCTAAACGGTTTTGAAATAATCAAACAACGTCGACTTTTTTGTTCATTGCTATCAACAAATTACGTGTGAGACTTCCAAGTTCCAACATATATGTCACATGACTCATTTATCGAATGAGGTCCGACCATTTACACTTTATTATTGTACAAATCACCGATATAGAAATACTTAACATAATCTTTTCCATTTTTGTAATATGGGGTGTACTAACGCAGAACATATCTAGTATAAGCGTCTACATGCACTAACCCCACATTATAATGTCGTAGTGAGTTGCTGACAATAAAATAGAGACAATCTATAAAAAACGATCTCATACTTCAACTTGGCAAAACCAATAGACTAAACAGCAATTTCGTTAAATTTAAATTAGAGTTCATTTTCACCTAAAACACACATACGTATGGGGGGCACTTCAGGCCCGGCGCTGAGGAGGTGCAAGAGGTGCTTTTGCACCATGTCAAAATATTTTGGAAAATTTTTTAAGGTTTTTAAGGTCTTTAATGTTTGATATTTTGAAAAATAGCCCCAAAATTCTGAAAATCTACAAATAAAACCTTCAAATTAGGAAAAAAAAATTTTTGGCACAAGGTACAAGAAAAGTTTGCACCGGTCCCGGGCACTTAGACCACAAAAAGTATACTCAAGTCTTATTCCAAAGATATGAGATTAGAACTCACATTCTTGATACTATCATACATTTCTAATCGTCAGAAACTAAACAAACTAAAAGCTAAGAATGCACCTATATAATTTTTAATTTAAATTCAAAATTACCCAAGAACTTACTATTTCTATAATGCAGCAATGGCTCCCGAAATGTGGAAGCTATTTCACGTGGTTGGACATTGGCTCTTGACCTTAATCAATAGGTGGTGAATTCATCTGGCTATGTGGGAAAAAGCTAATCATCCTTTAAGACAATATAATTTTTTAATCTAATTTTGAATACATCTTAACGTTATAAAACTTTGAGAACTAGTGGGTCGCTGCCATCAGAGATAGTGGTAACATCTTATGATAAGAGGACCTAATAATCCTGTTTAATTATAATGTACTAGTTAGGTAAAGCAGAAAATATATATAATAGATTTATCAGTTGGATTGACTTTTATGTTTATCCATGTAGCTGAAACAAGACATGTTGAGACTTACTGTACAAGTTACCAAAGTTACTAATAAAGTTGCTATCCTTATGAGATTCCAATAACTCAATACCATATTTAGGTATCACCTTTGTCCAACACTAACTAACTTCCCCTAAACCACGTGTTTTGTACTAGATAATCTCCATCAGCTTTAATTTATTACACTGTCTATATATATTGACTCTATCCTAAGGTTAGGACAGCATAGAGCCAAACAAACCATTACCACATTTTCATAAATATACAGAGATGGAAAGCTTGGAAATTCCTAAGCAAGAAACTCATATCAAAATTGATAACTCAATATCAAGCAACAAAGAGAGAAAAAATGATCTTGCCGATGCTAAACCCATTGTCTTAATGTCTATCTTGCGTGGTCTCCACGCAGGCTATTTCAGAATAAGTCTTTCTCTCTGTAGCCAAGCTCTGTTGTGGAAGATAATGATCGCGCCTGATTCACCAAGCATGTCTCATATGCATAGCAAACTCCCATCTATGGCGTTCCATCTCCTGTGGTACCTAGCACTTGTAACACAAGTGTCACTCTGTTTTTTGTATGCCTTGAAGTGTATTTTCTTACCTGACATGGTTAAAGCAGAGTTCTTGCACTATATTGGAGTGAACTATCTTTACGCTCCATCCATTTCATGCCTTCTCTTGCTTCAATCAGCTCCGATGATGGAACCAAACAGCGTTTTGTATCAGACACTATTCTGGGTGTTTGCTGTTCCGGTCTTGACACTAGACACAAAGCTTTACGGCCAGTGGTTCACAACAGAGAAAAGGTTCTTGTCGATGTTGGCAAACCCTGCTAGCCAAGTATCAGTAATCGCAAACCTCGTCGCTGCACGAGGAGCAGCAGAGATGGGTTGGAAAGAGTGTGCTCTATGCATGTTCTCCCTGGGAATGGTTCACTATTTGGTTATCTTTGTCACTCTTTATCAACGCTTACCAGGCGGAAACAATTTCCCAACCAAGTTAAGGCCAATCTTCTTCTTGTTCTTTGCTGCACCAGCCATGGCAAGTCTAGCCTGGAACTCCATTTCTGGTACCTTTGATGCTGTAGCAAAGATGTTGTTCTTCCTTTCACTTTTCATCTTCATGTCCTTGGTAAGTTTTACGTTACACAAAGAAACAAAGTTCAACGTTCAAACATAAAATTGCATGACAAGATATTTACCTTATTTTGTGTTTAACATTTTCAGGTTTGTAGGCCAAATCTTTTCAAGAAATCAATGAAAAGATTCAATGTCGCTTGGTGGGCTTACTCGTTCCCCGTTACCTTTCTTGCGTTAGACACAGTTCAGTATGCGCAAGAGGTGAAAGACTCGATTGGTTCTGGCTTGATGCTTATCTTCTCATCCATCTCAGTTTTGATCTTCCTCTGTATGATGGTACTGACAGCAGCAAACAGCAATAGACTACTCAGACGTGCTCCTGTCCTTGGTTCCGCTACAAGTCCAAAAGACAAGCAAAAATCAATACCGATCAATGCGGCCTTGTAATTAAAAAAAAAAAAAAACTATATTTGTTACTCACGTGTTAACTTCAAGTATTTTCATCATGGTTGAGCGTGATAATTTCCAATCCAAAGTGTGCAATTAATTAGATTTTAATTCTCCTCAAGCAATCAACTAAACTTATTTGGTTCCAGAAGCATTTTCATCAATACATCAAGAGAATACACTTAATTAGTGCGGTTGAGCTCAATTACCTTAGGAACTATCCTTATCAATATAAATGATTATACATTTAATGTAAGTTTTAGAGTTTAAAGAGTTGATAATTATCTGTAAATGTTAATTAGCATAGAAAATTACCAAATAAAAAGTCACAGTTCAGTAGTAATCAGTCGAAGGACATCATGCGAAAGAGAACAAAAGGGAACAAAATAGGAGATTCTAGAAATTATATCAAAGTTATTTAAACTAAATTCGAAGCAAACTTGGAGCATATCTGAAGATACGTGGCCTGCTTGTTTTTTGTCCAATATCCACTTTTCTCCAATATTGATCCTCTCCAATGATGCATACATAATCGTTCATGTCATCGTCTTCGTCCTCGTCCTCATCACAACACACGATCACTTTATTCTCCTCGTCGATGAAAAAACTTACGTCAGTCCCAAACCGATGACTGTTCAAATCAGCCTTAAAAAAAGGGCTCCAAGACATGGCTTTGGTCTGAGTGATATTATTTGTCACCCATATCTCTATCTTTGATGTATCGTTGTCCTGAAAGAACACTGACAGCCGATCTTCTCTTATACAAGATAGGGAGATAGTATCCGAAAAAGAATAACCCTTGAATGGAAGGCTCACACGAGGACCAAATATCTCTGTTGTAAAGTCAAAACTTATTAAGACAATTAAGTCTTCTTCTTCTTTATGTGAAGCAAGCCAGTAAGAGTTCCCCATTATGGACACGCCATTGGCATTTAGTGCTATTTTGAAGTCTGGTGTGTCAAGAACCCTCCATGAATTAGAATTAAACTCATAGATTTCCATATCAAAAGTTTCATCAAGATCATACTTCAAGATTTTGTAGTTGTAGCACGATTTGTTGGTTTCGTATCCGAGAGCGTACCTATAGTTACCATCGTCATCATTATTGGTTTTGATCCATTTGGGTTGACCCATAAACGGGTTCCAAACCAAGAGTCTATCATCCCCCGTTTTGCATAGCAATAAGCCACTACAGTGAAAGACTTCAAATACAAAGGCCATCATTAAGTTAAATTTAACCTCTATAGATGGATCAATATTGTCATGGAGTCCAAACAGATTTAGGCTCATTGAACAAACCGTACGTCTCCTCAACATGGCAACCCGAAACTGTTTTTCTGCTTTATCAAAGTGCTTCTTGGTGAATCTTTGATCACTGAGTAAAACGTTCCACTGTTTGCATGTAGTCCGTAGTCGTTTTAGAGATGAAGCAGAAACCCTAGCAAGTATCTCCTCTACCAAATCGAATGGAAGACTGGACAAGGAAGAAGATTTTAAGCTCATCATTAATGTAATCTCCCAAGGAAGAAGAGGAGCTATGTAAAAGGGATGCAATTATAAGCTAGGGTTCTGACTTTAAGGATAATTGACCTGCCTCGTCAGACGTCATATGTACTCTTCTTGTTTTTTTTTCCTAAGTTTATTTTTTTGTCCTATTTCTTTCTCTCAAATTTTCAGTTGTTAAAGCCTAGGGTTTTATATTTCGTGAGGTCCAAGGCTCATCGAAACCCAATGTGTTAGGAAAGTTTTTTCCGTCAATTTAAAACGTAAACAGTAGTCCTTAATTATAAAGCGTGTTTGGGTATTGTTTAGCAACACTAATCATAATTGAATCGAACTAAAATCTTCTACGATCAAAATAGCCCATATAATTATTGGGTCTTAAAAAAAGCCTTTCAATGGAAATGCTAACTCTCACACGGCTTTAAGTTTTTATGCCGCCTCGCAGGTCGCAATCAAGTGAGCGACTTTAGGATTTCTGATTGGTACCATTCTTTCAAGTGGTTAAGAGAGTTTGAATTGTTTTGTTGGTGTGTCCAATAATAACAAAGAAACGAATCGGGTTGAAAGTTGAAACAAACAAATTTTAACAGATAGTTGAAATATTCGTTTACAACTTGTTTGAAAAATATATAATTTATCATCGTCTTCCATTCACCATGCATATGAATATTTTATAGGAAAAATATCTTTCTTTTGGAATCTTCTTACTAAAACTAAAAATAAAGTTTCCCCAAAAATAGTGACCAATAGGAGCCATATATAATCAGATTTTGAATTACTGATCCATCAGTCTAGCTTAAAAAGTAATCAATAGTCATATGCCTTTGCTTTATAATTTTGTTTTTTTTTTCCAACTTTTTGTCAACATATAAAGCATGCAGCACAATAAACAACGACATATTTAAAGTATTTTGGTCATATGGATTTTCTAAATAATTGATATAAGAATTGTATATAATATGTGTGTGTGCCCCATATGTTGCGCCGTTGTGACGTAACGAAAAGGGATGCTAGGATTCGCATGAATTTTTTTTTTTTTTTTTTTTTTTTTAAGAATTCTTTATATAAGGAAGCTTCACTCAAAGCCTAACATTACTATCTCCCTTATTGAGAAGGACGAAAAAAGGTCAACGTTGGTTTTAGATGAAACGGGGATCTAAGGCGACAACTCAGAATCAGAAAATAATCCGTTCGATAGAGTCGACACTAGTATACCGCGATCCGCGTGCTGGCGAGTGGCGACAGTGTTTAAGCAATTTATAATCGTTTCGCGCGCTACCGAATATACAGGTTTATTCAAATTATATTTACTTCTATATTACTATTTTTTGTGTTTGTATGAAGTTTAGAGAATTATTAATTAAAAGTATTATAAATCAGTTAATAGAAATCAATGCTAGCAAGTACCAATTATAAGAAAAAAAAAATATATCTATATATATAAAGTTAACTTTACTCACTCCTCATTCCTCCACATCAGCATCCAACTAATCAATTCTTTTTACATAAAAAAATTATTTTTAATATGTATTCATTGCATGTTTATTACTTATATTTAATAAAAATAAAAAATAAATAAAAAATGAAATAACTAAAATTAATTAAATTTTAAAATAGTATAAACAATAATATAATTTTTGAGTAAATAATAAAAATAATAACTATCTAAAAATAAATTAAGTAAAATAAATAAAAATATTAAAATAGTAAAAATAATACTAAAAATTTGTTTTAGTAATAATGTTATTTTTAAAATTATAACCAAAAAATGATTATATTCCAAAATTTAGAATAGGTTAATGAGTTTTTGAATGTAAGTAAGATTTTAATGCATGGTGGAGTAAAAAAACAAGTTATGTAATTGTATTTATAAAAATCTAAACATGACAATAAAATTGAAGTGGAACATTAGTTTCTAAGAAACATATACCATAAAGATTTATTATTAAATTTTACTTATAAGAAAGAAAAGATTAATTATTTAACTTAACTTATAAGTTTTGATCTAAAACAAAGACATTGTAAGGAGCACACTTTTATTAAAGAAAACTATGAAAAAAAAATTTGAAAAAATAATCTATCTGAAAAAACAAAATCAATGGTCAAGATATATAAGAAAATGATATGTAAGTCGTTACAAAAAGTGGCATGTGATTTGTGTAGCATATCTCATAAGGTATATTATCAACTGGAGCTACAATTATATAAAATGATATAAAACATATATAACAAATATAATATATATATATATATATAATCAAAATGCTTTAACCTAAAAGGCAAAACAACATATTTAAAGTACACTATGTTTTTTTTGAGAAGATGAAGCTGAGGTTGCATCACAAAATTAATATCTGAAAATAACATATGAGATTTTAGAAAATATGTAACATGGATTAGTGAATAGATATTCATTGTGGGGTTTAAATGTTTCATCATTTAAGCATTATTGACTTAGTCAGAAATTTCATTATGGCAGATGATGCATTTGGACAACCTCTTTGTAGCGACATATCACTAAAATTGTTCATGAAACTTTGTATATTCGTATTTAATGTAGGATATCGATATGTTTAAATGGTCTCTATAATTAGATCAATGATCGACATTGACGTTAGAACTTTTAAAACTATGTTTTCATTGGATATAAATATGGAATGAACTCTTTTAAAGATAAAATGTCAGAAGATTGTCGACAATATTATTGCGACACTACACAATATATGTTATATATAGATTAGTAAAATAAGTACGACATTTATATAATTTATCTTTTAATCTTCAAATTATATTCATATTCAATGATTCTTATTGATAAAATATTAATTAAAATCTCACTTAAAAAATCGCAAATATATATAACAAATAGATATTATCTTCAAAAATATATAGTTGTATCACAGAGTAAAATAAGTTTAATATTTATATAGATTTATACTCAAAAGTTGGAATGATTATATCTGAACTTAACAATTTCTATTGATAAAAAAAAAAAAAAAAAAAACCCGCGCGTGCGCGGGTACAAATTCTAGTATAACATAAAGTATGAAATTTGTAATAAATTGGATGTCAAAATCTACTTTCCTTGCTTTTTTTTTTGTGCCACACTTCTTTAGCTTGTTTTATAAAAAAATAATCAGTTGAAATAGTTTATGTTTCATGCCCATGAAGCTTAAACATGTTGCTTCATCAAAAAATAAAGTGTTGATGTCAAAAGAAAAAAAAATATTTTTTAAAAAATATTGGTATGTAATGTACTGTACTGTACAAGTTATTGAACTTACCACCTATCCTTGTGAGACTCACTACAAGTATCCTTGATTTCTCTGTCTAATGCATATATGTACATGAACTTTTTCTTTACGTTAGGGCAACGAAGAGCAAAATAAGATCATCTGATTACCGATATGGAAATTCCTAGCCAAGAAATTCATATCAAGATTGATACCCCAAGATCAAGCATCAACAAGAGAAGGAAGACTAACCTGGCTGATGCTGAACCCTTTGTCCTGATGTCTGTTTTGAGTAGTCTGCATGCGGGATATTTCAGGATAAGCCTTTCTCTATGTAGCCAAGCATTGTTGTGGAAGATAATGGTCCATTCGCATAGCGAACTCCCGTCTATGGTGTACTATCTCATGTGGTACCTAGCACTTACAACACAAGTATCACTCTGTTTTCTGTATGCCTTCAAGTGTGTTTTCTTATTTGACTTGGTGAAGGAGGAGTTCGTACACTATATTGGAGTGAACTATCTTTATGCTCCGTCCATATCATTCCTTCTATTGCTTCAATCAGCTCCTATGATAGAACCACACAACGTTTTGTATCAAACACTATTCTGGATCTTTACTGTTCCAGTCTTGACCCTAGACACAAAGCTTTATGGCCAATGGTTCACAACAGAGAAAAGGTTTTTGTCGATAATGGCAAACCCGGCAAGCCAAGTATCAGTAATCGCAAACCTAGTGGCTGCGCGAGGGGCAGCAGAGATGGGTTGGAAAGAGTGTGCTCTATGCTTGTTCTCACTTGGGATGGTTCACTATTTGGTGATCTTTGTTACACTCTACCAACGCTTACCAGGTGGAAACAATTTCCCAACCACGTTGAGACCAGTTTTTTTCTTGTTTTTCGCTGCACCAGCCACTGCGAGTTTAGCTTGGAACTCTATTTGTGGAACCTTTGACACTATAGCGAAGATGTTGTTCTTTCTTTCTCTCTTCATCTTCATATCATTGGTAAGTTTATACAATAATACACCTAAGAATCAGAAAAAAGCAGTATGACAATACATTTTTACACCTTTTTTTTTGTTTAACATTTTTCAGGTGTGTAGGCCAAATCTTTTAAAGAAGTCGATAAAAAGATTCAATGTTGCATGGTGGGCTTACTCGTTCCCTCTCACCTTTCTTGCTTTAGACTCGGTTCACTACGCGCAAGAGGTGAACAACCATCTCGCTTCGGTCTTGATGTTTATAATCTCATCCATCTCAGTTTTGATCTTCCTCGGTGTGATGTTACTAACAGCAGCAAACAGCAAAAGATTACTCAGACGTGACCCTGTTCTCTGGTCTGCTACTGGTCCAAAAGACAAATAAAAATCGTATGCCAAATAATGTAACACTTTCATTCATATATCGGATATAAATAAAGAACTTGCAACTACAGTATGAACTGAAAATCGAACCTGGTTCAATTACTAGACTCGATGTAACATGTCAAAGGAAGATGGCGTGAAAGAGGCTTGTAGAAGCTTCGAGAACTATATGATCCATATGATCGTTGAAGATTGGAAAATTGATGACTTGATGGACATGGAAGAGCTTCTCTATTATTGGAATAATCTGAATAACCCTATCATTCTTGATCTTGTTACTTAGAGTCTATGGAGAGATCTGTACTGAATTGTTCCAAATCGATGATGACTGTGGTAAAATTGATCAAAATGGGTTTTATATGTGTTGTGTTAACACAGAGCATATGATGCAGAGTGTCTTTCTCTGTGTTCTGTATTTTTGTAAGTTCTGCAACTTCAAGTGACAGCAACTTTGATTTCAGTGCTCTTCCGTGTCGCCGACTCCACATCAAACTAATGGATTTCAGTTACAAAGCATCCCCGTATTCCACACAGTCTGCCGCCATTAAAAAAAAAAAAAATTCTTTATCGCCGACATAAGCCTCTTTGATCGAATAAAAGCCCAATACGTTTTAAAAATTAAAGTCCCACATCGGAAATATAATAAACAGATACTAATCCATAACTACTATAAATAAAACTAGTCCACTGTGTTTTCAAAGCATCCACACAGTAGTGGGCTTTTTTAAAGGCCCGACTGTTGGAAAGTACCAATCTTTTTTTAAAACGTTTTAGCGTTTTTTTTTTCTTCAGCTTTTTAAAACGTGTGTTTTTTCGGCTTTTTAGACTTTTATTTTTTATACTGTTTTTTTACCTTGTTTTTTTTGTTTTTGTGGTTTTGTTTCGGTTTTTAAAGTGTTGAATTTAAAATTGTGTAAGCAAACCGGATACAACATCCAGTCCATATTTTTTGTGGTCTGTAAGAGGTGTTCTAGGTCCAACATGCATTATACACTTAAACTAGATTAATACCCGTGCTAGAGTACGGGTTGAAATTCATTTTATTTATATTATAATTTTAGAATAAAATACGATTCTGAAGATCACGATTTATGCTGGATTAGCATCTTAAAATTTTTTAAAATCAATCATATAAATTATATTTATTCTAAAATTATAATATAAATAAAAGGAATTTTGACCCGTGCTCTAGCACGGTCCTAATCTAGCATTAAGGTTTAATTTTTAATTTCTGAATACGTTCACGAAGATCACAATTAATCTTGTTAAATTAGCGAGATTTGATTCTTTTTTTATGATTGAAAGTATATTTTATCCCTTTAATAATTTTTTATTGATGTGGTTTATCAATAAAATATGTGGAAAATAAATTAGTAATATTGTGATTGTAGATATTTGAAACCATATACGTGATCTTCCGAAAAAAAAGTTTGGAATATCCATGAACTATCAATTTGGAATAACCCGTTTAAAATTTTCTGTTACAATTAAGATTTTATTTGTTACAATTAATATATTGATTGATTTATAATCTATGTATAGCCTATTTGTAACCATTTATTAAAATTATAAAGTCTACCAAAACAATGTTGTGTACTTCCGTTTTATTATAAAGGGGATTTAACTCTTTTCTTTTTAAAAAAAGTATTTTATTAAAACCTTTTAAAATTTTAAAGATTTAAATTGTTTTGTATTTTTTTTTGTCTTCTTTAATATTTTTCTTAAGGTTTTGCAGATAACATGCATTATACACTTAATTTAACTCTTTTCTTTAAAAAAAAATTATTTTCTTAAAAACTTTTAAAATTTTAAAGATTTAAATTGTTTTGTATTTTTTTTGTTGTCTTCTATAATATTTTTGTTAAGGTTTTGCAGATAATATTTTCAATTAAATTTGTATGAAATGATATCTGGAGAAAATAATTTCTTTTTTATTTGGACAGCAAAAAAGAAATTCGTATTTATGTTTTTTTACACCTGAAAGAATTTATTCCTCCGCTTAACATTTTTACACCTTTTTTTGTTTAACATTTTTCTTCAGGTGTGTAGGCCAAAATCTTAGATTACTAAAAAAGACAATTAGGCTGCAAATGGATGCACAAAATTGAAAAAATGGGTTGAATAATATTCAACTCATTCATCTCCAAAATAGTAGTTGAACAAGTTGAAGATTTTTGCTGTAGGATTAGTTTATTTTTTCAACTTTTTGGGTTGAATGGGCTGAATAGTTTTTTCCAACCTCTTCAACCTTTACAATGCAAATGGTGAAAATTAGTTGAATAATTTTTTTCAACCTGTTCAATCTCTTCAACCGTGCAACCATTTGCAGCCTTAATGTAACGTTACATATATGGGATAGAAATAAGAACTTGCAACTACAGTCTGAATTGAAAAATCAAACCCGGTTCAATTACTCTGTTAACCGGGAATGTACCGATTTTTCCGGTTTAAACATGATAAATCGAATAATTTCAAAACATCAACCTAAACCAATTTTGCCCGGTTCAACTTAAGACCTTTTCCTCAATTTCAAAGGCAGAGTTTTTTTTTTATTATTTATAAAGTTTTTAGATCGTTGCAATTCGCCGGCGACGAGACGACGATGATCCGATCCCGAAGTGTCTGGTTGATATTGAGGAAGGTGTATCAACCACCATGTGTTAAATGTGTATGTGCAAACTCTTTCTCCTCTACTTCAGTTTCGTCAAGCTTAGGTTTTCGAGCCACGAACAAGGAGTTAAACCAGATGATAAGATCGGGTTACATCGCCGAAGCTAGAGAGATTTTCGAGAAACTGAAAGCGAGGAACACGGTGACATGGAACACGATGATAAGCGGGTATGTGAAAAGGCGGGAAATGAATAAAGCACGAAAACTGTTCGACGAAATGCCTAAGAGAGATGTTGTGACTTGGAACGCGATGATTTCGGGTTACGTTTCATGTGGTGGGATTAGGTTTCTTGAGGAAGCAAGGAAACTGTTCGATGAAATGCCTAGAAGGGATTCTTTTTCTTGGAACACAATGATTAGTGGTTATGCGAAGAATAGGAAGGTAAGTGAAGCTTTCTTGTTATTTGAGAAAATGCCTGTGAGAAATGGTGTGTCTTGGAGTGCTATGATCACTGGGTTTTGTCATAACGGTGAAGTGAATCGCGCGGTTGAGTTGTTTAGGAGAATGCCTGAGAAGGATTCGTCTTCTTTATGTGCACTTGTGGCTGGTCTGATTAAAAACGAGAGACTTGAAGAAGCTGCTTGGGTTTTGGGTCAATATGGGAGTATAGATTCAGGAAAGGAAGATTTGGTTTATGCTTATAATACTTTGATTGTTGGATATGGGCAGAGAGGACAAGTAGAAGCAGCTCGACGTCTGTTTGATCAGATTCCTGATGATGGTCAAGGAGGTGAGTTTAAAGATAGGTTCCGTAGAAATGTTGTATCGTGGAACTCAATGATCAAAGCTTACTTGAAAGTGGGTGATGTCGTGTCTGCACGGTTGTTATTTAATCAGATGAAAGACCGTGATACGATTTCTTGGAACACTATGATTGATGGATACGTACAGGTTTCTAGGATGGAAGAGGCTTTTGATCTGTTTTCGGAAATGCCAAGCCCTGATACACACTCGTGGAACATGATGGTCTCAGGTTATGCTAGTCTTGGCAATGTAGAGCTCGCTCGTCATTACTTCGAAAAAACGCCGGTGAAAACTACAGTATCGTGGAACACGATCATAGCAGCTTATGAGAAAAACAAGGACTATAAAGAAGCTGTTGATGTGTTTATCCGGATGAGCATTGAAGGAGAGAAGCCTGATCCACATACTCTAACTTCTCTTCTCAGTGTATCAACCGGGCTTGTGAATCTACGCTTGGGGATGCAGATGCACCAAATCGTTCTGAAGACTGTGATCCCCGACGTGCCAGTCCACAATGCGCTTATCACTATGTATTCGAGATGCGGCGAGTTAAGGGAGTCGAGGAGAATCTTTGATGACATGAAACTCAAAAGAGAAGTAATCACATGGAATGCAATGATAGGAGGGTATGCTTTCCATGGTAATGCCTCAGAGGCCTTGAGTCTGTTCTGGTTGATGAAATGCAACAGGATACATCCTTCTCACATAACATTCGTCTCGGTTCTGAATGCTTGTGCTCACGCGGGACTTGTTGATGAGGCTAAAGCACAGTTTGTGTCTATGATGAGTGAGTACAATATCGAACCGCAGATGGAACATTACTCTTCCCTGGTCAATGTAATCAGTGGACAAGGGCAGTTTGAAGAGGCCATGGATGTGATAAAGAGTATGCCTTTTGAGCCAGACAAGACAGTGTGGGGTGCATTATTAGATGCTTGTAGGATTTATAACAATGTAGGGCTCGCACATGTTGCAGCTGAAGCAATGTCGAGACTCGAACCAGAGAGCCCAACACCTTATGTACTGTTGTACAACATGTACGCGGACATGGGACTGTGGGACGAAGCTTCTGAAGTGAGAATGAAGATGGAAAGTAAAAGAATCAAGAAGGAAACAGGATCAAGTTGGGTTTGACTCCTCCACATAAATAAAAAAAAAGGTTCCTTTTATGTTCGCAAAAACATAAAAATGATAGGGATTCAGAATTGAGATAGAAACTGATAAGGTACTCTTGATGGTTCTCTATTTTCTCATTACTTTTTCATCAAATTGCACTAATTTAATAGTGTATTAAATTGATTACAATGTCAATTTCGTGAGAGATAATGTTCATTTAAGTAGTCTCCCTTTTTATTTTTTTGATGTTTTTCAGCCATTCAATTTATTGGTGGCTTCAAATTCACCTGCACACGTGTATCTATATAGCTGCTGCTTATCTGAGTCTTCACCAGCGTTTAAAAACCCAAATTTCTCATATCTAAATCTGGGTTTCTCAAAAGGGTAAGTTTTTTTTTTCAGTTCAAATCTCACCTTAGATGAGTTTATATGATCGTAATTATGTAGTGAGTAGGTCTTGTGCAACTGATCCTGCTAATGATTAGGAGATTCTTGGGACTTTTTGCAAAGATCGGAGCTTCTGACCTCTTAAAGTGTCCTGAGATGAGATTAGGGTTTGAATCTGAATTTGTTACTGGAGCTTAGAATCTATCTTATACATCATTTGTTGAAGCTTCTGTCTTTTGCTTTAATGGAGTTTGTTGCTTTTCTCTGTTTTTGTTTTTATGGGGCAGATTAGGGCATTTTCTTCATTGATATGGTTAAGAAATGTTAGCTGCGTATCCTTCGGGAACTATCAACAAATTCCATATTCCTTCTTGCGATTTCGAAACTACGGTTTTTGGTCCTTTGATTAGCTCTTCTGTCTCTCCAAAATCAAGAGTTCCTTGGAGCAATGTAGAGTGTCATCATTTATCTTTCTCACCAAAAGGCCAAATTCATCATCCAAGGAAATGGATGGTTAGTGATTTTGAAAGTTTCTGTCTCTTGATTACAATTCTTACATCCAAATATATATATAGAGAGAGACTCTAAGCTTTTTTGTTTTTTGGTTTCCATGTAGTTATGTCGCTCCCGCAACAACTCGGATGATGAGTACCGTTCATCACGCAACATAGCTATAAGTCTTTTAAGACGTTACAGGACCGTGATTGAACGCGGTGAAGGAGAAACCTTAAAAGTAACTACTTCCCTTTTTTTTTCTTGCTCAGTCTTTCATTATTCTCCAGCATCATCATCATTCATTTTTTATTTTGTGTGTTCTTAAGGAATTCATTTCCGCTGGTGTGAATGCATACGCGCTCGGGTGCACAGATGAAGATCTGAGAAAAGAACTAATTGCTATGAAAGAATCAGGCTTAGAGATTGGACGGCTGGAGAGTTACCATGGAAGCACACAAACTAAATCCAAGATTTCGTTGTCCGAGGTTAGTTAGTTTAGTTACTACTAACTTGTGAGATCATTAGCTGACATTTTTAATTTTGCAGGTAGATGAGTGCATACTGTGGCTTAGCATTGTATTCATCACAATCTTGTGTACGCCGCAACCAACGGTTGTGAGATGGTCATCGACTCCTTCGGTTTCCGATGAAATTCTAACCAAATGGAGAGGATTTTGCGCAGTTATAGCCAATGCATACTATATTAGAGGAATGGCATGGTAAGATCAATAGATTCGGCTTTGTTTCGGTTCTGTTTTTTATTTTATCCACTCTACAAATGAAATGTTTGTAAGATTGTAAAATTTATGTCTATTTTATGAAATTGCCATCATCGAACCATCGGATGAGTGTAGGCTGCCGGTGAAGACTCTTCAGTTAGAGCAGATGGCTGTTACGGGACAAACAGAGGAGCCATCGGTTGTGGCCAGCCGAATGCGGCTGGTCTTTAGCACCCTCGAGGTTAGTCTCATTGTTTTCTTTCTTAAATGAATTGTTATTTTGAATTCGCCTAATGTTGCTTCAAGAGTCAAAACATCATCGGACTGTTACGTCTTTTGAAATCGGTTCGTTGTTTATATGTAGGTCGTGAGTCCTCAATGGCCACGGGTTTAAATATGATGTTCTGCATATTGCAATATTTTAAGTGATAAGATATATCTTTATTTTGTTCTTTGAATCTTCTTTTCGCCAAAATTTTATATCGTTTCATCAAAATCGATATTGTAAATTGTTGTAGGATACTTCATATAGTTAAACCTCAGATTTACGATATTGTAATTTCTCTCTCTCTCCCGCTCTAAACATGATGTTCTACTTCACTTAGAAAATATTTATTTCAGTTTTGTAAGATCTGAATTCAGATATAGCATTGTGTCTAGAGAGAAAAAAACATTTGTAAATTGACCAAAAAGATACAAGCCAAATAAATGCCCAAGCTTTGTGATTTGACATGAAAAAAAAAAAACACAACAGTTAAACAGTATACTGTATTTTCTTCTTCATATTTTAACGTTTTAAAAATTCAATATACTGTATTTTCTTCTTCATATTTTAACGTTTTAAAAATTCAATTACGCAACTTTTTGGCATCCAGAAACTTGTTTATCTTTTTCTTTTGCATTTTTATGTTTTTCAAAAGTTATTTAACTATGGATATGTAAGAATATAACTGTAAAAACGAAACATTACACATCACGAGCAGAGATGATCACCCAATGATAATAAGAATGTTATAAATAGAAGCTTACGATACGGACACGCACACACATAAGACTAGACACCATTTAAACGTTAAGAATGGACAGTGACGCTTCCGCTACCGCTACCGCTGCCACTACCGCTGCCACTTCCACTAGCACCGATACCACCGCCTCCACCTCCGCCTCCGCCTCCACCACCGCCACCGCCACCGCTACCACTTACACTTATGTACACACCAGGACCCATAGCGGTTCCACTTCCGCTGCCACTACCACTTCCGCTTCCGCTACTGCTACCACTACTACCATCACCGCCGCCACCGCCGCCACTACCTTCACCACTGCCGCCACCACCTCCACTTGCCGAATACTCGCCAGTGCTACTAACACTACCATTACCGCTACCATAACCCATACCGCTACCACTTCCGTTAAAATAACTACCAGTACTACCGCCAGAACCGCCACCGGCTCCACCTCCGCCTCCACCACCACCGCCACCTCCAACTTCTGCGCCCCCGAGACAGTCGGCACGTCCATTCCCATTCCCGTTTCCATTCGCATCTCCGTTGCCGTTTGCTCTATCGTTGGTTCCGTTGTCCGTACCACCTTCGACAGTAGCTCCTCCGCCGCCACCTCCACCCCCACCAGCCGCACAATCAGGCTCATCTTCTAATAATTGTTTGTCCATGAATTTGGTATATTCAGGGAGATGCATTGCGGCATTGGCACACACAACTCCTACTAGAACTACCACAAGCAACTTGGTGATTTCCATCTTTCTTGTTTCTTTATATATTTAGGTTTCTGAAATGTATTTTTTTGTCTTTCTTTTTTATTGTGAATTCTACAGCATCATTGGCTATATATATACCGTCACACACATACATACAATTACATATGAATAAATTAAATGCGAAAGAGATATGAAGTTAATTGGTTAGCTGAATTACTTGAATACATTTAACCTTGACATTAATCGACAATATCAACGGTGATAAATGATGACTGCAGTAGCATTCATGTTTTTTACGTAATGTTCTCAAATAAGATATTTTAGTAACCTTATGATATCGTAATTATATCTGGAAAATAGTGTGCATGTCGATATGAAAGTTTTGTTATGCTAATCAGCAATCTGAGCTTTAGATCCGCACAATTATCTGAGCTAAGATTAGTCTTTTCTCATATGTAGAACTTGTAATATCGATAGAACTAAGCATGCTTGGATAGATTTATTGATTTTTAGCCTAAAATGTGTAGTTATACTTATATACATGGTCAATGGATTCAAACGTCCATATATAATAGTCACGTTCGAGGCCATCAATCGATCGTATATTGGATGTTTGTAAACAAATATTTTTAATTTAGATAAATCATGTCTCTGAAATTTTTATACATGTTTCTAAATGCATATTTCGATATTTGTATATATTCTTCAAAGGAAAATTAATGGTAGAACTGGATATAGAATTTCATACAATTAACAAAAGCTGTTGACAACGCAAGTCACCGTGGCATATTTATAACATAAACAATATCATTATGAGATACAAACCATTTGAGAAATTTGCAAAGATAAAATTGTTAAGTGAAATTAATTTATGGTACTTATGAAAAGTAAGAAAAAAATGTAGTAGTTTTTTAGATCGTATACAGTATGTAGATAGTCCAAAAACATATGTATCCTTTCAAATATCAAATCGTAAGAGTTAATGCAATCCATTGTTGTTTGTAAAAATAATCTACAATTAAGTCTCCACAATAAATACATCTACAACTTCACGAATCACGACACCGGTTTACTCTTACGTCAGACAAATAACTAATTAAATATTTGATAGTCACATAATTTAAATCACAAGAAAATTTATTAAAAATACTTTCCAAAATGTAAACATGTTTACTTTGACATATAGGTAAGACTATTAGTTATGACTTAAAATATTAACTATTATATTTTTCTTGTAAGAAATGAATTCATATCCTAATAAATACATGTAGAGAGTGTATACATAATTACATAGAGGCTACAATGTGGGTGTATACAACCCACTAAACAAAAAAAAAACATAGTAATTATAAAACAAAAAGGAGAGAAATATTCAAAGATGAATACCATAAAGTTTGTTGTACTTCTCTTGATTGGAGTTGTGTGTTCGAGTGTTGGTGCTATTAGGCAGCTCCAAGAAGGATCCAAAGAGACCGAATTAAACATCTCTATTCCCAATACTAGCACTACCAACGGTGTTGGAGCTGAGCTTACTGTTATTGTTTACAGCAGCGCTACCGGTTATGGCAATGGCAGCGCTGCTGCTAATAAGGATCCCAAAGGTCACAGAGGCAGAGGAAGTGGAACTGGCATCGGCACTACTAGTGGATATGTCATCGCAGAGGGTCCCAACGCAAAAGCTTATTCTAGAAGTGTTGCTTACGGCCGAGGCCGTGGTCGTGCTGCAGCAGCTCCTAATGGCGCCACCGGCAGTGGAGACGGTTCCGGAGGTGGCACCACCGTTGCATATGGCAGTACCGGGCCTCCACCGTGAGGTGATCATGATCGTAGCTTCGCAAATATATATATATTAATACTATACAACCCCAACAATCTCTTTTGTATTCATAAATAAAACTAGAGATTGTCGACACCTATATTAATTATAAAAAATTACAAATGCTACTCTTTGTGTGTGATGTCTAATTTAAAATAAAACAAATACAATTATTACGACTTTCATAATCTTCCTAAATGTTCTCAGGTAATAATTTATCAAATTGTTAATTCAGCTTTAACTAGCGAGGCGCTCTTGCTTTGTGGTCAACTCTCTCCTCAGCCAATATGGGTTTGCAACACTTAAAGGTGTCTACGTTGACTCACACTTCCTCATTACTACTCACAGCTGATCTGGAGAGAATCACAATGGCTTAGTCGATCTGCACCATGACATAACGACCTCTATACTTCGATTTCCTTTAAACGGTTAATTTATTCCGCTGATTCATTGACGAAAACTACTCTGTTGTTGTCGCTTGAAAACTTTCTCCAATTTTTGGAGCGGAACCTCTAATTTAATATAAAATCGTTGAGACCAAACAAGAAGTCTAACATAATTTTTTTTGAATAGAAGTATTACATGCTTGATGCTTCGATTACAAAGGAATAAAGTTTTAAATAAAACGAGTTTGAAAAGTAATAAAACAACTGTTTTTGGCAATAATATAGACATTTTATGGCATATATATATATCCGACGTCGAGGACCTATCATTTTAACTTTTAAGGGTGACTCATCCTCAAAGTAAGAGTTTGAAGGTGTATTGATGCAATGGTACATCCTCATGTAATATAAGTAGAACGTGGGCTTTAACAATGTTTGGGCCAGGCCTCACAGTTCAATCAGATACATTAAACATCTTTTTATTACATAGGCCCAAAAAATTTAAGACTCTTTTTTGATTAAACGCAGATAACCTAGCGTTTTTTTTTTTTTTATCCGTCGTCTTTCTGCAGCTCATTAATGGCGGAACTCATCGTCGGCTTATCTATGGCAGATTGTCTAAGATAGGTGATGATTGGAAGAGAACCGAAAACCGAAATCGCTAATTATTTTTGCCGATCGGTTCACGCTCTCTCAGATTCGATGCTGAAAAAGCAAATAACTCGGTTCTTTTGGTTTGGTTTTCTCGGTTCTTACCGAATGTTGAATTTCGAATTATGTTTAAAAACATATGATAAAAACAAACAAAACCGCTACAAATTTTAAAATATATAGTGACATTTCTAATAAACTAATAAAAAACTTTATTATATAATAAGACAAAAAAAATATTCAACATAAGATTCGTCCGTGCATGGCACGTTTTTATATGTTTTATTCGTTTCGGTTATACCATAGCTATAACATTGGCAAACCTTCCCAAAGTTCAATTTTACTATTCCATTTATTCGTTTAGTTCATAAGAAAATTTTCATTAGGGTGACAAGATCATGTATGTATCGTATTCATCACCCAAATTCAAACTCGGTAGAGTAAATGCTGTGAACAAAGAAGAAATTATACGAGAGTATAATGTATATTCTCTTGAAACTATTGTAATGTATTATTAAGACTATTGAAAGAACAAGAAAAAGAACTATTTTAAATTTTTGATTTTATATGTAATGTATGTTTATTTTTATTTTTACCTTTTTCAGATATATTCTCTTTTCATAAATATATATATACTATATATTACTTGCGGAAAGTATGACTCTGAAGATTATAGCAAAAAAAAAAAAAAAAATTGTATTGGATATCGCGATCTATCCATAATACTACTTGGTTAGAAAAATCTGCGATTGATTTTGGCAAAAGGTGTTGAGATATTTTAGTATCATGCTGACATCTTGGTATGACCGGTAGTTGTAATTTGACTTATGCATTTAAGCATGTATATATTTCTTGTAAGAAATGCTCACGTATCCTAATAAATGCATGCGTATCGAGTGTGTGTATATATAGAGGCTACGATTTGGTTAGAAGAACACAACACACAATTTCATCAAACAAAAATACATAAAATGAACGCCACAAAGTTTTATGTGCTTCTGGTGATTGGCATTTTGTTTGCCATTGTCACCGCAAGGCAGGTTGAAGAAGTCTCCAAAGAGAACAAATTAGGCACTTCTGCTCCGAAAACTGCTACCAAAGGTATTGGAGCTGAGCTTTCTGTTGATGCCCAAACTGATAGCAACTCTTATGGAAGTGGAGTTGCCAGTGTTAATCAGAGTCCCAAAGGTCCAAGCGCCTTTTCGAGCGGAACTGGCTTCACAAGTACCAGGGGAAATGTCTCTGCTCAGGGTCGCAACGCAAACGCTTCTTCTACCAGTGGTTCTAGCGCTCAAGGCAATGCTGAAGCTGCAGCAAATCGCAATGGTGCTGCTGCCCGTGGAAACGGTTCCGCAGGTTCCGCTTCCACTGCCAGGGGAAGCACCACTGACAAGAAGAAGAAGAAGAAGAAGAAGGACGACAAAGATAAAAAGGACTGAGCGTGAGGTGATCTCATCATGCTTATTGCTTAAACCTATCTTATATATATATATATACTAAAAACTCGCAATCTCTTTTGTATTCATAAATAAAACCAGAGATTGTCACCTTTAATTATTATCGAATGCCATCTCTTTCTGTGTAATGTCTATCTTATAAATAAAACAGATGCAATAATTACGACCTTATATTATCAATCTTCTTAAATCTTCTTTATATTATCATGCCAACACATTAAGAGGCCCAAGATTTTTTCAGTACTGACTCTAGAATGAATATCAAGAGATACAAATATAAATTAGTTACTGATCATTAATTTAAGTAATTCTACGACTGAGATTACTTCCATCAAAATTTGATCAATAAATAAAAACTGTTTAGCACGGTTGTGATTCATTGAGCATGGAAGAAATGACTGGAGAAGTAAGTTAAACTGAAATGGATCTTTCATAAGGATCTCTGACAAGGCAAGAATTTGATTCAATGGAAAAAGGCTCAGATCTCGTTTGGAGGTGACTAATAGAATCAAAAATAACTTCACACCATACTCATGGTGGACAAAATTTTGAATAGCGTCTAGTATGTGGCTAATTAATCACTTAAGATTGATCTCTACATGTACTCTTGGCCCCTGTGCTTTATGTCATAGACGTGAGAATTAATGGTAGTGGTACGTTCAATTAACACTAAGTGGAACTTGGCTAAGTAGCCTTTCTTTAGGATGATCATTGTCTGAAGCAAAAGATGACACGGCATTGTAGCAGAATAATAGGCTATAGAAGATACAAGTGACAAGAAGATAAAACACTTACTGGCAAAGGCCAAAGAGCTAGGCAATGGCCTTATAGGCCACATTTTTTGGTTGAATTGGTTAAGCGTTTATTGTGGAGAAGTCATGTGATGTTGTTACCTTGTGTTCATGGATTTAAAATCTTAAAATAGTGTTTTTAAAATGTAAATAATGATTACAATAATCTTTTGAACCTTTTTGTTAACTGAATTCCTTAATAATTTAATTTTTGTACTCTTTCATTAGGAATGTAATTTTTGTACAATAATTTTTGTACTCTTTCATCAGCAAAATTAAGTGTTCGATATTTTTATTTTCTACCAAACCAGTGTAACCTAGTAATTTTAACTATTTGATTATAAACACATCCTCACACATTCAATGATAAAGATATTAACTGATTCAGATGATCTTAACAATATGGTTTGTAAATAAAATTATCCACTTATATAAATTTAAAAGGGCAATTTTTAGAAAATGGTCTTAGGTATCCGAATGTGTTGGCACCGGCACCATTTACATCTAAGAAGATTAATATATGGTCGTAATATTTGCATTTTTCTTATTTATAAAATAGCCATTACACAGAAGAGTAGCACTAATTTGATAATAATTAAAGGTGACAATCTCTGGTCTTATTTATGTATACAAAAGAGACTGTGAGTTTGTAGAATATATATAAGATAGGTTTGAGCAATAAGCATGATGAGATCACCTCACGCTCAATCCTTCTTTTTTCCTTTGCCGTCCTTCTTCTTCTTCTTCTTCTTCTTGTCAGTGGTGCGTCCACTCGCAGTGGAAGCGGAACCTGCGGAACCGTTTCCACGGGCAGCAGCAGCTGTGCGATTTGCTGCAGCTGCAGAATTGCCTTGACCGCTAGAACCACTGGTAGAAGAAGCGTCTGCGTTGCGACCCCGAGCAGAGACATTTCCCCTGGTACTTGTGAAGCCAAATCCGCCTGAAGAGGCGCTTGGACCTTTGGGACTATTATTAGCACTGGAAAAGCTATTTCCCGTAGAGGTGCTATCAGTTTGGGCATCAACAGAAAGCTCAGCTCCAATACCTTTGGTAGCAGTTTTCGGAGCAGAAGTGCCTAATTTGTTCTCTTTGGAGACTTCTTCAACCTGCCTTGCGGTGACAATGGCAAACAAAACACCAATCACGAGAAGCACAGAAAGCTTTGTGGCTTTCATTTTTGTATTTTTGTTTGATGAAGTTGTGTGTTGTTGTTTGTGGCGAGTTGTGTTGTGTTCTTCTTCCCAAATCATAGCCCCTATATATATACAGACACTTAATACGCATGCCTTTATTAGGATACATGTGCATTTTTTACAAGAAAACTACATAGTTAATTGTGTTAGCGAAATTACAACTAATAGTCATATAACAAGATGTAAACGTGATACTATCTTAGCACTTTTTGCCAAAATCAATCGCACTTTTTTCTAACCAGCTAGCTACTAGTATTATGGATAGATTGTGATATCCGATATTATTTGTTTGTTTGTTAAAATCTGCAGAGTCATGCTTTTTCTGTAAAGAATTAAATAAATAATTATAACATCTAAGATCATAAAAATGTAGAATGATCTATTCTTTTTCAATTATCACAAGTATAATCTCGTTGTCTCGTGTAAATCTTTTTTTTTTAGCGTTTATTCTCTTGAGTTTGTATTCGGCTGATGATTATTACCATTACATGAATTAACGGCATAGTATAATTTTCTGATAGATGATTTAAGATACTTTGTCATATTAGTTGGCAGATATGTGCATATGATTTATAAGATTTTGGTAGTCAGAAAAAATAATTATTCAAAACCATTATGAAATGTACTACCAATTCATTGGATGAACCACTGTAAACCGGACGTGCCAATCTTTTATCTTTGTATGTTATGTTTTAATGTTTGAGATTTTAAAAATCTCTACCATTTCAAAAATTTCTACCTCTGTACTTGTTTTATTGTTGAATGAAATCAGAAAAAAAAAAAAAAAAAAAAAAAAGAACCACTATAAATATCGGACGTGTCTTTTTATTTTTTACTTTTTACTTTTTTTACATTTTTTACTTTTATTAATGTTCGTCAAATTTAATTTGGAAACAGTAATGCCGATCCTATCATACGCTTTGAGAATTACAACATGATTAAACGCTAACAACTCGAAGTGCAAAGGGGATTTGTGGCAACTTACTTCTACACATTTATATTACTTTTAACAAACACTCTTCAATCTTAGTTTAATGAATCTAGACAGTCTCCGTTAAATAGATATTTGTTTCCGTCCGCGCAAATACCCCAGTTAGTAATTGTTTTGGCTTAGAACATAGATAATTGACACAAGGTATTGTATATTTGGTTATCGATCGGTCACCATGATCACACATATATATATGCATATATTACTCAAGATGATTAATAAAGGTTTATTTATTAGATTTATTTTATTTAGCAAGAGATAATTACACATAAAAAGTAGCATTTCATGATAATTAAAGGTGGCAGTCTCTAGTTTTATTTATGAACACAAAAGAGACTGTGCGTTTGTGTAGAGTATTAATATAGGTATTGAGCAACGAACATCATCGTCTCATGATGCTCAAGGGTGGGTGCTGCCAGACGCATCGCTACTACTACTTCCGGAACCGTAACCTCTGGCAGTGGGACCATCCGGAACTGCTGTATCATCTTTGGATACTCCAACTTCCTCATTCTCAGCTCTTCCAGTGTCACCATTAGACATTTTTGGCAGAACCCGTGATGAAACTCGTGATTTCATCGGCGGTATGGTCGGTAACCCCGGTATTGTTCGTGGAATCGGTACTGATGGTAACGGAGGAAACGCAAGTTTATCAAGATCTACTTTGGAAACTTCTTCCAGCGGCCTTGCGCCTACGTTGGCACAAACAACTTCAAAGATCAAAACCATCACAAGAAGCTTCGTGAAGAGATTCATTTTTTGGTTAATAATTTGTTTCTAAGATACTTTTGTGTTTTGTGGTGAGTTTTGTGTTCCCAATATCATACCCTATATATGTAGTCACCACAGCTAAACACATCTTCACAGTATTTAATAGGTACGTCTGCGTATTTTTTTTTTTAATTGTTACAATGAAAGATATAAATGCGAAAGAGATTTGGTTTAAATTAGATATTTAAATTACTTGAAAAGTTGAAAGTATTTAACCTGACGTATTAGTAAATTCAGTTCATTATAATATTTGGTGGTTTCAATTACGTAATGTTCTCAAATCGGATAAATCAGTCAGTCAAGCCATTAAATGAAGATATTACGGCAATTATAAATGTAGAAGGAAAAAAAAACTGTAAAATGGGCAATTTATTTTCTTAATATTTTTCGTTGTCTGACCATAGCATTTTATGGATTGTTACAAGCTTTTGGATTGACAAGTTCAGAAATTACAGATTTACAGTATCTTTTTTTTTGCTGGAGTTATCCATGCCAAATCGAACCTTTTATTACAGTATCTAATTTCAGAAATTACAGTATCTTTTATTAGTATTAATCACAAAGTCCATACGTACTTACTTATCTTTCCCTTACATGTTTTCTTTTTCTTTTTTATAAGAATAATAATAATACATACTATATTCATTTTTCTTCGGTATAGAAGACAATTTTTGAAACGTTATACAGTATTCACTATCGTAAAATGACATGGTAAGATTCTATATTTTTTTAAAGTTAAGTATACCAGTCAGTCAGACCATCAACCAAATGTTATGGAAATATTGAGGGATGAAATAATTGTTCATCACATTTAATTTTTGCATACTATTTTCGCCTCGAAAATTATTACTCCATTAATTTTTTTGCAGATGGTCATATACATGTGCCTATGTTCACATGGGCCATGCACATTCCACAGACCACAAGTCGTTTAATACGGATTTTTTTGTCGTTTAATACTTTAATATGTGTTGATTAACATATGGATTAATTATGCCAAAGTATAGCTACAAAATTACATAACTGTCAAAATTCTAATTTAATTTAATATCACGTACAGGCATGCATAAAGCCCATATGCATTGGTATAGATTGCAAATCTTCACCTATTAATTCTAGGACAAAAAGGCCGAAGCCAATCTGCAAACTCATACAAAGAGAAGATGGAAAGCTTTTTTTACAAGAATATATATATACGCAGCTCGATTCACTCAATCACTCCTCTTTCTCTGTGAAAACGAAATCCAAATAAAATAAAGATTGCTTCATCAAGCTCTTGGGTATAACAGTAGAAGCTAGCCAGCTAGGCCACTAGGATAGATGAAGATTTGCAATCTATATATACATAAATAAAAAAAAAAAAAAATTGTTTGGATTTGTATGCAGTTTTTCCATTTTTTAGTTTTAAATCTAAAAGAAGAAAGTGTCTTAAATGGTCATAATAGCTGAAACATACATGCAAATGCAATAGACCTTTTTTTATGGTGTAAAAAATTTAATCTGAAATTTGGAATCCATTCAGAAAAAGAAGATATTTAGAAAACCTGGATCAAAATATCAAGTCCCATAAAAAACTAGATTCGAATCCAAATACTATAAATTTTGAACATACAAATCTGGATCGAATTTTGTCTATACTTTTTTCAAATATTTTTCTTTGGTAATTTGTTGGATACTATAACTCATAAGTCTTTTTTTTTTTTCGTCAAAAACTCACAAGTCTTTAAAACTACAGAAACAACAAAAAGAGAGACAATTTCGATGCAGACGCAACTAGGACAGATGGCGTGAGTAAAACTTAGAAACAGATAGACAAAATAATACTATTAAAGAGGTTGTTCTTTGTAAGAACTTTGAAACTTTCTCATCTCCTTAAGTATCTTTTTGTCTTAACATCGTTATTAAAACACTTGGAGTGTCTTACAAATAAAGATTACCTTCGAAGTAACAACTACATGATTTGGACTTTACAAATCCCGACTTTTTCATCATAAAATAATATAATTTAAAACTAAATCAAAATCAAAATTTTGGATCTAAAATCTCCTCTGGATATTTAAGAGAGTATTCAGTCAAACATTCAAATAATTTGTGTTAAAATAACAGATTTTTTATTATTCAATTATATACAGTTTATAAAATAATAAAAATTTTGAAGTAATGATTTAAAATCTGAGTTAAATTATATGTTATTGAAAACAATTTAAGGGTTAGTTTTATCATTTTTAATGACTTAAGATTGTAGATTTAATTTCATAATAAAAAATTAAATATGAAATATGTTTAAGATTAATATGTTTAAGATTGTAGTTAAACAAAAATATGTTTAAGATTGTAATTTCAATTTTATAAATATGTTCAACCATATCCGTCCACTATCATCAAAGGATTCAAAGCTATAAATTTTATAATTTTAGAAATCTTACTAAAAACATTTCTTGGTCAATTACGTGTAAGTTTCGTAAATTATTAAGAAAATAAACATCAAATTTATAAAAAATAAATAATAATAATAACTTAGTGGCTTCTTATTACGTCACCAATAGGACCCATTACCAAGACGGCAAAGAAACTGAACTCATCAAAGCTATAAATTAGTGCTCCACATTTCTTCTAATGGCTTCTTATTATAAAAAGAAAAAGATAAAGCTACAAGCAGCTTTGTCCTACACTCTAAAAAAGATGAATTCGATTGAAGAAGACGAAAGAATCATCCATGATATCGAAGAATCTCTTATACAGGTTTCGTTTTTGCTTTCTTGAAATTTGCCATGAATCTATTTTGACCCAAAAAAAATTGAATCTTTTTAGTTATAGCTATACTTTTAGTTCTTACTTCAGTGTTCAAGATTTGTTGTCCTCTTTGATCTGCTGAAGAACCACACACCGACAAACAAACAAAAAAAACCAATCTTTTGTAGTCTCTGATTCTGAAAACTATCTCTGAATATATTTTACAGAAGGAAGTGAACAGTGTCTTAGCCGGATTGTCTAAATCAGCTGAAGATGGTTCTGTAGACATTTATGGAAACCCACCATCCAAGAAGAATACAGGAAACTGGAAAGCTTGTCCCTTTATTCTTGGTACACAACAAAAAAGATCACTTTTTTTTTTCTTTCTTGTGTTTATAGATCAGTTAATGATCCAACAAATCTTGTCTCGATGTAGGAAACGAATGCTGTGAGAGATTAGCTTACTATGGAATCGCCAAGAATCTAATCACTTACTACACAAGTGAATTACACGAGTCTAATGTCTCTGCAGCTAGGCATGTCATGATTTGGCAAGGAACTTGCTATTTCACACCTCTCATTGGAGCTGTTATTGCTGATTCTTACTGGGGAAGATACTGGACTATTGCTTCTTTCTCTGCTATTTATTTCATTGTAAGTAGTAAAAACCCTTAAAATCAATCACTTTTTGATGGATAGTTGCAATTCTTTTAGGTGATTTAGGCTTTAATCTGTGGTTTTTGTTATTATTTAGGGAATGGTTTCGTTGACACTCTCGGCTTCAGTTCCTGGTTTAAAGCCAGGATGCGTTGGCGTTGTTGCTGGTATATGCCCACCAGCAACAATGGCTCAGTATGCAGTTTTCTTTTTAGGGCTTTACCTTATTGCACTTGGTACTGGAGGTATCAAACCATGTGTATCATCTTTTGGTGCTGATCAGTTTGATGATACTGATCCAAGGGAAAGAGTTAGAAAAGCTTCTTTCTTTAACTGGTTCTACTTCTCAATCAACATTGGTTCGTTCATCTCATCGACTTTGCTCGTTTGGCTTCAAGAGAACTCCGGGTGGGGACTCGGTTTCTTGATCCCCACCGTGTTTATGGGAGCCTCTATCGCGAGTTTCTTTATTGGAACTCCGCTTTATAGGTTCCAGAAACCAGGAGGTAGCCCGATTACTAGAGTCTGCCAAGTTCTTGTAGCTGCTTACCGTAAACTGAGTCTCGATCTCCCTGAAGATACCTCGTTTCTGTATGAGACACAAGAGAAGAACTCCATTATTGCTGGAAGCAGGAAGATTCAGCACACTGACGGTTACAAGAAAATATCTGTTCCCTTTTCACTTTCGATCATTTTGGAAAATGTTCATTGGATCATAAACTTTGTTTTCTTTATCTCTACAGGTGTCTTGACAAAGCTGCTATAATCTCAGAAGATGAATCTAGTTCCGGTGCTTTTTCCAACCCATGGAAGCTATGTACTGTAACTCAAGTCGAAGAAGTTAAGATACTGATGCGTATGTTTCCAATATGGGCCTCGGGGATCATCTACTCTGTCCTGTATATACAGATTTCAACTCTTTTTGTGCAACAAGGACGGTCCATGAACCGTATAGTCCACTCTTTCGAGATCCCTCCCGCTTCATTCGGGGTATTCGACACACTTATCGTACTCATATCCATCCCAATCTATGACCGTTTCTTTGTACCTTTTGTGAGACGGTTCACAGGCACACCAAAAGGGTTAACTGATCTGCAGAGAATGGGCGTTGGTCTTTTTCTCTGTGTCCTAAGCATTGCAGCTGCAGCCATTGTCGAGACAGTACGGTTGCAGCTCGCTCAAGAGAGTCTTTCAATGAGCATATTTTGGCAGGTCCCCAGTACATACTAATGGGAGTTGCAGAGGTCTTCTTCTTCATCGGTCGAGTTGAGTTTTTCTATGAGCAGTCTCCTGATGCAATGAGAAGCGTATGCAGTGCTTTGGCGCTACTCAACACTGCAGTGGGAAGTTACCTGAGCTCGGTGATCCTTACCATTGTCACGTACTTTACGACAATTGGAGGTAAAGATGGTTGGATTCCAGATGACCTTGATAAAGGACATCTTGACTACTTCTTTTGGCTTTTGGTGTTTCTTGGACTTGTCAACATTCCTGTCTATGCATTCTTCTCTGTTAAGCACACTAAGAAGAAGGCTCTATAAGCTATTGTATTGGTTTTCATCATGTTCATGGTGATACTTTGTGTTATGTATAGTCTGTACAGTCCTGGGATGCAGGATACTTGTATAGATTTTCTAAAATATGAATATGTTTCGGCCTATGTAGTCTTTGTACAAAGAACAATTGTTGGGTCATTTGTAAAAATTTGTGTATATTTATAATGGCTTTGATCCCCGTAGCCCATGACGTTGTGGTAAAAAAGTGTACAGTTTTTTACAGTGAACAATCATCAAATTCAAAACGATAAGTCAACGCAGTAAGATAATTTCAAACTTCAAAACGGAACAAAATACTCTTTTTACCAATTGGATCCAATGTTAATTGAGGGGTCGTTAACTGATAAGACCTATAACATTTTATCTAATTGAGAACGGTAATTAAACAAGCGGTTAAATTTTCAACCGTTCTCAATTAGATCTCATCATTCATCAATCAAAGCCATAATGTTGGACCCCGATATTGGTCCTACCATGTTTTTCTCGACGTTTGAGTTTGACAGAAATGGACTATTCTAAAACCAAAAAAACGTCAAATCCACAATCTAGTGGATAGGAGCTGTCGGCAATGGGGATAAGCAGAGACAAATTTTTTTTTTTTTTTTTTTTTTGGTTTTGGATAGAAGGATTCAAAGTAAATTTTTGAAAAAGAGAAAACAAGTGTGATGATCCACTCACTTCTTGTTTTAAATCACACACCACTAACATTAACATACATCTCGCGCGTCTTCTCCCATTCCAGTCAGACCATCTTCTCGAACCTTAGGAAATTTTCCAAATATCCAAAAATAAAACATTGAAACAAGGGTTCGTGACTTCTAATATATATGAACATGGTATGTTTTCAGCAAATCTCTGACATATACTCCTCTTTTTTTTTTTTTTTTTTTTTTCATGATAGCTATGATTCATATTGTGTATGGATATGGTTTATATGTAGTTTCTCTATTACTTGGAATCGAACGCGCTTGGGTTAATACTATAGAAAGCAGGAATGTAACAAATTCATCAAACACATGAGTTCAGATTATTGAAGTTTGCATGTTTACAAAAAGATCACAAGATCAGCTTACAATATCCGATACTTAACATGCACCTAGTACATGCTCTTTATTCCATAAACTCATACTAATCTTTTTAGAACATAGTTTGAATCTTTGTAATGGATTGAGTTATGCTTGGTTGTTGGAGGAGATCTCGGTTTCTTCTGTCCAGTCAGAGTTTGGCTCGTTCCATGACCTTGGTGACATCCCAAAGTGGAGATACAAAACCATCTCTAATGCCGCAAAGAACTTATTTTCATCCAAAACCTTGTTCCATGCCCCACTCACTACGCAGTAGTTGCTGTTGTATGGTGCTCGGTGATGTCCCACGTGATCTTTCCGCGAAACAAGCAGCCCCATGTCCTGCAACGCCACCACGAGAGGTGGAAGCTTGCTCTTGGTTCCATGAGCCCAAGCATGGAACTGTTGGCTAAACAGTATGAAAAATGCAAATGTACTCAAAAAGCTATGAAATACAGGGTTGTTAAATGCAAGGTTTAATGGGAGAACTGTGAACGTTATGGCTCGAGCTATAGCGTGCGAGTTGTTGGCAAATTGTCGTCTAGTGATTGTCAAAGGCCACTTGTGGTGACCCTGAGCTGCTTCGAGTTGTGTTCCTACTATAGGTGTTGACTCATCACCGTAGTTATCAATGACCCAGTGGTAAACACCGGATCCTAGATCAGCTAAGACGTACCCTGCATAACTAGCTAAAGCTGGTTCAAGCCAGATATTAGGACCAAACCCTCCAATGATAGATTTGGCAAAAGAGGCAAAAACGGTTGTGCAGCTCGCTGCAACCCATAACCGGTGGTTCCATGTAGATTGGAGAGTTGGGTCGTTGTCCTTAGACAGAGGAGGGTGCACAAGGCGTTGTTTAACCACAAGCTTCTCAAGATTAGGCTGAGGATTAGTGGGAGTAACAGAGCATGTGATTACACGGGACGGACCGTAGCTTCTTGAAATGTTGGTGATGGGTCTTAGGGGGTTCTTGATTTGAAATGATACCGCCATTGTGAGAGAGATTACAGGGGTATGAAAGATATCAAAATTATAGTTTTGGATCGATAGAGGAAGCGATTATTATAGTGGCCGTGATAAACGATGGAGAGTTATGTTGTAGCATGTGGGTAAGTCAGAGATATGGGGCTATTGTGATCAAGTACATACTGTATTAATAATAATTGATGTATACCAAATCGAAATAATTGATAAGAGAAAGAGACTAATAACAGAAAATTAGTTATACGTAAAGTCATTAGATTCTGAAATGAGAAACTTACTAAGGTTTATAAGTTGTTAAGATGTTTATGATGAAAACGTCCGATTTGATTTATGTCACGCAATTCAGGCGTTTTTGTTTTTTTGTTTTGGTCTCTTCTTTTTCCAAATTTAAGCATATGATGTGCATATATGACACAGTTTTTGTTTTTTCTTTCTTTAAACAAATTTCATTATGATTCGTTTTGATTGAACAAACAAAAAAAAAACTAAGATTTTCACATAAATAATGGTTTTGATTGGTTATCTCTTAGTGATGGGGTATAGACCGTTTTTGACAATATCAATCATAAAAATGTTATCAAAAACATTGTTCTCAGTTTTTATATACAATTTTTATGTACTATTCTTTTATAATAGTTTTGTATTACTAATTTTATAATTTTTTAAGAAAAGAAAAACTTTAGACTAAGATTTAAATTAGTCGCTAGCTAGAAAATTATCTTTGAGATATGACATGGTTTTAAATTCTACTAAAAATATATATTTTCTCCGTTTTATATTACTTGTCTTTCTAGAGTTAAATTATGTTATATAATATTTATCGTTTTAAATTTTAATGCAAATGTTTGATAAAAAATTCAATTTTATCCAACTGTTTTAATGTTTTAACCAATAACAAATCAGAAGATAGATTAAAAAAATAAAAAAATAAAAAATTTAATGGTCTTTTTAATTTATGTGAAACAACTTTAAATAACAAATAAAAAAAATGAAAGGAGTATTAGATATTTAATGATTGCTTTTACAGTTTTACGGTTTTACCTAGCTACATACTAGTGGCATTCTTAAAAACTTTATTCCAGAAATTTACTAAGGTTTTAAATGGTGTCATTAAAGGAAGAGTACAAAACAATTACTAGAGTCAAATTCTACTATTTTAGTTGCAAAAATGACATGAGAAAATCTTATATAAAATGCTTGCGTGTGTGTGTTTTATAATAGAGAATTCTATTTTTTTGCACATATTATTAATAAACACTATATTATTTTATTCTATAACATGCTATTTTACATGATAAAATTGAAACCACACATATATATATATATATATAAATATTCTTAGTTGGATAATACAAAAACCTGGTATCAAAATGATGTGATGTTCCTAATTAAATCTGCAACTTGAGAATATGCTCTTCATATTACTAAGGGATCCAGCTCAAACCACATATATTATTCTTATACATAATGTGGACCGTGGTCCTAACATTTTAACACAACACTTCTTAACAGAAAGAAAGAACAAAGAATTTAATATATACAAAGAACCCTACGTCCGAAAAATCTATTGAATTCTTAAACCAAACTTCAAATCCAATATGAATATTCATGTAAAATAACTTGATTAATTAGTTCATCTATCGTATACAATTCTCTTTAGATTTTTTATTAAAAAAATTATTGATATTATTAATTATAGACTTTATAGTTGACGAGAGGTCGAAACTCAAGAGGAGGGGAGAAATTGATCATTCAAACCGTACCAAATTGACGTTAAACCAATTTTATTCAATTTGTTCTAAACCGAGATGACAAAGATGAGCCACAAACAAGAATCAAGTTCTCGTTTAAAAGATTTTTTTTTTTTTTTTTGATATATTTCTTTTAAACAACAGATAAAATTTATAAAAATTTATTTCAACAAGTTGATAAACGATACAAAAGCCAAAACGATAAACAAAAGCATACCAATTGATTATATACATTTATTACAAGTATATGATTTGTTAAACATTAGTTTTGTCGTCATGTTATAATTAATTTACGTTCACTTTAATGTTTTTTATTATTGTAAATTTACGCATATGACAAGAAAAGAGTTGTTAATGTGTGTTTTTAAAGAAAAATGGATGTTAAGTACCCTTTGTTCGACGCCAAAGGTCGGCAAGTGAATACTATGTGAAGTATGTGGTTCACCACAATTATTATATTCGAAAGAAAAGTATTTCCCCCACACGAATCTTTATTAAACAGTAGCCAGATATCAGAATCAACCTTTTGTGACCATTATGAATAATTATGTCATGGAATTCAAATTGAGCATGCACATGTGGACTACATTACAAATTTGAAAGCAGTTCCACCACTAGTTCTGCATGTTTTAAGTAAGTGATCTAATTAAAATCCAAAACCATTTTCATTTTACATTATGCAAGTATAAACTTGAGTTCAATCTATTTTTCCGATCATATTTTTTGTTTTTCCTATCTCTCGTTGAAGAGTAACGGTTCTAAATTAATTTGCTTGTTAATGATTTGAATTACTCGCAAATCGTTAAAGTAAGTTACATGAAGTGCTTGTTTTGCAACATAATGCTATCTACCTCACAATACACTACGATTGCAATATATCTATTCTTGGCTAATACTTTCGTCATGAAGTCATCATTGCTTGATGTGCTAATAACCCAATATATACATATGAAACACACGAAATACAATGAAAATGGAACATCGGTTACTATTTATTTATTAATAACTAAGAGGTTTTTGATCTGAACTTAGATCCGTACATTTTCTTAGACTATTAGCTCTTAGTAAACATTATTTTAGATTTAGTTTGTTTCTTTTTTTGGTGTTGGAAATTTTGGAATCTTTCTTTTAATGTGCCACATACAGATACCATACCACAAGGAATCAGACCATAATATTGATATCAGGATTAGATATCTACCTCAAGTCACAATCAAAGCATTAACTTCTAGTGGTTGATTAAGATTCTAACTTTAACTAAACACAACTAAAATCAAATAGCTAATCTCAATAACTTTGTTGCTCACTGTCCACACAAATGACTCAAAATTATACGCAAGGGTGGGACGGGACGAGAGGGACCATTGCTTCAAAAATGTCTCCGAACCACTCCTTTCTGTTGAAATACATAAAATTATTGATGATACAAAACATTAAAGAAATTAAAAATTTGAAATTAAAAATTTGAAATTAAATAGATATAAAAGAAATGAAAAATTAATATTAATTTAAATTCTGAGGTTAAAAATTCAAAATATGCGAAGTTTATTTTTAAAAATTTATTTTCAGCCTTGTGTCGTCCTCTCCTAGTCGCCACATCTCATACACCAGTGCTCACCACGCGATGAAACCGTTTTAATTTCCACACAATTTAATTTCCACCAACCAAAACTCGCCACGTCATCAAAAACGAATCAATCCGTATAAACGTCTAGATTCCTTTAGAGCCTAAATGTTCTCTGCTTTCGATCGGCCATTATTTAACAGCTTCAACCTAATCTACACTCTAGCCATAGAAGACGAAGAAGCTTAAAAAAAAAAACCAAATTCAAAGATCGTTGTTTCTTTCTTCAAAACCTTTTTTTTTTTGATTCGAAGAGTTTTGTGTGTAGAGAAATGGCTTTAGCTGTTACTTCATCTTCAACTGCGATCTCTGGATCGAGTTTCTCTCGTTCTGGAGCTTCTTCTGAATCTAAAGGTACGAACTTTCTCTTTCATTTTCTCGTGAAAGTTTTCAAAATCGATTCTTTGATTGTTTATTGTTATACCCATTTGTTGAATTGTGATGATTCAAGTTAGGAAATTGAAAAAGCTGGTGGCTTTTTGTTTTTGTTTTTGCAGCTGTTCAAATCTGTTCGATTAGGTTATCTGATCGAACCCATTTGTCTCAGAGACGTTTCTCTGTGAAATCTTTAAACGCTGAGTCACATTCACGCAGTGATTCTTGGGTTCCTCGTGCTTCAACTCTAACTGCTCCTGGTTCGTGCTCTGCTTCTGACTATTCTCAGATTTCAATTTTTATTTCGATTGCTGAATTCAGACTTTGATGAATTGTATTACAGAAGTTGAAGAGAAAGATGGAGAAGTTGAGGACTTTGAACAACTCGCTAAGAAACTTGTAGATGCTTCTCCACTTGAAATCATGGATAAAGCTCTTGAGAAGTTTGGAGATGACATCGCTATTGCTTTCAGGTAAGTTTTGATTATATATATTTTTGAGAGTTTAGAGTTTCAAAAGAGAAAACTTTGATTGACTTGTGAATCTGGTTTTGATTGTTCTGCAGTGGTGCTGAAGATGTTGCGTTGATTGAATACGCTCGTTTAACTGGAAAGCCTTTTAGGGTTTTCAGTTTAGACACAGGGAGGTTGAACCCGGAAACTTACAGACTCTTCGACGCAGTCGAGAAGCAATACGGGATTCGAATTGAGTACATGTTTCCTGATGCAGTTGAGGTTCAAGCTTTAGTGAGGAACAAGGGTTTGTTCTCTTTCTACGAGGATGGTCATCAGGAGTGTTGCCGTGTGAGGAAAGTAAGACCTTTGCGTCGTGCTCTCAAGGGTCTTAAAGCTTGGATTACAGGACAGAGGAAAGATCAATCTCCAGGGACAAGATCTGAGATCCCGATTGTTCAGGTTGATCCGGTGTTTGAAGGATTAGACGGTGGTGTTGGAAGTCTTGTGAAGTGGAATCCTTTGGCTAATGTCGAAGGAGCTGATGTGTGGAACTTTTTGAGAACGATGGATGTCCCTGTGAATGCCTTGCATGCTCAAGGGTATGTGTCAATCGGGTGTGAGCCTTGCACTAGGCCTGTGCTTCCTGGTCAGCATGAAAGAGAAGGAAGGTGGTGGTGGGAAGATGCTAAAGCTAAAGAATGTGGTCTGCACAAAGGGAACATCAAGGAGGAAGATGGTGCTTCGGAGGATTCAAAGCCTGCGGCTGTGCAAGAGATATTTGAAAGCGAGAATGTGGTTACATTGAGCAAAGGAGGGATTGAGAATCTTATGAAGCTAGAGAACCGTAAAGAGGCATGGTTGGTTGTACTTTACGCTCCTTGGTGCCCTTTTTGCCAGGCGATGGAAGCATCTTACATCGAATTAGCTGAGAAACTTGCGGGGAAAGGAGTTAAAGTGGCCAAGTTCAGAGCAGATGGTGAGCAGAAGGAGTTTGCTAAGCAAGAGCTTCAGTTAGGGAGCTTCCCAACGATACTTATCTTTCCAAAAAGCGCTCCACGGGCAATTAAGTACCCATCTGAGCATAGAGATGTCGATTCGCTTATGACGTTTGTGAATCTTCTCCGGTGAGTAATGAGGATCGGAAACCAAAAACAGTGTTAAGAAAAAGGATGTCAAGAGCATTGAGATGAAGGAGTGATTTCATCTCGGTCTTAAGATTGCGGAATAAACAAAAGCTATCTCTTCTATATGAGTGTGTATATTTGTATGTAGGGGTTGATAGACTCTTTTTGTTGTCTCTTCGTCGTTAAATGTTATATTTCTTTCGATTTTGCACTAAAATTTTGATGGTTTGAGCTTCAAGCATTTTGGATTTGAAGCTATAAGGCATCAAAAACCGTAGCATGTTCTAATGGACTATGGCTGTCAAGTATAATAGGAGACTTATCAAACTGATGAAACCCCAAACCCGCCAGACAAAAGTCAAATTCGGTTGTAAACTGATCAAATATAGTTCAGCAAACCATTAACATAATAAAAAAGGAAAAAAAAAAACCAAAAACTAAAGAAAGAACCAAATCTTAGAATCTGATCTGGTAAAGCCTGGTCCTAAGCAGAAGAAGACTTGGAAGGATCGAAGATTTGACCAGCGAACAAAACAGTTCCGGTTCGGTCTTCTCTAATCAAGAAAAAACGGATGATCGGCTACAAAATCCAACGTCTTCACGAAACGGCAGCCACGGCGTCCACCAACAGCAGTACTAGTAGCAGCTTCAGTGCCTTCTTCATCGATTTCAATCAATGATTTTTGGTACAATTTCACCTCAAGCTCAAAGTCATTGAAAAGACTTGAAGCTTCAAACCCGAATTCGATCTTAAACTTTGGGATTCTGAATTTACCAACTCTAACTTTGCATTCCGGAATGTGACTATCCAAGAATCCAGGAGTAGATGTCATTTTCTCCAAAAGATTATCCAATCCACCTTTCTTGTCGTCCGGGAGATATAAATACATTGAGAAGTGGCGGTCGGTATCGTTACCACAGCCTGCTCGATAAGGAAGGCTGAGGACTTTGAAACCATCATAAGCCTCAATGTATTGTTCACTATAGCTTCTCATGAATGGCACAGACACTGATGTTCCATTGAGAAGGTAAAAAGGTTTGCGTTTCGTCATTGACTTTTGGAATTTATCTCTCCAGGCTCCTTTAAAGTACAATGCGTTACCATAAACCCAGTCGGTTAGCTTTGTTACTGATCCATGAGGAAGAAGGTCTTTGATGAGATCATTGGTGTGACTTGATGCCCAAGAATTCACCTCAATACGCACTTCTTCATCCTTCAACACAAAAAAAAACACAGTCACAAAACCACAACCGAAGGGGGGAAACAAAGATCATATCACATATATAGATTATAAGAAAAATAAAATATTTAATTTGATATGTTTTCTACATCTCTTAACCTAAAATTGGAAACTAACCTTGGATCGGAAATCAACTAGAGCGAAACCAGCCTTGAAGAAATTCTCAAAGAGATCTTTCAACAAAGGACTAATATGTAGAGATTGATCAATCCAAACTCCATTAACCGCAGCGATCTTAGGGCCGCCTTGTTTGCTTCCGTCAGCGAGGACAACGGAAGCAATTTCGTGGAAAGTTGCGTTAAGTTCATCCGTTGAGGAAGACCTAAGGAAGGAGAGGATGAAGGATCTCAGTTCTTCACCTTCTTCACCGCAGCTAGCAGCAACCATGGTGAGTACGGCGTAGATTGATGTAGGAGAGAAGACGAAATTCGTGTTTTTGGCTACGACAGAGATTACTTTCTCCGCAAGGAATATAGCGACATCGTTTTGCTTCTTCATCGCTTCTCCCACATCAATCTTTGATAGAGAAGGACTTGCAATTACCAAATCTTGATTATTTGACAGAGAGGGAATTGTGATTTTCTGATTTTTTTGCTTCTTCGTCTTCTTCTTCTTCACCTTTAGATGCTGCGTCTTTGAGAGAGAGGGACTTGCGATTTCTGATGTGTCAAGCTTTTGTTTCTTCTCTTGTGGATCCATCTTTTTGAAGTTTCGTGTTTATTTCGTGAGCATATAATAAACACATACTGTACATGTATAAATAGAGAGAAGGTTAGGAACTAGGGTTTGGTGTATCGCCCCATTGAGGAAAAAAAAAAGTAGAAAATTTCGTATATTAAATTTGTTGCTTAATATGCAAGTTTATTGATTTCTTAAAATAGTTAAATCTCAAGCTATATCCAAAAATGGAAGTTGATGCAAGAATATTTCGAAGTCCATAATCAGAACCATACGTCAAACAAATAAAAAAAAAATGTATTTTAAACAGAAGAACCATATTTTTGTCCTGACTCAGGATTATCTCATCTAAATTGTTTCGAACAACCATAGTTTGAATTCTAGTAAGATAAATAATCATAATCCATGATTAAGATCTGGTGTTCCAGTAAGCAGAATCGGGCTGAACAGGGTAAAGATCCCCTGTGTTGGTGTTGGTGCTGGTGTTTGATGTAGTCCAATCTGTCGTCGTAGTCGTAGTCGTAGTCGTTATCTCCTCTTCACCTATCATAGCGTAATGAGTGTTTATTGCTCTCACACCCTCTTCGTCCGTTTTGCTTCCTTTGCTAAACGAAGCTTCTATAAGCTTCTCAACATTCACTGTCGAATGTCCTTCGAGCATACTCACCACCGTTGACATCGAAGGTCTATCTGCTGGAGCTGGACTGGTGCAGAGGATCCCGATCTGAATCATCGTCATTGCTTCTTGTCTATTGTATTCTGTTCCTAGCCTCGTATCCACTACTTCTAGTAGTTTGTTTTTCTCCCTTAGTATGTGTACCTGTGGAAGACAAATGATTTGGTTTAGGGTTTATTATTTAGGGTTTTGGAGGTGAATTGATGATATACCCAGTCAAGAAGGTAGAAGATTTCGGTTTTGGATCTTGAGCTTGTGTTGCTCTTTCCGTGAACTATTTCTAGAGCCACAACACCAAAACTGTAGACGTCGGCTTTATCTGTCAAATGGCCTCTCATTGCGTATTCTGGAGCCATGTATCCACTGCACATTTTTTTTAAAAAAGTTGCTTTGGCTTTAAGAAAGAAATCACACAGAGTTTGTGATTGATTGATATTAAACTCAAACTCACTATGTTCCGGCGATTCTTGTGCTGATGTGTGTGTTTTCTTCTTCGTCAAGCTTAGCAAGACCGAAATCAGAAATCTTTGGGTTTAGTTCCTTGTCCAGCAAGACATTAGTGGCTTTGATATCTCTGTGTACTATCTTGAGTCTTGATTCCTCGTGGAGATAAGCTAGTCCTCTTGCTATCCCTATGCAAATCATCTGCCTCGTTGGCCAATTTAGTTGTATCTGAGTCTCTTGAGGACCTATAAATTTGATAGAAACAAAAACATTTTCTTGAGCAAAAAAATGGATGGGACAGAACGTTTTAACTTTAAAGGTATATAAAAGGGATGTCTAGCTAACCAAAAAGAGCTTGTGCGAGACTGTTGTTTTCCAAGTACTCGTAAACTAGCAAGAGTTGATCACCTTCAACGCAACATCCATATAGTTTAACCAAATGCGGATGCTGTAAAGCTGAAATCATACCAATCTCGTTCAAAAACTCTCGATTCCCCTGTTTTGATTTTGATGATAGTTGTTTCACCGCAATCACGGTTCCATCAGTCAACACTCCCTGTATTCATACAATGGACAAAACCTTAAACGTCATACATCACACAACAATGACATTTTTTCATTTTAATTTATGATGCTAACCTTGTGTACAGGACCAAAACCCCCTTCTCCTATCTTGTTTGCGGGATTAAAGTTATCTGTGGCAACTTTGATTTGCCTCAGTGAGAACGAACTGATCTGGAAGTCTAATTTCTTGAAATCTGAGGTGAAGAAACAAATTTGAGTTTAGGAAGAAACGAAGAGACAAGACTCAAATGAATGATAATGTTCGAAAAAAAACTATTTTAGCAAGTCTTTGTATGTACCTTTTTCCATCTGAGTCTTGGGTCTCAAGCAGCCTCTCCACCATAATATACTGCCTATTAAAAGCACAAGAAACACCGTCGAAGTAATTACACTACCAACCACTACACCAACAGATCTTTCACGACCAGTTTCTGTACCAGGTTCCTTTGGTGGGATGAAATCTACAGAAAGATCATGAGAGACAAAGTCAAACGACAAAAACACTCAGATAAATTTGAAATTTTTTCGGGTTTGAAAAGTTTACTTGGATCTACCGACACAGCCGATATGAGAGAACCATAGACACCTTTTACAGGAATACCTTGAGTTCCTTTCGCAGCCCATTGTAATCTTATCTCCAACTTCCCATTTGTAATCATTAGAAAAAATTTCTTAATCACAGCCTTTCCAACACCTTTTGCTTCATCTACAATATTGAAATCCTTAATCTCAAGTTTACCCTGCGCATTATCACACCATACAATTTAAATATAACCATATATAACAATCTTCTAGGCATTTAGGAAACATTTTTGATCAAAATATACCTGAATGTATATGTCAAAAAATCGTCGTCCCGTGTTGCTTTCATTAAACATAATTTCAGCAAAATGAAGATTAACCGTATAGTTTCCATTTCCAAGACACAACGCATAGTAGGTAAGGGAAATGGCTGAGAGACGGGCATGTGTATAAAGCGTAGGATCAGGTATCTTAAGCACTGATGAATTCTTGGACCAAAATGTTTTTCCATCGTCAGACCCATCATCACCCAAGAAGTGTCCTGTATTGCTAGCAACCCAACCGTTTCTACTATCATAGAAACCCGGAGTGTCCCATGTGTCAGCGTCATACTTAGTCCCATTGATTGTTATATCATTGCCACCACAATTTATATGGAGGCCATAGAAAGCTGAGAACAGATGATTAATTAATAACCGAATATACAAAATCAGATGTGCACGTACGTAGATATTACTGTATAGCTTCAAAGACTTACTTTTAGGACATATATAGTTACTCAGACACGTAACAGTTGAGCTGTAGCAAAACGTAATGTAATATCAACATTTCTAGTGAGTGTTATATTATATAGACCCAAGGCTTATAAAAATAATGAGAAATATTTTACGTGTTATTTGCCACCAAAGGGCTGGTACTTGAAAACATATTCCTGCAAATAAAAAGAGAAACAAATTAAGGAACCGTAAGCTTTATAGCCATTTTGAAGGCATGAGAAATTAAAATGTCAATTGTTCTTCTTACACGGATTTTTGTTGACATTCTTGGGTTTTAGTATCTTTGGAGAAGTTATTGTAAGAAATATCACTGCAAGAAAAGATACAATATAACCAAAAAACGTTACTTCTCCTGTTATCACTAGTCACTACATAGAAATATATGTGAATAAAACATACATATTGTCTCCTTTGTCTACCATCCAACTTGGCACTTCCCCATTTAACATGTTACTTGTAAGATATCTGAAAGGTTGCAAAAAAAATGTCAGCGCCAATTAATCATAGCTCCATAGAAATCTTTTAAAGAAACAAAAGAAAGAAGAGAAAAGAGCAGCATACATGTTGTCTACATTTGAAAGAGTGGCATATCCATCGGGGATTGGTCCACTCAGCTTGTTAAAGCTAAGATCTCTACACAAGAGTCTCACAATGTCAGCTTATATTCTTTTTCAGTTTTGGTAATTTGATTTCATACTTGCCAAAGAAGAAAGATAATACTAACAAATTCTTAAAGGATGTAAATGTTCCAAGATACGCAGGTAACTCTCCTGTAAGGTTGCAGTTCCTAAGAACCCTGCCAAAAGGAATGGTAGTTAGCTAATTGAAAGTATGAAGAAACCATTACCAAATATGTTTACTCTTAGGGTCAAACTTACAATGTCTTCATCGATGTCATGTTTTGTAGCAGGGGAAAAGGAGATTCAGGTCCGGCCAAGTCACTGATTTTCCTGCAAAATTTAAAATGTAGAAGAGATTTAATATACATCACTGAAGGTGATTCAGTCCATGATCAAAGAAGAAAATTAACGAATCCCCAACACGAAAAGTTTGTGTACTTACAAGTTTGATAACTTTTTCAGAGGACCAATGGCACTAGGAATCGGTCCAACTAAACCACTTGCTTGTATAACCCTTATTGATGAACATTTCAATCCTTTATAAGTAACTAATACCTATATGGAAAAATCTTATTACGTTGAAAATACTGCTTACAGTTTCCCAAGTTTTGTCCAGTTCTGGATGAAATCTGGTATAGTACCAGTGAACTGGTTGTCACTTATACGGCTATACATCAAA
This sequence comes from Camelina hispida, assembly GCA_023657505.1. Lineage (NCBI taxonomy): Eukaryota > Viridiplantae > Streptophyta > Magnoliopsida > Brassicales > Brassicaceae > Camelina > Camelina hispida. The sequence goes on along the minus strand of CP094632.1, from coordinate 44,216,824 downwards.
GATAATACGTATACTTTTAGTTTAAAAGTTAGAATCTCCATGGAAACATATGATTTAGAATAAAAGAAAAAAACAGAGGAATAACTTACAAATCAGTCAATGAAGTAAGTTTGGCGAATGTACTTGGGATTTCCCCGGTCAAGTAGTTGGAGCTAAGAAGGCTACAAAGAGAATAAATAGTCTCAACATAAAAAGACTTTATGCATGGAATGTTTTCAGTGACCCTTGGAAAAACGTTCTTACAGTTTTTTAAGGTTCCGCAGATTCCCAAGCTCTGGAGCTAATGTTCCAGAGAGTTGGTTGTATTCCAAGACACTAAACCAAATGATCCAGAAAACAAAGAATAAAAATAAAAGATAGTATTATCTAAAACACTGTTGAGGATAGGTATCAAAGAAGTGTACTTACAGACTGTTAAGGTTCGTAAAGTTTCCAAATTCTTTCGGAATTGGACCACTTATCCGGTTACCAAGTAGTGAGCTACAATTTTCATAATCCAATGAAGATAATCAAATCAATATATAGTGTATATATATGAACAGAGATAAGCTTATACATACATGTTGACAAGTGGCAAAGCTCCCCATTCTGGAGGAATGGAACCGTTGAGAAAGTTTCTAGACAGATCACTGATCAAGAGAAAGAAGAGTGTGTGACAGTTGAAGTGAGTAGCGGCAGATATTGTAATAACATGGTAATTAGTGAATATATATGCTAGCTGCTTACATCTCTTGTAGGAAAGGAAGTCCTGAAAACTCTGTTGGAAGAGAACCTTGAAGGTTTTGTCCCATGAGAACTCTGTCACACAAATGAAGGTCAATTATGTTTTCGACCCAATACCATGCAGACACGTATGTGTGACACGTCGAAAAAAGGTCTGGAAATGGTATTAAGCTGTAGAATATTATATAGAATGTGACTAGTTAATCTATAATAATTTGATTAGGAAATGGTATTAAATGTTATTAATAACTTATTTTGCTGTCGAAAGAAAATGTCATTAAGAATATTGTTTACTCGATCTTTTCTTGTTCTTGTAAAATCTTCGAAGATATTAGCACGAATGTGGTGAAATCGAAGCCAAGTCTTAGATGTAGTGGTATTCTATGAAACAAAACTTAAAAGTGTGGTATAATTAAGAATTGTCCGAAAACAAAATTGAACGTACATGCTGGTTACATGGCAAACGGAGGAAGAGCAGTTACAAGTAACGACGTTTTCGTGACCTTCGGCGGGGCTAGGATTTCTCCAACCGCCTTGAGATGAAGCGACGTCGCATGGATCCACATTGAATTTCCAATTATCATTCTTCAACGCTTTTGCTACACCTTTTAAAGCCTCGACTGCAAAAATTCAAATTTAAAGAGAACCAAAACCAAGAATCATTAATTACACCGCGACTCAAACATATGTAACATTTACATCCACATAATTTCTATATATATCCATACATACCTTCTTCTTTGGGTAATGTTGCACATGATGCGAAACCGTAGAGGATAAGAGAGACGACCAAAGACGGGAAGACAAGTATTCTTCTATTGTACGACATTTAAACGTAGGAGAGTTTAGAAGATCTGACTCAAAAACTGATATTCAATTCAAGATTTGTTGTTGTTGTTCTCTTTATATTGAAAAAAAAAAATATTATATAGTGAAGACATTAAGAAATGAAGACAACTACGTCAACATTATAAAACTAACACTATATGTAATATTTTTTTCCCTTTTTCTTTTATTTAATAATTTAATTGACAGTTATGATTTCACTTTCCTGCTTGCATAAACATATCTGAATAAAAAAAGTTAGAATCATCCAAACGTTCCAACATAATATATTATTATATTTCTTCCACTTGAAGGAGCAAGATCGATGATGCCCACATCAAGAACACTTACAACATAAACATTATATTTGCTATCTACCCGATGAGATGATTGTTACAGAAAAGGATTAGTTAGCTCAATTGAAAGATTTTAAAAGCATAGTGTCTTTTTATATACTGACAATATATCTTAATCAAAGATTAATTACTTAATCGAAGGACAGTGAGAATGGTTATGGCACGATCTGCTATAGTCGTGTTTGACATTATCAAAATTTAGAACCCTTTTATATTTTAGTTTACTTTTCTCCTTTGTAACACAAACCCTTCCGTCAAGCAATAATGCTTAAGTGGGCTTTTGTGTAGACTGGCCCAGATTACCTTATAAATATTCTAATTGGACCAATAAGAGAAATGACTGAAGCCCACAAGTCACATCGTACTAATTGAGTCTGAAACATCATAACTCGCGGTTTGGTTCTTTGTAATTAGGGGTTGCTCGTAAACCATTAAACCCTAATTTCTTCTTTCTTCGTCCTTCCCCCCAAATTCGTCTGGTCAATTGCATTGTAATGTCATGTGTTCTTTGATTCATCATGGCAAAAGGTTTCTCCAGTTTCAGAAATGGTCTTGTAACTTGACTGCTGCAGTGAACCTTTGTCAAAATGGATCTGCTTTTTCCAATTCCTTCTCCTCTGTTGCTAGTTCTGCTGCTGCTGATGTTGTAAGCCTCAGAGATGGTCGTAAAGGTAAGAACTTTACAGTCTCTTACCTCGTTGGTTCATTGGGTTTAGCTAAAAGAGTAGCAGAATCGATTTCAAGTAAGCTCAGCTTTGTGGAGAAGAGCAATCCTGATTCAGTTCTGAGTCTTTTGAGAAGTCATGGGTTTACAGATTCTCAGATCTCAAGCATCGTTACGGATTATCCAACATTGCTTGTATTAGATGCTGAGAAGTCACTTAGTCCCAAGCTTAAGTTTTTGCAGTCAAGAGGAGCTTCAAGCTCTGAGCTCACTGAGATTGTTTCAAAAGTTCCTAAAATCTTGGGAATGAAAGGGGGCAAAAGTATCAGAAGATACTATGATATCGTCAAAGAGATTATAGAAGCGGATAAGAGTTCCAAGTTTGAAAAGTTGTGTCATTCTTTGCCTGAGGGTAGTAAGCAGGAGAATAAGATCAGAAATGTGTTGGTTTTGAGAGAATTGGGTGTGCCTCAAAGGTTGTTATTCTCATTGCTCATCTCTAATCACCATGTCTGCTGTGGAAAAGAAAAGTTTGAAGAATCACTTAAGAAGGTTGTTGGGATGGGTTTTGATCCCACAACCCCAAAGTTTGTGGAAGCTTTATGCATTGTTTACGGATTGAGCGAGAAGAGACTAGAAGAAAACTTCAATGTCTATAAAAGGTTTGGCTTAACTGTTAGCGATATATGGGAACTTTTCAAGAAGTGTCCTACCTTTCTTGGATACTCAGAGAATAGGATAACTCAGACATTTGATACCTTGAAGAAGTCTGGTCTGTGCGAAGATGAGGTCTTGTTAGTGTTCAAGAAGAATCCACTATGCTTACGTGCTTCAGAGCAGCAGATATTGAACTCCTTGGAAACATTTATAAGCTTAGGATTCAGCAGAGATGAGTATGTGATGATGGTCAAGTGCTTTCCTCAGTGCATTGGTTATTCTGCAGAGATGGTGAAGAAGAAGACTGAGTTTGTGGTAAAGAAGATGAATTGGCCACTAAAGGTCATAACTTTGTTCCCTCAGGTACTTGGTTACAGCATGGAGAAGAGGATTGTACCTAGGTGCAACGTCGTGAAAGCTCTCATGTCTAAAGGATCACTTGGAAGTGAACTCCCTCCAATGGCTTCTGTTTTGGCATGTACCGATCAAGCTTTCTTAAACAGGTACGTGGTGAAGCATGATGATAAGCTGGTGCTTGAGTTGATGGCTATCTTCACCCAAGATCGAGTCTCGTAGCATAGAAAAGCTTGTCAAGGATTTTGCTTTTTAGACCTTTCTAATCTCAGTATGATCTGGATCCGAACCGTTAGGTTAAAAAAAAAGAGCTCTTATTAAAGATGTAGTAAAAAACAGCAATAGCTCAAGGGGACAAATGGTAAACGACGACCGGTTCAATTGGATTGAAATAAACGACGACCGGTTTGTAAATAGAATCAGTTTACAAATGTTAGCACAATTAGATTTCGAAATTAGGATATTGCGCCTTAATGGCCCTAAAAACCCTAAAAATCTCGTTTTTTTTTGTTGTTGTTGTTGTCTCCCCCATCCATCCCCAAATATTATTGTGTTCTTCCTTCTCTTGTGCTCCTCTTATGGATCCGATCGAATCTGTGAAACCACCCAACAACAAGACGGAGGAGGAGAGGAAGCCGAAAGTGTCTTTTCCCGAAGCTGTCGCAAAGATCGATCCTTCAGATCTTGCGGCTCACCTTGACGATATATCGGTAAAGCCATGTGAACGTTTGTTTTTCTGATCTCTAAATCGATCGACAAAATATCAAACTAAACTTGTTTGTCTGTTACTTGTTAATAGAAACTGCATGGGTTTGAACCGGAGGTTCAGCTATTGAAATTTGTCGAGTACCTTGGGATAACACTTTCCGATGTGCAATTTCCATGGGCCAACATGTTCAACGACTCTCCTTTCCCCAAGCTGATCCATCTCATTCATGTGAGGAAGACCTCTCTTCTTTCAATCGTGATGAAGAAGCTGATTTAATTTGTTTATATATATGTAAAACAGGTCCCATTATCTCAGATTCCTCATCCTGTCTACAAAACATCAGTGGATTGGATCAACCGATTCCGTGTTACGACACTCGCTGCCTTTGTAATGTGGGCGTCTAAACATATCCTCACTTGTTTGGAAGAAGCCAAACAACAAGCAGATCATCCCAAAGGCGCTTGTGGGGAGATTGATGCTGCGCAACAACAACCTCCTCCTAAATCCAAATCTAAGGTTGGCAAAACTCATCGAAAATTTCTGATTTTTTTACCTATATATATGTCTAATGCTTGAATTATATTGTTTTGGCTAACTCTCCATTATACTGTGTTTTTAACAACTTAAAGGTAGCAATATTTGTTGCATTAGCAATGGTATTGCGTAAGAAGCCTAAAGCTTTGGCTATTGTATTGCCGGCTATGAGGGATAGGCGTAAGTATCGTGGACAGGACAAGCTTCCCTTTATAGTTTGGATGATGGCTCAGGTTCGTTCGTGATTTGTGTTTTTTTGTCATCTATATATTTTTTATATTTATTGAAACTGTAAAAATGTGTGGACAGGCCTCCCGATATAGTTTAGCTGTAGGCTTGTTTTCATGGGTGCGTAACTTGTTACCACTAGTCGGTACCTACTCTCCTCAGTCAACAGATCTCATCATGCAGTTGGTTGAGAAGTGAGTTTCCTTAGTCATTCTCCTTTTGCCTATATACAATGTAACAATGATCTGATCTTGTTTATGTCAGAATTTTGTGGAATCCGAAAGCTCGGGCTATACTTGTAAATGGATCTGTTGCAGAGAGATCACCACGGGTGATTCCACCTCCTTCATTTGAGATCTTGCTAAGGCTTACTTTCCCTGTTTCATCCGCAAGAGTAAAGGTAATCAGATTTTTATTATGTACAAAACCTTGATGCGTTTTGTCGATTCTGATCACTAAGCATTGGATCTATAATATTATACACAGGCTACAGAGAGGTTTGAGGCAATTTACCCCTTGTTGAAGGATGTGGCTCTTGCTGGTATACGAGGAAGCAACTTAATGAAACAAGTGACTGAACAAATGTTCACTATTTCTTTGAAATTAGCTGGAGAAGAAGGTATTCGTAACACCTTGAGTTTTTCTTCTTGTTCTCTCTCTCTCTTCTCCAACTAGTGTAACCGTTGTTATATACAGGAAACCCTCCTTTAGCCAAGGAAGCTACAACAATCGCTATCTGGTCTTTGACGGAAAATGTAGATTGCTGCAAGCTCTGGGAAAGGCTTTATTACACGAATAAAGAAGCTAGTGGTGCTCTTCTTAAAAGGCTTGTAGGCGAATGGAAAGATCATTACCCCAAACTATCATCATCTCCAAGTGATAAACTCACTCTCAATAGAACTATGTTGAACTTCATGCTAATGGTAATGCTTTTCACTCTTGTAAGATAAACTTAATTATTTCACACTCCACTCAGTTTGTTATTTCATCTCCTGACCTAACCTGTGAATGATGCTTAATTATCAGAACGAAAAAGCCATCACTGATCAAGGAGGAGGAGCCAATTGTTCTCTTTACAAAGAAGCTGACAAGTCCTGCAAAGTGATCTTGGGGAGACTCTCCCGTGGAAGTGGCTGCCTCAAACGTACAGTAGTCATTGCTGCTGTGGTTCTAGTTGCTGCAGTTTTACTATCTTTCAACCTGGAGGCTACATCGTTTCTCCAGAAGCTGGTGGATTCATGGGAATACTTCAATGCAATCATCAAGGCTTTGACGAACTAATTAAGAGAGAAATATCATTATCCTTGCTTTGCTTTAAATTAGTATAAATTTGTTTTGGATAATCAGAAAAAAAAAAAAAAAAAAAAAAAAAGCTAATACTTGCTCATAAAGCTTCTAACGGCCATTTTGATCGTCCAATCCAATAATACCACGTGTCTACCACTGATTCGCCATCCTTACACGTTGCCATTTTCACACGTGAGAGAACTCACACGCTCGGTTCTGCATCACTCACAAAGTCCCATAAAATCACAATTCACAATTCATCTCTCTCTCTCTCACATTGATTCTTAAAGAATCGCGCCGCTTCTGCTACAATCGAAAGAAGAGAGATCAAGAAACAGTAATGGCGTTGTTGTCACCGCCGCGGGGTAACAGCGATACAGCTTCTTCCGACGATGAATCTCTTCTTTCATCGAAACGCCAAAAGGTTTTCTGATTCCGGAGACCTTAACAACTTCTTCTGTTCTGGTTTTGAGAATTTGGGCGAATATTTTGGGGATATATTATTCTTCGTTTTCAGTTGGAAGATGAAGAAACCTCAACATCAACCGCCGGAGACGCCACGATTCAGGCGGCGAAACCACCACGCCACGGTCCGTCCCGTCTTCACTCAATCTTTGAAATTGAAAATTTTCAATTCATCTTTGATTTTGTTTGATTGTTTTTGGATTTTGTTTGAAATTGAACTAGTAGACTCAGCACCACCGCCGTATGCTTCTTTTGACGGATGGACATATCAAGATTGTGGCTTTAAGACCCCGTGGTGTCGATTGCTATCACAGTCTGCACAAGTTTGATTTTTATCTCTCTCTCTCTCTCTCTATGGATTCAATAGGTTTGATGCTTTTTTTTATACTGCCTGAAAAATTGATGAGCTTACTTGTGAATTTTTCAGAATCGAGACCTTTACATTACTAGATCGTGCTTCACTCTGGGTTCTTGTCTAGCCTCCAACGCAGTAATACACAGCCAGAATCTCGGTTCTTTGTTGTGCAAGATCACAAGAATTCAGGTTTTTATATACTTTTATTTTGAGAGTACAAAACAAGCTGGTTCTGTATTCTCATTTATTGTTTGTACACATGGTTCAGCGCAATGGAAATGTTGTAGCGGTTCTAGATATCACAGGAAACGGGGGACCTGTGCTGATTAATGGAGCACTTCCCCACAAGGGTTTCAGCCATGTGCTACGCTCTGGTGACGAATTGGTTTTTGGTGATTGCAGGAGCTATGCTTTCGTATCCTCCCACCTTTTTTTTTCTTCTGTATGAAATGTGCAACAAGTAACCTTTTTTTTAGTATTACGTTTTCCCATTAAGTTGTATCCAGATATATCAGCAGATGTCTAATGTTGCAGTCTCAGCTGTTACGGAAGAGGTTCCTGCAGGAAAATTTCTACTGTTAGAGAGAGAGGCAAGAGATCCATCAAACCTTTCGATTTTCGCATCCCTTGCAAGCTTGCGTCGGGAGTTACGATTATCAAGCGCCAGAGAATCCATTATGAGCTGGCAAGCGCCAGAGAATCCTGCTACTTCTGGGGTCCAAGAAGGCGCAAAGCTTGAATTTGACGGCATGGCTGATAACAATCAAAGTAATAAAGCTGCAGACAGCCATAACCAAGATTCCAAAATGGAGGTAATTACTCCCTTGGACCCTGGCGTCATCAACAATAATTAGCATTATATTAACAACTAGCTGGTATCAGATATTAGAGGAGAGAAACGAGGTGACAAGGGGTTCACAACTAGCTGCAAAATTCAAGAAACATATTCAAGCTGGTATTGTAGACTGCGAAAGATTGGAATTTTCACTGGATGATTTTCCTTATTATTTGAGGTATTTTTACAGATTTAAGATATGTGCATTTCTTTCTATGAACTTTGAATTGTCATAACTTTGAATTCCCTTCCTGAAGTATTATAGTTAGAAAATATGAGCGCCCTGTCCTTCCCTTCGGAGTCTTTCACACAAATCATATTTTTTTCTTGTCTTTGGTATTTTGGGCTTTGCATGGGTACTGTACTAAGGTCTTTCTGTTTTATTATCACAGTGAGAGTACAAAGAATTCTTTACTAGCTGTTTCACGTGTACATCTCAAAAAGAAGAATAAAGGATATGCCCAATATGCCTCCGACTTCACCAATTTGAACCCAAGGATATTGCTTTCTGGTCCTGCAGGTTTGTGGTGTATCTTGCTTATGTGGTTCCTGTACTGCTTTTAGGTGGCAATATCATTTTCTCTTTTTGGTTGGAATTGTTTCAGGGTCTGAAATATACCAAGAGATATTGGTTAAAGCACTTGCCAATCACTTCAAGGCGAAATTGCTAATATTTGACAGCCATCCAATTTTGGGGGTAAGATATTGTTGTTGATTAGAGATATGTATGATGATATGCTTGTTAGTTTATTAGAGGAAAGTTTTTGCATCTACACTTATTTGTCTGTTTTCCTAACTACGAGTAATTCCTGGTGCATCTGCTCTGCAATCTCCTGCAGGCTATGACTGCTGAGGAATTTAAGTCACTGATGGATGGACCTGCTTCTAAAAAGTCATGTAAGCTTCCCAGGCAGAGTTTAGAGCTCATTGATGGAGGGAAGAAATTGGCTTTGTCAACAGGTGATGGAGATTTATCTAGCCCTTCTCCTGCTGCTTCTTCTGGTCCAGACTCAAAGCCTAAGACTTTACCTTGTTCATTTGGAAATCCAGTGAATTGTACTTTGAAGAAAGGCATGCCCCTTTATGTTGTTTGCAACAAAATAATGTTCTTCAATCTTCTTAGATTTCTGGGTTTCTGATACTTCATTGTGAAAAAACACTTGCAGGTGACAGGGTAAGATTCTTCAGCAATGAGTCGTGTCGGGGGCTACCTACCTCATGGTTTGCTTCTTCTGATAGTTCTGATTGAGGCAGCTGCTTCTATATAGTATGAATATTATATTTTTTGGCTCTTACGAAGAAAGTATCTTCATTTATTAGAAAATGCAAATAATTTATGATGAATTACTTCTATTTACATCCAAGAAGTATATATCTTTCGCAAAATCTATATCCTATCTTATAGTTTTATCTAAATTTGTAGATCTTTTTACAAATTTATATTCACTTTACTTGATATTATTCAGGGGACCACCTTCTGGGATTAGAGGGAAAGTAATTTTAGTATTTGATGAGAATCCTAAAGCTAAAGTGGGTGTTAGATTTGAGAATCCAGTACCTGATGGAGTTACTCTTGGTGACCTGTGTGAAATGGGACATGGGTACTTCTGCAGTGGTACGTCTACGTCATGTTCAGTAGTGCACTGGTTACTGGTCCTCAGCAGCTCTTGTCTCACACACTGTTTCGTCTGTCTTTTTAATAGCTACTGATCTTCAGTTCGAGAGCTCGGGTTCCGAGGATCTAGATGAAATACTTGTTGACAAATTGTTTGAGGTACTTTTCAGTTGCAAAGTAATGATTTTCTTCTTCGTCTGATACTTTCCATATGCTTATATCTTCGTCTGTTTCCAGGTTGTCCATGATGAGAGCGGAACTTGTCCGGTCATTCTATTTTTGAAAGATGCTGAGAAATTTGTTGTTGGAAATTCCGATTTTTGCTCTGCATTCAAAAGCAAACTTGAAGATATCCCAGATAACGTAATTGTGATCGATTCACAGACGCACTCTGATATTCGCAAGGAGAAGGTAGTTACTATGAGATGCTTTTTCTTCAGTTGCATGCCTTGAGCTCATTTCGTAAAAAGTTATCATTGCTACATTTTTATTTTAGAGCATTCTGCATTTCCGTGTTTCAGTGTTTTAGTGGTTGAAGTAGACTTCTAATAGTTAACCTTTTGACTATACTGCGTAATTTATTCTGGTGCCTAGTGCAGTGGGAAAACGTAATGTGCTCCTGTTGTAACTGCGAGTTTAGACTGTTATCAGTTCTGTTTTCTAGCCGGTTTTCAGTTCTGCATGTTGAATCAAGCCTTTAACATATTTGATACGGAGGGTATCCCGTTTCTTCTAGAGTGGGACTAATGTTACTTTTGCTTAATATCCTCAGGATATTGGACAACAACATGAGCAACAAAAGGAAGTCCCAACGGCAACGAAACTTCTAACGAATCTCTTTGAAAATAAAGTTACTATTTGCATGCCACAGGTCTGTTACTCTATTCTTGTAGACGTAAGCATTCAAAAAATCTTAAACTTGATGGAGCTAATTATTACCAGGATGAGGATCTTCTTACAACCTGGAAGTGTCAGTTGGATCGTGATGCTGAGGCTTTGAAAATAAAGGCGAATTCCAGTCATTTGCGCATGGTATGTCTTTCATCTGAAATCTGAATATATGGTATCGGTATACCTTTTGCTGTATTCTTGGATTTAGTGTGTAATTAGAAAAAATGATCATGGAAGCATTTTTAGACACGGAATAAGTTTTACATATGATGGGTCAGATTGAAAATCAAGGATTTCAAATTTTCAATCTCAGTGAGAAATCTTTGATTTTCTTAGTTACATTCCTTATTTGCATACTTAGCTTCAAAAAATTTAAGCTAAATTATATCTGTGGCATTTTGGCTGTTAGACGTGATTGTGGAGGCAAAACCGCGGAGATAGCGTATCATTAAAGTCTATAACTCTATCATTCCTCTATTTTCAAAACTTGATTGCTTGAATCTCAAGTCACTCAAAAATAAATCGTTGATAGTATACTTTCTAGAATATGTTACTTTTTCTCTGGTGTACAATACAAGTTTATCTGCTTTTCATATGGCACAATTCCATTTCCTGTTTTAAAACAGGGGCATTACAGAAGCTTTAATAAGACTTTATAATTGCATCTCGATTTAGGTGTTGGGACGATTTGTTATAGAGTGTGAAGGCATTGAGACGCTGTGCACAAAGGATCTTACACTTCAAAGAGACAGTATGGCTCTCCCTTTGTTCGGCATGATGGCCAGAGTTGACAATGGAATGCTTTTCGAAAAAGTTGACTTTGGATATCTGCATCAGGTGCAGAAAAGATCATTGGATGGGCTCTTAGTGACCATATAAAGCGTAATCCTGATGCTGATCCAGATGTTAGAGTTACTTTGTCTCTTGATAGGTAATTGGCAGCTTGTCCCTGTACATTACTTATCTGTTTCAGTATTCTGTATCAGTATTGAGTATGAATTTTGGATCCTTGCAGCTTAAAATTTGGAATAGAACTCTTACGGACTGTTCTATATGAATCTAAGAACCCGCAGAAGTCTCTCGAGGTTAGCAAATCTTCTTGGAAATTGAATTGGTGTTTACATATTTTCTCTGTGGCAATTCCTCCTAGTATGTAACAACTGTTACTTTCTTCTGTTGCTTTCAGGACATTTTGACAGAAAATGAGTTTGTAAAAAGGCTTTTTAGTGATGTTATTTCTCCCGGGGAAATTGGTGTTACATTTGATGACATTGGGGCACTTGAGAATGTCAAAGACACTTTAAAGGAATTGGTTATGCTTCCTTTACAACGGCCTGAACTTTTCCGCAAGGGGCAATTAACAAAGGTTGTTATCTTATCCGCATTAGGTTTTAGTAAAATCCCATAATGTTTTACTATGTCCTGCCTTGAATTAATCACAGATCTATGAAGGATCACCTTTTGATTTGTGTGTGCCAGTATACATGTTCATAAGTTTTGTGGACCTTTTGATTTGTGTGTGCCAGTATACATGGACATAGGCTTTTTACTATGTCCTAGCTGATAATTTGGCTTTCCTGAAAAAAGAAATTTTCTATAATTTAGTTGTTAAAGTTATGCATTGGTGGAGTCCTAATCAGTCTGCTTCTGTACTTCTCTATGTGCAGCCTTGTAGAGGAGTTCTCTTATTTGGACCTCCTGGAACTGGAAAGACCATGCTTGCAAAGGCAGTGGCAACGGAAGCTGGTGCTAACTTCATTAACATCTCAATGTCAAGGGTAACAGAATATCCTTTAAAAGTTGGACTCTACCAAATTGTACCAATTTATACACAGAATCTCTTGTTCAAACTTGTGTTCTTCTCAATATTGCAGTGGTTTGGTAAGGGTGTGGGTGATGTCAAAGATGTCTTCGCGATGGCTAGTAGAATTTCCCCTAGCATTATCTTTTTCGACGAGGTAATTTCTCATGGTCAATGCCTGGACGGATTTTTCTTGTAATCAGGTTACTGACACTGACAGAGTTCCAATATTATACTATCTTGTAGCTGGACAGCATGATAGGCCGAAGCCAAAAACCGGGGGAGTTCATGATATATTGGGACGGTCTGACGACAAAGGAAACGGAACGTGTTCTGGTTCTTGCAGCCACAAACAGACCTTTTGACCTTGATGAGGCTGTCATTAGAAGGTTGCCTCGTAGGTAATATATAAATAGCTTCCTTGTGGGACTAAGCTTTCTATCAAATTGACATGTCGTGAAAAGTTTATGGTATTGACTTTTTGTGCAGGTTGATGGTGGGACTACCAGATGCTCTGGATAGAGCAAAGATATTAAAGGTTATTCTCGCAAAAGAAGTCTTGTCCCCTGATTTGGATATTGATGAAGTTGCTAGTATGACTGATGGATATTCTGGAAGCGATCTTAAGGTAACTCCTTCAGCTTTGTTATGGTCTGTCAAAATGATAAGAAATGCAAAGTAATGCTCATGAATTTCCATGTTACATGCTCTTTTGGTGCGTGCAGAATCTATGTGTTACTGCTGCCCGCCGTCCAATCATGGAGATATTGGAGATGGAAAAAACTGTAAGTCGTCTTTGTGTTGAACAACCAAGGAAACTTAATTTATGTTGCCCAAAAAATTTCTCTATATAGTAGTAAAATATGCTTAATGATGGGATTTGGCGGTAGGAGCGAGATGCTGCTCTGGCCGAAGGCAGAGTTCCTCCAGCTCGAAGTGGAAGTCCTGATAACCGAGCTTTGAACATGGAGGATTTCAAAAACGCACTTGCCCTCGTATGACTTTTTTCTTTCTTTCTTTCTTTCTTTCTTTCATATCTGTCTCTGGCTTTCAGAGAAATGTAACTGTTATCAATGGTGTTGAATCAGGTGAGTGTGAGCGTCTCATCAGTGTCTGCGAACATGACAGCGCTTCAACAATGGAATGAACTACACGGGGAAGGTGGATCTAAAAGGAACCAGTCACTCAGCTACTACATGTAGGATTGAATCTAGTTTAGAAACCGTAACTCAATTACGTCTAGAAAAAGAAAAAAAGATAGCTTTGAACGATTGTATATAATTTGTTTGCGTGAAGCATAAATGACGTAAAAAGAAACTTTTGGACATTTTCTCCAACAAAGGGTCGACGAAGTAAGCAACAAATCGCCAGAGTCGACTAAACCGGATGGTCAACAATACTCAATATCATCCGGTTTGGTTTGATTGAACATGCGTTTCTGTTTTGCCGACACGCAGTTCATCTCCATAACTTGGAAAAGCTAAAAAGCTTCAAGGCTAAAACAAGGTTGGGGTGGAGATTTTTATTCGGTTTCTCTGAATGGAAATTCAGAAAGATCAGCATTAGCAGACTGTGTGTGAGTAATTATTGCATTGTCTTTGTAATGTATTTTCTGATTCTCCATGGAAAAGGGTTGGTTCAGTTGCAGAAATGGCATAATTTGAGGGTTTCAGTGAATCGTTTTCGAAAAGGATCTTCTTTTTCAAATTACTTCTCCTCCTCTGCTATTGCTAGCGATGTGAGTTCACGAGATGGTCGAAAAGGAAAGAACTTTACAGTCTCTTACCTTGTTGATTCACTTATTAGCTAAAAAGCTCGCTGAATCGATTTCTAGGAAAGTCAGTTTCGAGAACAAGGGGAATCCTGATTCTGTTCTGAGTCTTTTGAGAAGCTATGGGTTCACAGATTCTCAGATCTCCAGCACCGTTACGGGTTATCCAACATTGCTTGTACTAGATGCTGACAAGTCACTTGGTCCCAAGCTTCAGTTTTTGCAGTCCAGAGGAGGAGGAGCTTCAAGCTCTGATGAGCTCACTCAGATTGTTTCTACTGTTCCTAAACTCTTGGCAGTGAAAGAAGCAAAAGCTATCAGTAGATACTATGATTTCGTCAAAGACACTGTACAAGCGGAAACGACTCCCGAGTTCGAAAAGTCATCTCATTCTTTGCTCAAGGGTAGTAAGCAGGAGAATAAGATGAGAAATTTATCGGTTTTGAGAGATTTGGGGATGCCTCACAAGTTGTTATTCTCAGTGCTCATCTCTGATCATGGACTTGTCTGTGGAAAAGAAAGATTTGAAGAGTCCCTCAAGAGAGCTGTTGACATGGGTTTTAAACCGACCACCACAAAGTTCATCGATGCTCTGGGCATTATTAGAGGATTCAGTGACCAAAGGATAAAAGAAAAAGTAAATGACTATAAAAGGTTTGGCCTTTCTGTGGGAGATGTATGGGTAATATTCAAGAAGTTTCCAATGTTTCTTGGATTCTCGGAGAAGAAGATAGGGAACTCCTTTGATGCATTTCTAGACCTAGGATTCACCAGAGATGAGTTTACGTTGATGGTCAAGCTTTTTCCTCAGTTCATTGGATGTTCTGCAGAGTCGGTGAAGAACAAGATTGAGTTTCTGGTGAAGAATATGAAATGGCCACTAAAGGTTGTGGTTTCATACCCAAAGTGCTTGGATTAAGCATGGAGAAAAGGATTGTACCAAGGTGTAATGTAATCAAAGCTCTTATGTCAAAAGGATCTATCAGAACTGAACTGTCTGCAATGTATTCAGTGTTGATGACTACTGATCAAGCTTTCTTAAACAAGTATGTGATGAAACATAATGACAAGCAGCTCGTGCCTGCGTTAATCGCTATCTTCACCAGAAATCGAGTTTCACTCAGTGACCACCTACAAGTAGAACAATGAGCAACGGTAGAGATTGTTGTTCTTTCTGTTAGTTTTTGATTTATCAGTGAATCCTTTGATGCTTTACTACTATGGGAACTAGAGGAAAAGCTTTTGCTGATGGGACTAGCGGTTCTCGACGACTGATCATAGTATGACGTTTCGAGGAGTTTTTGCTGCTCATAAGAAGACAGTATCGTGTGTTTAAGGCTAGTGCATACACTCGGAGTCTATTTCTCAGTCCTTCTGCAACACAAAGTAAAATTTGTTTCTGATGCTCTGTTCAGTCGTTTCAGTCACTATATGAATCATCAGAAAATGGAAGCCACAAAAGGCAGGTCGTATGTGAACACCTCAGGTGAGTTTATCAGTTGGCAATAAACTCATAATAGCTGGTTACATTCTAAAGACTGCCTTGTAACAGGTTATACACCTCTTTCCTTTTTTAACAGTCAAGGTTCCACTGGATGCTAGCTTGACGCCTGATGGACTTTGTGTTTTCTGAGAGACACAAATGTCTCTGGATCCGAACCGATTCTTTCTATATGTAATCCAACTCTGAAAAATAACTTGAAACTCTTAACCTTTTCCTTTGGTTGATATTGTGATTTTTATTTCCAGAAGAATGATCCTATTTAGTTTATCAAAATGCTTGATTGATGCAGCTCTTAAAAATTTATCTTGTCCTCCAAAGTATTAAGTTATGTATTTGGTGTTGTAACAACCCGCTCGAAGCCTCTAACCCATGCTTGATACATTGAACTGGATGTAACTCATCTGTCACAAAATTGTCCAGTGCTCGAGTTGCTTGGTTGAACGATCATCACAACACGCACTTCAGGTCTAGTAAAAACCAGTGTTGTCTTTATCCAATTTAACCAATAAAGAATTTTGGTTCAAGTTAGCCAACAAAAATCAAAATAATCGAATTTGTCTTTAACCGAACCGAACCGTGTTATGATTCGGTTGTTTTCGACATCAGTTTCAAAATCAAAATTAAAAGAGGGGTTTTGCCTAAACCCTAAAGATCTCTGCTTTTTTGTTTTCTTATCTGCAACTGATCGATGAGTGAATCGTTCTTCCTTCACTTCACTATCCGCTCGGCTCGTCTTCTCGAATTGAATCGCTTCTAAACTATTGGGGATTTGTTGGGTTCTGTTCTTCCTGCTCTTCTGTGTCTTTAGGTAATTTTTGAATTCGTCTTTGGTCATGTTGTATTCTCTGATACTCCATGGCAAAAAGTTGTGCGAGTTGCAGAAATGGCGTCATTTGAGTTCTGCAGTGCAAAAGGCATCGTCTTTTTCCAATTCCTTCTCCTCTGTTGCTACCGCTGCTAACACTAGCCTTAGAGATGGTCGTAAAGGTAAGAACTTTACAGTCTCTTACCTCGTTGATTCATTGGGTTTCACTACAAAAACAGCTGAATCGATTTCAAAAAGAGTCAGCTTCGAGGACAAGTCAAATCCTGATTCTGTTCTGAGTCTTTTTAGAGGTCATGGGTTCACTGATTCTCAGATCTCTAGCATCGTTACGGACTATCCAACATTGCTTGTATTAGATGCTGAGAAAACACTTGCTCCAAAGCTTCAGTTTTTGCAGTCAAGAGGAGCTTCAACCTCTGAGCTCACTGAGATTGTTTCTACAGTTCCTGAAATCTTGGCAAAGAAAGCTACCAAAACTATAAGCAGATACTATGGTTTCATCAAAGAGATTATAGAGGCAGACAAGAGTTCCAAGTATGAAAAGTTATGTCAGTCTTTGCCAGTGGGTAATAATAATAGACAAGGGAATAAAATCAGAAATGTTTTGGTTCTGAGAGAATTGGGAGTGCCTCAGAGGTTTTTATTCTCTTTGCTCATCTCTGATGCCCAACCTGTCTGTGGAAAAGAAAATTTTGAAGAATCACTCAAGAAGGTTGTTGAGATGGGTTTTGTTCCAACCTCCTCAAAGTTTGTCCATGCTCTTAAGGTTGTTTACAGATACAGCGACAAAACAATAGATGAAAAAGTCAATGTCTGTAAAGGGTTAGGCTTTTCTGTGGGAGATGTTTGGGAAATGTTCAAGAAGTGTCCCACTTTTCTGAATAACTCGGAGAAGAAGATAGTTCAGATCTTTGAAACCCTGAAGAAGTGTGGACTACTCGAAGACGAGGTCATCTCATTGTTGAAGAAGTTTCCGCAATGCGTTGGTGCTTCAGAGAAGAAGATATTGAAGTCCATTGAAACATTTAAAGGCCTAGGATTCAGCAGAGATGAGTTTGTTATACTAGCCAAGCGCTTTCCTCAATGTCTTATTTTATCTGCAGAGACTGTGACAAAGAAGACTGAGTTTGTGGTGAAGAAGATGAATTGGCCTCTTAAGTCAGTGATTACAACCCCTGCGATGCTTGGATACAGCATGGAGAAGAGGACTGTCCCAAGGTGTAATGTAATTAAAGCTCTCATGTCAAAAGGTTTGCTCGATAGTGAACTCCCTCCTATGTCGTCTGTTTTGGTATGTACCAATGAAGAGTTCTTAAACAAGTATGTGAAGAACCATGATGACAAAGAGCTTGTGCATGAGTTGATGGCTATTTTCACCGGATATCGTGTTTCATAGATCAGAAGGCTTGTCAAGGATTTTGTTTTTATTATGAATATTTTTGATTTTTGACTTCAAAAGCAATCTGATTTGGAAAAATTAACTTAAAAATGCAAGGTTGAGTCTCTTTTCTGATACTAAGGTTGGTAGCCTAGAAACAGCAATGCAGCCAAGTAGCAGACGTCTGTATCCAAACTATATATTTGTTGATTTTATTTTCCTCTATAGGTGTCAATTGGGCGGGCCGCCCGTGGATATGCCCATGTCCAAGTACATATGGGTGGACCATACCCGGACCAATAAACAAATGGTCTTTATGGACAATGATTGATTTAGCCCGCAAACCAAATGGTCCCTGACCAGATGGACATTGGTCGTGCCCAAATTTATAAATTTCTAGGGTTTGAAAATTTGGGGAAAACAGATTTTAATCGAATCGCTCCATCTTCATCTTTGAATCGCTCTCTCTCAAATTCTCGTCTCCTTTTCGAATCGCTTGAGGCTTGAAGCTTGATCGAATCTGTGTTCTAAGTTCGAATCGCTCTCTCTTGAAGCTTTAATCGAATCGGTGTTCTAAGTTCTAACAATCGATTCATAGATACTCTCTTCTCTGTCAATCTCATCGCAATTCGCACCCATCTTAGGTATTGAGAAGCACCCTTAGGTGTTGTTAAGCTAATTAGATATCTGAATTTGGGTTAATGGGTCATTCGTTTTTTGTTTTTTCTAGTTCAAAATTCTTTGATTTTTGGAATTGTAGTGAGTGGTTTCTCGTTGTTTAGGCTTTAGCTAAGGTTTCTGTGTTTTGAATTGTAGTGATATTTGTGTTCGTTCTCTGGGTTTCAATGTTTGGGGTTTCATGATTTCAAGCTGATGATTGATGATGAATGATGAAACTTTAGTGATTCTCGGTAATTTGTCCATATCTCTTTCTCTCCCTTGCTTTCATTCCATCACACATGTAAAGAGAATGTAACCATGCGCTTGCTATTACCTACCAATTATTTTGTTGCAGATACGTCAATATTGATTTGGATTATTACTAACAAATATTCTTTTGATATTGTAGGTGATGAGTTTCAATATGTTGAGGAGGAAGGGACTATTATTGCAGTGTAATCTTCTGTTTGGGGAATTTGTTTCATCAACTTTGCTTATGTATTGTCTTTTTTATGGAGTTAATTAAACATCAAATTGTGTTATTGTCTTCCTTTAATATTAATTTATAATATTTTATACGAGAGAACTTTGAAAAATAGATAAAATAAGAGAAAACAACAAAATAAAATTCAGATTTTATAAGGGAAAACAACAAAATAAAATTCAGATTTAATAAAAGAAAACAACAAAATAACAAAAATAAAGAACATTACAACCAAATTTAGTAGATTTTATAAGTGAAAATAACAAAAATAAAATTCAGATTTTATTAAAAAAATAACAAAAATAAAACTCAGATTTTATAAGTGAAAAATAACAAAAATAAAACTCAGTTTTCATAAAAAAAAAAAAAATAACAGAAATAAAATTCATACATTATAAGTGAAAAACCAAAAAATAAAATTGGGTTGTCCATGGGTAGGACCATCTGGACATGGTCTTTTTGGGATGACACATTTTCGACCATGACCATTTGGTCAAGTAAAAAAAAGACCAAGTGGACACGCCCAATGGTCCATGGTCCGCCCATTTGACAGTTCTATTTTCCTCTTCCCTTCACTTCACTTTGCTTTGCATCATTGAGCTCCTCCCCTTCAAAAGTCATTTCTCATTTAAAAACAAAGAACACAGATATTTACTATTCTAGCTTCAGACTCAAAACAATATAAACAAGTCTATGAAAACTACTAATATTAATATTTCATTTATTAGCTATATGAATGAATAACTTAAAACCAAAAGACTTAGCTTTCGATTGTGATTAAAGAAAGTGAACAACTAAATAAATGATGAGGAATGGAACCAAAAAAATTTGAAAATGAAAAATAAAAAGTTAGGATAAGATTAGATGAATGGTAACTAACAATATCTTAAAAATAATTTAAAAATTAATTATTTTTACATTTAATTCTAAACTAGAAAATTTGAATTATATATATATATATATATATATATTTTTTTTTCATGTTAAATATTTAAATATTAATATTAATTAAAAATAGTATTTATAGGAGTAATTTAAAATATATTCTTTTATTTTCAATGTAAACATAAATTAAATTTATTCACCATTAATACAATTTTCAAAGAAAAATTAAAGATTAATTTAACATAAAATGCATATGGTTATTAAAGATTTGAATATTATTAGATACTAACATAAATATATTATTAAGAGAAAGTATTTAATATTTACTTTAAAATAAGAATGATATTTTAATATCTGTTCACTTTTTGTTCCATGTGGTATAAGAACAAATATATATCATTATTCCCCATTTAACGAGGAATGTAAAAGAATGGTGTGGACAAGTCACAAGATATTACTTTGAAAAATAATGATGAATAGCATATTCATTTTGTATTGTGGTTATTAATTAAAGTCTAATTAATGCTGCTATAGTTTATTTGGGAGGCAAAGTTACTTTATCTCTTGATAGATCAATTCAAAAGACACAACCAAGTCTTGATAGGATCCTTCTACACCCACTGTTTCCTTATCCACATTAGCCAAGAAATATATCTCATTCTCTATCAACATGCACTTTTTATTTGGTTTTCTAATCTTCATGGTGGTGTTAATCTGTTTCCAGGTACTCTCGCTACTGAATGAGAATGAATATACCTGATCAACACTGAGATTGACATCGTCATTTATCGCTAAAAAAAAAATCGTAAACCTATCTTTATATTGGTTGACATAGTCGTTCGTGTTTTTGCTTGATAAATCGGGGGAGGTCATCTGTTGATTCATACGATTGATATATATTTTTTTTTATTCCTTCTTTGTATCGTACCTTGTGTCATACAATCAAAAAATAAATTATGATTTACACAAAACTTTTATTAGATCATTTATATATGAGTGGTCTAGAGATGTACGATGTGTCGATTTTGTAGTCTATAAGTATACATATATATATATATATATATATTTAGATAACACCATTGAAAACTTAATACAGTCATACTTAGCTTTTAAAACAAAACAGTTAGGGCAGTGAAATTTTGACGTTTAAAATCCATGTCAGTGAACAGTAATGTATACACAAAATTAGTTGTAACAAATTTTTAGAATGTGAATGTAGTAGGATCGCTTCCCTATACGTATAAATTACTACTTGATTAAATGCTTCGTTTAATGATTTTGATTTGTATAGTGCGTTAAGGTATATATACCCTTTATAAAGCTTACTTTCTATATATAATAATACGACGTGATTCCATACCCCAAACATCTTGATTTTTATTTATTTTACGAATCATTTTATTTTAATGAATCATCATAAACCCTAAACCCTCATTTTGGATTTCGTTAAGTGGATGAAGAGAAAAGCTGTTTCTTGAATAGTCGTCAATATTTGCTTGCATTTTTGTTATGTCTTCTCTTATACTCCACCATGTAAGAAGAAGGTCTCTTAAGTTACACAATTTGAGAGTCTCAGTGCAACATGTTCCATATCTTTTTTCTAAGTCCTTCTCTTCTACTAGTTCTAAAAATGGTCGAAAAGGTCAGATTTTTACAGTCTCTTATCTCATTGATTCATTGGGTTTAACCGCAAACCTCGCTGAATCGATCTCGAGGAAAGTAAGCTTCGAGGAGAGGAGAAATCCTGATTCTGTTCTGAATCTTTTAAGAAATCATGGCTTCACAGATCCTCAGATCTCTAGCATCATTAGGGATTATCCAAGATTGCTTATACTAGATGCTGAGAAATCACTTGCTCCCAAGCTTCAGGTTCTGCAGTCAAGAGGAGCTTCAAGCTCTGAGCTCACCGAGACTGTTTCAAAAGTTCCTAAAATCTTGGCTATGAAAGGAGACAAAACTATAAGCAGATACTATGATTTTGTCAAAGAGATTATAGAAGCGGGTAAGAGTTCCAAGTTTGAAAAGTTATGTCAATCTATGCCACAGAGTATGCAAGAGAATAAAATCAGGAATTTATTGGTTTTGAGAGAACTTGGCGTGCCTCAGAGGGTATTGTTCCCTTTGCTCGTCTCTGATCGTAAACTTGTATGTGGAAGAGAAAATTTGAAGAATCTCTCAAGAAGGTTGTTGAGATGGGTTTTGATCTCACCACTGCAGAGTTTGTGGAAGCTCTACGTGCTGTTCAAGGAATCAGCGGCAAAGCAATAAAAGAAAAGGTCAATGTGTATAAAAAGTTAGGCTTTGATGTGGGAGATGTAAGGGAAATGTTCAAGAAGTATCCAACCTCTATGAGATTATCGGAGAAGAAGATAACTCAGAAGTTTGAAACCCTGAAGAAGTGTGGACTACTCGAAGATGAGATCCTCTCAGTGTTTCCGCATTGCATCGGTGCTTCAGACCAGAAGATAGCCAGCTCCATTGAAACGTTTAAAGGTCTAGGATTCAGCAAAGATGAGTTTTCCATGATAGTCACGCACTTCCCTCAGTGTCTCAATATACCTGCAGAGACGGTGAAGAAGAAGACTAAGTTTTTAGTGAGGAAGAAGAATAAGTTTATGCTGAAGAAGATGAAATGGCCATTAAAGGCAGTGGCTTTGTATCCACAAGTACTTGGATTAAGCTTGGAGAAGAGGATTGTACCAAGGTGTAACGTTATGAAAACACTCATGTCCAAAGGATTGCTAGGAAACAGAGAAAGCCAATTTCCTTTAAAGGAAGCTGTCTTGTTATGCACGGATGAGGAGTTCTTAAGAATGTACGTGAGGAACCATGATGACAAGAAGCTTGTGGCTGAACTAATGGCTATCTTCAACGGACATCGTGTTTTATAGATCAGAAGGCTTCTCAAGTATTTTTCTTTTAGTCATGGATCTCGTTTTTCGATATATTACTCTTGAGGTTTGAAGCCTATTAAAGCAATGCAGCCAAAGGGCTGAAGGGGACATGTGAATCGAAATTATATATGGATTTGAATGATGTTGTTCTCATGTGTTGGTGAAAAATCGACAAGAAAACTCTTTAAGTAATAAACTTTTGCTGAAATGAAGAATAGATTATCCAAATTACACTGATAGGAGGTGAAAGCAGACAAGAAGCTTATTACTTAAAAGAGTTTTCTCTCATATTCTGACTACAGAAAAGCTGTGGCAAAAACAGCAAACTTCTTTACATTCAGGGAATCATAAGGGAGAAAATAAACATTTTTACGTCACTAGACTGAAGCAATAAACATTTTTGGTTTGTTTTG
Source organism: Camelina hispida (assembly GCA_023657505.1). Classification (NCBI taxonomy): domain Eukaryota; kingdom Viridiplantae; phylum Streptophyta; class Magnoliopsida; order Brassicales; family Brassicaceae; genus Camelina; species Camelina hispida. The sequence goes on along the minus strand of CP094632.1, from coordinate 44,193,710 downwards.
TAATCACTTCCCAAATTGTATTACTATTCAAATAGGATTATGATACTCCTTGGTAGATTAAATAGAAACCTTGAGAGGAGGTGAAAGCAGACAAGAAGCTGATATGTCATTAGTTTATGGACCTGAGATTGCCTTTATGATTTTTCTGCTTGGAGACTTCGGTATACCAAGAAACGGTAATTCTTTTATTGATTACAAAATCTAAGTTTTTATAGTTTTATCATTTACTGTACTTATGAGTTATTCGGTTTTAAACCAAAACAAAACCCAAAAACAAGCAATTCCAAACTAAACTGATTCATATAGATAGGAGCCTACTTTGTTAAATAATTTTTTAAATTCGAATTTCAAATGAATCCAGTCCAAAATTTAGATGAGAAATTAACTTTAAGCTGTACTTTTATTTATAGTGTTACAAAATAATTATTTTTAAAAAATATTTCCCCTATGTTTGTTTGTTTGTTTGTTACTCTGTTTGTTTGTTACAGTATAATTATTTTATTTATACTGTACAGAGTTATTTGAACTTCGTCTATGTCATTAGTTCTCGGATCAGATGATTTTTGTGGAATGATTTGTTTCTCTGATTGAGGATTTTGGGCATAATTTTAAGTTAAAATTTTTAACCAAAGAATTATAATAAGATTTAACTCTTTTGCAACAAATAGGATAATTCTATATATGAAAACGACCTTTTTGGTCAGAGAATATTTGGAAACGATCTTATCTTATGGAGAGGCGGTTGCTTGATCCAAATTCCACGAGGATTAGAGTTAAGGAGATTTTTCTATAAAAGGAGAGCTACATCGACGTAAAGTTGAGATCAAAATATTCAAAAGCAAACAAGAAAAAGTTGTTTTTCCATATAAAAGAAATTTTTGAAAAAGAGTTGGTGTACTCGTCGTCTAAACAACAATCAATTTCTTCTTCTTTAAGAGATGACAGTAATGATGTTGGACGACCTCTGCGTAGAGGAGATACTCTGTCGCGTTCCGGCCATATCTCTCAAGCGGTTGCGATCTACATGCAAGCAATGGAACAATTTATTCAGCAATAGCAGATTCACTAGAATGCACTTGGAGAAAGCCGCAAAGCAGTTTCTTGTTCTCATGTTGAAGAATGGTAGAGTTTGCTCGATGAGTGTCAAACTCCATGGAACAAAACCATATGTAATGGCCACATGTGAACGTAGCCTAATCGATCCTCATTCTTTAATTCAAGAACAAATCGGAATTTCTCATGTTTATCACTGCGACGGCTTATTGTTATGCACCGAAAATAACTATATAATCGTGGTTTGGAACCCGTTAACGGGTCAAACCAAGTGGATCGAGCCAAGAAACAGTGACAAGAAGACAAACGACTGCTATGCTCTCGGATCCTACCAAGACAAGAAATCTGGCAATAAAAGCTACAAAATATTGAGTTATGGTTACAACCACCAAGAATTCGAAATATATGATATTAACTCTAACTCATGGAGGACTCTTGATGCCACTCCTAACTGCCACTTAGTTTGTGGAGAAAGCGGCGCATCTTTGAAAGGGAAGACTTACTGGATTGCTTCACAAGGAAAGGAGAAACATCCCGGCATATTCTTAGTCAGCTTTGATTATACTAGAGAAAAATTTGAACGTCTTAACGGTCAGATTCCTATAGCTATGGATGATCAAAATGTAGCTCTATCGGTCGTTAGAGAAGAGAAACTCGCCGTCTTGTTAAAACCCGAATATACAACAAAAGTTGAGGTATGGCTGACAAATAAGATTGATGAAAGTACCAAAGCGATATCATGGAGCAAGGTATTCGCATTGGATTTGAGCCCTCACCTCGAATATTCGTATTATATAAGTTTCTTGCTCGATGAGGAGAAGAAAGTCCTCGTGTTTTGTGATCATTCCAGCTGCAAAAACAAGGTATACATTGTTAAAGAGGACAATAGAGTCACACGAATGTGTCTTGGAGGCGATGATGCTTGGCCTTTTCTGTTTAGTTATGTTCCAAGCTTGACTCAAATCCAGCAAGGTGCCTCCGGAGGCAAAAGAAAAAGAGGCGAATAATAACAAAGCTTATATTCGTAATAATTTAATTCTTTTTTTTCTTTCTTAGTTAATTAATTATCTTGGTGGGATTAACTTTAATACAGTTTTTAAGTCTTATGATCAATAAAGATTTTCTATTCTTATATATTGTCGTCTCCAAACAATTAATACGTCTAATACCTAGCTTGTTCTATTTCTTATTGTGACTACAAAATTCGTGTTTTCGCTAAATATATGTATATCGCAAACATCCACTAAACATTATCAACTTAATTGTTTCCAACGTTAACTGAGACTATATCTTACTTCCCTAATACTCACACACATTACTCCATTAATTAATATGATAGCTTTATAGAAAAATTACAACATTGAAGTCATCGATTTTAAAGTTTTGGATCTCGAGTTTTCAAAAAATTTGTTTCTGCTGGCATAAAACTTACCCCATTTATAGCCACTCTGTATCTTGGAGGATTGTCAGAATGTCAGGAACCAGAAGCTCTCCTCGTGGCTTCACTTCAACATCATGTGAGCAACAAGAAAAACGGTATATGAGTATCGTTCTACACGGTACATTGATGATCTCACATACATAGTACACACTTGCTTTACTATTACACACTTTCACACGCAAAGTACTAGATTAATTAACCACCCCATTTTAGGCATGATCTAGATATTCTATAGTCTAACATTAGTTAGTATTTAGTAACCTAGCTTAACTAGTCTCACATAACTTGGTTTGTAGAAACATCAAACTCAGCACCTCCACCTCGGAGATTTACCACTGCCCAATAACTATTACTCTTTTTACGTTTTTACTTTTATTTTTATTTTTCTTAATTTTTTTTTACTCAAATTTCCTCATCATCATCAAGTGTACGTACTAACTAATGTATTATATATCTTTCTTCTATCTAATTTACCCAAATTGTATTATATATCTTTCTTCTATCTAATTGGTAGTAAAGCAACGTTTGTTTTGTGTCGATATATAATTAAGAACAAAAATTTTATTTTGGTTATAATAATGAGCTCCTGTCATAAATATTTCTTTGATTCCAACGAAGTTAGATAGGTTCGTAGTGACCCTGTTATATTATAAATATGGGGTGAACCAGAATGTGAATGTAGTAGGATCGCTGCTCTATCTATAAATTACTACTTGAATGATTAAGTTATAGAAATGGTGTAATATGTTTTCGTTATATTGATTTTGAATATACCCTAAAGCTTACTTTCTATATATAATTCGACGACGTGATTTCATACCCCGAAATTTTTGATTTGTTTATTTTATGAATTTTTTTATTTTAAGAAATCATCATAAACCCTAAACCCTCATTTTGGATTTTGTATGTGGATAAAGAGAAAGGCTGTTTCTTGAATAGTGTCAGTCAATATATTTACTTGCATTGTTATTAGCTGTCTGCTATTGTTTAACTAGGACTTCTGGATCAAAAGTTATTGAAGTCCAAAACAAGTAAACCCATGATATTGGGCCGAAACGCAAAACAGCCCAATTCTTTTACTGAACAACGGTCACCACCGCGTTCTTCAGATGAAGACAAAAAGAAAAGAAAAAAGTTGCATGGAGTTTGAAATCAAAAAAGCTCAACGATTTTGAAGCCTTTGATTCTATCATTACGTGGCATTCATCGCCAGATGGTGACAGCTATATAGGAGGGTTTTTACAAAATTTATGTGGGGCACATATTATATAATCAAAGAGATGTAATATTTTATTTTGAAAATATCTAAGATATATGATCGCAAATATCATCAAAATTTTGAAAATATTATTTATTTTGGTTTTAAAATATACTAATTTATATATACAAATATAATTTTTTAAAAAATCGAAAATTTCTCAGTTACAAATTACAATGAATATGTAATTTTTACGTAAAATTAATCATTTGAATTCACATATCTTAATATATCACACAAATTTTAACTCTAAAATATGAAATGAATTACAAAATAAATATAAATGTTTACAAGATTACTTATTTTACCAATAGTTTTTGAATATAAATATAATCTTTACTACTAAAAATGATGATTTAAAATTTGTTAAAAGTTAAAACAAAATTAAAAATAATATAAATAGAAATGAATGAAACTCATATTCAAGCAAATAGTAGCACTGAATATGTACTCAATTATAATATGGGACACAATATTACCAAATAAGCTAAGAGACTATAATTGTTGATGCACAATTAGATAATATTTTAAGTAATATCGGACACGTCTCCCACTCAATATCATTAAAGATCCGTCCCTAATGGGTAGTAATCGTGGTTTTTTCTTTTTTTTTTTGGCTGAAAGCAATCCCAATACTCAGACTCAGAGAGACAAAAGCAGAGAATTTCATCATTTTCTCGAATGTAAATTATTACATTTTTAAAGTTTATGATTTCTTTTTTTAGAGTAAGAGACTCTTATTCATGATGCTTGTGTGGGTTTTGAAACTGGTTGAAAATGAAAAACTTTTACTTGTTTGTTGATCTATGATAAAGTTAGGTTTGTATTGATTCAAATAGATTTGTATGATTGCTTTCTCTATTGCTAGTGTGAGCTTTCAATTCAGTTTTTAAAGTTTACGATTTCCTTTTTTAGAGTAAGAGATACCTATTGGCAGATGCAAATTTTAACTATTGGCAAATGCAAATTTTAACTATTTTTAAAAAATATCTTGTGACTTGTCCAAATCATTCTTTTACATTTCTCATCAAATAAATTTGTTCTGCTTACAACAATTGATGAGATACAAAAAGTGAACGAATATTAAAAATAGTTTTTATTTAAAAATAAATATTAAAAAGTTTCTCGAAATATATGTATGTTAGTAACTAATAATATTCAAAGTTTTATAGAAAAGAAAAATTCATGGTATGTATTTGTGTTAAATTGATCTAAAATTTTATTTGAAATTATATTGTTGCTGATATAAATATAATTGATGTTTATATTGAAAAATAAAAGAATATATTTTAGAAATACTATTTTATTGATTTTTTTTTAAAAAAAACTATGAAGTATAACGTATTAAGTTTTTAATGTGTTATTTGTTGTGGCGCACCAATCTCATTCTATCTTTGTTGCGGCATTCTAATCTCAATCTCTCTGTGGGACAGGTAGTGTGCCTTCCGTCACGGCCTCCTGATTCTTAGGAGTGAGACAACAACCAAAACTTGACAACCTAGGCAGGATTTCACCAACCCATTTAGCCATGAATCTTCTTGGTGAATTGGTTTGTGTATTTCATTATATTCAGGAATTGGTTTTTACTCCTAAACCCTAAAAATCGTTTTGTCTTTTTTGCTCCCCCAAATTTTGATTCTTTTGCGACTTTGGATTCTCGTAATGGAATGAACAGAGAAGCCGATTGTTGAAATAGTCGACGACCCTTTCAATCTCTGCCGGCACTCAGAACGACGAGTCAGTCACTTGTAAGTTTTGGAAATTTTGAGATTTATCTCGAATTGATTCAGTTCGACGCACGCACTGTGGTTAGTTATTTCATGTTTTCTTTGATACTCCATGGTACAAGGCATGTCAAGTTACATAAATGTTGTAACTTTAGTGTTTCGGTATCCGCATTTTCCAATTCCTTCTCCTCTGTTGCTGGTTCTGTTGCTGGTCGTCAAGGAAAGAACTTTACAGTCTCTTATCTCGTTGATTCATTGGGTCTAACCACAAAACTGGCGGAATCGATCTCTAAGAAAGTTAGCTTTGAGGACAAGGTCAATCCTGATTCTGTTCTGAGTCTGTTTAGAAGCTATGGGTTCACAGATTCTCAAATCTCCAATGTCATTACGAATTATCCAGGATTGCTTGTAGCAGATGTTGAGAAATCACTTGCTCCTAAGCTTCAGTTTTTGCAGTCCAGAGGAGCTTCAAGCTCTGAGCTCGCTGAGATTGTTTCTTCAGTTCCTAAAATCTTGGGGAAGAGAGGAGGCAAAACCATTAGCGTATACTATGATTCCGTCAAAGAGTTTATACAAGTAGATAAGGGTTCCAAGTTGTGTCATTCTTTGCCACAAGGTAGTAAGCAGGAGAATAAAATCAGGAATGTTTTGGCTCTGAGAGAATTGGGTGTGCCTCAGAAGATGTTGTTTCGTTTGTTCATCTCTGATCACCATGTCTGCTGTGGGAAAGAAAGATTTGAAGAATCACTCAAGAGAGTTGTTGAGATGGGTGTTGACCCCACCACCTTAAAGTTCATCGAAACTCTAAAAGTTGTTTACAGGCTGAGCGACAGAACGATAAAAGAGAAAGTCAACGTCTGTAAAAGGTTAGGCTTTACCGGGGAAGATGTGTGGGAGATGTTCACCAAGTGTCCTTGCTTCCTGAATAACTCGGAGAAGAAGATAATTCAGACATTTGAAACCCTGAAGAAGTGTGGACTAGTGGAAGATGAGGTCCTCTTATTGTTGAAGAAGTTTCCAATATGCATTTGTATTTCAGAGCACAAGATATTGAACTGTATGGAAACATTTCTAGGTCTAGGGTTCAGCAGAGCTGAGTTCATAACGATGGTCAAGCACTTTCCTCCTTGCATTGGATTATCTGCGGAGATGGTAAAGAAGAAGGCTGAGTTTCTGGTGAAGAAGATGAACTGGCCACGAAAGTTTCTGGTTTCAAACCCTTCGGTACTTGGATACAACCTGGAGAAGAGGACTGTTCCTAGGTGTAACGTAATCAAAGCTCTCATGTCCAAAGGACTGCTCGGAGACACAGGAAGCAAACTCCCTTCAATCGGGTCTGTTTTGAAGAGTACGGATGAGAAGTTTTTAAATATGTTTGTGATGATGCACGTTGACAAGGAGCTTGTGGCCGAGTTGATGGCTATCTTCAATGGAGGTCGTGTTTCATATAGCAGGAAGCGTCAAGGATTTTGCTATCACTCATCATAGCCTGAAACCTTAACTTAAAAACTTTTGTAATCTCAAGTTGATCCAGTTTCTTTCTATATGTTGGAATTATTCTGTAATTTGGCTCGTCTATTGTTAGATTGTGTCTAATTGTGTTTTTTAGTTATATGGGATCTATTTAAGTAAGAGTAATCTACAAGTTTACCATGGTACGCCCAAACGGACCAAACTCTAGTTAGTTCCCTTAATCTTTAAGAAAAAATCAGTATATAATGTCATAGAGCTTGCACCTTTAACTTGGATTTATCTCAACCCGTTTGCCAATCAAGTCTCTTTTTGTATTCAATGAAAACACCAAATTCAACTTTGTTTGTTCGTTCTTGACAGGATCTTGATGGTGAATCTCTTGCGAGTATAACAAAGTTTCAGAGAACCTTTATTTGGTTTGTTGCATATGTACTTAAGTCAATGTACTCAGTCCGTTTTTCAATTTTCTCCATCAAGATTAGAGAACCAAGATCTATATATCAGATCGAGACGACTCAATGTTTAAGGTTTAAGACTTGGTTTAGTGTATTATTTAATAATGAAGACTAATAAAAGAAGCAGATTGGTCGGTTAGAGGGAGCAGCAAAGTATAATTTGTTTTTTTTCTAGCAGATAATTCTGTTGCATAATTTTGCATTTGGTCACGACAAAGCGATTCTTTTCTCACTTTTCTTTATCTTTTATTTTTTGTATACCTTCTCTCGTATCGTACCTTGTGTCCTATAATCAAAATTAAATTATGATTTACACAAAACTTTTATTAGATCATTTATATATGAGTGGTCTAGAGATGTACAATGTGTCAATTTTGTAGTCTATAAGTATATTTTTAGGTAACAAACCAATAACACACATTAAAAACTTAATACAGTCATACTTAATAGCTTTAAAAACAAAACAGTTAGGGCAGTGAATTTTTGACGTTTAAAATCCATGTCAGTGAACAGTAATGTATACACAAAATTAGTTGTAACAAATTTTTTAACCGGTCGAAAGATTTTAATTGCATAAAGTACTCGAAATCTCATAACGAATAGTACTATTTATAACTCTTAAATTGTTCTAACTGTCGAACTAGTCGTATTAATAAACGTTATTATGTATTCTAAAAATATTTTATATATATCAATCGAATTGAATAATGCTAAACGTTTCGACAACCATAATAGAAACTGATCATTGTTGTATTTCGTTTCATCATTACTAGTCGACCCATGAGTACCATAAACTTTTGACATCTCAAATAATTTTGTTTGATCAGACTCTAATTACTTCGAATATTTTCTACCTATCATCAAATATAATCATATTTTGATGTACTTTTTGTATGCTAGTACAAATATTGGTTGTAACCAAAATTCAAAACGGTGAAAAATTAATAGTATATAACACTCAAAATCACATAACGAATATCTATAGCTATTTAATCTTTCTTTGTAACTGTCAAAATAGTGAACTACTCACATAAAACATACTCCCTATTTTCCTTAAAGCTTTTTTACATATATTAAAATTTGATTATATATGTTTTTTATTTTTGTGATTTACAATTTTATACTATGATAATTATAAACCAATATTATATATTTTTTAAAGATTAATAATGCATCAATAATAAATTTTGTATAAAACCGAAATTAATAACCGAGTGAATGAATATTATGAGTCAAATTAAATAAAAACCAAATGATAAGACCTGATAATAATTTATTTCTTATATCATCATTAGTAGTCAACCATGAGTCATGACTATAAACTGTGACATCTCAAATGATATTGTTCTAAGATAGTAATTATTAAATTTCCTTTTATTATCATTCAAATATTTTTTTCCAACCTATCATCAAATACTATTATGTTTACATTGCTTTATACAGTACAAATTTTCAGAAAAGAAACACCTAAAATCCAACAGAAAATATTTTATATAGAATTTTTTAAAAACAAACAATAGTGAAAAAGACAAAAAGGCCAAATAAGAAAACAAAGAAGAAAATAAAAGAAAAAAAAGAAAAGAGTACTGACAAAAAGCCCAGAAATATCCTTATTTACTCACGCCTCCCCAAATAAAGAGAGACCCTTCCAAAAAATTAAAAACGTAAATTTAAAAAAATAAAAAGGAATTAAATTGCACACCACAAACTTCGACTTCTGTAACATCCCCATTTCCAAAATCATTCCGTTTCAGCTTCAATCGAAGACGACGAACTTACAAACATCAACACGACGACGAAGAAGAAGAAGAAGAAGAAGCTCTACCACACCTTACATTCTCAACTTCACTGATAAAACTCGCCGGGAAAAAAAGAAGTTATGTCTCGGCCTTCGTCAGCGTCTGCAATCAGACCTGAAGATTACGCTCACAGTCCTGTTCACTACGCCGTCGTTTTAGGAGACCACGGCGCGCTCACTCGTCTTCTCTCTTCTTTACCCAAGCTAGGAGATCCAGAGCAGATCCGAACAGAATCCGACTCACTGAGTCAAGAACGAGTCGCCGATCAGATCTCCGCCTTGCTCGACCGCCGCGACGTTCCTTCACGCGAGACGCCGCTCCATCTAGCGGTTAGGCTCGACGACCTCTTCGCGGCGAGGGCGATCTCTTCAGCCGGAGGAGATATCTCGCTTCAGAACGCTTCCGGATGGAATCCGTTACAGGAGGCGTTCTGTCGCCGGAACTCTGAGGTTATGAAAGTGCTTTTGCGGCATCACCACCGTTTAGCTTGGTGTAAATGGCGGCGGAGGTTACCTCGTTTGATCGCTGTTCTCCGTCGTATGAGAGATTTCTACATGGAGATCTCTTTTCACTTCGAGAGCTCCGTGATTCCGTTCGTCGGAAAAATCGCTCCCTCTGATACTTACAAGATCTGGAAACGCGACGGTAACCTCCGTGCCGATACTACTTTAGCTGGATTTGACGGTTTGAAAATTCAGAGAGCCGATCAAAGCTTTTTGTTCCTTGGTGATGGTGATGAGTCTCTAGATATTGCTCCTGGATCTTTGCTTGTACTCAATCGAGACGATCGGAAAATTCTCGACGCTTTTGAAAGTGCCGGAGCTCCGATTAGTGACTCCGATATAGCCGGGTTCTGTTCTCAGTCTAGTTTGTACCGTCCGGGGATGGATGTTACTAAAGCAGAGCTCGTCGGGAGAACGAATTGGCGGCGGCAAGAGAAGATGGAGAACGTCGGAGAATGGAAAGCTAGGGTTTATGAGATCCAGAAAGTTACGTTTAGTTTCAGATCTCGTAAAATTGTCACCGGAGATGGAAGCGAACAGGTTTTGCCGTTGGAGTTAGACGAAGACGATGAAGGTTTCTTAGTAGCTGAGAATCCGAGTTTCTTAGCTCCGCCGCAACGGTCACAGAGACGACACAGTAGTTTCGTTAAAGAAGATAGAGATTGGATCTCCGTCGGGAGAAAAAGCGTCGACGTTTACCCATCCGCCGCGCCGCCACCACGACCACCACAACCGCCGTCGCAGCAATCTCAATCGCCGAGAAGGTCAGTGTCTCAATTCCAACCACCGAGAAGGTCAATAGCTCAAATCCAGCCACCGAGAAGATCAGTAGCTCAATTTCAGCCACCGAGAAGATCAGTGGCTGTACCTTCAACGGTGTCTCCGGTGAATCCACCGCCGTCTCCTCAGATCAAAGAGAAGGAGTTCGTGAAAAGCTTGCATCCGTCAGTTTGGTTAACGGAACAGTTTCCGTTAAAAACGGAGGAGCTGCTTCCGTTACTTGACATTTTAGCTAATAAAGTTAAAGCCGTCGCCAGAATGCGTGATCTTCTCACCACCAAGTTCCCGCCGGGAACTTTCCCAGTCAAGGTAACAAAAATGGCAACCTCGTAAATATCTTTATTTTTCCATTTAACAATTTAAAAAACTTTCATAAATTTTATACCAAAATTAACAAATAAATATTTGTTTTAAAAACTAAAACCTTGATCCTAAATCCTAAATTCCCTAAACATAGATCCAAAAATTTATATATATCTTAATATAAATATCTAAATTAGCCTATTATAAAAAAATTAGATTTTTAATTTTATTTTTATCAAGTTTTTAAATAGCTTTTGCCGTTTGTGTTACTCTTTTTGGGCACTTCCTAAGCTAAAACATTACGACCGTTATACCTAATGGGGTCAAACTAGCTAACGTGTCCCGTTATCATTGGGTTAGTTCTTTGTCAATGGAAAACGCTGACGTGACAAGATCACGGATGGGTCACGGAGGAGGAACCAAAGCTTTTGCTTTTTTGTTTATTTATATTTGGGGGACCAATGATTTTTGCTTCTTCTATAGATCTCTTCTAATTTTGGGAAATTGTGCTTTTTGTTTTAAAAACGCAAGTCAAAATCTTTAAGATGATTGATTATGAAACTTCTTTGCTTTATTTATGCTAAACAAAATCTCTATTTGTGGGGTTCCAGCTGTCGATTCCGGTGGTCCCTACGGTCAAAGTAGTCATCACATTCACCAAGTTCGTCGAGCTTCCGCCGGCGGAGACATTCTACACGCCGCTCTCTAGCCCAAGGTTTCTCAACTCAGCCAACTCCACTGCAGGTGAAGAAGACCAATCCGATGATGAGAAACCGGACGCTCGGAATTCGATTTCACGGCCTTCGACGTGGCTGAGACTAGCAAGTGGGAAAGGCTCACAGCGAAGGATTGAGGAAGAGGAGCAGCAAATGCCTGACCCGTTCGCTATACCAATTGGGTATAAATGGACAAGCATGAGTAGTAGTAATAATAACAAGTCAGGTAATAATAATAGTAAAATGAAGAAATCAAAGTCTACTAAGAGATCTAAGTAGTTTACTTTACTACTCCTATTTGAGGAATCGAAAGATATATAAAATCTAGTGTTCATTTACTTTTTTTCGTTGTAGATAGTCTGCTATTTTTTTAGTGATATAAGGTTGTAGTATTATTTTTTTTTGCTTACTATACATTTTAAATTCTTTTGATATGATCAAATGCTGTCGTTTTTACTCTTTTTTCGTCGGTCATGGTCTAAAAGAGTTCAATAACAAAAGCTTTCAAATAGACCGCACCAAACTAAAGTAAAAGAAAAAAAAATGGACAAAAAGGAAAATAACTATTTGTTCATGCTTTTTATTTATTTATGGACCAACATTTATGGTTATATTAACTTTTCTAGATACAAATTTGCTTTTTCATATAGAAAAAAATTATGTATATATTTCTCATTTTTGTTGTTCTTTTAAGAACAGTCCTTAGTATTCTGTACTAAACTTCGAAGTGATGACTTTTGATAAAAGTAATCAATGAGTGTTCTGCTTTAGGTTACATAAGACACATTTTAGACGTTTGGATTACATTCCATTCCAAGCTGGCTTTGTGTATATATCCCATTTCTAATTATAAAAAAGCTGATAAGTAAAGTTAAATTGCAAAGGTTACAAAACCTATGAATTACTTAATAAGAGAGGTGCCTTGGCGACTTGGAGTTGAAGTTAATAATATAGGATTCATGTGAAGAAAGTTAAAAATAAAAATCTAAAGAACAGAAGATAGATATGTCACATGGAATGGGACATACATATTAAGATGTCTTTACATAAAGACCTAAATCTTATGCTTTATACCTAAATATTCCAAAACCAATGTTTGCTTTGCAAGTTGGAAACGAACAAACTTTGAGTTAGTAAAGTGCATTCAAAGACAACCCAAAAATGTTAATACTATATCTTACAATTAACAAATCTAAAGATTTGAACCCTGAAAAGAAAAAGAAAAGGACAACCCTAAACAATAATACTTTATACAGTTGTTTATGGATTAAAAGAACAACACATCTACTAATATTCTCCATTCTCCTCCGCATCATCACTCATTTTGTGCTAAATCCAAATCTGTCTTTCTTCTCCAAAGAAGACTTCTCAGTTCTCAACAAACACATTAGAGGTATTTCTGATTTCTCTTCTAATTTCTTAGTTGTAAATTGGTAAACATAATTTATTTATTTTTGGTCAATACTCAATACTTGTATGTTTATTTATTTTTCTTTGATTGATTGATTGAAGAATTTGATTTGATGTTCGACTTTTTAGTTTGCAAAAAGATATTGTGATATGACAAGTGAGGCACCAAGTTGGGCAGATCAATGGGGAACCGGAGGGATCGGGGATATGCCAGATGAAGAGAACAATAACAAGAAAGATGCAGGCGGCAAGAACTCTGGCCAAACCAAATCGACCAAGATTGTTGATATCATAACTTTCAAGTGGGTGAAGAATCTTGTGCCTAAGAAGAAGAAGGAGGACTCTAATTCTTGAAACAGAGAACAACTCCAAATTCTTTGTTACCCCTTTTTCTTGAAAATAAATGGTTTCTTCTCAAGATCTCAATTTGTCATTGTATTTATTTTATTGTTCTTTGTGAGTTATTGTGCATCCCACGTTTGAAAGTTTTATTGTTTTATATGACATGGCTCAAATCCTCGTTAACTCTTGCAAATTATAAGATTACATACTTTAATAACAAGTTAGGCTGTACTGATCACTAATTGTTGACAATCAAGACTTAGTTTGGGTTACGATCATAGTGGAGTGGTGGTAGAAGAGAATCAATAGATGACACAAGTTGTGTGTCCATAAGTAAAACCCAAGCTACATAAAATATATTCAAAGCAACATTTACATAATATTTGTCGAAAGCAGCATAAATTACATTCATAGTCATAAAAGAGTAAAATTTATACAGAACACAAATGTATTAGTACTAGACACTAGTACACACATTTAAACCAAACCAAAGGTGTTCTCTCCACTGTACGTCATGTAGAGAAACCCATCTTCGTCTTTGTTCTCATCATAGATTGAAGACATCATTGCAGCTGCAAAATCATCAACAACAAAAAGCATTCATCATTGTTTAGTTTGCAACAAAGGTGTATGCGCAGATTACTATTTTCCATGATAGTGAAACTAACAGAAACCAGTTTTATGCTAAGAGTTGTGTGTTTACCAGTTGGAGGCAATGTGTTCTTCACAAAGACAAAGATCGCCTTTTCCGCACTCAGCTTGATTCTTTTACGAACAACATACACAAACTGCCCCACAGTAAGATCAGCCGGAACAAGGTACCTAACAATCCAACAACCAAAGAGTCACAGATCAACACAAATCCCTGATATTAGACTCTGTTGTCTTCAATCAAGATCAATCCCATTCCGTTTTCATACTACACAAAGATAAAGTTCTACAAGAAAGATGTTCAAAGGCACTCTCTTCACTATACAAAGATAAAGTTCTAGAAGAAAAATGTTCAAAGGCACTCTCTTCACTACACAAAGATATGGTTCTCAAGAAAAAAGATCCGTTCGATTCCATTCATAATGAGGAATCAGAATATCACACATTGATCAATCAATCAAAGAGAGTTTTCAAAGGCACTCTGTTCACTTCAGATTATTAAGTAAACCAAAGATGTGTAGACCTCATAGTAAGTTGGCAATAACAGAAGAAGAGGATAAGAAGAAGAATGTTCATTACTGACTTTTTCTTGTCGATGTTAGGAACATCACTTCTTTCAGCTCTCTCTACAATCACCTGCAACATATACTTCCTCTCTGTTAGAGCTACACTGCATAGAAACAGTATTTACACAGAGAAATACAAACAAACGTTAACAAAAAAAAAACATTACTGGAATCCTGTCTGGATACTTGTCCCTGATGCGAGAAGCTTCAATTAGTCTCCTCTCTGACATACCAGAACCCCCCAAGGAATGATCAAAGAACATCATCAGTGATTGATTGATCATTACAAACAGATACAAATACAATATATAGGGTTTACTATGTACCTAAGAATAGTAGATACAAATCATATATGCACAACTCTATTCTAACAGAAACATTAGTGATTTGATCAAATCGTAATCAAAGTCTCTTATCTCAAAGTCGTCACCTTTTTTAAAAGAGTAACAATCAAAGATTCATAATTTCTTAAGTATTTGATCAAAGTAACATCAGTGATTAATTGATCACTGGAAACATTAGTGATTTGATCCAAATAGTAATAAAAATCGTTCCTTTTTAAAAGGGTAATGATAAAAGATCCTTAATTTCTAGTGATCCACTAACAAAACCCAGAAAGACTTAGTTTGTTTTATGCATGATTCAACGAAGAACCACCAAGAAGGAGGAGACGAGAAACTAACCCAGTGGGTGTTCCAACTTAAAAGAGCTATTAGCCATGGTGATTAAGAATTCAATTCCTGAAATCGCAAAAAACAAAGATGAACACTAAGAATTGAAACCACATATACAAATCCAAATATCGCAGAGATTGATTCATCCGAAGGGAAAACAGATAAAAACCCCAGAAATTACGAAATCAGAGAAGAAGAACATACCAAAGATTAGGGCTTTTCTTTTAGTTTGAGCGACTAAAAGAGAATCGAATCGTAGTAGAAAGGAGAAAGGATCAAAGCTCGATACTTTTGGGGTTTCGTGAAGAAAACTGAATAAAGGGTTTCTAAGATTTTCAATCTGCACGAAACTCTGAAACTTTCGTCGACATTCACACAATTTGTTTCTGCTGATGCATAACCGGAAATTTCGTACCGGATTCCGGTTTAGAATACATTCGGTTCTCATTGATTTTTTTCTTTTCTTTTCTTTTCTTTTTGTTTTTGTTTATGTCAAACGACACAATTTATTGTTAATATTTTAACTTTACAAATTACGTTTTTATAGAATGATGCATACAGATTAAAGAATTCTTTTTAAATAAAAACATCTTTTATTATCTATTTACATATAATTCAATCAATAAAAAATTTAATCTGTATAATATAAATTGTTAAAACCAATAAAAACATAATTAATTTTGTATAAATTTGTGAAAAAATCATCCATTTAAAAACAAAAAAAAACAAGCTAAAAAAAAAAAAAAAAACAGAGGTAGTAGTTTTCAATCCAATTCTTTAACTAAAAATTCTACAATTTATTACAGTTTTTTCATTTTAATTCATGAAATTTGAATGATCATTTGAGTGGAATCCGAAAATAATATCTTTAATTTTAAGTTTTTTATATTACGGATTTTCTAATTATGAATTTTTTTTTTGTTGTAGCTTCCCATTTACAATTTTAGATTTTTAATACTTCTATTTAGGAAATCTAATTTTTTCCACTTCTATGTAATTCATTCTCAAAAGAAAAAAAAAACTGTTTCTTGGGATTATTAAAACAAAAATCTATTAGCAAATTTTAAAAATATAATCTAAAATCCAGAAACTAAAAATCAAATCTAAAAACTGAATTAAAAACAGTATCCATTATGGCAGTGTTTCATAGTTTTCAATCCATTTCCTTAACTAGAAATTCTAAAATATATTATAGTTTTTTCTTTTTCATTCTAGTTCATGACATTTGAATGATCATTTGAGTAGGATCCGGAAATAATATCATTGACTTTTTAAAGTTAATTTTTAGATAACAAATTACCAAATGAAATACAAATATGACCGAATGAAAATAATTCTTGCGACCACTAGCTCAACACTATTATAAATATGAGGAATATATGAACCTCTTTAAGGATTTAATCACAACATGTGTTTAAAGAATTAGATAAAGACAAATTTAGAAGAAAAGAAAATTCCACACTTGCACAAAATTGCCACCATAAAATACTAATACATTGAAGGTAAAAGATTGACAGTTTATATGTTCTCAAGAAACATTAGTGTTGGGCTTCCAATTTTTTTTTTAGATTTTTCAGTAACAAAAATAGACCTCAAAATATATTTTTATTGCAAAAATAAGCCTCAGTTTTATGAAAGTTATAGATTTAAATTTAATTTGTAAATTTATCTATTTTGTTATTGCAAAACTAGACCTCATTTTCCAAAATTAAGATTTGCTTTCAATTTTAAATTTTAATCTATAATATCCATAACAAAAAAAGTTGTTTGTATTGGGCCACAAATTTCACTGGGCCGGCCCTTACTAAAAACAAGAAAAATTTAAGAACAACACAGGTGATCATGCACAAACTTCATGTGGTCGTTGTTCCGATTTTTCGTCGTGGCGTTACACATGCTTTTTAAGTATTTGGAAATATATATAATAGAGATCAAAAACGTTGAACGTACATGCAACATGCAAATTTTATTCATAAATATTAATATATTGCCTCAAGTCACACACTACAAAATTTTGATTATATAGTTACGTTTTTTGCTACAAAAAATAATAATAACAAATATTGACTACAAATAGTTACAAATTAGTGACAGAATTTTAGTTAATAAAATTTGTAAGTAATTGGTTACTAAATGTAGCTATATAATGACAGATATGCAGATACAAATTGTAACAAAATTGCTACAAATTTAGGTACACAAAATAGTATAGACTTGCACAATACAAAACGTCACACATTGTAGTAAAATTAAGAAAATAATGTAAAATTTTACTTTAAAATTTTATAACAAATTAAATATTTTCTCCTTCAACCTAATTTCTATCTCCAAACTCAAATCATCTTCGCTTTCTCCTTCGTTTGGAGAATAAAACCCAAAGTATCATCTCTTTCTCTCCTCATCGTCTTTATCTTTCTCCCAGCCATTGAGAACCACGCCTGGTCCTAGATCCGCCGTTGGTTCAAAACCACCACTATTAAACCTTAAATTTACTTCGTCCCGAGTTTCGTTGTCGCTCAGGCCTCTTTGTCTTCTTACTCTGGGTTAGGAAACTCTAATCTCAAATTAAGGTGAATTCTTTCCTTCGTGTTCTTATTCCTTGTCTTAGTTTCTACTCCTTTCTAATTAGCGATCTGGGTTGGTGTTTTTTTCGACGGATTTTGGTGGGTTTGTGTTAGATTATCGAGATGTTATGTAAATTTAGGAAATTCGAATTTGAACTTAAGAGGGTTGCTGGAAATTTTGGATTTTGTGTAGCTACGACTTTTTCATTTTTTTTTTGCTCTCTCAACCACAAAGCACCATTGTTGATATTGCATTTGACTTGAGTTTGAATCTTCAGAATTCTCAGGTATTGTTAAATTTTCAATGTTTCAGCATCAACATGTTATAGTTTCTTATAACGTGATTGTTCAACACAGCTTTCTGTTTCTGTTAATGTTATGAGTTTGCTTTGTCCTGTTTGGTTACAATTTTTGAGGTGCATCCATATGTTGCTGCTGAGAACATGATACTCAAAGTAAAGAGAAGCTTCAATGATTTCAGGATGAGGTGAAGGTCCATCTCAAAGAACTGAAACTTGTTGGAGGTAACTTGTAGGAAGACGTTACTTGCTAAGATTTGTCTTTAAGCCTATAGGTACCAAATATTAAAGCTTCCTAGTTATTAATTGCTCAATTCAGTCTTTTATCAATCTTCAGTAAGTGAAGCTGTAGTTCTCTGTCCCAAAAGGTAAACTAGTCGGGACAGTGGCTCAGTTCAGTTTATAATGATCTCTCTTGTCTGCTCTCTCTCAGAATCTGACCTGGTAAATAAATAATAGTATTGTTGAGCGAGTCTCTTGAATCTCCACCTTATTTCTTTAGTCAAGCAAACATGTTAGTAATAATGACTATCAAATCAACATGATTCTCGGTTTAACTTTGAAATTTACTAAGTATTACTAACAAGTTTTTTCAATTTCTAGTAGTAGTAAACTGATTGTGTTATCTTTAACAATTATATATATATATATATATATATATCATCGTCTTTTGCATCACATTTAAGTATCTAGGATTTGCAGGTACAAACCAGTTTACTGTATATGAAAGTAAAACAATATACTAGATAGTGATAGAACACAACATTAATATTACATTCTCTTTAACAAAACGTTTTTGTTTTTGTTTCCAGTTTGGTCTTGATAACCTCCTCGGCGAGCCCAACTCAAGGCAACAACAGGAGAACCGAACTGCCAATCCTGAAGCTGTGACTGAACCTCCGCAAATGGCTGATGACATCCATCACAATCATCCCACTAATGTGCCATGATGAGTCTCATAAGCAAGAAGATGATGACGATGAGGAGCTTGTAGGTAATGCACTTTTCGATGAACTTGTTGTCTCAGCTTTCTATCATCCCTCTTGTTTATGGTACTTGGATGTTTAAAGCTAAAGTTTAACATTAATCAGAACTTTTGTACTTTCGTTTGCAATTTGATTTTCAAGAATATTTTCAGATAATTTGTTTTGGCCCTAAATATAAATTTCATAATGGATACGAACAGGTGTAGCAATTTGTAACAAGTTTATGACAAGTAACTTGTAGCCACACAGAGTCAATTAGCGACGAAATTTTGTATCTATTGAAACTAGATGTTACTCATATTTCTAACGCAATTTGTAAATAAATAGTTACATATACTTGTAATAATTAGTAGCAATTTGTGACAAGAAGTATTCAACCTGTAAACTTTTGACAAATAGCTATGAAGGAGAAATTAGTGACGAGGAAATAGTTACTAATTTAATTTGTCACAAAACTGTAACAAATATTTTGTTGCTACGAAAAACATGTAATAGTTACAAAATTTTTAGTAACTATACAGAACAATTTTACTAGTGACAGGTTACATGAGGATGACATATCTCAATTAAATAAAATTAAACAACTAGAAATTAGAAAAGGTAAAATATAAACTAAATCGCAGAAAGTCTTAAGTATTTTCGTAACACTCACCTTCACGTTTTCACCTAACAAAAGTTGTGACGTTATCTTTTTGTTAGAGATATGCGATGAATAACTATATTGCATCGCCAACTGCTAATTCTAATAGGAATTTGCAATAACTATGTGGTCATAGTCTTATAGACATATCCATCACCAAATAGTATTCATGGAAAATTAAGTTAGATTAGGTGTATGTATATATATGGTGATAGATATAATTAGATAATCTATTGTAAACTAGGTGTACATGAGCAAGTTTCCAGTACCAATACTAAAGAACTATAATGGTGTAGCTGTTTCTTAACAACTTCAATAAATCAGAACTAGCTGGTAATCATAATGAAATTCTTGGAAATGGTTCAATATTTTTTTTTTAGTAACGGCAGACCTATTTGATTTGATATTTTATTTTAACAAAATAACATAATAATATCTAAATTTTGTAACGGAGTTTTTTTCATTTTTTTTCAAATTTAATACAACCAACTTCCTTTTTGTTGTGGGGGTTGTTGGCCTAATTCAATGCTTGTTCTTTCTCTTGTCATTTCTTCTTCACCCTCTTCGTATTTATATCTCTTAGCCACAATCTGCAAACCCAAGATACCAAAAAAAAAAAAAAAAACATTGCAGTAGCGATCATGTTGTCTTCCTTTTCAATTTCCATATCCGCAAAATAAAAATTTTAACGGTAAGTACCTGTCTCTTGTGCCCTATGCATCAATTTGGTTCAATCATTTATTTGCTTTTGATTTCTTCTCTTTTTGGTTTGGCTTTTTTGAGGTGGAGTTTGGTATATAAATATATAATCAGCAATCCATGAACGCACTATACTGGTAATCAATACGAGATATTGGTGCGGTTCAATCAGAAAACTGTACTCTTTTTTTCTTTTCCAGAGATCGGCTTGTTTGATTGAGCCGTGCCAATATCACGTGTTTAAAGAAGACTTGATGTTAGTATAGACTTCATCAAGGTATATACATCTATATTGATTCTCTATGTTGGATAGTTTTATTTATTTATTTATAGATAAGGTTATATCACCAGTGTCTACCGTCAAGGATCACGCTCTTTCTTATGTCACTAAGAAAATATTTTAAGATTTTTAGTTAGTTTTGTTTTCATGTTTATCTGCAGGCTCTAAAGTTTGGATAAACAAGAAGAAAAAAAAAAAAAAGACAAGAAGACAACAAAGCAAATACATTTGCGAGAAGATATTGCTATCATCAACAGATAGAGTGTATTTGTCTGAAGTTTTCAGTTCGTTTATATTCTTATCCTACCATGAATAAAAGGGTGTCGATATAATATTATTCTTCGTTAAACCCGTGGATTAGACATATAACTCGTTCCACTATAGAACTAGTAAAGGCTAGCTAGCTAGAACTTTTTATTTTCTGCTTAAATACTATAACAAAAGCTATATTTTTCTGGTTATTTGTTTTTAGTCAATTTACATCACTATCAGAAATATTTGATTTTGTTATGTTAAAGAGAATTAACTAACTAATCTAGTGAAGAATTATCTATCCAAAGTTTTCTTCCCAACACAAATTTACCAAAGACAACTCATTCTGTGTATACCGGAGACAAATGATAGACCACCTTATTTGTAATATACTAAATCACAATGAACCTTCAAGCAAAATGTTAGAACCTTCAATAAATTTTACGTCCACAAACGTTTACAAATTTTCCTTCCATAATATGTAAGCAAGTGCACTTAACGAATATCGAAATCCAAATTTTAGTTTATAACTGTGCAAACTAATTCAAAGTAAAAATACGTTAAATACTTCACCTCTAACATATTTTATGTATAAGAACCAGAGGTGTATATCTTTTTTTTTTTGGGTATCAACCAGAAGTGTATATTCTTTTAAAGTACTCAAATATAAACGAATGGCAGAGCATATATATATATATAATTCAAATATGTTCAAAACCAACAAAAACCTGCGAAGTGGCCGGCATATCTTTAATTACATCTTGCAGAATACCCACGAGCTTAGGACCAAAACCTTAAATTTGTTTTGGCGGGGACGGATTTAATGAGAGATAGGTCTACTCTTATATCAATACAAATCTACTATATATATATCCATCACATGATATTGTCCCACAAAAAATGGTTATATAACTGATTTGAGGACATTCTCACTTTTGTCAATTTTATCATTCTAATGTGTAACAAACCTATTAGAATATCATAAGAAGATATAATATACCTCAGCTGTCTTCATCTTGGAAGAGTGTCTGAAATTGTTTGACAAAAACTTACATAAAAGTGTTATACTACCTAAAGCCTAAAGGTATAATAACCATAACGAACAAAATAGAAAAGTAGGAAAGTGAAAGTAACCAAAACAGAAAAGAGTGACAAAAGAGAAATAAATGAGGAAGGGAAAACGAAAGCATGTGGAAGGAAATAAATGAATTGGGCACAACAATTAGAGCTCTGTCTCTCGTAGGACAAACCAAATGTAACCCAAAAAGGTATGGTTTCTCTCTTCTTTAATATCTTTCCCCTCTCCATTAAAAACATTTCACTGAACCTCCATTTTTTTCTCCCATCCAAACAGTCAAATTAAAATGAAACGCTCTGACTGGTTGTTCAATCCGGATAGAAAATATGCAAGAATTCTAATAGAATGGACATATATATATATATGTATATAACAATGAATTTAAACGGAAAATGATTAGAGAAGGAGCAATTAAAAAAAAAAAAAAAACATAGGACAAATTGAACTTCAACACTTTTACAAAGTTGGAGAGGACGGACCAATCCTGAAATACGCATAGTTTTGCGAAGGCTTTTGCATGGTTTGTTTCATGATTTTGCCAGTCTATATTATGAGAGACATAACTTAACTTATATTATCGCTTAAATAGGCGATAAGGTATGGCAATGCCTCAAAAGCTACGTTTTACTATATGCCTGAAGACAGATCCACCGAAAACCTGAAGCCCCATGATCTATCCACTTGAGATTTTAAGTGTTAATTAGGTGAATTTCTCCACATACCAAATTCCTATAAGAACATATACACATTATACAAGGCCAAATTTAATATAAATGATGTTGTAAAATCTTTTACATATATAAAACCGTAGACTAATATTTTACTATAATTATATTCAAAGAACAAAATTATCAACAAATTGTGTTCTATATGATCTTATAGAATCGGAACTGGATTGAATACTCTGAATATCATTACAAATGTTAGGTCTTATCTTATGTCTTATTAGATTGTTGAAATCTCTCAAGATCTACTGAAAATAATGAACGAGAATACTCTTCTCTGAAAACTAAAAGCTCTTTATTTTAATTAATAAAAGTTAATTGAATAACACAATAGGCTATTTATAAGAAAATCATAAAAATCCTAAAAACTTCTAGAACATTCTTAAAACCTCTAAAAGATAAATTCTATAATTAATAATAATATTAAAATACAAATAAACAGAAATAATCCTAATTATCATATTTGCCGGCCAAGAAAAGATTCATCCTTAAATCTTGTATCTGCGATGTGTTATAATATTTTATACTTTTTAATTTACATATATAGCTCACATTCTTCAAACTGTTTCTACTATGATGCAGAGATATAGTTTATGGTCATGCCCACTTACACAAGTTGAGCATAATTCACCGAAACTTGAAGCCACAAAATGTGCTAATAATAGCCAAAGGGAGACTTTGATTGCAAAGATTTCTGATATGGGGATTAGCAAGCGTCTCAATGAGCATAACCCATTCTTTGTTGAGCACCTTGCCACATGTAAGTTTCTCATTGTTGTGTTCGGTAGATCACCATATTGATTTATAGAAAAGTGTAATGGCCTAGGTTGGTAATGAAAATGCAAGCTAAATTCATTGCATGTAAGTATGTGATGGAATGTATTATGGTTGAATCAATGATTATGCTCATGAACAACTTTTACACAATTTATTTCTAAATGAATGCATAAACTTTTCAGGTCATGGCAGTCCGGGATTGCAAGCACCAGAGCAGCTTCGCAAGGAAAAAAAAATGAATCAATTGACATGTTTAGCTTTGGCTGTGTCCTATTATATACAGCCCTACAGCAATAGAAGTGCTTAACCATCCAATGTTTTGGAACTCTGTTATAAGAATTTCTTTTCTTCGAGATGCTAGATATCTAGTTGAGCAGGCTGATTCTATAATCTTGATTGTTTGATATATATTGAGTATAATTTACATCAAAATTCTATATAAATACAAATTATAGGTGTGACTTCTTATATATAGCCGCAAATTGGTTATTTTTTGGTTATTGAAATGTTGAATATAGTTATTATTTACAATAAAATCTTTTTCATCTTGGTATGAAAAACAACATTTTATTTTCCAAAAGAGTGGATGAAGACAACAAATTACATGTTGTTAAAAATTTCTAAGATATATACATTATGGTTTACATATTTAGTATCTAGCTAATATCACTCTTTTTCTACAGAGAAATTTTCTCAAATGATTTTCTAACATCATAAAACTGAAACAATATTACATATGATTGAGTATTTTCCAACTAATTTCACCGATAAGATTTTGTAACATCTTACATATATTTAAAAAAATAAAAAGTAAAATAACAAAAAAAAATTTGCAAAACATATATATAATATAAGCAAAAAATAAGTAATATACTTTTATATATGTGTTTTTATAACAAATAAAATAGACTCTCAAATGCCATTATATCTCTTTTTATTTTCGCATTAGAATTTTGTTAGTTTATTAAAAATATATATTTATATAAAATTTTAATACAAGTTCCCAAGTTTCATGTGATATGCCTTATTTGAATCATTTGAACCTCTTACAAACATAAAACTATGAAATATCTACAAATTTTATTAAATTTTATGTCCACAATCTTTTAGAAATTTTACTTCAAGCAATATAAATAGTCAATCAAAATTTGCCATGTAATATTAAATATAAAAATAAATAAATAAATAAAAAACTTATGAAGGAAACAAAATATGTAGACTTTTTATTAGTGAGTTTAAATATTGGTTTGAATAAGAGTTTGAGTTTAGTTTTTACAGTTAAACAAATAAATGTATATATATATATTCGGTTTGAGGTTTTAAAAAGTGATTAGAGTTTAGATTTTACAATCAAACAAAATTATATGTTCGTTTGGGTTTGCAAAAGAAAATTATGATTTAGATTTTACAATTGAAAGAAATTATATGTTGGTTTGGGTTTACAAAAAATGGTTAGGGTTTAGATTTTATAATTAAAAGAAAGTATATGTTAGTTTGAGTTTACAAAAGAGTCGTTAGGGTTTGATTTTACAATTAAAAAAAAATATATATATATATATATATATGTCGGTTTGAATTTACAAAAGAATGGTTAGAGTTTAGATTTTATAATTAATTATATTTTGGTTTGGGTTTATAAAAAAATGATTAGAGTTTAGATTTTATAATTAAAAAGTATAAATAATGTTAGGGTTATGGATTTAAAATTTCATATTAATGTTTTTATTTATTTATTAAACTACAGTATGTTGATTTAATTCAGGTTTTTAATAATTTTGATGGAATTAATTATTTTATTTTATTTATACAAATTATATGGTAAATTTTGATCGACTAATAAAAAGGGATGAATGAGAGAGTGAACCCAAGCATTGTCTTGTGAGTTTATTCCTAAAAGACAATTCTAAAAGACCAGTTTGATCGACTAATAAAAAGGGTTTGGTTATGAGCAAATCCTAAAAGACCAGTTTCGTTCCTGCGGGGATTCGAAACCGAGTTCCAAATTCCAACTATCAAGTATGAACAAACTCGCCATGTGAGTTCGGTTAACCGAAATCGAATCGATCTGGTTCATTCAGTTCTTAGAAATTATTGCTGAAAATAACCTAATAAACCATCGCTTCGGTTCAAATTTTGGTTAATGAACTGTTACCAAAATTTTTGGGGGTTTTCTCTTGTAAAAATCTGGTTGACGCTAGGTCAAATTGGGTAAATTCAGCTCGATTTATATACTTTGGGTTTAATTCGATTTAGTTTTGGTATATTTTAGTTTACTTCAGGTGTATTTTTAGTTCTAATAAAAAGAGGAAACCAATCGGTTCAACGAATTGTAATCTGAACATGATTCAAAATGAAGTCGAATTTAATACATTGCTAAACCAATCTTGAACCAAAAACACAAAAATCTGGTTCAAACCAACCGGTTCCGGACAAAACAAGAAGCTCTTCTAGCTATTATTACATCATCCACACGTAACTTTGCTTGTCCATCCTCTCAAGATGAATATAATGTAGCCTTTAAACATCGTCGTCTTTAGTATTTAATCACAACTTGAATCTGGTTAATTCGAATTATTCTGTAAATAATCACAAATTAAGGGAGGCTAAGGCTAATATATATGTTTTCTATTAAGAAAAAAAAAATCCACATAGGCTTATATGTCGTCGAACACTCGAACTTAGTTAGTCGGGGGAAATGAAAACATTGTTAGATACAATCATACAATGCATTTAATTTGGAGGGTTGTGGATCTGTCTTGGCTGGTGATAACATTAAATACGCTATAGCACTCGTGTCCTAGCACTAGCAATCACCAAAAATATAGAGAGCACTAAGTTAATCACAAAAGAAAGAAGAAAAGACAGAGAGATCATCATACTCATCACTCACTATGGCTTTGGAGGGGGAGATCATATCAGCCATTTCTGAACTAATATCTATGGAGGACCCTTGGGAAGTGAACAATGGGGATGCTAATATTGAAATCATTGCACGCATTATTCAGATAAGCTATGTTATTAGTGCATTCTGTGAATGTGCTATGTTTGTAACGCAGCAGGAGTCGGAGCTCATGTCACTCATTACTCAAACCATCTCTATCTACAACTCTATGGATTTGGA
The DNA here is from genome assembly GCA_023657505.1 of Camelina hispida. NCBI lineage: Eukaryota > Viridiplantae > Streptophyta > Magnoliopsida > Brassicales > Brassicaceae > Camelina > Camelina hispida. The sequence goes on along the minus strand of CP094632.1, from coordinate 44,167,138 downwards.
TTCTCAGCCGCAGCCGCTAAGGAAGCTCATATCATTCATCACTAAGAAAGCAGATCTCGACAACTGCATAGATCCCTTGTTGGAGCAGGATTTGGAGGTCTTGCCACTCTTTGGTGAAACATTAAGTCTTGAGCCAGAGCCAGGGCTCATATCACTCATCCGTAAAATAGTCTCCCTCGTCATGACTATGGATCCAAAATGGAAGAAGCTTATGTCCTTATGCCCTCAAGTAGCAGTAAGGTTGGAAAAAGGAAAACTACACGTTGATGAAGAGTTCTCGTGGGGAACCAATTACAAACTGTGTTGTTTCCCTTTATTCTGGTTGAAGTTCAGGTCAACAGGAGAAGAAGCTACCTATTTTTTCTGCCGTGGTTGCAATGGCAAGAACCATAGTGAACATAACAAGGCACCTGTTGAGATCAAGCACCCTCTTCATCCAAGACATTCTCTTCAGCTTGCTTTGTTGCAAAAGTCTCATGAAACGAGGCAATGTTATTGTTGTGATGAAGGTCTCCGAGAGCTATTTTATTATTGCTCACCTTGCAACTATGGTATGAATATAGCTTGTGTGGAGAAGCCACCAGTCTTTTCTCTAGACCATTCGAAGTGGCATAAGCATACTCTTGCTCTGTTTCCAAGACAGAGTCCCTTTGCTTGCAGCCTTTGTTCCTTGACACATACAAGCTGTCCTTTCTATATATGTCCCCCTTGTGACTTTGTGGCCCATCAAAGGTGTATCAGCTTACCACGTCTCATAAGGATATCTCGCCATCCCCATCGTATCTCTTTTACTCAATCTTTTGGTCAAGGAGATTGGTCTTGTTGTGTTTGTCGTAGAAAGATCGACAATGATTACGGTGGTTACTCTTGTATCAAGGAAGGTTGTTCATATGTGGCTCATTCGAAATGTGCTACACAGAAGAATGTGTGGGATGGTAAAGAACTTGAGGGAATACCAGAAGAAGATGAACAAGTTGAACCGCCGTTTGTGATAATAAGTGATGGAGTCATAGAGCATTTTAGTCATCAACGACCTATTCAACGTCATCATTTAAGACTTGATGAGAACAAGGGTAGAGATTACGACGTGAATAAGGTGTGTCAAGCATGCATCATGCCAATCTATTCTGGTAAGTTCTATTCATGTATGCAATGCGATTATATTCTCCACGAAGAATGTGCAAATCTTCCTCGCAAAATGCATCACCCGATACATCCACATATGCTCACTCTAAAAGGAGGATCTCGAGGTCTTGTGGAACATAGTGTGGATACATGTTCAGCTTGTTCTTGGAAATGCAAAGCTGGTTTCTTCTATGAGTGTGAAGAACGGGATAAAGATAACTATCTTTTTAGGTTACATGTGCAGTGCGCCACGATTTCTGAGCCATTAGTCCATAAAAGTCATAATCATCCTTTGTTCCTAACATCCAAACCAGGAGAGCAAAGAAGATGTTCGGTTTGCAAAGCGTTGGAACAGTATTCAACAAAAGAAACATTCAACTGCATTGAGTGTGACTACTTTGCTTTGTGTTTCGGATGTGCAACGTTACCTCAAGAGGTGAGGTATGAGCATGATAAACATATGCTAACACTTTCTTATGGGGAAGAGACAAGTACAATGACGTATTGGTGTGAAATTTGCGAGCAGAAACTAGATTCAAAGAAGCGGTTTTATATGTGCAGTGAGTACTGTTGCGTCACCTTACACATTGAGTGTCTGCTTGGGCAGGACTTATACGTGAAGCCTGGTTCATCTTGGACAAGCTTCTCCTTCAATGGACAGAAGATATATGTTCGGTCCAACGATCATCATATGACTCGACCATCTTGCTCTTATTGCAAGAAGCGTTGTCCACACAAAATAGTTTTGGAGTCGTCTGGTTCAGTATTTTGCTCCACTTCTTGTGTTGGTTATTTTTTGTCTAAAAAGGTGAACACAGCTGGTCATCGTGAGTATCTACAGCGGATGGGCTACGGGGATTATGAGTTCTCAGCAATGACGTAGAGATTTGTGGAATCTTGTTCGAAAGTTCGCACAGTCGAAGGCGTTTTCTGATCTGTTTAACGTTGTTGTGTTACTATCGGGTTCAGTCGGATCAATCCTTTTTTTTTTTTTAGAAAAACTCAAAGACTACTATGCTTCAAAAACAACTTTAAAAGACTACTATGCTTCAAAAAAGATTATATAAAGCACGAAGCTAAAGTACTCATGTGTCGTTGTTGCTAAAAGATAAGAAACAACTTTAAAAGACTTAAAAAAAAAAAAAAAGAGTAATAGGACCTGCAACGAGAAAAATCCACAAACCTGATTGGTAAGTACACCACAATCACAAAACGAAAAGCTCAACACTTTTATTTCTGTTAATGAAGTATCTCTGTATTGATAATGAATCTGAACTGATCACCGGACTTGAGATGGAGAGCATAACAAACCAGATGCGTCTGCACCAATCACTGCTAGATCACAGACTGTGCATATGTTTCCTTCTTGGCTTGGCACAAACCGGGCCGTGCAGTAAGGACACGATTTGTCTTTCTGTCCTTTGTAGATCGGGACATATGTTGACCCGCATATCACAAACGGGTTTCTGAAGTCGTAGTTAAGCTTGGTTGCGTCGGTCATGTTACGTTCAGCGGCTTGCAAAACTTGTCTTGCCATCTTGGCCTGGTTCTCCACTGGGTTTGATTCCAACAGCCTTCTTGCGAAATTAGAAGCAGTGGCGAGGTTCTTTGCCTTGTAGCAGACGCCCATTGCACTTTGCAGCGCGAGCCGTAAGTGAGGTGTTTGGAGGTTGCAGTGAGTGAAGTAAGCAGCGAGCTCTTGCTGCCTCACCGGATCATCTCTCATCTCTCTCCTCTTGAGCTCCATTTGAAGACCAAGGACATATTCTTTAACAATAACGATTAGATCCTTAACCTCATCGACTTCTCTTCTTGTCTCGACTACCACTAGAGGGATGGTGTGGAGTATAGAAAGGAAGAGACGGAGAGCCTCAGTGAATTTCCCATTTGTTGTGGCTTTGTAGCCAGATTTGAGCTTCTCGTCTAGCTGAGAGAAATCATAAACAAGAGCTGGTTTGCCACGAACGTTGGGACTGGAAGACTCGCTCAATCCTCGCTCAATGGCAAGTGGAACAACAGGAGATGAAGAAAAGGCACGCAGATAGCTATGGCTGCCATTGAACAGATCAAGAAACATCGATTTCAAAGGTGTAAAGTTCTTTATACCAAGCTGTCTGTGGAGCAGACGCATTGCAGTGTCGAAGCTTCCAGCTGCAGCTTGCTCAGCAGCAAGAGAAGATTTCTGGCTCCAGATCTGACTTACGGGCGTACCTTGGGGAGGTGTCACAAAAACCGAAGAACGTGCATTAGCAGAGGCTTTAGGAGTGTCTAGCTCTGGTGGGAGATCCAAGTCTTCAAGTCCCCATCCACCTTCCTCGTCGTTATCTTCTTCACCTCCTTCTGCAGCCGCCAAAATGTCTTCAATGTCTCTGTTTTCCATTCCATCAACATTTATGTCAAGTTCCTCGCCCCAATCGCCATCAACATCTTCTTCATCAACAGTACCTCCTCTGTCTGCACTCTCAAGTCCTCCTTCAAATATTCCTTTCATCACTCTCAGAAGAGGCCAATCACCACCACACATGACCGGTGTCGGTGGCATAAGAAGCGATGGAGTTTTCCCTTCAGGCAGTGAGGGCACGTTGTCTCCTAGCTCGGTTGCCAGTCGCTCAGCAATATCATTTAAGCCATGAACCGAAGCCGTGATATAAGCTAGAGGCAAATGACCAGCATTCTCCAGAATTTTAACACGCTCTTTAACATCTCCAAGGTAGAGAGCATTGTGAAACTGACCCATGACGTTGTTCTTCACTTCTGCAATCTTCATCAACTTTGAAAGCTTGTCCAAATTACCAGTAATGAGATAAAGAAACGATAACCTCTCAAAGTTCTTTGTCTGCTGGTATGCAAACTCAACGATTCCAGAATTACCTTGGCGAAGAGCCTCCACCCCAAGTTTATACCAGTGGTCTTTCTCGTTAATCTGTGTAGCGGACGCAACAGCTACACTGATGTTGCCACTTTCCAGAGCCAGGTTGAATCGGATCCTCTCATCTTCAACAAAATAGAGGGCAACCTCAGGGAATCCTTTCTGCTGCAGGTAAGCAATCATAGCCTGTCCACATAGCTGGGAGCTCTTTATCATGCTCATTACATGATCATATCTCTTTCTCAGAAGTGAAAGCTTGAAAATGTACTCGGTTGCATTAATGGTGATAGCATTGTTTTTCCCATCCCGATCCAAGCAAAAGATTGTATTACCAGACACCTTGGTGATATAGATTGGGACATCCAGGGTTCGGATGATTCCACTATCTCCATTCGGAAGACAGTACTTGATATGATTCAACGTCGTGTAAATGAAGACACCATTATCGTCCCAAGCTCCACTTTTCACACGTATCGTCTCATGAAGCGTGCACTGGAGAACAAGTTTTTTGCTCGCGATAATTATAGTATGTTTGCTGAGCAAAGCAACACTCTCCATATCACTAGACCAAACAACGTACCTAACAAATGGTGTCTGAAGTTCACCAAGAACAAGCCTTAGCTGGAGGTCAAATATAACTACTTTATCCTCAGATCGACAGAGTAAATTTCCAGTTCCGGCATAAAAGATAGCATCTGTGGGGATAGGAAGATCACTCTTTTTAACCACCTCATTCTTTAGATTCTTGACTAGCACCTGGCTGGTGCTTTTCTCGAGAACAGCAAACCGGTTACGGGCAATGAATACTGCAGAGCCACCTGTCCCTCTCTTTGCATCTTGCACAACGTCACTCCTGCCAACACTATCTTTCGGTATGATGTACAACTCATAAGAACCACCATCGAGATCTGAGCAGATCAAAACTGCATTTTCAGTCGGACTGTATGATAGAGTCCTCGGACTTTGATTCAAGCTTGGAGTACCAGGACGCCGTATAGGGATAACTTGGGAATCTCTTTGAGTAGAATATTCGTAGTACCGCAAGAATCTATCCTTGGCATAGAACAAAGAATCACCACTCAAAGCAAATGCAGGACGTTCTCTCTCAAGTTTGAAGACGATCATGCCACTATCATGTCCAGCTGCTAGTAAATTCATCTCAGGGTGAACTGCAAGAATCCAGAATCTATCATGTTCACGACGGAAAGTTTGAAGTCCAGTTCGCTTGGTAGCATCCCAGACACGGATGCTCTTATCTTCAGAGTTTGATACAATTATGTCCTGTTTTGCATGGAACATAACAGATGAAACGTTATTCATATGGCCTCGCAATGTATCCACCTCCCAAGCTTTAGTTTCTGCAATGAAATTAATTTTAAAAATTGCATATAAGTATAAAATTAATGATTGATGGCATATAAATATTGAAAGCACAAAGTATAACATCAAATAATTACCATTCATACGCCACAGCTTTACTTGGCGGTCATCTGCACCGGAGACAATAAGAGGCAGGGAGGGATGAAAAGCAGCCCAGTTTACACCTCTGTCATGACCTTCAAGGACGTACTTGACAATGGCATCAACTCCACCAAAAAGATCACTATTCATCTGAGTCAACCTCATGATGTCATCAGCAGGAGACACAGTCTTCTTCCTAAGAGCACCAATATCCCAAACACGAACAGTCTGATCTAAGGAAGCTGATACAACGAGGTCTTCTTTAGGGTGGAAAGAGGCACACATAACATAATGGTTGTGACCAGTCAAGACTGAAACACAAGTCCGTGATTGCCAGTTCCATATACGGATAGTCTGATCGTCACTAGCACTCACAATCCATGGGTACTCATGATGGAACTGAACCGTTCGGATATAATCAAGATGCCCAAGAAGAGTGAAAAGGCACCTGTGTGTTTTGTAGTTCCACACTTTAATCTTGTAATCATCCCCTGCAAGATTAAGATACTAGATAAGTATTAAGATCATACTCATACAATATATACATATGCTTTTTGAATCTAAAACACACTACAAGGCTCCCCTTAACGCAAGATCCATAAATCCAACAAAATCGAGGTTGGGACAAATCAATCATACGATTCACTACAGCGAGCTAAATCTAAAGGTAATGAGGAGAGCAAAAAAAAAAAGCAATATACCTCCGGAGACGAAGAGAGACTGAGAATTGTGGAAGTGAACACCACGAACAGGTCCTTCGTGCTCGTCAAATCTATCGATCAAAGTACCCATACGATAATCCCAGAGCTGGATCACGCCACTGTGCAAACTCGCGAGGATCCATGGTCTTTTAGGGTGAAAGCTCAAACCCTTAACTCTGTTACTCTTCGTCTCGAACTTTGTCAACATATTAATCTCCCGATAATGCACTCTACATACAACAAACCAGATCACACACACAAAAAAACAAAAACGAAATCACGAACAATTCATATGAGATTTTGCAGAAATAGATCTAAAATTGCAGCAATTGAGTGAGAAATTAAAAATCGTAAAGAGAGAAACAATGGTGATTACCACAGATTCAGATGAGTTCGGAAACGAGACGAAGAAGAAGAGGAGGAGGAGGAAGAAGAAGAAGGTATAATAGATCTGAGTGAGTCGCTCTATGCCTAAGAGAGGAGGAGAGGCGAGATCTCGAATTCTCTCTCTCTTGCGTTAAATTGGGGATAAAAACTTATATATTGAGAGATGAATTCCATAAATATACCCTTTTTACGAAAAGGATTGATGTTATTGGTCTAATGATGCAATTTTTTGTTTTTTGTTTCTTTTTTTTTTAATTTAATTTAATATCGAAGTCCAAAGAATAAATTTTGTCTTATAAATCTTTGGAAAATATCGAAGTAAATTTCGTATATATTATCGTTATTTTTTTGCTCAAATTTTAGAAACCTTTGACTAGATTAAAATTAAGATGTAATTCCACTGGAACAGTAAAAAAAAAATTAGACACGAAAGTTTTGATTATTGTCTAATGATGTTTTTAAAAAAGTCTATACTAAATAAAACTAGAAGCTATAAGTTTTTTAAATTGTAAGAATAGGATTTTGAACAACCAATCAATATTCGACATATCATTGATTTATATTTTTTTTCTTGTTCACTAATTAACATTTTAAAATTTTAAATATTTTCTGTAATAAGATATTAATAAAGAAAAATATATAGAAAAAATAAATGTAAATTTTCTTTTGTCAACCATGGAATATATAAAACTTATATTCTTATTTTACAACAAAAAAATATTAACATAAAATATTTGACTTACCTTGTATCTTTTTCCACTATAAGAGCAATCTGTCGGGGTTGGTGATTTTAGCGATGGGAGGAATCTTGATGGATTGATAGAAGAGACTGGTGAAAAAATCGTGTATTACCTATGATCAAAGAGATGATGAATGGTACAACAGGAATGATGATGGTTGTAATGGGTGGGTTTCCTGTAGGTGGTGCTCATGTTCTAGGTGTGTTGAGCTTGATGCTAATGCCATTGATGAATCAATGTATAGCTATTTATATTATTATAAAGTTTATAACAATTTTTTAAAAATTAATACAAATATTAATAACCTAGTAAAAATAAAAGGATGAGTTCTACTAATATTATTGGTCGAATGTTACAATTTTGATTTTTTTTTTTACTTCATATATAAGGTGAGTATTTTTCTAAAAATTTTATATTGTTGAACATAAGTGAAAAAAAAAAAAAAACAAAAGTTATGCATCATATGAAAAACCACCAAGAAAATAGAGTAATAAACCTTTAAAAAAGACGTCTATATTTGTCACCATAGAGATGGAGATTAAGATCGGATTAGGCAGAAGAACAATGGCTTGACATCTCTTGGAGCAAGATAGTAAATCTCCAATAGTTTTACTTCAACAACAGTTTTGGTGTTGCTATAATCATAAAGTAGGAGTGAAGACTCTACGTAAAATAGAGGGTTACCTAAAGCAAAGAGTAAGACTGCATCAAAGAGAGTTGTTTAGGGACTGACTGACTACATGACAAAGGCAATACCAGAAGAATTCCACAGTGTTGAAGAGATTGAGACAGAAAGTATCATTTTGTTGAAAACGAACCTCCCTTAGTTCCAACTACTATAATTGCTAGTCACTCTTGTTCACAGAACAATCTTTACAAAAGAAAAGAAAAGCAAAGAAAACAAAACAAAAGAAAAAAGATATCCAGGAAACATAAGATGTATTGTAATATGGACTAATCAATAGTCTCATCCTTTCCTTTCCCCCTATAGTACTAGACCTTGGTTGATTATGCTCAAACCTTGGAACGTAATAAGAGCACACAAGTGGGCAGCTATAAGGAGATTCTTCAACACTCACAGCTTCTCCGAGATCCACTTCTTTGAAGTATCCATCCTCCCCAATGACGCAAGCAGATTTATAGTGACCGGTCTTGGTCGGTTCAAATCTATCTATATCACAAATTACTGCAACTTTCTTATCCTCGTCAACAAAGAAACTCCTAGGCTCAACCAAAAACTTAAGACCACTGATGATTGTCTCCGTATCAACGGCTAAGAATTTGTTCCATGACACTGCATTGGGCTCGATCTTGGTTGTAATCCATATCTCCAACTTATATGTAGCTAAGTGCTGAAACAACACTGCAAGCTGCTCTTCTCTAACTGCAGATAGAACCATGTCATCGTATCTAACATTACAGTGAAACGGAAGATGCAGAGCCGGTCCAAATCTCTCTCTTGTGAAATCAAAACAGAGTAAAACACATTCTTTATCTACTTCTTCAACTTTGGTTCTTTCTTGAGCAAAAAAGTAAGTGTTCCCTTTCAATGACACGCCTCGTTTGTATAACACTACAGTAGATGAGATGGTGAGAGCCCTCCATGAGTTAGACTTAAAATCGTATATTTCGTACTCTAAATTGTAGCCAAACTCAAAGAAAAGCCTCAAAATCTTAAGGTTGTTGTTCTTGTCGTATCCGATACCAAACATATCTGATCTTCCGTAAGTGGACCTAGGTTTGATCCAACGTGTTTGACAAGAGTACGGGTTCCAAACCACGAGGCTAGTAGTGTTGCTCTCCTTCTCCTTGGTGAGGCATAACAATAAGCCATCACAATAGAAGACGTTAAATATCTTGACTTGATTAAGTTCACCAATTCGCTTTATACATGGATCAACCAAGTCGTCTTTGTGGTTATGGACTCCGTAGAGATCAACACTCATCAAACAGACCTTGAAATCATTAAGCATGATCACCATCAAATCCTTGGCTGCTTTAGCACATTGCTTGTTTGTAAAGCTAGGATCTTTCGATAAACTGTTCCATTGTTTGCAAGTAGATCTCACAGCTCTAAGAGATGGTATAGGAACCCGAGAGAGAATCTCCTTTACCAAACCCTTCGAAAGATCAGACATCATCGACATTGTTACAAGTTTCCAACGTCCAAGGGCTGTATAATAGAAACTAGGGTTTTATAACTTTCACGCTTATCCACTCAACTAATGTAGTTTAGGTTACGAGTTTTTATTTTGGATTTTAACTTCACGTTGATAACATGTTGTTTCCATCTCTCCCTAGGATTTTATAGATATAAGAAAAAATAGAAAAGGAAAGACTTTTGATAAAAAAAAATGGAAAGTTTCCTATACTCTGTTTTTATTTCCATTAAAAACAGAGTAAAGCACATCACAAGGATCTTTACAAGAGAAAAACGGAGTTAGGTTAGTATTCACCTAACTGTGAAGATTTGCTTTTCAATCCGAGCAATCCTTTTTGACATGAGAACTTTGATGACATTACACCTTGACTATTACTTGAGACCGATGTAGTGAGTTCTGTAGTTAAACGCACTGAATCAAGGAAGGACGAGGCTTTAAAGGTCTCCCCTTTTACTCCACCATCTTTAGGGGTTATTACATCAACAGCAGCACTAGCAGCAGAAGAGAACGAGTTGGAAAAAGCAGACACAGTTTGCAAGGAAACTTTAAAATTACGCCATTGTTGCAACTCGAGAGACCTTCTTCAATGAAGTAGAAGAGAGTTCATGGCAATGCAAAGCGAGTACCACAGCGTTGAAGCGATTCTGACCGATCAATCTGATTCAATTCGTGCCCACTATCGATCAGCGAAGAACAACATCTCCGTTTACACTTCATTCACTTGCCGTAACTCTCAGAATCGCACAGATCCAAATTTGGGGAGGAGAGACCAATGTTTTTAGGGTTTAATAAACCCGGTCTAGTTCTGGACCGGTTTAAGGACAAATCAAAAACTGATTTAATTGGTTTATTTCAAACTGACCCATGACAAAATATTTACCCTATTACTTTTGGTACATTTAACTTTTACAAAAAAAAAAAATGCTAACAAAATAAATAAATAATAAGAATATTAAAATGCGAGCCACATAATCAACAACGCACTCTAGGGTTTCTATAGTATCGATTGCGTCGTGAGTTGGTGTCCCTGTTATTAGCAATCTAGGGTGCCTCCGCCATGAAAACAGAGCAGCAAAACGTCTCGGAGGAGGATCTTGTTGGCGTCACCGGACGCAATACGCGAGCCAAGACCTCAAGCAATGGTGGAGGAGAACCGATCCCACTTGACCTAATTGTCGAGATATTTTCGAGACTGCCGGCGAAATCAATATCAAGATGTCGCTGCGTATCAAAGCTCTGGGCTACCATTCCTCGCCTCCCCTACTTCACGGAGTTGTTCTTGACCAGATCTTTGGCTCTCCCGAAGCTACTGTTCGCTTGCCGAAAAGACAACGACGTGTTCTTCTTCTCCTCACCTCAGCCTCATCATCAGATTCTTGCAGATGATAATAACTCCTCTGTTTTAGCCGCTAATTATCTTATGAAAATTCCGTATCATTTGTACTATTTGAGACGTAGTTCGGTCAGAGGATTGATGTTAATGGGAGATAAGCGGGTTTCAGAGGGAAAGGAGCGTAAGGTCTCGGTGATATGTAACCCCAGCACGGGACAATCTGTGACCTTACCAAAACCCAAGACGAGGAAGAGGCATGGATTGAGGAGCTATCTTGGGTATGAGCCTATCGAGAAACTATACAAGGTGTTGTCCATGGCCTGGGGAATACGAAGCTCGGTCTCTGTGGACCATCAAGTTCTGACATTAGGAACTGGTGGAAAACCTTCATGGAGAAGGGTCGAATGTTGCATACCCCATTCTGTTAGCCAGAGTCATGTTGACCATGTATGCATCGATGGTGTTCTGTATTATCAAGCGCTCCATACGTCTTCAAGGGATTACATAATTGTTCTCTTTGACTTTAAGTCGGAGAAGTTCAGATTTGTTGAAAACCCCAGAAACCCTCTCAATGTATCATATTCTTGTTCACCTCTGATAAACTACAATGGTAAATTAGGTTCACTTATGACTTATGTATTGTATGAGGGTATCCATGAAAGGAGTACACAGTTTAGGTTGTGGGTTCTAGAAGATGCGGAAAAGCATGAGTGGTCGGAGCATACATATGTATTGCCTACTTCGTGGATGAATACTATTAGAGGGCCAAGTTTACGCGTTGTTGGAGTGACTCAGACAAACGAAATTGTGTTTTCAAATTTCTGTAAATCCACGTCTTTTTACATTTTGTACTTCAATACCGAGCGAAACGCAATCAGAAGAAGAGTAGAAATACAAGGATTGGAAGCGTTTGAGAGGCATTTCGTTTATGCCTATCTAGACCATGTAGAGGATGTTAATGTGAAGCTTTTGGAAGGGTTTTAATCATGGTTTTTTATAACTTTTGAGATTTTTGTAACAAGGCTAGTTTGGCCCTTACTCTTCACTCTCATCAATTTTTCAGTTTTGTGTTAATATATCCATTACGTTACTCCTTACGGTTAAAAAATAAAATATTGTGTCCCTTTTGAATTTTTCCAAAATTGATTTCATCTCCAAATATGCCATTAGCTTCTTTGACGCTTAAAGCTATTTCAAATTACCACAACTCCGAGGCACAAGCTGCTTCTTCATCATCACATACCAGTTTAAAAATACTTGATCTCGGTGATTGTCAAAACAGTCGGAATCAGAAGGATTTCACTCCAAGCAATCTCTTGGACATGAGAGTTTTGATTACATTACACTTTGAAACAACCCTCTTATGCAGGCTGTATACAAGTCTGGCAGGTGGCGTCGCTTTTTTCTTTTACAGTTTCTTCTATCAAATTTCACTGGAAAATATTATAAAAAGTTGTTTATCACAACTTGGTTCTCACATATTATACCCTTTTCTACAATCCTAGAAAATGTTTTCGAGCTAGGGTCACATATCTTTTTCATAATTGTAGTTTCTGTAATACTTTTTCTCTTAGAAAGTGAGTAGATATTATGGCCTGGACCAACAACTTAGAATAGGAGAACCCTACTTGGAACCCACAGCTGAAAAGCAAGAGATTTGTTCTCGACAATCGATAGAACTTTACGGCCAATCTGGAGTGGAGGAAGTGTAAGACCGTGATGATACCTCCTGTTCTGTTCCTACTTCCTTCCACATTTCATATAGACGCAATCTTGGCATCTTTGTAGGAGAGCTATAAAGATTTCTTGTTAGAAGAACCACTCACCTCGAATAACATTATATATAACCGCTTATTTAGAAAGTGTCAGCATGCATATATATATTTTGCTAACAATTTGTCTATTTAACATTCATATCTTTTCAATTTTTTATTTTCCTAATTACCAATCTGTGTCTTCTTCTTTTTTTTTTTTTTTTTTTTTTTTATTAAAGGAAGAAGTAACTTTAAAAGAAGCCCGTGTAACGCACTCTAGGGTTTTCACTTGTGAAGATTGCATCGTCATCTGGTATCCCTGTGGAGCGGGGATTTGACTGTTATTAGCAATCTAGGGTTTTTAACTAGAGTGCCCATGAAAACAGAGCAGCAAAACGTGTCGGAGGAGGATCTTGTCGCCGTCACCGGACGCAGTACGCGAGCCAAGACCTCAAGCAATGGTGGAGAACCGTTACCAGTTGACCTAATTGTCGAGATATGTTCAAGACTGCCGGCGAAATCCATGTCAAGATGTCGCTGCGTATCGAAGCTCTGGGCTTCCAGTCTTTGCCTCCCTTACTTCACGGAGTTGTTCTTGACCAAATCTTTGGCTCGCCCGAAGCTATTGTTCGCTTGCCGAAAAGACAGCCACGTGTTCTTCTTCTCCTCACCTCAGCCTCAGATTCTTGCAGATGATAACAACTCCTCTGTTTTAGCCGCTAATTATCTTATGAAAATTCCGTATTATTATATAAATTCATTTGAAAGCTGTAGTTCTGTCAGAGGATTGATGTTTCTTGGAGATGTGCGGATCTCAGAGGGAAAGGAGCGTAATGTCTCGGTGATATGTAACCCCAGCACGGGACAATCTTTGACCTTACCGGAACCGAAGACGAGCAAGAGGATTGGAACGAGGAGCTATTTAGGGTATGAGCCTATAGACAAACAGTACAAGGTATTGTCCATGACCTGGGAGTATAATTATGGACACACAGCAGCCTGTGAGGAGCATCAAGTTCTGACATTAGGAACTCGAGAACACTCATGGAGAATGATCAAATGTTGCACACCCTATCTTCTTTATCATGAATATAACCATGTATGCATCGATGGTGTTCTGTATTATCAAGCCTTCAGTACGTTTACAAGTCAATGCATGGTCGTTCTCTTTGATTTGAAATCAGAGAAGTTCAGATTTGTTAAAGACACAGGTTATTCACATCTGATTAACTACAATGGTAAATTAGGTTCACTTTGGTCTCATGAATGGAATTATCGTATCAATGGAAGTTGTACAAGTATTAAGCTGCGGGTTCTACAAGATGTTGAAAAGCATGAGTGGTCGGAGCATATATATCAATTGCCTGCTTTTTGGTCGAATACTGTTGGGTCATCCACAAGTTTACGTGTTGTTGGAGTGACTCGTACAAACGAAATTGTGTTTTCATTTTCCTATATAGAGAAGCCTTTCTACGTTTTCTACTACAATACCGAGAGGAACACAATCAGAAGAATCAAAATAAAAGGATTGGAGTGTTCTTCCGTCCTTTACACCTTTCTAGACCATGTAGAGGATGTGAGTGTGAAGCTTATTGAAGGGTCTTCATCATCATGACTTTTATTACTTTTGAGATTTTTTTTTGTAACAAAGCTAGTTTACTCTCATCAATTTTTCAGTTTTCTGTTTTCGGTTCCCCTTACTCTTTATGGTTAAAAATAAAATATGGTCTCCCTTTGAAATTTTCCAAGGTAGATTAATCATCTCCAACTATGCCGTTGGCTTGTTTCTTTGGATGCTTAAAACTATTCACACTACCACATTCCAAAACCTCTTTATTCAACAAATACCACAATTGTACATAGTGTTCTGTTTTTTCTTTTTTTTTTTTTGTTGCTACCATTACAAGATTGAAGAAGATTATTATATAAGGTCGTCGTAATTAATTAACTGCATTTATTTTATTTATATGATAAGACATTACACAGGAAAAGTAGCATTTCATGATGTAATTAAAGGTGACAATGATCAATCTCTGTTTTATTTATGAATACAAGAGAGATTGTGAGTTTGTGCGATATATATAATTGGGTTGAGCAATGAGCATTATGATCACCTCACGCTCAATCACATCGTTTTTTATCTTTGCCGCACTTCTTCTTCTTATACTTCTTCTTGTCATTGGTGCTTCCCCTCGCGGTGGAAGAGGAACCTGCGGAACCGTTTCCACGGGCAGCAGCACCTTTGCGATCCGCTGCAGCTGCAGCACTACCTTGACCGGCAGAACCACTGGTAGAAGAAGCGTTTGCGTTGCGACCTTGCGCTGAGACAGCTCCATTGGTATCTGTGTTGCCGTTTCCGTCAGCAAAGGCGCTTGGACCTTTGCGACTGCTAGTAACACTAGCATAGGCATTGCCATTAGAGATGCTGTTAGTTTGGGCCGTTACAGAAAGCTCAGCTCCAATGCCTTTAGTAGCAGATTTTGACATAGAGGTGCCTAATTTGGTCTCTTTGGACTCATCCACGTCCACCCTTGCCCTGACATTGGCGCACAAAACGCCAATCACGAGAAGCACAACAAACGTTGTGGCATTCATCTTTGGTTTTCTTTATTTTGAATTATATTGTGTGTTGTTTGTGGTGAGTTGTGTTGTGTTCTTCTATATATATACACACACTCGATACGCATGCATTAACTAGGATACGTGAGCATTTCTTACAAGAAATATATACATGCTTAAATGCATTAGTCAAATTACAACTAATGGTCATACCAACAACTCTTGCGAGAATCAATTGCAATTTGATCTACCTAGGAGGATAGTACTATGGATGGATTGTGATATCCGATTAATACTATACTATTTTTGTGCTATTATATTATACAAACTTGAAAGGAATCTCTTATGCCTCTAAAACCCTTATTTTTAATGCAAATGAACTACATTCATTTTCCAACTTAATTAGTTCTGATTTGAGTTACAATCCACCTACTAAAAGAAAGGTTCTCACAGAGCGAAGGTTATAATCCTTAATTAGGGTTCACTTGAGTTCAATCAAAGCTACTAAACTTGCGGGCACATAAACGTGAGTATGGATATGACAAGGAAAAGTATTGACCTTTACCCGATTCCCTTAGAGCTTGTAACAAGAACTGAAGTGCCAGTGTATCCGTACAACATATTTTAGACATATCATGATCACTTGTCCCCTAGCTGCGTTTCTGTTTCTTGTACTAACATTAAAGAGTCCAATGACTCGGAAAAAAGACTACATAGATCAACATAAGCCCTTCTTTTGCTTCACATTGTCACGTCAAAAGATTCATCGGCAAATCTTAAAACTGACAACAACCAAAAAAAGAACACACCTTTTTTCTTTTTTTGCCAAGGAACCAAATAGCTCGGTCACACTTTTGTAAAACCGAATCTTTTTCATCTAATATGATATTTACCGCTTTAGCAAAAAAAAACCAAAAAAAGAACACACCTTGGCATTGCTCCTCTTGTTAAAATCAAATTCTCACAAACAAACACAACATACACCTATATTATAGATAATAAAAATAATTAAAAATATATATATAGGTCCATGGTATTTAAAATCTAATTGTGATTATATAAATAGAGTCAACAAATTCGATTACTATTCGGTGGATAATTAATAAATACATTATATACAGTACACTCGAGCTATAATGATTGAAATCAAATAGGAAGAAACAATCAAATATCCGCACAAATTAGTTATTTGTTTGTTTTGTTTCTTGAGCAAAAAGAAAGACTACCTTCTCTTGTTCTTTGCATCCTCTCTGGTTTGGTCAGATCAATAAATTTCAAATTTCAGATATCTTCCTTTCAGTATAATAATGGGTATCGGTATCTCGATAGCCTTTGATCAATGTTGTGGTCTACCATTGGCTCTCAACGTAATAGACAATAATACCATGTCATCCAAGAGGACGAAACAAGAATGGAAGCGTGCGATATTATGTTTTGACATCATATGCCGCAGAGTTTGCTGGGATGGATGATAATTAAGATCCTTCCGTTTTTGAAGTATAGCTACGATAGTCTTCAGGGGGATCAGGTCAAAATCGTGTTTGCTATATTGCGCTTTATATCCTGAAGATGCTAAAAATTCCTAAAGAAGATTTGATAGGCTATATTGTATATGCGAATGAATTATAGATATAATAAGAAACCTCTTTATTCAACAAATACCACATTCACATTACCACAATTGTAAATAGTGTTCTATTTTTTCTCTGTTTTATTTCATAATGTGTAATTAAAGGTGACAATGATCAATCTCTGTCTTATTTATGAATACAAAAGAGATTGCGAGTTTTTAGTATATATATATATATAAGATAGGTTTAAGCAATAAGCATGATGAGATCACCTCACGCTCAGTCCTTTTTATTTTTGTCGTCCTTCTTCTTCTTCTTCTTCTTCTTATCAGTGGTGCGGCCCGTCGCAGTGGAAGCGGAACCTGCGGAACCGTTTCCACGGGCAGCAGCACCATTGCGATTTGCTGCAGCTTCAGCATTGCCTTGAGCGCTAGAACCACTGGTAGAAGAAGCGTTTGCGTTGCGACCCTGAGCAGAGACATTTCCCCTGGTACTTGTGAAGCCAGTTCCGCTCGAAAAGGCGCTTGGACCTTTGGGACTCTGATTAACACTGGCAAAGCTACTTCCCGTAGAGGTGCTATCAGTTTGGGAATCAACAGAAAGCTCAGCTCCAATACCTTTGGTAGCAGTTTTCGGAGAAGAAGTGCCTAATTTGTTCTCTTTGGAGTCTTCTTCAACCTGCCTTGCGGTGACAATGGCAAACAAAATGCCAATCACGAGAAGCACATAAAACTTTGTGGCATTCATTTTGTGTTGTTTGTGGTGAGTTGTGTTGTGTTCTTCTAACCAAACCATAGCCTCTATATATATACACACACTCGATACGCATGCATTAACTAGGATACGTGAGCATTTCTTACAAGAAATATACATGCTTAAATGCATTAGTCAAATTACAACTAATGGTCATACCAAGATGTCAACATGATACTATATTAACACTCTTGCGAGAATCAATTGCAATTTTATCTAACCACCTAGTAGGCTACTACTATGGATGGATTGTGATATCCGATTAATACTATACTATTTTTGTGATATATTATAACTCTAAAGGAATCTCTTACGCTTCTAAATCTCTTATTTTAAAAGCAAATGAACTACATTCATTTTCCAACTTCTAATTTGAGTTACAATCCATCAGCTACAAGAAAGGTTCTCACAGCGATTGCTATAAAACAATTTCTAGTTCCTTAGGAAGAATCCTATCACCAGACAACAAAACCCTTTCGTTTCTGCGAGTCATGTTCTTACAAAACACACAACCAAGAAGGAACACTTACATATACAACACCAAAAGGTATAATATAACAAGCTGAAAGTTTC
Organism: Camelina hispida; assembly: GCA_023657505.1. NCBI lineage: Eukaryota > Viridiplantae > Streptophyta > Magnoliopsida > Brassicales > Brassicaceae > Camelina > Camelina hispida. Next base: position 44,149,150 of record CP094632.1, on the reverse strand, counting down.
ACCATTTATACCTAAAACCATACCGCAAAGAGACATACAGTAACCTAAAGCCTCTTTATTCCAGAAAGGTTCTAACAACCAAATTACAAGAAAGGTTCTAACAACGACCATTCAAATTTTCAATTAGGATCCACTTTTATTCCAGCTAAAGCCTCTTAATTGTAAAGAGATTAACAGGTTGGATCCAGGTCAAACTGAGATGACAAAAGTACAAATTGGGGTTTCATAGATACATTAACAAAAGCTTTTCTTTTGCCTCCCATTGCCACATCAAAATATTCATGGACAATCCTAAAGCTGACAACAACAGAATAAGAACAAACCTTGGCATTTCTCATTGTTGTAGATGTGCCTTCTGTTCTGATCTATGAAGCACTACGACCTTCATTGAAGATAGTCATCAGCACAGGCACCAGCTCGTTGTGCTTCATCACATATCTTTGTATAAATATTTCATCGGCACATGACAATACAGAGGATACTGAAGGTAGTTTCCCTTTCTGAGCAGTCCTTTCGACAGAGAGCTTTGAGTACGTTACACCTTGGTATAATCCTCTTCTCCATGCTGTATCCAAACACTTGTGGGTGCAAAACCAAGGAATTTAGTGGCCAATTCATCTTCTTCACCAGAAACTCACTCTTCCTTTTAACCGACTCTAGAGAATATTCAATGCAAGGAGGATAACGCTTGACAATCATCAGAAACTCAGCTCTGCTATATCCTAACCCTAGAAACGTCTCAAAAGAGTTCAATATCTTCTTCTTCGAGACTTTCAAAACCGAAGGAGTCTTCTTGAAAATTTCCCATACATCATCTACGCTAAAACCTACACTTCTATAGACTTCAACTTTCTCTTCAATCGTCTTCTCGCTCATTTGGTAAAGCATACGCAAAGCCACAACAAACTTTGAAGTAGTTGGATCAAAACCCATCTCAACAACCTTCTTGAGTGATGCATCAAAGTTTTCTTTCCCACACACAGGCTGTGACTTGGAGACGAGCAAAGGTAACAACAACCGCTGAGGCATGCCTAAACCTCTCAAAGCAGATACATTTCTGATTTTATTCCCTTGATGACCCTGTGGGAACTCATAACTAGATCTTTGATCAGCTACTATAATGTCTTTGACAGAATCATAGTATACACTAATAGACTTCTTTCCTAAGATTCTTGGAACAGTAGAAATAATCTGAGTGAACTCAGAGCTTGAAGCTCCTCTTGACTTGAGAGAGTTAAGCTTAGGACCAAGTGAGTTCTTAGCATCTAACATAAGCAATTCTGGATAATCAGTAATGATGAAGGAGATCTGAGAATCTATGAACCCATGACTTCTAAAAAGACTCAGAACTGAATCAGGATTTGCCTTGTCCGTGAAATTAACTTTCTTTGAGATTGATTCTGCGAGGGGTTTAGATAAACCCAATGAAGTAACGAGGTAAGAGACTGTAAAGTTCTTACCTTTTCGACCATCTCTTGAGCTCCCATTAGCAGAGGAGGAGTAAGAATTGAAAAAAGCAGATTCCTTTTGCACAACAAATAATCCCAAATTAAGCCCTTTGTGTAACACAAGAGACCTTCTTCCATTACGTAACAGAGAATTCATGCCTAGTCTATTCGAGAAAACGAATCTAAAATTGGAGTATGAAGGATACTATCTCTAAACCTCTGTACTAAACTAACAAGGGAACATGGAAGGACATGTGAAACCGACTCAACCGATCAGTGACTCATCGAGCGCCGTCAAAGACTGATGAGTTGTGCGGCTTCTGAAGAATCCGTCAAAAGAAAAAAACTTTTGGGAGGAAACAAAATTAGGGGTTATGACGAAGCTGTTAAAAATTATGGTGCGTGAGTTGAGTTCCATATAATTTTATTAAACTTTTTTTTTTTTTTTTTTTTTAATTTTAGTATGAGCCAAATATTCGAACTTTTAACCATGGTTTTGCTGAGGGGTTGATTCAATCTCTCTCTCTTTCCACATACGTGAAGGAGATTGTTTGAGTTTGTTTATCACGTTCTTAGTTATATGATAGATTTTTGGTCAAGAACTCGAAACAGAAGTACAAAAGTCAATAGATTCTTATAGAAAATTTAAAGAAAACTCTTCACGGCTATATTGATACTGGTCGTTGTTGTGGGTGTGCCTTTAAGTTCTATGTAGCATGATCTCCGGTGAAGATAGCCATCAACTCAACGACCAGCTTCTTGTCGTCGTGAATCCTCATATACAAGAAATCCTGATTGGTACTCATCAAAACAGACCGCATTGGTGGGAGTTCGCTTGTTATGTGTCTCCAAGCAATCCTTTTGACATAAGAGCACCTAGGGACCATCCTCTTCTTCATGCTGTATCCAAGTATCGAAGGGTTTGAAACAACAACCTTTAATGGCCAATTCATCTTCCTCACAAGAGATCAGTCTTCTTCTTGGCCGACTTAGAAACTTAAAAGATGGAGGAAAACGCTTGACCATCACCGCAAACTCATCTCTGGAGATACCTAGGCCTCTAAATGTTTCAATGGAGTTGGCTATCTTCATCTCTGAAAAAGTAAGAAAAGAAGGATACTTATTGAACATTGCCCAAATATCCCCCACATCAAAGCCTAACCTTTTATAGAACACTGGCTAAGTCGTGCCAGTGAATTATAATTTGTCAATGTCAGTCAAGCAACAACATAAACTTCTTCACTCTCTCTTAAGACTAATATTATACAAAAATACTGAGTGCTAACAAAGGTTTCTGGAAACAAACATTTCAAGAAATTCCCATATGCAGGGGAGACAAAACTCATCCATTTTCCATGGCTTTGATTTTTGGTTCAACCAAAGAGCCAGCTTTTGCTAAATTGCACCTCCTTTACCTATTTCAGAATACAAAGAGAATTAGAGATCACCCGTACCTACTCTAACGGAATAAGAAACTGTGTACAAAGTTCAATAAGACCACCAAGCTTTTCAATAACAGATAATCCAGCAGCCAAATATTAAACCCTACATATAGCCACAGCCCACAAGACATGACCTTTTTTTTTTATGTAGCTTGACTTTATCTTTACCCTTAAAAACGAGCTCGCTTCTATATACCAAGCATTCCAACCAATATTTCAGCTTTTCAAGAGCTGTTTTGAAACATTTCTCGTCTCTTCTGAGCTTCTACTTTGCTTGTGCCGTATCAGTTTTCTCCTCGGTAAGCTTCTCCTGTGGTTGACGTTTCACTTCTACAAGGAAATTAGCAGAGTCAAACACATTCAACCCATCTTCCGAGGCCTATAGACCTATCTCACTGAAGATACACAACTATAAACCCGAATTTTTATATTTTAGCCTCATTTCTACTCGAGTCATATTCAGATCACTTATGTTCCAGTTTGGTTCACTAGGATCTCACATTCTTCATCACAACATTATCAAACTCAAAAAGACTCAGTACTACTAACCAAGCAGAACCAGATTACTTTTGGTCTGCTTAGTTAATATTCTATTGGATTAAATTATTGATCACCAACCAATGTATGCACACTAGACTACGTTACTTTCAAAAACCAAATGTGATCCTACATAATTAAAGTACACAGGCTAATAGCTCTCTTCAATGCTTTTCTGGATTCATCACTGAAAAAAAAAAACGAGAATCACAAACCAAAGAAAAGTACTCTGAGACTCTGTTCTGCGCCAAGAGTATCATTCTCAAGTTCCTGTCAAGATTTGACTATATAATTTCTCTTGAATATTAAAGAGACTCAGTTGCCAAAAGTATTAGCTAACAGTGTTATACGGGACTAGACTCTGAATTATTCAAAGATATAAGAAACTTAACCTAGTTTTGACGTACCTATAGATTGCTTTTTTTAAGCAACACATTTCTCATACATCTAAAAACACAGTAAGACCAAGAAAAGGAAAAGATAGTTCTGATACATTTAGCTCTAGAGATATGGGGCAAATGCGCTGAGTGAGCACATTAATCAACAACCAATACATTACACTATCTCAATGACTCAAGGTACCTATAATAACGTTGAATCTGATACAGTTTCTAGGATAATATCCTTGGATTTCTTCTATAAAACTTGAGTGTGTACTGTATAGTAATAAGTATATTACCTTGTGAGTCAAAGAGAGAAAGCTTGAGTATGTTCACCCCTGTGGTCGTTAGCCATCGCAAAAGCCCAGGCGTATTCAGTAAAAAGTGTAAAAACCAGATATTAGATTTAACCAACTTGGACTGGATGATAACCTGATTTATGAGTCCTAATGTAGGATAGCTTTCTAGCATATTCAAGGCAATGTACCATAAACAGAAATCTCTTATGAAACGACATAGCAACTAAAGACCAAGATCACCAATCTGATAGTAAAAATAAAACAACGGCAGAGCATACATGACCAATCTACGAGCACATAATACATACAGCAAAGACATTAACGTATCATAAGAGGGTTTTGATATCACTAGCTATTATTTTAGTACTCCAATCGCAAAACTCTAAATAAAGTGAAATTAAGCTTATCAGGAAACCAGAAGCTAAAGAAAATTTTGGAAACTAATTGCTGTAGTAATATATCAGAAAAGAGACTCAGAATTACAAATGTAAGCATTTAGAGGGAAACAGTTGTATAGGGATCAAATTGATATTTTAAAAGTCTAAAATTGAGGTTTTAAGATATTCAAAAATATAGACCAGAATCCTTGACATGCCTTGTGATCTATGAAGCACTATAGATACTCATCAACTCAGTCACCAGCTTCTTGTCCTCGTGCTTCTTCACATACCTGTCTAAAAACACCTCATTGCTACATATGAAGACATACGATATCGAAGGGAGTTCACTTCCTATCAATCCTTTGGGTATCAGAGCGTTGATTACGTTACACCTTGGTACAATCCTCTTCTCCATGCTATATCCAAGTACCGCAGGGTTTGAAACCAAAGCCTTTAGAGGCCAATTCATCTTCTTAACCAGTAACTCAGTCTTCTTTTTAATCGTCTCAGCAGACAATCCAATCCCCTGAGGAAAGCGCCTAACCAACATCGCAAACTCATCTCTGCTGAATCCTAAGCCAAGATATGTTTCAACAGTGTTCAAGATCTTCTTCTCAGAGAGTGTCAGAAAGTTTGGCCACCTCTTGAACACAGTCCATACATCTCCCACATCAAAGCCTAACATACTATACGCATTGACCTTTTCTTCTATTGTCTTATCACTCAACCCTTGAACAATGGTTAGCGCTTCAAGAAACTTTGCAGAGGTTGGATTAAAACCCATCTCAACAACTTTCTTGAGTGATTCTTCAAATTTTTCTTTACCAAAGACAGGTCCATCACCAGAGATGAGCAAGCGGAATAACAACTTCCTAGGCATTCCCAACTCTCTCAAAACCGATACATTTCTGATCTTGTTCTCAAGATTACCCTGTGGAAAAGATTGAGATGAAGTCTCATACTTGGAACAGCTCGTATCAAGTAAAGTGTCTTTGATGAAATCATAGTACACACTGATAGTTTTTCCCTCTCTTCCCAAGATTCTCGGAACTGAAGAAACAATCTCAGTGAGCTCAGAGCTTGAACCTCCTCCTCTAGACTGTAAAAACTGAAGCTTTGGACCAAGTGATTTCTTAACATCAGTTAAAAGCAACCGTGGATAACTCGTAACGATGCTGGAGATCTGAGAATCTGTAAACCCATGCTTTCTCAAAAGCTTCAGAACAGAATCAGGATTTGACTTGTCCTCGAACCTGACCTTCTTCGAAATCGACTCAGCGAGCTTTGTAGTGAAACCCAATGAACCAACGAGGTAAGAGACGGTAAAGTTCTTACTTTTTCGACCAATACTAACAAGACTCACATCATCAGTATCATCAGCAGCACTAGCAGTAGCAGTAGCAGTAGCAGAGGACAACGAATTAGTAAAAGCAAATGCATTACTTTGCATAACAAATCTCAGATTACGCCATTTCTGCAACTCACCAAACCTTTTCCCATGGAGTATCAGAGAATACATAACAAAACAAAGGCCAACAACTCTCTGTTTCAAATCCTAGAAGATGAGTCTCATAGCATAAAGTCGAAAACTTTCTCCGAAATTACGAACAAGAAAACGAAAGAATCAAAATTTGGGGATTTTATGATAAACCCTCCTGGGTTGAATTTTGATTTACGCATGGAACCGTTTTAGTCATGAGACTTTGGTTTGGTTTTTTTGTTCGGTTTAGTTAATTTCAATTTTGAAAATATTACCGAAAATAACCGAAACATAAAACGGTTCGGTTCAGTAATAGACATGTGTATTTCAGTTATTTTGGGTTTTGCCAAAGTTGAACCAAATTTTTTTAGACTAGGTTAATTTGGATAAATTTGGTTAGTTCTGTTTCGTAATCTAAATTGGTTTTTATACATATATTATGATAAATCAGAAGCGTAACTGTTGATTTTGTGATAAGTTGTAATGTCTAAGCCATCCATCAAAATAATGTTCATTCGGTTAATTAATTTTTTTACATGGTGTGCTACTTCATTTAGATTTAACTCTAGAAAATATAGGGAAAATGTGCTGAGGGCATAAATCCACATCCAAATCATTACACTATCTCACTGTATCTCTCATAAAGTTGAAAATGAAATAGTTTTAAATCATATATATCCTTGGATTTTATTGCTAAACATAGAGACATCAACGACTGTGGGTGCGCGCGTTAATTGGCAATTCAACCACGGTTATCGGCTTATGCTAACAGCTTTGCGAAGGTAAGTTTATCTTTATCTCTTTAATATTGCATTTATTATTTGTTCTGAACCTATCTTATTATTAGGATCCACTGGAAGATCTTAAAAAACCTGAGAAGAATTGGCCAAAGCTATCCTGGCAGTTGGAGTAGTACTACAGCGTCATCCCTTACCAACCTACTTGGAGGACTCATGCTAAAGGATTTACTTTGGCTTACAGTGATGGTCTTTTTGGAGCCTTCAATGTAGCTTTTTGGATTGTTTATCCAGCGGATGAAATACCAACCGCCTATAGAGGATAATATGATATTCATCTTTATTTTTCAAATTTTTAACTATTTCAAAGTAATATCTATGACTTGTCCACACCATTTTTTTACATTCCTCATCAAATGGGAAACAATGAAATATGTTTGTTCCTCTACAACAATTGATGAGGAACAAAATGGAACAAAAGCGAACGAATATTAAAATATGCTTTTATTTCATAATAAATATTAAATAGTTTTTTTAATAATATATGTATGCTAATATCTAATAATATTCAAATCTTTATAGAAACATATGCATGGTATGCATTTTCTGTTATATTAATCTTTAAATTTTATTTGAGAATTATATTAAATGGTGTAATGGTGAAATAAATTTAACTTGTCTATATTGAAAATTAAAGAATATATTTTTAATTACTGCTATAAATAATATTTTTAATTAATACTAATATTTAAAAATTTAACATAAAATATTGGTATTTGTTTCAAATTTTATAGTCTAGAATCAAATGTCAAACTAATTAATTTTAGTAAATTTTATTTACTAACTATTTAATACATTCTTTTAAGATATTGTTATTATTTAAGTTACCATTCATCGTATCTTATTCTTATCCTAAACTTTTTGCTTTTCATTTCAAATATTTTTGTTCCATTCCTCATTGTTATTTTTTTTTTGTTATTGTTAAAGTCCTCATCATCGTCTAATTTGTTCACTTTCTTTTGATTACTTAATCACAATCGAAAGCTAAGTTTTGTGCTCTTGTTTATTGTCAGTAGAGCAATAATGTCTTAAGATATTCATTCATATAGCTAATAACTGAAATATTAATATTAGTAGTTTTCATAGACTTGTTTATATTGGCTTGAGTCTGAAGCTAGAATAGTAAATATGTGTGTTCTTTGTTTTTAAATGAGAAATGGCTTTTGAAGGGGATGAGCTCAATGATGCAAAGCAAAGTGAAGTGAATAGAAGGTCACGTGTTAAGAAGACCTCTATCTTGTTGTGGAGAATAGTTCTCTTATTGGGTCATGTAACCGAAAATGGGAAAGAAAGCGTTAACGATTTTCTAAATGAGACCAATTTAATGAAGTGAAATACCAATCGTATGGATTTCACTTCGGTTTCTTCCATGTGAAAGAAATGCTGAAGTTGATGCTCTTTCCTAAGCACCACCCTGCAGGGGAAGAGGAGGTCTTATGACTGCTCTTCTACTTAGTTGAGAGTTCAGAGTATCTTTGGTTCAGCTATGTTACAATATATGCATTACAATATCCAAGAGCCATGTCCCTCCCTAATCAGATTGGATGCACCTTCTATGGATGTGTTATTTCTCTAAATAGCTCCCAAAAAATTTCAGATCTAAAAGTAATCAGCACCGCTCATCATCACAGCCTCACAGGTTTCATCTCTTCGTCTCTTTGATGGTTTACAAGATTGTGCCTCTCAATACCTGCTGCTTGTCCTATATTGTATTGTGTTCCTCCATCTTCTGTTGTCATGGTTAAGACCAGCCTCATGATACAAGAAAATGTACCATAAGCTCACAAGAATATGTATGAAACTCCACATCAAGTAAAGACCAAGATCCTCAATCAGAGTCCAGAGATAAACAATCATTCTACAAACCGGATTAATCATATGATCAAAGAACTAATGACAGTTTCGAAGCAAATCACTTGGAAAAGAATCTCTACGCAGCAAATTTTGAACCCCAAAACGCAAGAAATTTAGTGAAATTAAAGCCTCTCAGGGAAGACCAAAGATCAAACACTAATAAATAAACGAGAAATGCTTACATGACCAATCCAAGAACTCAGGAGCTGCACTGCATTATTTCAATCCATATCTGCAGTTCATAAACACCATGATCCAATACAACACATGATACTAAAATCAGACAATACATGACTAATCCAAGAACTCAAGAGTCCAGACGAACAAGGTCACCAAAAGAAATTCCGAAGATAAATGACTTAGAAAAATAAAATCAACAAATATCTAGTTTGGATACAGACGTCTGCTATTTGGCTGCATTGTTGTTTCTAGGCTACCAACCTCATATATCAGAAAAGAGACTCAACCTTACAATTGAAGTTAATTTTTCCAAATCAGATTGCTTTTGAAGTCAAAAATCAAGGTTTCAGAAATATTCATAACAAAAGCAAAATCCTGACAAGCCTTCTGATCTATGAAACACGATCTCCGGTGAAAATAGCCATCAACTCATGCAGAAGCTCCTTGTCATCATGGTTACGCACATACTTGTATAAGAACTCTTCATTGGTGCATACCAAAACAGACGACATTAGAGGGAGTTCATTTTCGAGCAATCCTTTTGACATGAGAGCTCTAATTACATTACACCTTGGGACAATCCTCTTCTCCATGCTGTATCCAAGCATCGCAGGGGTTGTAATCACAGAATTTAGAGGCCAATTCATCTTCTTAACCACAAACTCAGTCTTCTTTGTCACAGTCTCTGCAGATAAAATAAGACATTGAGGAAAGCGCTTGGCTAGTATAACAAACTCATCTCTGCTGAATCCTAGGCCTTTAAATGTTTCAATGGACTCCAATATCTTCTTCTCTGAAGCACCAACGCATTGCGGAAACTTCTTCATCAGTAAGAGGACCTCGTCTTCGAGTAGTCCACACTTCTTCAGGGTTTCAATGTTCCGAACTATCTTCTTCTCCGAGTGATTCAGAAAGGTAGGACACTTTTTGAACATTTCCCATACATCTCCCTCAGAAAAGCCTAACCTTTTACAGACATTGACTTTTCTTCTATTGTTTTGTCGCTGAATCTGTAAACAACCTTAAGAGCATGGACAAACTTTGGAGAGGTTGGAACAAAACCCATCTCAACAACCTTCTTGAGTGATTCATCAAAATTTTGTTTTCCACAGACAGGTTGGGCATCAGAGATGAGCAAGGAGAATAAAATCCTCTGAGGCACACCCAACTCTCTCAGAACCAAAACATTTCTGATTTTATTCCCTTGTCTACTACCCTCTGGCGAAGATTGACATAACTTTTCATAATTGGAACTCTTATCTGCCTCTATAATCTCTTTGATGAAACCATAGTATCTGCTCATAGTTTTGGCAACTTTCTTTCCCAAGATTTCAGGAACTGTAGAAACAATCTCAGTGAACTCAGAGCTTGAAGCTCCTCTTGACTGCAAAAACTGAAGCTTGGGAGCAAGTGTTTTCTCAGCATCTAATACAAGCAATGTTGGATAATCCGTAACGATGCTTGAGATCTGAGAATCAGTGAACCCATGACTTCTAAAAAGACTCAGAACTGAATCAGCATTGCCCTTGTCCTCGAAACTGACCCTCATTGAGATCAATTTAGCTACTTCTCTAGTCAAACCCAATGAATCAACGAGGTAAGAGACTGTAAAGTTCTTACCTTTACGACCATCTCTATTAGCAGAAGTAGCAACAGAGAAGAAGGAATTGAAAAAAGAAGATGCATTTTGCACTGAAAAACTCAGATGACGCCATTTCTGCAACTTTTTGCCATGGAGTATCAGAGAATACATGACCAAAGACGAATTCAAAAATTACCTAAAGACACAGAAGAGCAGGAAGAACAGAACCCAACAAATAGCGATTCAATTTGAGAAGACGAGCCGAGCGGATAGTGAAGTGAAGGAAGAACGATTCACTCATCGATCAGTTGCAGATTAAAAAAAACAAAAAAAACAAAAAAGCAGAGATCTTTAGGGTTTAGGCAAAACCCCTCTTTTAATTTTGATTTTGAAATTGTTGTCGATAACAGCCGAAACGTAATGCGGTTCGGTTCGGTTCGGTTCGGTTATAGACAAATTCGATTTTTGTTGCCTAAGTTGACCAACATTCTTTAGACTACTCTAGAAACTCGAATAATATTTGGTTAAATTGGATAAATTTGGTTAGTTTGGTTTAGAAACTCGAATAATATTTGGTTAAATTGGATAAATTTGGTTAGTTAGGTTAACGGTTTAACAATCAAGCAACTCGAGCACTGGACAAGTCGTGACAGCTCCTGTTCAATGTCAAGCATGGGTTAAATTTCCAATCCATATCTGAATTTTAAATCATGGTAAGCATGTACTGAATCAAACACTTTATGATCCAAATCACAGTGATAAAATGGAGAAGCAGGGTTCTGATGGAAGAGAACACAGTTTTACTACAGAAGAACCAAAATCCCCACCAAAAGAATTGAAACTTTTTGTTTTGTCAAAATACCAAATATGTAAATAAAAAGGATAACTTTTGGAGGCTGGATGATTAATAAAGAACACTCTACCTTGGCTTTATTCTTATCTGTCCTACACATATAAATAAAGAACACACTACCATGGAAAATGACTCTGTCTCTGAGACACTGCTGGGGGTTTAAACCTTCAATGGTCCAGACTAAAAAGGGCACAAGGAAAATAAAATGGGATCAACAAATTTATAATTTGGATTCATATGTCCCCTTCAGCTATTTGACTAGGTTTCTGTTTCTAGGCTACAAACCTCAGTAATATATCCAAAAAGGGATTCAAAATGAAAATCGTAAGCATATAGAGGGAAAGGATTCAGTGGAGGTGTTTTCAGATAAATCCAAGATCCTTTGACAAGCCTTATGATCTATGAAGCAAGATAGATAGCCATCAACTGAGACACCAGCTGCTTGTCCTCATGCTTCTTCACATATCTTCTTAAGAATTCCTGATTGGTATACGCCAAGACAGACGACATTGGAGGTAGTTTACTTCCAATAATTCCTTTGGACATAAGAACTTTGATTACGTTACACCTTGGAACAGTCCTCTTCTCCAGGCTATATCCAAGCACGGTAGGGTTTGAGACCACAACCTGTATTGGCCAATTCATCTTCTTCATCAAAAAGTCAGCCTTCTTCTTAACCATCTCTCCCGATAACCCAATGCACGGAGGAAATTGCTTGACCATCATCGCAAACTCATCTTTACTGAATCCTAGACCAAGAAATGTTTCAATGGAGTCCATCATCTTCTTCTCCGTTACTCTAAGAGAGACAGGACACTTCTTGAAACTTTTCCATACATCTCCCACATCAAAACCTAACCTTTTATAGAGATTGACTTTAGCTTCGATTGATTTCTCGCTCAATCCGTAAATAACGTTAAGAGCTTCAACAAACTTGCCAGTGGTTGGATCAAAACCCATCTCAACAACCTTCTTGAGTGTTTCTTCAAACTTTTCTTTTCCACATACAGGTTGACGATCAGAGATGAGCAAAGAGAACAAAGACCTCTGAGGCACACCTAACTCTCTCAAAACCGAAACGTTTCTGATCTTGTTCTCTAGATTACCCTGTGGAAAAGAATGACATAACTTTTCATAACTGGAAGAACAACTCTTATCAAGTAAAGTCTCCTTGACGAAATCATAGTATACGCTAATAGTTTTGTGCCCTTTCTTTCCCAAGAGTTTCGGAACTGTGGAAACAATCTGAGTAAGCTCAGAGCTTGAAGCTCCTCTGGACTGCAGAAACTGAAGCTTGGGAGCAAGTGATCTCTCAGCATCAGATATAAGCAGTTTTGGATAATCAGTAATGATGGTGGAGATTTGAGAATCTGTGAACCCATGCCTTCTCAAAGACTCAGAACAGAATCAGGATTTGACTTGTCCTCGAAGCTGACTCTCTTTGAAATCGATTCAGCTGTTTTTGTAGTGAAGCCCAATGACTCAACGAGGTAAGAGACTGTAAAGTTCTTTCCTTTACCACCAACTCTAGGACTCACAGTAGCAACAGAGGAGAAGGAATTGAATAAAGAAGATGCATTTTGCAATGAAACTCTCAAGTTACGCCATTTATGCAACTCCACTGACCTTCTTCCATGGAGTACCAGAGAATACATGATGACAATGAGATTACCGAACCCGAAAACGAAAACAAAGAGAAGAGAATTACAAAACCAACACACAAAAGCTTCAATCTTTGAAGCAATTCGACTAATCAATCTAACTCAATTTCGAGGAGGCTAAATCCCAAAATTGCTTCAAACTTACTGATGAGAGGGGAATGAGAACAAAAGACTCATTCATCTTTCAAGGATTCAAATTTAGGTTAGGGGGAAGAACAGAGAAAAAGAAACGATTTTTTTTTTAGGGTTTATGATACCAAATTGATTATGACAGCAAAACTGATTTTACTAGGGTCTGCTGATGTCATCATTTGTTAAAAACATCGAATCCAACGGTCACCAGTTGTTTAAAGGCTTAAAGCATATCACATCTAACGGTTCCAATTGCTTTTATCTCTCTGTTTATGTTTGACATACTTACTTAAGTGTTAACTTGTTAAGCTGTGAACAATTTGGTTAGTAACTAAAGAGAATACTACCTTATCATAATGAACAAAGATAAGTAAATTGTGTTTACAAAGGCCATAATTGCCAGTGTTGTCTCTCTAATTCTTGAAGCCTTTTAAGTCTAAAACGTTTAGCACAAAATTTGTGTGTTTCACATAACACATAGATTCAAAACTTCTTCAACGACAAAGGATTCATCAACAAACCATAAATTAAGAATTCAATCCTATGACTAGCCTTTCTGATCTATGAAGCACGATCTCCATTGAAAATAGTCATCAACTCAGCCACAAGCTCTTGGTCATCGTACTTCCACACAAACTTGTTTAAGAACTCCTTATCAGTATTCTTCAAAACAGACCCGATTGGAGGGAGTTCGTTTCCTGTTTCTCCGAGCAGTCCTTTGGACATGAGAGCTTTGATTACGTTACACCTTGGTACAATCCTCTTCTCCATATCGTATCCAAGTACTGCAGGATGTGTAACCAGAGCCGTACGTGGCCAGTTCATCTTCTTCACCAGAAAGCCAACCTTCTTCTTCACCATCTCCGCGGATAATCCAATGCACGGAGGAAAGTGTTTGACCATCTTTGCACACTCATCTCTGCTGAACCCTAGACTTAGAAACGTTTCAACTGAGTTCAATATGTTCTTCTCAGAGAGTGCCAGAAAGATGGGATACCTGTTGAACATCTCCCATCCATCAAAGCCTAACCTTGTATAAACATCAACTTTTTCTTGCATTGTTTTGTCGCTCAATCCCTGAACAATGCGCAGAGCATGAACAAACTTTGCAGTGGTGGGATCAAAACCCATCTCAACAACCTTCTTGAGTGATTCTTCAAACTTTTCTTTCCCACAAACAGCTTGAGCATCAGAGATGAGTAATGGGAATAACAACCTCTTAGGCACACCCAATTCTCTCAAAAGCAAAACGTTTCTGATTTTGTTCTCCTGCTTACTACCCTGTGGCAACGAATGACATATCTTTTTCAAATTGGAGCTCTTATCTGCTTCTATAACGACTTTGACGAAATCATAGTATCTGCCTAGAGTTTTATCCCCTTTCTTTCCCAAGATTTTAGGAACTTCAGAAACAATCTCGGTGAGCTCAGAGCTTGAAGCTCCTCTAGACTGCAAAAACTTAAGCTTGGGAGCAAGTGATTTCTCAGCATCTACCAAAAGCAATCTTGGATAATTCATAATGATGCTAGAGATCTGAGGATCTGTGAACCCATGACTTCTAAAAAGACTCAGAACAGAATCAGCATTTCCATTGACCTCGAAGCTTACTCTCCTTGAAATGGATTCAGCGAGCTTTGTAGTTAAACCCAATGAACCAACGAGGTAAGAGACTGTAAAGTTCTTACCTTTTCGACCATCTCTAAGGCTC